>JARHKZ010000010.1:2473244-3709867 GCA_029204075.1 Mycena capillaripes | reverse complement strand
CCAAGGGGCCAGGGCGTTGCTGCTGACGGATCACCCATTCGAGCCGTGTCTAACATCTCGAGAATGAGGAGAGGCCTCCCTGGGTAGCGTGTCCGAGTCGCAAATTAAACGCGTGAGCTCTCATGGTGGCGTTGTTGGTGAAAAAATTCAATGGCAGACGAAAAAGGAATGTGGCGGTGCCGCAACGACGTCGGCAGCGATGCACACTCTCTCTCTTGACTTCCCACTCGCAACCTCGTACTGAACTTCTGGCCTCCCTCAATCCCAGTGGGGTCTTCTACCTTTTCCTCCCCGTCTGTTTCTTCCCGTCTGATTCACGCTTCCATGTCGTCGACTGCTCTTGAGTTTTCCGAATATTGTGGCCCTCTCGCAATCGTTCTCAACATCAGCTTCCCCAAGTCTCTCGGCCGGTAAGCTCTCATCGCGGCGCTACCTCCTTCCAAATTCTGCTTCGGGCTATGATTTTTCCTCTAACGGCTCCCGCTTTTTCGGAATTGCTGTTCCCTTCCTGATGTTTTAGTTCTCAGATAGCTCACAGATCACCAGGGTCCCAAGTGATTTTTTTCCTCCTGTTTTCTTGGAGATTGCGTCCCAATTATTCTGCGCTGGTCTTCGCCTCTTCGCCTGTGACTTGTGCATCATCCCGTCCATTATTGGCGCTCGCCTGTCGTGGAGGGCCCCACAACTTTTTGCAACTGTACTCCTGCACTTTCCTGGATTGTCCGAGTAAACCTCATCTCGGCTGGCTAGTGAGAGGCCTTCGGCGCGCGGAGCGTTCCGGATTTTTCGCTCTGCAGCGTATTTCGCTCAGTGCCCATCATGCATGTGTGCTCTATACTCTATTTTCTGCTCTCATTCGCTGCCTCGCCGCCTCACACAATCCGAAATTAAATTATCGTCATCCTCTCCTCCACTCCTTCTCGCGATGACTGCGGATTTCAATCTATCGCTGCCCAGACCCGAGATAATCGCAAGCGACTTGCTATCAATGAGTCAAGTGCCCCCCATCCGTAGATGCGCTAAATTCGATGAGGACTCGAGTCTAAAGGTGCGCTATGTCGCTTTGGCCTCCTCGCGCGGAGTACTCGCCGCCTGGGATGACCCGCTCTAGATGCGCGTTGCTTTCCGATATGTTCCCATCGCATTTTTGCAATGTTTACTCCTCGCGGCTGCAAAGCCGGATTCGAATGTGTTGTTCGCGATTCTTGCGCGCATTCGTTTCGTTGCTCTATCTCCTATAAAATCTGTATCTTATTCTATCTTCTTTCCTCCCATTTCCTGCTCGGCCTTTCCCAAATCCCGCTCCTTCAATAATTGTGCTTCAACCGCACCTCGTTTTTTCGTCTTCCCGGCTCAGACGCAGATCGACGCGCATCCAATACAACCTTATCTTCGATGTTATTCCCGTGCTTCATGTTCCCAGTTGGTGAGATCCACCAGTTATCCTCTCCTTGTTCTCTCAAAGCCTTGGTTCAGACTTAACTTGCCCTCGATCCAAACCCAGTGTTCGCAGCCCACTCAGAAAAACGATCGATCATGGGTCGTGGGTGGAATCAAGTGCTATCTCCCTCCGGCTGTTCTGTCCTTATCGGCCGCAAATTTTTTGCCCACGGCCAGGACAATGGCGCATACGGGAGTTTTAGGTGCCACATGTTGTGGGCGCCTGCTCTATGATGCTTTAAGCAGTGCGAAAATTTATGGATCCTATTGCTTTGACTTTGCAACTCATCCATTCCTTCCTTCCTTTATTTTGATTTATTTTATTCTAGAAGAATTTGTTGTTCGTGAGCTGTGACCATAGCCAGAGTCTTTGAAACAAACGAACTGATTAATCAGCACGACCGATCACGGCGCACCTGTTCGGTGAGGCAGAAATCTTCCCTGTCAAGTGCACGCGGCCAAAAGCATCTTCTTTCAAACTGACGACAGTAGAAAAAATGCCAAGGGCAGTCAAACATAATGAGCGCACTCTGCTGGCATATATTTTCAAAGTTGTAAAATTCACAAACAAACAAGTATGCGGGGCATCGCGGAATTAGATCCGGACCTTGACGCATGCAGAAACGCCGGCTGGAAGCAGAAAATTTAGAGGCGTCATGAGCGGTTTGAGTCCGATCATTGATTTTCTCGGCGATGGCTTTCCCGGTCTCTGGCTTGATTTAATTAGGCCTGTCGTGTATTCGAAGGCTTCTAAAGCGCACATGCTCCACGAATTCACTTACCCAAACTCAAGTCTTCGTATAGTCTTCACAACCATTTTGAATATTGGCCGGCCATCACGTTGTCAAAATTCATCCATTGTTCATTTCAGCGTCTTTATTGACGACAAGATGGACCTCCGCTTCGCTCCGGCAAAGAGAGGCGAAAGGTGAAATTAATTAAATATAAGGAATACAATGTTGTGACGAATACTTGACGATGGAAGTAGAGAATTACCTGATCTCGATCAGCATAGTTCCGAAAAAGGTCAATAGAAATTGTGTCACACATGTAACGGTTGCGATCCATATGTTGAACCTTTAAGATGGGCGGCAAATTATCTTGTGGGCAGAAAATCAGTGAAGCAAAAAGGGCCGGGACAAATCTAGAAAGCAGGAAATTGAGATCCGAGTGAGCAACTCAGCGGGAAGCAGCCGGAGCACAAACCATTTCCGAGAACTGGGGGAGCGTCAGGATAATATTGGCGGCCAACATGGGCACCACCATCTTGAAATTTTCCCGCGACTCAACGTGACGGCCGGTGATGGGGTTAAACATGGTCCGACGCCAAAGGAGCGAGCCGAGATCACTGCATCAGAATGTGACACCGAAAATGAGGGAATTCAATTGTGCTGCCAAGCGAATAGACTGAATGAAGCTCGCAGATGATTGCATGCACATTGAGGACTGTTTTGTGGGTATCGTCTTGTGAAATTCTATGGCTTGAACACAGGACGAGCGATGGCAAGGAAAACTATTCAGATTTTGCAGCGTGACTACGCGATACAGAGATTGTTGAATCCGAGAGCAGGAGAGCAGAATGGTAGCAGTCAAGTGACAGTGGGCAGTTGAAGGAAGCCAGAAGATTGCGGCCAGGCGCGACGCATCACAGGGGAGCAGAAAAGGGAGTAAGTGGAAGGGTGAGGTTACTGGTCCTTTTATCTTCGCCGGTCATTCGGCCGCAGTGAGAAAGATTGAGCGGCGCGGTGGGAGAATAATCACGGCGCGCAGTGAGAAATCCGCTGCGGGTCTGCTGGATTGAGTTGCATATTGTCACTGAGCAATTGTGCTCGAATGCCATGGGTATCCAAATGGACAGGAAGGCAGGCTCTGCAGGACGAGAGGAGAGGCAAAGCCAAAGGGGATACAGCTAGCAATTGCACCGCCAAACGAGCGAATCGTTCAAGAACGGGTAATAATAATTTCACAGTCGGCCGCCAGAGTACGTGGCCCACCGGCATCATAAAGAAAATCCAATAGAGCTGCGGCAGCAACTGCGTCCTTCCCGGGAGAGGCTGCGCACAGGTCAGCTGTTCTGCCGCAAACGAAAGGAGGTGCAGAAGCACAGAAAACAGTGAGGCTAGAAGGGGTTAATGGAAGAGGAAGAGCAGAGGAAAACCGGAAGGAGAATGGACATATGGAGCAATTGCACTGCCGAATGAGCAAAATCTTAAAGAACGGTTAAGGTTAATTAATAATGGGTTCAATTTCTTGGGAAAAACGATAAAACCAAAGGGGTTATGAGTGGACGAGAAACGGAGAACGCTAAAAGGAGTACAGATAAATGGGGATTCAGCACAGGATTTCCACCATCTCGTTAAAGAACGGTTAATATTATATCTCCTTTGAGAATTGTTATAAGCTATCACCGTCGGCACTCATGCCGCACCGCACTATCACCGTCCATCACAATGTGCTTGCATCATGTCCCTCGTCTACAACTCTCACCATGTCCGCAGGTAGTCCCCCCAGTACCAGAGCATCCACCCCGTCCCAGAAGATGAAGAGTAGAATATTCCAGCACATATCTCCAACCACTTCAAAATCAGGCTGGCTTACGGACTTCATCCAGGCTGCAAGGATACTCAAAGAGGCAGCAGAGCTTGTCCCAGTACCATATGTGAAAGGTGTCTTCGGAACAGTAGTTGTCCTGTTGGAGACAGTCAAGGTCTGCATTTGACGATGGTTCTTACAGAATCCCTGACTAATCGTCTGCTATCTGCTACAGCAGATGAAAGAGAATCAAGATGAGCTAAGAGAGCTCTGTGAAAGTACGATGCGGATCGCAGTTTTCCTCCGTGGTCAGGGTGGTGTCTCATCAGGACACATCCGACCTGAGAACCCGGTGCCAAAAGCTCGAGAGGTAAGCAATGAAATCCTCTTTCCATTTTTTTTGTTCTGTATTCAAGCTATCTTCTGATCAACCAACTGCAGAAAAAATCACAAGGGGTCCGTGGCCACATCAAGGGATTTTTCAAGGCAACCAATATCAAAGATAAGGTTGCTGGATATCAGAAGGGCATTCAGAACTATGCTCAGACCTCGAGGCGAGGCAATTTGTGTTGATAAAATGCCGGTTTACTGACTGCAAATTGTAGTTTATGACCACTGTAGAGATTGGATTCAAAGCAGAGGAAATTCACATAGCTGTCACAGCAATGGGGCTCAAGATGGATGAATTTTTTGTGGCTGTGGTGCCTTCCAGTACACTTGTTGTCGTTTCGTCTCATGCAATCTGACTCTGATTTGTTTTTTTCAGAGTTTCCTGTGGTACAATTTCTTCTCAACAATTGTCCTCCCCATCCAGAATATTCTATGGCAGGCAGGCAATTCTTGAAAAAATGCAACACTTCTTCACTCCAGACACGGGGAAACAACAAATTTATGTACTGCATGGACTAGGTGGTGCTGGAAAGACACAGATTTCACTGAAGTTCATTAAACAATCATCTCAGTGAGTTCACAGATATCAGCTTGAGAAACTCTGATGGATTGTAATCCTCATAGCTTTACAGACAAAATCTTTGTTGATGCAAGCACTACTGAAACAATTGAGACAGGCCTGAAGACGATAGCTGCAGTGAAAAATGTTGGCAACTCTTCACAAGAAGCCTTGCAGTGGCTTGCTACCAAAAGCGAAGAGTGGCTGCTGTTCTTTGACAATGCAGATGATCCAAACCTCAATCTGAACGGTTTTTTGCCTCCTTGTAATCACGGGAATGTCATCATTACGTCCCGAAACCCAGAACTCCGTGGCTATGGTGGATCCTTCTCGTTTGTCACTGACATGGATGAAGATGAAGCTGTTGCAGTGTTGCTCCAAAGTGCCAGATGCAATATTTCACCAGCCAATGAAGGAATTGCAGCTGAGATTGTGAAAGTGAGTTTACTACAAATACCTTTTAAGAGTTAGAAATTGATATTGATATCTAGGCTATCTACCTCTGGCTATTGTCCAGGCAGGAGCATTTATTTTGAAATCTGGAGCTCTTAACAGCTATCTCAATCTATATAGAAAGCATCGGACCCAACTCCTGAGCGAAAAACCTGCTCAGAGTCATGATAACTATGCTTGGACGGTTTATACAACCTGGCAAATGAGCTTTGATAAGCTCAGTCCCACAGCTGCTATGTTCTTGCAGTTGTGCTCCTTCCTCCATCGAGATGGAATTTCAGAAGATATTTTCAGCAGAGCTGCCACCTATGAATTCCCATCTTGGGGGCCATCAAGAGAAGAGCTACAAAAACCATTAGACTTCCTCTCCCGGTTCCTAGGATCCGCTGGTGAATGGGACTCTCTCCGCTTCCTGGAAGTCACAAATGAGATCAGGGCATATTCTCTGATCAACTTTGATCCAGAGAGCAGGGCTTTCTCAATTCATCCATTGGTTCGCAGCTGGTGTCGAAATATGATCAGTGATCCAGAACCATATATTCTGTTATGGTTGCTGTATTGGCATGTCCAGCACACAAATTCCAGACAATGATCTAGAGCTCAGAAGTCTCAAATTGATTTCTCATGTCGACTCTTTGATGAATGAGAACCCACAGGTGGCTGCAGAGTTTGATAGGGAATATGGAAGCCTTTACTACCACTCACAACGGTACAACAAGCAGCAGAACTCTTTGTAAAAGTGCTTGAAAAACAGAGAGAGCTTCTGGGTGATGACCATCCAGATACTGATTGGGCTTTGCAATATCTGGCCATAACATATAATGAATTGGGGAACTTAAAGGAAGCGGAAAAGCTTCAATATCTTTTCCTGGAGAAGAAGAGAAACCTTCTGGGGGAGGATCATCCAAAAACCCTTGATTTCATGCATAATCTGGCAGACACATTTTTCAGATCAGGTCAACTCCAGAAGGCAGAAGAGCTTGAAGTCGTTGTGCTGGAGAACGGAGAAAGCTTCTGGGGAAGATCATCCAGACACTCTGAGTATCATGCATAATCTAGCAGACACATTTTCCAAATCAGGTCAACTCCAGAAGGCGGAAGAGCTTCAAGTCATTGTGCTGGAGAAGCGGAGAAAGCTTCTGGGGGAAGAACATCCAAAAACTCTAAGTGCCATGTATAATTTGGCAGCCACATTTTTCAAATCAGGTCAACACCAGAAGGCAGAAGAGCTTGAAGGCATTGTACTGGAGAAGCGGAGAAAGCTTCTGGGGCAAGATCATCCAGACACTCTGAGTGCCATGCATAATCTGGCAGACACATTTTCCAAATCAGGTCAACTCCAGACGGCAGAAGAGCTCCAAGTCATTGTGCTGGAGAAGCGGAGAAAGCTTCTGGGGGAAGATCACCCAGACACTCTGAGGGCTATGGATGGCCTTGGATGGACATACTACTGCCTGGGCCAATTTCTAAATGCTGAGGAGCTTCAAGTTGAAGTGCTAGAAAAGTATAGAAAGGCCCTTGGTGATAATCATCCAGACAGCTTGCGTACTATGCAGAATCTAGCACTGACATACCGCTCTCTGGACAAACTGGTTGAAGCAGAGGAGCTGAAGGACCTCATTTCAGCTATTAAAAATGCTTCTTGAGATTTTGATGCGGAGTTATCAGAAGAGTTTGATGAGATATCTCGAGGCTTGGCGGACAGTTGTCTGTATTGTACATTTAATGTTTCCCCCAAATATATACATATCACATGGAAATCATGGTCTGTAAGGATCCTCACTGGTCAAGTATCCCAGTTCAGTAAATTAGGTAAGAGCAGGGCATTCCCCTTGGCTGCAAATTCAATATTTGTGCAAGTTGTTTGAGGTCTCCCACGGAATACTGTGCTAGGTCGACTCAGCCCACATCCAAATGATAATGAGGAAGTAGCCTAGTTTAGGTCTTTAATTTTTCGAAGCTGCCAACACTTCTGATCAAAGATGTTGGACTAACAAGTTGACAATGCTTCCTGTAGCTTGCAGCAAGGATCACCAACTCAATCCTATCATATTTTCCCAGGAGAATTGTGTCTTGGGTGGAGGAGAAAGAACAGCGAGCAGGAAGCTCCAACAATGTTTGACTGCATCTAAAATTTAAACCCTCAGGCAGGTGCAGGATTTAATATAAACAAATGCAAATGCTGACTCTGACAGGAGGAGTACTCGATAATATCTTCAGTTTATCCCGCAATATGGTCTCTATGCATTGGAATTTCGTCAAAAGTATGTAGACTGGAGTGGAGTGAACACCTGGAGTTCAATGTACTGTTGAAGCTCAATAAAAACCCGCACACCTTTCCTCAGGATGAATGTTCATTTTTGTTCCAAAGGTTTGCGTCCACCAAACCGTGGAAGGGAGTTGATTGAATGCTGGCCACCCAAAAAAAAAAAAAAAGCAAATTTCAAAGATAGAGAATGACTGCGGGAATGGACATCAATTCATCATCCTGGTGGACAGACAGGTATTGACGTCCGAGTGGTTGAATTGGCACAATGTTGGTAGTGGTTGAATTAGTTCAGTGCAGCCAAAGTGAATGCATCACAGCTCCCAGTTCATTGTAGGATTCCGGCTAAGTGTCTGACCGAGAAAGTCAACAAAAATGTCATTGAATATATATTTTGCCGGTCACCATCTACGCCCAATTGCACCAAAATATCAATCATTTTCTTTTACTTTCAGTGCCGTACCCGTGCCGCAGGTAGAAAGTTAGTTTGGTCACAACCCAGAGAGATCATTTATTCAGAATCAAGTTGAGCCTGATGAATGAACGAGATGAGCATCAAACTAGTGCTGCTTGTTAATGAAGAAATACAAGTGGAAACGGAAATAATTCGGGGTTTGGTTCAGATTTGGTGTTGGCAATTTTGACTCAGGTAAATTCAGGTGAGTGCTCTGTGGAGTCCACAACTTGGCCCCGCATCTGTGTACATAATTAACAAGGATTTGTTAGCCCCGTGCTGTAATAAAGTTAATTATATTGCGACGTGGGCTAACAAAATTAATGCGATCACGCCTTCGTGTTGCGTGCCCGCGCCGACCACAGTCGCAACAAGGCTTGGAGAGTGGCACTTGGGGCGAGTGGGAGAGAGCATGGGTCGTGCCGAGCGGTTTTTGTTATTTGCACACGCTTGGCACTGTCTTTCATCCTTAACGATCCAACGCGTATACACCCTCCCACTGCGGCGACCAGTTCGCCCGCTCTGAACTCCTCTAGCACCACCTCAAAAATGTCAGGCCACCGAGAAAGCCTTTCCCTGGGGAAGCGGGCGGAGCGGGTGTAGGCGGAGGCGGGTCCGGGAGGCAGAAGGCGTGTCTCTTTATTCCCTCATGTCTGCGTATGAAGGCAAACGAGTGAACCGAACGCTAACCCACCCGCTAGGTACCAGCGCCGTCGCGTGCGCGATCACCCCAAACAGGCATGCGCCCGGTGCGTGCAGAGTAGTTCACCGTGCGATGGGAGTAACCCGTGTGGTGAGTCTTCGCGGTTTTGTTCATTCTTCTTCTTTTGTCGAGGAGGCGCACGAGTCGTCTTTGCGTCTTGTATGAACGGGCTGGTGGTTGCATCGTCTGTGCTTTATGTTTTGTTCTTCTTGGCGCGGGTGCGGGTACCGACGTCGCGCGTTGTTGTCATCATGACGCATCCAATTTTGTTACCTCTTTCTGGCCTGCTTTCTTTCATTCTCCCGCATCGCCTCACGTCACTGCATCTCTTTCTCGACTCGTCTGTAATTGGACTCGACTATTATGTGGCTGGCTTGGCTTGGCTTCGATGACGAGTAGGATGGTCTGTGATGATGACGACACGGCGTGCGGCGTACGGTGTGCTCCCGCCACGAGGCACACTCTGCGGTGTGCGCGCCATCTCAGTTATTGTGTCTCCTCGGTCGACTCCCCTTGGGGGTCTATTCATATCCGAGGCGGACACCATTTGTCTTGTCTTGCTTCACGGGCGATGAGGGGCGCCTGCTCAATTTCTATATTGTGCGCTGTGAAGACTTTCCATCCCTCCATGCCGGGCGGATTTTCTTGCGCCGCTCGCTCCGCATCGTCCTTTCTCTTTTCATCATCGCGTCGCCCATACCTAGACTGATGTGTTTTAAGCCCAGCAAAACGCGTTGCCTACAAAACGCCCTGGACATTCATCGAATCCCACCGCTAGACTCCGCCCGTAGGCCAGGCCATCTGTCGTCCCCTTTGCCTCCTCCTCCTTGCCTAGTTCCTCTCTATCCTCCCATTCCCTTCCGACTTCCCAATCTTCTGCATGATCGCTCGCGCACCACCCGCACTCGCCCCTCTTGCACCCCACGCTCTCGCTCGACTCCGCGCCAGGGCAGTTCCTCTACGCATAGCAGCAGGCGTCTGGGTTCGTGCCGGCGCCGACGTTTTCGTCGAACGAGCGCTTTGCGCATCTGGAGGTTTTTACACGGTAGGGGGGTAGGGTACAGAGGGAGCCCGGTATATGGGGAGAGGAGGGACGGTGCGTTCTTCTTTCTTTCATTTCCTCTACCCTCTCCATCTTGCCTTGCTTTCCATCGATCCTCTTCTCCCTCCTTCGTCTTCCCCCGCCCCCATCCCATCTCTCGCTTTTCCAAACCACAAAACCGAAACCCAAACCGAATAGAATACTGAATAATAGTTTGTTAGGATTGTCGCTACGAGACTGCCCGGCTTACTATCACTACGAGCACGCCGATTCGGAACACAGCGGGGCCAGTGTAGGGGGGAGGGAGTTGTCCGACGAGTAGTGCGGTGAGTGGAGTCTTTTTGGCTGCCCTTTCAATTTCATGCGCGCGGCATCGCGACTTGCTTTTTTTTGGATCTGCGAGCGAGGATCGCGATGCGGAGGGGGAGATGGCCTTGGGCACGGCATAGGCAGCGTGTTTTCGTCGTTCTACGTCGCGCCGGCGCCAGCGCCGCCTGTGCAGCAGCAGACCCCCAGCAGCATCTCCAGGCAGACACGGGCATGTGGGCTCCTCGCCGCAGATACAGCTCCCGCTCCCGTTACGCCCGCCGCCTTCGCGAGCGTGGGCGCTGCGCCTTCCCTTTCGATTCTCGTTGTCTCCTCGTTCCTCATTAATCACATATACTGACGCACGCATATCATCTTCGCAGGACTACGGCCCTCCTTACATGAACAGGCACGACCTCCACCACGACCCCGACTTGCACCACCGCGATCTGCGTCCCCACCCCATCCCTCCGCCCTCTACCGTACTTGCACCACCCCGCGGCCGCAAGACCTCTGTCCACCCAGTTCTTCTCCGCCTTCGGCTCATGAGCTTCGACGACCCCAACGTCCTTGCGGGGCTCGCGGGCGATGGCTTGCCGTTCTTCTGCACCGCGGTGCTAGAGGGGATGTCGCACGAAGGGATGAAAGCCGGATGAGGAGGGAGGGGAAGCATGCACCCAGCTCGTCCCGCCCGCGGCGCTCGCGTTTCAGGCGTACTCGCCTCCCGGGGTCAGCGCACTCGCATTCGGCGTCGTCCGTGTTCGCGTCGTCCGGGCACAGATGTCTGCAGCGCCTCTGAGCGGCGGGATGGGTGGTGGAGGGGGTGGAAGCGCGAAGACGCCCGGCTTGCGCGAGGCAGAGACGCGCGAGCTGAGAGTTCTGGAAGGCGTATATGTGCACGCAGCTCAGGGCCCGTCGGATAGATCCGCTCGGGTTGCATACGCCCAGTGCGAGTAGCACGGCGATGAAGGGATGCTGGATGCTACGCTACGCCGACGAGGCAGAGTGTCGCCGCCGCCGGGGGAGGAGGTATCAGCATGATGGCAGCGCGCGCGATCCGCGCCACGACTCGGAAGCCGCTACATGCGCGCTACGCGTGCGCGACGCTGTACGATGTCCATACGCTTGAGACCGTCCTGCTGCACACCTAGCCCTCCGCGCACCACCAGCTGTCCGCGCAGCACGCAGCGCTGGCGTTCCTCGGCGCCCACGTCACATCGCCGCCTTTCCGCACACCATGACTTTTCAGCAGTGTACTGCCGTCGCCGCCCGACGCCTGCGCCTGCCGTGCTCCCCAGCACCACCTTCACCACCTCCTGCGTACGCAGCGCAGCGCACGCGATGATGTTTCCCATCGGCGGCGCTCTTTTATCGTCTCCTCGTGCGCCTCCAGCAAGTACCACTCTCCGCGCCGGGCACATCCTCCATACCACCGCCACGCCTGCGGCAGCCACTCCGCATCGCCCACGCCGTATCGCCGGAGCGCACACCAAGTGCAGTGAGTGTGTTTTGTCGCCCACGCCGCCCTCCGCTCCACACTTCGGCCTGCAGCGCACCGCGAATATGACGGGCAGCGGTTGTCCTTCCATCGCCGCCGCGTGCGTTTCCATCCTCAGTCCCACGCTACACTGCTGTATATGACGGTTCTTTTGTACTAGCAAGAATATTTATTTACGCAGGCGCGCTGTTCTGTGTATTACATATGACTACAACTATGGTCTAGGTACATTACCAAACTACACTACTATATAGCTGGCCTGCGAAAAATACAAGGGCTCGAAGGTCGTTACGAGCGGGTGAGGTGTCGTACATGACAGAGCCTAGCCGCTTATGACGCCCTCTGCCTCTCAATCGCAATAAGCTCAAGCTGGGCGTGTGCACTGGTATAAAAAAAAGGTGCTCACTGACAATGACAGCGACCTCCGCGGCCATAACCGTCATGCCCAGTGCGACGACAGATTAGGCGCTGACCATCTTGGCGTAGACGTTGAGGACGCGAGGGCGTGCGGGGCGGTCGAAGAAGCGCCAAACGGCGGCGAAGAGCACGCGGCTGGAGAGGCCGGGCTCGAACGGGACGATGGGCTGCATGTCGGCGGGGAGGGGCGCAGCCTCGATACGCGTGAGGGTGGCGGACGCGGGGAGGAGGACGAGAAACGCGAGAAGGGCCGAGGATGCGCAGAGCCATGAGCGCGAGCGCCATCGGATCATCGCACTACGTGACGTTCACTACGCGCTCCAGGATGCTCGGCGCGTCGAGGAGGAAGCCCACAAACGTGGCCTGCTGGGCGCGAAGACGACGAGGGAGGGGAGGGAGAGGGATGTGCATTGCTCGAACGGCACCAGGCGCTGGCGAAGAGACTAGATCATAGATGGTTGGGTGGGCGATCATGGTGGTACGTGTCCCGGGGTGAAACCAGAGAGCGCGATTGCGCGCGGGGGCGAGAAAATATACCGAGCTCCGAGTCGATGGCAGCCGAGCGTATATGTCGACAGCATGGCACCACTTGGTACTGGCGAGTCTCAGGACGGCGGTTGCACGGGCGGCCACTGGGATGCCAAGATGGTGTCCCCTGGCGCGCATCTTGGAGCTGAGGCATAGCGTCATCGGTCGTCAGGAGTAAGTACGTCCGAAGGTTATGCCCATTCAAGCCAGAGCGTACGAGGAAATCTGGGACTCCGCTGAACAGGCAGCGCAAGATTCGGGCGTATTTGGAAGCTATGGGTTCAAATGTGAGTCAACCGGAGGACATGGTGAGAGTTGGCTGGTCGAGTTCGTAGACGGTAGAAGCAAGGCAGCGTGGCAGTGCAGGGAAGTCATCGTGGCTGATCGCTAATACGACCACACACAACTTCGCTTTCCGCACCATCTACCAAGTTATCCCTTCAGTCCCCGCTGCCCGCCGTCTACGCTCTTTTCTCTGTCTAGCAGCTCTCTCTTTGATTTCCCTCGGAACCCGACTGGGCCGACTGCGCACTTGGCTTGGCTTCTGAGAATCTGACCTGATTGGGCTCGGTCCACCGCCAGTACAGTTATCTTCCTTAGACGGACACTTTAACACGATTGAGCTTGTACCTCGCTGTTTTGAACCAACCCCTGAAGTTCTGTTCGAAATTCTTCTAAACCTCGCCGCTCTACCAGTGTGTGCAAGGCCCAGATTGTTCTGCGGCCTGCCCTTCGCTCGGTTCTCCTTCGTAATGTCGATCCCAGTGCCCACTTGTGGATCACTTTTCTTGGTGTCGCTCGGCTGGCCCCAGATAAGCATCCGTCCAACCTGGCATTTGATTTACCCACCGATTTCAAACCCGGCACCGCAGAATTCAAAACGGACGCGCGGATAATAGTCATCTTCTGCTCGTTATCCGTATTTCTTCAATAAAAGACGATCTGCGAGCTACGCCCCTATATTTTAAACTAAATTCAATTCATGTACATAGCTTAAGCCTCAAGCACAGAAAGCTGAATCCTTGCGCCTCGTCCTTGTGTCCCTCCTACATAATTGGCACCGCATACAATTCTTCATTGCGCTTTGCACTCGCAAACCCGGACTCTTTTCCCGCGCTCTATGCACGCTTTCATCGTACCTCGGATTCTATGCCTCTTCATGCTGATTTCCGTGGAGTTCAAACCTCGTTTCTAACCGTTTCCTCTTTTCAGCGTTATCTCTCATTTTATCGGCCATGGCGCTTTCTGCCAACTTACCTTTGCCTGCGTTGGCAAGGAATACGCGAATTCCAATGAACCGGGCAGGTCCCTCCTCAGTGCATCAAGACCCACGTCTACGCTTATGTCGCCCATATTTCTCTACCGCGCCGGTGGTTGGCGCGGATTACCCCCCATTGCATTCCCGGTTGCAAGGCCACATTCAAATGCTTTGGTTGATAGGTTCAATCACTTCCTGCCTTTATTCCGGCCTCATTCTCCTTCGCTCAACTGCCGTTGTTCTAGCCGGATTTCTTCCTTCCAGACTTCATCACCATTTCCACGGGCCTTCGGCATTTTTCCATGGCTTGGATGTCACCGAAACAGACTTGATCCTTGGCGGTGGGTTATTGACGGGTCACTGTGGAGCGAGTAGTTTTTTGCATGCTCCTGCTGCTCGTCCTTTCTATTCCCGAGTTTTACTCTATTTTGTTCCGGCTGAGATTCAATGTGCACCGAGAATACTCCAGACCAGACAACGGGTGGTGTGAGTGCTTTCGGATTTTCTGTCTTCTCCTCTCGGACGGTGGCTTCTTTGTGTACGCATTCTTCTCCTCGGTCTAATGTGCATTCTCGTCCACACCCCTCTTCACATCTACAGTGCCTGTCGCATGCCTCCGCTTGTGCTTAATTTCCTCCAGACTTACATCCAAACATTCTGCCTCCAATTTGCTGCACTTCTTATTCTTTTGCTTCTACGTATGAACTGTCAATCTGGTCATTATTCATATAAAGTAATGGAAGGTCCAAAACAATGCTTGACGCTCCAGACATTTTCGCTTGATCGATTCGCATGAGTAGGCACGGCCGTTCGCTCACCCAGGCTAACGATGAAGGTTCAAAGTTGAGTGTCAGCGCGTACAGCGAACTCTGAACGTCTCCCACGCACTACCTATCTTAGACTGTTGTGATTCGTTGGTAGTCTACAAAAAAAAAACTTCCTCCTCTATCGACAGTCGTTGATATTCCCCAGATGCGTGCCAGTTCCGCACCCCGGAGAATCACAACTCTGCACTCATCCGGGAAGACGGAAATCGTACCCCAAAGATTATGCGGCCAGAACACCGGCAACGAGGATAATCGCGGATAATCCTTCAACATACGGGGGCCTTTTTCAACGGTGTCTAATTTCTCCATTACGCTCGGAATCATAATGGACGCTGGTGCGACCGTAAACTGGTAAAAACTGGCATATCAGTTTTGTGTCTGGTAGACACTTGGCATAGAAGCTTTGCCATGTGTAGGGCATGATTCCCGTAAGAGTCTGAGGAGTGGAAATAAAACGTCCGCGAACTTACAGTCTCAGAGTGACTCTCGAAAGTCCAAAACAAGCCCATCGAAGAGATCTGAAAAACCCTGGGTATCACATCGGGAGTCGAACAGAATTCCTCAGAAAGAATTCTGAGTTCACGCGATTTACACATGTCTTGAACACAACGTGTTGGCTACCAACTTGACAAGTGTCAAGGACTCACGGCGTCAATCAGAGTTCAAATCAAGACAATGTCTCCGTGGCCGCTTTGCGGCTAAAATATTCCTGCTAAAAAGATTCTGGCATGCCCAGGTTCATTGATGGCCTGGCCATGACACCGGAACTCCATCCAGCATAGCCTTCAACACAGCAAAACGCGCTCAACATCATCCTTCCCTCGGTGATCATGGGATCGGATACAATCGATCGATGGCTATCCCACAGCCTTGACACGTCTTCTCTCCGACCTCCATCATGTCCGCCAACAGTCCGCCCACCGTCGGAGCATCGACTTCCACTCGGAAAAGATTTCTACGGGGCTTCAAATCTCTAGCTCCGAACTCTGACTGGCTTGCCCCTTCGATCCTGACTGCCAAGACAGTGACAGCAGCGGCCGAATGTCTGCCTTTTCCCTACGTGAAAGGTGTTTTTGGGGTAGCCTTAGTCGTTCTGGAGGGCGTTGAGGTTCAGTTCATGGTTTTCCAAACCAAACTATGCCTAACTTGTATCCTTGTATCAACAGAAGGTGAAGAGGAACCGCGATGATCTGAAAGAGCTGTGTGAAAATATCACTGAAATTACGGTGATCTTGGAGGACCAGTTATCGTTGCACGGTAATACAGCTGCCGTGAAGCTGAAGGGCCTGTGTGAGGAGCTTGAGAGGTATGTGCTATGATTGCCTGACATTTCTTTTCCAAAACATCGAGACTCCTTTCCAATTAGCTTTCTAAAAACTGTGCTTGTTGCAGTCACAAAGTTGCAGAGAGAATCCCGTGGCTTCCGCGGCCACCTCAAGGAGTTTGTCACGTCGTCCACAATTACAGATGAAATTGCTGGATATGAGAAGAGAATCCTGGGATTTATTTCAAGAATCAAGGTGTGATTACCCAGTTTGACCGTAGATGAGACCACATTGAACATGCACGACAGCTCATGGCGGTTGTCAATACAAGTTTCAAAGTAGATCAGATTCATACAGCTGTGGTATCTTTGAGTAGGATGTTTCGTTCCTTTACTCTTTAGATCTCATCTCACTTCATATTTGCAGACCTTCCTCTGCCGACCTCAACCGGATATATACAAAATTGTCCTCCCCCATCTAGAATCTTCCATGGCCGCCAGGCAATCCTAGATAAAATGCACCAGTTCTTCACTCCGAACTTGGGGGAACAACAAATTTATGTGCTGCATGGACTAGGTGGTGCTGGAAAGACACAGACTGCACTGAAGTTCATTCAAAAATCATCCCAGTAAGTTAAATAATGACACTCAAATTATTCTGCTTGAGTCTAATCACCATCATAGCTTCAGTGATAAATTCTTCCTTGATGCAAGCACTACCGAAACAATTCAGACAGGTCTGAAGAAGATAGCTACATTGAAAAATGCTGGGAACACATCACAGGAAGCTTTGCAGTGGCTTACTACCCAATGCGAAGAGTGGCTGCTGTTCTTTGACAATGCAGATGATCCAAACCTCAATCTGAATCGTTTTTTGCCTCATTGTAGTCATGGAAATATCATCATTACATCCCGAAATCCAGAACTCCGTGGCTATGGTGGATCATACTCGTTTGTCACTGACATGGACGAAGATGAAGCTGTTGCAGTGTTGCTCCAAAGTGCCAGATGTGATGTTTCACCAGCCAACAAGGGAATTGCTGCTGAGATCGTGAAAGTGAGTTCATTACAAATACCTTTTAAGAGTTTGAAATTCATGTTTTGATCTCCAGGTCCTAGGCTATTTACCTCTGGCTATTGTCCAGGCCGGAGCATTTATCTTGAAATCTGGAGCTCTTGAGAACTATCTTGATCTGTATAGAAAGAATCGGGCCCAACTCCTGAGTGAAAAACCTGTTCAGAGTCATGATGACTATGCTTGGACAGTTTATACAACCTGGCAAATGAGCTTTGACAAGCTCAGTCCCCCAGCCGCTATGTTCTTGCAGTTGTGTGCCTTCCTCCATCAAGATGGAATTTCAGAAGATATTTTCAGCAGGGCTGCCACCTATGAATTCTCATTCTGGGGGCCATCAAGAGAAGAGCTACAAAAGCCAGTAGACTTCCTCTCCAAGTTTGTGGGGTCCACTGGTGAATGGGACTCTCTCAAATTCCTACAAGTCACAAATGAGATCAGAGCATATTCTCTGATCAACTTTGATCCAGAAAGAAAAGTGTATTCAATCCATCCATTGGTTCATAGCTGGTGTCGCAGTATGGTCAATGATCCAGAACTATATCATTCTATTATGGTTGCTGTAATTGGCATGTCCACCACACAAATTGTGGATCAAGATCGAGAGCTCACAAGTCTCAAATTGATTTCTCATGTTGACTCCTTGTTGCATGAGAACCCACAGGTGGCTATGGAGTTTGGGGTGGAATATGGTCAACTTTATTGGCATTCACAACGGTACAAACAAGCAGAGGAACTCTTTGTAAAACTGCTTGAGAAACAGAGAAAGCTGCTGGGTGACAATCATCCAGACACTCTCAATGCCATGTGTAGTTTGGCAGCCACATTTTCCAATTCAGGTCAACTCCAGAAGGCAGAAGAGCTTGAAGTCATTGTGCTGGAGAAGCGGAGAAAGCTTCTGGGTGAAGATCATCCAGACACTCTTAATGCCATGCATAATTTGGCAGTCACATATTCCAACTCAGGTCAACTCCAGAAGGCAGAAGAGCTTCAAGCCATTGTGCTGGAGAAGGAGAGAAAGCTTCTGGGGGAAGATCATCTAGACACTCTAAATGCCATGTATAATCTGGCAGTCACATTTGCCAATTCAGGTCAACTCCAGAAAGCAGAAGAGCTTGAGGTAATTGTGCTGGAGAAGCGGAGAAAGCTTCTGGGGGAAGATCATCCAGATACTCTAAATGCCATGCATAATCTGGCAGACACATTTTCCAAATCAGGTCAACTCCAGAAGGCAGAAGAGGTTCAAGTCATTGTGCTGGAGAAGCGGAGAAAGCTTCTGGGGGAAGATCATCCAGACACTCTGAGTGCCATGCATAATCTGGCAGCCACATTTTACGGATCAGGTCAACTCCAGAAGGCAGAAGAGCTTCAAGTCATTGTGCTGGAGAAGCGAAGAAACCTTCTGGGGGAAGATCATCCAGACACTCTGAGTGCCATGTATAATCTGGCAAACATATTTTCCAGATCAGGTCAACACCAGAAGGCAGAAGAGTTTCAAGTCACTGTGCTGGAGAAGCAGAGAAAGCTTCTGGGGGAAGATCATCCAGACACTCTGAGTGCCATGTATAATCTGGCAGTCACATATTCCAACTCAGGTCAACTCCAGAAGGCAGAAGAGCTTGAAGTCATTGTGCTGGAAAAGCGGAGAAAGCTTCTGGGGGAAGATCATCTAGACACTTTGAAGGCTATGGATAGTCTGTCAGTCACATATCACAATTTAGGCAAGTTTCAGGAGGCAGAAGAGCTTCAAATTGCAGTGTTGGACAAGTATAGAAAGGTCCTTGGTGATAATCATCTAGACACCTTGCGTACTATGCAGAATCTATCAGAAACTTACCGCTCTCTGGACAAACTGGTTGAAGCCGAGGAGCTGGAGGACCTCATCTCAGCCAATGAAGAAGCTTCTTGAGATTTTGATGCGGAGATATCGGAAGAAATAGGCTTGATCAGGGGACATCTGAAGGCTTGGCAAAAACCCGTCTGTATTGTACATTTCATGTTTGCCTGGAATATATGCATATCACATGGAAATTATGATGTGTAAGGATCCTCACCAGTCAAGTGTTCCAGTTCAGTAAATGAGGTGAGAGAAGTAGGCCCCTTACCCAAGTAAATTCCTTGTGGACTCCCATTCTTTTGAGTTGTTTGAGAGCTGTCCCACAGAATACTGTGCAAGGTTGGCCTAGCTCACATCCAGGTGCTGATCAGGAAGTGACCCAGTTTGGGTCCTTGATTTTCCGATGCCGCCAACGGCTTCTGATCCAAGATGTTGGACTCATAAGTTGACAATGCTTCCTGCAGCTTGCAACGAGGATCAGCGAATCTTATCATATTTTCCCGGGAAAATTATGTCTTGAGGAACAACATCAAGTGGGAGGCTCCAACTAGCAGCCTCACTTGGACCAAAAGTTTGACTGCATTTAAAATTTAAATCCCCAGGCAGCTATGGGATTTAAAGTACACAGAGATGAATGCTGACTCCAACGAGAGGAGCACTTGATAATATCTCCCTTTGATCCCCAATTATGATCTCTATATGTTGGAATTTTGTCCAAAGTATGCGGGTTGGAGTGGAGTAAACACCTGGAGTTGGATGTACTATTGAAGTTCAATAAAAACTCGAACACCTTTCGTCAGGATGATCGTTTATTTTGTTCCAAAGGTTTGCATTCACCAAACCACGGAAGGGAGATGATTGAATGGTGGTCACAAAAAAAAACAGATTTCAAAGATGGAGAATGACTGTGGGAACATCTATTCATCGCCCCCGTGGACAGACAGGTATTGATGTCCGAGTGGTTGAATTGACATGGTGTCGGTAGTGGTTGAATTGTGTCAGTGCAGCCCAAGTAAATGTATCACCTGAACATGTTCGAGTCCGAGTCCATCGTAGGATTCTGGCCAAGTCTTGGACTGAGGGAGTCAACAAAAATGCGATTGAATATATATTTGGCATGTTTCAGCGTCAACAACATCTACATGCAACTGCACCTAAATTTCACTCATGTTCTTTTCACTTTGCTACTGTGCCGGTGCCACAGGTTTGGTCGCAGCACAGAGCCATCTTTTATTTAGAATCAAGTTCAGCCTGATGAATGAACGAGATGAGCGTCAAATTGATACTGCTCGTTAGTAATGAGGAAATACAGAAAGGAAATAAATTGAGGTTCGGTTCAGGTTTGGTGTTGGCAGATTTTGCCTCGGGTGAATTCGGGTGAGTGCGCTGTGGAGGCCACAACCTGGCCCCGCATCTGTAACCGGAATTTTTTAGCTCATGCCGCAATAAAGTTAATTATATTTTGATTATATTGCGACGTGGGCTAACAAATTAATGCGATCACGCCTTCGTGTTGCGTGCCCGCGCCCACCACAGTCGCAACGAGGCTTGGGGAGTGGGACTTGGGGTGAGTGGGAGAGAGCATGGGTCGTGCCGACTCTGCCGAGCGGTGTTTGTTATTTGCACACGCTTGGCACCGTCTCTCATCCTTAATAATCCAACGCGTACATACCCTCCCACTGCGGCGACCAGTTCGCCCCTGCACTCCTCTAGCACCACGTCAACAAATGGTGCGTCGAGAACGCCTTTCCCTAGGGAAGCGGGCGGAGTGGGTGTAGGCGGAGGTAGGCCCGGGAGGCGGAAGGTGTGTGTCTGTCTCTTTATTCCCTTCGTGTCCGCGTATGAAGGCAAACGACTGAACGAACGCTAACCCACCCGCTAGGTACCAGCGCGCCGTTGCGCGCGATCACCCCAAACAGGCATGCGACCGGTGCGTGCAGAGTAGTTCACCGGGCGATGGGAGTAATCCGTGTGGTGAGTCTTCGCGGTGTTGTCTTTCTTTTCTTCTTTTGTCGCGAAGGCGCATGAGTCGTTTTTGCGTCTTGCATGGACGGGCAGACGGTCGCATCGTCGGCGCTTTGTTTTTTCTTCTCGGCGCGGGCGCCGCGCGTTGTCGTCATCATGACGCGTCTTATATTGTTACATCTTTCCAGCCTGCTTTCTTTCTTTCGGGTTCCTCCACCTTGCGCGGGGCTGATCATTCTCCCGCGTCACCTCGCGTCACTGCATCCCTTTCTCGACTCGTCTGGAATTGGACTCGCGCTGAGCTTGGCTTCGTGGCTGACCTCGCTTGGGCTTCGATGACGAGCACAGCGACTCGCGGTTCGATGACGCGCTTTTCGTTTTTGTTTTTTGTCTGGGGCGTTGGGCGACACTGTGATGATGACGATGGCGAAGCCTTCTGCCACGACGTAGCATGTGTGCCATGACTGCGCGGCGTGCCTGTGTCAATTATTTTTCTCCTCGGTCGACTCCTCTTGGGTCTGTTAATTCGATATCCGATGCGGACACCGTTTCTTTTGGCTTTGTTTCTTTTGCCCACTTTCCTGCATCTCAGCTGATGCTGTCGATCGATCGATATCCACTGCGCCGCGTATCGTCGCGCGCTCGGTTTATTCCTTTCCTTTCCTTTCTCTTACATCATCGCGTCCCTCCGTCGCACCTACCTACCTATCTATACTGATGATGTTGTAACAGCAAAATGAGTCGCCCACAAAGCACGTTGCACATTCGTCAAATTCCACCGCCAAACCACGCCCGTAGGCCCGGGGCACCCTTCCTCCCTATCCTCCTCCTTACCCAGTTCCTCGCTACCCTCCCACCCTTCCCTCCCATCTTCGCGCCCCGGCCTTCACGCACCCCTCTCGCATCTCTCCCTCTCCCTCTCCCTGCCGACACAGTTTGTCTGTGCACAGCAGCAGCAGGCGTCTGGCGCGCGCGCGGGCTACGCACCTGGACCGACGTTTCGGCGAACGAGCGCTTCGCGCATCCGTCTGATGGAAGGTTTTTAGAGATGGTGCGTTGCTTTTCTTATCTCTTCCGCCCTCCTGTTCTCCTTTTTTCGTCTCATTCCACCGTCTCATTCCACCGTCCATCCCTTTCCCTTCTTTCCTTCCATTCTATCCCTCCCGTTCGCAAAATGCTGATAACATTTGCGATCCGCAGGATTATCGCTGAGAGACTGCCCGCCCTACAACGAATACGAGTACGCCGACTTTGAATACAGCGGGGCGAGTGTGGGAGGGAGCGTGAGCAGGAGGAGTCGGCCGACGAGTAGTGTGGTGGTTTGTGGGGTGAGTGGAGTTGATTCTTTGATTTTTTGGCGCAAGTGGTGCGCACGGAGTCGCGACTTGCCTTTTTTGGATTCTCACGAGCGGGACAGCGGGAAAGCGCTTCGTATCCGTTCTTTTCCCTCGTTTCCCTTATCCTTGCCTTTCTCCCCATTGATCAAGTGCACGTACTGATACTGACACATCTTCGCAGGACTACGGCTCTCCCTGTCTCAACGGGCACGACCTCCGCCACCACCCTCACCTCTACTTGCACCCCATCCCTCCGACCTAGGCGCACCTGCACTACCCCGCCGGCGACCTCCGCTCCCATTCCCCCGCAAGACCTTCGACAGCCCGAGTTCTCGTCCGCCTTTGGGCTCATGAACCTCGACGACCCCCCACGTCCTGGCTGGGCTCGCGAGCGATGAGATGCCGTTCTTCTCCACTGCGGCGAGGGGAGGATCGGCTTGCGCCCGAAGCGGGGCCGTTGCACGACGCGCACACCGGAGGGATGAAAGGGAGTGAGAAGGGAAGCATGCAGCTCGTCCCGCCCGCTGCGCTCACGTTCCAGGCGTGGCTCGCATTCGGCGGCGTCGTCGTCCGCGTCGTCCGGGCACATGTCTGCGTCTCTAAGCGGCGTGGGTGGTGGTGGAAGTGCAATGACGCCCGGCTCACGCGAGGCGGAGACGCGCGAGCTGAGAGAGTTCTGGAAGGCGTATATGCGCACGCCGCTCACGGGCCCTTCGGGCGCGGATGCGCTCGGGCTGCAGACGCCCAGTGCGAGTAGCGCGGCGCCGGCGATGGAGGGGGGGGATACTGGGCGCTACGCCGACGAAGGAGAATGTCGCCGCCGCCGGGGGAGGAAGTATCAGTATGATGGCAGCGCGCGCGATCCGTGCCACGAGTCGCACGACTCGGAAGCCGCTACATGCGCGCTACAGCGTGCGCGACGCTGTACGACGTCCATACGCTTGAGACCGTCCTGGCGCGCACCCTAGCCCCTCCGCGCACCACCAGCTCCCCGCGCAGCACGCAGCGCTGGCGTTTCTCGCCGCCCACGTCACATCGCCGCCTTCCCGCATACCGTGACTCTTCAGCAGTGTACTGCCTCGCCGCCCGACGCCTGCGCTGCCGTACTCCCCAGCACCACTTCAGCGCACCCGATGATGTTCCCCAGCGCCGCTTTTATCGCCTCCTCGCGCCAAGTGCGTCTCCAATAAGCACTCTCTGCCCCGAGCGCATCCTCCGCACCACCCCCACGCCTGCGGCAGCCAATCCGCATCACCCGCGCCATATCGCCGGAGCGCGCAGCAAGTGCAATGAGTGTTTTTTGTCGCCTCCGCTCCAAACCTCGACCTGCTGCGCACCGCGAATATGACGGGCAGCACACGCTGCGATTTTCCTTCCATCGCCGCCGCGTGCGTTTCCATCCTCAGCACCACATATTCGATACGACGGTTCTTTTGTACTACATAGCACGAATATTTATTTGCGCGGCGCACTGTATTAAATATGACTACAACTATGGTCTAGGTACACTACCAAACTACACTGCTATCTGACCACAGTACCGAATGTCCGCAAATAAATACAAGAGCTCGAAAGCCTGAGGTCCACTGCGCACGAAGTGCGGGGAGACGATCTAGAATCCCTTGAGTTACGATTTGGTTACGAGCGGGTGTAGGTAAGTAGTAAGTAGCCGCTTATCGCACCTGGATCGTCATAAGCTCAAGCTGCGCACGCGCACTCGTATAAAAACCACAAGCCGCTCTCACCGTGAGGACGATTTGCGCGCCAGCATCTTGACGTAGACTTTGAGCACGCGGCGCGCGGGCGGTCGAAGGAGCGCCGAGCGGTGAAGAATACGCGGCTGGAGAGGCTGGGGCGACAAGCGAGGAGTCGAAGGAGATGATAGGCTGCATGTCAGCTGGGGGGGAGGCTGGCCTCGATGCGCCTGAGGGTGGCGGAAGCGGAGAGGAGAACAAAGAGCGCGAGGAGGGCGGCGGTGGTGGGGACAGCGAGCATGCGCAGGGCCACGAGAGCGAGCGCGACGGGTTCACCACGTTGCGCGGCGTTCACCGCATGCTCTGGGATGTTGGGCAAGGCGAGGGCAAGGGGGAGGAAGAGGGTCGTCTACTGGGCGGAAAAGACGATGAGGGAAGGGAGGAGGAGGGGCGTGTATTTTTTTGAACGGCGCAAGGCGCTGGCGGAGGAACTTGGTCGTTGGATGTAAGACTCACGCTGAGCCGGAGAGGCTGGAGTACGTGTCCCTGGGTAAAACGAGAGCGCGATCGCGTGCGGGGGAGGCGAGACAATATGCCGAGCTCGACGTCAGCCGAGCGTATATGTCGACTGCATGGAACCACTTGATACTGCCGAGTCTCAGGACGGTGGTTGCACGGGCCACCACTGGGATGACAAGATGGCGTCACCTGGCGCGCGTCTCGGAGCTGAGGTATGGCTTCATCGGTCGTCAGGAGTACATCGGGTACCCATTCGCGCCAGAACGTAAGAGTAAAAGTATATCTGGGACTTCACGCTGAAGTATTACCGGTAAGATTTGGACGTGGTCGAGCTCGTCAAAAGAAGGCAGTGTGGCAGTGTACAGACGTCATCGCGGCTGATCGCTAGCACGACCACACAACTCCGCCTTCAGCACTTGCCACTATCTACCAAGTTTTCCTTGTTGCCGGGCCATTTCTCTGTTTAACCGCTGTTGTCCTGCTTCCCCCCGAATTCGAACTGACCGACTGCGTACACCGCTTGACTCCGGACTCCTGAGCACCGTGAGCCTCTCTTAGACCAATCTCAGACGGCACTTCTTGAACACGAATGAACTCGTACGTCGCTGCGTTGAACCAACCGCCCACAATCCTAGTCGAAGTTTTCTGACCTCGTCGCTCTAACAGCGTGCAAGGCCCAAGTTTTCCTCTCCTTCGTTCGGTTTTCCTGCGGAATGTCGATCCATTATCCCACTGTGTCCCGCTGGAGGATCATTTTTGAGTGTAGCTCGGTGGATACATCCTTCCCACCTGGAAACCTCAGTCGACTGATCGATTTCAACACGGGCACCGCAAAGTTCAAAACTGACACGCGCGTGCAACTGGTCATCTTCTGCTTGTTATCCTTGTTTTCAAGAGAAAAGAAAATCTGCACCCGCATACACCCCCTCGTCTCCTATATTTGGAACTATATTCGCTTCATGTAGCTCAAGCCTCAAGGAAGGCAAGATAAATGCCTGTACTTCGTCCTTGTGCGTCTCTCCTTCCGCATGATTGACATTACGTGACAATTCTTCTATTGCTATTTTCCGTCGCAAAGGACCATTCGCCTGTGCTCCATGTACGCCCCCCTTGTAGCTCGGATTCTCTGCCTCTCCACGCTGAATTCTGTGGAATTCAAACCTTGCTTTCGTGACCGTCCCTTCTTTTCGCCTTCCCCTCTCATCTTATCGGTCATGATGACGGCTGCCGTTGCCTGCATTCGCAATGAGTGCGTGACTTGCGATAAATTGGGCAGGTGCCTCAGTGCGTTAAGTTCCGGTGAGGACTCGCTTCTACATTTATGTCGTCCCTGCCGCCGTGGTTCGCACAAATTACCCAACATTGCATTCCTGTCGCATCCCTTCCTCGGGACTGCAAGGCCGCATTCAAACTCCTTGCTCGGTATATTCGCGCATTTCCATCGAGCCTTTATCTCCGCCTCATTCTCCATCGCTCAACGCCCGTTATTCTAATCGGATTTCCTCCTTTCAGACTCCGTCACTAACCTTCGCCCTTTGTGACCATGTCCACAAGCCCTCGGCCTTTTTCCATGGCTCGTATGCCGCTGAACAAGACTTGATCCTTGGCGGTGGGTTATTCCCGGGTCACTATTGAGCAAGTAGGTAGTTTCTTGTATTTAATGCTCCATCTACCGTCTGTGCGCAGTTGCTGAGCAAGTTGAACTGCATTCGATGTTCATCCTGCTGCTCGGACTTTCCATGCCTGAGTTTTCCTGTGTTTTTTTCCGGGTTTGATTCAATACGCACCTAATTACTCAAGACTACTTCTCAAGACCGGACAACGGGTGGTGTGAGTTGGGTGTGAGAGTTTTCATGTTGCGCAGTCTTCTCGGCGCAATGTCCCGCTTGTGGACATCCCCTTGACATCTACAGTTACGGTCGCATACCTCCTCCTGCACCTGAGTTCTGAGCATATACAAAGCTCGGACGGCCTCCGAATTGCTGCATTTATTTTTTGGCTTCTCTGAATTCATATTGTCAATTCCGTCGTACTGGTTGCTATTACTCATATGAAATATTAAGAGGTCAAAAGCAATGGCTGACGCTCGAGAATTATCCGCTTGAACGATTCGTACGAGTAGGCATGGTTGTGCGCTCGACAACCCTGACCAGGGAGCCTCGAAGCTGAGTGTCAGCGCGGAACGTCCCTGGAATTCCCCTCACGCACTGCTTATCTTTTGTGATTTGTAGGTCCTCTACAAAAAAAAAAAAACCTCCTCTATCGCTGGCCCTTGCAATTGATATTCCACAGTCGCGTACCAGTCGCCCGCCCGCAGAATCACAACTCGGCTCTTGTCCGCGAAAGAGGAAATCGTATGCCAAAGCAAGCGAACGTTATGCTGCCAGGTTGCCGGCAACACGGGGAATCCTTCGCTGGAACCCTTTTCAACGGTGTCTAGTGTCTTTGTTTACCTTCGGAATAATAATCAGTTGTGAGACCGTAAACTGGCAAGAACTGGCTTATAAATTTTGTAGCTGGCACACACTCGGTATAGAAAGTTTGCCGGGTGTATGGCATGATTCCCGTAAGAGTCTGAGGAGTGAAAATAAACCGGCCGCAAATCCACAGAGTCTCAGAGTGACTCTCGAAAGCCCACAACAAGCCCATCGAGGAGATCTGAGAAACCCGGGGTGTCACGTCGGGAGTCAAACAGAATTCCACAGAAAGAATTCTGATTATCTGAATTCACGCGATTTACACGTGTATTGAACACAACGTATTGGCCAACTTGACAAGTGTCAAGGATTCACGGCGTCAATCAGTCCAAATCAGGACAATGTCTCGGGGACTGCCTTGCGACTACTTGAAATACGCCAGCTGAAAAATTCTGATACCAGGTTCATTGACGGCTATTCAGAGCCTGGCCATGACACCGGAACTTCATCCAGCATAGCCTTCAACACAGTAAAACGCGCTCAACATCATCCTTGCCTCGGTGATGATGGGATCGGAGACAATCGGGCTTGGTGAAAGTGACGCCAGTGACGCCAAGTGACGCCAAGTGACGCCCCCACTGCCGCCCCGATTGAAGCCCCCACTGGTTTTGGGGGCGTCAATTCTGTCACGTCACGCAAAAGTGCCGCCCCCAGAGATTTTAAGTCTCGGTGTGTTTTGGGGTTACAGTTTCATTGGATACTTGGGTGTCTATAAAGCCTTGCCCCAAAGGATACAGAGCATCAATTTGTGTTTCAAGCGAGGTATTAACAAAATACTCGGTGATGGGATGTTTCATATTTGCTCTGTGTGACTGCGCGAGAAGGTGGATAATTATGTCCGACACAATGGATGTACCATGGACTAATTTCGCTCTCAAAATGGCCGAGTATTGGCTCTTGAACCATCTACTTGGCAATGCTCAAACCACGACTCAAATTTATGTTTGATGTCGGAATCCATCTATAGACACTCCTTGCACAGCTCTTCATACCTGTAAATCGAATACAAATCGTAACCAACAATTGAATGCAGTGCGCACAATTCCAACATCTGAAATAAGTTGTGGGTAAAATTCCAGTCCGTTGAACAGTACTTGAGCTTTGTGTAATTCAAGTAACCACTAGTTCATAATCTATCTCTGACCTGCTTGTCTGCAAAACTGAGAATGTTATACCAAGCCCCGACTCCCAAGAGATGCCACGGTTTACTAAACTTGCTGCTACTGTACCATTTCGACCGAAGGTTCACAAATTTTGATTTTTTGGATGTCCGGGATGGCCGATAAATTTTCTTTCGATTAAAGGCGACTTCTGCACACATCATAAAATCTCGGGTGTCACCGTCACCTGAACCTTCGGTCGAAATGGTACAGTAGTATTTGACGGGAATTCGACGCCGGCATGTCACACTGACGCCGTGTCACAGAATTACTGACGCCCCCACTGCCGCCCCCCATTTTCACTGCCGCCCCTCGCGCACAATTGAAACACCCATGTTGACGCCCCGTGACGCCCTGTGCCACCCCCATTGGCGCCCTTTGACGCCACCCTGCCGCCCCTTGACGCCCCCAATTGCCGCCAACTGACGCCCCCACTAGGTATATTTCGGCACACTTTATCTCAATTCAGCAATTTTTATGGTTCATATACATCGAAATGACAGTAAAAGGTCAATTAGAGTACACGGAAAGGCTGCACAGGCAAACATACACCAAATGATTGATGGCATTGCCGCCCCACTGACGCCCCCTGCAGCAAAGGGCGGCAGTGGCGTCACTTTCACTTTGCCCGAGACAATCGATCGATGGCTATCCCACAGCCTTGACACGCCTTCTCTCCGACCTCGACCATGTCCGCCAACAGTCAGCCCAGCACCGAAGCCTCCAGTTCCTCTCGGAAAAGGTTTCTACGGGGCTTCAAATCGCTGGCTCCGAACTCGGACTGGTTTGCCCCTTCGATTCTGACTGCCAGGACAGTGACGGCAGTGGCCGAATGTCTGCCTTTTCCCTACGTCAAAAGTGTTTTTGGGATAGTCGTATTCCTACTAGAGACCATTGAGGTTCATTTCATGGTGACCCAAACCAACCTACAACTAACTTGTATCAACAGAAGGTGAAGAAGAACCGTGATGATCTGAAAGATCTCTGTGAAAACATCACTGAAATTGCGGTAATTTTTGGAGAACCAGGTGTCGTCGCACGGGAAGACGGCGGCTCTGAAGCTGAAGGGCCTGTGCGAGGAGCTTGAGAGGTATGTGCAATGACTGCTTCGCAATATTTCGAAGGAATGAACCGTTTCAACTCAGCTTCTTGGAGACTGTACTTGTTGCAATCAAGAAAATGGAATTGCAAGGAGAATTTCGAGGTTTCCGGGAACATCTTAAAGAATTTGTCAAGTCGAGCAGCATTACAGATCAAATCAGTGGATATGAGAAGAAGATTCAGACATTTGTTTCGAGGATCAAGGTATGGTCCCAAAGTTTAGCTGATAAAATTATTTTCCAACATGCATCGCAGCTTATAGCAGTGGTTGATACAAATTTTGTCCACGAGATGCATGCTGCAATTGTCTCAGCAGGTATCATCATCATTTGGCTGGTATCTTTAATCTGACGTCGTGTTTTTAGACTTTCCGGTAATACAAGCCACTCAAAGTGTTAACAATTGTCCCCCCCCCATCCAGAATCTTCCATGGCAGACAGACCATTCTTGACAAAATGCACCACTTCTTCACTCCAAATTCGGGGAAACAACAAATTTATGTGCTGTATGGACTAGGTGGTGCTGGAAAGACACAGATTTCACTGAAGTTCATTGAACAATCATCCCAGTGAGCTCACAGATATCATCTTGAAAAAATCTGATGGACTGGCATCCTCATAGCTTCATTGACAAAATTTTTGTTGATGCAAGCACTACTGAAACAATTGAGACAGGTCTGAAGAAGATAGCTACGGTGAAAAATGCTGGCAACTCGTCACAGGAAGCTGTGCAGTGGCTTGCTGCCAATCAGGAAGACTGGCTACTGTTCCTCAACAATGCAGATGATCCCAAACTCAATCTGAATGGTTTTTTGCCTCGTTGTAATCATGGAAATATCATCATTACATCCCGAAACCCGGAACTTCCTGGCTATGGTGGATCCTACTCATTTGTCACTGACATGGATGAAGATGAAGCTGTTGCAGTCTTGCTCCAAAGTGCAAGATGTAATATTTCACCAGCCAACAAAGGAATTGCATCTGAGATTGTGAAAGTGAGTTGACTACAAATACCTTCTAAGAGTTTGAAATTGATGTTTGATATCCAGGACCTAGGCTATCTACCTCTGGCTATTGTCCAGGCTGGAGCATTTATCCTGAAATCCGGAGCTCTTGACAGCTATCTGGATCTATATACCAAGAATCGGGCCCAACTGCTAAGTGAAAAACCAGCTCAGAGTCATGATTAACTATGCCTGGACAGTTTATACAACCTGGCAAATGAGCTTTGATAAGCTCAGTTCCACAGCCTCTATGTTCTTGCAGTTGTGCTCCTTCCTACATCGAGATGGAATTTCAGAAGATATTTTCAGCAGAGCTGCCACCTATGAATTCACATCCTGGGGGCTATCAAGAGCAGAGCTACAAAAACCATTAGACTTCCTCTCCCAGTTCCTAGGATCCACCGGTGAATGGGACTCTCTCCGCTTCATGGAGGTCACAAATGAGATCAGGGCATATTCTCTGATCAACTTTGATCCAGAGAGCAGGGCTTTCTCAATTCATCCATTGGTTCACAGCTGGTGTCGAAATATGATCAATGATCCAGAACCATATCATTCTATTATGGTTGCTGTAATTAGCATGTCCAACACACAAATTCCAGACAACGATCAGGAGCTCAGAAGTCTCAAATTGATTTCTCATGTCAACTCTTTGTTGAACAAGAACGCACAGGTGGCTGCAGAGTTTGATAGGGAATATGGAAGACTTTATTGCAGATCAAAACAGTACAAACAAGCAGCAGAACTCTTTGTAAAAGTGCTTGAAAAACAGAGAGAGCTTCTGGGTGATGACCATCCAGATACTGATTGGGCTTTGCAATATCTGGCCATAGCATATAACAACTTGGGGAACTTAAAGGAAGCAAAAAAGCTTCAAGATTTTTTCCTGGAGAAGAAGAGGAACCTTCTGGGGGAAGATCATCCAAAAACTCTTGATTTCATGCATAATCTGGCATCCACATTTTCCAGATCAGGTCAACTCTAGAAGGCAGAAGAGCTTCAAGTCATTGTGCTGGAGAAGCAGAGAAAGCTTCTGGGGGAGGATCATCCAAGCACTCTGAGTGCCATGCGTAATCTGGCAAACACATTTTGCAAATCAGGTGAACTCCAGAAGGCAGAAGGGCTTCAGGTCATTGTGCTGGAGAAGCGTAGAAAACTTCTGGGGGAAGATCATCCATATACTCTAAATGCCATCTATAATCTGGCAATCACATATTCCAAATCGGGTCAGCTCCAGAAGGCAGAGGAGCTTGAAGTCATTGTGCTGGAGAAGCGGAGAAAGCTTCTGGGAGAAGATCATCCACACACTCTGGATGCCATGTATAATCTGGCACTTACATTTTCCAAATCAGGTCAACACCAGAAGGCAAAAGAGCTCAAAGTCATTGTACTGGAGAAGCGGAGGAAGCTTCTGGGGGAAGATCATCCAGACACTCTTGATGCCATGCATAGTCTGGCAGTCACTATTTTCAATCTGAGTCAGGTGGAGAAGGCAGAAGAACTCCAAATTGCAGTCTTACAAAAGTATAGAAAGGTCCTTGGTGATAATCATCCAGTAACCCTGCGTGCTATGCAGAATCTAGCACTGACATACCGCTCTCTGGACAAACTGGTTGAAGCAGAGGAGCTGGACAACCTCATCTCAGCCAATGAACAAGCATCTTGAGATTGATTTCGATGTGGAGATATCAGAAGAGACAGGTTCGAGGCTTGGCAGACAACCGTCTGTATTGTATATTTTATGTTCCCCCAAAATATATACATATCAAATGAAAATCATGATGTGTAGGGATCCTCACCGATCAAGTATTCTTGTTCAGTAAATGAGGTAAGAGCAGGACAATCTCCTTACAAATAAATTCCCTATACACTCCCATTCTTTGAGTTGTTTGTCGAGAGCTGTCACGCAGAATACTGTGCTAGATCGACCTAGCCCACATCCAAATGCTGATGAGGAAGTAGCGCAGTTTGGGTCTTTAATTTTTCGAGGCTGCCACCAGCTTCTAATCAAACATGTCAGACTCACAAGTTGATAATGCTTCCTACAGCTTATGACAAGGATCACAGACTCAATCTTATCATATTTGCATGACAAAATTGTATCTTGGGTGAAGGAAGAACAGCAAGCAGGATGCTTCCGCTCGCAGTCTCACTCAGATCAAAAGTGTGACTGCATCTAAAATGTAAATCTTCAGGCAGCGGGATTTAAAGTAAACAAATATGAATGCTGACTTCAACCAGAGGAGTGCTTGATAAAATCTTCGGTTGAAATGACATTATGGTATCTATGCATCGGAATTACATCTGAAGTATGTGGGTTGGAGTGGAGTGAACATTAGGAGTTGGGTGTACTGTTGAATTTCAATAAAAACCCGAAGACCTTTTGTCAAGAGGTTTTTTTTTTTTTGTTGCAAAGGTTTGGGTGCACCAAACCACGGAAGGGAGTTGATTGAATAGTGGCCACCATAAAAAAGTGACTTTGAAAGATCAAGATTGACTGTGGAAGTGGACATCCATTCATTGTCCTGGTGGACAGACAAGATTTAAAGCCTGAGTGGTTGAGTTCACGCGATGTCGGTAGCGGTTGAATTGCCTCAGTGCGGCTAAAATGAATGCATCATGAATCCGAGTCTATTGTAGGGCTTTGGCCAAGTGTCTGACTGAAGGAGCCAACAAAAATATCATTGAAGATATATTCGGCATGTTTTAAGGTCAACAGCGCCTGGCAGCTGCACTTATTTTGCTATTGTACCCGTGCCGCAGGTAAACAATCTTTCGTTGCAGCCCAGAGAGATCTGTTGTCCAAAATCAAGTTGAGCCTGATGAATGAACGAGATGAGCATCAAACGAGTGCTGCTCGTTAGTAATAAGAAAATACAAGTGGAAACGGAAATAAATTCGGGTTTGATTCAAATTTGGTGTTGGCAATTTTGCCTCGGCTATGTTCAGGTGAGTGCTCTGTGGAGGCCATCACCTTGGCCCCGCATCTATGTACATACTTCAAGCTAGCCGGAATTTTTTAGGCTTTAGCCCATGCCGCAATAAAAGTAACCAAATTAATGCCATCACACCTTCGTGTCGCACGCCCACCCCCACCACAGTCGGGACAAGGCTTGAAGAGTGGGACTGGCGGTGAGCACGGGCCGTGCCGAGCGGTGTTTGTTATTTGCACACGCTTGACACCGACTCTCATCCTTAAGAATTCAATGCGTACATACCCTCACACTGTGTCGGAAAAATAAAAATAGCCTTATCGGATTCTTTCACGTAATAAGGGGATTATCAGGAAAATCGCCCTAATAAGCCATTATAGGGCCCTGATAAGCCCCACTAACTGCTATATAACTGCCATATAATGCCTTATCAGGCGGATTTTCCTGATAATCCCCTTATTATGTGAAAGAATCCGATAAGGCTATTTTTATTTTTCTGACATTGTGGCGACCAGATCGCCCGCTCCGAACTTCTCTAGCGCCACCTCAACAAATGGCACGCCCCCGAGAAAGCCTTTCCCTGGGGAAGAGGGCGGAGCGGGTGTAGGCAGAGGCAGGCCCGGGAGGCGAAAGGTGTGTCGCTTATTCCCTTCGTGTCCGCGTATGAAGGCAAACGACTGAGCGAACGCTAACCCCCTAGGTACCAGCGTCGTCGCGCGCGCAATAACCACAAATAGGCATGAGACCAGTTCGTGCAGAGTAGTTCACCGTGCGATGAGAGTAATCCGTGTGGTGAGTCTTCGCAGTTTTGTCTTTCCTTACTTCTTTTGTCGCGAAGGGGCACAAGTCGTCTTTGCATCTTGCATGGACGGGCTGGCGGTCGCATCTTCGGCACTTTATTTTTTGTTCTTCTTGGCGCGGGTGCTGGCACCACGCGTCGTCGTCATCATGACGCGTCCCGTGTTGTTACTTCTTTCTTTCTTTCGGGTTCCTCGACCTTCCGCGGGGATGTCCGTTCTCCCGCATCGCCTCGCGTCCCTACATGCCTTTCTCGACTCGTTTGGAATTGGACTCGCGCTGGGCACGGTTTCGTGGCTGACCTCGCTTGGGCTTCGATGACGAGCGAGTCGTGGCTGCCAGTTCGATTACGAGCATTGTTCGTTTTGGGCGTTAGCCTGCATTGGGTCTTCGGCGATACTGTGACCATGACGATGTCGAGGCGGCGTGCGGTGCGCTTCCACCACGAGTGTGCGCGGCTTGCGTTTTCCGTGCCTGTGTCGATTATTTTCTCCTCGGTCAACTAGTGTATTCTTCCCCTAACACCATTTCTTTTTTCTTCTTTGTCCTTTTTCTTGCGCCCGCTCAATTTCGATTCGGCGTGATCGACATGGGCTGCATTTATTTTATCCACTCTTGACATTCCGCCGCCCGATCATAACCTAAATCCGGTAATTTTGATCGCGGTAGCTTCGGCAGATTCGAACTCCGCACCTGTCAAACAATGGAAGTGTCATGGTCAGCCACATCCCTTTTTCTTCCTCCCCTCATGCCCGCCCACTCACCCGTCGTTGTACCCGCTGAATCCACCTGCCCACTGCTCCTAGGATCTAACAATGCCGTTGGCGACTCCTGCGTTGCGCTTTCAAGGAGTTAGGGCAAGCGCAGCGCACCTTAACTCCGGGTATCAGCTTTGTTGTCCCGCCATGCTGGTTAGGGTTAGGTGGGGGGGAGGGGGGCCAGAATATTGGAAAAGGCGCGAAGGAACAAGGATCCTTATGTATTCTGTATCAAATTATGTCCTAATCGACAAATATCTACCCTATAATCCTTAAAATTATCAAATAAGGCTTCGAGTAGCGACTTGGGCTTGCACAAAGCTGGCTGTGCCGACCCTTGCCGCCATCACCTTCGCCGTTTCTGCCGCAATCAAATTCCCATATTTGGATAGGGGCTGGCGGCGGAAAGTGCGCAAGTTATTTTATCTGCGTAGCGTATCGTGTTCGCGCTCGATCCGCATCACATCGCATTTCTTCCCCATTTTTTTTCTTTTTTTTCTCTTTTCACCATCCCGTCCCTTATACCTATACTGATGTTTCTCAACCCCAGCAAAACGCGTCGCCCGCAAAATCCGCTGCACATTCGTCAAATTTCACCGCCAAACCACGCCCATTGGCCTGGGCCATCCTTCCTCCCTCTCGAGTCTCCGCCCCCTCCTCACCCAGTAACTCCTTCTTCCCACTGCCTTCGCACTCGCTCGCGCACCATGTGCCCCTCTCGCACCCCACGCTCTCCCTCGACTCTGCGCCGTAGTAGTTCCTCTACGTACAGTAGCAGGCGCCCGGACTCGCGCCGGCGCCGACGCCGACGTTTTCGGCGAATAAGTTGTTCCCGCATCCAGCTGATGGGAGGTGTTTTACACGAGAAGAGAGAGGGAGCCCAACGTATGGGGAGAGGAAGGATGGTGCGTTGTTTCTTCTTTTTTTCAACTCGCTTCTTTCATTGCCTCTACACATCTCGTCTTGCCTTCCCTCATCTCTTTCGCTCCTTCTCTCCCTCGCCCCCATGCCATCTCTCGCTTTTTTTCCCCCAGACAGAATCGAATAATACTGGAACAATAATATATAGGATTATCGCCAAGAGACTACGAATACGAGTACGCCGCTTCGAAATACAGCGGGGCGAGTGTGGTAGGGGGGCGTGAGCGGGGGAGTTGGCCCGCGAGTAGTGCGGGGATTGAGGTGAGTTTTCTTTTTGGGTGGTTTTTCTGCTCTTTATCTGCTGGTATGCGCACGGGGTCGCGACTTGCCTTTTTTGGATGTCTCGCGAGCGGGAAAGCGCTTCACACCCGTTATCCCCGCGCCTTTCCATTCTTCGCTTCTCATCTCTCCATTCTTCGCTTCACATCTCATTCCATTTTCACAGGACCGCAGTGCACCCTACCTCAGCGGCCACGACATCTGCCACCACCCCGATCTCCACTCGTGCCCCCATCCCTCAGACCTTCGCCAGCACCCGCACCCGCATCCGCACCACCCCGCCGGTGACTTCCACCCGCCCGAGTTCTCCTCCGCCTTCGGGCTTGTGAACCTTGATGACTCTAACGTCCTCGCGGGGCTCGCGAGTGATGGCGTGCCGTCCTTCTCGACAGCGGCGCAGGGGCGGACGGAGCCTATGCGATTGCACGAAGGGATGAAAGCCGGTGGAGGAGGACGGATGTGGCTCATCCCGCCAGAGGTTCAAAGTTGAGTGTCAGCGCGTACAGCGAACTCTAGACGTCTCCCACGCACTGCTTATCTTAGACAGTTGTGATTCGTTAGTAGTCTACAAAAAAAACTTCCTCCTCTTTCGCCAGTCCTTGATATTCCCCAGATGCGTGTCAGTTACGCACCCCGGAGAATCACAGCTCGGCACTCATCCGGAAAGACGGAAATCGTACCCCAAAGTAAACGTACATTCTGCGGCCAGAACGCCGGCAACGAGGATAATCGCGAAGAATCCTTTAACTTACAGGGACCTAATTTCCCGATTACTTTCTCATAACCGGCGCTGGTGCGACCGTAAACTGGTAAGAACTGGCATATAAATTTTATGGCTGATAGACACTTGACATAGAAGCTTTGCCATCATCCATGTGCATGGCATGATTCTCGTAAGAGTCTGAGGAGTGGAAATAAACCGTTCACAAACTTACAGTCTCAGAGTGACTCCCGAAAGCCCACAACAAGCCTATTGAGAAGATCTGAAAACCCCTGGGTGTCACATCGGGAGTCGAACAGAATTCCTCAGAAAGAATTCTGAATTCACGCGATTTACACGTGTATTGAACACAACAAAGTGTTGGCTGCCAACTGACAGGTGTCAACGACTCGCGGCGTCAATCAGAGTTCAACTCAGGACAATGTCTCGGGGGCTGCTTTGCGACTACTTAAAATATGTCAGCTCTGGCACCAGGTTCATTGACGGCTATTCAGAGCCTGGCCATGACACCGGAACTCCATCCAGCATAGCCTTCAACACAGCCAAACGCGCTCAACGTCATCCTTCCCTCAGTGATGATGGGATCGGAGACAATCGATCGATGGCGATCCCACAGCCTTGACACATCTTCTTTCCGACGTCCACCATGTCCGCCAACAGTCCGCCCACCGCCGGAGCCTCCACTTCCTCTCGGAAGAGATTTCTACGAGGCTTCAAATCTCTGGCTCCGAATTCCGACTGGCTTGCTCCTTCGATTCTGACTGCCAAGACGGTGACGGCAGCAGCTGAATATCTGCCTTTTCCCTACGTCAAAAGCGTCTTTGGGGTAGTTGTAGTCCTGCTGGAGACTGTTGAGGTCTAGGTCATTAAAGCCCTGGTCAAGCTACAACTAACTTGCTTCTACAGAAGGTGAAGAGGAACCGCGATGATTTGAAAGATCTCTGTCAAAACATCACTGAAATTGCGGTGATCTTGGAGGATCAGCTGTCGTCACAGGGGAATACAGCTGCCGTGAAGCTGAAGGGCCTGTGCGAGGAGCTTGAGAGGTATGTGCTATGATTACCTGACATTTCTTTTCCAAAACAATGAGACCTCTTTCCAATTAGCTTCTTTCAAACTGTGCTTGTTGCAGTTACAAAGTTGCAAAGTGAATCTCGCAGCTTCCATGGTCACCTCAAAGAGTTTGTCAGGTCATCCACGATTACAGATGAAATTGCTGGGTATGAGAAGAGGATCCAGGGATTTATTTCGAGAATCAAGGTGTGATCACCCAGTTGACAGTAATGAGACCACATTGCTCAATATGCAAAACAGCTTATGGCGGTTGTCAATACAAGTTTCAAAGTAGATCAGATTCATGCAGCTGTGGTATTTTCGAGTAAAATGTTCTTTTACTCTTTGGATCCCTTCTCACTTTCTATTTTCAGACCTTCCTTTGCTAAACGCAACTAAATATACACAAAATTGTCCTCCTCCATCTAGAATCTTCCATGGCCGCCAGGCAGTCCTAGATAAGATGCACCAGTTCTTCACTCCGGACTTGGGGAGACAACAAATTTATGTGCTGCATGGATTGGGTGGTGCTGGAAAGACACAGATTGCACTGAAGTTCATTCAAGAATCATCCCAGTAGGTTAAATAATCACCCTGAAATATTCTGCCAGTTCTGACTATCATGATAGCTTCACCAACAGATTCTTCCTCGATGCAAGCACTACTGAAACAATTGGGACAGGCCTGAAGAACCTAGCAACAGCGAGAAATGCTGGCAACTCCATAGAGGAAGCCCAGCAGTGGCTTGCTGGTAACCAGGAAGAGTGGCTGCTGTTTTTTGACAATGCCGATGATCCCAAGATCAACCTGAACAGTTTTTTACCCCAGTGCAATCATGGAAATATTCTGATTACATCTCGGAATCCTGGCCTCTGTGTCTATGCAGGATCAAATTCTCTGGTAACAGACATGGAAGAGACAGAGGCTGTAGAACTATTGCTCAGAAGTGCCATGCAAGAGCAGTCACCCAGCAATGTGAATTTGCATCTGACATTGTGAAGGTCAGTTGCAGTTATCTCACTCCCTCATTTATTCATTCCAAGTGCTCAAAGGCACTATGGTATCTTCCCCTTGCAATTGTTCAAGCTGGAGCATTCATCTTTGAATGTGGGGCATTGGACAGTTATTTGGATCTATATACACGGAATCAGGCTCAACTGCTCAGTGAAAAGCCAGCCCAAACTCATGATGACTATGCTTGGACAGTGTATACAACATGGCAAATGAGCTTTGATAAGCTCAGTCCGCCAGCAGCTATGTTTTTGCAGCTTTGTTCTTTTCTTCATCGAGATGGGATTTCAGAGGAAATTTTCAGCAGAGCTGCCACATATAAATTCCCATCCTCTGGTCCATCTAAAGAAGAACTACAGAGGCCCCTGGAATTCCTCTCACACTTCTTAGGGCCTGTTGGTGAATGGAACTCACTGGCCTTCTTGAAAGTCACTGGTGAGATCAAGGCATTTTCCCTGATCAACTTTGATCCAGGGAGGAGAGTGTTTTCAATCCATCCTCTAGTTCACGAGTGGAGTCAAAATATTCTTTGTAATGCAGAATCTATTATAGGTCCCATATTGGGGATGTCCATTAAACAAATTCCACCACAGGATGCAGAGCTCACATGTTTGAGCTTGATTTCTCATGTTGACTCTTTTCTGCACAAAAACCCAGATGGTCTTTTAGAGTTTGGTGCACAATATGGATATGTTTATTATTTTTCAGGGCGGTATAAAGATGCAGCAGAACTTGAGCTCAAAGTAGTGGAGAAGTGGAGAAAGCTTCTGGGAGAAGATCATCCACACACTCTTGATGCCATGTATAATCTGGTATCCACATTTGCTGAATCAGGTCAACTCCAGAAGGCAGAAGAGCTTGGGGTCATTGTTCTGGAGAAGCGAAGAAAGCTTCTGGGGAAAGATCATCCAGACACTCTACAGGCCATGCATAATCTGGCAACCACATTTTCTAAATTAGGTCAACTCCAGAAGGCAGAAGACCTTGAGGTTATTGTGCTGGAGAAGCGAAGAAAGCTTCTGGGGGAAGATCATCCAGACACTCTCAAAGCCATGCATAATCAGGCATCTACATTTTTCGAATCAGGTCAACTCCAGAAGGCAGAGGAGCTTCAAGTCATTGTGCTGGAGAAGGGGAGAAAGCTTCTGGGGGAAGATCATCCAAAAACTCTAGATGCCATGAACAATCTGGCAGCCACAATTTTCAGATCAGGTCAACTCCAGAAGGCAGAAGAGCTTCAAATCATTGTGCTGGAGAAGTGGAGAAAGCTTCTGGGGGAAGATCATCTAAGCACTCTGGATGCCATGTATAATCTGGCAATCACATTTGTCAACCTGAGTCAGCTGAAGAAGGCAGAAGAGCTTGCAGTCATTGTACTGGAGAAGCGGTCAAAACTTCTGGGGGAAGACCACCAAGACACTCTGATGGCTCTGGATCTTTTGTCAGTCACATATCAAAGGTTACAGAAGTTTCAGAAGGCAGAAGAGCTTAAAGTTGTGGTGCTTGAGAAGCAGAGAAAGCTGCTCAGTGATACTCGTCCAGAAACCTTGCGTGCTATGGGGAATCTAGCATGGACATACCGCTCTCTGGATAAACTAGTTGAAGCAAAGGAGCTGGAGGACCTCATATCAGCAAATAAAGAAGCTTCTTGAGATTTTCATGTGGAGATGTCAGAAAGAGAAGGGTTTAATGACGAGACATCTGGAAGCTTGGCAGACAACCATCTGTATTGTACATTTCATGTTCCCCTGAAATATATAATTCCCTATGGTAATCATGATGTATAAGGATCCTCACTGGCCATTTCCTCTAGTTCAGTAAATGAGGTAAGAGCAGGACAATCCCTTACCTGTAAATTAGGTATGAACTCCCATTCTTGAGTTGTTTGAGAGTTGTCCCACAGAGTACTATGCTAGGTTGACCTAGCCCGCATCCAATTGCAGATCAAGAAGTAGCCCACTTTGGGTCTTTAGTTTTTTGAGGCCTCCAACAGCATCTAATCAAAGATGTTGCAAGTTCACAATGCTTCCTGTACCTTGCAATGAGGATGACCAACTTAATCTTAACATATTTTCACAGGAGAATTGTGTTTCGGCAGATCAAGAACAGTGAGTAGAAAGCTCCAACTTGCAGCCTCACTCAGACCAAAGTTCAACTGCATCTAAGATTCAAGTCCCCGGGCAGCTGCGGGATTCGAAGGAAACGAATATGAGTGCTCACTCCGACAGGAGGAGCAGTTGAGAATATCTTGGTTCGTTTGATCCCGGATTATGGTCTTTATACACTGGAATTTCATCAGAAGTATGTCGGCTGGAGTGGAATTGACACCCGAGGTCAGATGTACTGTTGAAGTTCGATAAAAACCCGAACACCTTTCGTCAGGAGGACTGTTTATTTTATACCAGAGGTTTGTGTCCACCAAAGTGCAGAGGGGAGTTGATTGAATGGTGAGTGGCTGCCCAAAAAAAAAGCCAATTTTAAAGATGGATAATGTGGACATCAATTGATAATCGTGGTGGACAGACAGGCTTTGAAGTCCGAGTTATTGAGATGTCGGCAGCGGTTGAATTGTGTCAGTGCAGTCCGAGTGAATGTACCACCTGGATGTGTCGGACTCCGAGTCTATTGTAGGGTTTTGGCCAAGTGTCTGACTGAAGGAGCCAACAAAAATACCATTGAAGATATATTCGGCATGTTTTAAGGTCAACAGCGCCTGGCAACTGCACTTATTTTGCTATTGTACCCGTGCCGCAGGTAAACAATCTTTCGTTGCAGCCCAGAGAGATCTTTTGTCCAAAATCAAGTTGAGCCTGATGAATGAACGAGATGAGCATCAAACGAGTGCTGCTCGTTAGCAATAAGGAAATACAAGTGGAAACGGAAATAAATTCGGGGTTTGGTTCAAATTTGGTGCTGGAAATTTTGCATTGGGTAAGTTCAGGTGAGTGCTCTGTGGAGGCCACTACTTGACCCCGCATCTATGTATTGTACTTAGCCGGAATTCTTTAGCCCATGTTGTAATAAAATTAATGATATTGCGACGTGGGCAAACAAATTAATGCGATCACACCTTCTTGTCGCGCGCCCACGCCCGCCACAATCGAGGCAAGGTTGGAGAGTGGGACTTGGGGGGAGTGAGAGCACGGGCCGTGCCGAGCGGTGTTTGTTATTTGCACACGCTTGGCACCGTCTCTCATCCTTAGATCCAACGCGTACATACCCTCCCACTGCGGCGACCAGTTCGCCCGCTCTGAAATCCTCTAGCACCACGTCAACAAATGGCGCGCCCTCGAGAATGCCTTTCCCTAGGCAAGCGGGCGGAGCGGGTGTACGCGGAGGCGGGTCCAACAGGCGGAAGGTGTGTCTCTGTACATGCCATCCTAAGATCGGTTAAAGTCTAGGTTGAATTTCATGCGGTACGGCCGCCATAGAGTGTCTCTCCATTCCCTTCGTGTTCGCGTATGAAAGCAAACGACTGAACGAAAGCTAACCCACCCGATAGGTACCAGCGCCGTCGCGCGCGTGATCACCCAAACAGGCATGCGATCGGTGCGTGCAGAGTAGTTCACCGTGCGATGGGAGGAATCCGTGTGGTAAGTCTTCGTGGTTTTGTCATTCTTTCTTCTTTTATCGAGGAGGCGCACGAGTCATCTTTGCATCTTGCATGGACAGGCTGGCCGTCGCATCGTTGGCGCTTTATTATTTGTTCTTGGCGCTGGTACGGGTGCCGTGCGTCATCTTCATCATGACGCGTCCCGTGTTGTTACTTCTGGCCTGCTTTCTTTCGTTCTCCTGCGTCGCCTCGCGTCTCTGCATCCCTTTGTCGATTCGTCTGGAATTGGAATTGCAGTGGGCACGGCTTCGTGGCTGACCTTGGGCTTCGATGAAGAGCACACCAGTGGTTCGATGACGCGCTTTCATTTTCATTTTTGTTTGGGGCGTTGGGCGACGATGGCGACGCGGTGTGCGGCGTATGGTGTGCTTCCGCCACGAGGGACGCATGTCATAACCACGCAGCTTGCATTGTCCGTGTCCGTCGCGGCCTCCTCTTCCTCCTCGACCGCAATACGCACCTCTTCGATCTCAAGCACTGTCGCATCACCACCCAGACGAGCCCGAGCCATAGCAATACGGCCCAACCAATGCGAACACGAGCCCGTCTACCGCCACCAGCCCCACCAGCCCCACCAGCCCGTGTCCAAGCTCAAGGCACAGCGCGTCGGAGTCTGGGCGCGCGCTCTCGTCCGAGGACCGCGCGCCCTCCCTCTTCGCGCCGCCTGTGTGCCTGCACGGGAGCTCTCTGCGCTCGCGTCTGCGTCTGTGCCATCTGCGTGTGCCGCGCCGACGAGTCCTTTGGCAAGTCTCAGCGCGGGTGTAGGTGCCGGCATGAGTGCGCTGGGCGTGTGCGCAGACGGGAGGGCGGCGGCGGACCCCATCGCGCCGGCGCTCGCGCACGACAGCGCCGGTATTGCACGTCTCCCTCGATTGGCCCTCCCGCATGCGGCGCCGTTGCTCTCCTCTCCCCGAGAGCGTATCGGATACGCTGCGAGTACTCTCTCGGTGTATCCCCTCTACGCCCCCGACCCTGCCGCTGCCGGCGGGGCCGTCCAGCGCGCCTGGGGTGTACGGAATGCCGTGGGAGCGCACGCAGGTATATGCACGGAAGGCGGACGAGAGGAGGCGGGCGATGGAGTTGAGCGCGGAGTGGGTGCCGTGCCAGTGCTGCCGCTTTGCCCGTTAATGGTGGTGCGCTTGTTTCTTTCTGTTTCTCTTCCTCCATCACCCTGCTTCCGTGGCTCATCACTAACACAACGTCTTCCCCAGCACCCGGAAAGGCGACCGCATGGCGCCGTCGTCACCCTCTTATACCCTCTGCATCTCGCTCAATACCAACGCACGGCGCGCAAACAACTGCCCAGCGGCTCACCCTCACAAAATGGTATCAAAACGACTGCGCAAGATGCGCCGGCCACCGCATGGCGCGGCAGATCCAAATCCAGATCCGGAGGAAGTTTGGGGTGCGTACACTGCTTTTTTGTCGTTCGTTTTTATTCCCGTCGTTATGACGTTGACCTCCCCCACCCTCCACTGTGCTGAATATTCTTCCTCCTTCGCTCTTTGTTTCGTCCCTCCTTGCTTATCTCTCCATTTTCCCCATTATTTTCGCCTTCATTTTCGTACGCACTCTTCTCATGCTTTGACTCCCTCCTCTTCCTTTAAATCGCCGTCCTGCCTCTCTCCACGCTGCATACTGCCCTCCCCTCCTCCTTTTCGTTCCTTTACATTTGCCGAATTTGGCTGCATATTGGTTTGAACGAGAATATATATCTAGGTATTTGAAGCTACTAGCCATCGTGACAGACTGCCACCTGGCCATCCGTGTCATTTCGAAAATGAGGGGAAGTCTTTCCAGCTAGCGCGTCCGAGTCGCAAATTAACTACCGACGCGTGAGCTTTCATGGTGGCGTGGTTGTTCAAAAAATTTTGTGGCGGTAACGCAGCGACGTCGGCAGCGATGCCTAACATGGCCTTGACATGGCCACATAAACCGCACTCGTTCTGAACCTTCTGGCGTTGTCGCGAGTCCACGCCATCTTCGTCACTTAGGTACTTCGCTTAGCGTCGCGAAAGCTCGTAACTTTGATGGGAACTCGTGAAAGTTCGTGAGTTTGATGCGTTTCTGTGAAAGTTCGTGAGTTCGTATTCCGGGCGCATCAAAGGCGACTTCTCGGCACATCATGGAGTGATGGGCATCAACAGTGTGCCGTGGTTGGCTGATTAGGTTTGGGTTAGCTGGTTAGGGGTTTGGGTTAGTTGGTTGAGGTGGTTAGTGGTTAGTGGTTAGTGGTTAGAGGTTAGCGGTTAGTGGTTAGTGGTTAGAGGTTAGAGGTTAGGGTTAGAGGTTAGTGTTAGGTCAGGGTATCTATATATAAAAAACGGGGGGAGAAGAAAATGATGGCCTTATTGATGCGTCTGATCTGTGTGGTTTGTTCAGCTCACGAACTTTCCTAGGAATTCATCAAAGTGACGAAGTTTCAGAGCTTTCCATCAAAGTGACGAAGTTACCTGACCTTAAGCGAAGTAACGAAGTGACGAAGGTCACTACTACTCCGTTGTCGCGATTTAAACTTTCTTTCGTTTCATGCCTCCCTCAATCCAATTTGGGTCTTGACTTGGCTCCATGTCGTCGAGACTTGACTGCACTGCAGAAATTGTGGCCCTCTCGCAATCGTTCTGAACATCAGCTTACCGGAGTTTTTCGGCCGTTAGGGTCTCCGAACCTTCAAGGTATTCACTTGATTGCAATATTGGGCGCGGCACTGCCTCTTTCCAAGTTGTCCTTTGGTGTTATGCTTTTTCTTCTATTAGCACGGGTATCAGCCCTCGCTTTTTCGGAATTACTGTTCCATCTCCGAAGTTTTAGCTCTGAGATGGCTCCCTGGTCTCCAGCTTCCCAAGTGAATTGTTTCATCCGGTCTTCTTGGAGATTGTGTCTTGTTCTGCAGTGGTTTTTTGCCTCGTCGTCTGTGACTTTTGCATCATGTCCGTCCATATCTGCGCTCGCCCGTTGTACAGGGCTCCACAACTTTTGCAACTATATTCTTGCATCGTCCTGGACCGTCCGAGTAGAGAACCCTTCGGCTTGTGACAGGCATTCGGCGCGTGGAGCGTTCCGGATTTTTTGCTCTGCAGCGTACTTCACTCCGTGCCCATCATGCATGTGCGGTTTTGCTGCTCGCATTCGATGCCTCGTCACTTCACACGCTATGAAATTAAATTATCGTCCTTCTCGCGATGACTGCGGACCTCAATCTATCGCTGTCCAGCCCGAGGTAATTGCATGCGATATTCTATCAATGGACCAGATGCCTCCAATGAAGAATCGATCTATAGGTGCGATATGTCGCTTTCGCCTTCTCACGAGAATTACTCGCTGCTTGGGACGAGCCGCTCTAGATGTGCGTTGTTTCCCGATGCGTTCCCGTCGCATTTCCGCAGTATTTATTCTTCGTGGCTGCAAAGTCGGATTCGAATCGTTGTTCGCGATCAATGCGCGTATTATTCGCTTCGCTGCCCCATCTCCTATAATATTTCTCCTTCATTCTACTCTCCTCCGGCCTTTCGCAAATCCCTGTCTTTGAATAATTGTGCTTCAGCCAACCCCACACGCCTCGTTTTTTTGCCTCCGCGGCGCAGACGCAGATCGACATGCATCCAATACGATCTCATGTTCGATGTTATTCTCATGCTTCATGTCACCAATTATTGTCTCCATGCCTTGGTTCGGATTTCCCTTGCCCTCGGTTCAGACCCAGTGTTCACCGGCCGCTCAGAAAAACGATCGATCATGGGTCGTGGGTGGAACTACAAGTGCGCTATCTCCGCCCAGTTGATCTGTCCCTATCGGCCGCCACAAATTTCCTCGCCCACGCCCCGGAAAGTGGCGCACACGGGAGCGGTAGGCGCCACATGTTGTGTGCGCCTGCTCCATGACTCTTTAGGCAGCGCCAAATTTTATGGATCGTAGTTCTTTGATTTTGTAACTCATTCCTGTCTTTTTTTCTTATGAAAGGATATGTTTTTCGTCGGCCGTGGCAGTAGCGATCTTGGGGAAAAAAAACGAACTGATCAGTCACTCGCCTCGAAGAACCACAGTAGAGAATGGTGCACCTGTTCTAGTCTCTTGCAAACAGACGCTACAACTATACTCACTCGTACCTCGTGTGTTGTAGTCTGTCATTTTCCCGCGATCATTGATCGCTGGTCCCTCTTATTACAAATCACCAAATTTTTGAGTCTAATATCACTTTTCAGAGTGCGTCATTCGGCACTATGAGTGTATAGCAGTACTTTCGGACCTGAAATGTGCCATTTTCGCGTGGATCTTACAGCGGGGAAGTCAAGAACAAGGATGCCGAGTTTTGATGGCTCGGCAGATGACCAAGCCAGCGTTATTGATTTTGGTGGAAGAAAATGCTGTAAAACGGGCGTTTAGGTACAGTTAAGCTTGGAAAGTCAAACAAATACCTTCCTGCACTTGAATTTTGTCGTTGGGATGGCTGGATAGTGACGAAGGGTTGTGGGAACAAATTCAAACTCCGATGATTAGTAATAAGTGGGACCAGCGATCACCGGTGGCGCGGTAAACTACAGACTACACCTGTTCGGTGAGGCAGAAATCATCCGTGTCAGGTGCACACGGCCAAATCACTTGCCAGCGAGCGTTCCTGCATCTGTCAAGTTCCCGATCTAGTTCCGTCGAAGATGGAGAGCTTAACTGGCTCGCATACGCGTTAAATTAGGCTTGTTTGCATTCGAAAGTTTTTTCTAAGCTCATACGCTTGATGAATTCACCGGCCGAAACTTATTGTCAAGTCTCTGCGAGCATTTTCAATATTGACCCACTACATTACCGATGATCATTGATCCAGAATCTCTGCTGAAAAGATCGTTTTCTCGACTCGACCAGCGATCACCGTCGGCACTCATGCCCAGTGAAAATTCGGTGGGATTGAACGAGTTAGAATGGGCGAAAAGGAGCTGTAGACAGACTTTCCCAAGTAAACCCACTTGATTGCACGAATGACACAAAATAACGGGATTGAATGTGACGGTTTGGGAAGAAGCGAGATGCAGGCAAATATCCCCCGAAACATCCCATTTGATCCCATCCCCACCCAGTCGGTTGACGCCTCAATCTCGGGAATGGATTGGGTTAACATGGGATGGATTCAAGGTCGCTTTCAAAGGATCCCACTGTATACCATTCATTCAATCATCCAGCCACTCATATTGGACCCTTTCGAGTTAAAAAGATATTAAATTGACTACTACGAGTACCGAATGTCCAATTCCAATCCCGCCCCCTTGCCGCCTTCCACCGGTGCACCGTGCACCTTCCATCGGGCCAGCACCCACTCAGAGGCTGCTCCAAGTATCTCTTGAATGCGCTTGGATTTTGTCAACAGCAGGTCGTTGTTTCCCTTTCTGGAGAATAAATAAGCACAGGCCGAGAACGAAAGAAGAGAACTCACAATCTCTTTTGAGTAAGTGTCGTACGCTTAAGACAGCTTGCATGAGAATTGAAGAATACAGAACAAAAGTTGCTCGCTACCTTGAGCAAAGTGGACGGAGGTTTCTCGTCCATAAGCACCTTCCAATGCAGAGCAAATTCTGCCGCCGTTCCACCTACATTGATGTGCGCCTTGGCGGGGCCCGGCGCTCTCTTTGTCTTCATTGTCAGCTTGGGCTGTGGCAGCGGTGGCGGCGCGAGCAATCCCGGAGGTGGGGATGGGGGCGGGACAACAATGTTCGCACTGTGGGCATGTTAGATAACCCAAGGGGCATGTGCACGCAACGCACAAGATGTTCTCGACCTCATTATTCGGCAGACCAGGTCCGGATGGTCCTTCCGACGATGGGGATAGCGGGTGTGTTGGGTGGGCCGACTCGGAATGAGCGGGAGGCTCCGCTAGCGGCAATGGAGACGGCAACGGTTGGGGCTCCGCAGGAGGCGACGGTTTGGGTAATGGGGACATCCGCGTGAGAGCGGGATCTTCGGCGGGGTCTTGAAAGATGTAAGACAGAAACAGAAAAAGGAAAATTACACACTGGCGACTCGACGCTGTTTGTGTGATTTAGATGTTTCCAAGGCCTTCTTCCATGTCGTCGGCGCCACCCATTGAGCCGGAATCCATGGACGGGCTCGACATGTGCGAGCGAGTCGGTGCTCCTACAGAGGAGGACGAGGAAGGCCGGACCACGAGTGCGAGTGTGAAGCCTGTGAAGTGGGAAAGAGTGTGGGAATGCTCAACGAAGAGGGACCGAGCTGAGAACGGCAAAATTATGCACTGAACCCGAGCAAACGACGCCAAAGACTCGGATATGAACAAGATATGAGAGTGATAAAGTGGGATCGATTGGACGGCTGTGATGGGCTCGCGCACTTCTTCCCAAAAGATCCCAGAACATCACGGGACTCACCACCATGTCTCATTCCATTCCATTCAATCCCACCGACTTTTCACTGGGACTCATGCCGCACTGCACAATCACCTTCCATCACAATGTGCTCGCATCATGTGAGTTGGCACAGCGAACACGCAGCCCTCCGTCCGGAAAACCATCACCAAATACTCTTGGAGTCCTCCACAATCTGGATCTGACATATCAAGAGTTAGGCAATTTGAAGAAAGCAGAAGGTCTTGAAGGTCTCGTGCTGGAGATGAGGAGAAAGCTTCTGGAGAGAGATCATCCAGACACTCTGAATGTCATGTATAATCTGGCAGCCACATTTTTTCAATCAGGTCAACTCCAGAGAGCAGAAAAGCTTGAAGTTGGCGTGACGGTGCTGGAGAAGTGGAGAAACCTAATGGGGGAAGATCATCCAGACACTCTGGATGCCATGCATAATCTGGCATTCACATTTTTCAGATCAGGTCAGCACCAGAAGGCAGAAGAGCTTCAAGTCATTGTGCTGGAAAAGTGCAGAAAGCTTCTGGGGGAAAATCATCTAGGAACTCTGGGTGCCATGCATAATGTAGCAGACACATTTTCTAAATCAGGTCAACTTCAGAAGGCAGAAGAGCTTCAGGTCATTGTGCTAGAGAAGCGGAGAAAGCTTCTGGGGGAAGATCGTCCGGATACTCTGGATGCCATGCATAATCCTTGCGGTAAAGTGGTACTTAAAAAAATCGCTTTACAGTTCATTCGGCACCCCGGCTCACCTCCGCTGCTTTAAACCGAACTTGCTTGGACTGCTACTGAGGTCGGTAAAGTTTGTGTAGTGGGTAAGCTCACGGGCACCCTGGCATCTCAACGCGCAAGTACTGTACGTGTAGTCTTGTCCCTTGGGTGGTGGTGTAATTTTAAATCCCCCACCTCGTAGAACATTCTGATTATCCAACCTGACGCCCACCTCAATGGCAGGCCTTGATTTTTTTATTGCGATTTTTGAGAGACAAAGTCCAGACCGTCATTTAAATCCTGTGATAACCTTACCATGAGTCCTTCGAAGATTTTACTGAGCTCGTTTCCTGATTTCCGCCAGCGCCGAAGAATTGACGTGAGGCGCAGTTTCGAGTGCTGCCAAGTTCCAACGCGCAGACTATTTTCCCGAGAAGTGGCAATCTGCAGACTGGGTTGCTGGGCATAGACCCGGGTACCTCAGACTATCATCTTTCAGACTCGGTATATCCTTCGCTTCGCCTCAACTCCGAGAACTCGATCAGCCAATCTAATTCTGAAAATCTCGGAGACCCTCCCGCGGCAAATCTGCGCTCTGACCCACGATTATCGGCGTCTGATATACGACGTATAGATTCGGCAGGTCCTCTTCATGCCACAGCGTGGAGTTCCTTACGCTGTTCTCGTACCTATCTGTCCGGCGGCAATGTCGTGATAATCATGGTTGAATTTCAGCCAAGAACCAAGCATAGATTGATTAGCTCCTGCCCGAGTCCGGCCAAATTTTATAATTATGTCCGGGGCAGATTTTCTGCCAAACACATATTTCGACGGTTTCTGCGAGATGTAACGCCAGAACGAAGAAAACCGAACCCTCGACGGGAAGGAAAATGTGTTATAGGTCCACATCGAGTGTACAGTTGAAGGATATATTTGTTGAAGGATATATTTACCAAGGCTGGGTTTCGGCCAGTAAGGCGGTCATGAGACTCGATATGTATTGCTGTAGAAGTCCGGGTACAGCCGTAGGTGTCTGAGTACCAGAAATCTTCGAGTCGCTTGTAGCTGTATAACATCGACCATTTCCGGACGCCGAAACACGGTCAGTAGTCTCATTCTTACGGCAGAAATAAATGTGACTGTCCTCGTGAAATGACTTGAGATCCTCAGAGGTGAGTACTTTAAATTACTTTAAATTGTTGCTCGGCAGGGGATTCGCGTGGTAAATTTGCGATTTTCTCGAGATCTGAGCGAGAAGAAGGGTGCGTTTGCAGTGCGCAGGGGGGATCAAGTGCTAATGATGGAGCCGTGGTCGACGCAGAAGATGAGATGTACACGATTGGGTCGGATGCGAGCGGGCGAAGACGCATGGAATAGGTTGAAAGGGTGCTTAGGTACAGTGAGGGTGCAGTAGATATCTGAGGTAGGGCCGCCGTTGCAATTGGAACACCGGACTCGGTAGACTCCGTGGTATTGCTGAAGTGACTCCAGAGGTCGGGGAACAGTTTGTCAGGATCAAGGTAGCCGTAGAGAATGCCTACAGAGTCGGTGAGTGAGATTGGATTGGATCGCGTGCGCCTAGACTCTGAAACGCGCGCAATGAACCATTGCTTGATAGATGTTGGAATGCCGCTGACGAATTGGAAGTCCGGCTGAGAAATGGTGACATCTCGGTGCTTTCGATGACTGAGATCTGACGGTATGCGGAGTAGAGGTACGGTAGATGTCAATGCAGTAGAGGAGCGGCGGAATAACGACGGCACAGGGAAGGGTGATGACGACACCATGCGCAGCGGGGTCCAAGACGTAGGGGGGGATGAAGACGGAGATGTCGCTGGGGAGGTCACAGAGCCGGTACACTCGGTCCGTGGCAGCGTGCGGCACGATGTCATCTATTAGGACATATTTCGTGCACTCGCCTTGAGCTCGTCGACCGCTATTCAGGAAGAATGGGCTTGCCTCGACGATGCTGCCGCGCGGACGACCGGAGATGGAAGCCCGCCGGATGCGATTGGAGGTACTGGTGTGTCCGTTCGAAAACCGAATACGGCCAATTGAGTCATACGAGGCAAGAGACAAACATAGGAGGCTCGTTGAAACAGAACCCCTCGTCGAGTCATAGCACCAGTCAAGGCATCAAAAATGGGACCGCGCCAGTTCCGTGACTGAGAGGCAGCGCAGCAGATGTCGTGGCTGAATGGAAAGAAAGGTAGATCGACCGCTCAAGGAAGCAACCCACGGATCCAAGGGACGGTATTGTTTTCCGCCGCCCCGCTGACGGCGGTATCGCGCTTGAATATACAACACTCCCGCTCCTACTACCGTCCCGATTTCGACACCGAATGGATGCCTGTCGCTGACGAATCCAAGAGTTGGGAAGGCGTAAGAAGAAACTCTAGTTGTCCGAAGAACCAGCCAGGAAGTATCGGGCGACTGGCACAACTAGCAAGACGTGGATGAGAGACATTTACAGAAAGATGCATGGTCCAAGATCACGATAGCCAGTAAGTAGATTTGCGGGCGAGTGCGATTCAAGATGGAGCGTGCCTTAACCCCAGCAATGAGACCGAGCAGTTGAAGCCAAGGCTGAGAAAATTAAACATACAGAGACCAGAGGGTGAGGTCGAGTCTTAGTCTTAGACCGTCGAGAATTTGCAGAATGAATTTCAAAGACCCAGGCGACCTCGACGCGCCAGCGTTGAGATATCGGTGTCGGCTGCTTGAAGCCCGCACGGATGGAACAGGTAAGAGATAACATCCACGCAGGAACAAGCCTAGTCTCAGGCAGTGAAGAGATCCAGTCTTCGCCGTTTTGTCTTTCTTTTCTTCTTTTGTCGAGAAGGCGCATGAGTCATTTTGCGCCTTGCATGGACAGGCTGGCGGTCGCATCGTCGGCGCTTTATTTTTTGTTCCTGGCGCTGGTACTGGCGCCGCGCGTCGTCGTCATCATGACGCGTCTCGTGTTGTTACTTCTGGCCTGCCTTTTTTCGTTCTCCTGCGTTGCCTCGCGTCACTGCATTCCTTTCTCGACTCGTCTGGAATTGGACTTGCGGTGGGCACGGCTTCGTGGCTGACCTCGCTTGGGCTTCGATGACGAACACAGCAACTCGCGGCAGGTTCGATGACGAGCATTGTTCATTTTGGGCGTTAGCCTGCATCGGGTATTCGGCCATACTGTGACGGTGACGAGGCGGCGCACGATGTGCGCCGCCTGCATTGTCAGTGCCCATGTCGATTTTCTCCTCGGTCAACTAGTCTATTCCTCCCCTTCATCGATATCCGAGGGCGGAACACCATTTCTTTTTTCTTCTTTGTCCTTTTTCTTGCAATGGCGGTACGCGCTCAATTCGATTTGGCGTGATCGGCATGGGCTGTATTTATTTTATCTGCGCCGCGTATCGTGTTCGCGCTCGATCCGCATTGCATCGCATTTCTTCACCATTTTCTTCCTTTTCTTTTTCTTTTCACCATCACGTCCCTCATACCTATACTGATGTTCTCAACCCCAGCTAAACACGTCGCCCGCAAAACCAAATGCACATTCGTCAAATTCCACCCCCAAACTGCGCCCATAGGCCTGGGCTTCTTCCCTATCGAGTCTCCGCCCCTCCTTGCCCAGTAACTCCTCTTAACCCTCCCACCCGGCTTCCCGGCTTCGCACTCGCTCGCGCACCGTGCGCCCCTCTCGCACCCCACGCTCTCCCTCGCCTCCGCGCCGCGGTAGTTCCTCTACGTACAGTAGCAGGCGCCTGGATTCGCGCCGGCGCCGACGCCGATGTTTTCGGCGAATAAGCGGTTCCCGCATCCAGCTGATGGGAGGTTTTTTACGCGCGGGGAGAGAGGGAGCCCGACGTATGGGGAGAGGAAGGGGATGTATCAACGGCGACACTCTCATTCTCAGAGTCGTCGGCTAGTGGGTGGGAGTTGCGACACTGTCGTGGAAATCTCACCAGAGTGGAGTTAAAGGACAAGTTGCGACACTGTCCGCTTTCGGCGCCTTACCTGTTTGCCGGCATGCCTCGAGCACAGCCGCTCTGATTGCAACTGCCCCTCTCTTCCGTACCACCATCATCTCCACCTCGATCCATGCCCTCCGACCGCCACACCACCAAATTGACACCGACGCCGCCGACTTTGTGCGCCGCATTGTATGAGGACGGAGATGCCTCAAGCATCAGTGAGCTGGACCCAAGGTGCGTCGCAGTTTCGCCCTTCAAGTCGCATCACTGACTGGTGATGAATTCAACCAGCTAGGAAGTAGCATTCACTCTTCACCCGTCCACCGAACGCCCATCGGCCGCCGATCCGTATGGCCGCCATCGCGCAGCCGACAAGGGCATAGGACAGAGGATGTTTGAGCAGGCGCAGAGCAGCAGGTGCGTAAATGTCAGTTTCACTTCCATCGTCGTGTTCCCGCCTCTCCAGTGAACGTGGCGGGCGCGACTACCTGATTCCAGCCGCCACGAAAAACACCATTGCGCTCGCGCAGACGCGCGCCGCAAATCCCTTCTCGCACGCACCTCGGCATGTTTGACAGGTGAGTTGAGACTTGGGGATTGCGTCCTCCATTGCAGGCCGTATTGACAGGCAAGCTTACTCCAGTACCCCACATCAACGGCATTATTTCCTGACTTGGAAGGGGGAGACGTTTTTCTCGTACTTCTCAGGGTAGAAGCCACGAGAAAGCGGACACCTGTAACAGTCTTCACATCAAGGCTCTTTAGATAGTAATTAATTCTTTCAATTGTGTCCGATAGTAAGTAGTAAATTTGAATTTCCATTCTTTTGAAAACAAAAAAGACATTTGAATGATTCAAGGTGAATCAGCGCTTGAACGACAAATGCAGCTGCTGGCAGTGAGAGCGCGCGCTGAACTTCATTCGCTCCGCAACTTCGGCAATGTGATGTGCATACGCGAGAGTGTCGCATCTCGCTTGGCCAACTCCAGACTGGAAGTATTTTGGTGAGTGTGTCGCGACTCGCTACGCGAGTCTGAGCCTGAGAGTGTCGCATTTGGTTGGTCCCCGGAGAGGAAGGATGGTGCTTTTTTTTTTACCTTTTAATCGTTTCTTTTATTGCCTCTACACATCTCGTCTTGCCTTCCCACTTCTCTTTCCCACCTTCCCTCCCTCGCCCTCATCCGTCTCTCTCAGTTTTTTCCCCCCGACAGAATCGAATAATACTGGAACAATAATATATGGGATTATCGCTCAGAGACTACAAATACGAGTATGCCGCTTCGAAATACAGCGGGGAGACTGTGGTAGGGGGCGTGAGCGGGGGAGTTGGCCCCGCGAGTAGTACGGGTATTGAGGTGAGTTTTCCTTTTTGTTTCTGGCACTTGGGGCGGTTTTTCTACTCTTTATCTGCTGGTATGCGCGCAGTGTCGCGACTTGCCTTTTTTGGATGTCTCGCGAGCGGGAAAGCGCTTCGCACCCGTCCTTCCCGCGCCTTTCCATCCTTCGCTTCTCATCTCAGTCTCCCCTTATCATATCCTTCCCTTGCTCGCACGTATTGGCACATCTCATTTCATTTTCGCAGGGCTACCGCGCACCCTACCTCAGCAGCCACGACATCTGCCACCACCCCGATCTCCACTCGCACCCCCATCTCTCAGACCTCCGCCAGCACCCGCGCCACCCCGCCGGCGACTTCCGTCCGCCCGAGCTCTCCTCTGCCTTCGGGCTTGTGAACCTCGATGACTTCAACGTCCCCGCGGGGCTCGCGAGTGATGGCGTGCCGTTCTTCTCCACCGCGGCGCAGGGGAGGACGGAGCTTATGCCATTGCACGAAGTATGCAGCTCAATTCACCCCCGGGGCCCACACTCGCATTCGGCGGCGTCGTCATCTCTGTCGTCTGGGCACACATTTCCGCGGCGTCTCTGAGCGGCGGGAGTGGGATGGGTGTGGGTGGTGAGAGCGCGATGACGCCCCGCTCGCGTGAGGTGGAGACGTGGAAGCTGCGCAAGTTCTGGAAGGCGTATATGTGCACGCCGCTCACGGGTCCGGACGCACTCGGGTTTAATTGCAGATGCCCAGTGCGAGTAGTGCGGCGGTGGCGCTTGGCGGGATGCTGGGTGCTACACCGATGAGGGAGAGTGTCGCTGCCGGGGAGGGAATGGGAATGGGAATGGGAGGGGTTAGAGTTACGAGCCTGCGGAGCGTGAAGACACCGGAGGGGAAGATGGACGCGCTTACACTTCTCGTTTAGTTTACCGAGCGAATGGACTTTATCCGTCGCGCGCGCCGCAGCGAATTTCCGTGCATACGGCGTTAGTTTCAGCGTGCCGAATTCTGTGCAGTGGGTCTACAGCCTGGAGGATTCATTTGTCGCCAAGATCCCTCTGCTTGTTTACTACTTTGTTTTCTCTCCCTACCTCTTCGCCTTGATTGCTCCCTTTCTTCCACTCCGTGTTATAACCGACCCCTCACCCGATGCTCTTGACGTCTACCTTGTTCTCCATTCATCTTCTCAACCCACTTCTGTGCAGCATTGTCGCTATATTCAATTCCTTACCCCAGTTGCGCTCCTCTCATCCATCTCCCTTTCCAGTTTCATTTCCACGCTAACCGTCTCGCTCATGCCCGCCATTCGCCGCTCCAATCCGTTTCAGATCCTCTCCATTTCCGATGCTGTTCCTGCTCCCCCATGGTCAACCTTCTACCGCTTATGTCCACCATGGAGAGAATGCGGCGAGGACAAGGGAAAGAAAGGGTGAGTAGCACGGAGGGAAACGGAGCAGGGCTGGAGACGAAATGCAAGGAATAAAACCTTTAATAATCACACCGGCACCGGCTGGACTGGGAACCTTCTGGAGAGGCGATGACCGCGCTGCTCAAGTTGCGTGCACCAACCTTGCTATATTGAAACAGAATATCTATTCAATGAGCAGTAGCGTTCCGTAGCTCAATTCAGCTGAACTTGCCTGGAGATAGTGAGCATATAGAATGCAATGCAAGAGGATCCTAATCCAGGGACAGGTAGTCGACATCAGCTTTAAAAAAATGGATAAACATAATCAAGCAAGGGCGGTGAACACTACACCGTTGGTTTCTCAGTTTAATGCCGACCAGAAGATTACAAAGTTGAAGTTGGGCCTTGATGGTGAAAGGGAATCTGGGATCGAAATGTACGAGGTAAACGAAAGGCAAAGAAGGTAAGGGGATGAAATAGCGAAAACGAGAGAGCAGTGGGAACGGAAAAATCAGGGATTACTCCGGGACGCGGACGAAGAGGGTATGGTGCCGAAAATCGTCGCCGAGCATGTGTAGAAGGAAGGAAGGACTGCACAAAATAAGGCGGCATGAATCAAGCGCGAAGCACGGTAAAGACGCCAAAAGAAAGACCTTAAAAGAGTTGCCACTCACATTGAGTCAAAACATGTCCGATCGATGCATCCGTGACCTGATCCATAGCATTCGCGCATCGAAAAAGCACTCGAACCGGTCTTTGGGGCATGGTGAGCACGAGGCGAAGACAAATGGATGGGAGAGGATGGTGTGATGTGGATCTACGGGGGATGGCATGAAGAACTCACCTGCGTACACCCGTAGTACGATTTCCCCGTGCTATTTGAAGGTGAAGATCGATAGGGAGAGATTTGCGAGCTCTAGGAAGGTATACGATGCCATCAGAAAAGATTATTCAGTGATGCTATCGCGCACAAGGTAGTTCCTTCTCAAGCCCTTCCCGCTATGCCCCTGGTGCGAGTTAAAACGTTGTTGGTGTGTGATAAGACACCATGGGAGGAATTTGGTATCCTCAAACAAGATTCTGAAACATTTTGGATGTGTTTGAGACGGAAACCAGGCCCACGCGCGTCCCCGCTGGGAGAAAAGGGGGAAATCGCGTATTTTGGCGTTAAATGGCTGATATGGACATAGACGTCGACAGTAACAGCTTAAGAGCGTGTATTTCGATGTATATAGCCATTTGAGACCGTACCGACCCGCAAAATGGGGCGGGAAACCAGTAGGGATGGAGGTGGGTGGCAAGACACGACAAGTCACGCGTGACAGTCATGCGTCAACAAGACCAAACACAAGTTAAAAGTCGCTCTGTCCGTTGCCGTAGCGCTCAGATCTCAAATAAAAGGATCCAATTTTGTGTAGCTAAGAAAATTGGCTCCCTTTAGGTCCAATTCCACACAATGATTCCGGTGTTGAACTTTGAAAATTCAAGGAGCAATTGAATCGAGCAAACGAAGCCGCCTCCTGTTTTGATTGTCCCCATTTTGTTGAGATAAGCAAAGTTATTAGGTAGCGCTCGTTAATGGATCAGTTGCTCCACTCGGGTGGATAGCTCTCATAAGTCGACGAGAAACTTGTCTTCCCCGTGGTTCCCACTGCCAAAGTTGAACCGATAAATTGACTGAAGGCTTTCTGTAATTTAGACAGCAGAGAAGGAAATTATCAATGTAATTCATTTTTAAATGTCTCAGGTGCAGTCTATCGATGGAACCATATACGGTGGTGCTACGAGTTTATACTTGCGCGTGTAGGTATAGCCCCCAACTGTCGGAGTATCGAAGGAATTTTGTAAAGGGTTGAAGAACCTTTCGAAAAATCCTCAACTCAAATTGTATGCGTCTTGAGTCGTTTTCAGACGTTCTGCACCGGTCATTCCTTGGCGGGCTTCGATAGAAATGATCCAGTACTTGCAAAGTGCTACAGTCTCAGGCAGATCAGTCTGAGGAATATTCATGTGGGAAGGATACCTATACGCGCGCAACTGGAAAGCCCAACATCCCCTATGGATCCACTTTCCTTGCCACGTTGCCTTTCTGTGCCAAGCAAACTTGAAGATATCTCTAATTCCACCTTCCAGAAGCGGAACATTTTACTTCTAAATTCATCGTCGAGTGACACCAGTCCGTAGATTGCTCTAAAATCTGGAGCTTTGCATCATTTAGAAGAGCAGTACTTGACTCGCATTTCTCTGCTTCGCTCAAGTATGGAGTCTACCTCCTTGAGAAATTTCTGAACAGATTTGAACGGCTAGAAAGCAACAGCCAGACCCGCACGAGAGGTTGCCTATACATTGCAGCGCAAAGTGGAATTTAAGCATTGGATTCGATGGAATGGGCTATGATGGAGTCACACCGACAATTTGGAGTCAAAAAATGAGGCGAAGTCTCGAGGGAGAAGGACAGACAGCTCAGAGTTCAATGGTTGCATTCAACATGTTCCCGATCTCGTGCACAATTAGGAGGGCCAAGGGGTTAGGGGCTGCATTATGTAGCGTGGCTGGCAATTCAACATTACTGCAGTCCCAGATCTAACTTGGAGTGTGGCAAGAGGCAGTGCCCCAAAGATTGAAACAAAGGAACGATGGCCGAATGCGGCCCGGTGATTGCCGTATGTCCCGCTACAAAATTACGTCGAGAATGCGATAAGATCAGGATATGAGGTGGAAAATGGTTGTGCACTGATATGAAGTGCTTCGTGGATTAGTACCCTGAAGGTACTAATTTGGAGTGATCAGAAAAGCACTAATTCCCAAAGCACTTCATATTAGTGCCAAAATCAAGAAATTAGTACCTAGGTATTAATATGCAGTGCTTTTACTATCCACAGTGATGAAAGTTCGAGTTCCTGCCACGCGAGCCCCGAACAGCCCACATCCCTCAAGTGCTTCCTGGTCCGAAAGTCACAACTCTAGTTTTCAAATATGTCCCTTTTGCTTCCTACTTGATTTCCTGGTTAGTTCCTTTTGGTCGGATTTTAGCAGGCATTCCGGCCAAAACAAAGGGAGAAAACAGGAGCAAAGCCATGATGATAGATTTCAACGTCGCCATTACCATTCACCGACCAATTTAAATCTATATGGTCAGCAGACATTCCGGGATCAGGTCGTTGGTACAGCGGAGATCTTTACACTTGCTAGTGGATTCTCGATAGCATTTTTGAACAAAAACGTACACGCCATGTCTGTTTGGACTGTTGGTGCCCGTCGTGCTCCTGACGGCTGACAGATGAACGAACCCAATAAAAAGAGCGGAAAGTCTCACAACGCCCCTCGAGCCCCCTTCTCCGCACAAATGCTCTCCAATGCACGCATGGTGACGATATGATTACCGTCAAGTTTGCCCAAGGAGCCTAATTCTCTTCTCAGATGCTCGGCATTGTGTCGCTCGCGCTAATCACGAAGCCCTCCCGGGCCTATTCGCAGTTCACAGTTGACTGCGAGCCTCCACGGAATCCACCCACGATTGACTGCAGCCAATTCTTTGCAACCTTCTGCGGCTCCATCAGCCACGAACTTGTGAGTTCTCTGTAAAGGGGTGTACAACAAACGACCGATTCCGTCGTTCATGCAGGTGCCTCCGGGTGAAGATATTCCAACGGACCGTCTCGGCTGCCTCGAGGACCAGTCTCTGGGAGCTTCGTGTAAGTATAATTTCATTGCTCAAGTAGTCTATGGCAATTTGCGATACTCTAGGCAACCTCTTTGCAACGAACGATGCAACGACCCCCCAGGCTCCTTCCAAGAAGATATGCTTCGAGGCGCTGACAGCGATTAACAACACATGTATTGGCAGCTATGTGCGTTAACTTCATGTCAACACCGCTATTGGTCATTGAATAATTGCAGGGCTTCGCACAAGCGAAGGGGGATGGCTTTCGCTACAGCACGGAGCCCCTACCATATGTCTGTTCGCAGCTCACAGTTCACTGCGAGCCCTCAGGCCAGCCACCCAAAATTGACTGCAGCCAATTCTTTCCGGCCTTCTGTGGTTCTATCGGCGACGAACTTGTAAGTTCTCTGAAAAGGGGTGTACAAAAAACGACCGATTCCGTCGTCCATGCAGGTGCCTCCGGGTGAGGAAATTCCAACGGACCTCGGCTGCCTCGAGGACCAGTCTCTGGGAGCTTCGTGTGCGTACAATTTCACTGCTTAAGTAGTCTATGGCGATTTACGATACTCTAGGCAACATCGGTGGAGGGAACGGTGCAGCGACCTCCCAGGTTCCTTCCGAGAAGATATGCCTTGAGGTGCTGACAGCGATTAATAACACATGTATTGGCAGCGTTGTACGTTAACTTCCTCTCAACATCGCTTTTGGCCATTGAATAATTCCAGGGCTTCGCACAAGCGAAGGGGGATAGCTTCGGCTACAGAACGCAGCCCTTACCATTTGTCTGCAGTGCGTAAAGGGTGAAATATGTGTTCAATTTCGTAAAAGAAAGAGAGAAAAAACGATTTTCTGGTTTCCAAGGCATCACGAATCGTCGGCAGCGGCAAGGAACCGTACTGTATATGGCTGATATCTATTTACAGGAACAAGAACCAAAGGTTGGGATTCCGGCAATTCGTTTTCTAAAGCTCGCTCGTGGATCCGCGACTGGACCGGTAGCGGTCCTGTCAGGTCTATCCCGACCAACCCTAGTTTTGTGCGACAGTCCGTTTTCTACTGTAGTCTTACAATCAATTCGTCAAGTGGCGTGACGCGTGACCCGAAATTCCATTTCGTCAATTCGTCGATGGCCCTCGGGGTGTGTGACAGCCAAAAAAAATTCGTCAAATGGCAGATGCTTTCTGCAGCCGGTAGGACATTCTTAACTTGTACCTTAGGGGAAATAACCCACTGTAACAGGGCAAAGAAGTCAGAAAGTCAAGAAAAGCATGATTTTACTAAATTTCCAGCGTCGGAACCACATTTTACATGTAAAAATGGCCCTATTTCAATCAGAAGAGGAGATAGAGGCTGGGGTGGATATAAAATCACCAAGTTGCGCCTGTGGCACCGAAAAGTTGACATTTTTCATGATTTCAACCATAATTTGAACCAAGCGTGACCAAAAATGAATTCGTCAAGAGGCTCTGTGACGCGTGACCGAGTTCCAAAATTCGTCACGTCAAGGGCCTGCGTGACGCGTGACTGACGAATTGATTGTAAGACTACAGTATATCCGGCTCCTTCATCTGTCAGCCGTCAGAAGCACGGCGGGTACCAGCAGTCCAAACAGACATGGCATGTACGTTTCTGTTCAAAAATGCTATCGAGAATCCACTAGCAAGTGCAAAGATCTCCACTGTACCACCGACCTGATCCCGGAATGTCCGCTGACCAAGAAATGTTTAAATTGGTCGGCGACTGATAATGGCAACATGTAGTAACGTTAACTTTATTGCATTGCGGCCAGTACGCAGTGCAGGTTGCATTGCAATGTGGCCACTGGCTACTGATCAGTAATGTATAGACACAATGCAATGTGGCCATAGAGATCATTCATGCCACCATTTAGCCGTGCCATCAACTCATATTCTTGAATTAATATTTTGGTTCCTAGCTCTTGTTCCCATTTGGACACCGGCATTTTCCGAACCGAATCAGTATCCCATTTGAGAAAAGGTCGGGCCCGACGAAAGCGCTGGCCCGGGGTGATGGTGTAGGACATGCTGTGCTGCCATCCATCAGACAGCGGCACAGTAGTTAAAATTTATTTGTGATCCCAGGCTTTTGTTATGTTGCTTGGTGAATACTAAGGCCCTCCGGGCATGCCTGGTACCTGGTGCTGGGTCTATAGCTTTACGGGCTTCACACATGATGTGCCGATAGCCAAACCCATTCAGTTTTTCACAATTGGGACCTCAGACAGGGATACTGGCATGTGCACATGCATCAAGAATGCGCTCAAAGCTTGCTCGGTCGACGCTCACGCGTTGACCAGCTCACATTGAGACGCCCCAGATGCAGAGCAGACCCCCATAATTTCCTGACACAATTGACAACGAGTGCGAATGTACTCGAAATATTCATCTGGACACTCGTGCATTGACCAGCTTAGGTTTAGATGCCCTAGATTGAGAGCAGAGGGATCGCAGATGATGTCTTGACAGAAATTTGCTCACCCAATTTTTGCATTGAGACGTCTGGCATGCAGAGTAGTCACCACAAGTGATTTCTTGACAATTACCGAGAAACGGAGATCGTCGCTCGTGCCGCAACCAGCTCACATTGAGGCCATCTCGATTCAGAGCAGCAGTGATCATGGGTAACTTTGAAATGTCAGCCGGGTCTTTGCGGTCATGTTTGTTCAGTGCCTTCACACATGGCAAATTCTGAATCACTGCTTTCCAAATGCCCGCAGTCCGAAGATATTTTATTAATTGTCTTTTCTTTGGCAGCATGCCTGAAATTCTGTGCTTTAGAAAGGAGAAAGGGGCAAAGAGAAAGTGACGCCAGTGCCGCCCTTTGACGCCCTTTGCCGCAGGGGGGCGTCAGGGGGGCGGCAGTGTCATAGATAAGGTCGATGGTTTCGGTGCAGTTCCGCTCTCATAGTGTTCTTGTACATCACCCTGTAATATACATTCACTTTACCACATACTGAGATGCTGGTGCTGATCCCCACGGCTCTGAATGGTACACTCCGAAAATTGGGTCAACTTCAGGCTCACCTATTCTGGATCTTGGTCGGAGGCACTTTCAAGTAGGCTCCCCACCGTACCGTATACGGTTACGGCCGTAAAAATTAAGAGAGAAAAGAAACATCAATGCCGGGCGTTGTCGGCCCTGACACCACCAATGTCATACCACAATGTCAGGTCTTCTATCGTCAGGACCGAGGGTCTGACCATTGTCTGAACATAACAATAAATGGAACTTTGGTGGGGACAGGATTTGATTACAAACTGGTCTACAGTGAACAGTGAACTCCAACGGAAACCGTCAGGTCAGTGCCTGTCCGGTGAGCTCGGAAAGTTTTGCACGACGCATACACGCTTTGGCACAGTAAGTATGAGTGACTGATGCCGACAGCCGAGGCAAATTCAAGACTGCCCGAAGTTTTCTTTTTTTTTTAAAAAAAAAAACAAGGAGAAGAAGAGGATATACAAAGCTCTTACGGCACATCTGTCTTCAAACGCTGCATGTTCGGTGCAAACACTGCACATTCCGTCTGATGTGCCGCCTTTTATAACAGCCGCAGCACTTACCATTTCGGAATGTGCAGTGCGTTGGTAAGGTTCAGCAAGTAGCCCACTCCGTAAGTGTACATGTGTCCATATCAATTTTGTTTTCATTCCTCCTCCTTCCACCACTTCAAGCCCCCACCCCACCCTGACGCGTCAAGTACACGTCAAAATGGCCAATTGCGTCGATGAAGCATCAAACCACACACCCGCCGACCGAGAGCTTGTCATCGCTCACCTTGATGGAATTTCGGAACTATTCACGTAGTCTCCACGGCTTCCACGGATCACCTAACACGACGAGAACCAGCTTTTTAATCCCACTTATATCACCATCAACGTCGCTATCATCCATATGACGCGTACTCAAGCCCTAGCGCACGCAAGCGGGGTGCAGCCAACGATAAAAACGACGATGACACCGAGGTTCCGGGTCGGCCACCCACAAAAAGCGAAGGCAAACATGTGCATCTTTCTACTTATTTGATCATTTTTCAATCATCTCAATCCTTACTACAGACAGTGTCACGCTGTTGAAGCAAGAGATAAACTTAGAAATTAATCCCAATTCAATCTACATAAGGGTCGTTCACAGTAGCCTTTTTTCCACCCTTTTTCGTCCCCCTTTTCCGCCCTTTTTCAGTTTCCCATCAATTTTCACTGGATTTCTTTTCCCTTTTAGCTTCTAGCATGTAAAAAGGGTAGAAAAGGGAAGAAACTAAGTTGATACCTCTAAAACTGCAAGAATTCCACGGAAAAAGGGTGCAAAAAAAGGCAGGAAAAAGTCTACTGTGAAACCCCCCACATGCATCCCCTTTTTCTGCCCTTTTTTTGTTCCCTTTTTTAAGCCTTTTTCAGTTTTTCATCGTTTTTCACCGGATTTTTTTTTCCCTTTCAGTATCTGGCATGTAAAAAGGGTAGAAAAGGGAAAAAAAAACTAGGTTGATACCTCTAAAATTGCAAATTACACGAAAAAAAGGGTGCGAAAAAGGGCAGGAAAAAGGGCTATTCCCTTTTTGTTCCCTTTTTGCTCCCTTTTTTGCTCCCTTTTTCCTTTTCCTTCTACTCGTATACAATCCACTTATATGCTTTGTGCGTATTCGGTTGAATGTGTGAATCAGAGCAATGGGTGCAAAAAGAAATGGGTAACAAAGCAAAGAGGGAACAAAAAAAGAGGGAAGAGGGAGCAAAAAGGGCAGCAAAAAGGGAGCAAAAAGGGAACGAAAAAAAGGGCAGAAAAAGGGTGGAAAAAGGGAACTGTGAACAACCTTATAGTTTATGACTCCAATACAAATTTGCCTTGTTTATCTCTTCTCGGAATTAAGTCACGACGCGAACTTAATCGAGGTGGGACTCCAACGCGGCACGGCAATAGCCGCCTTGGCACATTGGCAATCAATGTGCCGCCTTTGCGGCAAATGTGCCAGGTTTGTGTGAATGTGTAGTGATGCATCGAATGTGCAGTGGTTGAAAACAGATGTGCTGTGCAAGTTTGGTCTCTTCAGGAGAAGTAGCAGCAGCGACACCAGGAGCGAAGATGGTGATACATAGAAAGACTTAGTCAAGGTCCATGAACATGGATAGGCATGGATTGTCTGTTTGTGTGGGGATAGTACTGGCAAGGTTCAGTTTGGTTCAGGTTCAGAGCCTTTCATTCTGAATGCCAAACCCAAGCCTGGTGTTCGGTTCAGGCGACCGCTGAACCTTGAACCTGAATGCGCATTCGTTCAGTTCGGCGTTTGAACACATTCGAACCCAGAGGATTTCGGTCATCTCGGGCAACCGAAAACCCCTCAAAATATTACACGAGACACTCTTTTGGTTCAAAGGCAAGTAAAACATACAATTCTTGGTGCCCAAAGGTCGATGAATTATACATTTTTTCTGCGAAAGTTTGTTAGCACTTAACGTGACTAAACGTGAGAACCCAAAACCCGTCCAATAACCCCAATATTGTGTTGAATTTGCCTCGCAGAGGAGGTTGGAGGGTGCTAGGAAACATATCAATGCCTCTGCTGTGCCATCTGCGATGGTTCAAAGTCAAAATGTGGGGAAAATGGTGTAAAAAGTCTATGTGGTCAGTTTTCAGGTTCGGCGTTTGATCGCACCTCGTCCTGCCCGAGCGCCGAACCGAACCTCCGTTTCAGGCTCAGACTTTGGCTGAACCTGAACATCAAACGAGCGTCCAGTTCGGGCTCGGTTCGGGTTTGGACCAATTTCCAAACCGAGCCTTGCCATCACTACCTGTGCGGGATTAAGGGGAGCAGGGAAAGGGGTGTGGCATGTGTGGTAACTGTAAGGCCAGCATTGGCTGCCTTGTGAAACAGTAGGGTGCGGAGCTGAAACAGGGATCACCGAGGGGCTATTAACTCTAAATTGGCCCAAAATGGATTAAAGTCATGGCTTGCAGAGGATAAACAGCCTGAACGGGTTCAGGAGCGACATTTAATTTCTCTCGTGGGACAAACTTACGTAATCTCATGACTTTATGTCGTGATTTTACTGATCGAGAAGATTTTACTATTCGGTTTCCAGACCTGGTTCCGTTGCCGGTAGCAGGAATTTCAGACCTAAGGCATTAACTGGTCTTTAATGATTACCTCGGCGTGTCATTGTACATGTTTGCGCTTTCCCCCATTTATCTCATTAACCGTTTTTTAACGATTACCGCGGCATGTCATTGTACATGTTTGCGCTTTCCCGCATTTCTCATATCCTTTTGTTTCCCTCTGGTGGCCCACTGCATCCATCTCCATTGATTTGGAACATGCTGTACGCTTCTCACAGCTTGAGCCGCTCTCGTGATTAAATCAACAACCGCATCAGGAAAAAACAAATCCTCTGTAGCCAAGGGGGAGTTTCTGTAGTCATCTGTAGCCTCTGTCGCCACTTGAGCAGGTATGTAGCCAAATGTAGTCATCTGTAGCCAGTGGGTAGCCTATGTTGTATCATGTAGCCAGTGCAAATGCAACATAGTCTCTGTATACTCTGTAGCCTATATAGAGAAACGTAGCCTACCCTGCGGATACATAGTTAACTGGCCTCAGAAATTGGAAATTTAAGTTCAGTACAAAAATGGGAGTGAAATTGTTTTAAGTTCACGGTGCTTTTGATTTTGAATACAATTTTTGTGAATGAGTGCAAACCCAACATAGTCTCTGTATACTCTGTAGCCTATATAGAGAAATGTACCCTACCCTGTGGATACATAGTTAACCTGCCTCAGAAATTGGAAATTCAAGTTCAGTACAAAAATGGGAGTGAAATTGTTTTAAGTTCACGGTGCTTTTGATTTTGAACACAATTTTTGTGAATGAGAGAATCATGCAAAATGCTAGCAGAAATTGAACCCAACTGGACAGTGCACTCAAGAGTGGGAGAGGATGTTATAATTTGGTCCCATTCACCGATAAATTTCTTCTCCGACAGAGTTAAAGAGCTGAGGAGTGAATTGCGAAAGGGTTGAGTAATGCATGTGGCCGTGCAATTGTGCTTCCTTTTAACTGGTACCATAGTGTAGTGGTATTTTGCACTTCCTGAAGTTTTATGTGTGCGCGGGAGGTCCTCAGTTCGATTCCCAGAGTGCGTAGTAATTTAAATGTATTAAAATAGAATAAGATGATATTGGAGCTAATTCATGTCTAAGTAGCAAGGTGACTGAAAAAAGAAGTGAGGGGTAAAAAGTATTAAAGCTTACATTTTTTGTTGCACCACTACTCTTGTCGTAGCCTCCCACTAGACTACAGAGGCCTACATTGCCACCTCCCTTGACTACATATGGCTACATGAGGCTACAGAGCCTCCCGGTTGGCTACAGGTGCTACATAAAGGGGTACCTAGCAACGGGGCTACAAGTGATACGTAGGCTATGTAGCTCTATGTCGTGGGTTCACTTTTTCCTGATGCGAGGCTTTAACAATTTCCTCACTCGGCGGTGCAATTGCTCCATGTAGTCATATCTCCATGAGCGCTTCCTCTCCTCTCGTCCTACGGATCTTGCCCCCTTCCCCCTTTGCATACTCAGGCTATTCCGTCAGCTGACCGAATCTGTAGCAGATTCCCACTGCACCGCGGCTTTTTTCTCACTATGCCCTCAGGCCGTTCAACTTTTCTCACTGTGACTGTATCCCCGTTGATCGAAGAGCTTGGAACCTGGGGTGGAAACGACACGAGATATACAATACTTGAACAGATACCCAATGTTTAGAATGAGAATAGATGAGTCTATCCCAAACCAACAAGAGAATCAATGCAAATATCGAGATCCAACCGTTCCAATACCTGACAGGTGTCGTCCCTTGTTCAGAGCCTTATATAAAGGTTGAAGGGAGAGTTATATGCAAGAGCTGAGGGAGAACTAGTATTGCGTGTGTGCAAGAAACGGATTGACCTAGTTTCGAGCACGAAGGGAGCAACACAGCAATGACAGACAGCAAAACTGTCACAATCAAGGTCCTTATCTCATCCGATCTGGTGCGATACCAGTGGATTGGGTAGTGAGATGTCTAAGGATGACTCGAGAAATAAATCGAATAAAAGACTAAAGACTACAAGCGAATATTTAATTGTATTTATACTAGTAAACTAAATATATGTACACAGGCGTAAAGCCTTGAGTTCTTTGACAGGTGTCAAGGTCTCTCTCTTTATAAAATAACGGGTGTCTGTCCGAAGCCTTTGACGCCCCGCATATAGTCTTACTGACCCAAATCTGTGGAATTTCTCACAACTCTCTCTTTGGCGCCAATTTTTTTCACAGCGCCTGAGCACTCCATCGGCGCCAATCTGTTTGCTTCCCACGTCATTGTTCTATATTCTCACCACAAGCACTGCGCGCTAATTCTTTTCACAACGCCTGAGGACTCCATCGGCGCCAATCTGGTTCTTACCGCCTTGGCTTCCCACGTCATTGTTTGATAATGTGGCCATCTTTCAATTAGTCTCGAACCCTGGAGAGACAATGCCTTGTAGCTCCTGCGACAAGGGATCGCTCAAATCACTCTCTTTATAAGATTATGCATGTCTGTCTGAAGCCACTCCGCTGATGCCGTCCACCACGGCAGCCCACCGCCCTTGATCGTGCTCTCTCTTTCCCGCCGGCCCACGGGCAATCAATCATTTGGCATCTTGGCACTTGACATCACCCTTCTAGCATAGTTTGACAGACACTGCCCCGGCACTAACATTGACAGATCTCTCCCACCACACTGAAACACAGGCGGCCGCGGCGAACAGGTCCCTTCTGATGCAGCGTAATCCATGCTGAGAGCAATATTGATCGGAAAATAGTGCACAATCTGATGAGAAATCAAATAATAATTTTGCAAAAGGGGATGGGAGGCCGGCCGCAAAGCGGCCGACCAGCCCCTTGTATGCTTCATGAACCCCTGGCGATGTTTGCAAAGGGAGACAATTTGGACATACCGTATCAGTGGATCAATAGCGCACTCGCAGGACTCGAGCGAGTTAACCCTTTCATCTCCCAGCTGGAAAATCTGAATGCATATGATGATGAAAGTAATAGAGAGTCTGCGGTAGCCACCGGCAGCCACCGGGTGGCTTTTCCGGCATGCGGTGCCAGGTGGCTACGTCATTACAGTGGCTCCTGCAATGACACATTCGACATGTGTTCCAACATTCTTTATTCTACCACTATGCCTGTCCGGACAAATGTGAGAGCACATACACACAATTCATGCCGGAATTTTGAGAGTTTCATCCCATTCCTCAGAAATGACCTTCAGAAGGGTAGTGAATTGGATTCTGGACTCAAGAATCGCTTTCTGCATGGAAGTACGACGGAAAATGGTGGCTAGGCTGCCTCGCGACAAAATGCAGCAGCCACTGCAACAGCCACCATAATGACGTAGCCACCCGGCACCGCATGCCGGAAAAGCCACCCGGTGGCTGCCGGTGGCTACCGCAAACTCTCTAATATCGACCTACATCTCCAATATTCTGATGATGTCCCAAGCTCTGAAATTGCAGCTGTGATTTCTTTAGCACCGGCATCTCTCCCTACTCGCCGAAAGCTGGTAATTCAGCGAAAAGGAGCAGATGCACCGGTTTTTCTGAATCTGTTCTCTCCCTTTGTTAAACCACTTCATTATCTACTTCTACTTCCATATTGCACTTTGGGATGGTCTCCAAATCGCCTCAATGCAGCCAGCAAGAAATTTAGTCAGGCACTCTGGTACAGAACGAGGTTTTTCATAAATGCTGAACAGATGTCGAAATTCTCCCGATTGACAGGTCATTAAATCTCTTACATGTTCTTGAACATTGCTCATGAGTCCAAGGCAAATATTTGGTTGATGCCTGGAGTGCAATTGAAGAAGCGCGCCTGACGTACATCCGTCTCAATCAACATAGCGCTGCAGATGAAGAAGAATATATAGGAAATGGAGATGAAGAACCCATTGATGATGTTCGGCTTCCTTCCACGTTCATTCATTCTCCCTCCTGGTCCGCTGCAAATATTTCCGACTGTCTAGCTCTTCGAAAAGCACTCGGGCCAGTCACTCTCTTTATTACCTTTACCACAAATCCCTGCTGGCCAGAAATAGTCTCTCAACTCCGTCCTGGTCAATCTGCAAACGACAGGCCAAATCTTATTGTCCGGGTTTTCCAACAGTACCTCTCGGCTTTCATGAAAGATCTCCATGCTACAATGTGGCCTGTTCTGTACCATATTCGTGTTACAGAATTTCAGAAATGCGGACTTCCCCATGAGCACATAGCTCTTGCACTACGAAATATACCCAAGACGCCAGCAGAGATCGATGCTTTCCTCAGTGCTGAGCTTCCACGCAACTCAGGACCACTACGAGATGCTGTGAAACGCCACATGACGCGCATCCATGACCCCAAGAAATCATACCACCGCTGTGGTTGGCCCCGTGAATGTCAGTACGGATATCCCAAACCCGTGAAGACCGAGTCATCGTTCAATGACCGTAGTATGTATCAGCATCCGCCACTTGGCACATTGTTCATGCGATAATTTGGATTTTCCTGATGCTAATATTGCTGCCGTCATGCTGGTACGCAGCATCAATGGAGTGCGGACCCAAGCCTTGAATTTCTGGGAGCTTGTCTGATGCTGCAGATCATTGAGCTGCAGACGCCCACCGGAGAATGTGCGTTTGGCGTACACAGAAGAAGCTGCGATAAATTCGGTCAAATGTTCATTGTCGATTAACTCTACATTCCGTACACTTGTACTCAGACACATACTCATTTTAATTCGACGGCTGGCGCTTGATGGGAGCGCATCAGCTCTGTCCAGTTTTGAAATAAATGGATATGGTCCTCCCAGTTCACTTCAGCAAATGCCTCGGCTGTGTCATCCCAAATCCGCCACTTGTCACCCTCGCAATCCCGATGCCGGCCGCCGCCGCGCCAGTGGCGATGTCAGGGTGTGAGGACTCTTTTTTTCTGGTGGTCCATGATCACTCTGCCATGGCGTACTGCAGCTGGGGGAAGGAGATCGCCGGGATTTACCCATTGGACCAACGGGTATCGCAGTCACATGCAATTTCAATTGGCCGCCAAACCGTGCCTCGCAATAGAAGTTTCAACAAACGAGGTACGGGTTTCTCAGCTAAAGCATCTGTCTAGGAGAGACTAAATAGAAATAGGATTATACCGGCAGGGTCTCATAATTGCCACGACCAGTGTGAAAACCGCCCGCGGCGTCCTTGTTATATCGAATTCAAGTTATATCGGACTCGTAAACTGAAAAGCACTGAAACCGCAACCCAGAAGATCGGCAAAAAGAAACTCGAACAGCCGCGGCAACGAGCGCAGCACATCCATCTATGGTTGTCATGGTGATCATGCAGGTATCCCGCGCATACCGAGATCGTACAGCCATCAATAGAGAACATGCGGTGGAGCCACCCGGCGCCACCCAGTGGCTCATCAGGCATGCGGTACCGGGTGGCTACGTCATTCGGTGGCAGTTCAGGTGGCTACTTCTTATGGCGTGAATGAGTGTCCACTCATATACTACTTGCTCTACCTATGCAGAAAGACCATTCTTGAGTCCCACCTTGACTTTACTGCCTCTCTATAAGAATCACTTAAGAATTGGGGAAATTTTTGTCAATGATATAACTTTTATTAGCTGTTTTCAGCACTTGTGTCTATACAGGTACATACCGGCATATGCATAGTGCTTACAAGAGCGCGGTGGGCCGCTTCGCGGCCCACCACTTCGGCTGAGGGATTATCAATTGGTGCTTGAATTGGCGCCGGCCTAAGGCTGATAATCCAAGGACTCGCAACTGATCTCGAAGAAAGGGCGCTAAAACGTGAGGTCGCATTGTTTGGCATTGTATACACTTTTATAGAGCGGAAATATGGTGTATGAGCTTGTGAGATAGATGTGACGGATAAAGCGGGGCCAGCCGTTGATGCGAAAGATGGAAACCAAAGTCGTGGATTGATAGACCCCAAAGTGGAGTTTGAAATGGCTTCGGACAGACACGCATAATCTTATAAAGAGAGTAATAGAAGGTCGACAATGAGCTCTCTCCATGCAACTTGAATAGCCACCAACTGATGTAGCCACCCGGTACCGCATGCCTGATGAGCCACTGGGTGGCGCCGGGTGGCTCCACCGCATGTTCTCTAATCTTTCCAGATCAACGACCGTGATGCTATAAAAACCGTGTCGATGCACCGTACGCCTTGTGGACTGATTATCAGGCCAAATAACTCGACATGAGCTTTCCGTAATTAGAACGCTGTTAGCTAGCTTCTTAGAAGTGGATCATCATCAGTCGCAACCTCCTCCACGCATGTGTGGAATCTGCCCTACGCAGCTGATTGGTCATCTGCATCGAACAGTATAAGGATGGGACGAGACGTTGTAACCCATAGCCAGGTCGCATCTCATCACTCTCATTCTTTCAACCCACCTCATTTCCGTTTATTCAAACATGCAGTTCTCCTTGATCTCTGCTCTCGCCGCCCTTTTTGTTGTCTCCACGCTGGCTGCTCCCGTTTTTCAGACGAGGGACATTATCGACGACGCGTGCAACGGCAAAGCCATCGGCGATGCCTGCTCCTTCAGCACCCCAGAGGTCGGTACCATTACCGGCGGTACGTATTGACGATCACATTTCCTAGCCTTAGGGAGAGATACTGAGTGGAGTTTTGTCACAGTATGTGTAAACCCCACGGACGATGGCGTTATCGTCTCACCCGAGGTCTTCTGCGCGGGGACCTTCTTCTAGACTGGCATGTTCCGCATCATTTGCCCTCCTCATATGTGTTGACTTCCATACACAGTTAACGCGTCTCTACATTTGAACCAACGGCAAACGTCTGCTGCGCAGGACGACGAGGATGAGAACGAGTGATACCAACTCCTTTTTATTCTGCAATGGAAACCGATCTTGTACTATGGAATTCCCGGACACGTTCCTTATCCCCGCAATTCTTCGACGATACACGGTGTCCTACACATTGCAGACCGCTCATCGATATTTATCGGATACCTTCAAGTTGGCTCACGCAGAATATGATCCAGTGCTCCTCGCAGTTCAGGTCGATTTTTGGACCAAATTCAGCGCCAGTGGGAGATAGTGATAGTTAAACCGTCGAGCAAAGTATTGAGCAGGTATCACGGTAATATTATATGTCCGCCGCGGTAGCATTGAGCAATCGTAACCATCGAGCCGGTAGCGACAAATTTCTTTGTGCCGGCTTTTTGGGCTTCGTGGAGGATGCGGAGGGAACCTTCAATTGCGCTCCGTGATTTCAGTCAGAAGGTGTCGTTGCGAAGGCGAGATATGCTTACTTTCAGCGCAATTTCGCTGTTGGCCCGCCTGGGTAGCGAAGCCGCTATGTGGATGATGGCGCCAACGTGAACACCCTTGAAAGCCGCTGAAAAGTCAGACGTCGCGATGTCGTTGATTTCGACAGCCTGAAATTACGAGTATTTCTCGAAGGCCTTCTTCAGCGGAGGGATTTTACGCCCTCTGGCGGCACTTTAAAAATAAAGTTGGTTAATCTTCTCTCTGCCCGCGGCAAAGCGTACATGCCCTCTGACAGCGTACCCTGCTTCAAGTCGCTAGCATACGACTTGGAAGCCGTGGAATCCAGCGGCACAGGAACCTGATAATTCAGAATTAGGTTGATAAACTGCAAATTTGGTTCAGACCACCATCATAGGTTGTACTCTCGTCCCACATTATCCCAGGCAATGAACATCAAGTTTCAGCCTGCCAACATCTAAATGGCCAACTAGGGGGTGGCCAGGTAGGGGGTCCAAAATAGTGGGTTTATTTGAGAAACCTCTCACTGTAAATACAGTTTGTACGATACGACGATCTAAAGTCCCTTGAGTGACGGTACTAGCGGAAACTGACTGAGTGAGTGGGGTGTAGGTAGGTAGTAGGCGTCGTGCATGACAGAGCCTAGCCGCTTATTGCGCCCCCTGTTTCTCAATAGCCATAAGCTCAAGCTGCGCGCGCGCACTGGTATAGAAAATCGCAAGCCGCTCGCCGCCAATGACAACGACCTCAGCCGCCATAACCATCATACCCAGCAGCGCGACGACGAATTGGGCGCCGACCATCTTGGCGTAGACTTTTAGCACGCGGAGGCGCGCGGGGCGGTCGAAGGAGCGCCATGCGGCGGCGAAGAGCGCGCGGTTGGAGAGGCCGGGGGCGGCAAACGAGGAGTCGAACGAGACAATGGGCTGCATGTCGGCGGGGAGGAGGCTGGCCTCGATGCGCGTGAGGGTGGCGGACGCGGGGAGGAGGACGAAGAGAGCGAGGAGGGCGGCGGTGGTGGGAATGGCGAGGATGCGCAGAGCCATGAGGGCGAGCGCTATCGGATCATCGCGCTGCGCGGCGTCCACCGCACGCTCCGGGATGCTCTGCACGTCGAGGAGGAAGCCCACGACGATCGGGAGGAAGAGCGTCGCCTGCTGGGCGGCGAAGACGACGAGGGAGGGGAGGAAGAGGGGCGTGCATTGTTTGAACGGCACCAGGCGCTGGCGGAGAGACTTGGTGGTCGGGTGGGCGATCATGGTGTGGGTCCAGAGCATATGCACAGGGGAGAGGAGTACATTGGCGAGCAGGGCGACAAGCGGGTTGCCGCCGAGGAGAGTGGTTGCCAGGCCGTACAGCAGGGTGTAGAGGATGCTGATGCCGAGGCCTCTCCAGCGCGCGAAGCACCCGCCGACACTGCGCAAGTGACGCATTGTAGCACACAGGCTGGCGGTGATGGGCTTGCGGTTTAGGAGGGTGATTTCGACGTCCGCATCCAGCTCTGCGGGGATGAGCGGCTCCTCGTCGGCGTAGGCGGGCAGCTTCGTCTCGACGATAACAGTGGTGGAGGGCGACTCGATCATTGCCAGAGAGGCCACGACATCACCGAGCGTGTAGCGGATCTGGCGAGCAAGTTAGCATCTCATGGTCGTCGTACAGAAAAGCCTAGACTGACAGAGGCAAGGATTAGGAACACGATAACACCAGTGATGAGGACCGGAAGCGCCTCTTGTGGGGAGACCTCCATGTCGGGACTGACGTTCTCGTACAACTCGGCGTCCTGGCGTAACTTGGCCATGTACTCTGGGCTCACGGCCTGGAGGTGCGCGACGCCGCGTTTCACAATGTGGCCGAGCATGTAAAGTGGAAAGGAGAGGGAGATGAGGGAAAGAGTCAAGAAGGAATGCTGCGCAGATCAGACCGATCAATCCCGTAAAAGCGGTGCCTTGCCGACCAGTTACGCGTTGATCTCGGCTTGACGTGAGCTAAACATTCCCCATCCGTCGTCAGACAACATCTCCGCAGATATTCAAATTTAAATTGCGACAGAGTCTATAAGCGCCGAGTTCGTTCTCGCTGCCGCAGAGCATTTCCCAAATTCAACTTAACGACTTTGCCGCTTGCTCGAGAACTATATTTTCGTCATCAGGCATTCTAACTGCACCAGACAAAGGGTTTTGTGAAATATTCTTGTCTTTCTCACTCAATCCTTCGGTGAAACTCCATTTAATTTTTTTCTTCGATGCGAAAAGCTTAAGGTATAATATTAAGAGAGGAAGGAGTCGAACATCGGCCATCAGTCGGCGTTCGTAGTGCCGTCATTCTGTGATTCGCGAGGCACCCTCCCTTTCACCAGCACCACCAACGCGAACTGAATGGAATACGGACTGGCGCGCTAAAGTTTCAAGATTCAACCAAGAAAACCGGCCAGGAGATCCGAAGCCCACACTCTTCTCCCCTCCCCAAAGACACCAAAGACACGGACACCGTCTCCCAGCTCGCCTTGCTCTCCTCCTCAGATTTCGCCGCTATCGTCCCAGCCTTGCTTCCCTGGATGCTTTGGAGCAGGGATGCATTATCCCTCCTCAGGCAACCTCTAACCGATCCCGCACAATCGCGAGTCCACTCTCCTCCTCCGACCCTCTCATCTCCTCCCTCATCTTCGTCCTCGCAACACCTACCCCAACCGCTGACGCCGCCAATCTTCAGCACCCCCTTCTCTTCTATGTTATCTCTGACCTCCCAAAGGCACATATAGAACTCTTCCGCCCCTCCCTCGTGCGTCTTGCCAGATCCCCCACCGTCGTGGAAGCGGCGCGAGGCCCGTGGTCCTCGTATACCGTCCGCGCGGCGGAATCACTCGCTTTCCTCGACGCGCGGCAGCCGTGGGTCCCCCGGGACAAGAATGACGACCTGGATCTGCGCAGCATTGCACTCATCCAAACAGCAGAAGAAATGGCGCCGCACGTCCCCGGCCTACTTGGCTGGCTAGCGGACTTGAACTGGCCGCATTCCGGCGGATTTTGGGGGCATCTCGAGCGCTTTCCCGAGCTCGCGGTTGACCCTATACGCGAGATTCTAAGGGAGGGCGGCGATGGGGAGTGGGAGTATCATTTGCTCGAGTTTTTGACCTCTTCTGTACCAGGGGAGGCTCGGGAACGGGCGAGGCGCGAGGTGGAGAGGATTGCGCAGCGGCCGACCCAGATGGAAGCTGATAATAATGTTAGTGAGGCGGCGATGGAGTGTTTGAAGGCAATGGATGATTGGAGGGACAGAGGAAAAATGTGAGTTGCGTTGCGTCGAATGTTGAGTGATTCTCACCCGATTGAGTCGCAGCTTCTTGAGGAAAAGGCTGTAGTGTGATGTATTTATTCTCGGCTGATCAGTTATATTCCTTCCTCGTTCAAATTTATTTGCATTTGCGATGGTCTTTGTGGTTCCATTATTTGGTTAAGCCTGAACTCACCTAGGCTCCTACTGCCGAATTCAATACTCCTCGACTCCTCCCTCAGCTGAACTCCTTTTTCTTCTCTCTTCTATTCGCGTCGTCTTCGATGCTACCCCGAGCTCCTCAACCGCAGGGTACAGTGCTAGCAGAGCATTATTCTTGCTGCGGCTACGCCACCTGAGCCCCGGTACAGGAAAATACGAACTAAACGTCATGTTCTCAGATTAGTTTCATCCACTCAATGAAATGCTGAACTTTTCTCTCTCCCACTTGCTCACTTGAGGCACAGACACCCCAGCTTGGTTGAGAGCAACTAACAATCGTTTCGCGAATGCAGTAAGTACTATGAAACTTTTAACACTTGAGCATGAAGATTTGCATGCCCCCGAGCAATGTTGCCGCGACTCGAGTCGGCACAAATCAACTTACCTCAATATCTCTTCACGTGTGCATACTATTTCAAGTATAAAATATGAGTTATATAGAGATAGTATGAGCGTATAATATATCCAAAGGGCTCCAGGTTCCATTGCGATGTGGCTGAGAAATTTAGATAAACTTGATCGACTCGGCTCCGACTCGACTCACGTGAGTCGGCCAACTAAATCAGTGAATTTCTCAACAACCAGAGATGGCATAGCTGAGTGGTATGGATATATTATGGGCCTATGCTTAACCTTCAAATAGCACAATTAATCTCTTACATTGCTCGTGACTCTGTCTTACTACCTGATGAAAAGCATGAAGTTGACAAAAAAGTCGACTTGAGTCTGCGGCAACATTACCCCCGAGGCAAACTGATCTCTGAGTCGAAAATATAGGTACTTTGTCCATGAAGTTAGTTCCAACTCACTCCATTTACAAGTGTACTAGTGAGAGGCCTCCACTTGATGTGCTCTTTCAACTTAGGGCTGGCGACTCAGAAGAGAAAGAGCCCCCCAAAAGTAAAATTATAAAATCACAACACGGTTCGTATCCAATACGAACGCACTACTTCATGTCCTTACTCAAGCTCCTCATCGTCATCGTCGTCTTCATACTCGCGTGCTTCGAGCTCCAGCGCAGCCTCAAGCACAGCTTCACGGACTTTCAGCAAGTGAGGCGCAAATTTACCTCGTTGAAGCGCCCGCCTCTCTACGAGAGATCATCTCGACGTAGTCGTTTTCTATCGACAGCGATTGTTCAGAACACGAAAAATCAAGAAAGGCGAGAGCATACCTATGTCCCGGTTCTTGTTCCCCTTTTTTCCCTTCGGCTTAACCACCTTGGGAGTGAAGGGGAGATTGTCGAGTTTGGCGGTGAAGGCGGCGGCCGCTTGGATGACGGGATGGTGGAGGTTGAAGTTCTTAACACCCGCAACGCAGTTCTTGAACCCGAGCAACGTAGCGACATTGCAGTTCGGTGAAGCGTTGCCGTGACCGCATCCACCAGAGCCATTCGTTTGCGCGACATCGGGGCCCGCGCATTTACCCGTCGAGAAGCCACAGCACCCCTGCTGGCACTCGTGGTCTTTTGCGCATGTATCGAAGACGACCTTTTTCTTTTGCTCTTTCGCGGCGAGCTGTGCGATGCTTGGGGATTTCGCAGCTGCGGCTCTAGATGCTATGACGCCCAGAGCGGGGCTACAAAAAATGTGCTTTAATATTGCGACCACGGGCAAAGATCAAAAAGATGCACTTTGGAATCGCATCTGCGGATGTCTGCACAGCAAGCGCGAGGAAGATAGAGGTCAAGATAAACCTGTTAGGAGCGAAGATCATCTGAGTATGATAGCGTGAAATGAATAAAAGGATCCGGTCCGAAGGAAATTGTGAAGAAAAGGGGGGGCCGGTCCTCGAGAAGGAATGCACAGATGGTGGGAAGGGGACTGGGGAATTAGACGCCGCAACTCTCCAGCTTTTAAGGGATTTCGGACCTGGATAATTACCGCATTTTCAGGCTTTGATGTGTTGAATTTGCCATACTGTTTGGATTCCCGAAACAAACGATGCCAGTGGTTCCGAAACCAATACCGATTCTATCTTTCCTTCTTTCTACCGGGAATGCGGTCCTCCATCGCAACCCCCGACCCGAGGATAGACTCGGGGTTTTGATCGTTGACTCCACGGGTCGGGACAAGGTATCTGGCAATTTTTCACTGTTAATGCGTCGCTTGTCCGCGGGGTTTTTGAGGCGCAAAGTATCGCGTCATGGTGCCATATGGGTGGTCACCACGTAGTTGACCGTGCGGTTGGTGACATGATATCGGAATGTTCAAGGGGGCAATAGCCTGTTTTCTCCATTGATTATTGCACGTGAACCGAAGGTCTGTGAACAGGCCACAGTTGTTGGACGGGGGGTGATTTTTAAGAACGCTGCCACTTACAGGCCGGCGAGGGAGTTAGGATATTGACGTAAATCGTTGGTAAATTGGGGAAAAATATATGAGTAACATTCTGCCACAATCGATGAGATTCGCGTGTGGGCGACGAAAACCAAGAGCCGACACTTATATTGCATGGAAACGACAAATATTCTCGGGGCTGGATGAGCTCAGAAGCCGCGGTCGATGAGGTGCGCGGCATGTGCGCCAGCCATGGAAACCATCTGTCCTCGCTGTACTTCCGCCCCGACCCCGCGGATCGCGCCAAAACTGGTAAAAAAGAAAAAGTGAACTTGAATTCACGATGAATGAGTCGCAGCCAGACCGCCGCATTCTCGAAGTACTCTGAGACAGGAAATCTATCTAGCTCTCTCGCACGCCGCTCTCCATTCTTACGGCACGCGCAGCATTGCCGCAGCTGAGGATGACCGTGAATTCTTGCCGAAATCCTCTTTGTTATTGGGCAAGGGCTGAGCGACAGAACGCATCAGACAGCACCCGTTGTGCGAAGCGATGCCGCCGATGATGATAGAGGAAGCGCTACTGCGGTCCATCCCCGCTTGTGCAAATGCGAGAACAAGCGAGCGATAGGGGGAGCACGCATGGCTACGACTCACGCCGAACCGGGGAGGGTGAAGTACGTGTCCCCGGGTGAAAAGAGAGGACACATTTGTGCGCGAGGCAATACCAGTGCGGCGGGAACGAGACAATATGCCAAACTGACAACAGCCTGAGCCGAGCGCACTTGCAGACTACATGGCACTGGCGTCTCGCGCAGATGGGGACGAGCAAGAGGCGGCGCACCTGGATGACAGGATAGCGTTCCCTGGAGCGCATCTTGGAAGTGAGGCATGACTTCATGGGTCGGCAGGAGTAAGCCCGAACATTGTGCCAATTCGCCCAAAGCGTATGCGCAAATCTGGGACTTCACCCTGAAGCACTGCAGGCCGGAGCCTAAGCTGCCAGTCTAGGCTGGCTTGAAAGCCATTCCGTTCAAATGGCAAGTGACCTCAGGCTGGAGGACAGGGAGTAGTAAGCCCCAATGGTCGACACGGACGAGAACGAGAAGAAGGTTGCTTGTATGTCGCAAGAGCTGAAAATGCCTTGGGCCCATTGACCGAATAAATGCGCTTGATTCAGAGACGAAAGTGAAGTGAAAGCGTTAAGGTAGGTACTAAGCACGAGAATAACATCAACGATCAAAATGTATCGGGTGCATGTCGATCTGCGTCTGCGTCGGGAAGGCAAGAAAACGGAATGCACAGGCGTACGCAGGTCGGCATGTTGAGACGGGTTAGAGGGGCACAATGTTCTGCAGTGCAGTCGACCACATGGAAGCTCGAAAGAGACGGGAAGTAGCCGATGCATTGGCAATCCGATGTGAAGATGTCATCCCAAATGCGAGATGTAATCCTCATGCGAAGATGTAATCTGTATGTGAAGTTGCCACCCAGCCTTGTCAAATGTCGATGTAAGTTGTGGGAAAAAACCCTGAAATCGAGGTAATTTTTAAACACTATATCGCCCATATGCCATACATCAGCTCCGTCATGTGCCCATTTGGTGAACTCCACCAGTCATTCCACTACTTATTCTGTCCAGGCCTTGGTTCATGTTCGATTTGCCCTCGATTCAAACCCAGTGTTCAGCACCCGCTCAAAAAGCACTCGATCATGAGTCGTGGGTCGAAATATAAGTGCAGCTATCTCCGCCCGGCTGTTCTGTCCCTATTGGCCCCAAATTTGTTCGCTCACGCCCCGGACAATGGCGCATACGGGAGTTTTAAGCACCACGTGGTGTGTGCGCCTGCTCCATGGCGCTTTAGACGGCGCCGAATGTTATGGATGATATTTCTTTGAATTTTCAACTCATTCCTTTCCTTTCTTGTTTTAAAAAGCATTCGTTTCTCGTGGGCCCTGCCCGTAGCCAGAGTCTCGAGAAAAAAAGAAGAAAAAAGCGAACTGATCAGTCACTCGCGTCAAAGAACCACATTAGAGCACGACACACCTGTTTGGCGAGGCAGGAATCTTCCGTGTCAGGTGCACGCGACTAAAAGCACCTTCCGGCGAGCGTTCTTGCATGCATCAAGCTCCCGAGCTAATTCCGTTGAAGGGGGAGAGCTGAAATGGCCCGCATACAGATTCTTTTTTTGCGGGTCCGGACTACATGCGAGCAGAAGGGTGTTCAATGTGTTTTGACTGCCGCTTGCATTCTGTCCATCGTTATCGGTTGATACTAGAAACTCAATCAGCGGTCTGAGTCCGATCATTAATTTTCTTGGTGATAGCCTTCCCGGTCTCTGGGTTTACGAAATGAGGCCTGTTGTCTGTATTCAAAGGCCTTCTAAAGCCCAGACGCTCCATGGCTTCACTTGCCGAAACTTAAGTCTTTGGAAAGTCTTCACAACCATTTCAAATACAGACCTGGTTACCACATTGTCAAGATCCATCCATCCTTCATTCCAGCGTCTTTATTGACAATATTATATCTCGCTCGAGAATTATTATAAGTGATCACTGTCGGCACTCATGCCACACCGCACGATCACCTTCCATTACAATGTGCCTGCATCATGTGGCACCCTCGTCTTCAACTCTCACCATGTCTGCAGATAGCCCCCCCGCCATATTGTCCAGATCAGGTCAGCACCAGAAGGCAGAAGAGCTTCAAGTCATTGTGCTGGAGAAGTGTAGAATACTTCTGGGGGAAGATCATCTAGGAACTCTGGATGCCATGCATAATGTGGCAGACACATTTTCTAAATCAGGTCAACTCCAGAAGGCAGAAGAGCTTCAAGTCATTGTGCTGGAGAAGCGGAAAAAGCTTTTGGGGGAAGATCATCCAGACACTTTGGATGCCATGCATAATCTGGCAGACACATTTTTCAAATCAGGTCAACTCCAGAAGGCAGAAGAGCTTGAAGTCATTGTGCTCAAAAAACGGAGAAAACTTCTCGGGGAAGATCATCCAGACACTCTGGATGCCATGCATAATCTGGCAGACACATTTACCAAATTAGGTCAACACCAGAAAGCGGAAGAGCTTCAATTCATTGTGCTGGAGAAGCAGAGAAAACTTCTGAAGGAAGATCATCCAGACACTCTGGATGCCATGCATAATTTGGCAGACACATTTTCCAAATCAGGTCAACTCCAGAAGGCAGAAGAGCTTCAAGTCATTGTGCTGGAGAAGCGGAGAAAGATTCTGGGGGGAGATAATCCAGACACTCTAGGTGCCATGTCTAATATGGCATTCACCTTTTTTGAATGAGGTCAACTCCAGAAGGCAGAAGAGCTAGGGGTCATGGTCCTGGAGAAGCGGAGAAAGCTTCTCGGGAAAAATCATCTAGACACTCTAATGTCTATGAATAATCTGTCAGTCACATATCAGGAGTTAGAGAGGTTTCAGAAAGCAGAAGAGCTTCAGGCTGTGGTGCTTGAGAACCGGAGAAAGCTTCTGGGGGAAAATCATCCAGCTACCCTGCGTATAATGCGGAATCTAGCACTAACATACCGCTTTCTGAAGAAACTGGTTGAAGCAGAGGAGCTAGAAGACTTCATCGCAGCCATTGAAGAAGCTTCTTGAGATTTTGATGTCTCAGCAAGCGGGAAGCTCCAAGTCACAGCCCTTCTCAGACCACATTTCAACTGCATCTAAAATTTAAATCCTCAGGCAGCTGCGGGATTTAAAGTAAACAAATATGAATGCTGACCCCGATGGGAGGAGCCGTTGACAATATCTTAGTTTGGTTGATCTCGGATTATAGTTTCTATGTATTGAAATATTGTCTGAGTATGGGGGTCGGAGTGAAGTAAACACCTGTATGGCACAATCTTTTTTCGGGGTTATCAGCCTCTGCGCTTTAAATATAGAATCTTTGACACCCTCTGCGCTAAACCCGCGCCATATAAATTTAGACTCCCGCCACTTTTGGGCCCCACCCCTTTTTTTGGTCCCATTTCCTTTGTTAAGGATTTGAGTCACCTGTAATCGATTCGATCGACTTATTTGGAACCGAGAACAGCAATTACTTGACTAACCAACAATCCAAGGGAAAAATACACCCTACCACACCCACTGCAGCGACCATTTCGTCCGCTCCGACCTCCTCTCGCGCCACGTCAACAAGTGCCATGTCGCCGAGAAAGCCTTCCTCGTTAGTGGGGGAGCGGGGGGGGGGGTGGGTGTAGGCAGGGGGAGGCAGATGGTGTGTCTCATGTCTTTTTCCTCCGTGTATGCAAACAAACAAACGCTCACCAGGCACCCTCTAATGTCTAATGCTAACCGCTCCGCTACAGGATATAACCCCCGACACACGCACGGCCACCTCCAAAGAAGCATGCGACGAGTGCATGCAAAGTTGACCGTGTGATGGGAGCAATACCTGTGGTGAGTGCTTGCTTCCCATTTCGCGTTCTTTTGTTTTTTCTTGGCTGAGGAGGCACACGAGTCGTCTTTGCGTCTTGCATGGATGGGCTAGCGGTTGCATTACCAGCGCTTTGTCTGCGCTTTATCTCTTGTCCTTCTTCTTGGTGCGGGTGCAGGTACACGCCGCACATCGTCATAACGCGTCCCGTGTTGTTACTTCTTCTTTCTAGCCTGCTTTCTTTCTTTCGGGCTCCTCAACCTTCCGCGGGGCTGTTCATTCTCCCGGGTCGCCTCGCGTCACTGCATCCATTTCTCAACTCGTCTGGAATTGGGCTTGCACTGGGGAAGGCAGCTGGCCATTATTTCGTGGCTGGACTTCGCGATGACGAGGACAACGACTCGCGGCTGGTGTAGTTTGATGACGAGCAGATCCTCGGTGAGGAAGACAAGGCGGCGTGCGGTGTGCTTCCGCCACGGCAGCATGGATGTCGTAACTCACACTGTCCTCGAATTCAAAAGAATTCATGACGCTTTCCCCAAAGCCAAAAAAAAAAAAAAAAAAAAAAACAGGAATCGCTGGTGAATGAATCCCTCACATGAGTGTATGCCTGATGGACCCGCAGGTGTGGAAGTCGATACCGGACACCGCGAATGAAGAGAAGGCTATGCATTTGGAAACTTTAAACAGCACTCGGTCGTCTATTGGCTCTTCTTGAAGGTCTCAAGGCACTAGTGGCATTTGCCGAATATTATCGGGTTCAATTTAAGGCAAAGCGGCGCAAGTTTCTCACTGGTATCACTTGAAGCAGAACGACACTTGAAACATTTCTTAGAGAGGAAGAGAGGATCAAGGTCCATTACGGAGCAAGTCTTGAACACTGGAAGGTGATTAATGGTTAAGTTTTCAACTAATGTTGTACTAAATATTAGACAGGTTGTGCAAAGCCGCACAGAGCTGCATGCGGCTTTTGTGCATTGTGCAAAGCCACGTGATGAACCAAAGGATTTATGACTGAACCATGGTCATTTCGATGAAATATGGATGGATTAGATGCTATGCAGTACAGTGAACCACTTACCTAGCATAATGTGCAACATTTTAACATCATTATTTGGCTTCTCCACAGCCGCTGTGCGGCTATGGCCATGATGCCGCCAAAACAGACTATTTTCCAACCATTTTTCATGCTTCCTCCTGCCACCCGATGCCAGAACCAACACCGATAGCTATCAAAGCACTGCATACAATGCTTAGATATATAATGGATAGGGAAACAAAAGCCGCACGGTGCCGCATGCGGCTTTGCACAATGCACAAAAGCCACATGCGGCTCTGTGCGGCTTTGCACAACCTGTCTATTATCCAAATCTCTCACTTGGTACATGCTGAGACTGTGTTTCCTCTCTATGTAACAATATATAACAATTTCGGCAGTGTACAGTGATGTTCTGAAATCTGCACCAAAATTAATGCTTGACTAAAATCTGTGGGGGCGGCACTGAGGGCGGCACTCGATGCGTGATTTGACAGAATTGACGCCCCCAAAACCCGTGGGGGCGCTATTCACGGCGGCAGGGGCCGTCACTTGGCGTCAATCTCACGGAGCCCGTGTGTGGGATATTCAAGCTGTATTTCTCACTTGTTCGATTTTATGAATTATGTTCACATCAATGTGGCGACTGCTCTGGCTACTCGTCTTGCGTGTTTTCTCGCCTTGTGCCCAGCTCGCTCACCTTCATATAGGTCCCAAGGTCCGCACTCGACGATCTTCAACAGAAATGGGCAGTGTAAAGCTCTGATCAGCAATCTAGAACATCGGTAGACGCCTTTCCGTCGCCGAGTACGTCTATGCAACCCTCAAAGAAGTGCTACTCTTCCCCGCGCCGCGGTGAGCTTATCAACGTTTCGACCGCTGATTTTTGACAGCTTTCTCTTCAAGTTACGGAGTGTGCAATTTAACTGGTCTTGATTTGGAGAACCGCGTTGACGTCCGCATTGACGTCTGTAGTTCCGGTGCATGGGATGGGTGTTCCGTTTCACCTCTGCGACAAACAGTGGCAAGTTGCTTCCAGCTGTTTGCGGAACTTAGGGCGCAGCTCGTTTTTATTTTATTTTATGAGATTTGCATCGGACGGCTCTCCTCAGCTCAATTCTCGACCGCTTTCCTTTAAAATAAGCTCATCATGCTGGCATTGAGAGTTCGGAGGGCATGGCCGTTTCGAATTTCCTGAGGGCTAATCAAATTGCTTGATTGGGAAAATATCTGTGTTTTGAGTAGGATGGCTGTAACATTAGCAATTGTGGTTCAAATGGCCTAATACTTTGATACGATGGACTCACAGGTGTACCGGAGAGCACCATAGAAAATGCCGGTATTTGGTGCCCTCTGGTACACCTGTGAGTTCATCGTATCAAAGAATTAGGCCATTTGAACAACAATTACTAATGTTACATCCATCCTGCTCAAAGCACAGATATTTTCCCAATCAAGCAATTTGATTAGCCAACAGGAAATCCGGAGAGGCCATGCCCTCCGAACTCTCAATGCCAGCATAATGAGCTTATTTTAAAGGAAACCGGTCGAGAATTGAGCTGAGGAGAGCCATCCGATGCAATCTCATAAAATAAAATAAAAATGAGCTGCGCCCTAAGTTCCGCAAACAGCTGTAATCAGAGTCTCTGGATTTTATCTTCTGAGGCAATGGGGGTGGTCGAAGAAGAAATTGTTCCCAGCGTGATTGTGAGATGTTCCAGCTGGAGCCTATCAGTTCACTCGTCATTTTTTCCTGGAATGAAGTTTTCAATGTAGTTGGAGTGAATATTTGGAAGAACAAGAACAAGATTTGTCACTTACCATTCATTTCATACGACTGGTGATCTATCCCCAAGGAAAATCTCTTCAGACGCGGATCCAAACAGCCAATGGCCGCAGCACTGGAGGACATGGATAGGGTTGAGACGTACTGATCTCTTCTGGAACTGGAGCCCGGGCTGAGCCTTAAATTTTTTCTGTTTGCCGGACTTCGAAGCGTGATGAATGTTTTGCGCTTTGTAGTGGACAGCACAGTAAACTGGGATCGATTAGAAATTAGAGAGGTTGCGCAAAAGCCGCGTGAGCCGCATGCGGCTTTTTTGCGTGGTGCAAAGCCGCATGCGGCACTGTGCGGCTTTTGTTTCTCTATGTATGACACATGCAAACCTTGCATACTGTGCTTGGAATGCCGTTGGTGTTGATTCTGGCATCAGGTGCGAGCAGAAAGCGTGGCAAGTGGCCATTTATGTTGCTTTTACGGCAACATCTCAGCCATAGCCGCACAGCAGCTGTGACGAAGCCAAATAATGAGTCAAAATGAGGCAGGTTACATTTTGTAATTGGTTCAATATGTCGCATACCACCTGATTTACCTATATATCCCCGAAATCTGCATGGACCCTCAAATGCTTGAGTCAGTTTCTCGTGCGGCTGTGCACAATGCCAAAAAGCCTCATGCGGCTCATGCGGCTTTTGCACAACCTCTCTATTAAGTGTGGTAATTTTGGCAATTTTTTGCGTGTCCTTTGTTTCTGGATTGTTTCTAGAGGGAAAGGCGAAAGTGGAGATTGAAATTCGGCGATTGCCGAATATGACGGCATGCCTACGTTCTCCTTTCACACTGACACTGTCATCCAAGCCTCTAAATCTCAGGTTTCCTTCGCCGAAATGCTCGCCTTTGTTGCATGCCGTACAAGGGAAGGCACTCATCACCTCGACAGCCTCCGCGATCCCATGATGCGCTTGCCAGTCAAAATCGTAGCTGAAATCTTCACATTGTGCCTTCCGGACACCTACCCAGGCAGTAGCGACCAGCTTCCCGCGAAAAGTCGCGCCCCTCTACTACTCCTCAATATCTGCAAGCACTGGGCGGACGTTGCAGTATCTACACCTGCTCTTTGGAAGAACCTCGTCTTCCATGTGCGGAACTATGGTGTGATAAACGAGGACGGGATTTTGGAGGAAGTGCGGGGTGGACAACTCGTTCCCGGGTTTGACAGGAAAAGATACAAGCAGTGGTACATGGTCAGATTCGAGGATGTACTGTCCAGGTGGCTGTGTCGCGCGCGCGGCCAGGGCTCACTCACGCTAGCTTGCGGCCGCCTGATCCGCCATTTTCCGGGCATCCTGGGCCGAAATGTGCACTTTCTACACAAGCTCACGCTGGAACTTGATGATGACCGATCCCCGCAGTGAGTATCCATTTAAAGACTGTTTTGCGTCCACTCACTTGCGCAGAATGAAAGAACTTGTCCAGATCTTCCAGTCGCTGGATGGCCCCACCACTCCAAGCGATCTGCGTGTCACTGTCCCCGGTCTCATCTCCCTCGTGATCGCAAACTCCACCCTAGCACGTTTTTTGCGATTCCTCAAGTTGCCCGCCTTGCAAGAGTTGCACATTGCGTCCACAGCAGCCGATCTCATCTCGCTCCTCGCGACAATAGTCCTTGGCCGCGGCAATCCATTGAGCACTGTTTCAGCCTTATTCCCAACCTCTCATACCTCACGCTGCGGGATTCCACCATATCCGAACCCTTGTTCCGCGAGGACTTCATCGTCGTCCTTGCCGACGCCCAATCCAACCACCTCCTCCCAAATCTCCTCGATCTGACCATTTATGCCCGAGACTCATTGCCCGAGGATCCGTGGTTTCAGCGGCTCGCCGACATGCTGGTGGTCCGCCGGATGCGCATGCGCGTGAAACTGGAGGCGTTCACGCTCAAATTCCTTGGCGAGTTTTACTTCGGGGGTTGGGGCCCCTGTGAGCCCCTCATGGATATCTTTGATACTTTGGCGGAAGACGGGCTGCTGATTGAGCCTTATAAACTCTTCTGCCATTATTAACATTATTGAATACTAGCCGACGCGAAATTGTTGACATGTACGTTTTCCCCTCTAATAGCCTGATCGTTGTTGAACACTCTTCAAGGGCCTTCAGTCGCAACAAATAGCGTATACGGTCTCGTTTTCATTTATTTCGTTCAAAAACTAGTTTGTGAGCCATTGACTGTACTTACAGACGTGGCACGATTGGGAATTTTTGTTATCTGATAAGGCACCGACAACATCCAAGCGCTTGTTCCTGTATTTCAGTTGAATGAGGTCCACCGAGGGACCTGGAAATAAAGTCGAGGACGCACTTGCAAAGTCTCCGACATTATATACAACCAAGCCTTGCTGAGAGGTGCATTGGGATATTGGCAGGATGTTGACGTGAAATCCAAACGCGACGGCAAAAGAAGCGGTGAAACACACGGGGATCAAAGGGGGACAGAGAGCGCCGAGAACCGCCCCACGACTATCATTCAGTCCTTGCTACATCTCCCTCCCAAGTTACCATGGCCGAATCGCCTCTCGTCAGCTCATGGCTAATCAGTGTTTTGGCTAGCTTTAAATTCCTCATCGTCCGTACAATATGTCTGTATTCCCTGTTGGATTAGCCGTAGGTGTCTGAGTACCAGGAATTTTCGAGTCGCTTGTAGCTGTATAATATCGAACATTTCCGGACGCCGAAAAACGGTCAGTAGTCTCGTTCACACCGCAGAAATAAATGTGACTGTCCTCGTGAAATGGCTTGAGATCCTCGGTGGGAAGTATTTTAAATTGTTGCAAGGCAGGGGATTCGCATCGTAAATTTGCGATTTTCTCGAGATCTGAGCGAGAAGAAGGGTCCGTTGCAGTGCGCAGGAAGTATCAAGTGTTGATAATCGAGTCGTGGTTGACGCAGAAGATGAGATATGCGAGACTGGGTCGGATGCGAGCAGGCGAATACGCGTGCGCACGGCGCTGGAATGGGTTGAGAGCTTGATTACGTCCATTGAGAGCGCGGTAGATATTTGAGGTGCGGCCGTCGTTGGTTGCAATTGGAACGGCGGACTCGATAGACTCTGTGGTATTACCGACGCGACTCCAGAGGTCGGGGAACAATTTGTCAGGATCAAAGTAGTCGTAGAGAATGCCTGCAGAGTCAGTGAGCCAGACTGAATTGGATCGCGTACTCTTAGACTCTGACACACGCGCAATGAACCATTGCTTGATAGACGTTGTGATGCCGCTGATGAAGTAGAAGTCCCGCTGTGAAATGGTGATATCTCGGTGCTTTGAAGACGGAGATCTGACGGTCTGCGGGGTAGAGCTGACTGCGGGCAGGGTAGATGCCAATGCAGTGGAGGAGCGGCGGAATGACGACAGCGCAGGGAAGGGTGACGATGAAAAAAATCGCAGCGGGGTCGAAGACGTACGGAGGGACGAAGACGAAGATGTCGCCGGGGAGGTCATACACTCCGTTGAGACCCTCTGTAGTCATAGTCCGACTACCCGGTCCGAGCTATGTCTACGTGGAACTACCCCTGTAGTCGAAGTTGTAGGCAAAGGTCGGACCTTGGCCTACCTTGGCCTACAACATGACATGGCGTAGACAAAGCTCGGACCGAGTATTCAGACTGCGACTACGCGGGGGCTCAACGCAGTGATAGAGCCGGTGCATTCTGAGGTCCGTGGCGGCGTGCGGCACCATGTCGTCTTTTAGGACGTATCTCGTACACTCGTCCTTGAGCTCGTCAACCGCTGTGCCGCTATTCGGGAAGGATGGGCTCGCCTCGACAGTGCTGACGCGCGGACGACCGGATATTGAAGCCCACCGGGTGCGATTCGAGGTGCCGCCGTGTCCGTTCGAAAACCGAATACGGCCAATTGAGTCATACGAGACGAGAGACAAGCATAGGAGGCAGTATAATATCGTTGAAGCAGAGCCCTTCGTTGAGTCGCACCCCCAGTCAAGGTATCAAACACGGGACCACGCCAGTTTCGTGACTTATCGTGGTTGAACAGAAAGAAAGGTGGATCGACCGCTCAAGCAAATAACTCACGGATCTCCCATCCAAGAGACGGTATTCTTTTCCACCGTTCCGCTGACGGCGATGTCGCGCTTGAATCTACAGCACTCACGCTCCCAAAACCGGCACCGAATGGGTGATCGTCGCCAATATGGCCGTTCGCCGACGAATACAAGTTGGGAAGGAGTAAAGAGAACCTCTAGTTGCCCGAAGAGCCAGTCAGGACGTCCCGGATGACCAGAAAACTAGTAAGACGTGGATGAGAGACATTCACAGAAAGATATGATCACGATGGCCAGTAAGTAGATTCGCGGGCGAGTGCGAATCAAGACGGAGCGTGCTGCCACCCCAGGAACAGGGACCGACAATTGAAGCCACGGCCGAGAATTTACATATGCAGAGACCAGAGAGTGAGGCCGAGAATTTGCGGAATGAATTTTGAAGTCCCAGGCGACTTTGACGCGCCAAAGGCGGTTAGGCTGAGACATCGGTGTCGGCTGCTTGAAGCGCGCAAGGATGGAACAGGTAAGAGACACCATCCCCACTGGAACATGGATAGTCTCAGGCAGTGAAGAGATCCAGCGCCGCAGCCGACGAGTGAACTGAACTAGCGCTCGATGGGTGGAAGGAGAGGACAAGAGAGCTCGGATCAATGATGAGATCATTCGACACAGCCATCCCGTCTCTTACCGTCATACTAAGTCAGTGAAGACGCTTGGAAGACGCGGCGTGTTCCCGCCCACTCATTATACAACGCACGCAAGACTGCCCCTAAAAAATTTTCTGCTGCGGTGACCAGTTTGCCCGCTCACGCAAGTAATTTACTAGCTCCTCTTAAGTTCCGGCGGTCTTAACCGGTTTTCAAACTTAAGTTGTACTACATCTTAAGTTCTCCTGCAGTAGGGTACCATGATTCTATATATGATTGCCGTTGGCAACCTCAATCTTAAGTTCGGGCAAGACTTAAGTTCATGCAGGACTTAAGTTCATGCAAGACTTGAGTTTTGAGATCAGTTCATATAAAAAGATCTATCTAAACAATTGAAAAAAATTAAGTTTAAAGTTTGTACTACTCAAGTTCTGCCGATAGACTTGAGTTTCAGCGCAATGTGAGTGCTGCAGTGAAGTTCCGATGCAACTTGAGCTCTAGGGCAAAGACTTCAGTTCCGCCTCAAATGTCCAAAGCTAGAAAGAACAACATATATTGGCCCATGTTTCAAGCAGTGGCATAGATCCGGCCTCCTTCATCTGAGGAGGTGGTGCCGGCAGATGCGACTCTCGAGCAGGGGTCTGTAATGAAAATGCCATTTGCTTACAGTAAGTGCGCGTTGGGTGGCAATCAAGGTGGCAATCCTAAAAAAATTAAAAGCCCTATAGAACTCAATAGAATTGTGTTCAAAAGAGCACTCACCAGCGGAAGACTTTTTTTTACACAGCGTATCGAAAGAGGGTGCGACGGGTGCGACGACGATGGTGGTGGAAGAAAGAGAAGGACATGCCACAGCCACTTTGATCGCCGCGGCCCAGCTATCTGCACTCGTCACGACTCGTCTTTGTTCTTCTCTTGCTCCTTCTTTGCCACACTCATCATTGATCATGTCACCGACACCCTGCGGCTGCCTGGGTGCACTTGACGAAGCTCGGGTAGGAGCTCCTCAGCTTTGCCTGCCATTCGTCGAATCGGCGTCACCGCTCATGGGTCACACCAGGGGCAAAGAGCAACGCATTCGAGTTCGAATGCGGCGGACACATTTGGTGTCATGGTGTGACAGCTCACACAATGCTGGTTTGCAGGCACAAAGGGCACACAAAGGAAGGATAAAGGAAGGACAAAGGTTTCCTGGGCTGCCCTGGGGGGTTCTGGGAGCGCCAGAGGCGTCCCAGGAAACCTTTGTCTTTTCTTTATTTACACTTTGTCCCCACAAACCATACTTTGACCCATGCTGTAAACTGTCACGCCAAATTCAGATAGAATGCGTCCACCGCATTCAATTTCGAATGCGTTGAGTCTTTGCCCCCGGTGTCAATGCAAGGTCCATGCCACCGTCATTCTGTACTCTTCGATTTTCCGCATCACTCTCCGCATAAAGTAATCACTGCCCCTGCCCAGATAGAACCTTTACCGGGCTAACCAATATCTCCACTGACACTGACTATCCACTGACACTGACTATTACCGTGGCATGCGCTGGTGCGTCGGCAACCTGCGCTGGTGTGCGGCGTGCGCCCGTCCCGCCACCGTCGAAACAGTGGGACGGTGCCTCTGAGGTGTGTCAATACCCACATTCTTCTATTCGCCGGATACTGACTTCAAACCCGCAGTATGACCCTGCGTGCATCCCGACCAGTGCCAGCAACTCGGTCCCGGGTTCTACCAGCGAAGATTGTTTGTGCGGCAATGTGCGTGTGCTAATTTCCAATCCCTCCAACTCCAACTCCATCGCGTTAATCCGCCCACTGCAGGCGTTGAGTGCATGATCCTTTCTCATCACCGGAGCATCGCAAGCGTGATTCAGGTGCTGCCGCCCTGATCGTGCCTGTGGAAGCAATTTTTGTTTGAAGCGGCTCGGGGAGATGTTGGGAGCGGTGGGGGCGGTGGGGGCGGTGAGTCGTTCTTCCTTGTCGCTTTCGTCCTTTCCCCTGTTCCCCGTCCTGACTTGAGATACAGACACGTTCCTAACTGATTCACACTCAGCACCCCGAGGCCACGCGGCTGGCCGCGACACTGCAACCCAAGAACCTCGCGGGCGTCGCGAAGGGGCTGACACGCACGGCGGACTCATTGGCATTCAACGAGGAAGAGGAGAGTGGCAGGAAGTCCGGATGTGGAGGTGGGGCAGGTGCGTCTTCTCTTCTCCCATCCATCTCAGTAACTTGGGCTAATTAACTTGTACTGATGCAGCTCTCGACTCGTGTGTCCAGGTCGTGACGCTGGATGGTCGTGTGTCGCTTCGCATCTGTCCGGTGCACTCTCCGCCCACGACGTGCGCTGATACAGCCGCCTCGTCTCGCAGTGCTCATCGTGGAGCTCGTTGCTTGTTCTGCGGGTGGTGTTCCCCTTTTTGAAATAAATTGAGCTGAGCTTATCTTGTGCAAACTTAAGTTCGAAGTGCGAACTTAAGATTGAGGTGACCCTAACAGATAATTTACCCAGGATATAGTAAAAATTAAGTGTCAGAACTTAAGTTCATCGCGTGAACTTAAGTACGTGTGAAGGAGGGGGGGGGCGTACGCTAGGCCAGCTGGGAACGCCCACCGCGCAGGGGGACGGAACTTAAGTGGTGATCAAACTTAAGTTCGAAAACCGGTTTTAACCGCCGGAACTTAAGTTAAGCTAGTTTTATTTCATGCTCACGTCCTCGCGCCACGTCAGAAATTATCACCGAGAAAGCGGCCTTGCTCGTTAGAGGGGGAGCCGGGGGAGCGGGTGTAGGCGGGGGAGGCGGGGGAAGCGGAAGGTGCGTCTCTTCTCCTCATGTATTTTCCTCCGTGTACGAAAGCAAATGAACTAACACTCACCAGGCGCCATCTCCACCCTCCTCGCGCAGTACACACCTCTTCTACCTCAATCGATATCGCCACCACCACGGAGACGAGCCCGGGCTTTAGCAATATAGGGCCACAAATGCGACCCGTCTACCACCATCAGCCCCACCAGTTCGTTTCCAAGCCAAAGGCCCAGCACGGCGGGGCCGATGCGAGGACCTCGCGCCCTCCCGGTTCGCGCCGCCTGTGCTGGCCGCCTCTTCGCCTGCGGGGGAGCTCTCCGCACTCGCGCCTGTGTCTGTGCCGCCTGCGTGTGTGTCGCTGACTACTCCTGGTTTGACCCTTGGCGCTGGTGTGGGTAGAGGGAGGTGTAGGCATGAGCGCAGGCGGGAGGGCGGCGGCGGCGGACACCATCGTACTGGCGCTCGCGTTCGACAGCGCCGACATCGCAGCCGGCCCGTCTGTCTCGCCCGACTGGCCCCTCCCTTATGCGCCGTTCCCCCTCTGCTCTCCCTCCGCGTCTCAGCCCAAGAGCGTATTGGATACTATCGCTGCGAGTACCTTCTTGGCGCGCCCCTCCCTTACGTCCCCAACCCTGCCGCTGTGGACAGGGACGTACGGTGTGACACTGTTCAATGATACTTCGAGGTTGAACCACAATTGAACCAGCGTTGCAGCGACCTTCCATGAATGGTCCGTTTTGAGGTTCTCAGGGCTCAAACTACCCGACTACTTTCATCATCAGTGAAAGCTAGCTTGAACAGCGAGAATGCACACTTTACAACTGTTTGGGGCCGTCCGCTCTGCGTCAGTCCCTGCGCCGCTCTGCGTCAATGCACAGCCACCCTGCGTCAACTGTACATTGACGTTGACTGCCACATCCAGAGATGAATATTGAATTTAATGTTGTAAAGGAATCTAAGATGCTCCAGTAAGGCACAGTAGTCACCGCAACTGAACAATATCAACCCTGCAGCTCGGGAGCCACGCCACGCTGACGTCAAAATCAATTCAACGGCACCCTCTGAATTCCGGGTAAAATTCGAACGAATACTATTAAAAGTCTGGCTGACCTCATGCAAATTTCAATTTGAAAGAGAAACTGCATTCGAGGTCACTCAGGATTCAACGGAAGGGCCAATTTCTATGAGACCGGAAGCACTGACTTAGTATGGAGGGAGTCACTCATGTTCTGCAACACTGGAAGCATCTGGGAGTATTATCAGGGTACTGTAGTGTTTCGACCAAAGGCTCACGGGGTGTCACCCGTCACCTCAATTGTTCACTGGGTACGGTGTTCAAAAGTCGACCGAGGCCGTCACTGCTTCGAAATTGTTCACTCCGCCAATCAATCCACCCATGGCCGCGCGAGGCCGCGGCCTCATTGTGAGAACGCGGGAGCTCGCCAATGCCAAACCGGACACATATGGGTTGCGAGAAGAGGTTAGAAATTTATAAAAATGCTGCGACGAACAGGTGCTTTAATTTTATGCCCTTGTGGCTCATTTGGACAGCCTCTGGACGCTTGTAGCGCGTTTAATGCTCCAAGTGTCTGTTTCAATGCGAAGAAAAATCCAGCAGGAGAAAATTCGAAACCGGGTGATCTTAGCACTCTACTTAGTCTTCATCTATGGAAAGGAAAAGCAATGTTATTTCCCTCATCATCTACCAATGGACTCCGACAACGGTTTCAAAAAATCTGACCAGATTGAACAGAAGGTGTGGGCCTCCGCTCCGCCAGCGCTCAGTAAAATTGCGGCGCAGTGCTTCCTAATTCCGCAGACGCTAGAATACGACTTGGTCCCATCGCCTTACAGCCCATCACCTGAAGCTCTTGCGGGTCTTCCAGACCTTCGAATACATAATCCAGCGCTCCATGCGGCTCTCTCACAGACGACCGAGACAAGCCTACTTCGGAGGCTCCCGACAACGGTGACAGTGATAATCCGTATCAGGGTGCGGTACGACGACTGCAACATACCTCGGGCTGTCGTGTCGGACCATCTGCTCTCGGGCAGCTCCTCTATTGCGGACAATGTTGCCGTTGGTGAGAATGGCGGATTGTTCAGTTGGGAGAGGCAGAGATTTCGGACGCTTAGGAAGAGTGTGAGGCAGCGCAGGAAAATCGTTGCGAGACGTCACCAGGGCCCTGCGCGGGAGGAGCACTAGCTTTTTTTGTAAAATTTTGCGCCTTTTTTACTGTTAAATTTAGAGTAGCTCAAAATCGTTTTCGCGCCCTTTGAAGACGTCAAAAAATTCATCGTTCATTCACTCGGCGTCACCGTCACATGTACCAAAATCGTTCAGTTCAGGGGTCCCCGTCACCCGTCACCTGAACCTTTGGTCGAAACACTACAGTACCAGCATGTGGTTGCTGTGAAACAGCATTATATAGCTGCGACCTACTGTGGTGCGTGCGTCAATGCGTCAATGAACATGGAATCCCATAATATGACTGAAACGTGACACTGCGGCAGTGTGACAGTATGCGTCAATTAACCGCTGATCTGCGTCAATCGAGAAACGTCACAACGTCAGTCAAACGTCAGTGCAACGTCAAAGCGTCACTTTCACCCTGCCCTTTTGACTCTGGATTAGTTTTACATCCTGCTGTGCGCTTGTCTTTCCTTGAAAGCACGAAATGTGACTCCGAGGTCGCTGTTCGTGCCAAGCAGCTACTTGTTGCCATCGTCAAGAAATATGCTGAAGCAGACCGTCGTCCACCACCACCGCCGCTGTATCACTCTCTTTATAAGATTAAGCCTGTCTGAAGCCGTATCTCCATTTGTAAACCTCTCTCACCTGCGGTCAGTTGACAGGTATCACTTATTTATAAAGTGGGAGCCGGTGCGAAGCGCCGGCGAGCGCTTGTAGTCTGATAAAATCACCTCGAATACATCTGCTTTTGCCATGGCGATGGCCTTACAGCACAAACCCAAGGCGTCAACATCCACTGCTGGCGATGGGAAGGACGAAGCTGACCTCTATTTAGGCAACATTTCTCCTGTGGCACCGGACTTCGACGACCCACTGGGTCGGTGGAAGGTAAATTTACGCTTTCTTTTTTCCTACACGCTTCTGATTTTGGTCGAAGCAAAACCAGGCACTTCGAAATACATGGCGCGCGCAGGGCGAGATATTCTATCAATTCCCGGTTTGAGCATCTCGGTCGAGCGTCTTTTTTCGGGCTTGAAGCACACTTTAACGGACACTCGGTCGTCCATGACTGCAGTGCCTGCATCCGTGAATATTGTTATCAAGGAATGGTTGAAGTCAAGGGCATAAAATACACGGATTTCATCAAGCTTCGGAATGCGTAGAATATATTCAGATATATTCAAAATATATTCACATTGGGTGATTTCCATAAGCATAAACTATTTTTTTTGCATTGTCTGAGCGGTGCCAACGATGCCGTGAGATCGATTTAGTCGAAAAATCTACTCGTTCTGGGTTCCCATAAGCATATCTGGATATTTACAGCCTTTTGCGGAACATAGGGCGGGGGCTGTTTTTTTTTCAACAGTTTTAACCAGGACAGCTGCCACAGGGTCAATTTTTATTGGAATACCTCGGGAGTAAGTGCATTGGTTCGCATTGAAACTCCGCAGTCAACCTAATACCGGTATTTCTGATGCCAGCAGAAAATGAAATTTCTGCTGAAAAATCTTGGCTTTTGGGGAGTCACCTGTAGCAATTGGAGTATTCCTCAGATTGACCTAGTTTTGGGTATGCTGAGTGTATAAATACAGTCTAGTCAAACCTTATGTTTTTACATATGGACATACCTGACTCCGCTTTGAGTGCTGTATTTTCTCGAGGAGGAGGATGACTATTTTAACAAAGGGCACAATGAACTACAACCACTTCCAATATTCTCCGTCCAAAGCTCGGGTTGACTAGGTAATATGTATGTATATAACATATCCAAAAACTAGGTTACAGCCTTTTGCGGAACATAGGGCGGGGACTGTTTTTCTCTGTCGTGCCAGCCCACTCTATTATGACGTGTGGAAGATAAAGCTGATCGTCTTTATCTTCTTCACGTTATACAGTGACCTGTGTGATGATTGTGACACACAACTCAAAGAGGCGACGCGAGAGCTCGAAGTCCGTCCGAAAATGTTTATGCAACAATAATATAATCTGGAGGGTCCGATCCAACAAAATCCAAATCCAAATCCGATGGGGTCCTCACAGCTGTCTCGGCTTCTCGGCAAAACCACTGAAAATAATGCTTGTAGAATTGTTTATGCTTATGGAAAGTCACCCATTCAGCCGGGTGAATATGAATACAATACACTATGAATATGATATGGTCTGTCCAAAGTGAATATAATATGGATATGAATATGATACGCCATCTGTCGTATATTTGGCCAGCACTAGCGCAGCTAACCTCTATGGTGAATTCATGTGATCCGGACCTGTTGTAAAATACGGTGTATAGCTTTGACAAGTCCACGGCGCCACCAAAGCGCGGGGAGAGGGAGCCTTCATCTCTTATTCCCGGACTGCTGAGCGACAGCTTCAGACGCAGTGGCGGAGGCAGGTCTCTCCGCACTCTCCAATGCCTGGATGGCAAGGGCTGTTGCTAGCCCACGGTTTCCAATTTTTGATACTAGACGATGTTGTCAAGGGGCTTTCATTCAAACATGATTACGACCCACCCGGAAGACGGAATTTTGTACATCCAACCTATCTCAAACCCGCCGTCTTCGCATTGCAGCGTCAAAAGCATGCGTCGGTCCACATCGTCGGGTAGATCAATCGCATTGCATGCAACAATGCCCATTGCGAGCTGCAGTGCGTCCCCCGCGATCCCAATGCGTTCAGAAAGGTGCTCCCTGAGTAGGGGTCCCAGCTCGTCGTGTAACGCTGTATCGTGGGTTGATAGCAAGAGGTGGACAAGGAAGTACAGAAAAAACTCGGCGGTTTCGTAGTAGCGTGTGCCATCCAAATATGCTCGGTTCCGGAGCACATCAGAGACCCATTGTCGGGTGAGCTGCACCTCTGACTGGCGGCGAAACTTGTAGAACACGTGGAGCACATTAGAGAACATGCGGTGGAGCCACCCGGCGCCACCCAGTGGCTCATCAGGCATGCGGTACCGGGTGGCTACGTCATTCGGTGGCAGTTCAGGTGGCTACTTCTTATGGCGTGAATGAGTGTCCACTCATATACTACTTGTCTACTATGCAGAAGACCATTCTTGATCCACCTTGACTTTATGCCTCTATGTACTTAAGAAATGCGAAACTTAAGTCATATATGACAAATTTCCCAATTCTTAAGTGATTCTTATAGAGAGGCAGTAAGTCAAGGTGGACTCAAGAATGGTCTTTCTGCACAGGTAGAGCAAGTAGTATATGAGTGGACACTCATTCACGCCATAAGAAGTAGCCACCTGAACTGCCACCAATGACGTAGCCACCCGGTACCGCATGCCTGATGAGCCACTGGGTGGCGCCGGGTGGCTCCACCGCATGTTCTCTATTGACGCAAACCACAGGGTCAGCCGCAGCCGTTTATGGTCGAAGTATGTCTGCACATTGCCTTTAGATGCAGATAGTGCGGGGAGCTAACGTATCCTCACCAGAATAATCCCGTCAGAATCAACGTATTTTAACATCTCATCCATCACAGACTGTACCACCCGTTCGTCACGGTCCATAATTATAAGCGCAAGGGAGGTGGTGTCCAAATCACAGGGATACGATTCGGTGGGTTCTGATCAAAGAAGTTAACTTAAGCACGACGGATCGAGTTTCTAGTACCGTGAAAGAAGTTCCAGGCCTCAGGATATTCCACGATATCGACCAAGTCTCTGGCATATGATCAGCCACCCTCGCGGAGATCAAATGTTCCACTTACCTGGCGCCAGTCGCCTGCAAAATCATGAGTTGCGTAAAATTCTCCTGAACAGCCACGCCGGTGTTGGTGATGGATTGAAGGCGCCGTGCATTATGCCTCAGATAATCTCGGGCTCGCGGTACAGGATCGCCAAGCAGGTTTCGAAGAATGCGCCGTATTGTGTTGGAGCCACCGCTTGGAAAGACTATTCCATACTCCTCGCGCGCCGCGGTGAGCTTACCAATGTTTTGATCGCCAATTTTTGCAACTTTCTCTTACAGAGGGTGCAATTTAACTGTCCTTGATTTAGAAGCGTGTTGACGTCCGCATTGACGTCCGTAGTCCCGGTGCATGGGATGGGTGTTCCGTTTCACCTCTGCGACAAACAGCGCCAAGTTGCTCAATCAGAGTCTCTGGATTTTGTCTTCTGAGGCAATAGGGGTGGTCGAAGAAGAAATTGTTCCCACCGTGATTGCGAGATGCTCCAGCTGGTGTGTATCAGTCCACTCGTCATTTTTTCCAACAATGAAGTTTTCACTGTAGTTGGAGTGAACATTTGGAAGAACAAGAACAAGATTTATCACTTACCATTCATTTTAAACGGCTGGTGATCTATCCCCGAGAAAAATCTCTTCAGATGCGGATCCAAAGAGCCAATTACCGCAGCACTGGAGGACATGAATAGGGTGGAGACGTAATGATCTCTTCTGGAACTGGAGCCCGGGCTGAGCCTTAAATGTTTTCTGTTTGCCGGACTTCGAGGTGTGATGAATGTTTTGCACCTTATAGTGGATACCGCAGTAAACTAGGATCGATTAGAGATTAAGTGCGATGATTTTAGCAATTTTTTTGCGTGTCCTTTATTTCTGGATTGTTTCAGGAGGGAAAGGCGAAAGCGGAGATTGAAATTCGGCGATTGCCGAATATGATGGCACGCCAACGTCCTTTCACCCCGTCATCTAAACCTCCAAGTCTCAGATTTCCTGCGCCAAAGTGCTTGAATTTTTTGCGTGCCGTACAAGGGAAAGCACTCATCACCTCGACAGCCTCCGCGATCCCATGATGCGCTTGCCAGTCGAAATCGTAGCTGAAATCTTCATACTGTGCCTTCCGGACACCTACCCAGGCAGTAGCGACCAGCTTCCCGCGAAAAGTCGTGCCCCTCTACTACTCCTCAATATCTGCAAGCACTGGGCGGACGTTGCAGTATCTACACCTGTTCTTTGGAAGAACCTCGTCGTCCATGTGCGGAACTATGGTGTGATAAACGAGGACGGGATTTTGGAGGAAGTGCGGGTGGACAACTCGTTCCCGGGTTTGACAGGAACAGATACAAGCAGTGGTACACGGACAGATTCGAGGATGTACTGTCCCGGTGGCTGCGTCGCGCGCGCGGCCAGGGCTCACTCCCGCTAGCTTGCGGCCGCCTGATCCGCCATCTTCCAGGCATCCTGGGCCGAATGTGCACTTTCTACACAAGCTCACGCTGGAACATGATGATGACCGATCCCCGCAGTGAGTAGCCGTTTAAAGACTGTTTTGCGTCCATTCACTTGCGCAGAATGAAAGAACTCGTCCAGATCTTCCAGTCGCTGGATGGCCCCACCACACCGAGCGATCTGCGTGTCACTGTCCCCGGTCTAATCTCCCTCGTGATCGCAAACTCCACCGTAGCACGTTTTGTGCGATTCCTGGAGTTGCCCGCCTTGCAAGAGCTGCACGTTGCGTCCACAGCAGCCATCTCATCTCGCTCCTAGCGTCGTCCCTGCCTCTGAGCTGGTTAACACTCCGCATAGACAATAGCCCTTGGCCGCGGCAATTCATTGAGCACTGTTTCAGCCTTATTCTCAACCTCTCATACCTCACGCTGCGTGATTCCACCATATCCGAACCCTTGTTCCGCGAGGACTTCATCGTCGTCCTTGCCGACACCCAATCCAACCACCTCCTCCCAAATCTCCTCGATCTGACCATTTATGCCTGAGAGTCATTGCCCAACACAGGAAGGATAACCAATTATTGACCAGCAAAACATCCTAAAAACATCGAGAACCTATTTATAATGCCTTTGAATGTTTTCTAGTTTAATATACAAAAGATATTCAAAATAATTTCTCCATGACTTGGATATCTTTTGCATGATGTTGGTTATGGGAAACATATTTTGAACATATTTCTCATGCTATAGCCTTGAAAATATGGAGTGCATTGTAAATTGGTTCTCAATGTTTTTCGCATGTTTTGCTGGTAAAAATTGCTTATCCTCCCTGTGCAAGGATCCGTGGTTTCAGCGGCTCGCCGACATGCTGGTGGTCCGCCGGATGTGCATGCCCGTGAAACTGGAGGCGTTCACGCTCAAATTTCTTGGCGAGTTTTACTTCGGGGGTTGGGGCCCCAGTGAGCCCTCACGGATATCTTTGATATTTTGGCCGAAGACGGGTTGGTGATTGAGCCGTATAGACTCTTCTGTCATTGTTAACATTATTGAATACTGCCCGACGCAAAATTGTTGACATGTACGTTTTCCCCACTAATATCCTGATCATTGTTGAACACTCTTCAGGGGCTTCAGTCGCAACAAATACTGTATACGCTCTCATTTTCATTTATTTCGGCTAAGAGCGGGGAGAGGATGCCAATTTTGATGTGCAGTAAATGGGATAGAATCAGCGGCGAAAAGGGAATAAAGCAAAGCCTCAAGTGAAGTTGAGATATCTTCCGTCCTTCCGTCTTGACCACGGCCATCTTCGTACAGTCTGTAGAAGCCAGGGGAACTTGCATTCTTGCGTGAAAAGTTCTGAAGCAGTTCGCGTTATCTTGAGAAGTCTTTTGCCTTGAAGTTGAGTACGGTCTTCCTTGTGATCCTGGGCACGATCAGCCGCTCACAGGTCTTCAGGTCTTTACGCTTGGCACTTGCGAGATCCTGAGAATAGACCTGTTTGAGAATCAAGCAAAAACTTGGAGTAGAGGGCAAAACTTGGACGAAGACTGGCGGCGTCGTAGTGACATGATGGGGGGGAAGACAAAGAAAGCGATTGATTGGACGCACGGCTGCCCTTCAATGGGCTTAAACGCTCTAAACCTGGCCGCGGCATTGATGGATTTGACGAAATCCAAGCGTCACACCATAGCGCCTGTTACAGGCGCCGAAAGTTAAACTGTGATGTTCAAAAATAAATGCCTCGAGGCAACCAAGACAATGGAATGCAGGCACTGAGGGAAACAACGCACAAATTTGAAAATAACGAAGTACAATGTGATTCGAGGCATCTATTTAAGATACGAGTAATGCTTAAGATACCAGTAATACGAGTAATCTGCTTAAGATACAAGTAATAATACAGTAATGCTTATGATACAAGTAATGTGTTGTCACGTCACGCTCTTTTATCCGTTTGCTACATACCCCCACTGTACGTACTACTAGGTCAAACATTCTCCTTGGTTGTTGCTACCCGGTATCCCTCCTGCTAGGTTTAAGTCCAAAAACAATGGTGGCTAGCTGGACACCGATGGTTGCGGCAGACAATGGGCTTCTCAGCATGTGCTAGTACATTGCGTGACTAGTACGTTTTTGAACTCCCCACCACACTGCGTCAGTCGCATCAATTTCTCCCAGCCCCTACATCCAGCGAGGAGGCGTTGATCACGGACAACTAGTCGCTTTGCAAGCCGCATAACAGTCTGGGTTTAAGCAGCTAAAGCTATACTCGCTATTTCGAGGATCCCCTAGGGGTTTGCATTTGCAAAGGGCATCGCAGACCTTCTTGGCCGCGTCAGCAGAAGGAAAGCCACCCTTCTCGTAGTTGCTGCAGTCTATCTTCATTAAAGTGGCAGAGACGTCATCTCCTGTCTGGAAAAGCAAGCGTCAGCACGTAGTTGCAGAAAAAAAGACTAATAGTACTTGGTCAATGCCAACGTCAGCAAGAATTTGCTGGTTGGCTGCAGCCAAAAGGGGAGTGATAGACAAGGTGATTGCACTCATTATGACGGCGATGAGATAGAACTACCATGAGGATAAGTCTGTACCACCAAAATCCAAGCTTTTTCAAACCACCTACCTTCATTGCGAGTAGTTGCTTGATGAAACGACTTTGAGTATGGGGCCAGTGATCAAGGTGCAGTACGAGTTGGTGGCTCTTGACTCTGATGGACCGGGATAGAATGCAAGGACTTCCCTGCAGCTTATATAGTAAAGAGGGGGGGCGGGTTGTTAACGTTTGAGGTTTGACGGTAACAAGCGGCGAGGCACAGGTACCTTTGTGCGTGCCGGCTGTCTGTCTGCCATGGTGACTCAGGCTGTCTGTCGGACTTAGCACAACAGTTTATAGACTTACAGTATCGGCGTGGATTTCTTCACGCGTTGACTACCTACAGTGCAGCTCTGTACGTTGGGGACAAACGCAGTTTCTTTCTGGTTTGGATCTTGCGGCAGCCGGCGGCTCTGGTTTTGAGCTCAAGTTCTGACAGGGCCAAGAGCAAAAAAAAAAAATCAACTTTTCTTAGAGACTACGGCCATCGTTCGGTCAGATGTGTCAAAGGATGCAAAAGTTGTTCCTGAGCGAAAAGACAAGTCTTGATGACAGCTGGATCACGAAGCTACTAAATCTTGGTAAACGGTGACAGTGGGACTCAAAGTTCGCTTGCCTTTTTCGTATCAAGTTGCATGTAGCACGTCACCGACCTGTTCCTGACCTGTCAAGGCTGACATTGAAAGAAAAAGACCTGTAGAGTTTTGTGCCACTCTGCTCAAAAAGGGTCCGATGGGACTGACTAGGCCAAACACGTTGGTCGTCGTATGCGAGAAGAGGGGAGGCTTGAAGCCCACTGCAGACCAAGTTCGTCAGGCATTCAAAAAATGCCGCAACATCACAAAACTCGGAGCAAGATGATTTGAGAGAATGAAACAATAACGGAACATGGCATTGAAGAACTCAAATATTTCCGCTGCCACTCCCACCAAGAGCCAAACTCGACGGTATCCCTAACCCAAGCACCTCTCCCACTGTGCGCCTATTGCGTGGGATCTTTTCAAATGCCTTTTCAGCCGATGCCGCCACAAATCATAGACGATCGGACTGGATTGACCCCCGTATTGAGTTTCTTCCCTCATGGTGTGCTGTTGAAACTTGAAAGTCAACACTGCGCATGTCGGTGGCAGGAGCAACCCGGGCCTGGCGGCTGCCACCGCATTGTCCTGTTTTAAGGTCCTCCCTTATTCTCCCTTTCCATGTTTTCCTGTTGACTTGGAGAATGTGTGTGAGGCCCGGCTCGTCCGAATTTGGTATATTCGGGTCCCTGAAACGCTTGAATTCTGATCGGACCTGGGAACACTGCAGTCACGGAGGCAAATGATTGCCGGCAGGTGCAGAAGTGTCAGGCCGCGGAGGAAACACTCTGGGCTTGTATGTCTCGTTCGTTCTGATGCTGGAAGCACACCGTCGCAGTGAAACTAAATTTTAATAGGCGCAATTATGGCACGTATCCGAGCTAGGCTCTGTTGTAACAACCCTTGTTGCGCCGAACCAAATTCCAGACATGCTGAAGATGTTTGTTTTCCCAAAGTGCCATCTGACAGATATCCATACCAATTACTGCATTCCAGATGTCCTCGCTATATCCAGAATACGCGAATTTTCGGACGGAGCTACATAGGAACTAACATGGCGTGATGCCCCCCTGAATACTGCACATGCCGCCGGAGGAATGGGTCTCCGAGACCCTCAGTTCATTCTCGAACCGGATGGGATTCTTGCCATTCAGCCTATATAAAGGCCTCCCAACACTCCATGGATCATACCCGCGAACGTTCTCCGTCTATCAACTGCTCGACCGAAACCTGCGCAATGGCTGACAATAATCCCGCGAGCGGCGATGCAATTGTTCAGATCTACGAAAAGCTCAACGAGCTATTCGGCAACAAGGTACGGATGATCTGCCAACATCAAGATAATTTGATCAACTTCCGATATTGTAGGCTAGTCAACTTTTCGTCATGGAGTATCCGGGCCGTGTCCTAGATATAGGGACCTATGCGTTCGAAGGGAGCGATGGCAACAATGCACAGCAAATCAAGCCACAAAGCGTAGTGGAAGCCGAGTTTCGGCTCAGCGACGACCTATTCTCTCTCGGTACGTTGTTCCTCCAATAGCATGTCGGACGACGGCTGATAGTACGAACTGTTCCAGGTGAAATCACTGGGGGGCCAAACGGCGCTAAAGTTTGTCTTCACAACACACTAACCTGCACAATGACCCGACATGGCGCCCCTAGTTCTCCCAGATTTATGATGAGATTTTGAACAGCCTCGTTCCTAACGGATCCTCCGCAAATGCATATGAGACGAAGATTCTTCCCGATCAAGTAGGTGATGTGATTGTTTGCTCAAGCTGTGAACTTAAGGCCTGGACCGTGTAGGACCTAATCGCTGAATGGCTTGTTGATGAAGTCCCTGATTGGATACCGCCGCCGACGGATGTTCTTTCATCCATTCTCCCCCCGGAGGTTCAAAAACACATTGAGAAACCCAAGAAAGCGTCCGACGAATCCGACGATCAGAAGATATCGGGCGCTGCGGCGACTCCCACCAAGATGGTGCCACGCATCGACGTAAGCGCCCCCTTTCAACAGCGTCTATCGCCTGGATAATTTGAACTGACTCGATTGCGTAGGTTTATCAGAAACTTTTGGATGCGTATGAGGAGGAAAACTTCCGCTGGAAGCAATTCCTGCTCAATGCGCGCCCCAAGAACGACAATGACGCCAAGGCATGGGATCTTTACAATCGTAATATCTCTGAATTTCTCCGCTGTGTCTCGAGGATGATTGAGAGTGGCTAGGTACTGTCGCGATTTATGGCCCAGTGGTCGAGAAGAAGCTCCAAGCCTTGTGGACAACTCTTATTGTTCGTGGAAACTGTAAGTTCGACCTTGTGGAGCCCCTGTTGCAGGATCTTACAGGTCGAATGCAAATCAGATCATCGTGTTCGCCACTACATCGGGCTTGTCGACGTCGAATCCGCATCGGAGTCCCTCCTCGCAGCCAAGTCCTCTATGCGCGAGTCCGTGATGCGTAGCATCGACCAGACCCAGGATATATATCCAGTCCATTTTTCGCCGTCTACTTGGGCTAACTATTTGACTACCGACTTTGAGCCGATAGATCTCCTGATGGACCCGAAGGTGCAACGCACGCATCTATTCGAGCTTCAAGAGCAGCGACGTTCCCTGCTCGACCAGAAGGCACTCCTTGAGAGTGTGCAGCCTGGCAATGATCAAGTGAAGAAACTCGAAGGAGAAATGAACAAGGCCAGGTCCGAGTATACTGTAGGTCTGAACCAATCCACATATTGACGTCCTGAGAAATTGTGTTCCTTCAGAGAGCGCAAAATGAGATGAACAGCGGCTATACAGACACGACACTGTCACTCATTCAGAGTAGGTGTATAACATAACCCATTGACCCATGTCTAAAAACGTATTAGTGTTCTTTAGGAAGTTCAGCAACCCGGCAGGTGCGCGTCAGTGAGGCACTGTCGTCAGGCAATCCTAACCATATATTTCAGAGGCCACAGACCCTACCAAGAAGGCAGTAAATAAGGCCAGCCTGAACACTATTCTTTCAAAAGTTCCCATCAAGGGCAAGCCACCCGTTCAGCTCAGTGACGCCGATTTCGATAAGTTTGCACAGTGGCAAGGTTAGTGGTCTCAAGGATCATACAACGGCACTCATATGAACTTGAAAACATTAAAGATAAAAGTGCCAAGTTACAGAGCACCCTCATCGATGCTAGCGAGTCGTACTCACGCGTGGCTGGCCAGCTTGCAGGGGCCAAGGCGAGCGACAACGCGCTTGCGATCCTGCAGATTTCACGGCGGATTGACGCCCTCACGGATACCATTGAAGAGCTGAAACGCGTTCTCGGGTCGGTTGAGCAGGGAAAGAACGTGACGGGCTTCAACGAAAGTGGTGCCGAGGCAGAGGATGCCACAGTCGGTACCAAGGCAGATGGTTCTGCACTTCCTCCTGCGAAATTGAAGAGTGGTGCCTCTATGTGGCAAACTGTTACTATTTCAGGATCTCAGAGCGGCGATTCCCAGTCTTCATCACTGACGACTTCATCCGAGATATCGAACACCAGTGTCGACTTTTGGTTTGGGGGTTACAGAAGGTCAAGTAGAAGCGCTTCCGCTAAAAGTGGTCAGGCACGTTTCTGGTATTACTCATCCTTACTCTGTCGCTCATCGTGCACACAGAAATCCAAGTCGTACAACCTCAAAGTTGACATCGCGTTCAACGTCATGAAGGTGACAATGACCCGGCCCTGGTTCAATGCTTCTGTCCTTCAAAACACCAAGGGCTTCTACCGTATTACAGGCGGGAAGAAAATCAGTGCTGATACAAAATGGGCTGAGCTTTCAAAGGAGACCGCTGCTGACGAGAAGAAGAAAGCTTTCAATAATGCGCAGAATAATTCAGTGCTGCCGGCGTACCCAGTTGCTTTCCTGGTTGCGAAGGACGTTACCATTTCGATTACGAATCTGAAAGTGAGGCGTCTGGGGAGGACATTTCGAAGGCGATTTCTGAAGGGGTGAGTGATTATCACCGTGTTGATTCTTCAATCCGCGCTAAGTGGCATTGTACTGCTAGGGTGGATTCCTATGCTTCTCGACGAGCAGCTCCTCGGACTCGCATAGCACCTCGCACTCATCCTACGCAACCTCTTCAGGCAAGGTTAGAGGGAATGCTCGTTCGGCTAAAGTCTTCTTATTAACGGCCCCAACAGTTCACTAGCATTCGCATGCCCGGACCCCAGGTTCTTGGGTGGTTTATGCAGGTGTGTCTTCACGTCTCGATTTCTTCCTCGTTTCGCCTCACGCTCCTGTCATTCAGGCCGTTCCTGTGGACGAGACCAACGCCGATTACACGCCTTTCGATCCGAAGACGTTACCGAAGCGCAAAGGGGACACAAAGTGACTCTTTCATGTTATGTAGTTCCCCATCGAGATATTTATCACAGAATAATACGTGCTTGTTCGTATCTCAGCTAGTCTCAGAAACAAAATCCGCAGCACGAGACGCAAAGGGTACAGCGAACACCGTCCGCCAACCGCATGATATCCTGTGAAAAAGAGGTTTATAAACTACCGTGGTGTCGAGAGTTCATACCACATTCGGTTGAACGGGTGCCCTGAACCTCAGCTCTATCACAGCCCACTCAGGGAGCCCCTCAAAACATTGTGGTCGCTCATTGAACTCTGTCAGCTTTGGCCATTCACTTTGTTGTTTCCTTTTTTTCATCTTTTTTTTTCAGATCGCTTCGACGATGTTGCTAACCTCAAGCTCTGTCCACATATTTTGCTTACGATTTTTGCGACTCTGAAAATACATGCAACTAGGGCGCTCATGACTGCCTTTCCTTGCATTCTGTCGATCGTTATTGATTTGAAACCAGAAACTCTACCGTGTCTACGGGCATCAATCAGCGGTCATCAATTGTCTTGGCGATGGCTTTTCCGGTCTCTAGCCAATCACTAGCTTTACAAGCGCTCGGGGGACCGCTCCGCGGTCCCCCTCCCCCTTGACATAGAATTCAAAAATTTACAACCCCTTGATTTACAGCCGTTTGCATAAGAAAACAGATCATAAAATCAGTTGGACAAAAATTAGGGGCGAAATTGGCCGGAGCAAAAGTTTTAATATTTTTTCAGCACCCATCTTTGTCTTCGAGTCTGGTTCATAATTCTTTCCCCAGCCCATCTTTCAAAGCATGGGTGCAATTGATAAAATTGGAAGTAAATTCTAGTCACTGGCGCTGATTTGGCGCTTGAATTAGTGCCTCGGAAAGTGGTACTTGGCATTGTGTACACTTTATAGTGGCACGCACATGCTTCCACTACGGCGACTTCGGTTAAATCATTAGCACAGGTTTGATGCTTGAATTCGTGGACTTCGGCATTGTGTACGTTTTTATAGGCGCGCACGCGCTTAAGATTGATCATGGGGCCAAAAGTCCGAAGAAGCGCCGTTTATTGAGCGCTTCCATAGGTCTGGACTGAGCGCTTCCAAAATTTCGGGTTCGAATACCCATAAGCGGAGTTTAAAAGCTTCAGACGGACACCCGTAATCTTATAAAGAGTAGGACAAGGGATTTTATTGGGAACAATATATTGTTTGGTTGAATTGAACTGAGTTGAGTTCAGTATACGCTTTGGCACTGACAGTGAAGGAGCGAGCTTGAGATGCATTATAGAAGCACAACCCAAGTTGATTGCCCTTCATCCCAGCTCTATTTTCTATTCATCTTTTGAGCTTACAATTCTCATTAGAAGACAATCTGCCTCTGGACTCCATATCGTTTAGGCGAGGTTGAGGCTGCCGGAATGTTCAATTCTGTGCCAAAACAGAGCAGATTCATTTGAACCAACCCATAACCTTCATTCACAAGTCTTGCGGAAGTTTCAACTGAATTTCACGAAATTCTGGGACTGTCACATTAAACTGAAGCTTAAAGGCTGGGATTAAGCTCAAAAATGGCCCCCACATATGTTGTATCACTTGCCTTTCGCTTCGAAAAGCATCAAGGATCGAATGTTTCTGATCGAACATCCCCAACCATATATTTAATACTTGGCTATTTCTGTACCTGCCCGCACTTTATTTCCTTGCTGCATCGAGCCTGAATATCCTTCTTGTATCTTGTACATAGTATAATGAAGGTTGATGACCACCATCTTGGCAGTCAACCATCGGAGTGCAGGCATATTTCATATCCACCTAAAGGTTCAGCATCCGCCTCGGAGAGGCCTAATCCATGTCATTTTCCATTTAGTTATGTAGTTGCTATTTTATGCAGATCGAACTTTCTATGCACCTCAAACTTCAACTGACTTCTGAAGCCTAAGGTGTTGAATATTTTTTGGCGTCAACTTAGAGCATACATCTGCCTGAATGTGCCGCGCGGCCACTTTGTTTCAATCCAGTCGGGGCAATTCGTTAAAGTCAGTGTCAGCGCAGTCTCAAAGTTGATTAGCAACTTGACGGCAGGTGCCGAGAATGCCAAATAAGGATGATCTGTCGGCCAGTGTGAAATACAATAGTCAGTCAAGTACGGAGAGCTGCCGGGTGTACGGCATTAGCGGAGATTCAACGGAGCTTGCCCTGCCGTGACCGGGAAACTTTTAACGGTGAGAAAAGCGAAGTTTGGCTTTGTGTACGTTTTTATAGGCGTGCACGCGCTTAAATTTGATCATGAAGCCAAAAGCCCCGAGGAAGCGCCGTTTCTTGAGCGCTTCCAGAGGTTTGGACGGGGTGTTTCCAAAGCCTCGGGCCCGATCTCCCTAAATTACTCAGGAGTGCACAACCCATACTCAACATCTCCCAAACAGGGGTGGACAACGATTCCATTCGTTTGAGATGGACAGAGAATTAACCCGTGGAACCTGTGTAGATTTGGGCAAAACCAAAGTACACCGATGACACATTCAGAAGAGCAATTTATTGACACAACAAGCAGCTGCTCGGCCGCTTTGCAGCCTCGCATCCACTTGGGTTTTGAGGTCGAATAAGCGCCGTAAACTCAAATGCTGATATTCCAGTGATTCGGGGCTGATTGGCCTAAAGCGGAGTTTAAAAGCTTCAGACAGGCTTAATTTTATAAAGAGGGTAACATGTCTACATACACATACTTCAGCGTCAAGAAGATGAAGTCGGAAACATCGTGCGAGATATTGGTGATTGGTGGACGCGTCAGAAACCTACTCACAGTACATCAGTAAAACTACACATTTCTTTCCGAGGTGTTTGCACTCTGGGGGAAGGTCTTTGCACTCTGAGCCAAGGTCTTTGGTCTTTGGAGCAGGTCTTTCGTGAACTCTGATGCCTGGAGAACTCTGCAAAATTGATGCCTATATTTGGAAATGCCAAAGTCTGTAAGGGCAACCACGAAGGCCCGAGGTACTCAGGGACTGGCGTGGGGGATCCAAAGGTTAATTGAAAGTAGCTAAATATACAAGGAAGCGCACCTGGCGTGGGGGATCCAAAGAGAAGAAACTCTGAGGATTCCCACGCCTGCCGTGAGTATAATTAGCTACTGACTAGGATCATGTGATCGGAGTGATCAGCAAATGTCACGGGCTTGGTCACAAGCGGAATGCCATCCGGAAGTCCGGCGGCCGGTGGTCGTATCGACAAGCCAGCAGCCAATCGGCGGCCGGGTCGGGGTGGTAGTACTGCTGGATCGGGGACTGATCCGGCGCCGATCGGGGGTTCCCCTTACAAAGTCCTCAAACATCTCCCACTCTCAAAGACCTTGCAGGAGACAGAGTTCGGCATAAATTAAAATGCGATTTTGTGAGAATTATGGTCTGCATACTTGTCAATGTAATAGGCTTTGACACTATCTAGTTCAAGATGGTCAAGACGATTCTGGGGTGGGATGGAACAAGACGACGATGTGGGAAGCGATGAAATTTTGCTAAGTCCATGACAGCAACGATCATGCTGTTACGTCCAAGTTTGCCGAGCGCACACATGAGCGCAAAAAGTGGTTCGTTTTGATCACTTCACAACAAACACAAACCTCTCTTTCTTCCTTTCCATCATCTCCCTTCACGCTCCCTCCTCTGTCCTCCCCTCTCTCCCAAAATTCTCTTGGCCGCCATGTGATACTCCCAAGGGCGTCATGTACCTTCAATCCTACAGAGGTGCGTCTACCCTACTTTCATTTCTTATCCTCCACGGCGTCTGACGGATATATACACTATCCCACCCAGATCATATCGCACACGATGCACCTGACAAGAGTCCTGTTGTCGTGCACAAGGGGACAGATCCTCACAAATTGTACGTCACACGCTCCTCTCTAACTCATGGCAGGGACTCATACATGCTCAGCATCTCCATCCTGAACGACACCAGTAGGACACCCAGTTTCTTCTTACTCTCGGTTCTTCCTAGTTCCATGTTTCCCGGTTCCACAGCCTCGGTCCATGGCCTCGCCGTACCTTCAAGCTACCCTTCACCTGTCTATCACCACCTCATTCTCGTGTCGTAAGTTGTATATCATACATCCCCGTCCACCGCATACCCACTGATGTATATTTGCGTGCTTGGCTACTGGAAGACAGTCGTGTATGTCGCCGTGGTCAGACGTCGAGAGTGGAGAGTGTAGTAGTACATCAAAATCAACCATGTTTTTCCTGCAGAGGCGACACACCTTCTTTCCTTCCCTCCATGTCTTCCATTCCTGTCAGTGCCGTCACAACTGCTCCGTGGATCCTGTACGTTTCCCTGGCTCGTTTTCCCTTATTTTACTTACTCATCTTTGTTAATCTCTGTCCTAGGTATGTTCTATGCAGACAGCCCCTCACTCAGGTATGTCTTTGGCTTGCCCCGTGTCGTATACTGATCAGTGCCCCCAGCCTTCCGGGACAACGCTCATGACGCCGCTCAATGCCACATGTAAGCTTACTCGATGTCACCGCTTCGACCATGTGTTCCTCCAGTCGGTGCCGTCACGAGTATGTACTGTGGACCCTGTGCGTTCCCCTGGCTCGTTCTTCATTATGTTACTTACTCCTCTCTGTTATTCTCTATCCCAGGTGTGTTCTAGACAGATGGTCCTCATGCTGGTTGGAGGATACAATTAGTCTCAGTGGTGAGAGATAAGAACGCGCCTGCGGTGGTGTCGGTGGAGGGGAGTATTGTGGAGGATTATAGTTGGTGCAGTATAAGTAACTTGTCGGGGAACTAGTATATTTACTATATATAGAGAGTGTACTGCCATTTCAAGAATATATTCATTATTTATTGTGCTCTCTAAATCGTGTTTAAGATCTTTCAATAGGGACTGTACCGAGTTCATTGAAAACTCTGGCGAGAGCCAAGGTCTTTCAGAACTCTGCAAAGATGTGAGGTTTCTGTAGGGTTAGTTGAACCTTCTCTGTAGAGACCTCACATCTCTGGCTTCGGCGGATCTTTGAGGTCTTTGAGAGCTCTGCAAAGACCTCAAAGACCTCAGAGAGAAACTTGTTGTTTTACTGATGTATGGCGTGACACAGCAGCGAGAGAGTAGGGAGCTGAGGATACTGCGTGAAAGTCCAATCCGGGGTTCGTTAGAACGACACAAAGGCGCAGGTATTTGCAAAGCAGGAGGCGGTGCCAATCTCACCTGGTGGGTATGCGAAGTGTTCCAGAGTATGAAGGTGAGACGGACAGTTGAGAAGGCTGGCTTAAATTAAGCGGAACGAAAATAGCATTTGTAGGTAGTACCGGTATATATGATACAAGTACTAGATTCGACTGCGGACGAATGACATGATATGTGAGACATAGCGGGAGTGTGACAATCTTCTTCATCTCTGTCCACTGTCAAGCAGTACACCGGCGTATGTAGAACTGCTCTGCCATGATTGTTCAGCTTCTCATTTGAAAGGTGTGTCTAGATGCATATCATTGTATGTCGAGCCTGTTTCCAAAATAGTGAGCATGGTTCTGTTGTAGCGCAGCACATGCGATACCAGTGCCTCAAGTAGGGACTTAAAATGTGCGAGATGGCGAACACAATGAACTGCACATGGACAGCTCTCAGCATTAGACACAACTCAAGACATTGCCCTTAGTGATCTTGCGAGGCTTGAAGAATATTTCAGAGCTCTCCCGGATCCCTTGCATCAGAAACTTGAGCAGTGTGGTGACGTACTCGAGTGTTTTGAGGAATCACAATACCTTTTAAGAGTTTGAAATTGATGTTTGATATACAGGAGCTGGGCTATCTACCTCTGGCTATTGTCCAGGCTGGCACATTTATCTTGAAATCCGGAACTCTTGGCAGCTATCTGGATCTATATACAAAGAATCGGGCCCAACTACTGAGTGAAAAACCTGTTCAGAGTCATGATGACTATGTGTGGACAGTTTATACAACCTGGCAAATGAGTTTTGACAAGCTCAGTCCCCCAGCTGCTATGTTCTTGCAGTTGTGCTCTTTCCTCCATCGAGACGGAATTTCAGAAGATATTTTCAGCAGAGCTGCCAACCAAAAATGTCAATCTGCTGGTCCATCCATGGAGGAGCTAAAGGGGCCATTAGACTTCCTCACTCACTTCTTAAAATCCACTGGTGAATGGAACTCTCTCCGCTTCCTACAAGTCACAAATGAGATCAGGGGATATTCTCTGATCAACTTTGATCCAGAAAGAAAGGTGTATTCAATCCATCCATTGGTTTATAGTTGGTGTCAAAGTATGGTCAATGATCCAGAATTGTATCATTCTATTATGGTTGCTGTAGTTGGCATGTCCATTGCAGAAATTCCTGATCAATATCAAGAGCTCACAAGTCTCAAATTGATTTCTCATGTTGACTCTTTGTTGCACAAGAACCTGCAGGTGGCTACAGGGTTTTTTCAGGAATATGGAAGATTTTATTACTATTCACATTGGTACAAACAAGCAGAGGAACTCTTTGCAAAAGCACTTGAAAAAAAAAAAGAGAAAGCTTCTGGGTGAAAATCATCCAGACACTCTGAATGCCATGTATGGTCTGGCAACCACACTTTCTGAATCAGGTCAACTCCAGAAGGCAGATGAGCTTTCAGTCATGGTTCTGGAGAAGCAGAGAAAGCTTCTGGGGGAAGATCATCCAGACACTCTACATGCCATGTCTAGTCTGGCAGCCACATTTCATAGATCAGGTCAGTTCCAGAAGGCAGAAGAGCTCCAAGTCATTGTGCTGGAGAAGCAGAGAAAGCTTCTGGGGGAAGATCATCCAGACACTCTGAATGCCATGTATAATCTGGCAGCCACAATTTTTGAGTTAGTTCCACTCCAGAAGGCAGAAGAGCTTCAAGTCATTGTGCTGGAGAAGCTGAAAAAGCTTCTGGGGGAAGATCATCCAAGCACTCTGGATGCCATGTATAATCTGGTAATCACAATTTACAGATCAGGTCAACACCAGAAGGCAGAAGAGCTTGAAGTCATTGTGCTGGAGAAGTGGAGAAAGCTTCTGGGGGAAGATCATCCAAACACTCTAGATGCCATGCATAATCTTGCAGCCACATTTGCCAACTCAGGTCAACTCCAGAAAGCAGAAGAGCTTCAGGTCATTGTGCTCGAGAAGCTGAGAAAGCTTCTGGGGGAAGACCATCCAGACACTCTAGGTACCATGCATAATCTGGCAGACACATTTTCCAAATCAGGTCAATTCCAGAAGGCAGAGAAGCTTGAAGTCATTGCATTTGAGAAGCGGATACCGCAAGCTGAGTTTAGAAAGTACCTATCGCTTGAAACCAAGACAGTCAAATCCCTAAGACTCACCACCTCAACACATGGGAGGTTTTACAAAGTAGGATTTAACTGTCTTGGTTTCAAGTGATAGGTACTTTCTAAACTCAGCTTGTGGTATCAGTCACAGGTTGATCTGCAGCTCATCTGCGGATGAGCAGCAGATGAGCAGCAGGTGAGTTGCAGATCAATTGCAGCCGAGCTGAAACTATTGTTTTCACTTGCACTTTCGGCTCCAGCCAAAACAATAAGTTTCAGGCACACCTTCAGCCACGCCAAATTAACAGCCGAAACTATTGTTTTTAGCTGCCGTTTCAGTCTTGCCAAAACCACTGTTTCGGCTTGGCTGAAAGTGCCGCTGAAAGTATTGTTTTCAGCTGCAACTTCGGCCGAGCCGATGATAAGCCGTGTAATAAAGCACACATGAAAATAGCATTATTTTCAAACCTTATATTTATTACACACACATCTAAAAGACTATAGTATCTTATAAGTGCTGGGGACATGTTACCCACCACAGGCCAGGTCTTGGGACATGCACATACCTAAGAAGGGTCATGCAAGTGGTTCAATATAGTGTATAACATCCGAAAGGGAGTACACTGCGGCACTACTTGTTATCATGAACAAGGAAGAATCTTATTTCCTACCAATAGGACGAAATGCTTATCACAAACCAGTTCGTGATAATCTCTCTAAGTCCAATGTTGGCTCTGTTGACGCGTCGGAATGCGACACGACGAGTCACATGCCACATAAAGGCCTAGGTCCGATTCATCGGCTTCAGTCCGACACTCGCGATCAGTATTGATCACAACTGATTCGACACCCGTTTTGGAACCCAGTGGTTCACAAGCGATTGTGACCTAATGGCTGGCCACAAACACCAGGTGTTTGGTATCAATTGAAAGCTACAGACCAGGGCTTTCATAATAATAGGACGAGGTCCAAGGGAGGGACATAATACCTGGGGAGTATTATTCAGGTCCGGTGCCAGGTACACCCCTAGCCCCTTGAATAATATATAACCATGCAACCATCTTAATTTAGAGTGTCGTCAGAGACGTCTGACTAACTCATGGACATCTGCTGACTGATTTCTATTCATTTTATTCACATGTACTCTGGGCAGCTTATAGACTGTTGAGCTAAGAATAGATATTCTCCTATCTTGTAAAGTATATAGAGGGGGTCTCAAGTGGGGAATAGGCATGGAATCGCACCTGGCTAGCAATTGGACACCTTACATAAGGCTCTTCTTGCGCTGTGGGTTGCATCTGGGCTTGTTACACTAGGGCTTCACTATTCGTGATAGTACCAATATAACAAGCTTCTCAACTATTAAACTATAGAACAACGGCGGCGTGATATCAAGGGAGAACAATGGGAACCGATGTGTAAATTGTGACCTGGCAGCATGTTATCAAGGGAGAACAACGGGAACCAACATGTATTTGACTTGTGTGTTTGATTGTCCCATATATTTTGTGAAGCATCTTATTTCAACTTCGTTGAAATAAAGCAAGACTTCCAACGCGTCACAGACTCATTAGGCCATCTTTCGAGAAGTCCTCCTGATTTGCAACTTGGCTACATCTGGTCTCATCCCCCGACTTATATACTCATCATATACTCTGATCTGAGGTTCAAAACTCGTCAGAATATCTGTGACTATTCAACTCTTGGAATACCTTTTTAGTGTTGGTGATTGTGGTTAGTGGTTGTGTGTTGGTTTGAGTTACTTTGTAGCTCAACTCGGCCATAGTCCTTATCCCAAAAGTCCTCATTAGTTAGTGTTTAGTCGCAGATACTGAGCAAGCCATTCACCGAAACTACCATTTTCAGCGTAGCCGAAACTACTGCTAAAATTACCACTTTCAGCAACACTTTCGAACGAAAAGAAAACAGAGCTGAAATTTCTACATTCAGCAACACTGAAATTACAACTTAATTTAATACTTTCAGCAACATATTCAGCTCAACTGAAACCATCGATTTCAATCACACTTTCAGCCAAATTTATTTTGCACCCGAAACCACTATTTTCAGCAACGTTGTCAGCCGAGGGGAAATTTCCTATTTGCCGGTGTGTATTAAATCGCCAGCTTCGAACAAATGTGCGAAGACATGTTGCACAAAGAAGATTTCTCCTTCATCCTGGTCACAGTCGGCGACATAGTTCAAAGCAAGTTCTCACAGCCACATACTACTGGTAAAGTCTCCTGCAGATAGAGAAACATGGATTCCACCACAAATATGGATGTACACTAAGCTGGGGAGCGCTTCCCGTATGTAGTGTATTGCAGCATACCCATATGCACGTCCACTCCAAAACAATAGTCTCCACGGCTCAGGACCTTGGCCAGCGTTCCATTCAAACAGCGTGTCTATCATTGCCTCAGGCCCAAGCGACCGAAACTGCGGCGCGCTGGGCTTGGATGCATGTGGTTTAAGGTTGGGGTGACCTGTGAACCGCGTGTAATGATAGTTAGCGAGGAAATAACAAAAAATATTTATTTATTGACGTACTAGCATCCCATCTGTCTCACTCGCAATCATCTGGCAGCGCTCCTATAATGTCGGCCTAGTGTCAGCATGGGAATGATAGAAAGGATCATATACAAACAAAGTACATTGTGCAAAGCGATCTACAATCAAGAGAATGAGTGAGCGTGTACGGATCATAGTGTGGCAAGCTAACCTAAGAGCGGGACAAATCCCAGAGCAAAGAAATTGACGAAGGTCAGGCTTGGGGAGATGTTGAGGATCAAATTTGCGACGAAAACTCTTGAACGTGCCACGTAGAGTACACCGAGGGCAGCTTGATTAATGTGTTGTACAACCAAGGGGCCAGAGGGAAGCAGCAGCTTACGAAGAGCATTGAATCTTGATGTACTCTAAGACTCTTGCAAGGGCGTGATTGAACGGTGGAGCTGGGATTGCTGGTTCATCCGATGATTCAGCGTCCAGGTTTGAGGTTCGAAATGTTCTCGTGCCAGTCGCCAGTCCCAAGCTTCACGTTGAAGGCCTTGATTCAAAACGTAGAGCGATTGCAATGCCTCGAACACGCGACACAAACGGAGCAGAAACGCTCGAAGACACACCTTGACCTTGACTCATATCTTGTAGCAACCTTTGGGTGTGTTTCTCTCTAGCACTGGATGAAGACTGGGGGAAGCTAGCGCGCAGCTGATGAGGGGATGGAACAAAGGAGTCAGACCTGGCTTAACTTCCTTTTGAGTGGGGCTTGAGCACTGATCCTCGCTTGTGGAATGACGTTGCCGGAGGTCAGCAGAGTGTAACTTTGATCGGCAAACTCGTTTCTAGGAAAAAAGGGAACCAAGATCAGGATAGTCGTGTACGTGTTCGTCAAAAAGCGAACCACGATGTGATGGTAAACATGAGCATACTGATTTGACACATCTGCTTAAGATACGAGTAATACAAGTAATGTGTCCGCCTCTAAGGATTCCGGCTAAGTATCCGACTGTGCGAATTGAAAAATAATAAATGCCATTGAATACATATTCGGCATGGTTCAAGGTCAAAATCTACGGGCAACTGCACCTACATTTCACTCATTTTCTTTCCCTTTGGCTACTGTAACTCTGTGCCTCAAGTATATAATTGATTTGGTCACAGCCCAGAGAGATCATATTTCATCCAGAAATCAACGAACGAGATGAGCATCAAATTAATATTGTGTTCGTTATTAATGAGGAATTCATGAAGGAAATAATTGGAGGTTTGGTGCTGACAATTCCGCCTCGGGAAGTTCGGGTGGGTTCTCTGTGGAGGCCGCAACTCGGCCCCGCATCTATGTACATACTTAACTAGAATTTGTTCGCATGTGTGGCAATAAAATTAATTATATTGCGACGTAGGCTAACAAATTAAAGCGATCAAGCCTTCGTGTCGCGTGCCCACACCCGCCACAGTCCAGACAAGGCTTGGAGAGTGGGAGAGAGAGCACGGGTCGTGCCGAGCGGTGTTTGTTATTTGCACACACTTGGCACCATCTCTCATCCTTAATAATCCAACGCGTACATACTGTACTATTTCGTTCAATTCGAAAATGCACGTGACTTTTTATTTTTCAGACAAATCTCCAAAATCCGCTAAAATCGAGAAGAATTATTGCAAGGGTTTTCAGAAATCGGCTGTGTCGGACACGTGACAATCGAAATAGTATAGTACCCTCCGACTGCGGCGACCAGTTCGCCCGCTCTGAACTCATCTAGCACCACCTCAACAAATGGCACGCCCCCGAGAAAGCCCTTCGCTACGGAAGCGGGCGGAAGCGGGCGGAGCGGATGTAGGCGGATGCGGATGCGGAGGCGGAGGCGGAGGCGGAGGCGGGCCCAGGCAGAAGGTCACCAGGTGTGTATCTTTATTCCCTTCATGTCCGCCAAACAACTGAACGAACGCTAAACCACCCGCTAGGTACCAGCGTCGTCGCGCGCACGATCACCCCAAACAAGCATGCGACCGGTGTGTGTGCAGAGTAGTTCACCGTGCGATGGGAGTAATACGTGTGGTGAGTCTTCGCGGTTTTGTCATTCTTTCTTCTTTTGCCGAGAAGGCGCATGAGTCGTTCTGCGTCTTGCATGGACGGGATGGCGGTTGCATCGTCTGCGCTTTATTTTTCGTCATTCTTGGCGCTGGTACCGACGCCGCACGTCGTCGTTATCATGACGCGTCCCCTGTTACTTCTTTCTAGCCTGCTTTCTTTCTTTGGGTTCCTCACCCTTCCGCGGGGTTGTTCATTCTCCCGCGTCACGTCGTCCCTTTCTCGACTCGTTTGGAAGTGGACTCGCGCTGGGCACGGCTTCCAGCCGGGCTTCGTGGCTGACCTCGCTTGGGCTTCAATGACGAGCAAGATGGTCACACCGACTCGTGGCTGGTGTGGTTTGATGACGAGCATTTATTTGTTATGCTCGTTTGGCCGTAGCATGTGTGCCATGACTGCGCGGCGTGCCCATGTCGATTATTTCTCTTCTTGGTCGACTCCGCTTGGGGTCTGTTTATTCGATATCCGATGCGGACGCCATTCCTTTTGGCTTTTTTCCTTTTCTTGTTTCACTTGCGATGGCGCGCGCGCTTTCCTGCATCTCATCTGATGCTGTCGATCGACATGCACTGCACCGCGTATCGTCGCGCGCTCGGTTTATTCCTTTCCTTCCTGTTGCATCATCGCGTCCCTCCGTCCTACCTACCATAATTATCTATACTGATGATGTTGTCTCAGCGAAATGAGTCGCCCACAAAGCACGTCGCACATTCGTCAAATTCCACCGCCAAACCGCGCCCGTAGGCCCGGGGCACCCTTCCTCCCTCTCCGCCTCTTCCCTCCCCTCCTCATCTTCTTCCTTGGCTTCATCCCACCCTTCCCTCCCATCCTCTTCGCCCCCCGGCTTTTACGCGCTCCTCTCGCACCTCTCCCTCTCCCTTGACCCGCCGACGGAGTTTCTCTATGCACAGCAGCAGGTGTCTGGCGCGGGCGCGGGCTACGCCGCGTACATCCGGCTGATGGGAAGTTTTTAGGGATGGTGCGTTGCTTTTCTTATCCACTCCTCCGCCCTCCCGTTCTCCCTTTTTTCGTCTCATTCCACCGTCCACCCCATTTCCTCCTTTCCCTCCATTCTATCCCTCCCGTTCGCAAAATGCTGATAAAATTTGCCTCCACAGGATTGTCCTTCTACGACTGCCCGGGGCGAGTGTAGGAGTGTGAGCGGGCGGAGTCGGCCGGCGAGTAGTACAGGGGTTTGTAGGGTGAGTAGAGTTTCTTCTTTGATTTTTTGGCGCAAGTGGTCACCAGCGCACGGAGTCGCGACTTGCCTTTTTTAGATTCTCACAAGCAGGACAGCGGGAAAGCGCTTCGTATCCGTTCTTTTCCTTCGTTTCCCTTATCCTTGCCTTTCTCCCCATTGATCAATCGCATATACTGATACTGACACATCTTCGCAGGACTATGGCTCTCCCTGTCTCAACGGGCACGACCTCCGCCACCACCCTACTCGCGCCCCATCCCTCCGACCTCCAGACGCACCTGCACCACCCCGCCGGCGACCTCCGCTCCCATTCCCCCGCAAGACCTTCGACAGCCCGAGTTCTCGTCCGCCTTTGGGCTCATGGGCCTCGACGACCCGAACGTCCTCGCTGGGCTCGCGAACGATGGGATGCCGTTCTTCTCCACCGCGGCGCAGGGGAGGATGGGCTTCCGTCGGAAGCGGGGCCGTGGCAGGACGCGCACACCGCAGGGATGACAGGGGGTGGGAGGGGAAGCATGCAGCTCGTCCCGCCCGCTGCGCTCACGTTCCAGGCATGGGCTCCGCGCACTCGCACTCGGCGGCGGCGTCGTCCGCGTCGTCCGGGCACATGCCTGCGTCTCTGAGCGGCGTGGGGGGTGGTGGGAGCGCAATGACGCCCGGCTTGTGGGAGGCGGAGACACCCGAGCTGTGCGAGTTCTGGAAAGCGTACCTGCGCACGCCGCTCACGGGCCCGTCGGGTGCTGATGTGCTCGGGCTGCAGACACCTAGTGCGAGTACGGCGGCAATGGGGGAGATGCTGGGGGCTACGCTGACGAGGGAGAGTGTCGCCGCCGAAGGAGAGAACGGAGATGGGAATGGGAAGAGGTATAGAGTGGCGATTTTGCTGAGCGTGGAGACATCAGAGGGGGAGATGGACGTAGCATGTATCTTGTGCCCATTCGCGCCGCGGCGCCAGAGTGTACGGGGGGACTCCGTACAAAAATGCCACAGGTAGCCTCAGGTTTTTATTTGGGAAAAATGTGAATCAAGCGGATGACATTAAGCACCTATGGGGTATAGCGACATTTGGACTTGGTCGAGGCTGAGCTCGGAAAAGAAAGGCGGTGTGGCAGTGCAGAGAAGACATCGCGGCTGATCGCTAATACGACCACACAACTCCGCTTTCAACACTTCAAGCTTACCACCATCTACCAAGTTTTCCATTCAGTCCCGCTGCGATCTGGGATCTTTTTGTTGTTAACCGCTTTTCACCCGTATTCGTACGAGTTCAATTAGACCGCGCACCTGGCTTAGTTCTTGACTTCCTGAGTGGGCTCGGCCTGCCGCGAGTATTCTCTAGTCTCCTATAAACTGACACTTTAACAGTTCTAACTTGTACCTCGTCTGTTATGAGTATTCTCTCCTCGTCTTTCCTGTCTCATTCACCAGGAATATTAATTGACAGCTACAGAGAAGGCCTCTTTCAAGCTCCTCAAGGTGCCTTGGGCATTGTAAAGATGGACAAAAAATCGTCTCTGATTTAAACTTGGCAGACATTTTGACCGGTGAGTGGTTCAAGTTTGGTAAGATCCAAACAGAATTGCACATTGGATCTGCTTATGAGGCGTTGGCGACGAGCGGCGTCTTCCAGAATCGGAATCAACTGTAAGGGGGAAAAAAAAAAAACCCCCCAGCGTAACACGGGCATAGTGCTAGTATGTTTGAAATGCGAGCGCAAAATCATTGGATTTCAACCGACGTCAAATTCAGTCAAATTCCGAAGAATCCCGAGATAGCCGTGTGCACAGGGAGGCGCAGTACGTGGATTAAATATTGGAATACCTATCTTTTCACAGGCTATATACAGCATTGGTATGTTAGACGCCCATATGAATGAAAGGAACCCATCTCTCGGGAGGAGCTCCTGCACTCCTCAATTTCCTCACGGCGATTTGCAGTGCCCTGGCCGCTTCACTTGCCTTCGGCTGTCCGTCACGGAACAGATGGGTATACACTGCGTTGGCGACAACAGGCCCATCTGAATCCTGCATCGACCATAATGTGCCGATAGCACCCTGAAACCCTGCTGCAATGAATCCACCACCTAGATGAAACGACTCATTAACTAATTCGGAATCGCCCATAGCTGTTTCACACGCTGCCAGATATACAAATTCCGCTTTAGATAGCTGCAGCTGCAAAATTGTCTCCAACTCAAGATTGCCTTCATAAAGTTGAAGGCGGCTTTTTGGTGGGTCGACGAGATCCTGTTTTCCGTGACAGGCAAGATGAATCCATGAACATTGTTGAAGCACGTCCTTCACTGCATCCATAGTTGCATGTGAACCGACGAGGCTACGAATGTTGGATTGTCCAACAATTGATGTGATGCCCTTGACCTCCTGTTCAACTCCAGGTAATAGTCCTTCTCTCGCTTTGCTGCTATGAGTAACGCCAACTACACCGACAGTCGGGAAGGCAGACAAATTTCTCGAATATCCATCATTCAGCGCACCAAGAGTCGACGTGTATGAATGGATAAATTTATCGGATTTCGATGCAGCACGAACGGGGAGCCCCGTAAATGCTCCCGTCAAACACCACCAAATTCGTTCTTCTGCATCCTGAAACTTCTTTCAATTCTAGTATCTCTCAGACTATTGGGGACCTACCGATTCCATAACCTGTAAGAGAGGGCTGACGACAGATTTCCAGAGCCAGTTCAAGATGTCCTCAAAATGCTCAGCCGTTGATTTTGACGAAAAACCTTCTCGCATTCCAAAAAGCCGGGAGGATTCCACTTCTCGAGTTCTGACATTGCAACGCTGAAGGACATTCAGCAGCGTAGATCTTTGCTGTTCCAAAATTTCAAGTGTGACCTCTGGCAGGGGGATATCAACAGGCTCAGCCCTTGGTCGGCGAAGAATAATTGCATCACAATGTCTGGAATGGGCGTTCAAGATTATTACAGGACCATTTCGGCAAGCCCAAGAGATGTTATCATACGACATGGGGCGTAAAAAGTTTTGGAAACCGGAGGAGACTCTAATTTTCTCCAACAAGGTGTTTCGTTTACTTGCAACCTTCGCTGGATCCGCGGCTAATCCAGCATACAGCTCAGAGGAAAGTTCCTGAAACTGCTCCTTATATGGTTCTGGTAGGTCATCAGCCTTAGTCTTCAATTGTAACATGTGTTGGAATCTCGTTGCCAGCCCTTGCTCCAGAATTTCAACTGCAAGTTTGAGATCGCAGTAGTCAATGCAAGCACTGATAGCATCAGAAGTTGCCTCCGAGATATTGATACTCTTCGTTGTGTACTGATGAACGGACAGGCTACTGCCTACCAATATGATCTCAGGAAGGAGAGCAAATGCATGCTTATACGCTGTCAAACACTGCGGGCTCTGATTCTCCCGTGCCAATGACGCCCATTCGATGGCAGAATTCCAAGACAATACCGGCTTGATCGCTGGAATCTCAAGAGAGCGGGAATAATTGGCTAATGCAGCCTGCAAGTCTTCTGAGTGTCTCGTTTGTTCCCATTTTTTGGTCTGAGCTGATGCCAGCGCCTGAAGATACTCTGGAAGATCCGGATGGTCTTTGGGTGTGATATTTATGGCTCTCTGATAAATGCCAGTCGCAGAATCCAGATCCTCAGTATTTCCTAGTCTCTCGCATCTCAGGTCAAGACTGTTTGCCAGAAGATGTAACTGGCGGGGTAGAAGGGTTTGATCCTCCAATGTCAGGTCCACAGCCTGTTTAATTTTCTCCAGTGCATCTTCGAGGTCATCCAGCTTTCCCAGACGAATATAGCGGTAGGATAACGCCACAGCCACATTGTGAAGACGTCCAGCCAGCTTTGGGTGATGTTCGGTTGTCAACCGAAGTATTTCTTGATCAGTTGTGATGCTAACATCAAGATCTCTCAAGTCTCCCAGTCTTTGGTATCTGTCCAGCAAGCAGGCTGTCAAATTTTCTAGAAAATCGGGGAGGGCTGCATGGCCTTCCGGTGTGAGTTTTATCGCAAGATGTTGTTTGTCAAGAGCACTCTCAAGATCTTGAAGGTCTCCGAGCCTTTGATATCTCTCTCTGAGGGAAACCGAAAGCCCATGCAGATGTTTAGCACTCTCTCTATGCTCAGAAGGTCTGAGGTTTACAGCCGCTCTAAAGTTGTCCAGTGCATCTTCAAGGTCTTGCAATCCACCCGTTCGTTCAAATCTGTCTCCATAAGCAATGGCAAGATTGTGATGTCGCTGGGGCAGCTGAGGAGCGTCATGTGGTGTAAGATTAACAGCTGCTTCATGTTTTTCGATGCTCTCCTCCACATCTTCCAGAAATCCCAGTCTTTGATACCTGGCTCCAAAAAACGCTGCAAGATCCCCCAGATAATGGGGTAATGCGGGATGCCCTTCTGGAACCAGTTTTATGGCAATGTCTTGCTTAACCAGGGCTGCATCGAGATCCCTGATATCTCCCAACCGGTGGAATCTCTCATTGTATAAGGCAGAGACCACAGCCAATGACTCATGCAAATCCTGATGAACCGGCATGAAGTCCAAGGCTGTTCTGCAACTCTTCAAAGCATCTTCAAGATCCTCGATATTGCTTAATCTCCTGTATTTGGCTCTTTGTGTGTGAACCAAGCTCATGAGATAGTGAGGGAAGTTGGGATGGTTTTCTGGAGTAATGTTGACCGCTAGTTCATTGTATTGAAATGCAGCCTCTAAGGTCTTGAGATCACCCTGTTTAAAATATTGATTCCTGAGTATTTCTGCAAAGCCATAAAGATCCTGTGCTCGTTCTGGATGATCATTTGATATAATGTCTTGAACAAGGTCTTGCAACTGTAAGTTTACTGCAACCTGCAAAGAACTCAATCATTTTTCATCTGAGGACTTTATGCACATACTGGATCGTAATCTGTTGTTGAATTCCACCTCGTATCCAATTTTTCAGCAGACATCGTCTGTTTGGCTGTAGACAAAGGTCGGAGTATACTGGAGGGGGGGCTACATGGAACTGATGAATAGCCGTTTTATACCCTAAGTCCCAGATCATTATCATGCCTCAGCGGCTATAATTACCTCTTCCTCCACCCTAAAACCCCCTCCATGCTGTGTTACATGAAATCAGTTACCCAACAGCTGGCAACCCCCCATTCGGAGTGTGATGATGACAGATCGGTCTATAGACCCCAATCCCTCGGTTCGCAGAAGCCCTCGGAATGACGGTTTTTTTGCTCAAGAGCCGAATGGCCATTCTGCATCGGCTGTCCTCTTTGCAGAGCGCCACGCTCGTCTCTTCTTCGGGTAATTGGACCCAGGATACTACGACACCACGTATCCTCGTCCCGCCGATGTCTGGGTGGTCTCTTCTGCTGCGCAATTTTTTCAGATCATAATATCTGTATTTGATGACCACTCTTTTCATCTCCACTACTCAATGTTTCGTGGCCCAAAATTTCGCTTATTTAACGACTGAACGCGGTCATAATAGGCGCATGATGCACATTTTCGCATCATTCGCGATCACGTGCTTGTCTGATGTTCTGTTTTGGAGGCCGCGTCGCGGAATGACGACGAGGCAAAATAATTTTTTAGGGCTCTTGTGATGTCAAGAAGAGTACTCAATTTTTACGCATTATCTTCGACATCCCTCTTCATATCTACAGTGCTTGTCGCATGCCTCCGCTTGTACCTAATTTCCTCCGGATTTCCATCCAAACATTCTGCGTCCAATTTGCTGCACTTCTTCTTCTTTTACTTCTACTTACGTACTCTCAATTCCGTCATTACTGATATAAAATAATGGAAGGTCAAAAACAATGCTTGATGCTCCAGAAATTTTCGCTTGATCAATTCGCATGAGTAGGCACGGCCGTTCGCTCAACCAGGCTGACCATAAAGCTTCGAAGCTGAGTGTGAGCGCGGACAGCAAAATCTGAACATCCCTGGAATTCCTCGCAAGAGTCTGAGGAGTAAAAATAAACCGGCCGCAAACTCACAGAGTCTCAGAGCGACTCTCCAACAAGCTCATCGAGGAGATCCTCAAAACCCTGGGTGTCAGCTCGGGAGTTGAACAGAATTCTGGATTCGCGCGATTTACACGTGTATTGGACACAACGTGTTAGCTGCCAACTTGACAGGTGTCAAGAACTCACGGTGTCAATCATATCTGGAAAACCATAGCCGAGATGTAGCTATGGGGTCTATGCGAGCCTATGCAGCACTAGGCAGCACTGTATAGTGCTCCATAGTGGGCCATAGTTACATCACAGCCACATTTTGCTATGGAGTGCTATGGAGTGCTACTGTATGCCGCACTGTCAAGACACTTCTGGTTTTCCTGATGCAGTTCAAATCAGGACAATGTCTCGGGGGCTGCTTTGCGACTACTTAAAATACACCAGCTGAAAAGATTCTGGCACCAGGTTCATTGACGGCTATTCAGAGCCTGGCCATGACACCAGAACTCCATCAAGCAGAGTGAACACAGCAAAACGCGCTCAACATCATCCTTCCCTCGGTGATCATGGAATCGGATGCAATCGATCGATGGCTATCCCACAGCCTTGTCACGCCTTCTGTCTGACCATGTCCGCCAACAATCAGCCCAGCACCGGAGCCTCTAGCTCCTCTCGGAAGAGATTTCTGCGGGGCTTCAAATCTAGGGCATGAAACCGTCCCGTATTTTTACGGAAATACGTCCCGTAAAAACGGTTACGGCCCCGTACTGTCAGCGAGTTTGGATCAATCTTCAACGGTACGGGTTAAGCCGTATACGAGTCGCCGTAACCGGCCGTTTACGCGTAAAATACGAGTACCCCAAATGGAACGGACCTTTGACGTGCCGACGATGCCGACGGTTCGCCGAAGTGGCTATCACCACCATAAACCGCGTTGCCGCATATCTGTGGCCAGTTGAACGAAATCCCGCCGTGTTTCATCGAGGAACTGGACACCGGGCCGATTCGCGAAACAAGTTCCCACAGTTATCCGAGAAAGTTGCAATTAGATTCGTGCTCTCTCCTACTTTTCTCATCAAAAAGAACATTTCAAACATTTTGTTGGGTATCGAATGTTGAATCAAGATAAAAATGAGGTGTATTTGGTTCAACTTTGCGTTCAATTCCAGTCCTTGATGCCAAGACCGTAAATACGGCGTATACGTACGGTACGTACGGGACCCGTCCCGTTTGACCTGTCCTCGCGAGCCATAACGTACGGGTTTGGCCGTGGCGTAAGAAAAATACGCCGTAATTCATACGCCCGTGGGCGTATTACGCACTACCGCAACAATTGAGACAGGCCTGAAGAAAATAGCTACATTGAAAAATGCTGGGAACTCATCACAGGAAGCTTTGCAGTGGCTTGCTACCCAATGTGAAGAGTGGCTGCTGTTCTTTGACAATGCAGATGATCCAAACCTCAATCTGAATCGTTTTTTGCCTCATTGTAGTCATGGGAATATCATCATTACATCCCGAAACCCGGAACTTCATGGCTATGGTGGATCCTACTCATTTGTCACTGACATGGATGAAGATGAAGCTGTTGCAGTGTTGCTCCAAAGTGCCAGATGTGATGTTTCACCAGCTAACAAAAGAATTGCCACTGAGATCGTGAAGGTGAGTTCATTACAAATACTTTTTAAGAGTTTGAAATTGATGTTTTGATATCCAGGTCCTGGGCTATTTACCTTTGGCCATTGTCCAGGCTGGAGCATTTATCTTGAAATCTGGAGCTCTTGAGAGCTATCTTGATCTATATAGAAACAATCGAGCCCGGCTCCTGAGTGAAAAACCAGTTCAGAGTCATGATAACTATGCCTGGACGGTTTATACAACCTGGCAAATGAGCTTTCACAAGCTCAGTCCCACAGCCGCTATGTTCTTGCAGCTTTGTTCTTTCCTGCATCGAGATGGAATTTCAGAGGAAATTTTCAGCAGGGCTGCCACCTATGAATTCCCTTCCTGGGGGCCATCAAGAGAAGAGCTAAAAAAGCCCTTAGACTTCCTCTCCCAGTTCATAGGATCTATTGGTGAATGGGACTCTCTCAAGTCACAAATGAAATCAGGGCATATTCTCTGATCAACTTTGATCCAGAAAGAAAAGTATATTCCATCCATCCCCTGGTTCATAGCTGGTGTCGAAGTATGGTCAATGATCCAGAACCATATCATTCTATTATGATTGCTGTGATTGGCATGTCCACCACACAAATTGTGGATCAAGATCAAGCTCACAAGTCTCAAATTGATTTCTCATGTCGACTCCTTGTTGCACGAGAACCCACAGGTGGCCACAGAGTTTGGTGTGGAATATGGACAAATTTATTGGCATTCAGAACGGTACAAACAAGCAGAGGAACTCTTTGTAAAACTGCTTGAGAAACAAAGAAAGCTGCTGGGGGACGATCATCCAGACACCCTGAATGCCATAAATAATCTGGCAACCACATTTTCCAGATCAGGTCAACTCCAGAAGGCAGAAGAGCTTCAAGTCATTGTGCTGGAGAAACAGAGAAAGCTTCTGGGCAAAGATCATCCATCCACTCTAGATGCCATGCATAATCTGGCAGAGATGTTTTCCCAAACAGGTCAACTCCAGAAGGCAGAAGAGCTTCAAGTCATTGTGCTGGAGAAGCGGAGAAAGCTTCTGGGGGAAGATCATCCAAAAACTCTTCATGCCACAGTGTTGGTGGGTCGGCGACCCGAAGTGACCAGTCGCTTTTGACATTCAGTGACTAGTCAGCGACCAGTCATCGGGTCGCATGAGTGACCCGACCTTTGCACTGCCCTCGCGTCGTCTAGCCGAAGCTAACCGACGCTAGCTGAGCGACCGCTCCCACGTCTTCGGCAATGTGCGTGGTAACAGTGTGGTAACGTCGCTGTGGTGAGTTAGGTCACCAAGTCAGGCCGCTCCGGTGACCGGACTGACCCGACCTGACTGACCTTTCGACTAGTCACTGACCAGTCAGCGACCTGCACAACACTGTCATGCCATGTATAATCTGGCAAACACATTTACCAAATCAGGTCAACTCCAGAAGGCAGAAGAGCTTGCGGTCATTGTACTGGAGAAGCGGAGAAAGCTACTGAGTGAAGATTATCTAGACACTTTGAAGGCTATGGATAGCCTGTCAGTCACATATCACAGGTTAGAGAAGTTTCAGAGGGCAGAGGAGCTTCTGATTGCAGTGGTAGAGAAGTATAGAAGGGCCCTTGGTGATAATCATCCAGACAGCTTGCGTACAATGCGGAATTTAGCAAGAACATACCGCTCTCTGGACAAACTAGCTGAAGGAGAGGAGCTAGAACACCTCGTTGCAGCTATTGAAGAAGCTTCTTGAGAGTTTACGGTGGAGATATCGGAGGAAACAATGAGGCTTAACAGACAACTGTGTACACTATATGGACAAAAAGAATGACCGATGGGTGTTTGGGGTCATTTCGGGGTCAAATGACTCCAAATAAAATGCTAGCATAAACTTCTGTCGATTTCATGAAGATCCATGTAGTTAAACCCAGGAGTACCCTCATTAGTTCCTCTGTAATAAAATAATTTGGCGTATTTCGCAAAATCGAGTTTGTGGAATTATCTTGTATGCAAAAATGGTGCATATAGTCTGAAATTACTCCCAAATTAGACCCTATTCATGCTTTATTTCACCTAGATTGATGCTGTTTTGAGCTCATGGCGGGCCCTCCAAGTTGGCCATTTTTGGCCATTTCCGGTCAAAATCACCCAAAATCGTCAACTTGCATTGGACATTGCAAGCCCAAAACACCATCAATCTAGGTGAACTAAAGCATAAATAGGGTCTACTTTAAGAGTACTTTCAGACTATATGCACCATTTTGCATACAAGATAATTCCACAAACTCGATTTTGCAAAATACGCCAAATTATTTTATTACAGAGGAACTAATGAGGGTACTCCTGGGTTTAACTACATAGATCTTCATGAAATCGACAGAAGCTTATGCTAGCATTCTATTTGGAGTCATTTGACCCCGAAATGACCCCAAACACCCATCGGTCATTCTTATTGTCCATATAGTGTATCGCTGCACTAGAGTCTCGCATCCGCCAGTGAGCAGCACCATTGGGTAGCTTGTTGTAGCTACGCCAGAGTAAAGTTGATCGAAAGCACGTGCGGAATAACGTCGGATGAAACAGAGCCAGCTTCGTCACAGAACGTTAGACCACGACCAACATCCGTACACTGCGGGCTCAGTCGCCACCAGCGTATGGTGACCCGCAACCACACATATATGGGCGTGCAAGCCGCTGAGCGCCCGTAGCAAAAGTATCGGTCATCAACAGGTATGCCGTGCGAAGAAAATTCAAGCAACACAAAAAAAAGTGATAGCCGAACGCAGCGAACGTGAAGTTGAGTATAGCGCAGCGCGAGGAGAACGGTGTGCTACAGAGCTGGGCAAACCGAGATCGCATTCGGCATTACGCTGTTTACGAACGCAAACTGTGAAGGAAACGACGGAAAATATGCGCACGAATCCCTCACAGTCATTCGGGGGACAATTTTTGGCCTGCGGATGAAGGGAGCACCAGGGCAGGAAAAGTATGAGAAGTATGAATAGCTGAGAGGGAGAAGGAGATTGGGCGGCGCAAAGCATTAAGGCGTGATGAGCAGAGAAAATGCGGGCCGAGGCATAAGAACTTTGGAGATGAGGGGAATGCCCGTTGTCTAAGCGAAGAGAATCACAGGGAAAGGATACAAGAGTCCATCCTTCGTAGATTGCGCTACAAAAACGAGAAACATCAAAGGCTCGGAGGGCACAGATGGGAACACAGAAAGCAGCGGGAAGGATTGAAGACATCGTAACCCACCGAGATAGGGATGACAGCCGCCAGATCTGAAAGGAACATGACGCGGAGACACCCGGGGTTCGGTTTTGTCTGGCTCATGGTCGGGTGGGCGATGTTCATATTTATGAGCAAATCCGTGAACGTGCGAATGAGAGTCGAAATGAATAGAACTCCGAAATGTGAATAGTGAGTGAGTTTACGGCAAATTATGATCAGCGTGCAGCTCGGATACAAACGAAGCAATAGTTACTCTCTTTTTACCCTCTTTATAAATTACACACATCTGAAGCTCTTTAAACTCCGCTGATCCCACGATGTGCCATCGTGATGTCGAGCTCCCGAGCTTGATCCACACGCTCTGGAAGAGACGGCTGACCGTTCCGGACAAATGCCGTCTTGCGCCGTTCACGGCGGCTTGCTGTCATCTGACAGCAATCTGACATTGTGTGAAATTATCTCACAGCAACAAAAGGCTTCAATGAGCTTGCTCGAACTCATTCAAACTGGTCAGTTAGAAGATCAGTTTTTACATGCCCAATAGGCTGCCGTCGCATATTCTGTGGCTATAAACACATGAAAGGGAATGGGAGGCCGCGAAGCGGCCGACCAGTCCCTTGTATGAACTTAGATTTGAGCCTCGGCCGCACGTAGGCAAAACTTACGGCAGAAGTCTAGAGTGAATCTTGATAACTCGGCGGATCGTCACTTGGCTCGGTTGTTGCGAGTAATTCGGCACCGGATCCAAGTTACTCTAGAACCAAAATATCGACGTAAGAGAAAGGCTGTAACTCAGCTTGTGGGAAATGCTTATGCTTGGATTTGGCTCGGATTGCTTGATGTAAAATTAATTAATGAATGGCACACAGATCTTCGTGATAATGCTCATCTCAAGAGAGACTGAGACTTGCGTTTAGATGGTTCGGATACTCGGAAGACGCGAAATCGTGTTCGTTGAAATTTTCCTGGTCAAAAGCAACTCAATGAATGATTGGGGGGTAGACTCAGGCTTGAGGGAAGAGTAAGTAGAAGGAAGAGGAAAACTCCGCTCAGAGAGTCCTACGGCTGTGTACAGATCGCAGATTCTATTGAAATTGACCTCGTCACCGGCGGTTGTAGGTAGATTGGAGGAGGGAACTGAAATCATCAAACTCGATGGAGTTTTTGCTCGAAATAAATCAACTGCATGAATACATCGCACTTCAACTCGGAATCGATGGTGGAGGTAGAAAAAGAGTGCAAGAACAGCGGATTGGACGTATCTCGGAATCGAAATACTCATAATATTGGCCGGCAGGGTATCGCTCCAACTCGTGAGTGAGTTCGTTTGAAATCTTCCCAGAGAACAGGGAAGGATCCCGGTAATCGTCCGATTCTACGACAAGTAACGGCTCAGCGAAGTTTTCTCTGAAACTTGGCTCTAAATCTCGAAACACCAAGGCTGTAGCTGTATAAGATCAAACATTTCCGGACGCCGAAACACGGTCAGTAGTCTCGTTTATACCGCAGAAATAAATGTGACAGTCCTCGTGAAATAACTTGAGATCCTCAAAGGGGAGTACTTTAAATTGTTGCTCGGTAAATTTGCGATTTTTTCGAGATTTCAGCGAGAAGAAGGGTCCGTTTGCAGTGCGCAGGAAGTATTAAGTGTTAATAATCGAACCATGGTCGACGCAGAAGATAAGATGTGTGCGATTGGGCCGGATGCGAGCGGGCGAATACGCGCGCGCACGGCGCTGGAATGGGCTGAGAACGTGGTTAGGTACATTGAGGGTACAGTAGATATCTGAGGTACGGCCACCGTTGCAATTGGAATGGCGGACTCGGTAAACTCCGTGGTATTGCTGAAGTGACTCCAGAGGTCGGCAACAGTTCGTCAGGATCAAAGTAGCCGTAGAGAATGCCTACAGAGTCAGTGAGCGAGGTTGATAGACGTTGGAATGCCGCTGACGAAGTAGAAGTCCCACTGTGAAACAGTGATATCTCGATGCTTTCGAAGACGGAGATCTGACGGTTTGCGGGGTAGAGGTGGCTGCAGGTAGGGTAGATGTCAATGCGGTGGAGGAGCGGCGGAATGACGACGGCTCAGGGAAGGGGGATGATGACGCCAGTCGCAGTCGGGTACAACACTTAGGGAGGGATGAAGACGAAGAATCACCGGGGAGGTCACAGACCCGGTGCACTCGGTCCGTGGCAGCGTGCGGCACCATGTCGTCTATTAGGACGTATTTCGTGGACTCGTCCTTGAGCTCGTCGACCGCCGCGCCGCTATTCGAGAAGAATGGGCTCGCCTCGATGGTGCTGCCGCGCGGACGACCGGAGATAGAAGCCCGCCGGATGCGATTTGAGGTGCTGGCGTGTCCGTTCGAAAGCCGAATACGTTCAATTGAGTCATACGACGCGAGAGACAAGCACAGGAGGCAGCAGAATATCCATAAAACAGAGACCCCCGTCGACTCGCACCGGTATCAAATACGGGACGGCGCCTGTTCCGTGACTAAAAGGCAGCGCAGTAGATGTCGTTGTTGTCAGTTGAATGAAAAGAAAGGTAGATCGACGGCTCAAGCAAGCAACCTACGGATCCAAGGGACGGTATTCTTTTCCGCCATCCCGCTGACGGCGGCATCGTGTTTAATCTAGGCTCACGCTCCCATTAGTGTCCCCCAATTTCGACACCGAATGGGCTTGTCGCAGACGAATACAAGTTGGAAGGAGTAAGAAGAACTTCGAGTTACTCAAAGAACCATTCAGGACGTACCGGAAGACCAGCAGACTAACAAGATATAGATGAGAGTCACTTACAGAAAGATAGATGGTCATGTCAGTCTCAAGATCACGATAGCCAATAAGTAGATTCGCGATTCAAGACGGAGCGTGCCGTAACCCCCAGAAATAATGACTGAATCATTGAAGCCAGAGCCAGGAAAATTAAATATACAGAGGCAAGAGAGTGAGGCCGAGAATGTGCGGCATGACTTTCAAAAGTCCCAGGCGGCTTCGACACGTCAGAGGCGGTTGCGCTGAGATATCGGTGTCGACTGCTTGAAGCGCGCACGGATGGAAGAGGTAAGAGCCACCATTCCACACGGGAACGGGCCTAGCCTCAGGCAGTGAAGAGATCCAGCACCTCAGCCGATGAGTGAACTAAATTGGCGCGATTGATGATGCAAATGAGTTCGGATCAATCATGAGATCATTCGACACATCCATCCCGTCTCTTACCGTCATACCAAGTGCGGCGTCCACTCATTATCCAACGCGCACAAGACTGCCCCTAAAAATGCACCTGCTGTGGCCACCAGTTTGCCCACTCCCACGTTCTCTCGCGCCACGTCAGAAAATTACCACCGAGAAAGCGGCCTTGCTCGTGAGTGGGGTAGTGGGTGTAGGCTGGGGTGGCGGAAGGTGTGTCTCCTCCGTGTATGAAAGCAAACGAATGAACACTCATCAGGCGCCCTCTCCGCCTCTTCTTCCTCTTCGGCCGCAATACGCACTTCTACATCAATCGCTATCACCATCGCCACGAAGACGAGCTTGAGCACTAGCAATACGGCCCCACGAATGCGAGCACGAACCCGTCTACTGCCACCAGCTCCACCAGCCCGTGCACAAGCCCAAGCCCCAGCACATCGGGGCCGGGGCGCGCGCTCTCTCCCGAGGACTTCGCGCCCTCCCCGTTCGCATCGCCGCCTGTGCTGACCGCCTGTGTGCTTTCGAGGGAGCTCTCCGCACCCGCGCCTTATCTGTGCTGCCCGCATGTGCGTCGCTGACGACTCCTGGTTCGACCCTTGGCGCGGGTGTGGGTAGGCGGCGGTATGGATGCACTAGGCGCGGCCACAGATGGGAGGGCAGCAGCGGACCCCATCCCACTGGCAGTCGCGCTTGACAGCGTCGGCATCGCACCCGGCCCGCCTGTATCCCCGGCTTGGCCCCTCTCGTATGCGGTGTTCCCGCTCTCGTCTCCTTCCGCGTCTCAGCCCGAGGGCGTATCGGTTACAGTCGCTGCGAGTACCGTCTCGGTATACTCCTGTTTTACATCCCCGGCCCTGCCGCTGCCGACGGGGACTTACGGCGCGCCTGGGTGTTTGGGATGCTGCCGCCAGGGGAGCGCACGCTGGCGGATGCGCGGGAGGCGGAGGGGAGGCGGGTGCTGCAGAGGTGGTGCAGAGTGTGGGGTGCAGAATCGGTGCTAGGCTGGTACCTCTTTGCCTGTTAATGGTGGTGCGCTTGTTTCTTCCTGTTTCCTTTTTTTCTTCTCTCTTCCGCCTCTATCTGGCTTCCGTGGCTTATCACTAACACAACCACTTCCCCCAGCACCCCACCACGCGGACAGGCAACGACCAGGCGCTGTCGTCGCCCTCTTTTACCTCCTGTATTCGCCCAATACCAACGTCCGACGCGTAAACGACCTATCCAGCTGCTCACCCTCACCAAATGGTATCAAAACGACCGCGCATACCGCACAGCGCGGCAGATCTAGAGGAAGTTTAGGGTACGTGCGCTGCTTTTTTTCTGTCCTGTTTTATTCACGTCGACGCGTCGTCATGTCTTCGATTTCCGTTGTACTGTATGTATATTCTTTCCCCCTAGCTCTTTCTTCCATCCCTCCTCACCTATCCCTCCATCTTGCCTATTATTTTCACCTTCTCTTTACGCATTCTTCTCATACTTTGCCTCCTTCCTCCTTCCTTAAATCGTTGTCCTGCTTCTTTCCCCGGGTCTCCCTTTCTCCTTTCGCTTGTCGTACTTGGCTCAGGGATATTGGTTTGAAAAACAATATATATTTGAAACTAGCCCTCGTGACAGATATCAGAACCCGTTCTGTTACATCAAATGGCAGTCTGTGCGAAGGGCCAAAGGGCCAGGGCGTTGCTGCCGACAGACCACCCATTCGAGCCGCGTCTAACATCTCGAGAATGAGGAGAGGCCTCCCAAGGCAGCGCGTCCGAGTCGCAAATTAAACGCGTGAGCTCTCATGGTGGCGTGGTTGGTGAAAAAATTCAATGGCAGACGAAAAGGAATGTGGCGGTGCCGCAACGACGTCGGCAGCGATGCCTAACATGGCATGGCCACACTCTCTCGACTTCCCGCTCGCGATCTCGTTCTGAACTTCTGGCCTCGCTGCAAGTTAAAATTTCTTCATTTCGTGCCTCCCTCAATCCCAGTGGGATCTTCTACCTCTTCCTCCCCGTCTGTTTCGCGCTTCCACCTCGTCGACTGCTCTTCGGAATATTGTGGCCCTCTCGCAATCGTTCTCAACATCAGCTTCCCCAAGTCTCTCGGCCGGTAAGCTCTCCGAGCCTTACTCGCTTGATTGTAATATTAATAATAATAATAATAATCATCGCGGCGCTACCGACTTACAAATTCTCCTTCGGTGCTATGATTTTTCTTCTAGCGGCTCTCGCTTTTTCGGAATCGCTGTTCCCTTCCTAATGTTTTAGTTCTCAGATAGCTCACAGATCACCAGCTTCCCAAGTGACTTGTTTCCTCCCGTTTTTTTGGAGATTGCGTCCCAATTATTCTGTGCTGGTCTTCGTCTCTTCATCTGTGACTTGTGCATCATCCCCGTCCATTATCTGCACTCGCCTGCCGTAGAGGGCTCCACAACGTTTTGCAACTGTACTCCTGCACTTTCCTGGATTTTCCGAGTAAAAAACCTCACCTCGGCTGGCTAGTGAGAGGCCTTCGGCGTGCGGAGCGTTCCAGATTTTCCTCTCTGCGACGTACACCGCTCCATGCCCGCCATGCATGCGCTCTATCTGCTGCTCGCATTCGCTCCCTCGCCGCTTCACACAATGTGAAATTTAAATTATCGTCATTCTCTCCTCCACTCCTTCTCGCGATGACTGCGGGTTTCAATCTATCGCTGCCCAGACCCGAGATAATTGCAAGCGACTTGCTATCAATGAGCCAAGTGCCCCCCTCGGTAGATACGCTAAATTCGACGAGGACTCTCGAGTCTAAAGGTGCGCCATGTTGCTTTCGCCTCCTTGCGCGGATTCCTCGCCGCCTGGGATGACCCGCTCTAGATGCGCGTTGCTTCCTGATACGTTCCCATCGCATTTTTGCAGTGTTTACTCCTCGCGGTTGCACAGCCAGATTCGAATGTGTTGTTCGCGATTCTTGCGCGTGTTCGCTTCGCTGCTCTATCTCCTATAAAATCTCTATCTTATTCTATCTTCTCTCCTCCCATTGCCTCCTCGGCCTGTCGCAATCCCGCTCCTTCAATAATTGTGCTTTAACCAACCACACCACACACCTGGGCACCTCGTTTTTTCGTCTTCCCGGCTCAGACGCAGATCGACACGCACCCAATACAATCTTATCTTCGATGTTATTCACGTGCTTCATGTGCCCAGTTGGTGGTGTTCGCAGCCCACTCAGAAAAACGATCGATCATGGGCCGTGGGTGGAATCAAGTGCTATCTCCCTCCGGCTGTTCTGTCCTTATCGGCCGAATTTTTTTCGCCCACGGCCAGGACAATGGCGCATACGGGAGTTTTAGGTGCCACATGTTGTGGGCGCCTGCTCTATGACTCTTTAAGCAGTGCGAAAATTTATGGATCGTATTTCTTTGACTTTGCAACTCATCCATTCCTTCCTTCATTTATTTTGATCTATTTTACTCTACAAGGATTTGTTGTTCGTGAGACCGCAGCCAGAGTCTTTAAAACAAACGAACTGATTAGTCACTCGCCTCGAAGGACCGATCACGGCACACCTGTTCCGTGAGGTTGGAATCTTCCCTGTCAAGTGCACGCGGCCAAAAAAGCATCTTCTTCCAGCCGGAGTTTCTGCAGGTGTCAAGGCTCCGATCTACTTCCGCGAAGGTGGAGAGTAGAACTGCCTCGCATACATGTTTGTTTGTGATTTTTATGACTTTGAAAATATATGGAAGCAGAGGGCGCTCAATATGTTTGACTACCCTTGGCATTTTTTCTACTGTCGTCGGTTTGAAAGCAGAAACTCTAGAGGCGTCATGAGCGGTCTGAGTCCGATCATTGATTTTCTCGGCGATGGCTTTCCCAGTCTCTGGCTTGATTAAATTAGGCCTGTCATGTATTCGAAGGCTTCTAAAGCGCACACGCTCCACGGATTCACTTGCCGAAACTCAAGTCTTTGTAAAGTCTTCACAACCATTTTGAATATTGGCCCGGTTATCACATTGTCAAAATTCATCCATTTTTAATTCCAGCGTCTTTATTGACAGTATTATATCTCGTTCGAGAATTGGTATATGCTATCACCGTCGGCATTCATGCCGCGCCGCACAATCGCCTTCCATCACAATGTGCTTGCATCATGTGGCACCCTCGTCTCCAACTCTCACCATGTCCGCAGGTAGTCCCCCCAGTACCAGAGCATCCACCCCGTCCCAGAAGATGAAGAGTAGAATATTGCATCACAAATCTCCATCCACTTCAAAATCAGATTGGCTTATGGATTTAATCCAGGCTGCAAATATACTCAAAGAGGCAGCAGAGCTTGTCCCAGTACCATATGTGAAAGGTGTCTTGGGAACAGTTGTAATCCTGTTGGAGACTGTCAAGGTCTGTATTTGACGATGGTTCTTACAGAATCGGTGCCTAATCCTCTGATGCAGAAGATGAAGGAGAATCAGGATGATCTAAGAGAGCTCTGTGAAAGTACGATTCGGATCGCAGTTTTCCTCCGTGGTCAGGTGGTGTCTCATCAGGACACATCCGACCTGAGAAACCGGTGCCAAAAGCTCGAGAGGTAGGCAATGAAATTCTCATCCCACTTTTTGTTCTGTATTCAAGCTATCCTACAGCTACTTAGACGGTGTTGTTCCTGTGATAAAGCAACAGCAGAAGAAATCGGAAGGGTTCCGTGGCCACATCAGAGGATTTTTCAAGGCAAACAATATCAGGGATAAGGTTGCCGGATATCAGAAGGGCATTCAAGAACTATGCTCAGACCTTGAGGCGAGGCAGTTTGCATTCATAAAATGCCGGTTTACTGACTACAGAATGTAGTTTATGACCACTGTTGAGATTGGATTCAAAGCAGAGGAAATTCACATAGCAGTCACCGCAATGGGGCTCAAGATGAATGAATTTCTTGCAGCTGTGGTGCCTTCCAGTACGCTTGTTTTCATTTTATCTCATGGAATCTGACTCGTGATCTGGTGTTTTCAGAGTCTCCTGAGGTGCAAGCAACACACACTCCTCTCAACAATTGTCCTCCGGCATCTAGAATATTCCATGGCAGGCAGGCAATTCTTGCCAAAATGCATCAGTTTTTCAGTCCGAACCTGGGAAAGCAGCAAATTTATGTGTTGCATGGACTAGGTGGTGCTGGGAAGACACAGATTGCATTAAAGTTCATTCAAGAATCATCCCAGTAGGTTAAATCATCATCTTCAAATATTCCACCATTGTCTGATCATCATTATAGCTTCATCAACAAATTCTTCCTTGATGCAAGCACTACCAAAACAATTGAGACAGGCCTGAAGAACATAGCCACAACAAAAAATGCCGGCAACTCCATAGAGGAAGCCCAGCAGTGGCTTACCAGTAAACAGGAAGAGTGGCTGCTGTTCTTTGACAATGCCGATGATCCCAAGATCAACCTGAATAGTTTTTTACCCCAGTGCAATCATGGAAATATTCTGATTACGTCTCGGAATCCTGGGCTCTGTGTCTATGCAGGGTCAAATTCTCTGGTAACAGACATGGAAGAGACAGAAGCTGTAGAATTATTGCTCAGAAGTGCAATGCAAGAGCTGTCACCCAGCAATGTGAAATTTGCAGCTGAGATTGTGAAGGTCTGTTGCAGTTATCTCACTCCTTCATTTATTCACTCTGAGTGTTCAAAGGTACTATGGTATCTTCCCCTTGCAATTGTTCAAGCTGGAGCATTCATCTTTGAATGTGGGGCATTGGACAGTTATTTGGATCTCTACACAAGGAATCGAGCCCAACTGCTCCGTGATAGGCCAGCCCAATCTCACGATGCCTATGCTTGGACAGTGTATACAACATGGCAAATGAGCTTTGATAAGCTCAGTCCACCAGCAGCTATGTTTTTGCAGCTTTGTTCTTTTCTTCATCGAGATGGGATTTCAGAGGACATTTTCAGTCGAGCTGCCACATATAAATTCCCATCCTCTGGTCGATCCAAGGAGGAACTACAGAAGCCCCTGGAATTCCTCTCACATTTCTTAGGGCCTGCCGGGGAATGGAATTCACTGGCCTTCTTGAAAGTCACTAGGGAGATCAAGGCACTTTCGCTCCTCAACTTTGATCCATGGAGGAGAGTGTTCTCGATCCATCCTCTAGTTCATGAGTGGAGCCGCAACATTCTTTGCAATGCAGAATCATACTATTCGATTATAGGTCCCATATTGGGCATGTCCATTAAAAAAATTCCACCGCAGGATGCAGAGCTCTCATGTTTGAGCTTGATTTCTCATGTTGACTCTTTTCTGCACAAGAACCCAGATGGTTGTGTAGAGTTTGGTGCACAATATGGATATGTTTATTATTTTTCAGGACGGTATAAAGATGCAGAGGAACTTTATGTAAAAGTGCTTGAAAACAAGAGAAAGCTTCTGGGGAAGATCATCCAGACACTCTTGATGCCATGTCTAATCTGGCAGCCACATTTTACGGATCAGGTCAACTCCAGAAGGCAGAAGAGCTTCAAGTCATTGTGCTGGAGAAGCGGAGAAAGCTTCTGGGGGAAGATCATCAAAACACTCTTGATGCCATGAGTAATCTGGCACTCACATTTTCCAAATCAGGTCAACACCAGAAGGCAGAAGAGTTTCAAGTCATTGCGCTGGAGAAACGGAGAAAGCTTCTGGGGAAGATCATCCAGACACTCTGAATGCCATGCATAATCTGGCAACCACATTTTCCAGATCAGGTCAACTCCAGAAGGCAGAAGAGCTTGAAGTCGTTGTGCTGGAGAAGCGGAGAAAGCTTCTGGGGGAAGATCATCCAGACACTCTGAGTATCATGCATAATCTAGCAGACACATTTTCCAAATCAGGTCAACTCCAGAAGGCGGAAGAGCTTCAAGTCATTGTGCTGGAGAAGCGGAGAAAGCTTCTGGGGGAAGAACATCCAAAAACTCTAAGTGCCATGTATAATTTGGCAGCCACATTTTTCAAATCAGGTCAACACCAGAAGGCAGAAGAGCTTGAAGGCATTGTACTGGAGAAGCGGAGAAAGCTTCTGGGGCAAGATCATCCAGACACTCTGAGTGCCATGCATAATCTGGCAGACACATTTTCCAAATCAGGTCAACTCCAGACGGCAGAAGAGCTCCAAGTCATTGTGCTGGAGAAGCGGAGAAAGCTTCTGGGGGAAGATCACCCAGACACTCTGAGGGCTATGGATGGCCTTGGATGGACATACTACTGCCTGGGCCAATTTCTAAATGCTGAGGAGCTTCAAGTTGAAGTGCTAGAAAAGTATAGAAAGGCCCTTGGTGATAATCATCCAGACAGCTTGCGTACTATGCAGAATCTAGCACTGACATACCGCTCTCTGGACAAACTGGTTGAAGCAGAGGAGCTGAAGGACCTCATTTCAGCTATTAAAAATGCTTCTTGAGATTTTGATGTGGAGTTATCAGAAGAGTTTGATGAGATATCTCGAGGCTTGGCGGACAGTTGTCTGTATTGTACATTTAATGTTTCCCCCAAATATATACATATCACATGGAAATCATGGTCTGTAAGGATCCTCACTGGTCAAGTATCCCAGTTCAGTAAATTAGGTAAGAGCAGGGCATTCCCCTTGGCTGCAAATTCAATATTTGTGCAAGTTGTTTGAGGTCTCCCACGGAATACTGTGCTAGGTCGACTCAGCCCACATCCAAATGATAATGAGGAGGTAGCCCAGTTTAGGTCTTTAATTTTTCGAAGCTGCCAACACTTCTGATCAAAGATGTTGGACTAACAAGTTGACAATGCTTCCTGTAGCTTGCAGCAAGGATCACCAACTCAATCTTATCATATTTTCCCAGGAGAATTGTGTCTTGGGTGGAGGAGAAAGAACAGCGAGCAGGAAGCTCCAACAATGTTTGACTGCATCTAAAATTTAAACCCTCAGGCAGGTGCAGGATTTAATATAAACAAATGCAAATGCTGACTCTGACAGGAGGAGTACTCGATAATATCTTCAGTTTATCCCGCAATATGGTCTCTATGCATTGGAATTTCATCCAAAGTATGTAGACTGGAGTGGAGTGAACACCTGGAGTTCAATGTACTGTTGAATCTCAATAAAAACCCGCACACCTTTCCTCAGGATGAATGTTCATTTTTGTTCCAAAGGTTTGCGTCCACCAAACCACGGAAGGGAGTTGATTGGATGGTGGCCACCAACAAAACAAATTTCAAAGATGGAGAATGACTACGGCAATGCACATCAATTCATTGTCCTGTTGGATAGACAGACTTTGAGTGTTTGAATGGGTGAAGTGTCGGTGGCGGTTGAATTGCGTCAGTGCGACCAAAGTGAATGCATCACAACTCCGAGTACATTGGAGGATTCCGGCCAAGTGTCTGACCGAGAAAGACAACAAAAATGACATTGAATATACATTTGGCAGTCACCATCTACACCCAATTGCACCGAAATATCAACCATTTTCTTTTACTTTCAATACTTTACCCGGGCCGCAGGTAGAAAATCAGTTCGGTCACAACGCAGAGAGATCATTCAGAATCAAGTTGAGCCTGATAAATGAACGAGATGAGCATCAAATCAGTGCCGCTTGTTAGTAATAAGGAAATACAAGTGGAAAGGAAATAAACTCCGGGTTTGGTTCAAATTCGATGTTGGCAATCTTGCCTTGGGGGTAAATTCGGGTGAGTGCTCTGTGGAGGCCACAACTTGGCTCCACATCTATGTACATACTTAACTGGAATTTTTTAGCCCCTGCCGCAATAAAATTTATTATATTGCGACGCGGGCAAAGAAATTAACGCGATCACGCCTTCGTGTCGCTCGCCCACGCCCACCACGGTTGAGACAAGGCTCGGAGAGTGGGGTGAGGGGAGAGAGGACGGGTCGTGCCGAGCGGTGTTTGTTATTTGCACACGCTTGGCACCGTCTCTCTCATCCTTAACGATCCAAACGCGTACATACCCTCCCACTGCGGTGACCAGTTCGCCTGCTTCGAACTCCTCTAGCACCACGTCAAAAGATGGCACGCCCCCAAGAAAGCTTTTACTTGGGGAAGCGGGCGGAGCGGGTGTAGGCGGAGGCGGGCTCGGGAGGCGGAAGGTGCGTCCCCCTTCATGTCGGCGTATGAAGACAGACAACTGAACGACCGCTAACCCACCCGCTAGGTACAAGCGCCGTCGCGCGCGCGATCACCCAAACAGGCATGCGACCGGTGCGCGGAGAGTAGTTCATCGTGCGATGGGAGTAATCCATGTGGTGAGTCTTCGCGGTTTTGTTATTCTCTTTTTCTTTTGTCGACAAGGCGCATGAGTTGTTTTGCATTTTGCATAGACGGGCTGGCGTTTGCATCATCAGCGCTTTATTTTTGTTGTTTGCGCTGGTACGGGCGCCGCGCGTTGTCGTCATCATGACGCGTCCCGTGTTGTTACCTCTTTCTAGTCTGCTTTCTTTCTTTCCAGTTCCTCAACCTCCCGCGGGGTTGTTCATTCTCCCGCGTCACCTCGCGTCACTACGTGACGCGTCCCTTTCTCGACTCGTCTGAAATTGGACTCGCACTGGGTGGGCACGGTGGCCGGTGATTATTTCGTGGCTGGCTTGCCTTGCGCTGCGATGACGACTAGAATAATCTGTGATGACGACGACACGGCGTGCGGCGTACGGTGTCGAGGCGCACTCTGCAGTATGCGTGCCGTGTCAATTATTTTTTCTCCTCGGTCGACTCCCCTTGAGGGTCTATTCATATCCAAGGCGGACACCATTTCTCTTGTCTTGCCTCACTTGCGATGAGAGGCGCGCGCTCAATTTCTATATTGGCGCTGTGAAGACTTTCCATCCCTGCATGCTGGTGTGGTGTCCATCGACACAGTGTGGAAGAGGTGGATGACCCGCTCGTAGTCATCCCCTATTTACCTATCTCCGTACGTACTTTACGGTATACCGGTCCCCGGACCGTTTATTTGTTCTGTACGTACACATGTCAAGAACACACCTTCTCACACCCAAACTACTACCATCCCCGCGACCAGTGACCTGAGCGTTCCACCGCGAGCGTGTCGCCAGTGAACCCCTTTCTTTACTCCACCCGTACACCCCGTATCCCGGACGACCGACCCAATTTCTGTCTACGAGCAGAGAACTCGCTGCTGCGACAACAGGCGGCCTGCGCCGCTCGGTCCGCATCGTCCTTTCTCTTTTCATCATCGCGTCCCTCATACCTATACTGATGTGTTTTAAGCCCAGCAAAACGCGTCGCCCGCAAAACGCGCTGCACATTTATCAAATTCCACCGCTAGACTCCGCCCTATCTGTCGTCCCCTTTGCCTCCTCCTTGCCCAGTTCCTCTCTATTCTCCCACTCCCTCCCGACTTCCCACTCTTCTGCATGATCGCTCGCGCACCACGCGCACTCGCCCCTCTTGCACCCCACGCTCTCGCTCGACTCCGCGCCAGGGCAGTTCCTCCACGCATAGCAGCAGGCGTCTGGGTTCGTGCCGGCGCCGACGTTTTCGTCGAACGAGCGCTTTGCGCATCTGGAGGTTTTTACACGGTAGGGGGGTAGGGGACAGAGGAGCCCGGTATATGGGGAGAGGAGGGACGGTGCGTTCTTCTTTCTTTCATTTCCTCTACCCTCTCCATCTTGCCTTGCTTTCCATCGATCCTCTTCTCCCTCCTTCGTCTTCCCTCGCCCCCCATCCCATCTCTCGCTTTTCCAAACCACAAAATCGAATCCGAATCCGAATAGAATACTGAATAATAGTGCATAGGATTGTCGCTACGAGACTGTCCGGCTTACTATGAGTACGAGCACGCCGATTCGGAACACAGCGGGGCGAGTGTGGGAGGGAGCGTGAGCGAGGGGAATTACCCGACGAGCAGTGCGGTGAGTGGAGTCTTTTTTGCTGCCCTTTCAATTTCATGCGCGCGGCATCGCGACTTGCCTTCTTTGGATGTGCGAGCGAGGATCGCGATGCGGAGGGGGAGATGGCTTGGGCACGGGCATGGGCGGCGCGTTGTCCTCGTTCTAAGCCACGGCAGCGCCGGCGCCATCTGTGCAGCAGCAGGCGCTCCAGCAGCATCTCCAGGCAGCCACGGGCATGTGGGCTTCCCGCCGCAGATACAGCTCCCGCTCCCGCTATGCCCGCCCCCTTCACAAGCGTTGCGTGCTGCACCTTCCTCGTCGTCTACTTGCTCCCCATTTCTCGCACATACTGACGCACGCATTTCATCTTCGCAGGACTACGGCCCTCCCTACCTCAACGGCCATGACCTCCGCCACGACCCCGACTGGCACCACCGCGATCTGCGCTCCCATCCCTATCCCCCCGCCCTCTACCCGCACGCGCACCATCCCGCGGCCGCAAGACCTCCGCTCGCCCGAGCTCTCCTCCACCTTCGGCTCATGAACTTCGACGACCCCAACGTCCGCGCAGGGCTTGCGAGTGACGGGGTGCCGTTCTTCTCCATCGAGGTGCGGGGACGTTGCGCGAGGAGATGAAAGCCGGATGAGGAGGGAGGGGAAGCATGCACCCAGCTCGTCCCGCCCGCGGCGCTCGCGTTTCAGGCGTACTCGCCTCCCGGGGTCAGCGCACTCGCATTCGGCGTCGTCCGTGTTCGCGTCGTCCGGGCACAGATGTCTGCAGCGCCTCTGAGCGGCGGGATGGGTGGTGGAGGGGGTGGAAGCGCGAAGACGCCCGGCTTGCGCGAGGCAGAGACGCGCGAGCTGAGAGTTCTGGAAGGCGTATATGTGCACGCAGCTCAGGGCCCGTCGGATAGATCCGCTCGGGTTGCATACGCCCAGTGCGAGTAGCACGGCGATGAAGGGATGCTGGATGCTACGCTACGCCGACGAGGCAGAGTGTCGCCGCCGCCGGGGGAGGAGGTATCAGCATGATGGCAGCGCGCGCGATCCGCGCCACGACTCGGAAGCCGCTACATGCGCGCTACAGCGTGCGCGACGCTGTACGATGTCCATACGCTTGAGACCGTCCTGCTGCACACCTAGCCCTCCGCGCACCACCAGCTGTCCGCGCAGCACGCAGCGCTGGCGTTCCTCGGCGCCCACGTCACATCGCCGCCTTTCCGCACACCATGACTTTTCAGCAGTGTACTGCCGTCGCCGCCCGACGCCTGCGCCTGCCGTGCTCCCCAGCACCACCTTCACCACCTCCTGCGTACGCAGCGCAGCGCACGCGATGATGTTTCCCATCGGCGGCGCTCTTTTATCGTCTCCTCGTGCGCCTCCAGCAAGTACCACTCTCCGCGCCTGGCACATCCTCCGTACCACCGCCACGCCTGCGGCAGCCACTCCGCATCGCCCACGCCGTATCGCCGGAGCGCACACCAAGTGCAGTGAGTGTGTTTTGTCGCCCACGCCGCCCTCCGCTCCACACTTCGGCCTGCAGCGCACCGCGAATATGACGGGCAGCGGTTGTCCTTCCATCGCCGCCGCGTGCTTTTCCATCCTCAGTCCCACGCTACACTGCTGTATATGACGGTTCTTTTGTACTAGCAAGAATATTTATTTACGCAGGCGCGCTGTTCTGTGTATTACATATGACTACAACTATGGTCTAGGTACATTACCAAACTACACTACTATATGGCTGGCCTGCGAAAAATACAAGGGCTCGAAGGTCGTTACGAGCGGGTGAGGTGTCGTACATGACAGAGCCTAGCCGCTTATGACGCCCTCTGCCTCTCAATCGCAATAAGCTCAAGCTGGGCGTGTGCACTGGTATAAAAAAAAGGTGCTCACTGACAATGACAGCGACCTCCGCGGCCATAACCGTCATGCCCAGTGCGACGACAGATTAGGCGCTGACCATCTTGGCGTAGACGTTGAGGACGCGAGGGCGTGCGGGGCGGTCGAAGAAGCGCCAAACGGCGGCGAAGAGCACGCGGCTGGAGAGGCCGGGCTCGAACGGGACGATGGGCTGCATGTCGGCGGGGAGGGGCGCAGCCTCGATACGCGTGAGGGTGGCGGACGCGGGGAGGAGGACGAGAAACGCGAGAAGGGCCGAGGATGCGCAGAGCCATGAGCGCGAGCGCCATCGGATCATCGCACTACGTGACGTTCACTACGCGCTCCAGGATGCTCGGCGCGTCGAGGAGGAAGCCCACAAACGTGGCCTGCTGGGCGCGAAGACGACGAGGGAGGGGAGGGAGAGGGATGTGCATTGCTCGAACGGCACCAGGCGCTGGCGAAGAGACTAGATCATAGATGGTTGGGTGGGCGATCATGGTGGTACGTGTCCCGGGGTGAAACCAGAGAGCGCGATTGCGCGCGGGGGCGAGAAAATATACCGAGCTCCGAGTCGATGGCAGCCGAGCGTATATGTCGACAGCATGGCACCACTTGGTACTGGCGAGTCTCAGGACGGCGGTTGCACGGGCGGCCACTGGGATGCCAAGATGGTGTCCCCTGGCGCGCATCTTGGAGCTGAGGCATAGCGTCATCGGTCGTCAGGAGTAAGTACGTCCGAAGGTTATGCCCATTCAAGCCAGAGCGTACGAGGAAATCTGGGACTCCGCTGAACAGGCAGCGCAAGATTCGGGCGTATTTGGAAGCTATGGGTTCAAATGTGAGTCAACCGGAGGACATGGTGAGAGTTGGCTGGTCGAGCTCGTAGACGGTAGATTCTAGAAGGAAGGCAGTGTGGCAGTGCAGGGAAGTCATCGTGGCTGATCGCTAATACGATCACACAACTCCGCACCATCATCTACCAAGTTATCCCTTCAGTCCCCGCTGCCCGCCGTCTACGCTCTTTTCTCTGTCTAGCAGCTCTCTCTTTGATTTCCCTCGGAACCCGACTGGGCCGACTGCGCACTTGGCTTGGCTTCTGAGAATCTGACCTGATTGGGCTCGGTCCACCGCCAGTACAGTTATCTTCCTTAGACGGACACTTTAACACGATTGAGCTTGTACCTCGCTGTTTTGAACCAACCCCTGAAGTTCTGTTCGAAATTCTTCTAAACCTCGCCGCTCTACCAGTGTGTGCAAGGCCCAGATTGTTCTGCGGCCTGCCCTTCGCTCGGTTCTCCTTCGTAATGTCGATCCCAGTGCCCACTTGTGGATCACTTTTCTTGGTGTCGCTCGGCTGGCCCCAGATAAGCATCCGTCCAACCTGGCATTTGATTTACCCACCGATTTCAAACCCGGCACCGCAGAATTCAAAACGGACGCGCGGATAATAGTCATCTTCTGCTCGTTATCCGTATTTCTTCAATAAAAGACGATCTGCGAGCTACGCCCCTATATTTTAAACTAAATTCAATTCATGTACATAGCTTAAGCCTCAAGCACAGAAAGCTGAATCCTTGCGCCTCGTCCTTGTGTCCCTCCTACATAATTGGCACCGCATACAATTCTTCATTGCGCTTTGCATTCGCAAACCCGGACTCTTTTCCCGCGCTCTATGCACGCTTTCATCGTACCTCGGATTCTATGCCTCTTCATGCTGATTTCCGTGGAGTTCAAACCTCGTTTCTAACCGTTTCCTCTTTTCAGCGTTATCTCTCATTTTATCGGCCATGGCGCTTTCTGCCAACTTACCTTTGCCTGCGTTGGCAAGGAATACGCGAATTCCAATGAACCGGGCAGGTCCCTCCTCAGTGCATCAAGACCCACGTCTACGCTTATGTCGCCCATATTTCTCTACCGCGCCGGTGGTTGGCGCGGATTACCCCCCATTGCATTCCCGGTTGCAAGGCCACATTCAAATGCTTTGGTTGATAGGTTCAATCACTTCCTGCCTTTATTCCGGCCTCATTCTCCTTCGCTCAACTGCCGTTGTTCTAGCCGGATTTCTTCCTTCCAGACTTCATCACCATTTCCACGGGCCTTCGGCATTTTTCCATGGCTTGGATGTCACCGAAACAGACTTGATCCTTGGCGGTGGGTTATTGACGGGTCACTGTGGAGCGAGTAGTTTTTTGCATGCTCCTGCTGCTCGTCCTTTCTATTCCCGAGTTTTACTCTATTTTGTTCCGGCTGAGATTCAATGTGCACCGAGAATACTCCAGACCAGACAACGGGTGGTGTGAGTGCTTTCGGATTTTCTGTCTTCTCCTCTCGGACGGTGGCTTCTTTGTGTACGCATTCTTCTCCTCGGTCTAATGTGCATTCTCGTCCACACCCCTCTTCACATCTACAGTGCCTGTCGCATGCCTCCGCTTGTGCTTAATTTCCTCCAGACTTACATCCAAACATTCTGCCTCCAATTTGCTGCACTTCTTATTCTTTTGCTTCTACGTATGAACTGTCAATCTGGTCATTATTCATATAAAGTAATGGAAGGTCCAAAACAATGCTTGACGCTCCAGACATTTTCGCTTGATCGATTCGCATGAGTAGGCACGGCCGTTCGCTCACCCAGGCTGACGATGAAGGTTCAAAGTTGAGTGTCAGCGCGTACAGCGAACTCTGAACGTCTCCCACGCACTACCTATCTTAGACTGTTGTGATTCGTTGGTAGTCTACAAAGAAAAAACTTCCTCCTCTATCGACAGTCGTCGATATTCCCCAGATGCGTGCCAGTTCCGCACCCCGGAGAATCACAACTCTGCACTCATCCGGGAAGACGGAAATCGTACCCCAAAGATTATGCGGCCAGAACGCCGGCAACGAGGATAATCGCGGATAATCCTTCAACATACGGGGGCCTTTTTCAACGGTGTCTAATTTCTCGATTACGCTCGGAATCATAATGGACGCTGGTGCGACCGTAAACTGGTAAAAACTGGCATATCAGTTTTGTGTCTGGTAGACACTTGGCATAGAAGCTTTGCCATGTGTAGGGCATGATTCCCGTAAGAGTCTGAGGAGTGGAAATAAAACGTCCGCGAACTTACAGTCTCAGAGTGACTCTCGAAAGTCCAAAACAAGCCCATCGAAGAGATCTGAAAAACCCTGGGTATCACATCGGGAGTCGAACAGAATTCCTCAGAAAGAATTCTGAGTTCACGCGATTTACACATGTCTTGAACACAACGTGTTAGCTACCAACTTGACAAGTGTCAAGGACTCACGGCGTCAATCAGAGTTCAAATCAAGACAATGTCTCCGTGGCCGCTTTGCGGCTAAAATATTCCTGCTAAAAAGATTCTGGCATGCCCAGGTTCATTGATGGCCTGGCCATGACACCGGAACTCCATCCAGCATAGCCTTCAACACAGCAAAACGCGCTCAACATCATCCTTCCCTCGGTGATCATGGGATCGGATACAATCGATCGATGGCTATCCCACAGCCTTGACACGTCTTCTCTCCGACCTCCATCATGTCCGCCAACAGTCCGCCCACCGTCGGAGCATCGACTTCCACGCGGAAAAGATTTCTACGGGGCTTCAAATCTCGAGCTCCGAACTCTGACTGGCTTGCCCCTTCGATCCTGACTGCCAAGACAGTGACAGCAGCGGCCGAATGTCTGCCTTTTCCCTACGTGAAAGGTGTTTTTGGGGTAGCCTTAGTCGTTCTGGAGGGCGTTGAGGTTCAGTTCATGGTTTTCCAAACCAAACTATGCCTAACTTGTATCCTTGTATCAACAGAAGGTGAAGAGGAACCGCGATGATCTGAAAGAGCTGTGTGAAAATATCACTGAAATTACGGTGATCTTGGAGGACCAGTTATCGTTGCACGGTAATACAGCTGCCGTGAAGCTGAAGGGCCTGTGTGAGGAGCTTGAGAGGTATGTGCTATGATTGCCTGACATTTCTTTTCCAAAACATCGAGACTCCTTTCCAATTAGCTTTCTAAAAACTGTGCTTGTTGCAGTCACAAAGTTGCAGAGTGAATCCCGTGGCTTCCGTGGCCACCTCAAGGAGTTTGTCACGTCATCCACGATTACAGATGAAATTGCTGGATATGGAAAGAGAATGCAGGGATTTATTTCGAGAATCAAGGTGTGATCACCCAGTTTGAAAGTAGATGAGACCACATTGAACATGCACGACAGCTTATGGCAGTTGTCAATACAAGTTTTAAAGTAGATCAGATTCATGCAGCTGTGGTGTCTTCGAGTAAAATGTTCTTTTACTCTTTGGATCCCTTCTCACTTCCTATTTCCAGACCTTCCCCTGCTGAACACGAATGATTATAGACAAAACTGTCCTCCCCCATCTAGAATCTTCCATGGCCGCCAGGCAATCCTAGATAAAATGCACCAGTTTTTTACTCCGGACTTGGGGGAACAACAAATTTATGTGCTGCATGGACTAGGTGGTGCCGGAAAGACACAGATTGCGCTGAAGTTCATTCAAGAATCATCCCAGTAAGCTAAATAATCACCCTCAAATATTCTGCTTGAGTCTAATCACCATCATAGCTTCACTGATAAATTCTTCCTTGATGCAAGCACTACCGAAACAATTGAGACAGGCCTGAAGAAGATAGCTACAGTGAAAAATGCTGGGAACTCTTCACAGGAAGCTTTGCAGTGGCTTGCTACCCAACATGAAGAGTGGCTGCTGTTTTTTGACAATGCAGATGATCCAAAACTCAATCTGAATGGATTTTTGCCCTGTTGTAGTCATGGAAATATCATCATTACATCCAGAAACCCAGAACTTCGTGGCTATGGTGGATCCTACTCATTTGTCACTGGCATGGATGAAAAAGAAGCTATTGCAGTGTTGCTCCAAAGTGCCAGGTTTGATGTTTCACCAACCAATGAAAGAGTTGCAGCTGAGATTGTAAAAGTGAGTTCATTACAAATACCTTTTAAGAATTTGAAATTTATATTCCACATGCAGGTCCTGGGCTATCTACCTCTAGCTATTGTCCAGGCTGGAGCATTTATCTTGAAATCTGGAGCTCTCAACAGCTATCTTGATCTATATACCAAGAATTGGACCCAACTGCTAAGTGAAAAACCAGTTCAGAGTCATGATAACTATGCCTGGACAGTTTATACGACCTGGAAAATGAGCTTTGACAAGCTCAGTCCTCCAGCCGCTATCTTCTTGCAGTTGTGCTCCTTCCTCCATCGAGATGGAATTTCAGAAGATATTTTCAGTAGAGCTGCCACCTATGAATTCCCATCCTGGGGGCCATCAAGAGAAGAGTTACAAAAACCATTAGACTTCCTGTCCCAGTTCCTAGGATCCACTGATGAATGGGACTCTCTCCGCTTCCTGGAAGTCACAAATGAGATCAGGGCATATTCTCTGATCAACTTTGATCCAGAGAGCGGGGCTTTCTCAATTCATCCATTGGTTCACAGCTGGTGTCGAAATATGGTCAATGATCCAGAACCATATCATTATATTATGCTTGCTGTAATTGGCATGTCCAGCACACAAATTCCAGACAATGATCAGGAGCTCAGAAGTCTCAAATTGATTTCTCATGTCGACTCTTTGATGAATGAGAACCCACAGGTGGCTGCAGAGTTTGATAGGGAATATGGAAGACTTTATTACAATTCACAACGGTACAAACAAGCAGCAGAACTCTTTGTAAAAGTGCTTAAAAAACAGAGAGAGCTTCTGGGTGATGACCATTCAGATACTGATTGGGCTTTGCAATATCTGGCCATAACATATAACAATTTGGGGAACTTGGAGGAAGCCGAAAAGCTTCAAGATCTTTTCCTGGAGAAGAAGAGGAAACTTCTGGGGGAAGATCATCCACACACTCTGAGTGCCATGCATAATCTGGCAGCCACATTTGCTAAATCAGGTCAACTCCAGAAGGCAGAAGAGCTTCAAGTCATTGTGCTGGAGAAGTGTAGAAAGCTTCTGGGGGAAGATCATCCAGACACTCTGGATGCTATGCATAATCTGGCATTCACATTTTCTGATTCAGGTCAACTCCAGAAGGCAGAAGAGCTTGAAGTCATTGTGCTGGAGAAGCGGAGAAAGCTTCTGGGGGAAGATCATCCAGACACTCTGAATGCCATGCATAGTCTGGCAGACACATTTTCCAAATCACGTCAACTCCAGAAGGCAGAAGAGCTTCAAGTCATTGTGCTGGAGAAGCGGAGAAAGCTTCTGGGGCAAGATCATCCAGACACTCTGAGTGCCATGCATAATCTGGCAGACACATTTTCCAAATCAGGTCAACTCCAGACGGCAGAAGAGCTCCAAGTCATTGTGCTGGAGAAGCGGAGAAAGCTTCTGGGGGAAGATCATCCAAAGACTCTAGATGCCATGCATAATCTGGCAGCCACATTTTCCACCTCCAGTCAACTCCAGAAGGCAGAAGAGCTTCAAATCATTGTGCTGGAGAAGCAGAGAAAGGTTCTGGGGAAAGATCATCCAAAGACTCTAGATGCCATGCATAATCTGGCAGACACATTTTCCAAATCAGGTCAACTCCAGAACGCAGAAGAGCTTGAAGTCATTGTGCTGGAGAAGCGGAGAAAGGTTCTGGGGAAAGATCATCCAAAGACTCTAGATGCCATGCATAATCTGGCAGCCACATTTTCCACCTCCAGTCAACTCCAGAAGGCAGAAGAGCTTCAAATCATTGTGCTGGAGAAGCAGAGAAAGCTTCTGGGGGAAGATCATCCAAAGACTCTAGATGCCATGCATAATCTGGCAGCCACATTTTCCACCTCCGGTCAACTCCAGAAGGCAGAAGAGCTTCAAATCATTGTGCTGGAGAAGCAGAGAAAGCTTCTGGGGGAAGATCATCCAAAGACTCTACATGCCATGTATAATCGGGCTGACACATTTTCCAAATCAGGTCAACTCCAGAAGGCAGAAGAGCTTCAAGTCATTGTGCTGGAGAAGCGGAGAAAGCTTCTGGGGGAAGATCACCCAGACACTCTGAGGGCTATGGATGGCCTTGGATGGACATACTACTGCCTGGGCCAATTTCTAAATGCTGAGGAGCTTCAAGTTGAAGTGCTAGAAAAGTATAGAAAGGCCCTTGGTGATAATCATCCAGACAGCTTGCGTACTATGCAGAATCTAGCACTGACATACCGCTCTCTGGACAAACTGGTTGAAGCAGAGGAGCTGGAGGACCTTATCTCAGCCAATGAAGAAGCAGCTTGAGATTGATTTTGAGGTGGAGATATCAGAAGAGAGGGGTTTGATGAGGAGACATCTGGAGGCTTGGCCGAAAACTGTCTGTATTGTACATTTCATGTTCCCCAAAATATATATTTATCAAATGGAAATCACGATGTGTAAGGATCCTCACCGGTCAAGTACTGTAGTTTAATAAATGAGGACATTCCCCTTCACTAAGTTCATTATAGACTCCCATTCTTTTGAGTCGTTTGAGAGTTGTCCTGCAGACTATTCTGCTAGGTTGACCTAGCCTGCATCCAAATGCTGATCAGGAACCACCCCAGTCTAGGCCTTTAATTTTCCTAGGCCACCAACGGCTTCTGATCAAAGATGTTGTACTTGCAATTTGACAATGCTTCCTGCAACGCGAATCACTGCAATGATATCAAATTTTCACAGGAGAATTGTTTCTCAGACAGAGGAAGAACACAGCCTCACTCAAACCAAAAGTTCAACTGCATCTAAAATTTAAATCCTCAAGCGGCTGTGGGATTCAAAGTGAACAAATAAAAATGCTGAATCTGACGGGAGGAGCACTTGATAATATCTTTGGTTGATCCCAGATTATGCATCGGAATTTCGTCCGAAGTATGCAGGTTGGAGTGGGGTAACACCCGGAGTTGGATGTACTATTGCAGTTGAATAAAAACTCGAACACTGTTCGTCAGGATGATTGTTTATTTTGAGGTTTGAGTCCTCTAAACCGCGAAGCAGAGTTGATTGAAGGGTGGCCGCCAAGGAAAAAAAAATCAAAGATGGAGAATGACTGCCGGAATGGACATCAATTCATCGTCCTGGTGGATAGACAGGCTTGAGTGTTTGAATGGGTACAGTGTCGGTGGCGGTTGAACTGCGTCAGTGCAGCCAAAGTGAATGCATCACAACTCCGAGTCCATTTTAGGATTCCGGACTAGTGTCTGGCTAAGGAAGTCAACAAAAATGTCATTGAATATATATTTGGCATTTGCCATCTACACCCAATTGCACCGAAATATCAATCATTTTCTTTTACTTTTCACTATTTTACCCGTGCCGCAGGTAGAGATTAGTTCGGTCATAACCCAGATAGATCTTTGATTTAGAATCGAGTTGAGCCTGATGAATGAACGATATGGGCATCAAACTAGTGCCGCTCGTTAGTAATGAGGAAATACAAGCGGAAACGGAAATAAATTCGGGGTTTGGTTCAAATTTGATGTCGGCAATTTTGCCTTGGGTGAATTTGGTGAGTGCTCTGTGGAGGCCACAGCGTAGCCCCACATCTATGTACATACTTAGCCGGAATTTCTTCGTTCAATTTTAGCCCATGCTGCAATAAAATTAATTATATTGCGACACGGGGTAACAAATTAATGCGATCATGCCTTCGTGTCGTGCGTTGTGCCTCGCCCACGCCCGCCACAGTCGAGACAAGGCAGGGAGAGTGGGACTTGGGGTGAGTGGGAGAGAGAGCCGTGCCGAGCGGTGTTTGTTATTTGTACACGCTTGGCACCGTCTCTCATCCTCAACAATCCATCGCGTACATACTACCCTCCCGCTGCGGCGACCAGTTCACCCGCTTCGAACTCCTCTAGCACCACGCCAAACAATATGGCACCCCCCCAAGAAACCCTTTCCTCGGGGAAGCGGGCGGAGCGGGTGCAGGCGGAGGCGGCCCCAGGAGGCGGAAGGTGTGTCTTTATTCCCTTGGTGTCCGCTTATGAAGGCAATGACTGAACGAACGCCAACCCACCCGGTAGGTACCAGCGCCGTCGCGCGCGCGATCAACCCAAACAGGCGTGCAACCGGCGCGTGCAGAGTAGTTCACCGTGCGATGGGAGTAGTCCATATGGTGAGTCTTCGCGGTTTTGTCTCTCTTTTCTTCTTTTGTCGAGAAGGCGCGAGTCGTTTTGCGTCTTGCATGGATGGGCTAGCGGTCGCATCGTCGGTGCTTTATTCTTGTTCTTCTTGGCGCTGGCACGGGCGGGGCGAGTCGTCGTCATCATGACGCGTCCCGTGTTGTTACTTCTGGCTTGCTTTCGTTCTCCCGCGTCGCTTCGCGTCACTGCATCCCTTTCCCGACTCGTCTGGGATTGGACTTGCGGTGACCTCGCTTGGGCTTCGATGACGAGCACCGTGACTCGCGCTTCGATGACGCGCTTTTCGTTTTTGTTTTTGTTTTGGGCGTTGGGCGACACTGTGATGATGACGATGGACAAGTCTTCTGCCACGACGTAGCATGTGTGCCATGACTGCGCGGCGTGCCCGTGTCGATAATTCTTCTCCTCGGTCGACTCCCCTTGGGGTCTATTCATTCTATATCCGATGCGGACGCCATTCCTTTTGGCTTTTTCTTTTCTTTTCTTGTTTCACTTGCGATGGGGCGCCTGCTTTCCTGCATCTCATCTGATCCTGTCGATCGACATGCACTGCGCCGCGTATCGTCGCGCACTCGGTTTATTCCTTTCCTTTCTCTTGCATCATCGCGTCCCTCTGTCATACCTACCATACCTATCTATACTGATGATACTGTAACAGTAAAACGAGTCGCCCACAATACACGCTGCACATTCGTCAAATTCGACCGCCAAACCGCGCCCGTAGGCCCGGGCCATCCTTCCTCCCTCGCCCCCTTACCCAGTTCCTCGCCCCATTACCCAGTTCCTCGCTACCCTCCCACCCTTCCTCCCATCTTCTTCGCGCCCCGGTCTTCATGCGTCCCTATCGCACCTCACCCTCTCCCTTGACCGGCCGACGCAGTTTCTCAGTGCACAGCAGCATGCGTCTGGCGCAGGCGTGGGCTACGCGCCTGGACCGACGTTTCGGCGTACCCAGAGTTTTTAGGGATGGTACGTTGCTTTTCTTATCCATTCCTCCGCCCTCCTGTTCTCCCCTTTTTCGTCTCATTCTACCATCCATCCCTCTCCCTTCTTTCTCTCCTCCATCCTATCCCTCCCGTTCCCAAAATGCTGATAAAATTTGCCTCCACAGGATTGTTCTTCTACGACTACCCGCCTATGTACTACGAATATTACGAGTCCGCCAACTCTGAGCATAGTGTAGGAGGGAGTGTGAGCGGGCGGAGTCGGCCAGCGAGTAGTGTCGGGGTTTGTGGGTGAGTGGAGTTTCTTTTTTGATTTTTCGGCGCAAGTGGTGCGCACGAGTAGCGACTTGCCTTTTTTTGATTCTCACGAGCGGGACAGCGGGAAAGCGCTTCATATCTGTTCTTTCCCTTCGTTTCCCTTATCCTTGCCTTTCTCCCCATTGATCAATCGCGCGTACTGATACTGACACATCTTCGCAGGACTACGGTCCTACCTACCCCAACGGCCACGACGTCCGACATCACCTCGACCTCCACCCGCACCCCCATCTCTCCGACCTCCAGACGCACCTGCACTACCCCGCCGGCGACCTCCGCTCCCATTCCCCCGCAAGACCTTCGACAGCCCGAGTTCTCGTCCGCCTTTGGGCTCATGAACCTCGACGACCCCCCACGTCCTGGCTGGGCTCGCGAGCGATGAGATGCCGTTCTTCTCCACTGCGGCGAGGGGAGGATCGGCTTGCGCCCGAAGCGGGGCCGTTGCACGACGCGCACACCGGAGGGATGAAAGGGAGTGAGAAGGGAAGCATGCAGCTCGTCCCGCCCGCTGCGCTCACGTTCCAGGCGTGGCTCGCATTCGGCGGCGTCGTCGTCCGCGTCGTCCGGGCACATGTCTGCGTCTCTAATTGGCGCGGGTGGTGGTGGAAGTGCAATGACGCCCGGCTCACGCGAGGCGGAGACGCGCGAGCTGAGAGAGTTCTGGAAGGCGTATATGCGCACGCCGCTCACCGGCCCGTCGGGCGCTGACGCGCTTGGGGTGCAGACGCCCAGTACGAGCAGTGCGGCGGCGACGATGGGGGAGACACTGGGTGCTACGCCGACAAAAGAGAGTGTCTCCGCCGAAGGAGGGAACGGAGATGGGAATGGGAAGAGGTCTAGAGTGGCGATTTTGCTGAGCGTGGAGACATCAGAGGGGGGAATGGACGCGGCATATATTCGCGCCGCGGCGCCAGAGTGTACGAGGGGACTCCGCACTGAAATACCTACAGGTAGCCTCAGGTTTTTATTTGAATCAAGTGAATGACATTATAATTAAGCACCTATGGGCTATAGCGACATTTGGATTTTGTAACAGCGGTTTATAAACCTGGTTCAAAAAGTTTTGGGCGGTTTTTTCTTCATTGTGGCAGTGCTCTGTTGGCCGGGGAGGGAGCATTTTTGACCATATTTTGGCAATGAGTTTGAGCTAGCCTGGGTGACAACTGAACGAGATATGTTCTAATGCTTCTCCGCCCCAATCAGGCAGCAATAAGTTATGTTTAACTGGCAATCAACCTCTATGAAGTCATTCTGAGCTGAGACTGGGATTGAAGCATTTACTAAGCCACCAGAGTCTTCAATTTGCCGATGCGGACACGAAAACATCGCCAAAACTTCGAGGAGCCCAGTTTTCAAGCATACATGGTTGGGTGTTTATAAACCGGTTTATAAACGCCCTGTTTACAAACCGAAAATTAAAAACCGTTTATAATTGCCTGGGGAATTATAAACAGCGCCCTAGCTTTCAACACTTCAAGCTTATCACCATCTACCAAGTTTTCCATTCAGTCCCGCTACCCGCCATCTGGGATCTTTTCGTTGTTAACCGCTTTCCACCCGTATTCGTACGAGTTCAATTAGGCCGCCTGCAAACCTGGCTTAGTTCTTGACTTCCTGAGTGGGCTCGGCCCGCCGCGAGTATTCTCTAGTCTCCTATAAACTGACACTTTAACAATTCTAACTCGTACCTCGTCTGTTATGAGTATTCTCTCCTCGTCTTTACTGTCTCATTCATCAGGAATATTAATTGACAGTTACAAAGATGGCCTCTTTCAAGCTCCTCAAGGTGCCTTGGGCATTAAAGATGGACAAAAAATCGTCTTTGATTTAAACTTGGCAGACATTTTGACCGGTGAGTGGTTCATGTTTGGTAAAATCCAAACAGAATTGCACATTGGATCTACTTATGAGGCCGTGACGAACCAACCGAAGGTTGGCGACGAGCAGCGTCTTCCAGAATCGGAATCAACTTGAAGGAAAAATAAAAATAAAAATAAAAATAAAAATAAAAATAAAAATAAAAATAAAAATAAAAATAAAAATAAAAACCCCAGCGTAACACAGGCATACTGCTAGTATGTTTGAAATGCGAGCGCAAAATCATTGGATTTCAACCGACGTCAAATCCAGTGAAATTCCGAAGAATCCCGAGATAGTCGTGTGTACAGGGAGGCCCAGTACGTGGATTAAATATTGGAATACCTATATTTTCACAGGCTATATACAGCATTGGTATGTTAGACGCCCATATGAATGAAAGGAACCCATCTCTCGGGAGGAGCTCCTGCACTCCTCAATTTCCTCACGGCGATTTGCAGTGCCCTGGCCGCTTCACTTGCCTTCGGCTGTCCGTCACGGAACAGATGGGTATACACCGCGTTGGCGACAACAGGCCCATCTGAATCCTGCATCGACCATAATGTGCCGATAGCACCGTGAAACCCTGCTGCAATGAATCCACCACCTAGATGAAACGACTCGTTAACTAATTCGGAATCGCCCATAGCTGTTTCACATGCTGCCAGATATACAAATTCCGCTTTAGATAGCTGCAGCTGCAAAATTGTCTCCAACTCAAGATTGCCTTCATAAAGTTGAAGGCGGCTTTTTGGTGGGTCGACGAGATCCTGTTTTCCGTGACAGGCAAGATGAATCCATGAACATTGCTGAAGCACGTCCTTCACTGCATCCATAGTTGCATGTGAACCGACGAGGCTACGAATGTTGGATTGTCCAACGATTGATGTGATGCCCTTGACCTCCTGTTCAACTCCAGGTAACAGTCCTTCTCTCGCTTTGCTGTTATGAGTAACGCCAACTACACCGACAGTCGGGAAGGCAGACAAATTTCTCGAATATCCATCATTCAGCGCACCAAGAGTCGACGTGTATGAATGGATAAATTTATCGGATTTCGATGCAGCATGAACGGGGAGCCCGCAAATGCTCCCGTCAAACACCACCAAATTCGTCCTTCTGCATCCTGAAACTTCTTTCAATTCTAGTATCTCTCAGACTATTGGGGACCTACCGATTCCAGAACCTGTAAGAGAGGGCTGACGACAGATTTCCAGAGCCAGTTCAAGATGTCCTCAAAATGCTCAGCCGTTGATTTTGACGAAAAACCTTCTCGCATTCCAAAAAGCCGGGAGGATTCCACTTCCCGAGTTCTGACATTGCAACGCTGAAGGACATTCAGCAGCGTAGATCTTTTCCGTTCCAGAATTTCAAGTGTGACCTCTGGGAGGGGAATATGAACAGGCTCAGCCCTTGGTTGGCGAAGAATAATTGCGTCACAATGTCTAGAATCGGCGTTCAAGATTATTACAGGACCATTTCGACAAGCCCAAGAGATGTTATCATACGACATGGGGCGTAGAAAGTTTTGGAAACCGGAGGAGACTCTGATTTTCTCCAACAGGGTGTTTCGTTCACTTGCAACCTTCGCTGGATCCACGGCTAATCCAGCATACAGCTTAGAGGAGAGTTCCTGAAACCGCTCCTTATATGGTTCTGGTAGGTCATCAGCCTTAGTCTTCAATTGCAACATGTGTTGGAATCTCGTTGCCAGCCCTTGCTCTAGAATTTCAACTGCAAGTTTGAGATCGCAGTAGTCAATGCAAGCACTGATAGCATCTGAAGTTGCCTCCGAGATATTGATACTCTTCGTTGTGTACTGATGAACGGACAGGCTACTGCCTACCAATATTATCTCAGGAAGGAGAGCAAATGCATGCTTATACGCTGTCAAACACTGCGGGCTCTGATTCTCCCGTGCCAATGACGCCCATTCGATGGCAGAATTCCAAGACAATACCGGCTTGATCGCTGGAATCTCAAGAGAGCGGGAATAATTGGCTAATGCAGCCTGCAAGTCTTTTGAGTGTCTCGTTTGTTCCCATTTTTTGGTCAAGGCTGATGCCAGCGCCTGAAGATATTCTGGAAGATCCGGATGGTCTTTGAGTGATATTATGGCTCTCTGATAAATGCCAGTCGCAGAATCCAGATCCTCGGTATTTCCTAATCTCTCGCATCTCAGGTCAAGACTGTTTGCCATAAGATGTAACTGGCGGGGTAGAAGGGTTTGATCCTCCAATGTCAGGTCCACAGCCTGTTTAATTTTCTCCAGTGCATCTTCGAGGTCATCCAGCTTTCCCAGACGAATATAGCGGTAGGATAACGCCACAGCCACACTGTGAAGACGTCCAGCCAGCTTTGGATGATTTTCGGTTGTCAACCGAAGTATTTCTTGAGCAGTTGTGATGCTAACATCAAGATCTCTCAAGTCTCCCAGTCTTTGGTATCTGCCCAGCAAGCAGGCTGTCAAATTTTCTAGAAAATCGGGGAGAGCCGCATGGTCTTCCGGTGTGAGTTTTATCGCAGGATGTTGTTTGTCCAGAGCACTCTCAAGATCTTGAAGGTCTCCAAGCCTTTGATATCTGTCTCTGAGGGAAACCGAAAGCCCATGCAGATGTTTAACACTTTCTCTATGCTCAGAAGGTCTGAGGTTTACAGCTGCTCTAAAGTTCTCCAGTGCATCTTCAAGGTCTTGCAATCCACCCGTTCGTTCAAATCTGTCTCCATAAGCAATGGCAAGATTTTGATGTCGCTGGGGCAGCTGAGGATCGTCATGTGGTGTAAGATTAACAGCTGCTTCAAGTTTTTTGATGCTCTCCTCCACATCTTCCAGAAATCCCAGTCTTTGATATCTGGCTCCAAAAAATGCTGCAAGATTCCCCAGATGATTGGGAAATGCGGGATGCCCTTCTGGGGGCAGTTTTATGGCAATTTCTTGCTTGTCCAGGGCTGCATCGAGATCCCCAATATCTCCTAACCGGTGGAATCTGTCATTGTACAAGGCAGAGACCACAGCCAATGACTCATGCAAATCCTGATGAACCGGCATGAAGTCCAGGGCTGTTCTGCAACTCTTCAAAGCATCTTCATGATCCTCGATATTGCCTAATCTCCTGTACTTGGCTCTTTGTGTGTGAACCAGGCTCATGAGATAGTAAGGGAAGTTGGGATGGTTTTCTGGAGTGATGTTGACCGCTAGCTCATTGTACTGAAATGCAGCCTCTAAGGTCTTGAGATCACCATGTTTAAAATATTGATTCCTGAGTATTTCTGCAAAGCCATAAAGATCCTGTGCTCGTTCTGGATGGTAATTTGATATAATGTCTTGAACAAGGTCTTGCAACTGTAAGTTTACTGCAACCTGCAAAGAACTCAATCATTTTTCATCTGAGGACTTTATGCACATACTGGATCGTAATCTGTTGTTGAATTCCACCTCGTATCCATTTTTTCAGCAGACATCGTCTGTTTGGCTGTAGACAGAGGTCGGAGTATATTGGAGGGGGGGGCTACATGGAACTGATGAATAGCCGTTTTATACCCAACAAGCAGTCGCCGGCGCTTCGCGCCGGCTCCTACTTGCGGACATTCAAATAAAGATTTTTTGGATAATTAATTACAATAAAAGCTCTTTCCATACAATATTGTTGGTAGAAGTCGATTCATCGTCCTTGTACTTCAAAATAAGCACATTGTCGGAGTCGGGAACACGGGTCATGGCTGAATAAAGTTGTCCGTGTGAAAAAACTGACCGCCTCAAATCTAATCCTAATTTTTGTACTGTGAGACCTTGACATCCGTTGAAAGTTGTTGCATAGCACAAAGCGAGCGGGATTTGCTTTCGGTGCACAACGAAATTGAAGCCCACCGGTTGGAAGTGGAAATCAATGCGTGGCAGGTGTAGGCGAACCTGACGAAGAATTAAGTTAGTGAAGTTGCAAATGAACGTGAGAATTGGGCATACTGGTTCCACTATTCTGCCAGCAACCATAGACAATATTGTTTCTACCTCAACCGTATGTCATAAGAGATTTCGAACTATGACCCGTGTGTTTTTGGTTAAGCCGCGTGACACATCAAAGTTTCTTGTAAATCTACAAATAGCACCGACTTTGAGAACCAACTCATGTGGAGGAATCCCTGGTTCCTGTAGTGAGTTGAGGAACTCGGGATCCTCGTAGACGGCCTCATTGGATCCTTGTACGTCCTCTTCAATTGAGTCCTTGCTCAGATAGCAGTGAGAGATACCAGGAACATTGTTTAGGATCGCCATGTTGAAATCATCGACAAAGGCATTGTACGGGCTCAGAATTGCACGTGAGATGCAGACTACGGGATCTGAAACAACGACGGGTGGGAAAACGAAGTCAATGAACTCCTGCACAGATCTTGTATGGTGCAATCGTTCGAGCTCAACCGTTTCATGTTCATAATCATCACCAATGCTATCCAGAAATGCTGAGAATGCTGGATCATTCTGTCGACGAATAGACATTTTGAGCCGCAAAACCTCGAAATGTCGAAAGACTACCTGTGTCCGTACAGAGGCATTGCAGATGGCAGTGCGTCCTCCAAACCTAACCACAGGAGCAACCTGGGAATTTCATAAATTGTTGTTCAACAAATGTAATGATACAAACAAACCTGTCGAAAATCGCCAACGGTTACCAACATTCGGCCACCCCATACACGATCGGTACAGCCTGTGAGACACCGCATCAGACGGTCGGCACAATCAAATGCCTTGAAATGAAGGCCGCCAATCTCGTCGATAACATGGCATTTTGCAGCCAATAAAAGTCTTGCTCGATCACTTCTTGGTCCAACTGCTGATTGAAGGTGTGGGTTGTATTCGTCCACCGGAATGCCATACAGGTAATGTGATGTTCGTCCACCCGGGTAATTTTTCGCGGCGAAGGCAGAGGAGGCAGACAGAAGGATAATTTCACCTTGTTTTCGCAGAGCACCAATTACTGGGTATAGAACATATGTTTTCCCCCGGCCGGCTCGTCCATCGACATGGACTGGTGGCGGGTTCGGAATAGAGGCCAGATACATGATTCGGTTATAGATTGTAAGCTGTCAGAATTTTTTTAGCAGGATAGAAGCGATAAAATACAAAGCCAACCTGTTCAGGTGTAAGGCTGTCTTTGAAACCACACAGGTTAGTTGGGTCTCCGCCCCAACGTAGACGTTCAGTATCAACCTCTTGTTCCCGTTCCGTTGGCTCTGGAAGTCCGATTTCAGTGAGTGATTTCCCCAGACCCTGCAGGAGGATTTGAAGTGCTAGTAGAAGTTCGTTTCTGATTATTTCCGGAGGAGGTGAATCTGTGGTTCGGAGCAGCCTATCACGGATATCAGCCCCAAGACGATCTTCGTGAGCTTCCCAGATAATTAAAGCAGGACTTCCTTCGACAGCAAGGAGGGCGAAAATCCACCGTAGTTGGGATGGAAGGGCTCTGAATTCCAATAGCTCTTCAAAGGCCATGATACCCTCGTCCCGATTATCGAAGAGACCCATAGCTCGTGCTGCTTCTTGATAGCTTCCATAGGTTACACCATTGACAGTCCGAAGGTCAATCCAATTGCGTGCACTCCTGTGAAGAAGAATAGCACGAAGATAAAACACATCGCCATGTCGGGGGTAAACCATCTGAATGCGACATATGCTTATGTGGCCGGGTTGATAGAAGCGGATTCGCATACGTGGGCGGTCCAGGTACTGGTCTTCGAGGACATCCAATTCATGCATTTCTTTATTCGGGTCATGCGCCTCAAGGCGACACTTTGAGCCGAATTCCACGTAAGTAAGATCGTCAAGGTCAGGATGCTTGGGACGTGCTAGATATCGAATGAGCAGCGTAGCATCGGATTGGGAACCATTTTTCCGTGCCATCTGGCCATACTGTTTTTCAGGTAAATGAATTGGTAACCGTTTAACACCTGGGTCCTTTTGAGTAATGTGAAAAGATGCAAGTCGCGTGGCAGCCTCAATGCTAGAAAGATATCGGCCCCTCTCATAGTCCCGGATTTCGTCGATGGGCTTCCTGCCTCCGAGTGATCTAGGGATATTTTCTGCGGGGTGCTCAATAGTGACTTTCCAGTTTGCACTATCCAAAGGCTTGAAGAAATATTTGAAGAGGTATTGAAACAGCTGAACACCGGTGGAAAATTCAACATTTATATGGCAATCATATTTCAAGATCAGCCAGGGGATGTGTGAAACAATTAATCTGTCTTCTTCACCACGGCGTCTGTGCTCGAAGTATCCTGGAAATTGAAGCTCAATGCTAGAATGTAAAATAAACCAAATTACCAACCGTGATCATTGAATGATGATTCAGGTTTAGTGGCCTTTGGGAAGCCATATTGACAGTGCTTGGGCCAGCCACAACGGTGATAAGATTTGGAAGGATCATGGATGTGGGTCATATGCCGTTTGACTGCCTCCCGAAGTGGACCAGAGCTACGTGGAAGCTCCGCACTGAGGAATTTGTCAATCTCCACTGGAGTTTTTGGAACATTCTTGAGTGCAACGGCAATGTGTTCATGGGGTAGTCCACGCTTCTGAAATTCGGTGACACGAATGTAGTACAGAATGGGCCCAAAAACTTCGCGGATATCCTTCATGAGTTCTGAAAGGTACTGTTGAAAAACGCGAACAATAAGATCAGGCCGGTCATTTGCGGACTGGCCAGGTTTTAATTTGGTTCTGATTTCTGGCCACCGAGGGTTGGTAATGAAGGTGATAAAAAGTGTTACTGGACCAAGTGCTTTTCGAAGTGCAAGACAGTCCGAGATATTTGCAGCTGACCAGGCAGGCGAGGGAACAAACGTGGATGGCAGCCGTACATCATCCACAGGTTCCTCATCACCTGTTCCAAGAAATTCCTCCTCGTCGGCATGCGAATGCTGATTGTTGCGGATGTAAGTAAGACGGGCTTCTTCTACAGCACTCCAGGCGTCAACCAACCATTCACCTGGAAATGCTTAGAACTAATAATGTCGCAGGAATGGATTTACCTGTCAATCGGGAGAATGTTGACATCTGCTCAGCATTCATAAAGAATCGGGTCCGGTACCATCTCGCTTGGCTGAATTTCTTGTTTTCCCGTGTCAGACGCGATGGAGACCAACCAAGCGTGCCTTCAGGCAAAAGCAAGAGATAGTGCAATGGTTCTACAAAGGGGGAGAGTATGTCAAGATAGATCGGTTTGTCATTCCCCTTCTGCTGAATCACCAGCTTTCGCCGCGATGGCGGGGAGGCTGGTGCAAGGGAAATAATGGCTGCGATTTCCTGGGTATTTGTGTCTGACTGTTCAATGTGTAATGCTATGTTATCGTCTCTGTTGGATGCCTTGAGATGCTGGAGTTTCTTGATGAAGGGATTGACCCGATTGAGGCCTGCTAGGGTAGCATCAATCCAAGCCCTCGGAATCTCAAATTTTTCGCCCTGTTCAAAAAAAGCGGACGGATCGTGAATGAACCAACGAATTGCATGTTGACCCTCCTTTGCCGACAATATTCGGTGATAAGTTCGGCCGCCATTTAATGTCACAGCGGACAGTCCAGGGCCAAATTTCATGAAGTCCCCATCATACACGGCAATAGCGGTTAATGTGAACAGGTTGTTCAATTTCCGCGACAGGTTAGCGGTTTTTTTATCGTTGATGAAGACGTTCCACTCAGCGGGATACGTGGGAAGTGGGGGTAGCAAGTGACTGCTATTTGGACCGCAAATGAAGCATTTTCCGTGCAATCTTTCGTTGGTTAGTCCCTGTAATCCTAAGATAAGTAAAAACATTTTTATAATGATTGTAAGTACTCACCTCCGTGCCGCAATGCTTGCATTTTCTGTTCCAACGGAGGCCGAGTGGTTGGGGTACTTCTGAGGAGTTTAACACTGCGACTCGGTCCCACCAAGGCTTTTCTGCAATTTGTGATTGTTGCAGCGCATCCAGGTTTGTTCGGGCATCTCTCCGGGCAGTAGTATTGCGATTACGAATATATTGCTGCTCAGTGTCATCCAGCAAAGCCCGTGAGCGTTTTCTCGCACTGTTGTCTTTTTGACGTCGAAGGTCTCGCAAATCTTCATCTTCATTCGCGTGACGGACCCTTTGCATTATCCGCCGACGCCGACATTCACTTTCAGCATCAAATCTGGCGGCAAGATTACTATCTTCGTCGGGATAGAAACAAAAATCTGTACCCAATGGAGTCATCTTCAGCCTGCATCGAAGAGCCTTCAAGCTGGGTGAGAACAAAAGCAGCAGGACGATTGAGGGTCGCAAAAGCTAATAAGTGACGGGACACGCAGTTGATGCACAGCTTGAAGCACGCTGCGCAAACACAGCCTTGACCAGGGTCCGCAGTTACTTTAAACAGGAAGGCGTAACCTTATAAAGAGGGTGACGAAAATAAACATAGATTGGTGGGTCAATCAAGCGGTGGTTGCCGGGAGAGTAAAGCAGCTAACCAAATTTTGACTCCTAAGGTAAGCACCCCATTGCAATAAGGCAAAAGCATTTCCGTGTACTTCGCAGTAGAAGCTGTGTGAGAGAAAGGTTGTAAACATGGAAATCTAATTTCTGGGTTAGGGAAGAATTGTCCCAGGGCAGAGCGAGAGAAGGACCAACATCGACAGAAGAAGTTTAAAGAAATGACGAAACTCGTGCCGGTTATGGGCGTTTATGCGTGCGCTAATCAGGCGGAGTTTGTGCTGTGGCCAGGGCAGACCACGAGAACGATTAACATCGACAGAAGAGGTTTAATGAAATGACGGAACTCGGGCCGGGTATGGGCGTTTATGCGTGCGCTAATCAGACGGAGTTTGAGAAGGGCGAGCAAAGTTGCGGTAAGAGCCGCGAATTGTGATCCTGTTGATTCGCAAAGTACATATGGAGATACGGCTTCAGACGGACAGGCTTAATCTTATAAAGAGGGTGATGTCCCAGATCATTATCATGCCTCAGCAACTATAATTACCTCTTCCTCCACCCTAAAACCCCCTCCATGCTGTGTTACATGAAATCAGTTACCCAACAGCTGGCAACCCCCCATTTGGAGGGTGATGATGGCAAATCGGTCTATAGAACCCAATCCCTCGGTTCGCAGAAGCCGTTTCTCTCATCCCAAAGCCCTCGGAATGACGGTTTTTTCGCTCAAGAGCCGAATGACTGTTCTGCATCGGCCGTCCTCTTTGCAGAGCGCTACGCTCTTTTGATAGCCTGTGATTGCCTCTTCGGGTAATCGGACCCAGGATACTGCAACACCGCGTATCCTCGTCCCGCCGATGTCTGGGTGGTCTCTTCTGCTGCGCAATTTTTTTTTAGATCATAATATCTGTATTTGATGACCACTCCTTTCATCTCCACTACTCAATGTTCTGTGACCCAAATTCCGCTTATTAACGGCTGAACGCGGTCATAATAGGCGCATGATGCACATTTTCGCATCATTCGCGATCACGTGCTTGTCTGATGCTCTGTTTTGGAGGCCGCGTCGTGGAATGACGACGAGGCAGAATAATGTTTTAGGGCTCTTGGGATGTCAAGGAAGTACTCATTTTTGTGGCCCAGTTGACCTCTTCAGATGTAGCCTATTAACCTGAACACAGCACAGTTATGCTCCAAATTCGAGCAGTTGTTCTTCTCTGGCAAAGATTTGTCACTAGCACAGCGAACCGCTGAGAAATCCAATCCTCCAGCTACTCTCTGTAATCTCTTGGCTTGCCCCATTTATTGCAGTTGGCATATAAGTTGGCACAGCCGCATTTTGATGGCAGTTTTGAGTCGCCCAGGTAAATGAATTGTTTCTCACTCATTTCTGGGCAGATTTCTCTGAAACTATATGCTAAACTCCTCATTTCGACGGGCGCATTGACTAGTACCAAAAGTGGTAATTTATATCACGATCTCAAAAGCTCGGTTAGCCACGCTGCGATGCGTGAATTTTAGCATCGAGTATCTCATGGTTTTGCGAGATATGCGAAGTAGAAAACGTGTCATCATTATCCGTCTACCATCTCCCCAAACTTCGGAGGAACCCGGTTCGCATTGAGCCCGGCGCGACGCGCCGAAGAAGCACCATCAATTCGGTGAATAAGCTGACTTGGAGGACGTGGCGCGTCTTGCTTGCTTGCTTCCTCCTCCATTGTTGGAAATACAAGCTTGACCATGCGGTTGCCGTGGTCACGATGCAGATCACACCACTGAATTTGATATCTGGTCATATGGTTCACCACCAGTTATTTCACCTATTTGATATTCCTTATCCCTATAAAGGCTTCGGACAGACAGACGTAATTTTATAAAGAGGGTAATTTGATACAAGGGACTGGTCGGCCGCTTCGTGGCCTCCTATTCCCTTCTTTGAATTAATACGACAGTTCCGATGTTCGCCGCGGCAGCCTTTGTTTCAAACTTCAGTGGAGTGGGAGCCATCTATCAATGTCGAAGTTTGTTGGAGTGACGTGGTGCCGACTATGCCGAATCTTGATGTCCCGGCAGCCCGCAGACTCGGTAAGCCAATGGGGAGTTGTCGGGCAGTACGGCATTAGCGGGAATCAAGCGGAGTTTAAAGGCTTCGGACAGACAGACAGACGTAATTTTATAAAGAGGGTAATTCACCCACATATAAATACTGTGGTACTTTGCTGTAGATTCCCCACTGGTTTGTAAACCCTTGGATTCTCTTTGCATCCTCCTTGCCTGGAAGTCCTCCCCTGAGCCAAATTCTACATCCATGCCCACTAAACGCAAAAGACTCGAAGACTCTGGCTCTGAAGAGGAGCATCCGGTCAAGAGAAGGCCTGGACGTTCGCACAAAAAAAACTTCGCCCCTGATGCAGCTCCTACATTGAACGGTCTGAGTCAAAAAATCAAAAATCAAAAAAAAGGAAACAAGTCTCAAAGATGGAGAACGTGAACAACCATTTATCGTCCTGGCGGACAGACAGGGTTTGAAGTGAAAGTGGTTGAACTGGCACAGTGTCGGCAGTGGTTGAATTGTGTCTGTGTGGCTAAGGCGAATGCATAACCTGGAGGTGTCCGACTCCGAGTCCATCGTAGGATTCGGGCCAGGTGTCTGACTGAGGGAGTTGAAAAAAAAAAAGAGGCTATTGAATTTATATTTGGCATGTTTCAAGGTCAACATCCAACATCCACCGGAAACTGCAAACTCATTTTCCTTTCAATTTGCTGCTGTACCCGTGCCGCAGGTGTATAATTGGTTCGATCACAGCCCAGAGAGATCTTGCATTCTGAATCAGAATCAAGTTGAGCCTGGAGGATGAAAGATGAACGTTAAATTGATACTGTTTGCCATTAATTTTATTAACGAGGAAATACATAAAGGAAGTAAATGGGGGTTCGATTCAGGTTCGGTGTTGGCAGTGTCTTCTCGGGGAAATTCGGGTGAGCAAACTTGGCCCCGTGGCCGTGGCATCTATGTACGTACCCAGAATTTATCAGCCTGTTCCGCCTTCGTGCCGTGCGTCGCGTCAAGCTCGCCACAATCGAGACAACAATTGAAGAGTCGGACTTACTATGGTCCGACTTAGGTGCCGTGCCGAGTGGTGTTTGTGTGATTTGCAAACGCTTGGCACCGTCTCTCATCCTTAACTGCTAACTAACAATCCAATGCTCCAAATGCACCCACTGCGGCGACCAGTTCGCCCACTCCAACTTCCTCTCGCGCCACGTCAAAAAATGCCACCTCCATCTGTGCCGTCTCCGTGTGCGGCGCTGACGAGTCCTTTGGCAGGTCTCGGCGCGTGTGCAGCTGACGGCATGAGTAAACTAGCGCGGGCGCAGACGGGAGGGCGGCGGACCCCATCGCGCTGGCGCTCGCGCACGACAGTGCCGGTATCGCATGTCTCCCGACTGGCCCTCCCACATGCGTCGCCGTTCCCGCTCTCCTTCCCTGAGAGCGGATCGGATCCGCTGCGAGTACTTTCTCGGTGTACCTCCCTCTACACACCCGAACCTGCCGCTGCCGGCGGGGGCGTATAGCGCGCCTGGGGTGTACGGGATGCCGCCGCCGCGGGAGCGCGCGCTGGCGGATGCACGGAAGGCGGAGCAGAGGAGGCGGGCGATGGAGTGGAGCGCTGAGTGGGTGCCGTGCCAATGCCCGTTAATGGCGGTGCACTTGTTTCTCAAACCAACGTACGGCGCGCAAACAACTGCCCCGCGGCTCACCCTCACAAAGTGGTATCAAAACGACCGCGCACGATGCGCAGGACGCACCGCACGGCGCGGCAGATCCAGATTCAGATCCAGAGGAACTTTGGGGCGCGTACGCTGCTTTTTGTTGTTCGTTTTTATTCGCGTTGTTATGACTTTGACATCTCCCACCCTCCACTGTGCTGGATATTCTTTCCCCTTCGCTCTTTGTTTCGTCCCTCCTTACTTATCTCTCCATCTTCCCCATTATTTTCACCTTCATTTTCGTACGCACTCTTCTCATCCTTTGCCTCCCTCCTCTTCCCTTAAATCGCTGTCCTGCCTCTCTCCCTGCTGCATACTGCCCTCCCTTTCTCCTTTTCGTTCCTTTTCACTTGCCGAACTTGGCTGCATATTGGTTTGAAAGAGAATATATATCTAGATATTTGAAACTACTAGCCATCGTGACAGACTACCAACTAGCCATCCGTGTCATTACGAAAGTGAGGAGAAGCCTCCCCGGCTAGCGCGTCCGAGTCGCAAATTAACTACCGACGCGTGAGCTTTCATGGTGGCGTGGTTGTTCAAAAAATTTTGTGGCGGTAACGCAGCGACGTCGGCAGCGATGCCTAACATGGCCTTGACATGGCCACATAAACCGCACTCGTTCTGAACCTTCTGGCGTTGACGCGATTTAAACTTTCTTTCGTTTCATGCCTCCCTCAATCCAATTTGGGTCTTGACTTGGCTCCATGTCGTCGAGACTTGACTGCACTGCAGAAATTGTGGCCCTCTCGCAATCGTTCTGAACATCAGCTTACCCGGGTTTCTCGGCCGTTAGGCTCTCCGAACCTTCAAGGTATTCACTTGATTGCAATATTGGGCGCGGCACTGCCTCTTTCCAAGTTGTCCTTTGGTGTTATGCTTTTTCTTCTATTAGCACGGGTATCAGCCCTCGCTTTTTCGGAATTACTGTTCCATCCCCGAAGTTTTAGCTCTGAGATGGCTCCCTGGTCTCCAGCTTCCCAAGTGAATTGTTTCATCCGGTCTTCTTGGAGATTGTGTCTTGTTCTGCAGTGGTTTTTTGCCTCGTCGTCTCTGACTTTTGCATCATGTCCGTCCATATCTGCGCTCGCCCGCTGTACAGCGCTCCACAACTTTTGCAACTATGTTCTTGCATCTTCCTCGACCGTCCGAGTAGAGAACTACCCTTCGGCTTGTGACCGGCATTCGGCGCGTGGAGCGTTCCAGATTTTTTGCTCCGCAGCATACTTCGCTCGGTGCCCATCATGCAAGTGCGCTCTACTTGCCACTCGCATTCTCGTTACCTCGCGTTCACACAATGTCAATGTAAATTAAATTATCGCCAATCCTCCCTTCAATTCCTTCTCGCGACGACTGTGAACTTCAATCTATCACTACCCAGACCCGAAATAACAGCGACCGACTTGCTATCATTAAACCAAGTGCCCCATCGGTAGATACACTAAATTCATGAGGACTCGAGTGCATAGGTGCGCTATGTCGCTTTCACCTCTCGGGCGGATTACTGGCCGTCTAGGACGACCCGCTCTGGATGCGCGTTGTTTCCTGGTGCGTTTCCGTCGCATTTCTGCAGTGTTTATTCCTCGCGGCTGCAAAGCCGGGATTCGAATTTGGTGCTCGCGATTCTTGTACATGTTGTTTGCTTCGCTGCGCTATCTCCTATAATATCTCTCCCTCATGCTACTCTCCTCCCATGTCCTCCTCGGCCCTTCTCAAATCCCTGTTCTTCATTAATTGCCGTCCGACTAACCACCCCACACATCTGGGCACCTCGTTTTTTCGCCTTCCCGGTGAGGACGCAGGTCGGCATGCACCCAATACAATCTCATCTTCGATGTTAGAATTCTCGTGCTTCATGTGCCCAATTTGTGAGCTCCGCCCGTTGTTCCACCACTTATTCTCTTCATGCCTTGATTCAGATCTGACTTGCCCTCGATTCAAACCGAGTGTTCAGCGCCCGCTCAGAAAACTGATCGATCATGGGTCATGGATCGAAATATAAGTCACTTGCGCTATCTCCGCCCGGCTGTTCGGTCCTTATTCGCCGCAAATTTCTTCGCCCACGCCCCGGACAATGGCGCATTCGGAGTTTTAGGTGCCGCATGTTGTTTGCCCCCCTCCATGACTCTTTAAGCAGCGCCAACTTTTATAGATCGCATTTTTTGAGTTTGCAACTCATTAATTCCCTTTTTATTTTCATTTTCTACAAGCATATGTTTTTGTGGGACATGCCCGTAACCATATTCTTGAAAGAAAGAACTGGTCAGTCACTTGGCTCGAAGAACCACAGTAGATCACGGCGCACCTGTTCAAATCTTCCGTGACAGGTGCACGTGGCCAAAAACACCTTCTTCCGGGCCCGTACACGTTATGAGCACGAGGCACTGTGGGCGTCTAAAATCGGGCGCTTATTTCGGCCTTTCTCTCGACCACCAGCATCGTTACCATGTCGTTCAGACCAGATCGTCCGCCTTCATTTACGGACCTCGCCCAGCGCAAGGCGAAGTCTTTGCTCAACAAACTAGCTGAATCCAACTTCGACAGCATCGCCAGCCAGATCCTCGCGCTCGTCAATCAGTCTGCCGGCGAATCCGACAGCAAAACCCTGTTGATGGTCGTTGAAGTATGCATCGAGAATGCCGTGTCTCAACCGGAGCGGTCTGGGTTGTATGCGCGACTCTGTCGTACGTTGATGGAAAACACCAGTCCCGAGGTGCACGCCGATGGGATTGCCGATGCGTTGGGAAAGCCCCTTGGCCGAGTCCTCCGAAAAATTCTTCTGAATAAGATACAACAGGACTTCGAGAGTGGGTACCAGCCTCAAACTCCAACCGCTGTAGAATGCACAACCAAACGAAAATATCTTGGCCTTGTCCGGTTTCTGACCGAGATTTTCAAGGTGCAGATGTTGATGGAGCGCATCGTGCTCGAGTGTATCAAGAAGCTGGTAGTAAATGTCGAATATCCGCCCGAGGCTGACATGGAGGCGGCTTATTTACTCCTTCACAATGCGGGCTCGTTACTAGAAACTGCAAAGGCGCGCGCACAGATGGATGTATATTTCTCGCGCCTGCGAGAGATCACTTTGTACGAAAAGATCTCGAACCGCATTCGATTCATGTTGCAGGTGAAGGCGCACCTCTGTCTTTCTCTCAGCATCTGACGTCCATGCAAGGATCTCTGTGATCAGCGCACCCGAAAATGGGCTCCTGTTGAAAGGGGGAATTTGGATGACATTATCCCGGTGCGCTTGCCTTGGCCTGGGAGGCAGTTTTTTTTCTCATTCGAATTCATATAGACACCCGGGGACCCAGATCCAGAGGCAGAACGATACATCAGCGATGCAATACTGTCCCGGAACCTCAACCGCATATTTGGAGCCAATGACGCTGAGCGCGAATTGGCTCGCCTACATCCAGATTACGTGCCGACTTTGGTAAAACTCTTGGTACAATATGTCATTTCGGCTAAATTGGAGGGTATCACATCGCGTGCCGTGCGGTTCCTTGAATCGGCCTCGTCGCAGGACCTGCTCCTGACTTCGGCGGTGCGGCTTGGTTTCGTGATGGCCCTCATCAGGGAAAACCTCCCTCCACATTTTTTGCAATTTTTCCGTAAATTTTTTTGTGACGACCAAAATTTTCGAATTTTAGGCAATTTATCGCAACATTTACTCGAATTTGACCAAAGGTACCAAATCTCGAATATTCTGTGATCATTTTCTCGAAATTGTACGTCAATTATCAATATGAGGTAGGAATCACCTCATTCACCCTTATTCTAGTACAGTGTTGCATATATGTGACAGTCAGTCCACGGATTCGCAAAGAAAACGATGGTCCAAATTTGGTCCAAATATCCCAAGTCCGTTGCCGAGACACCGGCCCTAAATGTACGACCATCAGGAAAATACTACCTCCCTAATTTACCAGTAACTTCCCCCTAATTTGTTTCTCCATAATAAATGAGGCCGAAGAAGGGCGAATATAGGATAATGGTAGTAATTTAGGCCATATTTCCAATATTGCCACAGTATCCTCAAGAAGAAACCTCTTGTAAATGTTTCGACCCGCATGAATCCACGCCCGTCATCTGCGTTTTAAGGCTTAAACCTGACCGGAATATTTGGCCGCACTGTCTTCGACAACTTCGCGAAAGTCATATTCACGAAAGATGTCCCAAGTCTAGCAAAGGCCCACCCTAGACTGTACGGCACCCAAGTACAGTTTGGTACGTGTACGGCACGCGTACGGCACTGACCACGTGTGCGATGGTTCGTTTTGATCATGTCACAACAGCATCAAACACTTCTCTTCCTTTCCTCCCATGTCGCACTTCCCCCCTCATCGATTTCCCTTCGGATCTCCCTTGTTTTGCCTAGCGCTCGCTCAATTGTGCCATCCGATCCCTTCGTGAGTCTTTTGACTCCATCCACGACGATCCCGTCATGCTGATAGTCGCTGCTTTAAGGCTAGGATCGACGTGCGCTATCAACGACGAGTTACACTACCTTCCAAGACACCTTGACAGCTTCCCAACGTCCAAGCCCGTGCCATCAGATGAACTCTTCAGGATGTGCGTACTCATTATACGTGTGGTTACGGCGCTATTCCACTTTTTCCCCTTCAGACCTCATCAACATTGGGGAGGTGTCGTCTGGCTCGACTCCACTGTGCGTGCTCTTCATCTCTTCCTATGCCATTATCATTCAACTCTCAACTGTCGTCCAGAAAGCATGCCAGCACATACAGCACTTGTTCCGGACATTCGTGCACTGCAACCGTCCATGTGCGTGCCCCTGTTTGTTTGTTTTTTCGACTTGATAATCACCCACCTGCAGAACAGTTTTCTGGCAGTTCATCGCTTGTCCCAAGTTCTTTGCACAAGCGTCATCTGGAACGTTGCGCATGGTTCTTGCCGCCCCGATGCCATACTTGTCCTCACGTTCATGCAGCTGGAGTGTGGCTGCACTGTTTCATCCCATGTACGTCTTCACTCCTGTGATGTATGTCCTTGTATTTTTAGCACTAACTCATGCTCTGCCTCGGCGTGGACCCGCTCTTCCACAGCGGGTTCTCCAGCGACGTTGCGTCCCGCGCACGCCCACCAGCTCATCGTGAGTTTTGAGGTGCGCCAGTATTAATCTTAAATATTCAGAACGGCATCATCGTTTCCAACGCCGTCTCCAACGTCACCTTCAACTCCGACGGCGTTGTTGCTGTCAGTTCTTCCTTCGTCAAGCCCAATAGGTTTCCGCATTATCCGCTTCTCTGCGCAGGCCCCCGCCGCCTCCATGCCCTCCGTATCTTTCGATAACGCCAAGACGACCACCATTGGGCCCACCTCAACGCTGAACGTCAACGCTGCATACGTCCACGTTCGCTTTTCCCCTCCTCCATTTTCTAATTTTCTGCAGATTGTGTCACTGCCTCCATTCAGGACTCTGCTGGAATTAACAACGCCGGTTCGTATTTCTCTTTTCCACATCCTTGTTTTACTAAGAAGCATACCCCAGATTTTGCGACACCTCCCGACGGTGACTCGGGTATGTACTATCCTTGTTACCCCAACCTTGGCAGCCCGGGTTGCCGGTCTGATAACACAGTGCCAGTACTGTCGGCATGGTCAATCCTCTTAGTGTACATGTTCTGTTCATATACTTTATGTTAATGATCAATAATTGTTGTCCTATTCTTGATCTGAGGATGCTATTCGTGCAAACCGCCAACAAACTGAAGAAAAAAATGGGCACAACTTATGCCAAAATTCGGCTCAAAGTTCTTTAAAATGTGGCATTTTTTAGGGGGACAACATATTTACACTCAAAGTTGCCCACTCGAGGAACTGGCAATATTTTCGGACATTTTAGCTAAAAATGGGCAAAAATATCTGAGGGGGGTTTCCCTGATGCTAGAGGAGCGTCAATTCGAATCCGACGCAATTCCTCACCTCAGGTCGATGCTCGACGCAGCGGGGCTGGACGGAGAACTTGGAGAAGAGATAATGAGACGGGCATTGAGAGACCAATCGCAATTGCACCGTGAAACTGACGGCGATGACGGGGACTACGTCCATGTGAACTCACCCGGCGCGACCGAGACTTTCTACGCCATATCCGCCGCCCTATATCTCTCCAAACCAACCGTCGATGCACGAAGTCGGGTTAGGCGAACAGTGTTCGACGACTGGCTGTCTGGCATCACAGAGCTCTACGCCGAGCTAAGGTGCGAGCGCCAGGAGACCCGCGAATTACAATCCAAGATCAAAAGTATGTCCGCCGAGCTCGCGGAAAGTCTCGAAAAGATCGAGCAGGAGCGCAATGTCGAGTTTACTCGCCACCAGGAGGAAATCCGCAGGCTGCAATCCAGGTTCAAAGTGGCGTCCACCTTTCTCGCGAAAAGCCGCGAAAAGATTCAGCAATTCGAGCAAGAGCGCGACACCGCATTGGCTCGCCACCGGCAAGAGATTCTCGACCAGCATTCCGAGATTGAACGCATGTCTAGCCAGCTCGCGGAAAGCCAGGGCAGGATCGAGAAAGTCGAGCAGGAGCGGGACGTTATGGAGATGGCGCGCAACTCGGAGCAGATGCGTCGCCTGGAGTTGGAGGACCGGTTGAGGGCACGCCAAGCAGAGACTGTGGTTTTGCAGAAAGATCTGCAGCAGGCGCGGGAGCGGTGCAGTGAACTCGAGGTGGAATTTCAGCGCAACAAGGCCAATGATCAGGCCAGGAAAGATGAAGAGATCATCAGCAGGAATGCCGCGCGGGAGGAGGGGCAGGATCTCATGCTCACGGAGATGATACAGCTCCTGAACACGAAGCGCGAGAACAATCGACGTGCAAAACAGGCCGAAAAAGACAGGGTGGAGAAAGAGAAGGCAGAAAAAATCCGCAAAGCCAAACGCGAACTGGGAGCGGAACTCGAACGGTCGCGGTGCATGAAGAGGGATGGAAAATACAGAAAGGCCAGAATTTGGACGGATGCGCTTGCCTTTGACCGGTTCGAAACCATTCTCCTCGTCGAAGAGTTTACCAAGATCAAATTCTGTGATTCCAAGCCGTTGATCTTCGAGGCACTACCGTGGCCAGTGCTGGCCAGGCCAGGCACATACGCTGCGAATCACATCACTGCCGACCATGTCCGTGCATTCTTCGGGACGCCAGCCGCGACGTCAGCCAAATCAGCCACTCATCCCATCCCATCGGAGTATCGAAAACATATTGTGAAACAGGGCCTCCTTGCGTTTCATGGAGACAAAATGGTGGCCCGAATTTGGACCGTGGAGGATGAAGCGTTGCGCCAGCAGATCTCGGAGGTGGCCAATATCGTTACGCAGACATTGAATGAACTTATGCAGCGCACCTGATATTCTGTATTCGGCCCATGTGCTCAGTATTCGTCTCCGAATAGCTATCGAAATTTCCGAGGAAAAAAGGAGGTCATTACAGCACTTTGCGGTACATAAGGCGCGGACCGTTTTTCTTTCCATTTTGGGCTTTTTTTGATCCCCGCGACTGGAACAGTCGCGGCGGCCTCAATTCTCGTCCGTTTTACTTGTCCATAGGCCCATCCGCTGTGCATTTTAAATACGCAGAGAATGGCGTGCTCAGAATTTTTTATGCAGGGTTTAACATCGTTATAGAAGTGTCCTAGCGAGAATTTCATGTTTTTTCTGCCGCTTTTTTAATAGGACACGTGTTCTGAGCTCAATTTCTCACCTTTTCGCCTGCGTATAGGCTCATTCTCTCCGCGCTTCAAATACACAGGGGATGGTCTCTTGAGATTTTTAATGTGGGCCTGCAGGGGAATAGCTGAGTGCACAATATTGATGATACATCATCATTTTTGATGAGCAGGCAATAGACCCCAACTAGGACGGTTGCGGCGGCCTCAATTCTGGTTCGTTTGGCCTGTCCATAGGCTCATAAGCTGCGCATTTCGAATACGCAGGGGATGGTATCCTCAGAACTCTTTATACGGGGTTTACCATTGTTATAGAAGCGCCCAAGCGGCTTTTGTTGATCCCCAGGACTAGGACAGTTGCGGCGGCTTCAATTTTTATCCATTTGTCTTTTCCATAGGCTCAAACGATGCGCGTTCGAGATACGCAGGGGATAGCATCCACCAATTTTTCATCCTGTGTTGAAAACCGCTGCTTGAGGGCTCAAATCAAGATTTTGTCCTCTTTTCAGGTGATTTTTCACTGGAACACTTGTTCTGCTCTCAATTCTTATTTATTTGGCTCGGCCATAGGCTTGATTTGTGCGCATAATAAAAGCGCAGGGGACTACCTCCTTCTAACGGTGTATATTTGAGATCATAGCGGCCGTTCTACTGACTCCAAATCAAAACTGATGACTTACAATCAAAACTGTCCGCCAAGATTCCCTGCTCGGGGCCAGCATAACATTCCGAGGACGCTGTCCGCTGCGTCTTTTTGATGCGCACAAATCAAGCCTATGGCCGAGCTCAGAACACGTGTCCTATTAAAAAAGCGGCAGAAAAAACATGAAATTCTCGCTAGGACACTTCTATAACGATGTTAAACCCTGCATAAAAAATTCTGTGCACGCCATTCTCTGCGTATTTAAAATGCACAGCGGATGGGCCTATGGACAAGTAAAACGGACGAGAATTGAGGCCGCCGCGACTGTTCCAGTCGCGGGGATCAAAAAAAGCCCAAAATGGAAAGAAAAACGGTCCGCGCCTTATGTACCGCAAAGTGCTGTAACAGGTTCCGCAACTGCAATAACCATTTCTTACCTTGGCAATGACAAAAAAGTAAACCATCCTTCCATCCGAGATGTCATTGTGTCGGGGACACAGTGAACACTTGAGCTTGTTCGATTCTATGATGGAAACTTCCAAAGCCACTACGAGCTGATGCCAGAGCCTGCAGTCAAGACGGACGAGGAACGAAATAAACTAAAACCGTTATCATGGGCAATGGATGCGCATGCTCCGATTCCACCATTTCCAGAGGAGCATTTGCAGAGTTCGCAGCGTTGGTGTGGCACAGCCTCGGCAGATGGTTTGTTCGAATCACGTCTTTAGCCATGGCCAAATCAATCCAGATCACCAGTGACATGTTACCCGGCATGGCTGGTTGCATCGTCAGGAAGATGGGCTCGTGGACTCAAGTTGTGGATGAGCGCAGGAGGAAAGCTGGAAAACGTTATGGCACACGGTCCCGGATCACGGAACCACTCCGATCAACGACGCGCCTCTCTCTCCCACAATCTTCTTGGATTTGCGATTCTCACTAGAACATCCACAGAACTTCGCGTGTGCTACAATTAATATCTGCCCGCTCCGCTAATTGCTTGATCTCGGCTGCAATCTGAAAGCAATTCCCCATGACTTATTACTGGCAAGATTACTGGTGCCGCCCGCGAGTGACAGCCTCTTAGATCTCGGAAATGAGCTTTTGACTTATGCTGGCCTTCCAGAATTTTTCCTCTGTTGATACACCGACTCTCACTCTAGATGCGGTGGTGTGCGAGGTGGTCCAAGACGTCCCAAATTCAACCAGGTACGTGTGAGGGAACAATATACAAACTGGAGGCTATGTGGCTAAGAGACTATTCTAATCTGGACTAAAAGATGATGAGCTGGTGCTGAGCGCTGAGCTGCTGGACGGGAAAGGCAGTGATCGTGGGCGAGACTAATATTAGGATGAGTGCAGATAGGCGATACAGGATCCAAGAATTGAGATCTATTGCAGGGGTGCGGCTCTTTACCATACAGGGTAAAAAGTGGCTTTTTATACTAATTCGAGTCCGCTGTGTTACACAGCGGATGGGAGAGGGAGAGCCCGATGTATGGAGGTGGGGAGAGGATTGGGGATGGTGTGTTGGGTTCCTCTTTTATTCGTTTCTTTCCTCTACTACTTCATCTCATCTTGAGTCGTCTTCCCTCATTTTTCCTCAAGAATGCGAATACTGAAAATAATGTGTCAGATTCTACCTCTTTATAAGCTTACGCTTCTCTGTCTGTCTGAAGCCATTTAAGCTCCGCTCATCTCCGCTGATGCCGTACCCCATGGCAACTTGGCCCCCCGGTTCCCGAGTCCTCCCTCCCGCCGGCACATGGCCAAGCAATCCTTCGGCACTGACGGCATTTGACGTCACCTTTCCAACAAACTTAGCGCTGGCGCCAGAATTGACAGATGGCTCCCACCACCCCGAAACAAAGGGTGCCGCGGCGAACACAACGGTAAGCGAACCTGAACACAGTGAATAAGAACGATCTGGTCAACTCCATTCAACGAAGTGCGTGATAGTTTGTACGGTATCTTACTCCTGAGCACTCATCACCTTATTCAGTTGCAAACAGAAAGGGAATGGGAGGCCGCGAAGCGGCCGACCAGTCCCTTGTATCACTACGCCTTACTACGAATTCCGAGTTCTAAAAATTTATTTTTAGACTCGGTTTTATACTCCGATTTACCGCCAAAGTAAGAGGTTTTTGTGTCGATGACGTAGAGGATTCGTGTTGGAAACTTTCCCATTAAAGGTAATTTCTTTGTGTTTCACTTCCCTAAGGAGGTGTCCTTAGTCAAAACACCCTACGGAATTTTGATGCTGACGCTGAGACTTTCTCGCAAACGAAATCAGCGGCCGAAAGTCGGGAAGACTTTTTCCACCTCGGGGTTTCGAATTCACTGCCAAAAACCGGGTAAGATCAGCTGTTCTTGGGGTTCTCAACAGTAAAAAATCATTGTAGGATAAGACTACTTATTAACCATGTACATTAAAAGGCAGCGAATGACTGAAGGGAATGAGTTTCCTCAAAACCTAGACCATATCTGATGCTTCCACTTTAATTATGACACGACCAGGATGCGGGGCGGCTTTGATCCGTGCACACCTGTGCCTGCGGCGGGGTCTGCATCCAGCATGCCATGATCCATCCGAGAATGGTGGTGCTGTCATCATGATGGAAGCGGTATAGGGCGGTATCTACGATAAGCGCGCAACTTTCACGTGAAATTCACAGCTTTGCGCCAGGTCCCGCATCGACCTCTGGTACCTCGTCAGCACCCACGGAGTGTCACGCGTCGTCGCGTCCCGCCGTTTGTGGAGGCGGTGACTTCGCAGTGAAGCAAAGACCCTCGGCAGCACGCGAGAAGCTGTCTTGATAACCCAGACGGTATGGCGCCCTAGTGGCGCACTCCTTCCCGGACCGCATGCTGCGCATCACCACATTGACAGTTCGGCTAAAAAAGATGGGAGTGCGGCTCTCGGTAGAATGTGACTCGCTTGATGCGCCCGTATCAGTAACTATCTAATGTGTTATCTATCTGACTCGCATCTGCCCTTTCACAATTCATGGAGCCCCTCATTCAAGATCTCGAGTATTCAGAGCCTGACTCAGAAAACTCCGATTTGGCCTTGATGTGGTCTCCGAGGATGAGAGCGAACCTGACAATATCAATATTCCGAGCGCCGGCAGCGGGTTTGCACAAACAGGAAACCTCCGCCAATGGGGCCTCGAGGCCGGATAATGCTGGAGATTCCGAAGGACATGCACAAAAGTTGTCGCCGACCTTTTGGATGCCATTAGCTGGGGAGATCAAAACTGTACCTTGAATGACACCATTCGCGCCCATCGCACGAGGTTCTTGAATATCTCGGAGCTCCCAAATATTTTACGGCGCTGGTGGAAACCTCCACGGTCTCATTTGGGAAATAAAGCCTAGCCCCATGCAGGTCGAACTGTGATGGAGGATTTTGCCTTCGAATGTGCGCAGCAAGTGCTAACGGGCGAACTTGGAAAAACTCGAGCGTACATTCAAACCCCCAGCCGGCGAGGACATACTGACTTCGATCTCATTCCCGAGCTGATCTCCGAGGTCAAAGCACTTGCACCAAACCTTTGGGCAGTGTTATTTCGCTTGGCACGGACCGAGAGTCAGCAAAAGCATAATCTCAAGAAAAATCCTGCCACTGTGAGTCCTTTTGTAATTTCAATTTTTTCTTCTTGATTCAAACGTCGCTTCAGATCATACCTGTTACTTGTTATAATCTCCATCTTCTCGTACACCCGTTCGCATCACCGTGGTCGACTGTAGAAGCTCTTCGCAATTTATTTCAAGTTCCGAGGGTTATCAGCAAAAGGTTTGGATAACTTGCATGCCCTCGGACTCTCGATGAGCGGCAAATGGACGAGTGATGCAGTCGGCAGAATTTCAGCCGAGTCCATGGCCACAATGAAGCGCTTAATGGACTTGTTCCCATGGCTCATGTCCTACGACAATCATCTTCCGTGTTTTTGCGCAGCGGGTTGATAGGAAGACAACACGTGGAAATGGTACAGCCGGCATCGTCTACCTTAAGCGGAGCGCAAAACCTCTTCCCTCGACCATCAGCAGGGCCGTGAAGGAAATGCGCCGTGCGGGGATGGCCAATCCCCTCAAGGCCCTCGACATCTTTGACATTGCACTTGCTGCCAATACTCGCCGTTTATCTGGTCCAGAAAATCCACTTCGACGCCCCTGACTTCAACTGCTCAACCTATTAATATCGCGATCACCCTTTACTGCAATGTCCAGCACCTATTTGCCAACTCCTATGTGGCAAAGAACACATTGTGCTTCAATATTTATCGAGAACAGTTGATATTCCCGAGGCCAGTTACGACGATAATGCCAGACTCCTTGACGAATGGGTTCGACAACTTGGTTTAAACACCCCCGAAATGCAGAAAAAATCGGTTTGGAGCGGGTTCGGAGATCAGCTGACTGTTGACCGACTTCGCAATCTGTTCAGGTTTCGTGCGGAGGACGCCAACTCGTTTGATCGACTGTAGTGGCTCGTCGTACCGCCTGGATGGCTACATATCCAGATGGCATTCACGAGTTCCTTCATAACAGCATCTGGAGACAGCGAAAGGGCGTGTGCGCAGTGCCGCCTTTGATGTCCTATCACGCAAATGTTTGCAGACCTCTCAAACCGAAGTTATATTTTTCCACGATCTCAGCGAAGTCCTGCGTGTTCTTGCAGAGGCTTGAGTCGGTGAGCTCTGGCTTCAGGTTGGTAAGGTCAAATCGCTAGCAAACAGGCCCCCGGAATCGCTCTTCGCAATGGCCAAAAAAATCATTGCGCGGCATGTATCTAATGAGGCCCTGGCTCATCTCAAATCCAAATCACCCCCAATTGTCGATGAACTCAGGACTCAATCAATAATATTCCTACACAATGTTTCCCCTTTATTCTTTTGCGATCCGCAGTACGCAGCGGCGACGTTGGCATCATGGAGGCATGATTCCATTGATGCTTTATCGATTTTCGGGGGGAAAAATTCAAATTATGCTGGGGAAATGCTCGAGTTACTCCAAGGTCTTAATCGTGAATGTACTCCAGAACTTTCGTAAGTGAAATTCACATACAGAGCACCATCACAATTTATCATGCTTTGCAGCGACTTCATACGGGAAAATTGTTGGGTGATAATAATACCGGCATACCGACTAGTTTTATGGCGGTGAATGAAGCACAGGAAATGAACAAAAAGGACATCAAGGGACGCAAAAACTGTACGCAATTGGGGCAGCCGTTAATTTATTTTACAGGTTACATACCGTTCGGAAGGTCCAAACATCGACTGACAATTTATTCAAAAGGTCCACCCCGCCATCCATGTTATACGTACTGTCAATGAAAACATTGAGATTGAGAGACAGTTCAAGACGCGTGTACGAGGCAGTAGACATACTATCCCCAAGAAGGAGCTCGATGTTCAAGAAATGCAGAAATACTATTCCACTTGCGATGTCCATGTCTTGAAGCCCGGGCGCGTTATCAAAAGGGGTGCAAATAGGACGTCTCTGGACGTTCCAAAAACGTCATGGCCAAGGGATTCACTGCGGCTCAACTCGGACAGACGCTGCCAAACTGCATTGAGACTCGGACAATTGAACGGTCCACAACAGAAGATTGGGATGTCAGTGTTCCGAATTCGGACGAAGAAGAGGAGAACAGTCTAAATAAATTTGTTATGCTCAGTATCTATAGGTGTGTATTGTACGAGTATTTACTATTCATCTCGATTTACAACAGGATGACTGTAAGGCACGGTGAGAGAAGAAAAATTGGAGAAGCATGTGGTTTGGATTGGGGTTAGGAGGGAAAGCCGAAGAATCTGGCGTGTAGTATTGTTGCACCATCTCTCGATGCTTATAAACATATCCATCATGCGCTCATGTGCCGTAGCATGATATGGTGTGCATGGGATTGGGGAAGGAGGGAGAGGTGTATAAATGTGGTTATAATGGAGTTGTGGGTAAGCGCGGTGAGGCAGTGGGTACATGGATGGGTGGTGTGGGGGACGAGTTTGAAGACTGAACATGGCCCTGAGCTTGTTGGGGGTAGACCCCCTGAGGTGGACTGAACCTGTTACTTGTGGGCATATGGGTTGTGGCTGTCCATATGCTCAGGATAGCCTTCTCTCTGCTTTCTCCTCACTACAATGAAACTGTCAGAGACTCCCACTTCTTGAAGGCTCCTCTGACCGTGCCAAAACATACTGGATGGCGATAATCATTGCCGTCATTGGCCTGGAAACTTATCAAGTCTAGCAAAGCTATTATACAGAGGAGAAATGGCAACGGTGGGATAGAAAAGGTAGCAATAACCTGTAGTCTTAGAGGATCTATGACGTGGGATTAGGCCTCTTCGAGGCGGGTGCTGAACCTTTAGGTTCAGTTGGACTTCGCACTTTCTAATTGTATACCGGCAACTTCAGCATTTGACATTGATCACATCACAGTGGAGCTAGAAACAAATTTTGCCGGGCCAGAAACTGGGGGCTGCTATTGGCTCTGTATGAACTCCCTTTATTCAATTTATCTCACTGCACCAGTATAAAATATGACGAAGTTTCGAGCTCTACAAGCCTCTCTGTACTCAAATAGATACTGTATTCCCACTGTAAGACCAGAGGACATGGAGGGCAAAAGCAAAAAAGTGCAGATGTGGCAGCGGATCGAAGCTAGGCTTGAACTTATGAGTAGAGCGCAGTAGGAACTGCCTCTATTCGTGGGTTTTAACGTGTCTGAGATGCCCGAATGGTGAAATTCAGTAAGGTGGGAGGATCTTTCCTTAACCAACAGAAAACTGTGATAATCTTGAAAAAAATGGAATTGTACAAAAGGAACAAACTCGGTTATGCCATGCGCATGCAATGGCCCTCAAGCCCAAGTACGAGTACGCCGATTCAGAACTTAGCGGAGCGACTGGGGAGCGTGAGCAGGGGGAGTCTGCCAGCGAGTAGTGCGGGGATGGTGGGTGAGTAGATGTCTTTTTCTTTCTTTTTTTTCCTGCTCTTTCAATTTCATGCACGCCGAGTCGTGACTTGCCTTTTTTGGATGTCTCGCGAGCGAGCGGGAAAGCGACTTCGCATCCATCCCGCGCCTTTCCATTCTTCGTTTCTCGTCGTCTCCTTCTCTCTCCCCTTATCCTATCCTTGCTCGCACATACTGACGCTTAAGTTGGCAGGACTCCGGTCCTCCCTCCCTCACCTCCGCCACCACCCCGATCTGCGCCACCCCGACTTACGCCCCATCCCTCCGGTCTCCCAGCACCCGCACCCGCATCACCCCGGGTCCCCGCCGGAGACCTCTACTCCAACTCACACCACCCGCACGACCTTCGGCCGCCCGAGTTCTCCTCCGCCTTCGAGCTCATGAGCCACGACGACTGCAACGTCCTCGCGGGCCTCACAAGCAATGGGGTGTCGTTCTTCCCCACCGCGACGCAGGGAGGACGGACCTTATGCCGTTGCACGAGGGGATGAAAGCCGGCGGAGGAGGAGGGAGGAAAGGAAGCATGCATATGCATGCAGCTCGTCTCGCCCATGGCGTTCGCGTTCCAGGCGTATTCTCTCCGGAGTCCGCACACTCGCATTTGGCGTCGTGCTCGCCCGCTTCCGCGTCGTCTGGGAACATATCCCACATGTCTCTCAGCGGCGTGGGTGGTGGTGCGGAAGCGCGATTATGATGCCTGGCTCGCGGGAGGCGGAGATGCGCGAGCTGAGGGAGTTCTAGAAGGCGTATATGCGCACGCCGCTCACGGGCCCGTCGGGTGCAGATGCGCTTGGCTTGCAGATGCCGAGTGTGCGGCGGCGATGGGGGAATATAGGGCGCTACGCCGACGAGGGAGAGTGTCGCCGCCGCTGGGGGAGGAGGTATCAGCATGATGGCAGCGCGCGCCATCTGCGCCACGACTCGGAAGCCGCTACATGCGCGCTACAGCGTGCGCGACGCCGTACAACGTCCATACGCTTGAGATCGTCCTGGCGCACACCCTAGCCCCTCCGCGCACCACCAGCTGCCTGCGCAGCACGCAGCGCTGGCATCGTCGCCTTCCCGCATACCGCGACTCTTCAGTAGTGTACTGCCGTCGCCGCCCGACGCCCGCGCCTGCCGTACTCCGCAGCATCACCTTCACCACCTCCTGCGTGCATAGCGCACGCGATGATGTTTCCCATCGCCGGCGCTCTTTTATCGTCTCCTCGTGCGCCTCCAGCAAGTACCACTCTCCGCGCCGGGCACATCTTCCGTACCACCGCCACGCCTGCGGCAGCCACTCCGCATCGCCCACGCCGTATCGCCGGAGCGCGCAGCAAGTGCAATGAGTGTTTTTTGTTGCCTCTGCTCCAACCTCGGCCTGCTGCGCACCGTGAATATGACGGGCAGCACATGCTGTGGTTGTCCTTCCATCGCCGCCGCGTGCGTTTCCATCATATTCGACAAGATGGACCTCCGCTTCGCTCCGGTAGTTCAGGTTTTTATTCAGAGGTTAGAGAATCTTATTTTCAGCTTATTTATTCGAAAAAAAAGAATGCTTTCATAGTGCTGCAAAGAGTGGTACAAAATTTGTATGCGAAATCAGAATGCAACGAACCGGTTGTATAAAACCATGTTGAAAGAAAGAGAAGTGACAATAGCCACGGGAGTCTTTGAGATCACCAACTGCTGAATCCGAGTCCCAATCAATTGCATTTGGTGAGAGGGATCTGACGAGGGAGAAAGAATCGAAATTGATTACTGGCACAGAAATACCCCAGACAGAAGTGTTGATGTGATACCCAGAGCAAAGATAGTCCACAGCGGCGAGCGAGCGAAACATTGAGAGTCAACTGTTGGCAGAGCAGTTTTGATCTGATTCCAAGAGAAATAATGTTGCAATTTTCGTAAATTTGACGAGGAGAAAGTGGGCGACAGATATTTGGTCTGAACGAACAGAAATGGGGCCTTTTATATTGAGAACCTCCGGGAGTACTACGTGGCCCCGGCACGATAAACACACGCAGCAACAACTGCGATGAACTGCGGCCTCTACGCAAAGAACTGCGCGTAGGTCAGCTGTTCAGCCAGACAGGGGTCTTGAATGAAAATGCGCAGTACAGTACCTACGGATTGCACTGCAAGATGACGACTAAAATGGGGCCAGTCTGCCCTCGTGCCACGGTTGATATTTTTAGCAGAGTCCTTTGCAGTTGCGGCGAAGTTTCCGGAGGTCGCAGTGATGGACAAAATGTCCCATACCCATATGAATGAAGCAAGGGAGCTTGTTCTTGAACGACGAGAGGAGAAGAGCGGGAGATGATGCAAAATGGAGATGAACGTACATGGGGAATTGGCACAGGTTTCGCAGGATCTCGTTAAAGAACGGTTAATACGACGGTTCTTTTGTACTAGTAAGAATATTTATTAACGCAGGCGCGCTGGTCTGTGTATTAAATATGAGCCTACATTACCAAACTAAACTACTATCTGGCCTGCAAAAAATGCAAGGGCTTGAAGGTCATTACGACCGGGTTAGGTGTCGTACATGAGAGAGCCTAGCCGCTTATCGCGCCCCCTACCTCGCAATAAGCTCAAGCTGGGCGCGCGCACTGGTATAAAAACATCACAATGTGCTCACTGACAGTGACAGCGACCTCTGCGGCCATAACCGTCATGCCCAGTGCGACGACAAATTGGGTGTTGACCATCTTGGCGTAGACCTTGAGGACGCGCGGGCGCGCGGAGCGGTCGAGGGAGCGCCAAGCGGTGGCGAGGAGCATGCGGCTGGAGAGGCCGGGCTCGAACGGGACGATGGGCTGCATGTCGGCGGGGAGTAGCGCAGCCTCGATGCGCGTGAGGGTAGCGGACGCGGGGAGGAGGACGAGTTACGCAAGAAGGGCCGAGGATGCGCAGAGCCATGAGTGCGACCGCCATCGGATCAGCGCACTGCGCGGCGTTCACTACGCGCTCCAGGATGCTCAGCGCGTCGAGGAGGAAGCCCACAAACGTGGCCCGCTAGGGGGCGAAGACGACGATGGAGGGGAGGGAGAGGGATGTGCATTGCTCGAACGGCACCAGGCACTGGCGAAGGGACTCGGTGGTTGGGCGGGCGATCATGGTGTGGGTCCAGAGCATGTCAAGGGGGAGAGGAGAGCAAGGCGAGAAGAAGTAAGCGAAAGAAGTGAGCGATAGGTGGAGCACGCATGGCCATAGCGACTCACCCCGAGCCGGGGAGGCTGGAGTATGAGTCCCTGGGCGAAATGAGAGAGCGCGATCGCGCGCGGGGGAGACAATATGCCGAGCTCGACGGCAGCCGAGCGTATATGTCGACGCATGGCCCACTTGATACTGGCGAATCTCAAGGACGGGGTTGCACGGGCCGCCACTAGGATGACAAAGATGGCGTCGCCTGGCGCGTGTCTCGGAGCTGAAGTATGGCAGCCTGGCTTCATCGGTTGTCAGGAGTAGGTGTCCATTCGCACCAGAGCGTACAAGCATATCTGGGACTTCACACTGAAGTATTACAAGTGGCCCAAGCTTTAGGTCATTTAGGACAGGGAGTACAAGCACCCATGGTAAGATTTGGACGTGGTCGAGCTCGTCAAAGGAAGGTGGTGTGGCAGTGCACAAACGTCATCGCGGCTGATCGCTGATACACCCACACAACTCCAACTCTGAGCTCGCCACCATCTACCGTTTTCCTTCAGTCCCCGCTGACTGCATCAGGAAAAACCCCTGGGGCCGTAGTTCCGCGGTTAGTTATGTAGTCAATGTAGTCAGCGGTAGCATGGCAGGGACCTATATAGTACCTGTAGTCAATATAGCGCCCCGCCAACACTATGTCGGACGATGTTGCTTGGTGCCATTACTACGGAGTACTATGTTGTCGATGCCCATGGCTACGGCGCGCTATGCCGGGCTCTTGGCAGGAAGTCGGTTCAAAATGGCAGCACGCAAGCATTAATTACTGCCGTACTCCTTCCCTGCTTCCTGTCCACCCATAAGTACTCCTCCCTGCCTCCTGTCAACCTTTTCTCTGGAGTCTTCGATGCTCATCGTTTCTGCTCCCCGCGCTTTTTACATCCTCCTCACTATTTTATTTCTGGTCAACACTGTCATGAAATATCCCTGCTAGGTGTTGACTTGGTGCGGAAGAGGAATTTTACGCAAGTCCATAGCCGAAATCACGTCAGGATCCGGATGCGAAGAACTTGAAGCGGCCGACACGTGAAAGCGAAAATTGTTCGTTTTGATGGCCACCTTTCTTTCTTTCCCCCCATCTCGTCCGCCTCTCGTTTTCTCTCGTTCGCACCCAGTACCAGCTGCCCCCGTTTGATCATGACTTCAAGCAAACTCAAGCTGGCCTAATCATTCTGAAGCTCAGTGGAGACGATTCCGACCTACAAAATGTCGCATCTCGGCTCTTCTCGCAAGTCGTAGATCCTCAAATGACCTTCGTCTAGAGCCTATCTCTCTCTCCTCCCTCAATTTCAAGCACACAACTACAAAACCTCAAGCCTGTCGGGTACGTCAAGACACGTTCAAGTCGCTTCAACTGCGGACAGTCAAGCATCAAGTGTCAAGCATCAAGTCTTGAAGTCCCAGGAAGTTGGAACGCCCTGCACAACATTCACCTCTCTCACCGCTTGCGCTCATCATCTGCGCGCGCAACTTGTCCCCACAATCATCCTCACCTTAGACGGGCTTCATTCAAGAGATAAATCCCGTAGGAGCATGGGGCCGAAGGCGTGCCCGTTGGGGGATGGGAAGTCGGAAGTGGGAACTCGGTATGTTTTGATGTCTCTGAGCGCGCTTTTTTCTGGCGACGCCCATACACGATGACGCGGAAGGGGCGCATTGAGCGGTGATCTTCGTGGAGAGCCTCCGCTATGTTCCGATGCTTTATTTTATTGTTTGTATTGTAGTCGTCACATCCAATTCTTTATATTCCACCAGTACTGTGTGATATGTGAGCTGGGACAGTCCCATACTACCAGGTTTGAGCATAACTATGATAGAAATAGCCACTATATATCACTACATAGACTATTCTGCTGCGGAACTATGAAACTATATTGAACTACATAGTTGTCGCGTGATGCTACAGCTGCTATATAATAGGGGGTTGTCGACAGCGCTACGCGAACTACACGGGCTCCATAGCACTATGTATTCAGTAGGATTGTTCCTGATGTGCCGTCCAGGCTCTTTTCTCCGTTCAACGGCTGTCTCCCTCCTTCCCTCCGAATACGACTTGGCCGACTGCGCACCTGGCGTGACTCCTGATCAGTGATTCTTGAGCTGCCTCGGCGCTCGACACACTCATCGTTACACCGCAAAAATGGATGCTTTTAAGGATCCTTGAGCTCGTATCTCGCTGTGTTGAATCAACCGCACACACTTTTAGCCGACACTCTTCCATGCCTCGTTGCTCTACCAGTATGCAAGCCCACGTTCTTCTCCTCTTTGTTTGGTTCTCTGGACCTTCGGTATGTCGATCGCATTGCCCACTCCGACCGGCTTGGGAATAATTTCTGGTGTCGCTCGGCGGATATATCCTTCCCACCTGGCGACCTCAGTTGACTACCGATTTCGAAGCAGTCACTGCAACGTTCAACCTTCACGCCGACTCTAATGATGATCCTCTGTACTCGTTGTCCGTAGATTCTCTTCACGCAGCTCAAGCCTCAAGGAAGGCAAGCTGAATCACTACGCTTCATCCCTGGGTATCTCTCCTTCCGCATGATTGGAACAGGGTACAGCCTTTCTACTGCTCTTTGCAGTCGCAAACCCGGACTCTTCGCCTGTGCTCCATGTACGCTCTCCTTGGACCTCGAATTTTCTTTCTCTCCACCCTGAATTCTGTGGAACTCAAACATCGCTTCGTGACCGTCCCTTGTTGTGGCCTTCCCTTCTCATTTCGTCGAGGCAGTATCTGCCACCTCCCGTTGCCTGCATTGGTAATTAATACGACTTCCGTTGAACTGAGCACGGTGCATCACGGCCCGCCTGGACGTTTATGTCGCCCACGTTTCTCTGCTGTGGTGATTCTAGAAAATTGCCCAAAATTGCATTCCTGTCGCATCCCTTCCTCGGGATTGCAAGGCCGCATTCAAATTCCTTGCTCGGTATGTTTGCGCATATCCGGCCTTTATCTCGGCTTCATTCTCCATCGCTCAACCCCCGTTATTCTAGCCGCATTTCCTCCTTCCAGATTGCATCACTAACCTTCGCCCATCGTGGCCATGTTCACAAGCCCTCGGTCTTTCTCCGTGACTCGGATGCCTCTGAACAAGACTTGATTCTTGGCGGTGGGTTGTTGCCGGGTCACTATGGAGCCAGTATTTTCTTGCATTTAATGATCCATCTACCGTGAACGAACTGCATTCGATATTCATACTGCCACTCATCCTCGCCATGCCCGAGTTTTACTATTTTGTTCCGAGTTAGATTCAATGCGCACCCAAACTACTCAAGACTACTTCTCGAGACCAGACAACGGGTGGTGTGAAAGTTTTTGGTTTTTGTGTCCTCTCGGACGGTGACTTCTTTGTTCAATATTGTTCTCCTCGGCCTGGTGCGCATTCTCGGCACAATGCCCTGCTCGTGGACATTCCCTCCACATCAACAGTGACTGTCGCATGCCTCCACTTGTACCTGATTTCCTCCAGATTTCCATCTAAACATCCTGCCTCCGGGCTTATTATTTGGCATCTAAGTATGTATGTACAATGTCAATTCAATCATCCTCGTTGCCATCACTCATATAAAATAATGGACGGTCACAAACAATGCTTGACGCTCCAGAAACTTTCGCTTGATCGATTCGTATGAGTAAACATGGCCGTTCGCTCGACCACGCTGACCATGAAGCTTCGAAGCTAAGTGTGAGCGCGGACAGCAAACTCTGAACATCCCTGAATTTCCCCCATGCACGGCTTGTCTTTTGTGATTCGTAGGTAGGCTAGAAAAATCTTCCTCGACTATTGCTAGTCCTTGATATTCTGTACTCGCATAGAATTGCAACTTGGCACTCGTCTGGGAAGGCGGAAATCGTAGTCAAAAGGGAACGTTATCCGGCCAGGATGCCGTCAACTAGGATAACCGCGGAGAATCCCTTATCGTAGCCTGTTTTCAACTGTGTCTGATTTCTCTATGTACCTTCCGAGTCATAATCAGCCCTTGTGCGACCGCACACCGGTAAGAACTGGCTTGTAAATTTTGTAGCTGGCCGACACTCGGCATAAAATGTTTGCCATGTGCATGGCATGATTCCCGTAAGAGTCTGAGGAGTGGAAATAAACTGTCCGCAAACTCACAGAGTCTCAGAGTGACTCTCGAAAGCCCACGACAAGCCCATCGAGGAGATCTGAAAAACCCTGGATATGACATCAGGAGTCGAACAGAATTCCTCAGAAAGAATTCTGAATTCACGCGATTTACACGTGTATTGAATACAACGTGTTGGCTGCCAACTAGACAGGTGTCAAGGACTCACGGCGTCAATCAGTTCAAATCAGGACAATGGCTCGGGGGCTGCTTTACGACTATTTGGAATACGCCAGCTGAAAAAATTCTGGCACCAGGTTCATTGACGGCTATCCAGAGCCTGGGAGTGACACCGGAACTCCATCCAGCATAGCCCTTCAACACAGCAAAGTGCGCTCAACATCATCCTTCCCTCGGTGATCATGGGATCGGATGCAATTGATCGATGGCGATCCCACGACCTTGACACGCCTTCTGTCCGACCTCCACCATGTCCGCCAACAGTCCGCCCAGCACCGGAGCCTCCACTTCCTCTCGGAAGAGATTTCTACGAGGCTTCAAATCTCTGTCTCCGAACTCCGACTGGCTTGCTCCTTCGATTCTGACTGCCAAGACGGTGACGGCAGCAGCTGAATGTCTGCCTTTTCCCTACGTCAAAGGTGTCTTTGGGGTAGTTGTAGTCCTACTGGAGACTGTTGAGGTCTAGGTCATTAAGGTCCTGGTCAAGCTACAACTAACTTGCTTCTACAGAAGGTGAAGAGGAACCGCGATGATTTGAAAGATCTCTGTGAAAACATCACTGAAATTGCGGTGATCTTGGAGGACCAGTTGTCGTCACACGGGAATACAGTGGCTCTGAAGCTGAGGGGCCTTTGCGAAGAGCTTGAGAGGTATGTGTGATCACTGCTGTCCAATGTTTCGAAGGAATGAACACTTCCAAATCAGCTTCTTGCAGACTGTGCTTGCTGCAATCAATAAAATGTACTTACAAGGAGAATCTCGAGGTTTCCGGGCCCATCTTAAAGAATTCGTCAACTCGAGCAGCTTTACAGATGAAATTGTTGGATATGAGAAGAAGATTCAGACATTTGTTTCGAGAATCAAGGTGTGGTCACACAGTTTAACTGAGACAATTATTTTCCAACATGCATCACAGCTTATGGCAGTGGTTGATACAAATTTCAAAGTACACGAGATGCATGCCACGATTGTCTCAGCTGGTATCATCATCATTTGAGTGATTTCTTTAATCTCAGCTGGTGTTTTCAGACTTTCCAGTGATACAAACCACTCAAGGTTTCAACAATTGTCCTCCCCCATCCAGAATCTTCCTCGGTAGGCAGATCATTCTCGACAAAATGCACCACTTCTTCACTCCAAACTCGGGGAAACAACAAATTTATGTGCTGTATGGACTAGGTGGTGCTGGAAAGACACAGATTTCACTGAAGTTCATTGAAAAATCAACTCAGTGAGTTCATGGATATGACCTTGAAAAACTCTGATGGATTGTCATCCTAACAGCTTTGTTGACAAAAATTTTGTGGATGCAAGTACTACTGAAACGATTGAGACAGGCCTGAAGAAGATAGCTACAGTAAAAAATGTTGGCAACTCATCACAGGAAGCCTTGCAGTGGTTTGCTACTAAACACAAAGAGTGGCTGCTGTTCTTTGACAATGCAGATGATCCAAACCTCAATGTGAACGATTTCTTGCCTCTTTGTAGTCATGGGAATATCATCATTACATCCCGAAATCCAGAACTCCGTGGCTATGGTGGATCCTACTCGTTTGTCACTGACATGGACGAAGATGAAGCTGTTGCACTGTTGCTCCAAAGTGCCAGATGTGATGTTTCACCAGCCAACAAGGGAATTGCTGCTGAGATCGTGAAAGTGAGCTCATTACAAATAGCACTAAGAGCTCAAAATTGACGTTTTGATATCCAGGTCCTAGGCTATTTACCTCTGGCTATTGTCCAGGCTGGAGCATTTATCTTGAAATCTGGAGCTCTTGACAGCTATCTGGATCTATATACCAAGAATCAGGCCCGACTGCTAAGTGAAAAACCTGTTCAGAGTCATGATAACTATGCCCGGACAGTTTACACAACCTGGCAAATGAGCTTTGAAAAGCTCAGCCCCCCAGCCGCTATGTTCTTGCAGTTGTGCTCCTTCCTCCATCGAGATGGAATTTCAGAAGATATTTTCAGCAGGGCTGCCACCTATGAATTCCTGTCCTGGGGGCCATCAAGACAAGAGCTACAAAGACCATTAGACTTCCTCTCCCAGTTCCTAGGATCCACTGGTGAATGGGACTCTCTCCGCTTCCTGGAAGTCACAAATGAGATCAGGGCATATTCTCTGATCAACTTTGATCCAGAGAGCAGGGCTTTCTCAATTCATCCATTGGTTCACAGCTGGTGTCGAAATATGATCAATGATCCAGAACCATATCATTCTATTATGGTTGCTGTAATTGGCATGTCCAGCACACAAATTCCAGAAAATGATCGAGAGCTCACAAGTCTCAAATTAATTTCTCATGTTGACTCCTTGTTGCACAAGAACCCACAGGTGGCTGCAGAGTTTGATAGGGAATATGGCAGACTTTATTATCATTCACAACGGTACAAACAAGCAGCAGAACTCTTTGTAAAAGTGCTTGAAAAACAGAGAGAGCTTCTGGGTGATGACCATCCAGATACTGATTGGGCTTTGCAATATCTCGCCATAACATATAATGAGTTGGGGAACTTAAAGGAAGCAGAAAAGCTTCAAGATCTTTTCCTGGAGAAGAAGAGAAACCTTCTGGGGGAGGATCATCCAAAAACCCTTGATTTCATGCATAATCTGGCAGACACATTTTTCAGATCAGGTCAACACCAGAAGGCAGAAGAGCTTCAAGTCATTGTGCTGGAGAAGCAGAGAAAACTTAGAGGGGAAGATCATCCAAAAACTTTAGATGCCATGCATAATCTGGCAAACACATTGTCCAACTTAGGTCAACTCCAGAAAGCAGAAGAGCTTCAAGTCATTGTGCTGGAGAAGCAGAGAAAGCTTCTGGGGGAAGATCATCTAGACACTCTAGATGCCATGTATAATCTGGCAGCCACATTTGCCAATTCAGGTCAACTCCAGAAGGCAGAAGAGCTTCAAGTCATTGTGCTGGAGAAACGGAGCAAGCTTCTTGGGGAAGATCATCCAAACACTCTGAGCACCATGTATAATCTGGCAATCACATTTTCTGAGTCAGGTCAACACCAGAAGGCAGAAGAGCTTCAAGTTGTTGTGCTGGAGAAGCGGAGAAAGCTTCTGGGGGAAGATCATCTAGACACTTTGAAGGCTATGGATAGCCTGTCAGTTACATATCACAGGTTACAGAAGTTTCAGAAGGCAGAAGAGCTTCAACTTGCAGTGGTGGAAAAGTATAGAAAGGTCTTTGGTGATAATCATCCAGACACCTTGCGCACTATGCAGAATCTAGCAGATACATACCGTTCTCTGGGCAAACGGGTTGAAGCGAAGGAGCTGAAGAACCTCATCGCAGCTATTAAAAAAGCTTCTTGAGATTTTGATGCGGAGTTATCAGAAAAGCTTGATGAGACATCTCGAGGCTTGGCGGACAGTTGTCTGTATTGTACATTTAATGTTTCCCCCAAATATATACATATCACATGGAAATCATGGTCTGCAAGGATCCTCACTGGTCAAGTATCCCAGTTCAGTAAATTAGGTAAGAGCAGGGCATTCCCCTTGGCTGCAAATTCAATATTTGTGCAAGTTGTTTGAGGTCTCCCACGGAATACTGTGTCAGGTCGACTCAGCCCACATCCAAATGATAATGAGGAAGTAGCCCAGTTTAGGTCTTTAATTTTTCGAAGCTGCCAACACTTCTGATCAAAGATGTTGGACTAACAAGTTGACAATGCTTCCTGTAGCTTGCAGCAAGGATCACCAACTCAATCTTATGGAATTTTCCGGAGACTTGTGTCTTGGGTGGAGGAGGAAGAACAGCAAGCATCAAGCTCTAACTCATGGCCTCATTCAGACCAACGTTTGACTGCATCTAAAATTTAAACCCTCAGCAGCTGCGGAATTTAAAGTAAAGAAACAAGGTTGCTGACTCCGAGAGAGGACTTGATAATATCTTTAGTTGCTCCTGGATTAGGGTCTCTATACATTGGAATTTCATCCAGTATGTGGGTTGGAGTGGAGTGACCATCTGGAGTTGGATGTACTGTTAAAGTTCAATAAAAACCCGAACATCTTTCGTCATGAGGATTGTTTGTTTTGTTCCAAAGGTTTGCGTCCACTCAACTGGGGAGGGGAGCTGATTGAAGGGTGGGCGCCAAAAGAATGTGAATGACAAAGATGGAGAATGACTGTGGGAATCGACATCCATTCATCGTCCTGGTGGACAGACAGGCTTCGAAGTCTGAGTGGTCGAATTGGCATGGTGTCGGGTAGCACTTGAATTGCCGCAGTGCGGCCAAAGTTAATGTATCATGAATCCGAGTCCATTGTAGGGTTTTGGCCAAGTGTCTGACTGAGGGAGCCAACAAAAATATCATTGAAGATATACTCGGCATGTTTCAAGGTCAACATCTACTGGCAACTGCACTCATTTTATTTTATTTTGCTAATGTACCCGTGCTGCAGGTAAATAATGTTTTGTCACGGCCCAGAGAGATCTTTTGTGCAGAAACAAGTTGAGCCTGAATGATGAATGAATGAGATGAGCATCAAACTAGTGCTCATTAGTAATGAGGAAATACAAGTGGAATGGAAATAAATTCGGGTTGGGTTCAAATTTGGTGTTGGCAATTTCGCCTCGGGAAATTCGGGTGAGTGCTCTGTGGGGGCCACAGCATCTACATACATATTTAACCGGAGTTTGTTAGCATGTGCGGCAATAAAATTAATTATATTGCGACGTGGGCTAACAATTTAATGCGATCACGCCTTCGTGACGCGTGCCCGCACCCGCCGCAGTCGAGACAAGCCTTGGAGAATGGGACTTGTGTTGAGTGGGAGAGAGAGAGCAAGGGCCGTGCCGAACGGTGTTTGTTATTTGCACACGCTTGGCACCGTCTCTCATCCTCAACGATCCACCGCGTCCATACCCTCCCACTGCGGCGACCAGTTTGCCCGCTCTGAACTCCTCTAGCACTACCCCAAAAAATGGCACCCGAGAAAGCCTTTCCCTGCGGAAGCGAGCGGAGCGGGCGTAGGCGGAGGCAAGCCCGGGAGGCGGAAGGTGTGTCCCTTCATGTCCGCGTATGACTCGGAAGGCAAACGACTGAACGAACGCTAACTCACCCGCTAGGTACCAGCGTCTTCGCGCCCGAAATAGGCATGCCACCGGTGCGTGCAGAGCAGTTCACTGTGCGATGGGAGTAATCCGTGTGGTGAGTCTTCGCGGTTTTGTCATTCTTTTCTTCTTTTGTCGAGAAGGCGCATGAGTCTTCTTTTCATCTTGCATGGACGGGCTGGCGGTCGTATCGTCGGCGCCTTATTATTGTTCTTCTTGGCGCTCGTACGGGCACCGCGCGCCGTCATCATGACGCATCCCGTGTTGTTACTTATTTTTCGCCTGCTTTCTTTCTTTCATGTTCCTCAACCTTCCGCGGGGTTGTTCGTTCTCCCCCGTCGCCTTGCGTCACTGCGTCCCCTTCTGGACTCGTCTGGAATTGGATTCGCGCTTGGCACGGCTTTGTGCTGGCCGCGCTCGGACTTCGATGACGAGCACAGCAACTCGCGGCTGGTGTGACGTTCTCCTCGACCACAATACACACCTCTTCTACATCAATCGCTATCACCACCACCATGAAGACGAGCTTGAGCTTTAGCAATACGGCCCCACGAATGCGAGCACGAGCCCGTCTACCGCCAGTGGCCCATCAGCCCGTGTCCAAGCTCAAGGCACAGCACGTCGGGGCCGGGGCGCGCACTCTCGCCCGAGAACTCGCGCCCTCCCTATCCGCGCCGTCTGTGTGCTTGCGGGGGAGCTCTTCATGCTCGCGCCTGCGTCTGTGCCGTCCGCGTGTGCGGCGCTGACGAGCCCTTTGGCAGGTCTCGGCGCGGGTGTAGATGGCGACATCAGTGTATCAGGCGTTGGCACAGATGGGAGGGTGGTGGCGGACCCCATCGCACTGGCGCTCGCGTCGGCATCGCACTCGGCCCCCTGTCTCTCCCGCACTCCCGCATTCGTTGCCGTTCCCGCTCTCCTCTCCCTCCGCGTTTCAGCCCGAGAGCGTATCGGATATGATCGCTGCGAGTACCTTCTCGGCGTACCCTGCCCTACGTCCCCGACCTTGCCGCTGCAGACGGGGACCTACGGCGCGCCGGGGGTGTTCGGGATGCCGCCGCTCGGGGAGTGCGCGCTGGCGAATGCACGGAAGGCGGAGGAGAGGAGACGGGCGATGGAGTGGAGCGCGGAGTGGGTGCCAGTGCTGCCGCTTTGCCCGTTAATGGCGGTGCGCTTGTTTCTTTCTGTTTCCTGTTCCTTCTCTTCCCCCTCCATCACCCTGCTTCCGTGGCTCATCACTATCACAACGTCTTCCCCAGCACCCGGATGGCGCCGTCGTCACCCTCTTGTACCCTCTGCATCGATAACGCATAACGCAGATGGCCCGCGTTAAACCTCACGGGTTGAAAGCCATTAACCATGTTAAGTAGTTAAACTGTTCAGTTAAACCACACTCTTACAAGTGAACTGTTAACTATGTTAATTGGTTTAACTGGACGGCTTACCTTTGATTTGGAACAGTATTCATATGTGCTCGGCAGTACCTCATGGAGAGTATGGTTTAACCACGTTCAACTGTCATGGTTTAACCACACTCAACCATAATGTCTTAACGACCTTAACCACGTTCAATCATGATGGTTCAACGACCTTAACCACGCTTCACCCAACCAAACATTATCAAATGTAGATACATAAGAAGTTCGGTCTAGTTAAATTGTTCAACCGACAGTTTAATCCAATGGTTTAACGGGGTTAAACTTTTCAATTTAACCGTTATGTTGAACAGGTTAAACCAGGTCAATCACCATGTTCATCGCCGCTGAAACTTGATGAGCGGAAACATAATATTTGCAGAAAAACAATCACATACCTTCGACTTATTCCCCGCGGCCTTCAAAACGACGTCTGCAGCCTTTTCGGCGCGCTCCTGTTGTGATTCTTGTAAACAGACAAGCTGTGATAATTGGTACAATGCAAAGACTTACCTGTGGGGACTTCCGCAAAGAAGGGTAGGCAGAGCAAGATGAAACAACAACAGAAAAACTTAACACATAGAACAGACTGCAGAGCTCGTGAAGTAACACTTTATGCCGGCCGGCCGTGTAGACGGTACCCAGGGAAAGATCAAATGAAGCTTGCGGCAGAGTTTGCCGACAGAAAGATAGCTATTCACGGCCCAGAACCAGATCAGGAGTGAGAGTAGGTGCAATAGACAGCCTGATGTGCATGGAGCACGCACTTTTGTGGGACGGCAGGTAAGAACACCTGAGGTAATTGATTGAGAGGCGAGTTACTATCCAGTCCAGAGCAAGTATAGAGACCAGGGGCCGTCAGAGAAAGTATGGAGAGTGGGATATTATAGAAGGTCGCAGTGAGCGGCATGGTGGAGGTGCGAGAGAAATAGTTGCCACGTCAATTTGTCACAGCGAAATGCCAGTAGAACCGTTACGTCAAAATACTATTCGACCTGTCTGTCGAATGCCATTTGACCTGCCACATTGCGACCATTCTTACCGTCTACGAGATGCATATAACTTCACTGCATCACCGTTGGCCCTGGAGATTGGATGCTGGCGCAAAAACTGCTGAAAAAAATCGCAGTTTACTGCCAAAACCTGAAAATTGGGCGCCATATACATATGGTTACGGTCAGTTGATCCCAAGTTGTTTATGGTACGTGGAAAAATTCGTACCGTACCGTACGTAACCATAGACTTACAGTCACCGTGAAGAGCCCTATTGTTGAATTAGCTAAGTAAACATATTGATGGCTGGCCGATCGGCTGACAGTTAGAACTGAAGAGAATGTCATGAATGATGTCAGCTCGGAAGAAGTCGGAACATGTGCCACAGTTCGGTTCTGCATGTCTTGTGCTGATGGCTGGCTGGCGCGTCTTTTCCATACGACCACCATTGCTATGGTGCATGCAAGGGCCTTCCTGGTCTATTCCTGTCCCCTCCTCACAACGCCCTGCTCGTCCGGTTCATCCGACTCACTTGTCCGGCTCGTCCTACTCCCCCCCACTCGTGCGACCCTCCCCAGCAGTGTACGCATCCCAGAACAGCTGCAGAAATATCACGGTGGGGGCATGGTCTCGTTGATAAGCAGGCGCTGGAAGTGTCGTTGAGGTAATGTGGAGGATCCAGTTGTGTCGAGTAATTAGTCTAGTGTACTAACCTCACACCCTCGTTTGAGCGTGCGTGCACAAAAGAACTGTCATAACATGGTAATATTTGTAATATTTTATCTGGTTAAACCTACTGGTGGTTTAAGCCGGTTGAAATATCGTTTAACCGCCCTGGATTAATGGTGACTTCAAACTGGTTATAGTAGTTGGTTAAATACACGGTTTAACTAGCTTTGTTTAACGGTGTCCGGACATCGTGTTATCACTGCCTACGGCCCCAGTATTCACGGCAAATTCACAGTTTAACCAATGGATTATCGGGCTTAACATAGTTAATGGTTGTAAACCCGTGAGGTTTAACCTAGCCCATCTGGATCTCGCTCAACACCATCTTACAAGGGTTACTCGGCCGTTGGGCTCTCGGAACCTTCAAGGTAGTCACTTGATTGCACTGTTGAGCACGGCACTGCCTCCTTCCAAATTCTCCTTTGGTGTTATGATTTTTCTTCTAGCACGGGTATCAGCTCTCGCTTTTTCGGAAGTACTGTTCGCTTTCTGATATTTCAGTTCTCACTGGTTCCAGCTTCCCAAGTGAATTTTTTCATCCGGGCTTCTGGGAGATTGCGTCGCAATTATTCTGCGGTGATCTTCGCCTCTTCATCTGTAACTTGTGCATCAAGTCCGTAGTCGGCTTGGTTTGGCGCTCTTTCTTCTCCCCGTTCTGTATGCCCAGTTCGTCGTCAATACGGAACACCGCGATAAAATGAGCGAGGGAACACACATACTTGGAGCCCAACAGAATGGCCAGGAACGAGGGCGGTCCACGAATTCAGTGGCTCCTCAAGAGCATAAACGTCCCGGTTTACCGTCTTTGAATATTTGAATTGGTTTGAATAGCTGTTCGGACTGTTCGCTTTGTCCTAGACCAGTGACCGTCTGTCTGGCTATGAATACTATCGATAGAAATCGAGACTTGTCTCTCATCGACAGGCTGGTTTCGAGTTTAGTTTCGTTGGTACACGCCTTTCTATCGTTGAGTGCGTTTATGTAACGTTTTGTAATTGTTCGAGCTTTCCTCGTGTCTAAGACGTTTGGATGTGAAGAAGTGGGCCCTTGAAACTACAATCTTGGATTATAAAAGTGTGCGGTTGCAACCGTTTGAACACTGACTTCCGAACCTTTTCCGCGCTTCCCACTCACCGCATAATGTTGTTCAACTTGAAACCCAAATCCCTCCTCCATCTAGTGGTGCTCAGCGCCTTATTTTCACCTGCACTCGCATGGGGGGTCATGATCTACGAACCCACTGAGGGGGAACCTGCAGCTGCACAGACGGCAGGACGACCATCTCCGGATCCGACCGCAGTGCATCCGGCTGTAGCAGCTTGGTCAAGGGCCACATTGCGGCGGCGGAAAGTCTGTCGCTTGAAATTGGCAAAAGTGCGTTGTCTTTCATTTCATATGCAGCAGTCTAACCCTCAAAAGAGTGCTATTCTTCCCCGCGCCGCGGTGAGCTTTACCAATGTTTCGACCGCCGATTTTTAACAACTTTCTCTTACAGAGGGTGCAATTTAACTGTCCTTGATTTGGAGAACCGTGTTGACGTCCGCATTGACATCTTTAGTCCCGGTGCATTGGATGGGTGTTCCGTTTCACCTCTGCGACAAACAGCGGCAAGTTGCTCAATCAAAGTCTCTGGATTTTGTCTTCTGAGGCAATAGGGGTGGTCGAAGAAGAAATTGTTCCCAACGTGATTGTGAGATGCTCCAGCTGGAGCCTATCAGCTCACTCGTCATTTTTTCCCAGAATGAAGTTTTCAATGTAGTTGGAGTGAATATTTGGAAGAACAAGAACAAGATTTGTCACTTACCCTTCATTTCATACGACTGGTGATCTATCCCCAAGGAAAATCTCTTCAGATGCGGATCCAAACAGCCAATGGCCGCAGCACTGGAGGCAATGGATAGGGTTGAGACGTACTGATCTCTTCTGGAACTGGAGCCCGGGCTGAGCCTTAAATGTTTTCTGTTTGCCGGACTTCGAAGCGTGATGAATGTTTTGCGCTTTGTAGTGGATAGCGCAGTAGACTGGGATCGATTAGAAATTAAATGCGGTAATTTTGGCAATTTTTTGCGTGTCCTTTGTTTCTGGATTCTTTCTAGAGGGAAAGGCGAAAGCGGAGATTGAAATTCGGCGATTGCCGAAAATGACGGCATGCCTACGTTCTCAAGGTACGTTCTCCTTTCACGCTGACACTGTCATCTAAAGCCTCTAAATCTCAGGTTTCCTTCGCCGAAATGCTCGCCTTTGTTGCATGGCGTACAAGGGAAAGCACTCATCACCTCCACAGCCTCCGCGATCCCATGATGCGCTTGCCAGTCGAAATCGTAGCTGAAATCTTCATACTGTGCCTTCCGGACACCTACCCAGGCAGTAGCGACCAGCTTCCCGCAAAAAGTCGCGCCCCTCTACTACTCCTCAATATTTGCAAGCACTGGGCGGACGTTGCAGTATCTACACCTGCTCTTTGGAAGAACCTCGTCTTCCACGTCCGGAACTATGGTGTGATAAACGAGGACGGGATTTTGGAGGAAGTGCGGGTGGACAACTCGTTCCCGGGTTTGACAGGAACAGATACAAGCAGTGGTACACGGACAGATTCGAGGATGTACTGTCCCGGTGGCTGCGTCGCGCGCGCGGCCAAGGCTCACTCACGCTAGCTTGCGGTCGCCTGATCCGCCAACTTCCGGGCATTCTGGGTCGAAATGTGCACTTTCTACACAAGCTCACGCTGGAACATGATGATGACCGATCCCCGCAGTGAGTATTCGTTTAAAGTCCGTTCCGCGTCCACTCACTTGCGCAGAATGAAAGAACTTGTCCAGATCTTCCAGTCGCTGGATGGCCCCACCACTCCAAGCGATCTGCGTGTTACTGTCCCCGGTCTAATCTGCCTCGTGATCGCAAACTCCGCCCTAGCACGTTTTGTGCGATTCCTCGAGTTGCCCGCCTTGCAAGAGTCACACATTGCGTCCACAGCAGCCGATCTCATCTCGCTGCTCGCGTCATCCCTGCCTCTGGGCTGGTTAACACTCCGCATAGACAATAGCCCTTGGCCGCGGCAATCTATTGAGCACTGTTTCAGCCTTATTCCCAACCTCTCATACCTCACACCGCGGGATTCCACCATATCCGAACCCTTGTTCCGCGAGGACTTCATCGTCGTCCTTGCCGACGCCCAATCCAACCACCTCCTCCCAAATCTCCTCGATCTGACCATTTATGCCCGAGATTCATTGCCCGAGGATCCGTGGTTTCAGCGGCTCGCCGACATGCTGGTGGTCCGCCGGATGCGCATGCCCGTGAAACTGGAGGCGTTCACGCTCAAATTCCTTGGCGAGTTTTACTTCGGGGGTTGGGGCCCCGGTGAGCCCCTCATGGATATCTTTGATACTTTGGCCGCAGACGGGCTGCTGATTGAGCCCTATAAACTCTTCTGCCATTATTAACATTATTGAATCCTACCCGACGCGAAATTGTTGACATGTACGTTTTCTCCACTAATATCCTGATCGTTGTTGAACACTCTTCAGGGGCCTTCAGTCGCAACAAATAGCGTATACGGTCTCGTTTTCATTTATTTCGTTCAAAAACTAGTTTGTGAGCCATTGACTGTACTTACAGACGTGGCACGATTGGGTATTCTTGATATCTGATAAGGCACCGAGGTGCATTGGGATATTGGCAGGATGTTGACGTGAAATCCAAACGCGACGGCAAAGAAGCGGTGAAACAGACGGGGATCAAAGGGGAGACAGAGAGCGCCGAGAACCGCCCCACGACTATCATTCAGTCCTTGCCACATCTCCCTCCCAAGTTACCATGGCCGAATCGCCTCTCGTCAGCTCATGGCTAATCAGTGTTTTGGCTAGCTCAGTGTTTTGGCTAGCCTTGGATTCCTCATCGTCCGTGCAATATGTCTGTATTCCCTGTTGGATTAGCCGTAGGTGTCTGAGTACCAGGGATCTTCGAGTCGCTTGTAGCTGTATTACATCGAACATTTCCGGACGCCAAAACACGGTCAGCAGTCTCGTTCATACCGCAGAAATAAATGTGATCGTCCTCGTGAAATGGCTTGAGATCCGCAGAGGGGAGTACTTTAAATCGTTGCTCCGCAGGGGATATGCGTGGTAACTTTGCGAGTTTTTCGAGATCTGAGCGAGAAGAAGCGTCTGTTGGCAGTGCGCAGGAATTATCAAGTGTCAATAATCGAGCCGTGGTCGACGCAGAAGATGAGATGTGCGCGACTGGGTCGGATGCGAACGCGCGCGCACGGCGGTGGAATGGGTTGAGAGCGTGGTTAGGTACATTGAGGGTGCAGTAGATATCTGAGGTGCGCCCACCGTTGCAATTGGAACGGCTGACTCGGTAGACTCCGTGGTATTGCTGAATGAGGTCCGGGAACAGTTCGTCAGGATCAAAGTAGCCGTAGAATGCCTACAGAGTCAGTGAGCGAGACTGGATTGGATTGCGTATGCTTAGATTATGAAACGCGCCCGACGAACCATTGTTTGGCAGACCTTGGAATTCCGCTGACGAAGTAGAAATCTCGCTGTGAAATGGTGATCCTTCGAAGATGGAGATCTAAAAGTCTGTGGGGTAGAGGTGGCTGCGGGTAGGGCAGATGGCAAGGCAGTGGAAGAGCGGCGGGATGACGACGGCGCAGGGCAGGGTGATGATGACACTAATCATAGCGGGGTCCAAGACGTAGGGACGGATGAAGAAGATGTCGCTGGGGAGGTTATAGAGCCGGTGCCTCGATCCGTGGCAGCGTGCGGTCTATTAGGACGTATTTCATACACTGGTCCTTGAGCTCGGCGACCGCCGCGCCGCTATTCGGGAAGGATGGGCTAGCCTCGATGGTGCTGCCGCGCGGATGACCGGAGATGGAAGCCCGCCGGGTGCGATTCAGGGTGCAGGCGTGTCCGTTCGAAAATCGAAAATGGCCAATTGAGTCGTGCGGGGCGAGAGACAAGCATAGGAGGCCGCAGACTATCGTTAAACAGAGCCCATTGTTGAGTCGCACCACCAGTCAAGGTATCAAACACGGGACCTGGTTGAATGGAAAGAAAAGTAGGTCGACCGTTCAAGCAAGCAACCCACGGACCCATCATCCAAAGAGGCGGTATTCTTTTCCACCGTTCCGCTGACTGCGGTGTCGCGCTTGAATCTACAGCACTCACGTTCCCACTACCCAATTTCGATATCGAATGGGCGATCGTCGCCAAGACGGCCGGTCGCTGCGAACACAAGTTGGGAAGTAGTAAGATGAAGAACCTCTAGTTGCCTGAAGAACCGGTAAGGACGTCCCGGACGGCCGGCAAATTGGAAATACGTGGATGAGTGACATTTACAGAAAAGATATATGGCCATGACAGTTGCAAGATCACGATAGCCAGTAAGTAGATTCGCGGGCGAGTGCGGTTCAAGACGGAGCGTGCCATAATCTCCAGCAATAAGGACCAAACAATTGAAGCCACGGCTGAGAGAATTACACATATAGAGACCAGAGAGCAAGGCGGGGAATTCGTGGAATGAATTTCAAAGACCCAGGCGACTTCGACGGGCCAAGGGCAGTTGCACTGAGATATCGGTGTCGGCTGCTTGAAACACACATGGATGGAGCAGATAAGAGACACAATTGACGCGGAAGCGGGCCTAGATTCAGGCAGTGACGAGATTCAGCGCCGCGGCCGACGAGTGAACTGAACTAGCGCGATTGATGGTGGAAGGAGAGGACAAGAGCTCGGATCAATCATGAGACATTCGACACAGCTGGCATGCCGGCTCTTACCGTCATACTAAGTCGGCGTTCTTGGACTTTTCTTGGACTATACTACGCGCGTAAGGTGTTTTCCCATCCACTCATTATCCAACGCGCACACGACTGTACCTGCTGCGGCGACCAGTTCGCCCGCTCCGACAGGCTCCTCTCGTGCCACGTCAGGCCACGTCAACAAGTGGCATGCCGCCGAGAATGCCTTGCTCGTTAGTGGGGGAGCCGGGGGAGCAGGTGTAGGCGGGTGTCTCTTCCTCACATGTGTTTTTCCTCCGTGTATGAAAGCAAACGAACGAACACTTCGTCCTCTTCGACTGCAGTACGCACCCTTCTACCTCAATCGCTATCGCCACCACGAAGGCGAGCCCAAGCCCTCGCAAACGACCCCCACGAATGCGAGCCCGAGCGCGTCTACCGCCACCTGCACCCGCCCGTGTTCAAGCCCTAGGCCCAGCATGTCGGGGTCGGGCCACGCGCTCTCGCGCCCTCCCCGTTCGCGCCGCCCGTGCTGACCGCCTGTGTGCCTGCGGGGGGGCTCTCCGCGCGCGCGCCTGCGTCTGGCACCGCGCCCGGTTCTCCCGTCTCGCCCGTGCCCGCTCCCGCACGCGCCGTTGCCGCTCTCGTCGTCCTCCTCACCTTCCCCGTCGTTTGCTTCTCAGCTCAGGAGCATATCGGGTACCATCGGCGCAAATACGCTTTCGGCATATCCCTCCCCGACGTCGCCTGTCTCCCCGACCTTGCCGACGGGGACATACGGCGCACCTGCGGTGTTTGGGTGCGCCGCTGCTGTTTCAATCTCCAACGCTGACATCGCCGCGACTTGCACTTCGGGTGGGAGTGGACCGTCGTTCGCACACAGCGGGCCTGCTTGAGCACCGGCGGAGTGCAGGGGAGAGCGCAATGGCGGATGCGCGGGAGGCAGAGGAGAGGAGTCAGGTGATGGAGAGGTGGAGTGCGGAGCCGGCCGCGTTGCACGTTAATGGTGGGTAGCGTTTTGTTCCTTCTCCATCCTGCTTTCGTGGCTTATCACTAACACAACCTCTTCCAGCACCCCGCCACCTGGAACGGCAGCGGCAAGGCGCTGTCGCCGCCCTCGTGTACCCTCTCGCCCTCACAGAATGGCATCAGAGCAACCGCGCCGTGCCGCACACAATGCGCGCGACGCACCCACAGCGCGGCAGATCCAGATTCAGAGGAAGGTTGGGGTGCCTACGCTGCGTTGTTTCGTTCGTTATTATTCGCATCGCAACTTCTCCATTCTTTCTTGGAGTATATATACTTTCCCATTCGCTCTTTCTTTCATCCCCCCTTCTTACTTATCCATCATTTTCACCCTCCCTTTACGCATTCTTCTCATTTTTTCACTCCCTCCTCCTGTCCTGAAATCCCTGCCCTCTTTCCCCACTGTACTGGGCTCCCATTCTCCCTTTGGTTCCTTTTCACATGTTGTACCTGGCTAGATACTGGTTTGAAAAAGAATATATATATTTGAATCTTAAACTACTAGCCATCGTGGGGGATATCAGAACTCGCCTTTGTTCTCCGGATTCGCTTCCTCGTCGCTCCACCCAATGTGAAATTATATATCGTCCTCCTCTCCTCGAGCACCTATGTGGCCCCTGCAACCCCTCTAGTTAGAAGGGGAGACTATATGGGTCTCCCCTTCTAACTAGAGGGGCTTTGGGTTATATTAGCATGTACCCTGTATTTACCCGATAATTCCTTCTAAGCACCCCTCTAAGCAATATGGCGCGTAGCGCCAGGTTTCGGCAACGGTAGGCGGGGCACCCGCCCTCCCATCACTCCCCCGTCGCTGCCATCAAAGATGAGCAGTGACGTCGCTAAGCGCCGTCCTCCCGACGCTGTTGATGAATCCCATCAGTCCCATCAACAGCGCCGCCGCGCGCGCGCAAGTCGTCCGTTTGGGCCGTACAAATAGCCGTTAATTCACGAAAAAAAATCAGGGTGTATTGGGAGGACAGGGAATACATATTGCGCTACATAGATGAGGGTATTCTATTGAATTCCCCTAAAAAACTCCGCACTTGTGTACTAAAGTCATAAATTTAAAACATAATAGACGATAAATATCATAGAAAAATGGGGAAGCTACGCAGACGTCGTGTGGGTTGTACGTAGTGAGCGCCGAGGCGCGCGTCGCGCGTCAAGCCGACGCGCCGTCGGCGGCTGTTGCCTTCTTTGACTTGCGCTTAGGCGCGACCTCGCCACCGGTGGCCGCCGCCTTCTTCGACTTGCGCTTAGGCGCGCCATCGCCGCCGGAGGCGGCGTCCTTCTTCTTGGCCTTGCGCTGCTTCTTCGCGCCATCTGCGTCGCCCGCGTCCTCCCGTGCCCGCTTGCGCTTTTTTTGCGCTCCCTCGTCGGTGTTGGTGGTGTTGATTAAGACGGTCCCCGTGGGTTGCGACGCGGCGCTGGTCATCCCGAATGCTGCCTGCACGGCAGCGTTCAATGCGGCGTCCTCCTCTTGGAAGCCCTCCATCGCGCCAGCATTAGAGGACGGGGGCATGCCGTAGGAACCGCCGCCGTTGTGGGTGCCGTACGGGGGTACCCCGTGCGAGTAGAAGGCGCCGCCGAAGTGGTGCGAGTTGGGGAGCGGCGGCAGCCCGTACGAATCGCCGCCCCCACTGCCTGCATCACCGTAGAAGGCGCCGCCACCCTGGTACAAGTTGGGGAGCGGCGGCATCCCGTACGCGCCTTGCGCGAACTCGGGCAACAGCTCCTCCAGGGGTACATTGAAGTTGACCCCGCTGAGGTCGAAGGCAGCGCCTGCGTTGTTCGCAGCCGCGAAGACCTGCTGCGCAGCCTCGACGTTGGGGACGTACGCGTTGGGGACGTGCGCGTTGGGGACGTGCGCGTTGGGGACGTGCGCATGGGGGACCTGCGTGTTGGCGTGCGCGTTGATGTGCGCGTTGGCGTGCGCGTTGGGGTCGTGGGGGCCGTGCACGTTGGGGTCGTGGGGGCCGTGCACGTTGGGGACTTGCGCGTTGGGGACGTGGGGGCCGCTGGCATTGGCGTGCGCGTCGGGGACTTGCGCGCTGGCGTGCAAGTTGGGGGCGTGCGCGTTGGGGACATTCGCGTCGGCGTGCACGCGGGGTCCGTGGGCATTGGCGTGTGCGTTGGGGACGCGCGTGTTGGCGTGCATGTTGGGAGCATGCGCGTTGGGGACAGGGGGCGCGTTGGCGGCGTTGGCATGCGCGTTGGAGACGCGGGCGGCGCTCGGGTTGGAGGTGCGCGCAGGGTTCGCGTTCACAGCCTTGGGGGCAGGGGCACGTCTGGCAACACGGGGTGCAGCGGTGGTGGTGGCGGCGACGGGGGTTTGCTCATTGTCGTCGTCGTCGTCGTCACCGTCGTCGTCGTCGTCGTCCTCCTCCTCCTCGTCCTCCTCGTCCTCCTCCTCCTCCTCCTCGGTGTCGCTCCCGTCCTCATGCCGCGCGCGCTTCTTGCCCTTGTCACTGCGCTCCTTGCGCCGCTTCAGGGGCCCGTCGCTCACGAGCTCTTCGAGCTCCTCCGCAAGATCCCTGCATTGCGCCTTGGAGAGAGCCACCCAGCGGATTGTGCCGCTCCTGAGCCCATCGCGGATCTCGCGCGCTTGTTCTGCACGGAGTTTGAGGGGCCGGACGAAGGGGATGGTGGATGGCCAGCCTGCGAGCTCGACCCCGAGCTTATGCTGGATGTCGGCCTTGTAATTGACATAGTCCATCCCAATATGTTTCTTGTTTTTTATTTTACCTGCGAAGACGTTAGTGCTGGAGACATGGCAAGAGGCGGGGGAAGCACATACGGAGGCCTTCGAGCACGAGCGTTACGATTTGTTTGCGAACGCTGTCGGCGTCGTTCTTCTCCCTCACCTCTGCTCAGCTTTATCGTGAGCGTTGCATACTGAAGAATCACACCGTCACAAACCTGTGTCCAGCGTACACGACCACTGCTCGAACTTGCGCAGAAAATCGATGAACGATTTCCCAAAAACTCGCTGGAAGTAGGTGCGCGCATTGTCGGAGTCAACGATGTGAGGTACCGCGGGGTCGTCGGGATCGCCGCGCGTGAAGAATGCGAACGCGCGCACGCCGGTACGCTCGAAGAGGTCATCAAGCTAGATGAGAGGTAGGTTAATAAAAGAATGAAGCCAGAAACATGCTACGCACGACATCCCCTATGCGAGCGGCGGTTTGCATGGCGTCCAACGCGACGGCCTTGTTTGTGGCACGAACGCCGCGGTGCTTGAAGCCGCGATGCTCAGCGAGCTGCTTCATGAGGCGGTCGTGCTCCTCCTCAGTCATCTCCGCCTTCATCTCTTGATATTCCTCTTTTGAGAGGTTCGTGCGTATGGTCTTGAGGTCGCCCTTGTCACCCGCTGAAGAAAAAGGAGAAGAAGGTCATAAGCAACGCAGTAGCACGAAAAGAACGCGTCGAAAAAACACATACCCTCCTTGGCTTTCACAGAGAGGTCGTGCATGATTGCGTTCCGGATGTTGAGGCCGCGCTTTTGCGCATACTGCGCGCTGTTGCCCAGAAGTTTTTTGATGTAATTTTCCTTGCGTCCGTACTTGATGGAGAGCGACGTGACCTTGGCCTGGAAGTCAATGACGTGGTCCTCGACCTCTTGTTCGAGCTGGAGACGCTTCTCGCGGCTCTCGTTGGTGGCCAAGGTGTTGGTAGCTCTGCTGGCATTCGACTTGCCGGACTTGCCGCGTTTACGTGGTGGTTGCACAGCGCGCGTGGGATTGCGGGCGGCAATCGTTGATAGTGCGGGGGCACCTCTCGTCATCGTTGACAGCGGCGGTGGGAGAAGAAGTGAAGTGAAATGAAGTTTCGCACACTCACGTATGTAAACAACAGACAGAAGCTGTCAGGTGCAAATATAAACAGAATTGAATAGAGATCTGACAGCTTGTGTCAGAACGTAATACCTAATTTTGGGAGATTACCTCGACCCAATAGCTCAGCGGTTTGGGACGCTGGATTGCAGAAATAGTGGTACATCAGCAACTCAACATCCCAACCACTGGGGTATTGGGTCCTTTGTTCGACCCTCTCCCTCAGCAGTTTTTTGGATGCTTTTTTTTTTAGGTTTTGAGAGTCTCACTGTCTATTCTTTTTTCCTTCTCGGCTCACGTTCGCCAAAAAAATTAAACGGTGGTTGGAATTTTTCATTTCACATGTATAACTGCTCTTCAACCCTACTGATCCTTGTATAATTCCACTCAAAAGGTCACAAAAAAAGTTTCAATAGAACAAAACAAGTACACGACTTCCAATAAATCAAACGGCGCCCCCGGAGCACTTCCCTGAAGCCAACTAAGCCGCCCCCTTCCTCGCGCGCATGCGCGCAGCCTCCTCCTCGACAAAAACCCACACCTCGTCCTCAACATCGGAGAAAAAAAACTCGGCCCCAGGCGTGTCCTTGAATACGGCCCAAGCACGTTTGCGGTCTTGGAAGATGCGCGTGTGGCCGCTCACACCGTAGAACAGACCCGCGGCGGCGGCTGTATCCTTCGCGCCCATCAACGTCTCAAACATGGACGCGACATGCGCGACCCTGGCTTCGCCGTCCGCCGCACCCACCTCCACCTGGCAGGGGCGGTGGTGCGCGGCGAAAGGGTTGACCGGCAGCTTGGTGGGAGAGGGGGCAACACGTCCCACTTTGCCGCCGGTCGTGGCCTTGGTCGGGGACGGAGCACGTCCCACTTTGCTTTTGCTGGCGGCCTTGGTGGGGGATGGTGTGCGCCGCGATTTGGCGGCCTTGGCGCGCTCACGCTCCGCATGGCGATGATTGTGTTCGCAATCTTTGAGCCAAAGGTCCGTGATTCCGGCCCAGGTACTTGACTCAAACGTTCGAGCACCGGGGTAGGCTTGGAGCTTCAATTCAAAAGAATGCCTGGGATAAATGCAGTGAATAACCTTTGAAAAGAGATGAAGATTGAGACAGGCGCACTTCGATGTGAGAACCCCACCCCAAGTTTCCGAGACGACACCGTAAAAGGTCCCGCGCTTGGAAGCGGAATGCGCGTCCTTGTCCTCGTGGCCAGGATCGGGCTCGTAGACAGGGAGGCAGAAATACAAATGCTTGTCGATATCTTCACCGTCGCTATCTTGCATGATGGAAGGAGAATGAGACGAAGTCACGCAGGTCACGCGAGATGAAGGTGGAATTGGACTCGTATAATGTATTCAATAATGTAAGTACAGTACGTAGAGAGGGAGAAAAAAACCTAGGAGTGCCCGCCGTGCTCTTTCCAAGCCTCGCCCTTGGGGCACTCACAGATGCACCCAGAGCAATCTTCCTCCGCGCACAACCTGCAAGTCGGGAAAAAATGGCCGCCAGGATGCTGGATCCATTCTGCAGTGGACGCCTCACACATACAGGCGCACCCGACGCAGTCCTCTTGGAAGCAGTGCTTGCACTGCTGAGATCGGGGGCGGCGAGCAAGAGCGAAGATTGACCCTTGAGAGCCTTCACCTCCCAAGGGAACAGATGGCGATGGCGACGTGCGGGAGGGTGCCGGCGCCGTAATGGAGGGCGGTGGTGGTGCAAGAGAGGGCGGTGGGTTCCTCCGCAAAGCTTCTCGCTCAATATCCCTAGACGTAGCGGTAGCACGACCGTAAGATACCAATGCCAAAAAAAAAATGCACCTTGCATGCTTCCTCAATGCATTTGCGTTCCGCCTCTCGGTGCGCTCCTTTGAGGCCTTCCTGTAGCGCCGGTGAATTAGTCGCAAAAAAGAAGAAAAAAGTCCACACACTGGTCGCGGTATCGCTGGGATGCTTCGGCGGCGTGCTCGCAATACTTGCGCCTCGTCGAGTAATCCGAGGCTGCAATGTTCGTGCGATGCCTAGCGGTTGTGAGCGGAGGTGGATGGAGGCCGTTGGTAGACTTGCCGTTGCATCCGCAGCCGTGCGTCTGCACGCCGTTTGTCTGCATTTCTGCAGGTAAGTCAGTATTCATTGCACCGTATGGCGAGAAGTATCGGTACTTCTCGTTGTACAGTTTGCGGGAGTCTTGACGGCGTTGTCGTCTTGTTTCAGGGTCCAGAGGAGGCCGGCCCGCCGGCATGTTGTGGAGGAGGTTGGGCTGTGGAGGTGAAGGGAAGAGAAAGGCGATCATCAGCCAAAGTCGGAAACACAAATCGCCCAAAATATCAGTTCGCGACAGTAATAGCAACCTCTTTTGAATCGTATCTCCCTTTTCGAATTCCTTATATTCCTCAAAATATTACTGTGGGTGGTACACACCTTTGGGAACCTAGACTGAATATTGCGCGCCGATTGCTAAAGCCTATGATTTTTAATTCAAAAATTGCTAGACCAAAAAATTGAAAATTTGCGAGAGTTCATTAAATGTGGTGAACATACATCTCCCTTGGTTTGAGGCCGGACGCAGGAGTGGATGTGAGTGAGCAGCACAAAGAAATCAGTTCGCGACTATCACGACATTATTTGCCCCACTCAAGATTATTATGTGCCAAATTTCATCGAATTTTTTTTTTGGCAACTAAGTAGGTACATCTGGTGGTAGTAATTCGTCGAGGGTGCTAAGCAGACTGAGGCCATCCTCCCACCGCGACGCCTTTGCCGCCATAACTCGCGCATACTCCTCGGCGTCCGCCTGCAGTTCCTCCACCGTCTGGAAGCCGTTGTCGATATAACGAAAGATCCCGCCTGCGCTGAATTGGGTGAATGAGACTCGCTCCTCGCCCTCTTGCACAGGGACGTTGGAGTGTGCGATCGTCGCAGAGGGCAAGAGTATCAGCGCGCCGGCTGGGAACTCTATCATGAGCTTGAGGTCCCATAAGACGAGGTGGCCGCCTTTCTTGGGGTTGAATTTCCCCAACGCTTGAACGGCGCACCACCCGAACGCCAGGTTGAGGACGTCGCGGTGACGAAACGTCCAAACGCGCGGCCCGAAGTTGAATGCGGCGGCGAAAAAGACGGAGCGTGCGAATGGGCGACGAAGGTGGGGGTGGTGCTCGCGCAAGGCGTTATCGTGCTCGCGGTAGTAGTCGTACAGCCGAGGTGCCCAGAGCCCGAAGGCGGCTATCGCGTTGTCAGCGTGATGTGTGCGAAAGGAAGGACAAGGGCCCACCGTCTGCGAACCCAGCCAGTCGTTGAATGTCGCGGTTGGCGAGTAGGTTTTCAGCCAAGCCGGCGTACTCCTTGTTGTCCAGCCAGCAGGGAATGCGCTGGCCTTTGCCGTAGGAAAGCCCGACGCTAATGGCGGCAAAAAGTCCGCGGCGATGATTGCGCATGGACGCAGGGAAGTGCGCCTGCTGCCCGGCGTCGCGGATTGTGCTGAAGGTGTCGGCGACGGCGCGTTGGTATTCGGGGTGGCGTGACTGGCCGACAAGGACCGCAATGATGCGGCCTTGGCTGTCGAGGAGGGGTCGGGGAGCGCTGGGGGTGGGTCAGTGGGTGTCCGAGGAAGAGATGGCGGCGTGTGTACGTACTAGCCATCCCACTGGATGATTTGAAACCCGAGGCCGAGGAAGTTAGCCAGGGAGCGGCAAACTTTGCTCCCATATTTCTCCTTCTTTCTCTCGACTTTGGCGGAATACGCGCCGGCCGCGGCGGGGAGTGTGGGCGCTTCAAGATCGGTCGCCAGCGGAGCTGCTGGCTGCACATACTCGGCGACGGTGGCGGCGCTGGGGACATGGCCGGTCTTGGGGAACTTCTTCGCGCGTCGAATAGCGCGACGGCGGTTGGCTGCGGTCTGCTTGGTGCTTGTCGAAGCAGTCGGCTTGGCTGGACGACGTCGATGAGGGCCGATGTGCGGCTTCTTGCTGCTGGCCACAACATCGTCAAAGGTGACAGGACCGCGGCGTTTCTTGGATGGGGCAGGAGCTGGGGGCGTGGGGTCCACATCGTCGATGTCGTCCCAGGGGTCCAGCGGTGGCTGCTGGGCATCAGGGTCCGGCGGCGGCCACTGGTCATCGATGTCGTCGAAGGGGTCGTGTGGCGGCAGCGGCAGCGAGAGTCCGTCGTCCACGCCGTCGAGGGAGTCGTCGCCGGAGTCCGCGTCATCTTCCTCGTGCTCCTCCTGGCCATCATGCTCAGACGCGACGGCACGAGCCAGGAGGGGGGCGTAGTTGAAATTTTGTGCCTGAAGCGCAGTTATGCAGACAGGTGGGGCGGCGTCGTCGCGCGGTAGGCTGTGTGGGGAAAATTCCGCGATACTCCTCGTCTGGGTTACGTGTGAGTTCCAAAAAATTATGGGACGCGTAGTGGACGCGTACCATCCGTCTAAGAGGAAACCAGAGCATCTGGGATGTGCAAAAAGGTCAGTATGGACGAGTGGCAGCGAGGATAGAGGGAGTGGCACCCCGGGCGAAGTTAAGTCGCTGGCTGCGCGTCCAAGATCCAGGTATTGAATACCGGGACACCAGCGCCATAACCTCCCCCAAGGGCCAGGAAGAAAGGTGAAAAAAAAAAGTACTCACCGAGGACGACATGTTGTGGGTGCTTGGAGGCGTCGTGTTGTTTGTTGATGTTAACAACGGAACCACAATGTGACGTGAGTCACACCCTTCTCACACCCCTAAGCACTCTTCAAGATTTCCGGCCATGGCCCCAGGATCCCGCTCACGCAACCGTACCAGCGCAACGTCATCGTCGCGCACCATTCAAATGGGGGCTACGAAACGGAGCGCGTCTGGGCGTCGAATTAAGGCCCAGGCAACCCTCAATGCAGCAGCAATGCGAGCTGCGCAAGAGGAGGAGGCCCGTGTTGAGGCTGAGCGCCTTCAAGGTAGGCTCTATTTCTTCAAACCTTAGGGGAATGCTGATTTTTTTTTTCTTGTTCCAAAGCGATGTCCAGGCAGCAACGTCGCGAGCATGATAGGCTGCGGGATATTCCGGAGTCCTTCGACGACGACTACGACGGCGGCGGGTACGAGGAGGACGTCCTTCACGGCCGGGCCACCGCCTCCATCAGCCACGCGGGCGAGGGTATGACGCAGGAGGACGTGGAACGCGCAGATGACGCCCTGTACGAGAGGTTGTTACAAAGTCATCGGTAAGTCTTGGTTTTGTCCAAATTAAATATCTACTGACCGTGGGGGATGCAGGCAATTGTATGGGCGATACAAGGACACGCGCACACGGCGGGATCGAACCCAGAAATGAATCGACGCGTTTGCAAAGCAGATCCCTGCTATGGCTGACGCCTATCTCAAGTGGTCGCTTGCGTCCGGCGACGAGGGGCTAGGTTACTCATACTCAGTGCCCGCAGACGCGGTCGTGCAAGAGACCAGGCAGGTGCTCGTGGTCGACGTGTTTTGTATGTGCTTTTTATTTTACTTCGCAGATCTTTGTGCTAACTCACCGTTATTTCCCCATAGCTGCATCGTACCGGGAGCTTTCGCTCATATCGGAGGACTCCTACGTCTCGACTGGATGTGTCCGCCACGGATGGATGCCCGTGGCCGCCTACTTCCCCACCGTCGTCATCTCCCTCCGTGCGCTGGAGGTTTTTCGGGTCGCCAATCTCCGCTGCCCTCGCCTCGGGGTGCAGGCGTTCGTCCGCACGCTCTGCGACATCCACGGCGTCGCCCCGCGCCCATGGCTTGCATCACAATTTTCGGTGGCGTTCGATGTCTACCTCGCGATTCGCGCGGTGGTGGACAGGCGCGTGCAAGTCGCGCTCGGGCGCAATACGCCAGATTGGCGCCTCAAGAACGCCTGCCCTTCATGCCTGTACAAACTCGAGGGGGAGCCAACATTGCCCCTGCCGCTCCTGTTCACCATGGACGGCAATAACTCCCTCTCGCGATTCGAGATGTGCGAGAGAGAGAAGGTGCTCGAGGATGGGACTACCGCACCCGGCGCTTCGAAGGAGCGCCCCGACGACCGCGCAGCACCTGGCGACTATTACCTGTCCCGTGCGGAGGTGGATCGATGGTCGAAGGAGGGGCTTGAAGACCTTATGAAGGGCTTCATCCCGGATGCGGCGGAGGGTGACGATGAAGAGGACGGCTGCACGGAGCGGTGGCAGAACATGAAGCAGGAGGTGACGGCGCGTGCATGGGGGATGTACGACGAGACGGGGATCTTCCCCGCGCTTTGCCGGCACGGGTTCGTCCTCGTCGTGGTCGACATGGTAAAGAGTGGCGAACTGTGCGTATTTCCTCGCTTCGCTGTGCCTCCGCTCACCCTGAAATATCGTTTTAGCTCAAAGTACGGCTTCGCGGTGACCGCACACCTCCTCCGCGTCCTTGGCGAGTGCGCAGGTGGGTATGACATCGGGTGTAAATTCCACAAGATGTGTCAGTCGCACCCTGTCCTCAACAAACTTGCCACGGACAACAACTTCAAGTCTTTGATCGGCTCGTTTCATGGCCATGGCCACAACCGCCGCTGCCAGACGAAGAATCTCACGACGTATGTGAAGGGCGTGGGCTTAGAGAGTCTGGAAGGCTGCGAGGCCTATTTCTCCAAGTCCAATGCCCTCGCCGCGACTACACGCCACGCGTCCAGGTTCCATCGGCAGCAAGCAATCGCGAACTACATGAAGCATACCGATGTATTTGACACGTACCAAAGCCTGTGTGCGTTTTATTTCCCCTTCCTCTTGTTCCATACGCTGACCATGTTTCTAGCGTCCGTATTGTGCAGCAAATACCGGCGCGCGCTGGAGATCCGGGCGACCCACTCGGCCTTGTGCGACACCATGCGGAGACTCGGCGTCGAGTCGCGGGACATCTTCGAGACGTGGCTCGAGAACGAGAAGGCGTACCTACGCACGCTCTCGAAGGAGCCGCTGGAGGAGACGATGGAGATGGAGTATTACCAGAAGCTGGTGAATCTCCAGGACGCCGAGTACGCGGTCTCCTCCTTTGGCGAATACTTCGCTGACATTTGTCTAGGCAACGCGTAACGGATGTGTGCGGGGTGCGGGTCATGTCAGCGCAGGCAGACGCGAGCTACGCTGATGCGGCGGCGTCAACAAGAAGGATCGAGACGCAGCGACGGCATGCCTTAGAGCTGCGGGCAAAGGCGCTGGCGGTCGTGCAAGACCTCGAGATGCGGATGGGAATCGAGGTGCGGTGGGTCGAAGGGGGTGAGAAGTGGGAGGCAGCGGCGGAGATGGTGTACAAGCGCCGCTACCAGCGCGCCCTGGACCACCTCGAAGGGCTGGTCGTGGCCCGGATGTTCGAGCTGGCGAAGTGCCACATGGCGGGTACTGGTGAGTGACGTCTACTGCACCTCCTTGCGATGAACACTTACCTGGCGTCTCTTTTCAGGATACGCATTGCGCCAACATATCGCGAAGGCGTTGCAGGCGCGTTCCAAGGCAATCAAGGCCGCAATTATCCGGTATAACGAAGCCGCCGAGGAGATGGACCCCCCGATGCCGACGCTCGACTGGAAGGAGGTGGTGGAGTTCGCCTTCTTGGCCGACTTCGACCTGCTCCGAGATGCACGGCAGGATATACGCCAGGAACCCTGGGCATCGCCCGCCGGACGCGCGGCAATGGACCAGCACTTCAAGCTGCTCCGTGCCGATGAAGAGATCCAACGCCTCAACGTCGAGATCCGCCGGCTAGTCACGTACATGCGCGACGAGCAGGAGTTCCTTGCTCGTGAGGAGGGTCGGCTGCGAGAGGAGGGGGACAACGCGATCGCGCACCAGGTGGGCCTGCTGCGGATGGAGCGGGGCCGCTTCACTTCGGTGCACATGTCGCGGCTCGGGAAGCTGAGCAAGGTGCCCGGCTTCTCGGGGGACATTGTGCCCGGGGTTAGCTTGTCGAGGGAGCGGCATACACCTGTCGCGCGGGATGTGGAGATGCGTGCACCGTCGCCGCTGGCGCGCGCCGTAGAGTCCGGGCCGCCAGCGCAGAACGACAACGACGACGACGACGAGGAGGGGCACGATGACGATGACGAGCGCTTCTCTCTCGCCTTCATGAACATCGTGCGCATCTCCAGCGATGCCCCCGCCGGCGCCGAGGACACTTAGGCTGGTATTTGGTACATATTTGTTCATATATACTCATTATATCACCCTACTGTAGGCACATTGCTTTGTATCACTATATAGAATTAATACTGGTTTTTTCGTGAATTAACGGCTATTTTCTCGGCCAAAACGAATGACTTGCGCGCGCGGCGGCGCTGTTGATGGGATTGATGGGATTCATCAACAGCGTCGGGAGGACGGCGCTTAGCGACGTCGCTGCTCATCTTTGATGGCAGCGACGGGGGAGTGATGGGAGGGCGGGTGCCCCGCCTACCGTTGCCGAAACCTGGCGCTACGCGCCATATTGCTTAGAGGGGTGCTTAGAAGGAATTATCGGGTAAATACAGGGTCCATGCTAATATAACCCAAAGCCCCTCTAGTTAGAAGGGGAGACCCATATAGTCTCCCCTTCTAACTAGAGGGGTTGCAGGGGCCACATAGGTGTCCTCGAGACCCCCACCGGGATTCCTTTGCGCGATGGCCGCCGATTTCGATCCGTCATTTCCCAGATCCCACATAACACAAGTGTCTTGCGATGAACAGACTACGTGCCTCATGGGTGCATACATTTCTGTGAGGACTCGAGCTGTGTGTCGTCTTTCGTTTCGCTGCGCGAATTACTCTCCCCTCTGAATGATCCGTGCTACATGTGCGTCTAACCAGTGCTGTCACGTTGCATTTACGGCCTTCCCTCTCTGTAGCTGCAAAGTTGCATTCAAATTTTGTGCTCATGATTCCGCACGCATAGTATGTCGCTTCACCGCTCGATCTCTTATCTCGACCTGACTCCATCTTGCTCCCCTGTCTTGTTCCTCGGGCTTCCGAGAGTCCCTGTGCTTTGGCCAGCTTAACCCGTCTCAACATGCCGGCTTGCGTACGCCTGCACAACCCGTTTTCGCCTTCCCGGAGTGACATGCACGGTGCGATAGATCGGTGGGGAAAGTAAGCGTTTCTTCTGTTTATTCTCGTCCTTGTGTCTAGTCCACCCGTTGTTCCGCTACTACTATTTATTCTCCGCACCCTGGTTCAAATTCAATTAATCCCGATTCAAGTCCAGCGCTCACCGACGACTCAGAAGGTAACAATCGGTTATGGGTCCAAATATAAGCGCTCTGTCCTTATTGGTCCCAGATTTTTTCGCCCACACCCGGACAATGGCGCATACGGGACCTTTAGGCGCCACGTGTTGTGCGCGCCTGCTGCATGACTCCTTAGGCAGCGCCAAATTTTTATGGATCACAAGATACGCCTTCGCTTCGCTTCGGCAGATGAGAAGACAGGTACGATTTTGTTTAAACCAGAACCTCATCAGAACTTAGAATCACACGTAGCGATGCTCTCAGAGCCTTAAGTGACCAGAAAAACCAATAAGATGTATTACACACATCAACTGTGGCGAGAGCTAACAGAGGCGTTAGTTCAGTAATATTATCAGGCCCACGGCTACCTCGGTAGTACACTGATAATTGTGGAGAAGGAATTTTGGGATTTGTGGTCGCAGCGGTGCTGATCATGCTGGGCAGTGAGTTCATGAAGTAAAATCTGTGGTTAGCTGGCGTCATCAAACACGACGTAGTGAAATTAAAGACCGAATTTGCCACATTGCGGAGGACGGCGACCAGGTGCAAACGTTCCTTTCATCGCCAGTCTGTTCTGGCCCGAACGATGAACTAAACAGGCTAATTATATTTGAATTATATTGCTGAAAGGTATCGATCAGGAGACTCACCAAAATACCACCATTATTCACCAGGATCTGTACTGCAAGAAACCTTGTCCCCGAGGCCATTGGGGACCGGTTGTAAGTTTTGGGGCCAGGGAATGTGGCAATTGGGTGCGCCAAAGAAGAGGATACAAACGAACCTTTGCGCGACGGCGCAAAAAAATCCGGAGCATGAACAACAGACAAAACACGCCTATTTTATTGTCCAGCCTTGAATTGTTTTGCGGCGCGAGCAGACACAGAAATTGTGGAAGCAAGACTCTTGATATGTTTGGCTTTGATGTATATTGAGCAGGTATCAATGCTTGGAACAGCACGGATTTCATTGTTGGATGTGGTAGCGGCCCTGTAGTGGAGAAACGACCAAAAGAGAGATGAACAGAAAGTGGGGGTGAAAGCACGAAAAGAGGTAAGAGGGAACGGACGAGACGCGCCCGTTTTATAAATTTTTCCTACGTCGCCGCAGTATGGCAAACGTGTGCACCGCAGTGAGAATGCTGTTCCCAAATTGAGTGGTCTCTGGACAGTTGTTCATTCACGAGACTTGTGCCTACTGCCCAGGAATCCCAACGGGGATTGTACGTGACTGCAGCGCAGTCTAGCGCAGCTCGGATAGAACCGAAATGAAGCGTAGTTGATCACGGGTTCAGAAGTGCGGGAAAATAAGATGTACCAAGGGGGATAAAGATGGCAGAATGGCGAACAGGCATCGAAGGGGTAGAGATATATGGGGAAAGAGCACAGGATTTCCACCATCTCGTTAAAGAACGGTTAATATTTCTTTGACTTTGCAACTCATTCTTCCTTTTCATTAACAATGATATGTTTTCACGGCCCGTGCCCATAGCCAGAGTCTCAGAAGAAAAAAAGTAGCTGATCAGTCGCTCGCCTCAAAGAACTACCGTACATCACGGCGCACCTGTTCGGTGAGGCAGGAATCTTCCGTGACAGGTGCACGCGGTCAAAAGCACCTTCTTCCGGCGAGCATCCCTACATCCGTCAAGCTCCCGATCTAACTCTGTTGAAGGTGGAGTGTTGAATTGCCCCGCATACCTGTGTGCTTATGTTTTTTGCGAATCTGAAAATACATACAATGAAGGGCGCTTAACATGTTTGACTGCCCTTCGCATTCTGTCGACTGTTATTGGGTTGAAACCAGAAACTCCAGAGGCCTCAATCAGCGGTCAGAGCCGATCATTAATTTTCTCGGCGATGGCCTTTCCCGTTCTCTGGCTTTACTAAATTTGGCCTTTTGTACTCGGAAGTTCTAAAGCGCACACGCTCCACGCATTTACTTGCCGAGACTGGAGCCTTTGTAAAGTCTTCACAACCATTTTAAATATTGGCCCGGTTATCACGTTGTCAAAATTCATCCATTCTTCATTCCGGCGTCTTTATTGACGATATTTATATCTCCTTTGAGAATTGTTATAAGCTATCACCGTCGGCCCACATGCCGCACGGCACAATCGCCTTCCATCAAAATGTGCTTCCATCATGTGGCACCCTCGTCTCCAACTCTCACCATGTCCGCAGGTAGTCCCCCCAGTACCAGAGCATCCACCCCGTCCCAGAAGATGAGGAGTAGAATATTCCAGCACAAATCTCCGTCCACTTCAAAATCAGGCTGGCTTATGGGCTTAATCCAGGCTGCCAATATACTCAAAGAGGCAGCAGAGCTTGTCCCAGTACCATATGTGAAAGGAGTCTTGGGAACAGTTCTTGTCCTGTTGGACACAGTCAAGGTCTGCATTTGATCATGGTTCTAAGGGAAGTTGTGGCTAACCCTCTGCCACAGCAGATGAAAGAGAATCAGGATGATCTAAGAGAGCTCTGTGAAAGTACGATGCAGATCGCAGTTTTTCTCGGTGGTCAGTTAGTGTCTCATCAGGGCACTTCCGATCTGAGAACCCGTTGCCAAGAGCTCAAGAGGTAAGCGATGAAATTCCTTTTCCATTTTTTATCTTCCATTCAAGCTATACTACAGCTACTTAGACGATGTCGTCCTTCTAATCAAGCAACTGCAGAAGAAATCGGAAGGGGTCTGTGGCCACATCAAGGGATTTTTCAAGGCAACCAATATCAAAGATAAGGTTGCTGGATATCAGAGGGGCATCAAAGAACTATGCTCAGACCTTGAGGCGAGGCAATTTACATGGAGAAAATGCTGGTTTACTGACTGCAGATTGTAGTTTATGACCACTGTTGAGATTGGATTCAAAGCAGAGGAAATTCACATAGCTCTCATGACAATGAGGCTTGAAATACATGAGATCCACACAGCTGTAGTATCTTCCAGTATGATCTTCATTTATTCAGCCTTATAGTGTCTGACTTGATATTTTCAGAGAATCCTGTTGTGCATGCAACACAAACACCTCTCAACAATTGCCCTCTGCCATCCAGAATCTTCCATGGCAGGCAGACCATTCTTGACACAATGCACCACTTCTTCGCTCCAAACTCAGGAAAACAACAAATTTATGTGCTCTATGGACTGGGTGGTGTTGGAAAGACACAGATTGCACTGAAGTTCATTGAACAATCATTTCAGTGAGTTCACGGGTATCACTTTAACAAAACTCTGATGGAGTGTCATCCTCACAGCTTCGCCGACAAAATTTCTGTTGATGCAAGCACTACCGAAACAATTGAGACATGCCTCAAGAAGATAGCTACAGTGAAAAATGCTGGCAACTCATCACAGGAAGCTTTGCAGTGGCTTGCTACCAAACATGAAGACTGGCTGCTGTTCTTTGACAATGCAGATGATCCAAAGCTCAACCTGAATGATCTTTTGCCTCATTGTGGCCATGGAAATATCATCATTACATCCCGAAACCCAGAACTTCGTGGCTATGGTGGATCCTACACACTTGTCACTGACATGGACGAAGATGAAGCTGTTGCAGTGTTACTCCAAGGCGGTGGATGTAATGTTTCACCAGCTAACACAGGAATTGCAGCTGAGATCGTGAAAGTGAGCTCATTGCAAATACCTTTTTAAGAGTTTGAAATTGATGTTGAATATGCAGGTCCTAGGCTATCTACCTCTGGCTATTGTCCAGGCTGGAGCATTTATCTTGAAATCTGGAGCTCTTGACAGCTATCTGGATCTGTATACCAAGAATCGGGCCCGACTGCTAAGTGAAAAACCAGTTCAGAGTCATGATAACTATGCCTGGACAGTTTATACAACCTGGCAAATGAGCTTTGATAAGCTCAGTCCCTCAGCTGCTATGTTTTTGCAGTTGTGCTCCTTCCTCCATCGAGATGGAATTTCAGAAGATATTTTCAGCAGGGCTGACACCTATGGATTCCCATCTTGGGGGCCATCAAGAGAAGAGCTACAAAAGCCACTAGACTTCCTCTCCCAGTTCCTAGGATCTGCTGGTGAATGGGACTCTCTCCGCTTTATGGAAGTTACAAATGAGATCAGGGCATATTCTCTGATCAACTTTGATCCAGAGAGTAGGGCTTTCTCAATTCATCCATTGGTTCACAGTTGGTGTCGAAATATGATCAATGATCCAGAACCATATCATTCTATTATGGTTGCTATAATTGGTATGTCCAGCACACAAATTCCGCATGAAGACCAGGAGCTCACAAGTCTCAAATTGATTTCTCATGTTGACTCTTTATTGCACGAGAACCTGCAGGTGGCTGCAGAGTTTGGTATGGAATATGGAAGAATTTATAACTATTCACACCGGCCCAAAAAAGCAGCAGAACTCTACGTAAAAGTGCTCCAAAAATGGAGAAAGTTTCTAGGTGATGACCATCCAGATACTATCTGGGCTTCACACCATCTAGGACTGACATATACTGAATTGGGCCAATTCAAACAGGCAGAAGAACTCTTAGTCATTGCACTAGAGAAGCGAAAAACTGTTCTTGGTGTTGACCATCCAGACACTCTGAGTGTCATGTTTAATCTAGCAGTTGCATTTTCCAGATCTGGTCAGCTTCAGAAGGCAGAAGAGCTTGAAGCCATTGTGCTGGAGAAGCGGAGAAAGCTTCTGGGGGAAGATCATCTAGACACTCTAAATGCCATGTATAATCTGGCAGCCACATTTTCCAAAGCAGGTCAACTCCAGAAGGCAGAAGAGCTTGAAGTCGTTGTGCTGGAGAAGCGGAGGAAGATTCTGGGGGAAGATCATCTAGACACTCTAATGTCTATGAATAATCTGTCAGTCACATATCAGGAGTTACAGAAGTTTCAGGAGGCAGAAGAGCTTCAAGTTGTGGTGCTTGAGAAGCGAAGAAAGCTTCTGGGGGAACATCATCCAGCCACCTTGCGTGCAATGGGAAATCTAGCAAAAACATATTGCTCTCTGGACAAACTGGTTGAAGCAGAGGAGCTGGAGGACCTAATTGCAGCTATTGAAAAAGCTTCTTGAGTTTTTGGTGTGGAGATATCAGAAGAGGAGGGTTTGATGATGAGATATCTGGAGGCTTGGCAGACAACCCTCTGTGTTGTACATTTCATGTTCCCCTGAAATATATAATTTCCAATGGTAGTCACAATGTATAAGGATCTTATTAGTCAAGTACTCTAGTTCAGTATACGAGGTAAGAGCCTGAGACTCCCTTAAGTATGGACTCTCATTCTTTTGAGTTGCTCGAGAGCTGTCCCACAGAGTACTGTGCTAGGTCAACCTAGCCAGTATCCAAATGCTGATGAGGAAGTAGCCCAGCTTTGGTCTTTAATTTTTCCAGGCCACCAATGGCTTCTGATCAAAGATGTTGGACTTGCAAGCTGACAATGCTTCCTGCAGCTTCCGATGAGGATCACTGAATCTTATCATATTTACCGGGGAGAATTGTGTCTTGAGCAAGAACATCAGCGGGAGGCTCCAACCAGCAGCCTCACTTGGACCAAAAGTTCAACTGCATTTAAAATTCAAATCCCCAGGCAACTGCGGGACTCAAAGTACACAAATACAAATGCTGACTCCGATGGAAAGATGACTCAAAAATGTCTTCGGTTAATTCCGGATTAGGGTCTCTATGCATTGAAATTCTGTCTGCTGTATGGGGGTTGGAGGGGAGTGAATACCTGGAGTTGGATGTACTGTTGAATTTCAACAAAAACCCGAACACCTTTTGTCAGGATGATTGTTTATTTTTTGTTTCAAAGGTTGTGTCCACCAAACCATGGAGGGGAGTTGATTGAATGGTGGTTGCCCAAAGAAAGCGAATTTCCAAAGATGGAGAATGTGGAAATTCATTCGCTGTCCTGGTAGACAGACAGGCTTTGAAGTCCGAGTGGTTGAATTAGCATGGTGTCGGTAGCTGTTGCATTATGTCAGTGCAGCCAAAGCAAATATATCACCTGGATGTGTCAGCCTCTAAGTCCATTGTAGGATTCCGGCTAAGTGTCTGACTGAGGGTGTTGAAAAATAATAAATGCCATTGAATACATATTCGGCATGGTTCAAGGTCAAAATCTAGGGGCAACTGCACCTACATTCACTCATTTTCTTTTCCTTTTGCTACTGTACCTCTGTGCCTCAAGTATATAATTGATTTGGTCACAGCCCAGAGAGATCATATTTCATCCAGAATCAAGTTGAGCCTGATGAACGAACGAGATGAGCATCAAATTAATATTGTGTTCGTTATTAATGAGGAATTCATGAAGGAAATAGTTGGGGGTTCGGTTCAGGTTTGGTGTTGACAATTCCACCTCGGGAAGTTCAGGTGGGTTCTCTGTGGAGGCCGCAACTCGGCCCCGCACCTACTAGATGCGGGGTATGTACATACTTAACTGGAGGAATTTGTTAGCATGTGCGGCAATAAAATTAATTATATTGCGAAGCGGGCTAACAAATAAATGCGATCACGCCTTCGTGTCGCGCGCTCATGCCCGCCACGGTCGAGACGAGGCTTGGCGGGTGGGATTGTGATAAGTGGGAGAGAGAGCACGGGCCGTGCCGAGCGGTGTTTACTATTTGCACATGCATGGCACCGTCTCTCATCTTTCACAATCCAACTCGTAAATACCATCCCACTGCGGCGACCAGTTCGCCCGCTCCGACCTCCTCTAGCACCACGGCAACCAATGGCACGCCCCCGAGAAAGCTTTCCCCTGGGGAAGCGGGCGGAGCGGGTGTAGGCGGAGGCGGGCCCGGGAGGCGGAAGGTGTGTCTTTATTCCCTTCATGTCCGCGTATGAAGGCAAACGACTGAACGAACGCTAACCCACCCGCTAGGTACCAGCACCGTTGTGCGTGCGATCACCCCAAACAGGCATGCGACCGATGCGTGCAGAGTAGTTCACCGTGCGATGGGAGCAATCCGTGTGGTGAGTCTTCGCGGTTTTGTCTATCTTTTATTCTTTTGTCGAGAAGGCGCACGAGTCGTCATTGCGTCTTGCATGGACGGGCTGGCGGTCGCATCGTCGGCGCTTTATTTTTGTCCTTCTTGGCGTTGGTACGGACGCCGCGCGTTGTCGTCATCATGACGCCTCCCGTGTTGTTGCCTCACTCTAGCCTGCTTTCTTTCTTTCGGGCTCCTCAACCTTCCGCGGTTGTTCGTTCTCCCGCGTCGCCTCTCGTCACTGCATCCCTTTCTCGACTCGTCTGGAATTGCACTTTTGGTGGGCTTGGCTTCGTGGCTGACCTGGCTTGGGCTTCGATGACGAGTACACCGACTCGCGGTTCGATGACACACTTTTTGTTTTTGTTTTTGTTTGGGGCGTTGGGCGACACTGTGATGATGACGATTGCGAGGTCTTCTGCCACGACGTAGCATGGATGTCATGACTGCGCGGCGTGCCTGTGTCAATTATTTTTCTCCTCGGTCGACTCCTCTTGGGGTCTATTCGAATTCATTAAATATCTGATGCGGACGCCATTCCTTTTGGCTTTTTTCTTTTTCTTTTCTTGTTTCACTTGCGATGGCGCGCGCGCTTTCCTGCATCTCAGCTGATGCTGTCGATCGACATGTGCTGCGCCGCGTATCGTCGCGCGCTCGGTTTATTCCTTCCTCTTGCACCATCGCGTCCCTCCATCCTACATACCTATATACTGATTGTTGTCACAGCGAAATGAGTAGCCCATAAAACACGCTGCACATTCGTCAAGTTTCACCGCCAAACCGCGCCCGTAGGCCCGGGGCACCACCCTTCCTCCCTCTCCGCCTCTTCCCTCCCCTCCTCATCTTCTTCCTTGGCTTCATCCCACCCTTCCCTCCCATCTTCTTCGCGCCCCGGCCTTCGCGCGTCCCTCTCGCACCCACCCTCACCCTCTCCCTGGCGACGCAGTTCGTCTGTGCACAGCAGCAGGCGTCTGGCGCGGGCGCGGGCTACGCGCCTGGACCGACGTTTCGGCGAACGAGCGCTTCGCGCATCCGGCTGGTGGGAGTTTTCAGGGATGGTGCGTTGCTTTTCTTATCCGTTCCTCCGCCCTCTTGTTCTCCCTCTTTTCGTCTCATTCCACCCTCCATCCTCCTCCCTCCTTTCCCTCCATTCTATCCCTCCCGTTCGCAAAATGCTGATAAATTTTGCCTCCACAGGATTGTCCTTCTACGACTACCCGCCTACTACGAATATTACGAGTCCGCCAACTCTGAGCATAGTGGGCACAGCGGGGCGAGTGTAGGAGGCGGGGGCAGTCGGCTGGCACGTAATGCGTGGGTTTTTTTTCTGGCATTTGGGGTGAGCGTTTTGGGAGAAACGGGAGAGGATTTGGAAGGCGACGATAGCGACTTGCCTTATTTGGAGCGCCATCCCTTCCTTTCGTGTCTCGTGGGTCGGAAGGCCCTTCGCATCCATCCTTCGTCTTTCCGCGCCTTTCCACCCTTCGTTTCTCATCTCCCTCCGTATTCATATCCCGTATTAATCGCACATACTGACGCACTTTCGCGCAGGACTACGCCCCTCCTTACCTTCACGGCGACAACCTCCACCACCACCCTGATCTCCATCTCATCGCCCTCGTGATCCTTCCGAGTCACACCACCCGCAGCGAACTCCACCACCCGCAGCGAACTCCACCACCCCTGACCTCCACCCGCCGACCCGAAATTCCTCGCGGGGCTCGCCAGTGACGGCGTGCCGTTCTTCTCTGCGGCGGCGCAAGGAAGGACGGGGCCCACGCCCGGAGCGGGGCCCTTGCACGACGCGCGGATGAAGACCGGGGGAGGGAGGGCAAGCATGCAGCTCGTCCCGCCCGCGGCGCTTGCGTTCCAGGCGTATTCACCCCCGGGGGTCGGCGCACTCGCATTCGGCGTCGTCTTCGTCTGCGTCCTCATCTCGCATGTGTCTCTTAGCGGCGTGGATGGTGGTGGTGGGGAAGTGCGATGACACCCGGCTCCGGCTCATGGGAAGCGGAGACGCAGAAGCCGCGCGAGTTTTGGTAGGCATACCTGCGCACGCCTCTCACGGGCCTACATGGGCTCGGGCTGCAGACCTCCAGTGTGAGCGGCGATGGGGGATGCTGTGCACTACGCCGACAAGAGAGAGTATCGCCGCCGGGAATGGCAACGGGAGGAGGTATAGAGTGGCGAGCCTGCCGAGCGTGAAGACGCCGGAGGTGGAGATGGACTGGGCGCCAGTGTATCCTGTTCATGCGCACCCGCACCACGCGCAGCAGCACCGACAACACCACGGGCAGCTGGCGCCACCACAAATGGGGGGGAGGACGATGCATATGGCCAAAGTGTTAGGGCCAGAGCAGCTCGCAAGGGCATTTGGGTTCGGGCAGGGATACGCCGCCGCGCCTGCTTCCTCTGCAGCGAACACCCACAACAACACCGGACCGAACTCACCCTTCCCTGGGACGCCCACGAGCGGCGCCTTCGCCTCCGCCTCCGCCTCTGCCAGCGCGAGCGACGACGGCGACGGCGACGCGTCGAGCGGGCAAGGGGAGGCGCTGCGCCGTGCGTCACGCACCTTCCGAGCCAGACGCTGGGGTTGTCGCGGACGAAGAGGAGGCGGGAGCGGAAAATCCTATTGCGTTCTCGACATTAGGCCACGGATCAGCGCCATTTGTCTGTTGGAGGAAACGCCGCGGACGCGAATCAGACTCGGACGGCGGCCTAATCTGCCGTTCCCCGCCGACGGCAACCAAAAGCCGCCGAAGGTTGCATGTCTGGCAGCTTTATCTTCATTGTCAATTAACTCTACAAGTATTCCATGCACCTGTATTCACATATTCATTTTAATTCAACGCTTGATGGGACGCATGAGCTCTGTCCAGTTTTGAAATAAATGGATAAGGTCTTCCCAGTTCAACTCAGCAAATGCCTCGGCTGTCTTATCTCAAATCTGCCACTTGTCACCCTCGCAATCTCGATGCCGGCCGCCGGCGCGCCGGCGGCGATGTCAGGGTGAGGACTCTTTTTTTCCCTGGTGTTCCATGATCACTCTGCAATGGTGTACTGGGGGTTTGTTCAACGAAGAAAATTGCTGGAATTTACTCATTGGACCGACGGGTATCGCAGTCAAATGCAATTTCAATTGGTTGCAAAGCCAGTCGCCCAGTTCTGCCTCGCAATAGAGATATGAATATCTTAGCGCGGCCTCACAATTGGGATGACCAGTTGAGAGGCGCCCGCGGGCAAAAAGGAGTCCTTCTTATATTGTATTCAAGTTATATCGGACCCGGGAACTGAAATCGCAAGTATGTTATTAAATCAAGGATAATTCTACCAGGTGACAAAGTACCCGGGTGCCAGATAGATTTTCTCTATTTGGCACCCCGGCTGCCGCCGCATCAGATGGCGCGCTAAGATGTCAGCGCACGCTTCAACAGTTGTATTTACATTTTTGAGGTACGTTTCATTGAGTAACCGTGCCTGTAGAAATCCCCAGACCTTGTTCACGTTGAGTTATTGACTCGGCATGGGCAGGCTCTGCCAACACCGCACAAAGTGATGGATTTGCCCGCTACCGCTCATTGCCGGCATTTGCCGTGGTGATTTGGACCCGGCATTGTTACAACAGTGGGGCTAACGAAGTTATCAAGACAAGGACCAAAAAGAGCTGTCGGGAATACTGGCCTCTGCCGGGCTCAGCGACACTCTGAAGATATCCCGCCCCCTGCCGCCACACCCGCCATCAGCCAAATCAACTGTCGCATCAGAAATGATATTACAGATCATGGGGTGCCAAATAGCGGCACCCGGGTACTTTTGGCACCTGGGGGTGTCAAATAGAAGTATCCTTAAATCAACCCAGAAGATGGGCAAAAAGAAACCCGAACAGCTGCGGCAACGAGCGCAGCACATCATGTATGGTTGTCATGGTGATCATGCGATTTCCTTTCACCAATGATCAAAGTATCCCGCGCATACCGAGATCGTACAGCCATAAATCTTTCCAGATCGACGACCATGATGCTAGCCATTATAAAGACGTGTCGGTACACCGTACGCCTTATGGACTGATCAACAGGCCAAACAACTCGGCATGAGCTTCCCGTAATTAGAACACTGTAGTTAGCTTTTCAGAAATTGATCAATCATCGGTCGCAACCTCCTCCACGCATGTGTGGGATCTGCCCTGCGCAGCTGATTGGACATCTGCATGGAACAGTATAAGGACGAGACCTGACGAGACGTTGTAACCCATAGCCAGGTCGCATCTCATCACTCTCATTCTTTCAACCCACCTCATTTTCGTTTATTCAAACATGCAGTTCTCCTTGATCTCTGCTCTCGCCGCCCTTTTCTTTGTCTCCACGCTGGCTGCTCCCGTTGTTCAGACGAGAAACATCATCGACGACGCGTGCAACGGCAAAGCCATCGGCGATGCCTGCTCCTTCAGCACCCCAGAGATTGGTACCATTACCGGCGGTACGTATTGATGTTCACATTTCCTGGCTTCGTGGAGAGATGCTGAGTGACGTGTTATCACAGTATGCGCAAACCCCACGGACGACGGCGTTATCGTCTCACCCGAGGTCTTCTGTGCGGAGACCTTCTTCTAGAATGGCGCGTCCCTCACCATTTGCCCGACTCATATGTGTTGACTTCCATACACAGTTAACGCGTCTCTATATTTGAACCAACGACAAACGTCTGCTGCGCAGGACGACGAGGATGAGAACTAGTGATACCAATTCCTTTATATTCTACAATGGAAATCGATCTTGTGCTATGGAGTTCCCGGACACGTTCTTCAACCCCGCAATTCTTCGACGATACACGGTGTCTTAGTGAAATAATGTATAGCGGACCGCTCGTCATTATTTATTGGCTACCTTGGCTCACGCAGAATATGATCCATCCAGTGCTCCTCGCGGGCGAATTTTGGACGAAATTCAGCGCCATGCCCACCGCCAAAGAATTGGTAATAGGAGATACAGTGAGAGCAAACAGTCGAGCAAAGCATTGAGCAGGTATCACACAGTGACATTAATAATTATATGTCCTCGCCGAGGTAGAAATCGTGAATATCGAGCCAATAGCGACAATTTTCTTGATGCCGGCTTTGTTGGTGGAGGGAACCTTCAATTACGCTCTGTAATGTCGGTCAGAAGGAGCCGTTACGAAGGCGGAATAGCGGTTTCGCTAGAGGCCCGCCCGGGTAGCGGAGCCGCTATATAGATAGTAGCGCAACACTTTTAAAAGCGACTAAAAAGTCATACGTCGCGATATCGGTTATTTCGACAGCCTGAAACTACGAGTATTGTTCGAAAGCCTTCTTCAGCAGAGGGATTTTATGCCCTCTGGCGGCACTTTCAAAATAAAGGTGGTTAATCTCCTTCCTGCCCGCGGCAAAGCGTACATACCCTCTGACAGCGTACCCTGCTTCAAGTAGCTAACATACTTGGAAGCCGTGGAATCCAGCGGGACCAGGAACCTGACAATTCAGAATTAGGTTCATAAATTTGCAAATTTGATTCTAACCTCCAATATAGGTTGTACTCTCGTCCGACATTATCCCAGGCGATGAGCATCAAGTTTCAGCCTGCCAACATCTGAATGGCCAACTAGGAGGGGTGGCCAGGTAGGGTGTCCAAGTAATGGGTTTATTTGAGAAACCTCTCACTGTAAATACAGTTTGTGCGATACGACGATCTGAAGTCCCTGGAGTTACGATACTAGCGGAAACTGACTGAGTGAGTGGGGTGTAGGTAGATAGTAGGTGTCGTGCATGATAGAGCCTAGCCGCTTATTGCGCCCCCTTGCTTCTCAATCGCCATAAGCTCGAGCTGCGCGCGCGCACTGGTATAGAAAATCGCAAGCCGCTCTCCGCCAATGACAACGACCTCGGCCGCCATAACCATCATACCCAGCAGCGCAACGACGAATTGGGCGCCGACCATCTTGGCGTAGACTTTGAGCACGCGGAGGCGCGCGGGGCGGTCGAAGGAGCGCCATGCGGCGGCGAAGAGCGCACGGTTGGAGAGGCCGGGGGCGGCAAACGAGGAGTCGAACGAGACGATGGGCTGCATGTCGGCGGGGAGGAGGCTGGCTTCGATGCGCGTGAGGGTGGCGGATGCGGGGAGGAGAACGAAGAGGGCGAGGAGGGCGGCGGTGATGGGGATGGCGAGGATGCGCAGGGCCATGAGCGCGAGCGCGAGGCAGTCGTCGCGCTGAACGGCGTCCACAGCGCGCTCCGGAATGCTCTGCACGTCGAGGAGGAAGGCGACGGCCAGAGGGAGGAAGAATGTCGCCTGCTGGGCGGCGAAGACGACGAGGGAGGGGAGGAAGAGGGGCGTGCACTGCTTGAAGGGCACCAGGCGCTGGCGGAGGGACCTGGTGGTTGGGTGTGCGATCATGGTGTGGGTCCAGAGCATGTGCACGGGGGAGAGGACGATAGTGGCGACCAGGGCGACGAGCGGGTTGCCGCCGAGGAGGGCGGTTGAGAGGCCGTACAGCAGGGTATAGAGGATGCTGATGCCGAGGCCTCTCCAGCGCGCGAAGCACCCGCCAACACTGCGCAAGTGACGCATTGTAGCACACAGGCTCGCGGTGATGGGCTTGCGGTTTAGAAGGGTGATTTCGACGTCTGCATCCAGCTCTGCGGGGATGAGCGGCTCCTCGTCTGCGTAGGCGGGCAGCTTTGTCTCGACGATAACAGTGGTGGAGGGCGATTCGATCATTGCCAAGGCGGCCACGACATCACCGAGCGTGTAGCGTATCTGGTGAGCAGGTTAGCATCTCGTGGTCGTCGTGCAGAGGAGATTAGACGGACCGAGGCAAGAATGAGGAACACGATAACACCAGTAATGAGGACCGGAAGCGCCTCCTGTGGGGAGACCTCCATGTCGGGACTGGCGTTCTCGTACAATTCGGCGTCCTGGTGTAACTTGGCCATGTACTCTGGGCTCACGGCCTGGAGGTGCGCGACGCCGCGCTTCACAATGTGGCTGAGCATGATAATATAAAGTGAAAAGGGAGAGGGTTGGAGAGAGAGATGAGAGGAAAGAATCAAGAAGAAATGCTGCGCAGCGGAGGAATCACCCCGCAAAAAAGCGGTGCCTTGCCGAACAGTTACGCGTTCACTGCCTTTGTCGATGGGAACAGCGATGTGTCGCTTGTCTGAATTGCTTGGCGACCGAGGAAAAAACGAGCTCGAGCTCCAGGGCGAGAGATCGAAATAGTCTCATTATTGAATGAGATCCGATTCCAGGTATAAACCATATACTTCCAGTGACTACATCCTCCCTGCCCACTTATGAACGGCATACCAGTCGCTTAAGTATAACGTACTGTAGGTTCCCGGGTCTATGACTTTTCCTCTGACACACTGTGGCACAGTTTCGGGCGCCGGCTCTGCACGGAGACTAGTAAGTACTTGGTGGCAGTGGCACTGCCACCTTCTTGCACCAAGTTGGTGCAAGAAGGTGCAAGATTAAAGTGGGGTGAGTCAGACAAGGCGGTGCATAATATTTGCACGTCTTTTGGATCAATCACCGTCATCGTGTTGGCAAATCTGTCACGACATCGCGTCAGTCTGGCCTATGCGGCACCATGACGGTAATCAGGGTTTGCTGATGACACTATCCTAACTCCCTGAGGAGTCCCTTGCCTAACTCCAAGATGCGCCCCTTCTCATGGATTTCCTGGCCTAAAATTCGGGTCTCGTCACGTTTATTTCCTCCTCTCGCTTCTACACTACTGCCACCAACACAGTGACCAGTGTGTGCGTTGTGGCATCGCCAGCACCTTTCAAACTCGCCTGCAAGAGGAATTGTAGTAGACACCCACGTCTAAATTATCTCGGCCCTCCTCGTCATACAATAATATCCACATTGCCTCCAAATCTCCTCAAATCGGGGGACTGCCTCGATTTCTCGCATAAGGAAACGATGCGTATTCGATTCGTCACTGTTACCGCCTGGAACTCAGAGAAGCAGGATTTGCTATGATCCTCGAAACCCTTTATTCCCTGGACAATCTGTTGGGTTCGGGATTCGGCCCAGCTGGAAGCCAGTATCCGTCTCCGTATTACTATCACCAAAGACCATCGTCTTTCCCCAACGGACAGGACTTGTTTTACCATCTGGGTCGCTGTGGGAAATCACCTCGCTGCGGGTAACTCAACACAAGCATTATGGAGTGATTTGCGAACAGCTTCCGTGCGAGAATTTTGTCACACGAAAACAGCTTTCACAGTACAGTACCCTCTGCGTCCGCCGACGGCTGGCTCCTTCATCCCTCCCGTTTCGCCTCGAACAGGAATTCCCGGTGGATTTAGCCACCTCGATTCATTTTTGTGCCGTTTGCGAGGCACTCCACGACCTCCGCCTTGACCATATCTTCTCCCGGCAGCTCTCTGCCTCAAGCGGCAAGAATGTAATTTTCGATGGATCGGTACGTCCTGAACAAACCCTATGCTCCCCACAAAAAAATCGTGCGCTACCTTTTCGCAGGCAAGGCGCTTGCCCGCTTCGAGTCCTCCAGCCGACCAGAGTGCGCCGGGCGTCGGTTCGTCCACTTGCGCCTCGTGAAGATCGTCGACCTGTTACAGGCTCAATCCAGGAAGCTGCTTGGCGCCCGAAACCCGAAAAAGGACAGTTGCTCATCGTGCGACGCTCTCATCGTAAGGAACACCCATGGGCGTATGACATAGATCGGGCGCAACCTGCTGCTGCTGCGCTCCGGATGCTCTGAGACAAACACGAGACGCCGTAGGGTAAATATGTTTCGAGATCCTTTAGTCGCTTCTCATTTTGATGGGTTCATGCAAATTCACTGCCTTGGAGCAACAGCATGACATGGACCACTGCCTTTGGGTCTTCTCCTGACGCGCTATGTATCACAATCATGTTGAATGTACAAGCAGTTCAGTGGTTTACCCTCGCTGCCTGACGCATTTGGGTGTGGGTCGACTCTTTTGAACGTGGTCCAGTTTCATTTTTTGAATTTGCGTGCCTCTCCTTTACCAAGCAGGCTTTTTTCTAACCCACTGTAGGTTTGCAGAGGGCATGCTGACCAATAATCCACTCCCTCTTCGGAAGATCTCATGGGAGTGAGATGCCGAAACCCAATGATCCCCAAATGGTCTAGTTCCCGTTGAAAGCCGGAGTTCGAGATGTTCGCAGACCAGCCGGCTTACTTACCAAGAAAATGATCTGTCAGACATTTTTATTCGGTGTGCACGGGCGTCGAGTATGTAACTTCCCACTTGGGTGAGTAAGCAAAGATGGCCGGCATCCTCGGCCGGGGAACACGGTCACCTCGTCGAACAGTTTTCTGGTCTTCGAGTTCGTGTTGGACTTTGAAATGAGGCATCCTAGAGTCGTGCACCATTTACATGTGTTCACGAGCCTCGAACTGATTCATTTCCACCCGGCCACAGCGCATCCCCTAAGTCAACTTGATGTCTTCCGTATATGGGTTCTTGTCGATGTCAGTGAATCTTGACAGCAGGCGCTACTCGGTTGAATCCCTTCTCCTCTAAGCGGTACTCCGGCCAACCTCGGTGGAGGCGTGAGCTTGATTCAATTTAATTGACGAGGATATAAACCTTTTTGTTCCACACAGTTTCTTCAGCTTCCTCTGCCATTTCCCTGTATTCCAACTGCAATTAGATCATGAAATTCTCCCTCCTGCTTGTCCTGGTCTCTGGATTGGCGTCCAGCGTGATGTCGTCTACCCCTCCTGGTCGGATATCCTTGTGTTCAGTCGGGTGTCCCAGCAACTCTGCAGGAACTGCAGGGGCGGCATATTGTGGGTTTTCATCCTCCTTCCATGTCAGTCGCTTGATAATTGGTGAGCAGTTATGACGAACGAGCCCACTGGAAATTATTTAGTATCTGCGACTATCGCCTCTGACGGAAAATTGGTGAATCCCGTTGTTCTCTTCGTTTACCTAGCACACTCATTCCGATAGGCATTATTTGAAGCGGTTTCTACCCAGGGAACTGGGGCGCACGGAGTCAGGCCCGCCACCATCGGTGAACTGGATGCATTGTTCAGCCAAGGATCCATTGGGGTATCACCGACTCAGAGATTCGTGGCAAACGTCAATGTCGGTCAAGTTTCTGAAAAGTTGGTCCAAGTTGATCATTCATTCTGCTTGTGGTGTGCATTAGGCCGGCAGTAATACGGTCTCCGTCTTTAAAATCGATGAGTCGAATCCTGGACGACTCGATATAATCGGCAACCCAGTTTCAAGCGGCGGGGAATTCCCGACATCTCTTGCCATCAACGAGGCTGGAAACCGTGTCTGTGTTGTGAATGGTGGGAAGATCAACGGCGTCAGGTAAGCGTTTCTTTGCGACAAGTATGATTTCTGATTCCTTTCGACCGAAGTTGTTACACATTCAAAGCTGGAGTGGGCTTGACTCCCTTGAGCAATACGATTCGGTCGCTCAACTTGAATCAGACCACCCCTGTCCGTAGTGCTTCTATCTGTGTGAAACGGGCAACTGAAATTCGGATACTAGGCTACTGGGCCCTCCAACACGCCGAGCCAAATAATCTTTAGTCCAGATGAGAAACAGCTGGTGGTCTCTGTTAAATCCGGTTTCCTCGCAGTTTGGGATGTCAACTCTGACGGATCTCTGTCCACTGATTTCCAAACCGTGGCTGGGGGAATCCTCCCATTCTCTCTGCTCTACGTCGCCAATAAAAACGCCGTCATAGCCTCGGACCCTGGGGTCGGATACGATATCTTCAACATCGACACCAATTCGACAGTATCGTTCCCCATTCCCGGCCAAACTCTCACATGTTGGTCTGTCTTCAGCAAAGAATCAGGCAACTTTTACATGGTCGACGTTGGCGTTTCTACGATCACAGAGGTGCACGTTACCTCTTCGCTGGACAGTACTATCATCAAGGCAGGTTAACTCGAATGTGCTTCAGAATCTTACTGATGTCCTATATCTCCCTCTCTCAGCAATATAACCTCGGTACTGACGGGCCAATTGATACTGATATCGCTACCATTAACAAGAAAGAGTCTGTGCAACACGTCGTTGGAAGGTGTAGCTGACGATTTTCTCAAGTTTCATGTATTCCCTTGCTGCGAACGCCACGGGCCTCACGGTACTCTCCATCAATGGACCGGCACAAGCTGAGGTTTTCCAGCGCGTCGACATTGCTGGCCCGGCGAAGGCAGCTAATCTTCCACTGGGTGAGCAGCCCCTAGGTTATTTCCCCCTTGCTTTCAACTTTTTTACATTGCTCCCAGAGTCGAGCAATCTTCAAGGAATGGCTATCTTTATCGGAAACTAGGACCGGACTCATACCGGACGAGCAGTAAGAAATTCGAGTTACTGCCATGGCCTCCAGCAACACCACTTGACTACAATACTTCCTTTATTTTGACCCTCATTTCTTCTTTCTCGTACTCCCTATGTTTGATGTTCCTAGATTGATGATAACTAGCAGTTACCCGTGCTACGCCACGGAGAGTTGAGTTGAGTGGTTACACAGATTTATGAACTCCCGTAAGAATAGGACGCCACCTGTCGTCGACCTTGGGTCGACTCCTCGCGGCCTCGTGAACAGTATATTTGAAATGTGTAGGTCATATATTTCGGACTTCGTTCGCATAGCCGTTTGCGCTGCTCATGTGATTCCTGATTGTGCGCGAGTTTCCTATGTCCATAAACGACTGTATAGATTAATGGCCCGTAAATGCTGCTTTTTCCCCGATGGAGCGAGCTCCCACAACTCGGGTCTCCTCACGTTCCTGCAAACTGCTTGAGCTCTGGGCTACTGGTGAAGTCGATATATGATTGAGATGATAGTGTGCAGCACATTGAATAATTTAAATACTCTTCCCTCCCAAGCTTGTCCCCAATCTTGTCCCCAATCTTGTCCCCAATCTTGGTGGATCTTGTGATTTTTTTGGAATCTGCTCCTTTCGCATCGGGCATCTCGGGCATGTTCAAGAAATTTGCACGCTATTGGTCATGGATTTTCTAGGTCCAATGCAATCTCAGGCCCGTGTCTAGACTCCTTTCCACGATGCAAAGTTCAACTTGGTTGTTGTTGTTGAAGCTTTTTATTTGATTTCATTTGTGCTCGTTTGCCTTGATCTCTGTAGTTTTCTGATTCTTATACCCGGGGTCAAGTACCTAGAATTAACTGGATGTGCCCACCAAATTATTGAAAATACGGGCTACATGCTTCCGGTCTCTTCGAGTTGGAAGTGACTGCGCTTGAAATTCAACATCTCAACATTTAAAAACAGAAAATCGACATTGAGAGGTCAACATCTCGACGGTTCAGCTTAGCCAAATACAGATAAGATGCGCAGACGTCCTGCTTCAACATCTTGGCATTCTTTAGTCCTCAGAGTTGTACGACTCTGCCGTTGTCTCTGTTTCCTCAACCTGTCATAAAGGTTTCAAGTTCGCCTTCCACTGGCAACTTATTGAGGGAACACACTAATCATCTCGACATTCGGTGGAGCCGTGTGCATGAATTCAATATCACGGCAGGCTGTGGAAGAATCTCGATGCGTGCTCGCCTGCCTTGATCTCTCTACTCAATGATCAGACTGGCAAATGTGAGTGTTCACCTCTCCACGTTCTAAAACAGAAAACCAACAGTTCAATGGAGAATTCATCATCTCGACGGTTCGGCGGAGTTGGTGATCGCACGCCGTAGCCAATGCAGATGAGTCTGGACGTCCTGCCTCAAACTCTTGGCATTGTTTGGTCCCTAAAAATTGTGCAACCCTTGTCTCTATCTCCTCAACCCGTCTTACAGGCTTCAAGTTTGGATTATTTACAGAACAAACTAATCATTTCGACAACAAAGTGGAGCCTTATGCATAATTTCACCATCACGGCAGCTGTGGAGGGATCTCAGCAAACTGCTCCCACAGGCGCCACTTTTGTCTCGAGCCAACTATCAACCACATCGTTTCTTATATAGATATCGGTGGGTTGCACTGAAAACTTGCGGGGCTGACAGTCAAGTCTTGAGTGCTCAAGAGATGGACGAATCTACAGGCGGGGCGGTACTACATTGGCAGAGCGAGGCTGAGTGGAGTGGGTGAGAAAAGAAGTGCAGCGGCTGTGGTCCTGTGGAGCTGTTGACTTGAAGAAACGGGTAATTCGGACCCTCGGACCGGTTTGACTCGAGACAAACGGTGTTCGATTGTAATATAGATAAGGCAGATGCGAAAACACAGATACGATCCGGATTATCTTTCTCGATGAGTTTTTTGGTGATTGGAACCATAATTTGATGAAGAAAGGCGGGTAGGCTAAAGAATAATGAAAGACGAAAAAGAACTTGAACGTCGGCCATCAGTCGGCATTGATGGGCGTGCCATAATTTTTGTGACTCAGTTCAACGAGCAGTTTACTGTTTCCTTTCACCAGTAACCACTAACTCGATCACGGAATATGACTTATTATTCAACTGGTTTCGGTCACGATGTGTCAAAATCACACCCGACGCAGCGGTGCATCACCCTCATCCGACAACCCTTACCAAACTCTTCATCTCCGGCATATTCGTGAGCCCACCCTCCTCCGCCGACCGCTGGCCGACCCTCTTGTTGTAGTATGGACCTCGCGTCCAGTCCCAATGGAGACACGTCGGGTCTGAGGGTTGTGTTTGGTACGGGACTTATATATTTTGTAAAGCTGTGCCCGTTCTCTTCAGTTTGAAGAGAACAGTCACAGGAGGACCCTGAACTCTTGACCTACAACACCTGTCATCTCCGCCCTCATCTCTGTCTTCGGAATACCTACGGCAACCGCTGATTCTGCCGAACTACATCACTCTCTTCTCTTCGAGATTCTCCCTGGGCTCCCCAAGGCACACATTATCCTAGACTTTGCGCCCCTTCCTTGTAGACTTAGCAAAAAACCGGACTAAAGCGGAGGCCGTACGAGGCCCATGATCTCCTTCTCCCAACAAGCGCGGCGCGCAATTACTTACTTTCCTTGAGGCCCCCACGTGTGGGTTCCGCGCGACAATAATGGTGACCTGGGTCTGCGTATTATCGCGCTCATCCAAACGGCAACACGGCGGGTACTGGGTACAGTTCGGGCGCTTTCCTCAGCTCCCGGTTGACCCGATACGCGAGATTCTGAAGGAGGGTGAGAACGGGGAGCGGATGTATCACTTGATCGAATTCAGGGGTCGTGCGTGTGTACTCGGGGAGGCACGTGAAAGGGAGAGGGGCGAAGTGGAAAGGATTGCCCAGACGCCGACATAGCTAGAGGCTGATAATGAGATTAGTGAGGCGGCGATATATATATATTTGAGTCATCGTTGCTCACATCCGAAATAAATACGCGACTGTCCTCCTTGGTGTATATGGCTTCCGCGGGGACTCGAGGTCTGAATATCTGTCTTCTCCACTTCATCGCCCGAAGTCCCCCGCCATGAGTTAAGATCAAGGTCTCGGAGAGTTTCGGCAAGCTACAATTATAACTCCAAGCCACAGCATATCCACATCTGGAAAACCATAGCCGAGATGTAGCTATGGGGTCTATGCGAGCCTATGCAGCACTAAGCAGCACTGCATAGTGCTCCATAGTGGGCCATAGGTACATCACAGGCACATTTTGCTATGGAGTGCTATGGAGTGCTATGCCGCACTGTCAAGACACTTCTGATTTTCCTGATGCATCAACGGAGAATCTGACACAGTGCATATGACAACTGTAGTCCAATTGGGGTATCAACGCTATATGCACGTGGACAGACTTAGTGAGCCTAACACCGGGGGCAATCAACGACGCATGCGAAAGCCACATGCGTTAAATGCATGTGGGCCGCATGCGTTGATGATGTTTACAATGGGTCATTGGCACAAAGGATTTCTTTCCAGATTTTCTTTGAATTCCTTTGTGCCAAAGACACTTTGTAAGGACCATCAGCACATGCGGGCCACATGCGTTTAACGCACTCGTGTTCCGCATACGTCGATATTTGCCCCCGGTGTAACAAAGCGCCGGCAATAGCATACATCCACAATGCCAGGCTGTCCCACAGCTTGGCACACCTTCTCTCCGACCATGTCCGCCAACAATCCTCAAAGCACGGAAGCATCCAGCTTTCCTCGCAAGTGGCTTTTCCGAGCATCCAAATCTCTGCCTTCGAGCTCAGACTGGCTTGCCCCATCAATTCTGACCGCCAAGACAGTGACAGAAGCGGCCGAGTGTCTACCATTCCCCTACGTCAAAAGTGCCTTTGGAGTGATTTTAGTCCTTCTGGAAACCGTTCAGGTTCTTTTAATGGTGGTCCTGACCAACCTACGACTAATTTGCATGGACAGAGAATGAAGAAGAACCGCGATGATCTGAAGGATCTTTGTGAAAGTATTACCGACATCGCAGTTATCTTGGAAGATCAGTTGTCGTCGCATGGAAATACAACTGCTGTGAAGCTGAAAGGTCTGTGTGAGGAGCTCGAGAGGTACGTGCTATAATTGCCGGGCGACATTGAGTCTCATTTCATATTAGCTTCCTGCAACCCATGCTTGTTGCGGTGAAGAAGCTGCAGTTGCAGAGTGAATCTCGAGGTTTCCGAGGTCATCTTAAAGAATTTATCACGTCTAGCGACATTACAGCTGAAATTGCTGGATATTAGAAGAAGCTCCAGGCATTTGTTTCGAGAACCAAGGTGTGCTCACAGGGTTTAGCGGAGACCAATATTTCCGACATGAATCACAGCTTATGGCAGTGGTGGATACAAATTTTAGAGTACATGAGCTGCATGCCACCGTTGTATCTTCCAGTATCAGCATCACTCAAGTGGTATCCTTAATCTAACCTGATTTCTTAGACCTTCCCATACCGCAAACAACTCCGAGTGTCAGAAATTGTCCTCCTCCATCTAGAATCTTCCATGGTCGAGAGGCAATCCTGGATAAAATGCATCAGTTCTTCACTCCAGACTCGAGGAAGCAACAAATGTATGTGCTATATGGTCGGGGTGGCGTGGGCAAGACACAGATTGCGCTGAAATTCATTGAACAATCTTCTCAGTAAGTATCAATATCATCCTGAAATATTTTACAAAATTGTCATTATTGTAGCTTCGGCGACAGATTTTTTCTTGATGCAAGCACTGTGGAAACAATTGAAACAGGCCTGAAGAACATATCTACTCTGAAAAATGCTGGAAACTCCTCGAACCAGGCTTGCAGTGGCTTACCAAGAACAACGATGAGTGGCTGCTATTCTTCGACAATGCTGATGATCCAAAGATCAACATGAACAAGTTTTTGCCTCAGTGCAGTCATGGGAACATTATTATTACATCTCGAAACCCAGAGCTCCATGGCTATGGTGGATCCAGCTCTCTTGTCACTGACATGGAGGAAGATGATGCTGTTGTTCTGTTACTTAAAAGCACTGTGCAAGAGATTTCAACAACTAAAAGATAAATAGCAGTTGAGATTGTGAGGGTGAGTTTATCCCAAATAACTTTTTCTGAGTTCAAGCATTGATGTTCAGTATTCAGGTGCTAGGCTGTCGGCCGCTGGCAATTGTTCAAGCTAGAGCATTCATCTTGAAATCTGGAGCTCTCAACAGTTATTTGGAGCTATATACAAAGAATCACGATCGACTGCTCATTGAAAAGCCAACCCAAACCCATGATGAATATGCCTGGACAGTGTATACAACATGGCAGATGAGCTTTGATAAGCTCAGCCAGCTAGCGGCTATGTTCTTGCAGCTCTGTTCTTTTCTCCACCCGGATGGAATTTCAGAAGACATTTTCACAAGAGCAGCTACCTACAGATTTCCATCTTGGGGGCCATCAAGAGAAGAGCTATCGAAGCCATTAGACTTCCTCTCTCAGTTCTTGTTGCCCACTGATGAATGGGACTCTCTCCGCTTTCTGCAAGTCACAAATGAGATCCAGGCATATTCTCTGATCAACTTTGATCCAGAGAGCAGAGCTTTCTTGATTCATCCACTAGTGCATAGCTGGTGTCGAACTATGATCTGCAATCCACAATCATATCATTCTATTATGGTCGCTGTAATTGGCATGTCTATCACACAAATTCGAGATGAAGATCAACAGCTCACAAGCCTCAAATTGATCTCTCATGTTGACTCTTTGTTGCATGAGAACTCGCAGGCTTCTCCAAAGTTTGGTGTGCAATACGGAAGAGTTTATTACTTTGCAGGACGGTACAAAAATGCAGCACAGTCTGAAGTTCAAGCGCTGGAGAATCGTAGAAGGCTTCTGGGTGATGACCATCCAGATACTCTTTTCGCTTTGCATGGTCTGGCTGCAACATATGATGAATTGGGTCAAATCACACAAGCAGAAAAGCTCAAAGTAGTTGTGCTGGAGAAGCAGAGAAAGCTGCTAGGTTGTAATCTAGCAGTCACATATACCCGAACACGTCAGTTCCAGAAAGCAGAAGAGCTTCAAACGCTAGTGTTAGAGAAGCGTAGAGTGATTCTTGGCGAAGACCATCCAGCCACACTGAGTGCCATGCATAACCTTGCAGTGACACATGAGAATCTGAGCGACTTCGTGAACGCAGCAGAGGTTCTAGCCATGGTGCTGGGGAAGAGGAGACAGATTCTTGGTGAAGACCATCCAGACACACCGAGTGCTATGCATAATCTTGCAGTGACATATGAGAAGTTGGGCCGGCTGGTGAATGCAGTGGAGGTTCTAGCTGTGGTGTTGGAGAAGAGGAGAAAACTCCTGAGTGAAGAGCATCCCAACACACTGCGTGCCATGTATAGTCTGGCAAATATATATACCACCTTGAGTCAGCTCCAGAAAGCAGAAGAACTGGAAAGTATTGTGCTGAAGAAGCGGAGAAGCCTTCTGGGGGATAACCATCCAGACACTCTTGAGGTTATGCATAATCTGGCTGTCACGTACTCCAAGTTGGGTTGGCTCCAGAGGGCAGAAGATCTTCAAGTTGTTGTGTTGGAGAAATGGAGGGAGATGGGAGGTGATGGTCATTCACATACTCTCCTTGCCATGGAAAATCTAGCATTAACATACCACTCCTTGGGCAAGCTGGATAAAGCAGAGGTGCTCGAGAAATTTGTTGCAGCCAACAAAGTGTGACGGAGAGCTGGCGGCTAGACAGTCGGCAAGCTTATTCCGGCACACGGGAGTTCTCGGAGCGTTGGCGAGGTCAGTTCCAACGAGGTGAGTGGTGTAATGATAGTATTGACCGAGGGACTAACTAGAGACACTACAGATTTATATACTACGCTAATCAGGGGTTACGAGTCAAATCGAGTAAATCTCCCAGTTTGCCAGATCGTCCTCCGCTCAAAAAATGAAAAGCTACCGCACCTTGTACACCGGGCGATGTGACTAGTAAGTCTTCAGATAGTGTGTATGGGTTGTCGCTCAATTAACTTCCAAGTTATGGCCCTAGAGGCGAATTTATTATCAATTCCACCCTCACACGCTTACTCGTAATGGACTCATACAAAACCGACTTTTTGGAAACAGTACATGAGCTTGTTGTTGAAGACATTGACCTCTTCGACTTTGACGGCGACTACGATGAGATGGCAAACCTGATCCCCCTCGATGATTTCATATCGTTCGTTTTGGCACCGTTTGCCGCTGCACTCCTCATTTCTGATGACCGCAAAATCACCTTGGAAGAGGCCCACCACATCAGAGAGAAGAGCAGCAGCTTTGGAGATGTGATGCAGCCAGGAGATGACGAAGGAACCGAAGCATCCGCTGAAATTGACCAACTTCACCAGGAAAATATTTGTGCCTTGAAGGGTACGACAAATGAACTCTCCTCTCAGCCCCCGCGTTTTCGAAATAAGGTAACTGTATGCTTTTGCGAGAATTCCCTTGTTAATTACGGTTTTTTACCCCTAGAACCCACTTGAGTCGCATGAAATTGAGCCAGTAAGTGAAAACTCAACTCCTACATTTTTTATCTTGAGTTGGGATGTCAAAACTCAAACAGACCAAGACCAAGATTAATCCCGTACGTGAGGTCCAGAGATTTACCCCTTCCATGTCTCACGTCACACTGACTCAGAATAACTCAAAGCCGACTCCAGCGTCAACCAAATCCAAGAGCATGATTTCCATTGCAGACTTCAAGGAAGTGAGTGCCGCCGAGAAGTCATCCGTGGATAAACCTGATTTATTGTCAGCCTGGCAAGAAGGAAAAGAAGGCGAAAAAGGCACTGAAAAAGACGGAGAAAGGCCCAAAACCTGAAGCAAAGCCCGTGAGTCGACACAACTGAAATATAACTATTTGCCCATGCTAACCCTCTCCCGAGAACCCGGTGAAATCAAACTACGGGACGAGATCCAAGTCTCAGCCGGCATGAGTTTGCATGATACATTGTATTTTTCTCACTCCACTGCAATTATTGTACCACCAGCCCAGCGTTCGTCCATTTCCACGTACCTAATTCACATTCTGTAGCCTTGTATCAACTTTGAACGAGTTGTCTGTGACTTGCTGTGGGCGTACCATTCTCAAGACACCTGAGAGACCATAAAATACATTCCAGTTATATTTTTGAGGCTCCCCGATCATTGGTATGTCTGCACGTTTGTGCGCTGACTCAGCAGCAAACCTTGGATGCGGTGCTGACAAAGCCCGACACTGATGCGGTGAGCTCTCTCAAATTCTAATTTCTTACTGAGTACTTACTAACATTCTTATTTGGCCAAAAATTGCTTTTCACAGGGAAAGCTGGCATTAAATTCAATATCTGTCTAAGGTACTCGTCCGATCATATCCATTGATTTGACACGAAGATTGATTTTGGGACATCCTGTGCATATAATATTCTCCAGAGTTACTTTAGATTACTTATATGCTAGTTAACGTCCTGATCAAGTTTGGAGGTGGTTTGTGCTTTTAAGATCAAGCCTCATAACCTCAACAAGACAGGACTCGTTCTCCTTTGCGCGGTTGATCCATTTGATTTGACACACAGATTTTGCTACAACCCATCCATATAGTACCTGGTTAGAATAATATTACAGCCTTCAGACGCTAGTGAAGGCTCTGACCAAATTTTAGGCTGGCTTGTACTTTGAAATAACCTTTGCAGGCAACTTGAACTAGCGGCTCGGACTGATGCATCCCTCTTCATCCACCATCGTCTCGCTGTCTGAGCTGTTATCCCATCCAGTTTCCGGTTGCTGATGCCTTTGGAATAATTATGAACTTTGAAATGATTATATATGGGACCACTATAGGCTTACCGCGCGAATTGTTTGCGAACTCACTGCAACCGGCACAGCCATAACGCGTGACGTCACACGTGTGACATCTCGCGTTTTCTCCGTCTCCTACCATCGTCTCGCCCTTCTCGCTGCCGTCCTACCCGCCGCCTCCCACCAATCGATCTTAGAGCGATAAAACACCCCCAAAGCCACGCCCTGGGCCATCTGCGGTGGCCATCCGATCCGTGATCGACCAGTCAACGCCCAAATACGCGATTTTTGCCTTTTCTGCCAACAAAGGCGCGCAGGGCCTCTATGTCGGCTTCAAAACTTTTCAATACCTCTCAAGAACAATGTGGGCCATACACCCTACATGCTTTGGTTGTTTTCTGGACCTTCTGGTGGTCGATTATTGGAAAGGAAAGGGACATCGGCGGGTGGGCTTTGAGAAATGGTAGCACTCTTCAGTGTTCCTCCTTAAGGGCTTATTAAGGGCAAAGTTTTTCGTTAAGGCCTTAACATTTAATAAGCCTTAATTAAGGGCCCAAACTTAAGGCCTTAATTTTTCCCCCAGCCAATTTCCTCGTCTACGACACATCAGAAACCGTAAAACTAATCATCCCCGTCATATTCGTCCCCAGAGCCCTCCAGTTCTCCATCGTCTGGTTCTTCGTCCGTATGTTCTGCTGCCAACAACTCCATCAACAATTGCTGCCGTGTGAAAGCTTTACGAGGTGCGCGTGCAGGTGGTTGTGGAATTGTGCCACCAAAAAGGCGTCCCAACCGACAAGGAAGCCATCGCCCAGAGCGTGCGGGGGCCGGCGGTTCAGTGACAGTTTGAGGAAGTTCGTCATCGGAGGAAGCGGAGTTCTGCTCTACGTCTTCGGCCTCCATTTCGGCGACTCGCGCTGCGACTGCCCAAGAAGTGTAGAGCTTACGCCATGCAGCACCTGAGTTGACGAGACGGGTACTGACACGCGCTGGCACCTCTTCATCCGATTCCTCGTCATTTTCTAAAATATCAGCATATTGAGGCACAGCGATTAAGTCGGCAACCCGGCTCTCGTCGTGATTTTTGCGTCCTTCTCGCAGCTTGACGAAGCCCGCAGCTACATGTTCGCTCCGAATGGAAGCACCAACCTGAGATGATATCAGATTCGCACTCAGATCATGAAAAAAAGACTTACCTTGGACATCTTGCCGGTCTTCTCGAAGCTCAGACGGTTACGGAGACGGGTTTTCTTGATTTTCCAGTCTGAAAAATCTCGCTCGTTACCTCCCTGATTCACGGCGACGCCGAGAACCAGAATGGCAAAATCCGCGAGCTCACGAACGTCTGGGTGCGATAGCAACACTTCCCAAACCGGGATCGGATCATTGCCCTGTTAAATATGCATGTCAGTCTTGGATAATGGATGAAAGCTCAATCCTACGTGTAATTTTCGAAAATCATCTCGTTGCTTATTGAAGTCCCCGAAAACACCGACATTGCTCATATATTTGAGGAAAGCTTGAGAGACCTCCGCCGCCTTCGCTTTCTTCTCTCCATCGAGAGCGGTCTGTTGCTCTGGAGTGAGTGGGCCAGCATGTGGACGCGATTTGACACGTTCATAGAGCTGCCTGTTCATCAGAATTTATTCGTTGTCTGAACCAACATCCCGGCGTACCTCCATCAGAACAGACCGCAGCGTGAAGACGGAAACTCCGGCCTGATCACCGAAGCGAGAAATCTGTTCGTACGGATTTAATACCATAGCGATGATGAAAAAATCTTGGTCCATTGCGGCCCAACGTTTCTCGATGCGCTTCATCATTCCCGCAGCGACGCCAGGGTCAGCGTGCCGCTTGAAGTGCAGATAAACACCCGCAAATCCAAGTAACACTTGATCAGCTCGCGTCTTTTCACCCTGGTTGATGTTAGTAATGTAACAAATCGGTTCGATGTCGTCTGCAACAGTCTGAAGATCCTTCCAAAAGCTGGGGTTATCGAAAAGATCGCAGAATTTGTTGGCCTCATCCTCCATTTTCTTACGCTTTTTCTTGTTTTTCTCCGCCCCCACCTGCGCTGCAATAATATCCTCTCGGCGAAGAATTGATGCCTGACGCGTTGGAGCTTTGAGTTGGATCAGGCGATTAAACGAGATGGAATGTGTGGTCCACCGCGTCAGATTAGCAACCAGGTACGCCAGAACAGAACCGCCGTTCTGTTGCCCTTGGACTTCCTCGAAGATATCCCTGACGCGCTCGTGGTTGTTAATCCAACCAATCGCATCAGTTGTATCTTCGGCCGTCGCGAGCACGCGTTTGTTTTCCCAGAAGTAATCGAGCAGCATAAGTTGACCCTGAGTTTCGTCAACCGATGCCCAGAAAAAAAGACGGCAACTTGCCTGATGTGCGCAGCATGCGATTCCAAGCAACCAGGGCCGCAGAATGATCAGCAATTTGCGCCCAGATTGACTCCCGCCATCGTTGTCGCAAACATAACAAACAACGATACAGCCTGTCTCCCTCTCCGCCTTGTCAATATGCTCACAAAATGCTGCGCACATGGACTCCCCATCCTTCTTCTTCCCTCGCGTGTGAATGACGTCGATCAAATACGACTACGCATCGTGAATGAAACCGGTGCCGAGACGCAATAAGTGGCGTACCTTCCCGTCTACCGTAATGTCTACACCTGTGACGGAATATTTATCTTTCCAGCCATCGGAACTGGCGAGGCGTCAATAGAAATCTCAAGGAAATAAATTAGGCGTACGAAGTCGTAGCATATCTGCCTTTGACAGCCCTCACGACCTCTTTTTCAACCTTCACAACCTCCTCGTCGAGCAGCCGACCGGAAAGTACTCTGTCCGAGGGCATTACGTCCGTTGCGGTGGACCGGAACATTAAAAAGAGTTTGATGATCTCGGGGTCAACCGTCCAGCGGAACGGAAGGTTGGCAGAGATTGTCCCACGAAGAAACTGTGTACGGACTGCTTCCGCCTGAGCATCGCTGAAGGGGATATCCAACCCCTTGAAAACCTTCAGCTGTGTCTGCTTCATGCTCTTCTCGACCAACTGGAACTCCACACGCTTCCGCTTGCGAGGCTGTCCGTCATCGTCACCATCACTCTCCTCCTTGGACTTTGCACCCCCCTTCATTTGCTTCGCCGTCTTTTTTGCGGCTGCTGATGCATGGCGGCAGCCAAGTACGTGGGCAATCATTGCCGTTTTTTCACCGCGGACGTGTGCGGTTTGACCCACGGCTTTAAATAAGTCATGTCAGTGAAGTTTCTTCTCAGGCTGGCCCACACACCATCATCAAACCACGCTTGGGTTGCAAGTAGGGGTTCTGAAAAGTCTTCGCCGTTGCCGTCAGCGTCGACATCCATAACGTTATTGGCCGATCCAGCGGGAGGACGGTGAATGTTGATGCAGCCAAGACAATACGCCTTGAAGTGTGATGAGTTCTGCTTTTCTCCTTGATGGAAGAAGGCCCAGATATCAGATTTTTTCGGAGGCATGGCTGGAGCTCGTTGGCGGAGGGCTGCGTCGAGGGAAGGCGTCTGATGGGATCACGATATCTGGATGCCATCATTACCCTTAATTAAGCCTTCAGACAGTTTCAGGCCGTCATTAAGCCTTAGCGTTAAGGGCTTATTAAGCCTTAAGTCAACTTAAGCCTTAACCCTTAAGGAGAACACTGGCACTCTTCTCTTATTGGCTCAACCATCTCGGCTTAACTTTTATATAGCTCCCCTTTTCTCACTACGGCTATCCCACTGCCACAAGCCTGGCACCATATATATCTGGTCTGAGTCACCAGTCATGAGCGGACAAAGTGAATCTTTTTTTCTTCTTATCTACCATTCTCCTTCCCCTTCGGAGCGACGCCTCCAAGATGCGCGGGGTCGTATCATCGGCTTTACGGGGGCGTTGGCGTCCATCAGATGCGCGAGTCTTCATCCATCCGCGCTCGTTTTCCCCCCGACTTGTGCTGTCTTTGACTTTTTTTTGTTTTGTTTTATTCATGGGTTGAAAATACCTGACGCGACGCATCACGCAGCTCCCGGTCTAGTGCCCCACTCAAACGCGGAAGATCCGTTGTTTCTTTACATGTGTTTGTCTTGCTGCTCTTCCCATCCTTTCTCCCTCGTCTCCTCGCCCCTGTGTTGCTGCTCCTCTCCCCCACGCCCGTGTCCTCCCTTCGGTCCCTCCCTTGCCCCGACACGTACGTACGCCACCAATATTATTCTCATCGCCGTGTACTTACGCTATTTTTTTGTTCTTCTTTTCAAATGGGCCTACACAACACAGTAAGTTCCATTTATCGATTTTTCTACGCGATGGCCATGCACTTACCATTGGACCAGAACTCGCATGATGTGCTTCGCTCGGTGGGGCACAAAGTTTCATTGTATTTTTCGCGTTCCTGCGAGCGGGCCTAGGTGATTTTCCATGCGTGGATAGCACGTAGCGACGCCCCCGACGTTTAATCCTCTTATCAACGCCGCTCCCAAGATTCAATGCAAAATTTCGCGTTCCGTGAACTAAGGTGTATGTATTCCTATCGCACTTCCCTCAGATACTCGTTGATTTCCCTTCGTCTCCCCAGAACCTTCGCCTCAGGCCTGTCACATGCCTGCACCAGCGTCGAACTCAGCAACACACGCATATGCGCCCTGCGGCCTTCCTACGCGCGGCGCAATGCTCAAGATTTTGGTTTTATTTTCGGAGTTCCCCTGATGTACGTTCATTTATATCTAATTTACGCCTCGCTCTTCTATACTCATCTTAACATCTGCCTCCTCGCTTGCAACCACGCAGCGCCGGCCTTTGAATTCTTATTCAATATTTGAGCTTCCTGCGAACCAAGGTAACCCTACTTATACTGCACTGATATTTCTCACTTAATTTGACCCAGAATCCGCTTGCTGGACGCATCGATACTCAACGCCACCCGGCATACATGCACATCGGCGGCCCTCCAAGTTTTGATTCTAGTTTTCCAGTTCCGGCAGCTCGGGGTACGTTATCTTTCATAGATTGCGAGGAGGAGGTGGGAGCGGAGCGAGACGGGGAGCCCACGTCTTACTCACTGCGCGACCCTAGAAAACCCCGACACAACGTATCACGTCTGTAGCGGCATTTCGGCTTCGACACTCAAATTCAACTCGAATACCGAGGCTACGCTATGTCCCCCCTTTTTTTTCTTTTATCTTGGAACCGATCTCAATGGTGACATTAGCCTAGCAAGCACCCATGTTTCCCCGACCTCCGCATTCATGTCAGTACCCTCGCGCCTTTACTCCATTTTTATTTCGCTGACGATGCATTTCTTATTCCGCGTCCCACCAAGCACTTGATTTTTTTTTCAAGACGTCTCTAAGCAACGCACCGGGCCGCTTGAAATATTTTAAGACGTCTCTCAGCATCCGCGTTTGAAAAGTAAGCTTGTGTGTGCCATTTGACTTTGGACTGACACACTTACTTGCAGACTTAGCGCAAGCCGGCGACGTGAATACTGACTCGGAGACCAGCGTGTATACATGTGCAGGGGAGTTCCAAGTGAGCACGAATGCGCACAGAATCGGACTTAGCCTTTCCAGTTCCGCGACGAGAGTCATCGCAGGTTTACTCAGCGTCGCCCAAAAGTAGTCTTCAAGTGCGGTAGGTGATTTAGCCTAACGTAACCCTAGTTTCCGTTGGCCTGTTGGAGTAAATCGGTTCTAGCAGGCCATCAGCCTTGGTGAAACTTGCCGGCCCTGTATTTATGTTGTGCTTTCAGATTTTTCAATGTGATCACTGACTTGTCTCGAGCTTTAGTTCAAAGACTCGGTGCGTAACTACGGTGAGCCGTCTCTCTTGTTGCTTGATATTCGAACTCACAAATCATTTAGAAAGATGTTCACATGGCACCACAGCTGCAGAATTCATTCTGACTTCCCCTGTGTGCGTCTTTACTCTTTCTCACAAACAGGATTCTCGCTAATCAGTCCTTGAGTGGTTTTTTGTCATAGTTTCTGGTTCGTCTGGCCTTCATTTCTCCCTCACCGTTGACCTATTTCTTGAATCATGCCCTCAGTCTCGCGGCAGTTACCGGTGCCCTTTGGCTTCACACAAATCACGGCATGTTATCATTTATTCCTCCTTTCAAAGCTTGACTTGATCGACTTCACTGGTTGGGTAGACAGCGTTCCGGGACTCAGTACAGCAGCGGTGGGGGACGTCTATACATATGTATTATACAGCACAATAAACTACATTTGACCCCAATTGACTGAACACGCAATCAGAGCAACTGACAAGGCACAATCACCCTGATTGAACAGATACACTCATGCTGATTGACCCACTCAATCATCCTGATGGTGTTTTCTGCCAAAATTCAATCATCATGATTGTGCGCTTTCAATTGCCATGAGTGAGTGGCTCAATCGGGATGATTGAACCGCATCAATCATCCTGATTGAATCGCATCAATCATCCCGATTGTATATCCTCCCCACAGTGTTTCCTAAGGACTTACAAACGTTGTGCCTAAACTGAAATGCTTTTAGTCGTTGGCGGCCGCCATTTCATAATCGTTCACGGAACGGCCACAGAAATCTTGCATGTCGCAGCTAAGCGGCGCCGCTGGAGTCGAAATGTATGTTTTCCTGATTTTGCGGCTTCCCGAGAAATCTATCACAACATAACTCACTCTAGCGGCGGTCTCGCGAGACAGGTGTGTCTGTATTTCTGAATTCATGGCTATCCTGAGCCTTGACGAATCTGCGTAGAATGAACCTGGAAATCCTTCGCATTCATTTACAAAGTCGAGATTGCACTGAATCCTTGGACCTAATCCTTGCCAGTGATCGTTACTTGACGGAAGCTCCCCTCCTCGCGAAGTCCGTGGTTGTTCGTGCAAAACAGAGACAAGTCATTCTCATCATCGATTGACGGTCGGAGTCGTACGTCCTCTGAAGCGGATTACACGAAACACTGGTATCTTTTTTGTTCTCAATTTTCATGCCTTTGTTAATTAATCCTTATCCTTAGGTCACCTCCATTGTCTTATTCCTGGACACCTCGTCCTGCTGACGGTTACCCCAGGCTGTTGTAGGACGACGACGAATCAGAAGCCCCGCCATCGCAGCACAAGCTCTGGGTCTTCGTGTATGCTCTCGCCGCTTTTGATTTCGCCTCAGACTGGCGCCTGCTCAGAGTCCTCCCTAATCTCGTCCGGCTCCCCATTCAAGAGATCATTCCTATACTTGTGGAAACCCCGCTCTTCAACAACCACAGTTTAACCATTCCGAGCGCAGCATGTGGCGAATGTTCACTAACGAAAGCCCACTCCGGCGCGGGACATACAGAATAATGCTCTACATGTCCGATCTTCCATTCGACCGGCAAAGGCATTTCGTTAAGCGCGCAGCTGTTCTGCTACAACTGCACCGATCACAGCTCTCGGTGAACTTTCATCGATATCAATCCTGCCAGTCCATGTATGAAAGCGCGCCAAATCACATATTCCGGATATTCGTTGTGGAAACGTCCCGGGGTAGGAAATGACATGCACGGTAAATCGGTTGCGCGACTGGGTAGCATTTGTCACTGTACCGCTGCGTGTTGGCGAGCGTGACGCCCGCCTATGTCGTGTTATCGTATTATTTGCAGTGTATCACTTTTGTATTTTGTGTGCTTGGTTTAACGATGGAGAGAGTTGAAGTTACGCCAAGCTACGCGAAAAAAAGGGGATCTGAGGCAAGGACGCTGCCGACCGGAAACTTGTGCATGGTGTTCTAGAAATTATTATCCGCCCCCGGAAATGATTCACATTCTGCATTTTACGACCAAGATGCTGCTCGATAAATTCATTTAAAACTCCTCAAAAAGTGTATACCCTTCCTAGACTATTGTTTTCTAAACAAAGCTGTTCATTCCTTTCAGTATCATACAGATTCACAGCTTATGATCTGACGCGACTCACGCTCGTGCCAGACCTTCCTTCACAGCGGGGCGCTCCTCAATCTTCTTGAGCCAAGCGCTCAGCTTGGGGAACGGCGCAAGGTCGACCCCAACCCGAGGTCCGCGTTGAACCCATCCGAAAGCCTTGAGGTCGGCAAGGCCAAATGTCGGACCAGCGAGATACTCCGATTTTTCAAGCGCAGACTCCAGAACGGAGTAGAGGCGTTTTGTCTCGTCGAGGTAGCGGTTTATCGCGTAGGGGCTGCCAGAAACAAAGGAAGGGAATGAAGAACATCAGCAACCCGCGACAGGCTTTATCTTTGGAGACATAGTTAGTAGGAAGAGGGCGAACTCACATCTTCTCTTTTGCAAAAAGGTTGAAGTGACCGGCCTGTCCCTGCATGGGCCCGATTCCCCCGTGCTGTGTATGATATCGTGGTCAGCTTCCAATGCCGGGAACAAAGTAGACAGCGCTCTCTTACAGAGAAGAAGATCCAGCTCTGCTCCTCAGCCCATGCTTTCAGGTCTGAAGGGTCCTTCGAAAACTTGCGCTCCTTGTCGAAAACTTGCGCAAGGTAGAGAAGGATGGCGGACGTCTCAAAGACGCGTGTGCCTTCGTGTGTGATTGCTGGGATACGGCCGTTGGGATTAATTTCAAGGAACCAAGGTGACTTGACTTGGTTGTGGACTTTTCCGATTTCGGCGTCGCTGATGCTCATCTTGACGGCCCTGCGGGAATATGCGCATCAGTTACGTAAACATCATGAGATTTCATGTGAAGACGCACTCGTAGTCTGGCCCAGCGGCCCCGTAAGCTGCCTTCAACCGAGTCAAAATTCAGTTGTGCTTAACATTCTGCAGCGGCTCTAGTCGTCGCACCTTCAGCTCTTCGAGAAAAATGGACACCACTACGCCGTTCGGGGTGCCGAGGGTGTAAAGCACGATGGGTTTGTTGCTTTGAAAGGCCATTTTGACTGAAGCGTGTATGGCATTGAGCGATGGTGTGTAAGTAATAGCGACAGCGCAAGCCCACGGCGTTTTATTTGAGAGTGGAAGCTGAGCATGACCTAGCATGACTGATCAAGCATTCGGATTGATGACGCCATCCCGGTCAATAAAGGTGACTAAGACCGCGCATTGCTAATTTTTCCAAAACCGTGGTGGCCGCGCGATTGACAGCAGACGGATTGCTTGGGCACCCTATACATTGCTCAGCAACTCCGTGTGCCGTACAGGGATGGGAATTGGACGGCAGGTACCTTTCAGATCGCCCCGGGCGTTAATGGTACGGTAAGTATGTTTGGATTTTGTATTTATGCTGCGAGAGTCCACATACCGTACCTTTCCAAGGAAATCGCGCAAGCGTGCAGCAATTAAATACTTACCGGTCAGCCAGGGATATGCCCGTTGAAGGGCGGGGCCTACAAAACGACGGGCCCCTTCGGTCTCCGAAGCGTTGCGTGAATACGCGTCCAGCTGTCTTCCACTACATCTACACCGTCGATCACTTCCAGTTGGCTTTCATCGACGTGACTCCCCCCAATCCACGAAACAACACAAAAAGTCTATTTCGGATCATTGCGGATAATCGCGGAGGGCCAGTTCGCGTGTGGAATCGCGAGCGAAGATTGGAGATTTTATATGTGTTAATCGAACCCGAACCAGGAGAGTTTGATTCGACGTTATACATCCAGATCCAGACTGTGCAAAAGACATTTTGGTATGTGAGGCATTGAAGTTTTCCACAGAATTCGGAGCGCATCAGCCGCGCCGCCTGGCCTGACATCGATATCGTGCGCCCACGGCGCAGCCCCGTCGTCGACGGTGAACAACTCCCCTTCTTGCGGGTGTAGAGAATCGCTTGTTGGCGTGCTTAACGACTTTCACGATGCGCAGGTGGATCATGCGGCGACCTGCATATTCTGGGGCAATCGAGGATTCGAAGCGCATGATGGCCGAGCCTAGGATGCGGGTTAATTTACGCGGCTAAGGCGAAGATACTGGACGTACCAGGCCATGGAGAAATTGACTCCTTACGCATGAAGCGCTCGAAATCCAAGTGATGAAACTTCTTGTTGACAATGGTAAGCTTTGTTCTGCGGGAGAAGTCGGCCAGAAATTCCTGCGTGAGGCGAAAGAGGGTGACTTCAGGCCGGATTCTCCTGCTTTGATGTGGGACGAATTCAATGTAGAAATTATACGCGATGGACGATTCCGAGTAGAGTTAGCGGACGGTTCACACGACGGGTCTCTGCAAAGTCAAATGGACTTGCAAAGAAGTGCAGCGCACAATCGATGGCTTCCTGCCCAGATATGAGTGTAAGAGCGAATCGGGATCCAAGATATCCGGTGGGGAATGAGACGTCAGGCCGGTGCGAGGAGATGCATGCTGCAGCTTGACGATCGAGTAAGAGGCGCGATGTTGTGCCGGGTTTGGCAACACCATGATAGATGATCGCTGATTGCTGCCAATCGTCCAAAGCTATACCGGCGCCAAAAGTCATTTTTGAGCTGGCACATTTCCCAGTCCAACGCAGCGAATCTACCACAAATGTACGCAATTTGTGTCGTCTCGACTGCATAGCCATCTTAATTCCGTCATGCCACATGGACACGACCTGGTCTTGCCACCGTAAATATGGCAAATTAGGGGAAGTCAGAGTGGACGAAACTACGGCGAAACTGACCCGAAACTGACCTCGAAACTAAGCCGATTCTGTGTCAAGTTTCGACGAAGAATCGCCTTGATCTTTGACCGACCCGAAACTGCGCGACGATTCTAGCTTCGATTTAGGTACCATCAAAAGATTTGATTTGAGTTTCGCTTGAGTTTCGCCTTCGATTCTGGCGAGTTCCTCCTCCAGAGGAGGAACTGCACGAAACTGGGAAACTTTTTCGAAACTGGGAACGTCGAAACTGGACGAAAACTCGACTCAGTTTCGAATTAGTTTCGACGTGAGTTTCGCCACAGTTTCGCCTCAGTTTCGTTCACTCTGACTTCCCCTATTATCCTCCCCTCTATCGCACACTATACTGTATATGCCAAGATTCGCGGCTAATGTCTATATGCCAATCCCGCGACCCTGGTGCAGCTCGCACAGCTCCCGGACCTCGTTGCAGTAGCCGAAGAGACCTCTCTCAAATTACCTCGCCCCCAAATCTTCGGTGACTCTTTCTAAATTAAAATTCTGGTCACATCAAGCCCAAGGTCGTCCGCGACACATGCCGCAATATGATTCTACCGGCGCTTCATACGCCGTAAACAAACTCCAGATAAATCCCCCACCATACCACCACGATTATTTTGACTCCCACTGCGCTCAATATCCCCTGTTCTTTCCTGTATCGTCGGTGCCTACTCACCATTCAAGTCCTTCGGCGCCAATCTGTTTGCATTGGATGTTTTCAAGATCAATTTGGTGCGTACTCTGTCATTTTTCCAGCGGCATTTTTGCGTTTTATTGATTCTAGAGCCGTTTGAATGAGCTAACTCACCTTGGCCGATTGATTCTGAGTCCGAAGACCACATAATTCGGGCGGCGACAGATGTTTTGCCAACGCATCCGACGGACCGGGATACGCGTTCCTTTGTCGCTTCCAGAAGCCGGAATAACAACTTGCTGATTCAGTGTTAATGATGCGAGAATGGAGAACACGGCTGGCGCTTAATTTACGCTTTCGATTCTCATTACATGGACCAATGGGATTCACTTACGCCCAACAAGGTCTCATGCAATATTCGCCGGGCCTACCCGACTGGAGCCCCAAGATGGGAACTAATACCATCGTCTTGCCGCCACACAGGATAGCACTTGAAACCCGGAATGCTTGGTAATGTTGCGCTTAATTATGCCTTCGATTCTCATCATATGGGCCAATGGGATTCACTTACGTCCACCAAGGTATCATGCAATGTTTGCCGTGCATGCCCGACTGGAGGCCCAAGATGGGAACCAATCCATCGACGTACCGCCACCAAAGATGCCGCTTGAAGCCCGTAATGCTTGGTAATATTGCGCTTAATTTATGCCTTCGATTCTCATCATATGGGCCAATGGGATTCATTTACGTCCACCGCGGTGTCACACAATGTTCACCGTGTATGCCCGACTGGAGGCCCAAGAATACCATCTACTTTTCGTGCGGGGGGTAGGTAACATGGGCGCCACTCATTTCAATAAAAGGATCCGGAAACAGGGCAAATCTACATCATGCGCTCCTCTTTGAACCTACCGTGCCTCCTTACGGCGGCTTTTTTAACCTTTGTCAATGCTGATCGCTGCTCTGCGGACGACTTCAATTTGAAGCCGTTCAGCGTCAACCTTTCTGGCGGGCTGCAGCGCTTAGAATATCTTGTAAACAGTGCTCGACTTCCCGCAAAGCCTTTGTATCCCACAGTCGGCCAAGAGAAAGGCATCGAACTCGATGTTCTCAGGGATCTGCATTCTGATTGGTTACAAAACTTTGACTGGGAAGCTCAACAGGTAAAATTGAACGAGTGAGTTGTTTCTTTCTTATTATTGCGCTAGCTGATGTACTGTGGAATATAGGTTCAACCACTATACAGCGGACATCGACGGCCAAACCGTTCATTTCATTCACGAGACGTCAGCCGACGCGGATGCTATTCCTGTGATACTAGTGCATGGATGGCCGGGTATTATTTTGCGCCAATGTTTGGAAAATCAGACTTGATCCATTTGTGCAGGATCGTTCCAGGAATTCATTCCAGTTATTAAGCCATTGACTCAGCCGTGGACAAGCCCTAACGGGAAAAAAATCTCCTACAATGTGGTGGTTCCGTCGTTGCCCGGATTCGTCTTCTCCACCCCTTAACTGGACCGTAGATGACACGGCTCGCATATTCAACACTCTCATGACCGACGTATTGGGCTACTCGACGTTTGCCCTGCATGGTACGGATTGGGTGCGTATTTTTTATTCAACAGCGTCTCATCCAACAGACACCCATGCGTTTTCGTCTAGGGATCTGCCGTGGCATACTCTCTATACAGCTCCTTCAACACGACTGTTCGGGCGGGACACTTTGTTTGGGTCAATTTCGTGCCTCCCACAGCACAGGAGTTAGAGGAGAAGAACATTCCACTCTCGCCTGAAGAGAAGGTAACGCAGCAGCGCGGCGCTGACTGGATGAGCATCGGCAAGGGGTATTTGATTGAGCAAACCACCGCGGTGCGTAGCCTCTTTTTTAATTTTAATTTTAATTTAATTGCACAACTCATTTTTGCAGCCCAACGACATTGGCTTCGCGCTGTACGACACTCCTGTTGGTCAACTTGCGTGGATCGGCGCTAAATTCAAGCTGTGTTCGTATCGCACGTCATTTTTTGCGTATTATTGCGCTCACGTATTTAACAGGGGCTGACCCTCGTGCGGGAACACCGCCATCTGTACTCGACAACACAGCTATCCTGACCTCGGTCTCGCTCTACTATCTCACCGATTCGTTCTTGTCCGCACTTTGGATGTATGCGCAGAATGCGAACGGCTTCCCAGAAGTATACACAAAAGCGCCCACGGACGCGCCGATGCTTTTTAGCCAGTTCGGGTACAATGTCGGCTTTTGGCCACAAGAGTACATCTCCCAGATTGGCAATCTCGTCTCCTACAAATGTATGTCTTCTGCCTTTGAGATCACAATGAAGACTGATGAGAGTAGTCCACACTTTTGGAGGTCACTTTGCCGGCCTCGAGAATCCTCCCGCCCTCATCCAAGATATTCGGGAGATGGGAGTCTACTTTGAGCAGGACAAGCCTTCCCTTGGGGATCAAACGAAGCTCGTGGACCAGAGTCAAACTTGAAACATGGCGTCCACTGAAGTAACTTGGTGGACGAGGTATCTATATTTTCGAAGTGTGTTAGTTGGTTAGTTTTCACTGCCTTAAAAGTTGTGGCACGGTCAAGTCTTTCATTTTCATTCGTCCGATTCGATCAAAGCAATCCGGCAGGAAATCGCTACGAGGAATGAATGATTGGGTGACTTCCCGTAATAGTTAAATATTTCAGCGCATTTTCTGAGCTGGGGGTGCCACTGATACGATCAACGGGCCGGAAATTCACACCGTCTGCGTTTCCGCAAGCCCAATAATAGAGACTTTGCGGTGAGCCCCCAGTAGCCACCCGGTGGCTCTTGAGGCATGCTGCTCCGAGTGGCTCCCCAAGCGCTACGCAGGGACGACGTCATCTGTTGGCCGACCCAATCTTGTCCGGTGGCTCATTTTGAGTGAGCTCCACGTCATTTTGGGCGCCACTAGTATCGCATGCCTCGGGAGCCACCGGGGGGCTATCGGTGGCTCACCGCAAAGTCTCTAATATTTTTATACATTCATGTTACTATTTGTGACTGGGAACCTGGCCACCTTAGAGGTTTGGGCCTGTTGGTGGCCGTATCGACCATTTCACCCAGAACTTGTGGGATCTAGGGAGCAGGCGCGCTTCCCGCGAGCAGTTTGAGCCTAGTGTGGGCAATTTTGGGTACTTCTTCGTACCTCAGTGAATGTATTTCTGCCGGAGTTCCCAGCGATGGGGTACCTGGCCACTTATGTAAACCATCGTTTACGGCTGCAGCGGTGGTCTTGCAGTGTGTTATCATGCTTATGGCTCATAAATCGTCCTTTTTGAATGGTATAACATCACAAAGGACCTATAAAGATAGCAAAGAAAAATGTTTCTAATGCGAAGTATAAGTGCCGGGATCAGTCATGCCAAAGAAATGGGGTCTGCATACGAGCCAGAGGGCCTGACTGGCCGAAATAAGTTGCAGGAATGTTTATAAGAAGTACATGAACATACCTGGATATCTAAATCCGCTCCTCCGTTATGCACCTGAGAACCCGACATTTAGTCTTTGATACCACAGATATTAGGTGGATCTGGTGTCCAACACAGACTGAGAGAGCTATCAAAACGATAAAATAGTGAAATATGCTTAAAGCTGATGCCTTACATATGGAGATCAACCTAGAAAATTGCTGGACTCGGAGGGCTAAACATTCATTTGATAGAAAGGTCGTCCGGTTACAGTCCTCACACTTGGATGGGACTCGTTTTCGCGAGTACACCGAAAAAGGAGGGAAGATATTGAGCCAATTGAATTCTCAGATGGAAGCCCACTGTCAGGGAAGAAGAACGAGCTCCCAAAGTCGTGAATTGATAAAGAACTGGTGGAGAAAGGAGCGAAACGGCGATGCGGGGATAAGAAATTAAATTTCCCACCCTGCAGCCCGACATTATTCGCGACACCGCTTAACATTAGCTCATCACTTTTGGCTGAAAATTGGCAAGGGCATGCAGTATGGGTTGCATTCCAGCCCCCATGCACCAAAATGACATATGGCTAAGTATCTAGTCTTATAAATAGCAAGTGGCCAGGTTCCTAGTCCGGCCAGGTTGACAGTCACAGATAGTATATATAAAGAGTCTCTCTGATGAAGGAGCGGAACAATTATGCCACATCCTCACGTCAGAAGCGGCTTACCTCATCTGGAAGATTACCTTGCTTGTCAAGGTCTCTCTACCCTCTTAACGACCCGTAACCCGTGTTGATCCGCTACTGATCCGCTTTCTCCCGAGGCCATAGCCCCGTCCGTTCTCAGTATTTCTGCACTTAAATGGTCTCTGTATGCTTCTACACATTCCTCTGGGATGTGGAGTGCTTTCTTTATTAAATTTCACGACAAACTTACTTGCCGGACGGCTAACCCATTGTTAGTTGCTACGACTTTACATCGTACCACCAAAAATAAGATAAAATAAACCATCTCTCTGTGTGCCAACTCACCTTTCACGGCATCCTGATATTTTCTTCAGAACAAGAACTTGCCCAAGCGTGTTCTATGTGTTGACAAGTTTCCTGTGTTATCTTGGATAAATAATTATTTGTATAGTTCAATTTGAGTAATACCAATGGGGAAAAAAGGACACATAAGTACGAGTCCCTGCCGGGTGAAGTCACGGCCCTACACCCAAGTAATAATGCAACAGGATGGCACTGTGGGGAGGATATACAATCGGGATGATTGATGCGATTCAATCAGGATGATTGATGCGGTTCAATCATCCCGATTGAGCCACTCACTCATGGCAATTGAAAGCGCACAATCATGATGATTGAATTTTGGCAGAAAACACCATCAGGATGATTGAGTGGGTCAATCAGCATGAGTGTATCTGTTCAATCAGGGTGATTGTGCCTTGTCAGTTGCTCTGATTGCGTGTTCAGTCAATTGGGGTCAAATGTAGTTTATTGTGCTGTATAATACATATGTATAGACGTCCCCCACCGCTGCTGTACTGAGTCCCGGAACGCTGTCTACCCAACCAGTGAAGTCGATCAAGTCAAGCTTTGAAAGGAGGAATAAATGATAACATGCCGTGATTTGTGTGAAGCCAAAGGGCACCGGTAACTGCCGCGAGACTGAGGGCATGATTCAAGAAATAGGTCAACGGTGAGGGAGAAATGAAGGCCAGACGAACCAGAAACTATGACAAAAAACCACTCAAGGACTGATTAGCGAGAATCCTGTTTGTGAGAAAGAGTAAAGACGCACACAGGGGAAGTCAGAATGAATTCTGCAGCTGTGGTGCCATGTGAACATCTTTCTAAATGATTTGTGAGTTCGAATATCAAGCAACAAGAGAGACGGCTCACCGTAGTTACGCACCGAGTCTTTGAACTAAAGCTCGAGACAAGTCAGTGATCACATTGAAAAATCTGAAAGCACAACATAAATACAGGGCCGGCAAGTTTCACCAAGGCTGATGGCCTGCTAGAACCGATTTACTCCAACAGGCCAACGGAAACTAGGGTTACGTTAGGCTAAATCACCTACCGCACTTGAAGACTACTTTTGGGCGACGCTGAGTAAACCTGCGATGACTCTCGTCGCGGAACTGGAAAGGCTAAGTCCGATTCTGTGCGCATTCGTGCTCACTTGGAACTCCCCTGCACATGTATACACGCTGGTCTCCGAGTCAGTATTCACGTCGCCGGCTTGCGCTAAGTCTGCAAGTAAGTGTGTCAGTCCAAAGTCAAATGGCACACACAAGCTTACTTTTCAAACGCGGATGCTGAGAGACGTCTTAAAATATTTCAAGCGGCCCGGTGCGTTGCTTAGAGACGTCTTGAAAAAAAAATCAAGTGCTTGGTGGGACGCGGAATAAGAAATGCATCGTCAGCGAAATAAAAATGGAGTAAAGGCGCGAGGGTACTGACGTGAATGCGGAGGTCGGGGAAACATGGGTGCTTGCTAGGCTAATGTCACCATTGAGATCGGTTCCAAGATAAAAGAAAAAAAAGGGGGGACATAGCGTAGCCTCGGTATTCGAGTTGAATTTGAGTGTCGAAGCCGAAATGCCGCTACAGACGTGATACGTTGTGTCGGGGTTTTCTAGGGTCGCGCAGTGAGTAAGACGTGGGCTCCCCGTCTCGCTCCGCTCCCACCTCCTCCTCGCAATCTATGAAAGATAACGTACCCCGAGCTGCCGGAACTGGAAAACTAGAATCAAAACTTGGAGGGCCGCCGATGTGCATGTATGCCGGGTGGCGTTGAGTATCGATGCGTCCAGCAAGCGGATTCTGGGTCAAATTAAGTGAGAAATATCAGTGCAGTATAAGTAGGGTTACCTTGGTTCGCAGGAAGCTCAAATATTGAATAAGAATTCAAAGGCCGGCGCTGCGTGGTTGCAAGCGAGGAGGCAGATGTTAAGATGAGTATAGAAGAGCGAGGCGTAAATTAGATATAAATGAACGTACATCAGGGGAACTCCGAAAATAAAACCAAAATCTTGAGCATTGCGCCGCGCGTAGGAAGGCCGCAGGGCGCATATGCGTGTGTTGCTGAGTTCGACGCTGGTGCAGGCATGTGACAGGCCTGAGGCGAAGGTTCTGGGGAGACGAAGGGAAATCAACGAGTATCTGAGGGAAGTGCGATAGGAATACATACACCTTAGTTCACGGAACGCGAAATTTTGCATTGAATCTTGGGAGCGGCGTTGATAAGAGGATTAAACGTCGGGGGCGTCGCTACGTGCTATCCACGCATGGAAAATCACCTAGGCCCGCTCGCAGGAACGCGAAAAATACAATGAAACTTTGTGCCCCACCGAGCGAAGCACATCATGCGAGTTCTGGTCCAATGGTAAGTGCATGGCCATCGCGTAGAAAAATCGATAAATGGAACTTACTGTGTTGTGTAGGCCCATTTGAAAAGAAGAACAAAAAAATAGCGTAAGTACACGGCGATGAGAATAATATTGGTGGCGTACGTACGTGTCGGGGCAAGGGAGGGACCGAAGGGAGGACACGGGCGTGGGGGAGAGGAGCAGCAACACAGGGGCGAGGAGACGAGGGAGAAAGGATGGGAAGAGCAGCAAGACAAACACATGTAAAGAAACAACGGATCTTCCGCGTTTGAGTGGGGCACTAGACCGGGAGCTGCGTGATGCGTCGCGTCAGGTATTTTCAACCCATGAATAAAACAAAACAAAAAAAAGTCAAAGACAGCACAAGTCGGGGGGAAAACGAGCGCGGATGGATGAAGACTCGCGCATCTGATGGACGCCAACGCCCCCGTAAAGCCGATGATACGACCCCGCGCATCTTGGAGGCGTCGCTCCGAAGGGGAAGGAGAATGGTAGATAAGAAGAAAAAAAGATTCACTTTGTCCGCTCATGACTGGTGACTCAGACCAGATATATATGGTGCCAGGCTTGTGGCAGTGGGATAGCCGTAGTGAGAAAAGGGGAGCTATATAAAAGTTAAGCCGAGATGGTTGAGCCAATAAGAGAAGAGTGCCAGTGTTCTCCTTAAGGGTTAAGGCTTAAGTTGACTTAAGGCTTAATAAGCCCTTAACGCTAAGGCTTAATGACGGCCTGAAACTGTCTGAAGGCTTAATTAAGGGTAATGATGGCATCCAGATATCGTGATCCCATCAGACGCCTTCCCTCGACGCAGCCCTCCGCCAACGAGCTCCAGCCATGCCTCCGAAAAAATCTGATATCTGGGCCTTCTTCCATCAAGGAGAAAAGCAGAACTCATCACACTTCAAGGCGTATTGTCTTGGCTGCATCAACATTCACCGTCCTCCCGCTGGATCGGCCAATAACGTTATGGATGTCGACGCTGACGGCAACGGCGAAGACTTTTCAGAACCCCTACTTGCAACCCAAGCGTGGTTTGATGATGGTGTGTGGGCCAGCCTGAGAAGAAACTTCACTGACATGACTTATTTAAAGCCGTGGGTCAAACCGCACACGTCCGCGGTGAAAAAACGGCAATGATTGCCCACGTACTTGGCTGCCGCCATGCATCAGCAGCCGCAAAAAAGACGGCGAAGCAAATGAAGGGGGGTGCAAAGTCCAAGGAGGAGAGTGATGGTGACGATGACGGACAGCCTCGCAAGCGGAAGCGTGTGGAGTTCCAGTTGGTCGAGAAGAGCATGAAGCAGACACAGCTGAAGGTTTTCAAGGGGTTGGATATCCCCTTCAGCGATGCTCAGGCGGAAGCAGTCCGTACACAGTTTCTTCGTGGGACAATCTCTGCCAACCTTCCGTTCCGCTGGACGGTTGACCCCGAGATCATCAAACTCTTTTTAATGTTCCGGTCCACCGCAACGGACGTAATGCCCTCGGACAGAGTACTTTCCGGTCGGCTGCTCGACGAGGAGGTTGTGAAGGTTGAAAAAGAGGTCGTGAGGGCTGTCAAAGGCAGATATGCTACGACTTCGTACGCCTAATTTATTTCCTTGAGATTTCTATTGACGCCTCGCCAGTTCCGATGGCTGGAAAGATAAATATTCCGTCACAGGTGTAGACATTACGGTAGACGGGAAGGTACGCCACTTATTGCGTCTCGGCACCGGTTTCATTCACGATGCGTAGTCGTATTTGATCGACGTCATTCACACGCGAGGGAAGAAGAAGGATGGGGAGTCCATGTGCGCAGCATTTTGTGAGCATATTGACAAGGCGGAGAGGGAGACAGGCTGTATCGTTGTTTGTTATGTTTGCGACAACGATGGCGGGAGTCAATCTGGGCGCAAATTGCTGATCATTCTGCGGCCCTGGTTGCTTGGAATCGCATGCTGCGCACATCAGGCAAGTTGCCGTCTTTTTTTCTGGGCATCGGTTGACGAAACTCAGGGTCAACTTATGCTGCTCGATTACTTCTGGGAAAACAAACGCGTGCTCGCGACGGCCGAAGATACAACTGATGCGATTGGTTGGATTAACAACCACGAGCGCGTCAGGGATATCTTCGAGGAAGTCCAAGGGCAACAGAACGGCGGTTCTGTTCTGGCGTACCTGGTTGCTAATCTGACGCGGTGGACCACACATTCCATCTCGTTTAATCGCCTGATCCAACTCAAAGCTCCAACGCGTCAGGCATCAATTCTTCGCCGAGAGGATATTATTGCAGCGCAGGTGGGGGCGGAGAAAAACAAGAAAAAGCGTAAGAAAATGGAGGATGAGGCCAACAAATTCTGCGATCTTTTCGATAACCCCAGCTTTTGGAAGGATCTTCAGACTGTTGCAGACGACATCGAACCGATTTGTTACATTACTAACATCAACCAGGGTGAAAAGACGCGAGCTGATCAAGTGTTACTTGGATTTGCGGGTGTTTATCTGCACTTCAAGCGGCACGCTGACCCTGGCGTCGCTGCGGGAATGATGAAGCGCATCGAGAAACGTTGGGCCGCAATGGACCAAGATTTTTTCATCATCGCTATGGTATTAAATCCGTACGAACAGATTTCTCGCTTCGGTGATCAGGCCGGAGTTTCCGTCTTCACGCTGCGGTCTGTTCTGATGGAGGTACGCCGGGATGTTGGTTCAGACAACGAATAAATTCTGATGAACAGGCAGCTCTATGAACGTGTCAAATCGCGTCCACATGCTGGCCCACTCACTCCAGAGCAACAGACCGCTCTCGATGGAGAGAAGAAAGCGAAGGCGGCGGAGGTCTCTCAAGCTTTCCTCAAATATATGAGCAATGTCGGTGTTTTCGGGGACTTCAATAAGCAACGAGATGATTTTCGAAAATTACACGTAGGATTGAGCTTTCATCCATTATCCAAGACTGACATGCATATTTAACAGGGCAATGATCCGATCCCGGTTTGGGAAGTGTTGCTATCGCACCCAGACGTTCGTGAGCTCGCGGATTTTGCCATTCTGGTTCTCGGCGTCGCCGTGAATCAGGGAGGTAACGAGCGAGATTTTTCAGACTGGAAAATCAAGAAAACCCGTCTCCGTAACCGTCTGAGCTTCGAGAAGACCGGCAAGATGTCCAAGGTAAGTCTTTTTTTCATGATCTGAGTGCGAATCTGATATCATCTCAGGTTGGTGCTTCCATTCGGAGCGAACATGTAGCTGCGGGCTTCGTCAAGCTGCGAGAAGGACGCAAAAATCACGACGAGAGCCGGGTTGCCGACTTAATCGCTGTGCCTCAATATGCTGATATTTTAGAAAATGACGAGGAATCGGATGAAGAGGTGCCAGCGCGTGTCAGTACCCGTCTCGTCAACTCAGGTGCTGCATGGCGTAAGCTCTACACTTCTTGGGCAGTCGCAGCGCGAGTCGCCGAAATGGAGGCCGAAGACGTAGAGCAGAACTCCGCTTCCTCCGATGACGAACTTCCTCAAACTGTCACTGAACCGCCGGCCCCCGCACGCTCTGGGCGATGGCTTCCTTGTCGGTTGGGACGCCTTTTTGGTGGCACAATTCCACAACCACCTGCACGCGCACCTCGTAAAGCTTTCACACGGCAGCAATTGTTGATGGAGTTGTTGGCAGCAGAACATACGGACGAAGAACCAGACGATGGAGAACTGGAGGGCTCTGGGGACGAATATGACGGGGATGATTAGTTTTACGGTTTCTGATGTGTCGTAGACGAGGAAATTGGCTGGGGGAAAAATTAAGGCCTTAAGTTTGGGCCCTTAATTAAGGCTTATTAAATGTTAAGGCCTTAACGAAAAACTTTGCCCTTAATAAGCCCTTAAGGAGGAACACTGAAGAGTGCTACCATTTCTCAAAGCCCACCCGCCGATGTCCCTTTCCTTTCCAATAATCGACCACCAGAAGGTCCAGAAAACAACCAAAGCATGTAGGGTGTATGGCCCACATTGTTCTTGAGAGGTATTGAAAAGTTTTGAAGCCGACATAGAGGCCCTGCGCGCCTTTGTTGGCAGAAAAGGCAAAAATCGCGTATTTGGGCGTTGACTGGTCGATCACGGATCGGATGGCCACCGCAGATGGCCCAGGGCGTGGCTTTGGGGGTGTTTTATCGCTCTAAGATCGATTGGTGGGAGGCGGCGGGTAGGACGGCAGCGAGAAGGGCGAGACGATGGTAGGAGACGGAGAAAACGCGAGATGTCACACGTGTGACGTCACGCGTTATGGCTGTGCCGGTTGCAGTGAGTTCGCAAACAATTCGCGCGGTAAGCCTATAGTGGTCCCATATATAATCATTTCAAAGTTCATAATTATTCCAAAGGCATCAGCAACCGGAAACTGGATGGGATAACAGCTCAGACAGCGAGACGATGGTGGATGAAGAGGGATGCATCAGTCCGAGCCGCTAGTTCAAGTTGCCTGCAAAGGTTATTTCAAAGTACAAGCCAGCCTAAAATTTGGTCAGAGCCTTCACTAGCGTCTGAAGGCTGTAATATTATTCTAACCAGGTACTATATGGATGGGTTGTAGCAAAATCTGTGTGTCAAATCAAATGGATCAACCGCGCAAAGGAGAACGAGTCCTGTCTTGTTGAGGTTATGAGGCTTGATCTTAAAAGCACAAACCACCTCCAAACTTGATCAGGACGTTAACTAGCATATAAGTAATCTAAAGTAACTCTGGAGAATATTATATGCACAGGATGTCCCAAAATCAATCTTCGTGTCAAATCAATGGATATGATCGGACGAGTACCTTAGACAGATATTGAATTTAATGCCAGCTTTCCCTGTGAAAAGCAATTTTTGGCCAAATAAGAATGTTAGTAAGTACTCAGTAAGAAATTAGAATTTGAGAGAGCTCACCGCATCAGTGTCGGGCTTTGTCAGCACCGCATCCAAGGTTTGCTGCTGAGTCAGCGCACAAACGTGCAGACATACCAATGATCGGGGAGCCTCAAAAATATAACTGGAATGTATTTTATGGTCTCTCAGGTGTCTTGAGAATGGTACGCCCACAGCAAGTCACAGACAACTCGTTCAAAGTTGATACAAGGCTACAGAATGTGAATTAGGTACGTGGAAATGGACGAACGCTGGGCTGGTGGTACAATAATTGCAGTGGAGTGAGAAAAATACAATGTATCATGCAAACTCATGCCGGCTGAGACTTGGATCTCGTCCCGTAGTTTGATTTCACCGGGTTCTCGGGAGAGGGTTAGCATGGGCAAATAGTTATATTTCAGTTGTGTCGACTCACGGGCTTTGCTTCAGGTTTTGGGCCTTTCTCCGTCTTTTTCAGTGCCTTTTTCGCCTTCTTTTCCTTCTTGCCAGGCTGACAATAAATCAGGTTTATCCACGGATGACTTCTCGGCGGCACTCACTTCCTTGAAGTCTGCAATGGAAATCATGCTCTTGGATTTGGTTGACGCTGGAGTCGGCTTTGAGTTATTCTGAGTCAGTGTGACGTGAGACATGGAAGGGGTAAATCTCTGGACCTCACGTACGGGATTAATCTTGGTCTTGGTCTGTTTGAGTTTTGACATCCCAACTCAAGATAAAAAATGTAGGAGTTGAGTTTTCACTTACTGGCTCAATTTCATGCGACTCAAGTGGGTTCTAGGGGTAAAAAACCGTAATTAACAAGGGAATTCTCGCAAAAGCATACAGTTACCTTATTTCGAAAACGCGGGGGCTGAGAGGAGAGTTCATTTGTCGTACCCTTCAAGGCACGAATATTTTCCTGGTGAAGTTGGTCAATTTCAGCGGATGCTTCGGTTCCTTCGTCATCTCCTGGCTGCATCACATCTCCAAAGCTGCTGCTCTTCTCTCTGATGTGGTGGGCCTCTTCCAAGGTGATTTTGCGGTCATCAGAAATGAGGAGTGCAGCGGCAAACGGTGCCAAAACGAACGATATGAAATCATCGAGGGGGATCAGGTTTGCCGTCTCATCGTAGTCGCCGTCAAAGTCGAAGAGGTCAATGTCTTCAACAACAAGCTCATGTACTGTTTCCAAAAAGTCGGTTTTGTATGAGTCCATTACGAGTAAGCGTGTGAGGGTGGAATTGATAATAAATTCGCCTCTAGGGCCATAACTTGGAAGTTAATTGAGCGACAACCCATACACACTATCTGAAGACTTACTAGTCACATCGCCCGGTGTACAAGGTGCGGTAGCTTTTCATTTTTTGAGCGGAGGACGATCTGGCAAACTGGGAGATTTACTCGATTTGACTCGTAACCCCTGATTAGCGTAGTATATAAATCTGTAGTGTCTCTAGTTAGTCCCTCGGTCAATACTATCATTACACCACTCACCTCGTTGGAACTGACCTCGCCAACGCTCCGAGAACTCCCGTGTGCCGGAATAAGCTTGCCGACTGTCTAGCCGCCAGCTCTCCGTCACACTTTGTTGGCTGCAACAAATTTCTCGAGCACCTCTGCTTTATCCAGCTTGCCCAAGGAGTGGTATGTTAATGCTAGATTTTCCATGGCAAGGAGAGTATGTGAATGACCATCACCTCCCATCTCCCTCCATTTCTCCAACACAACAACTTGAAGATCTTCTGCCCTCTGGAGCCAACCCAACTTGGAGTATGTGACAGCCAGATTATGCATAACCTCAAGAGTGTCTGGATGGTTATCCCCCAGAAGGCTTCTCCGCTTCTTCAGCACAATACTTTCCAGTTCTTCTGCTTTCTGGAGCTGACTCAAGGTGGTATATATATTTGCCAGACTATACATGGCACGCAGTGTGTTGGGATGCTCTTCACTCAGGAGTTTTCTCCTCTTCTCCAACACCACAGCTAGAACCTCCACTGCATTCACCAGCCGGCCCAACTTCTCATATGTCACTGCAAGATTATGCATAGCACTCGGTGTGTCTGGATGGTCTTCACCAAGAATCTGTCTCCTCTTCCCCAGCACCATGGCTAGAACCTCTGCTGCGTTCACGAAGTCGCTCAGATTCTCATGTGTCACTGCAAGGTTATGCATGGCACTCAGTGTGGCTGGATGGTCTTCGCCAAGAATCACTCTACGCTTCTCTAACACTAGCGTTTGAAGCTCTTCTGCTTTCTGGAACTGACGTGTTCGGGTATATGTGACTGCTAGATTACAACCTAGCAGCTTTCTCTGCTTCTCCAGCACAACTACTTTGAGCTTTTCTGCTTGTGTGATTTGACCCAATTCATCATATGTTGCAGCCAGACCATGCAAAGCGAAAAGAGTATCTGGATGGTCATCACCCAGAAGCCTTCTACGATTCTCCAGCGCTTGAACTTCAGACTGTGCTGCATTTTTGTACCGTCCTGCAAAGTAATAAACTCTTCCGTATTGCACACCAAACTTTGGAGAAGCCTGCGAGTTCTCATGCAACAAAGAGTCAACATGAGAGATCAATTTGAGGCTTGTGAGCTGTTGATCTTCATCTCGAATTTGTGTGATAGACATGCCAATTACAGCGACCATAATAGAATGATATGATTGTGGATTGCAGATCATAGTTCGACACCAGCAAACGATACTGTGCGCACCGATGGCGGAAATGTTGTGTTGTCGTCCGAATCACCAGCTTGGTCGTTTTCTACTGCGTCGTCGTCCTCTCCCGCGTCTAAGTCGTCTTCGTTGTTTTCTGCTGTTCGCTTTCTGCCAGACCGTCATCTTCAGCCACATTATCAGAGTTGCTGGCCTCGGCTTCTTTCTCAAGCCGTAAATCGCGTCGGCGCCGCGTCTGAGCATTGAGGAGATAACCCGTAATCATGTCGTGGGCAGGCCAGAAGCCCTCAAAGCGAGCAAAAAACGGTGCAACTTTGACGATCTGTAGGTCATATCAAGGCAGAACATAGAGATATTCTAGTCACGCACGAGCACAAGGGTAGCATCAAGTCGCTTCTTGTTCTGGCCAGAAATCGTTTTGCCAACTTCAAGGTGCTGGTTTGCCTGATCTTTGACGATCCTCTGCCAAGAGTTGAGGAGAAGAGCGCTGGGACAAAAACTGCTGTGACGCACATATAATCGATTGTATCTTTCGTCATCCTCGAGCTCCATCATGTCTTTGAGCACGTAGCCAGAGGATCTCCCAGCCTGCCCTTTGGGTCGGGGAATGAGTTTCTTCTTGCTCACAGTGAGCACAGCCTCCTTCTCCCGCTCAAGTCGCGCTGTATGGCGGACGACGTTAGTGTGTTTTCAAAGTGGAAGGATATTGTGCTTTACATATTGTAGCTTCTTTCTTCTTAAACTCTTCCCGGAGACGATGGAGTTCCTCAGCAGCGCCCTTCTGCGCTCGCGATCCGGGTGCCATTGTGGAAGTGAAAGACGGAAGCAAGAGCTGACGCGATCACGTGAACTTCTGATCCGCTAACGAAGCGCTCGACGCAATTTATAAACAGCAAGACTGCTATATTCCAAATGTGCACCACCCAAAAAATTATTCAACTTCAGGTTCTTCATCGTCAGGAACAAACTCGGGTCTGATGAATCCCCCCGTCCGATCTACGATAACCCATGATCCCCGTGTTTCCACCCGCCCAACGACTGCAACGACTGACTGCAGATCCATAACAAGAGATGCTCCCATTTTGCGATATTTCGTGATTTCCTTTGAGGCATCTTTCCCTCCAGTACTGTTGCAAGGTGTTACAACGGCCAGCAAACATGTCTTCCCGGCAACAGAACCAAATTTTGTGTGCGATGGCAGGGCACACAGCAAGATGTGTTCGAGTCGGCCATAGAAGATTTGAGATATCCACGAGTCCGTTTGCCGGCGGCGCACTTGTATCTCGTACTGGAAAGGTAATGATTATGTTGGGCAGACAAAATATGAAATACACCCGCTTACTCTGATGAACGACATGTTGCGTTCAGGTCCATCCCCACAAGCCGATGCACTGCGTATGGAATCCCCATCGACAATTCGGAGCTTACCATAACTCGGCATGATCTCAGGCAAATTCAGAAGGAGATCGCTCGGGTTTTTGCCCAGGAATTGTGAAAAATATACGGCAACCAATTGCCGGAGCTCTTTATCAGGGATATAATTTTTCTTGTAAGGGAGTCGTAGAATTGCATGGGGGTCTAGCGTTGAAGGATGTATAGTATCGAACTCAGAAAAAAATCACAAAAAAACTCACAGTTATTGTAAGGGCAACCCTGGCGGCCCGAAATATCTCAAGAGTCCTGGCAGCGGGGATCCGAAGTCAATTGAAGTACACTACTACAGGAAGAAGCGCACCTGGCAGGGGGGATCCGAAGAGGAGAAAGTCTAAGGATTCCCCGGCCAGGTGTGTGCCTATATACCAGCTAGGGCTAACTACGGGTTGCACACGGTTCGTTGATGGCGTAGTGAACGGCAGTGATCCCGGGCACGATCACATGCGGAGTGCCATGCAGAGTGCGGGGATCCGTCCAGATGGGGTTTGGCTCGGCAGGGGGAACATCGGAGGATAACGGAGGTCTGACCGGAGGTCGGATCGGAGGTCGGATCGGAGGATCCGGGGTTGGAAACGGGGGTTCCCCTGACATCACCCCCCCCCCTTGGAATGCGGCGCCTCAACGCATAGCTCGGACGTGGGCGGAGGATGTGGCGGGGTCCTGGAAGGGAAGGGCGTCGAAAGTGGCAGCGGCGATGGCTCGAGGCTTCCCAGGGTACTTGCGGTAGAATTCCGCGATAGCATCAGGGGCAAAGACGTCCGAATGTTTTACCCATTGATCATGCGAGTTGTCATATCCTTTGAACCGGACAAAGTACCAGAGGCTTCAGTAGCGCATTTTTGTGTCCAGGACTTCCTCCACTTCCCACTCGCTGTCCGCTCCATCAGCAAGTACAGGCGGGGGTTCCTTGTACCCCGGACGACCTCCGAAGGGGTCTACCTCCGCCGACTCCAATTTCACCACGGGGAACACCGGATGTAATCGGGAGAGGCGTGGGGGAAGGTCCAGTTTGAACGCGCCACGTCCAATAACCTCCGAGACACGGAAGGGTCTGAGCCGGCGATGTGAAAGCCCCGGGGATGGGTGTGTGGTATGGATATCCGACGTGTCAAGCCACACGCGATCTCCGACCATAATCTCCGGTGCGGGGGTTCGGCGGCGGTCGTAGTACCGCTTGTACTCGTCTTTGGCCTTGACAAGTGCGGCTTGGACCTCCGAAACCCCCGAAGCAATCCGATCTCGGAAGTCGTTCACGTCCTCCAGTCGCGAGCGCGGACCGTTCGGCTCAAATCCCATCCGAGGGAGCTGACCGGTGTCCGTCATGAACGGAACCTGCTGTGTCGATGAGTGGATGTGGTTATTGTACGCAAACTCCGCGGCTGGCAGGAGCTCGTCCCAATCGTCCCGCTTGTAGTTTGTGAAAAGCCGGATGAATTGGTCGAGTTCCTGGTTAATGCGCTCGGTCTGCCCGTCGGTCTGCGGGTGGTAAGCGGTGGAGGTCGCCGGTTGAATCCCGATGAGACGGAACAACTCCCGAGTGAACTCCGCGAGAAACTGTGGACCTCGGTCGGAGATGTAGCGGACGGGAGTTCCGTGGTGCCTCCAGATGTTCTGGTAGTAAAGGCGCGCGGAGCCCATGGCATCGATCTGCATGTGACATTCCATGAAGTGCGCCCGCTTACCGAGAACATCCGCCGCGACCATGATCGCATTATACCCGTGGGCCTCCGGAAGTTCGACAATGAAATCAACGGAGACCGTATGCCAGCGCTCGGGGGGAACCTCCGTCGGATGAAGTTCTCCGATCGGAAGTTTCCGGAGGGCCTTGGTACGGCAACACAGGTCGCAGGTGGCGACGTAACGGCCGACGTGTCGGGACATCTGGGGCCACCAGTAGTTCCGGGAGACAAGCTCCAACGTCTTGAAACGGCCAGCGTGCCCGGCGATCCACGTATCATGGTGCTGCTCCATTATCCGACGCCGGAGGTCATTGTCTCGGGGGACCACTATCTTCCCTCGGAAGTAGAGCAGCCCGCCCTCAACATGCCACTCGGAGGATCGGGTGGACCGGGTGCCGCGGACCTTGAGGACCTCCCGTGCGGCGCTGGCAACGGGGTCTTCGAGGTCGGCCTCTCCAGAGAGCGCATTCCGGATGTCTCGGAGGATCGGAACCTCCGGGCCGGCGACAATGAGACCCTCCATTGCACGGACATGGAAGAGTTCGGGACGGAGAAGGGTGACGTCGCGATTATCCTCCGAACCTCCGTGATCTGGACGACGGGAGAGGGCATCCGGGCGACCCATGGAACTTCCGGGTTTGTGGTGAAGGGCGAAGTCGAACCGGGACAGGTAGAGGGACCACCGAGCCTGCCGGCGGTTGAGGGTTCGCGCTTCACGGAAGTACTCCAAGTTCTTGTGGTCGGTCCAGATCTCTACAGGATGCTCCATGCCTTCGAGGAAGTGTCGCCACTCCTCTAAGGCTCGGATAATCGCGAGCATCTCCTTGTTGTGGATTTCGCAGTTACGTTGGACCTCGTTCAAGCTCTTAGAGAAGAACGCGACCGGATGCCACTTGCCGTCGGCATCGGGCTGAGACAGGACAGCCCCGGTGGCAAAGTCGGAGCTGTCTGCTTCAAGCCGGTATGGCTTGGACGGGTCCGGAAGGATAAGAACCGGGTCGGAGGTTACGGCGTCCTTGAGAGCTCGGAAGGCCGCATCCTCCGAGCTTCCCCAGGACCACCGCATGCCCTTTTTCGTGAGATCGAAGAGGGGCCGGGCAATATCCGAGAACCCCCGAACAAACCTCCGGTAGAAGTTCGTGAAGCCGCGGAACTGCTGCATGTCCTTCTTGTTCCCCGGGGTCGGCCAGGCGGCAACTCCCGCAACCTTGACGGGGTCCATCTCGACGTGGTTGTGGGAGATGATCACGCCGAGATACTTGATCGAGGCCTTTTCGAACTCGCACTTTTCCGGTCGGAGGTAGAGTTTGTGCGCACGCAACCTCCGAAGAACCTCCGAGACGATCTTCTGGTGGCGCGCGAGGTCCGAGTGGGCGACGAGGATGTCGTTGAGGTAGACCATGACATCTCCGGACAAGATGAGGTCTCGGAAGATGTCGTTCATCATGGTCTGGAAGGTCGCTGGGGAGTTGGTCAGGCCGAAGTACATCACCAGGGGTTCGAACAATCCTCGGTTAGTCCGGAAGGCAGCCTTCCATTCATCACCCTCGCGGATCCGGACGTTGTTAAACCCCCACCGGACGTCGAGTTTTGTGAAGTACCGAGCTCCTTTCAACCGGTTAATGAGATCATTGATCAAAGGGAGCGGGTACCGGTTTTTCACGGTCATGGCATTCAACGCCCGGTAGTCCTGGACGAACCGGAGAGCGCCGTCCTTCTTCTTCATAAAGAAGACCGGCGAGGCCATAGGCGACTTGGACGGACGGATTCGGCCGGTGGCTAACCCTTCTTCTATGAAGGCATCGAGCTCCTTCTGTTCGAGGGGGGAGATCGGGTAGACCTTGCAGTTTGCCGGCTTCGAATCGGGAACGAGTTCGATGGCATGGTCCCACGTCCGACGCTCCGGAAGAGAGTCAAAGGATTCCCGATTGAAGACATCCTCGAACTCCCGAACCCAGTCGGGAACTTCCGTCGGAGGAGGTCCGGAGTTTTTAGCGTGAGCCTCCACGAGCCTCTGGGAAACAGTGGAGGTCGCCCGGATATCCTCCAAAGGTCCGAACCGCGTATAGAAGATGCGGTCGCCATCTTCGATCGGGTCGTCCTCATTGTCCGAGTTATCCTCCGAGTCGGGGGTTAACTCTGGAAGATCCGGATCGTTGTCATCGTCGTCCTCACCTTCTCGGTCATCCGCGTCGACAACGCAGATGGATGGGAAGGGGCCGGCGCGGATGGAGCGGAGGATCTGAGCTACGACCTTGGCCTCACGGCGTTCCTTCCGGACTTCGTCGCGGCAGGTGGCGCAAGAGGTGGGGCAGCGGGTCATTTTGACATCCCATGTCTCCCAGTCAATTTCTGGGTTGTGTTTCCGAAGCCACGAAGACCCGAGGATGAGCTTCTGCTTACCAAGGCGCGTGACTGCGAACTGAACCCGTTCGGAATGCTCCTTGTACCGGAGGACTACATCCGCAACTTCCGAGATCGCTCCGGCTTCGTTCGGAGACCCGTCCACATTGAAAACGGGAATGGGTTGCGAGAGTCTACGAAGCGGAATTCGGGTGGAGATGGCATACTCCTTGTCGATAAACTCCGAGGTGGCGCCGCAGTCGACCAAATCCTTGAGCGAGAGTTTGACAGCGTTATCGACCGACTCAATCTCCACCGGAAGATGGAGGGAGTTAGAGCCAGGGGTAGCCGCCACCGTGTAGCGTTTCGGAAGTCTACGTTCCCAGCTGGGTCGGCGGACTCAGGGGATCGTCGGAGGTTTCGGGAGTTCCGGAGGTTCCGGAAATCCTTTCGAAGCAGGGGGTGTGTCTCTCGTTTCAACTGTTGAATCAACTTTATTATTGGACTCGTGATACAAACAGGCAAAACGATTGGAGGACGCGAACGAGGGCACACCGCTCACTCGTCGCGGGGGAGAAAACCCTCCGGCACTTCCACTTCGGGGTTTGCCATCACCGGCTCGGAGGTCACGAGTCGGGCGGCAAGCTCCTCCAACAATTCTCCGCTGAGCTGCCGGATCACCTCATCGAGGACGTCCACCGAGCGGATGTCCACCGGGGTGGTGCAGTCTCGGGTGAGGTGTCCCGGATCGCCGCAGCGGAAGCAGGTGCGGCGTGGGACCACGTGGGCACGGGTCCGATCAACCTCCATCGGGACCGGAGGTGGGAGTGGAGGAGCCGCCGACCTCGGAGGTTGAGCAACTGCCGAGACGGGGATGACCATGGTCGGGCAGGGGCGGGGAACAACCCCCGTCGGAGGTTTCGATGATCCTCCGGCGGCTCGTGCGCGGATCAGTGCCTCGTATTGGCGGTAGGCACGGGAGCGCCAGCCCGGATAATCCGTGAGGCTCGTAGGATCGCTCGACATGGTGATCGCGTGGTTGATGGCAGGGGTAAGGCCGGTCCGATATTTAGTGACCTTCACCAGCTGATCCTCGAAGCCGGCGAGCTCAACGAGGTCCTCGAAGTCGTCGGTGTAGCGGAAAACGTCCCGGGCACCCATGTAGTACCCCCGGGATTCGAGCTTGGCGAGAGCATGGTCCTGCTCATTCTCCTCGATGAACCGGAGACGGAATTCGCGGACAAATGCATCCCAGGTGGAGAGCGGGAACGGATGTTTCCCGGCCATGCGCTCTGCCCAGCGCTGCGCCGAGTCCTTTGCCATAAAGGACATAGCGAATCTCACGGCCTTCTCCTCGGAGGTTTCCCCGTTCTCGAGGAAGGCCTCCGGGATGAGCCGGACGTAAGTCTTGACAGCGTGTAGGAAGGCCCGACCTTGCGTGCAATCGCCGTCGAAGACAAACGGAGGATTCGGTCGGAGGACCGATTTTGAGGCTGGGCTGAGGTTCGTGAAAAGACCTGGACCTCCGATCGGATCCGGATCGGAAGGGGCCGGGGCAGGAGAGGAAGATTGTGCGGTGTTTTCAATTAGCGCTGCGAGGCGCGCGACGGTCTCTTCGATGCGGGACAGGCGGTCCATGTCGGCAGAAGTTGCGGAAGTAGGATCGGCCATGTCAGCTTCGGAGGACGGGGAGGAGGGGGCAAAGATTCGAATTCGGAGGTTGCGGAGGATCCGGAGGTTGCGGAAGATCGTCTTCCGAATCGTCGCTATCCAAGCCGAACTTCGCAATCTTGACCGGTTAATCCCTTAGAGACTTTCTCCTGCTGTAAGGGCAACCCTGGCGGCCCAAAATATCTCAAGAGTCCTGGCAGGGGGGATCCGAAGTCAATTGAAGTACACTACTACAGGAAGAAGCGCACCTGGCAGGGGGGATCCGAAGAGGAGAAAGTCTAAGGATTCCCCGGCCAGGTGTGTGCCTATATACCAGCTAGGGCTAACTACGGGTTGCACACGGTTCGTTGATGGCGTAGTGAACGGCAGTGATCCCGGGCACGATCACATGCGGAGTGCCATGCGGAGTGCGGGGATCTGTCCAGATGGGGTTTGGCTCGGCGGGGGGAACATCGGAGGTTGGATCGGAGGATCGGGGGTTCCCCTGACAGTTATCATATACAAATTCGCTTGAAGAAAGAGTTCTTTTTACTTTTTTGGGACTTGAAAGCTCATCTTCGAGGTCGTACTTGACGCGGAGCTGCTCCAGGTAAGTTCGATTCAGGACATTCTTGTTGAGATTGGCCCATGGAAAGCGACGTGACCGCAGACCGGCCTGAAGCACACCACAGTACCTTTCCATCAGAACAATATGACATCGGGGACATGCAGGATTCCATGGATTGTAAGCGGGCACACACACGGTCCTCGGAATATTGATAGTAGTATCTACAGAGCATTAATAAACATTGAATTTGGAGCAAATCAAAGATACTGACTTTTCGTAGGTGCGTACCCAGATAATTATCCTCTTCCTAAGATCCTGTATTTCGGCGACAGGGACGGTGAAGCGAAGACAAAATTTAATGATGTCAGCAAAGTCGCAAAGGTGTTAGTGATATTTGGGATTGGAAAAGCGGCCTTCAAGGAGGATTGGTACAAGATAAACGAACCAAAAACACCACGCTTCTGCGGTGTAGTACGACGGATTCCCGCCGAGGACGCGAACAAAATCAGCGGGAAGGTGCTGTACCGCCTCTGCTGTCTCTCGCTAGATATCTTCCCAGGTAGACTCCGGAATTTTGTAGTCCTCGTTTCCACAATCAAGGCCCTTGTATTTTCCGCTCCACAGTTTCACCAGATTGGGAATGTTGTTCTCGAAGAACAGATGCATGCCCTCCCAAGGTCGCGATCGGGGATAATGGAGAGAACCGACGCGTCGGAGAGCGGGCAAACCTTTTATTCCATGAAATTTTGCGAGGTCATTCTTCAGTTTCACATTCCCCTTCGTTCCGTCGCTCTGTGGCCCCGCTTTTTCGAGCTTCTCTATAACCGCCTGCAGCCTCTCTGGAGATCACATTGGCAGATTCTCCGGATCCCAGGAACGGCCATCCGGTAACGTTAACGGGACGTAGTACGTCCTTCCGCTACCTGCTGTACCCTTGATTTCACACGATCGACAAGGCGAAAACCCGTTGTGACCCTTGATGTTAAGAGACTTCTCAATTGCGATAATGTCGCCGAGCTCGAAGAGGGTGTAGCCACGAAGGAGGAAAAAATCACGAGTTGTTGTATTAAAGGTCTTGACACCATGCGCCAAATGTGCACATTCATCGTCATATGGAATGAGGAAGCTGTGGACGTCTTTCAGCGGATGCTGACCTGGGATAACGTCGCCGCACATTATACCCATGTCATCTATGTGTGTGCGCACCTCGGGCTTTATGCAATAATTTTTTATGAGGATCGGGGTGGCTGAAGGTCCGCCGCGGTTCCGCTTGAAAAGCAGGTAGGAGTCCATACAGACGCCGAGACAGATTTCGTATTTGCCGGAAAAATATTTGTGCTGGAGAACTTCGCCATCAACGACAACATTCTCGTTGAGGAGACTCCGGTAGTGCTGGCCATCAAAAACGTCCGAGATCTTCCCCGCGATGTGTTTGTAGTTGTAACGATATAACAATCGCTCGATGGATTTCGGGTTTTGGAAGAAGCTTTGAAGGCGGGGGATAATGGGGATATAGCTGAACATCCGACGTCGCTTTCCGCTTGGCGAGAGTCGAGGCTCGTCGCAGTAAGGACATTCGGTAAGATCACTGAATGCACCCGTGTATGCGCAGCATGAGTCTACGCAGCAATCATACCAGACTGGTTCGACACCTGAGAGAATTGCCATCCTATGCAGCATCACCCATTCGGAGCTAAGATCCATCTTGTGATCGAAAGCGTAGACCATTTGGTTGTAGGCTGTTCACGGCATATTTGACACCATTTTCAGCCGAAATGCTCGGATGTTGTCGCGGTCCTGCTCAGTCAGTATGTCATTCCCTACATAGATGAGAAAATAAACACAGGGAATCGTTGAAAAGTGCGGGATTAACGCACTGACATCCCACAACGTAGCGGCTTCATCTGGCCCAACCATATCATCCAGCCGCTCCATCATCTCGTCAAGCGAAACTGGGTTATTCACATCCTGAAATTCGTCGAATCCGCTCCAAGGATCCATCTCATCCAGTGAAGCAGAGCTGTTCGCCATGGAAGAAGAAGGGGAGAAGTTGTTTGCCGATCTTGAATCCACATCCATGGCATCTGTTCCTCGATCTGAGCCCTCGAGAGAGACATGACTAGAGTCTGAATCGACATCAACATAAATGGGGTCAGGTGCGATTTCTGGTGGAGAGAGATCGCGAGTTGGACTTGCATCACTCATTTCAGCGCCAGATTCAGCGCTGTGCTGTGGGCTCGATGAACGGGAGGGCATGATAGATGCACAGGGAACTTTGCTGTAGTGCTCGCGCCGGGTTCGTGCACTGAGCAGCTTTCCGCATGTCGGCTTGCAGTGGCAGTATTTCGGAGCCTCTGATGGCTTTGTAGATGTAGCGGAAGATTTTGTGCGACGGCGGAATAAATTTCTAAAAACCATTGTGGATGCAAAGAGCAGTCGATATGTGGCGGGGATACAGAGTCAGAATATTGTTCTGGGTAGTTGTATGCGAGGCAGCGAGAGCGATTGGAGAGCGTCAAACGAGAGAAAAAATTGCTTGGCAACAGCTTCCAGGACAAATATCCACAAATGGAGCCACAGGAATTAACGACGAATATCGGTTGAAATCAGGTAAAAGTGCCGCAAGATCTTACAGATGTCAAAAAAATCAAAGAGGTCCATTGAAGGTTGCCGAAGAATTGACAGGCGGTAAGCCGTTGTAACTCAGTGCCACATGGTCTGGATGCCAAAGGATTCTTGCCTTGACGAGAACAGGTGGGGTTCAAATTCAAGATTCGATGCAAGATTCGAGCTCTGAACCTGGTCAGCAGTGTGAGACGCCGGTGAGAGGCAGAACAGAGAGCGATTGATCGAGTTTGATTGTCGATGCCGTACGAACCAAACACGGCAAAATTCGGCGACTCCCGTGATGTCTCACAAGCCAGTTTGGAGAGGGGATCTGACGGACGGCATTCCACAGTTTTTTTCCCAAAATACACTCACCATGACTGAAATTTGTACAATCAGGTTGACTGAATCGAAATACAATCAAGTTCGGCACAATCGGCCTGAGTGATCAAATGACATCATGATTGAGTTGTCAATCATGATGATTGTAAGTTCTCCCCACAGTGGAAAGGTATCGTGAGTTCCTCGACCAGATGCGGTCTCAACACGTCGAAAGGGAAGTTCGCCATCCATGACCATGGGCCGAGGACGAGGCCGAGGATGAGGCAAATAGGCAATCAGCTGCGCGGTTATGCACTGAGAGAGGAAATATGAGGGCGGAGATTCAATGAGGGATAAATTTCTCAGATTGGCAATTAATGAAATTCAGAGCTGTTGCACCTACGCGATACCGCGGAAATGGCGATTCACCTGCAATACGGTTCGGAACGGTTTGAGACTCGGAGAGAGAGCATTGTAGTCTCGTACCCGACCGGCATGACATCCCAGATGGGAACCCCGTCATGATGTCATGACGGTCGGGTACGAGACTAAGAGTATCGATTTTTTTTTTATCCGAGAGAAAAAGCCACCTCGAGACACCATAGGTCATAGCAACGTTGCTGTGGCGTCTAGGAGTGTCTAGACTTTATGTGGGTCTATCCAACTGCCCACAACATCTGGGGTTTTCGTGATGAAAGTTAGACACATCTGAAAAGTTAGACACATCTGAAATTGTGAGTATACGCCGGAGCCCCAGGTCTGCGATACTATCTTAGTGGTAAGCGCCAAAGGAGCGCTCGTGCACTGCCATGGTGGCGGTGCCTGGACCACGTGCCTCGAACCTCTATGTTCACGACCTCCACGACATCCTTCATCTTGCGAACGCATCGAGTTCTATCTGCTCCACTACCGCGACGCTTGGCTTCACACCTCTCTGGAACTTCTAATTTGCGCTTCATGGCCACGAACACGTCAACCGCACGTCAAAAAGTCGTCGTCTGCACGGACCTGGGTCCCGCGATGCCACTCTTGAGTGAACGACCGGACATCGATGTTTGTGACTAGAATCAGCATTTCCAATTCTATAATATTGTCCCCATAGGTCATTGCATGGACGGAGGACCGGCGCTGTGACCGTGCGTGGCTGCTGAAGAACATCGTAGGTGCTGCCGGTGTCGTCGTCTGCTTCCAGAATGCAGTAAGACAGCACTCAGTACGATTCTTCATTGTCTAATATATCCCCGAGGTCGATCGCGAGCTCGTAGAGTCTGGTGCATCCCTTTACACATCGCTGATCAGAATACTGATAATCTACCCCAAGCGGGTCCCAATCTGCGTGTGGTTTCCACGATCTCCGTGGGACATGGTGGGTAAATCTGGGTTCATCGATACATCCCTTGTTCCTGACTTCATTGTCCGGATCAGAGCATATCGATCTTAAGGTAATGGCCGAGCGAAACATCCGAGTGGGATACACACCCGATATCCTCACCGACGCAGGTTTGATTGATCACCTTGTCGTCCCTCCCGATGCACAATTTTCATCATACATAGTTGCGGATTCTGCGGTCATGCTTGCCCTCATGGCTAGCCGGCGCGCCGGCCAATGCTACTCCTTCGTAAAGGATAATCAGGTCGGCGGCCCGTCTTGCCCCAAATTTACCGCTGACACCTCCACAGTGGCCCACCTTCCACTGGACTCCTTTTGCCTTATGCGGACCACAGCTTAGCACAACACCCTTCGCCCCCACCCGAACCGCTGGCTTCCTCGGGTTCGGACGGATCGCGCACGCCGTCCTCAAGCGCCTCGCCGCTTTTGGCATCACACATTGCATCTACACCCCGCGCCCAGGCGCCCCGGCACAGTCCGCACGCGATGAGCGACTCCGCGCCGCCCACAGCCTCGTCTCCGTCGAACCAGTAGACCTCCCCGCCCTCGCGCGCGGCAGCGACATGCTTTTCGTGCTCGCGCCGGGAGGGCCGAACACGCGACACCTCGTCGACATGGACTTCCTGCGTCAGATGCGCCCGACGAGCGTGCTGGTGAACAACGGCCGCGGGTCCGTCGTCGATTCCGCGGCGCTCGCCCATGCGCTGGCGGAGGGGTGGATCTGGGGCGCGGGGCTGGACGTGGTGGAGGAAGAGCCGCAGGTAGGGCCTGAGCACCCGCTCGTGCGCGAGCCGCGGTGTGTGGTGTTGCCGCACATCGGGAGCGCAGCGCTGGAGACGCGGACTGACATGGCGCAACTCACGGCGCGGAATGTGTTGGCGGGTATTTTTGGCGAGCCTTTGCCTGTGGCGCTCGACTATTCCACGCTTATCTAAATCACGGATCCCAACCAAAATTTCGAGCGTCTTGATCGCGAGTTGTGCGGCCCGATACCTACCAGATGCGTGAGGTACATAGCCCAAAGCTCGGGGAATGATGGCGGATTTGTTTCCAAGACAGATCCTTCACGGCCGCCAGCGGCCTTGTAAGCCAATTGTAAGCGCCGCTGGATTCAACTTGACGACCAGCGCACAGCTTCCATTCACTGCTGACACCTGCCGAGTGGTGAATGGTGCAAACAATCAACGAGTGGGGATATACGTGTATTTCAGTCCAGCGTCTAATTTTGCTTGACATTTTGTAAGCTGACCATTTCTCATCGCAGGATAAAATATCTTATACAAATCCACTTTTCGAAGCAGTTAGCATCCTCCGGATGCACACCGCGATTTGGCAAGCACACTGCTTCCGCTATAGCCAAGTTTGCTCCTCCGACACAAGTAGATGCAGGAATGCATTATCATAGAAGCATCTCTCCTTCTCTGCACCTTACAGGATGGCACGAGTGCATCAATGGTTATGTCGATGACAGTCTTCCTTGTGTTGGTGCCTACTCATCGTGATTTGATAACCACCATATGACTACGATCCCACAGGACGAGGAAAGCCTTCCCTCGACTGGTCTCAACCCCTCAAATATTGAATCTACTCGCCTGAGACCCCCATATGGAGAACAGCACCGAAATCGACGCTATTGGGAGAGCGTATCCCAAAGTATTCTAAAAACTGAGGTGCGTGGCCTTCATAGCCGTGTCAACTTGCGCTGACCCTCAATTGAACGATAGTTCTGTTCATGCACGGTAGGTAGTATGGAGCCTATTTCTCTCCCGGCGTTCATATACTGGCGGTCTGGTTACTCCACAAACGAAAGCCCGCCGGATGGCATATCTTCGCCTGGCTCGTTGTCACCATGTGTATATTGGGTACGACGGCGACGGCGCTACAAGCCATAACCACCTCAAGGTGGTTGCGAATACTATACTCTGCTGCACGAGGCGGTTCCACCCCAGAAGAAATAGCGGAGGAGCCCTTCCAACGCATTCACAACTTGACCATCCTTGTGGAACTTCTCCTTATTGTCACAACAAGTGCGTAGAAGTTAATAACTGTTGGTTTCATCAGACGCTGACGTCCTATTGTTTACTTGAGTGCAATAGCGGATGGTCTCTTGGTATTTAGATATTCTTTCGCTTGCACCTCATACTATCGGTTGATATGACGTTGAAAGATTTACCGCTGGTACGTTCTCCGGAGAGTCAGCTTCAGAGGAGTGGTGATTCTGCCCGTGCTGCTTTCCCTCGCGACGACGGGTGCGTGTACATCTTGGAATAAACGATGATTCCAGATTCACTTCTCCCATAGCATTTGGCTATGTGGCAGCCTGTCACATATATTTTACACCGGATGCTCTGCTAGATGTCAGATTCTTCTTCGGACTGATGCTCGCAGCGAATGTTACCGTGACTATCCTGACGGTCGGGCGGATATGGTCTACACAGCGGAGCTTGAAACTATGGGGCAGACCAAGTTTCTTCGGCGGTACGAAAAGGCAATCGCTCTGCTGTTCGTTTTTGTGCTGATCTGGCTGGAAATTTCTCGTTAACCGGAATTCAGACTCGAATCGGCTGTGATTTACCTTGTCTGCAACTCCGCCATCATGCTCGAGCTTGCCATTACGGGATCGGCTGCAGGGTGAACTGCATTGAATGCATGTCTTGCCATTAGTGGACCATTGCTCGTCGGTATAGAAGTTCTGGGCTTGGAATAGGCATTTACCCGCCTCATAGAACATAATGCCAGCCCTATTGATCGTGCAAGTTTTGGCGCCTGTCACACTAGGCGCGACTAAGGGTCTAGACTTGTGACATCGCAATGACAGAAATCAATTTGACGCAGGGATCCTTGGTGCGTAATGATAATCATCGGATTCAATGATGTGCATGTACTCTTGAATTTCGTCGATGCCTGTGTCGGGCAGATTGACATAGTATCGAGGCAGATTGCCGCCCAGTACATGGTAAGTCTTCTCCCGTCTTACCAGGGATAAATAATATCCGGGACTCGCATATTCCACTCTCCTTGATTCCCCAGCCCCAAATTTAAGATGACTGTTTTCTGGATCGCTCTTTTCACTGCTCCACTCCTTCTCAAAATCAATTCCGGTACGAACGCTCACGCTTTGTATCTTTTCGAAGCTCGAATACGTCGCGTTTAGCTCACGCATGGAGCCTCCATCTCAGAGACGAATCTGACTCGGACGACTCTGGAAGCGCCTGCGATTCCATCTGTGCTCCTGTGGGCGACGCTACATTTCAAGTATATATGCTCATCCGCCATCTATACCACTTATGGGACGTTGACATCGTCCTCCACAGAGTGCCACAGGCACAAACGACACATACTGCACAGACTCCTTCGTCCTACAATATGCGCAGTGCCTCGACTGCGGTGATCAGCTGGACCCAGACGAGGCCCAGGATTCGCAAGCTGAGATCGACAGTGGGTCTTCACGGCCGTCTCTTCGTATTCTGCTGACATCACTCGCGCCAGCGTTCGCCGAGGACTGCACGGCCGACGGGCATGGGGTGCATGGTGTGACTGTCGCAGGGTCCTTCAAAGGATCTGCTGGTCCTGCTGGAGGAGGCTCAACCACCTCGCAATCCCCAGCAGCATCGTCGCCTCCTACCGCTTCTAATCCCGCCGTCTCGGGCCAGGGCAATACCAAGTCAAACGGCGGTGGTGGTTCAGTTCGAACGATGGGCGAACAAACTGTTTTGTTCGGAATTTTCGCCGCCATTTTGCTGGGCCTCCTCTCGGGGTGTTGAATCTGTGTTCAGATATCTTGTCCAAAGTACTTGTAGCGTGAGTTGTATCCGGCTTTCTGATTGTAACAGCGATATCCGAGCTATCCGCTATATTCCTGACCATTTGAATTTTCGCGGAAGCGTGTGGTATTGGCATTCATCCTTCAGCGATTGTTTCGATGTACTAGGGCTGAGGAGACAACTGTAAAGACCAGTACCAGTTCTATTTTACAATTCGAGCTTGCATTACACAATCTCTGCGAGCTGAAGACAGATCTGCAAGGAAACAAGATGCATATATAACAATCAGGCGGCCGAAAACAAATCTAACCACGGCCAATGCGTTCCGAGAAGCTATTCATAAGCCAGATGGTACCTACCTACACCAGAGCAGAGGCACGATACGAAGCCTTACAATACAAGTTGTGCGAGCTGACGCATGGAGGAGGTAAGGTTAGCATGATGGAACCGAGTCTATTAGAAAAGCAAACAGAAAAAGATACATGCAGCGCGAATGGGGGGCGTATAATGCGAAAATAGCCAGATAGTTAGAGATCTGAACCATGGTGCGGTGCGGTCCAGCTACACTGACTCGGAAAAAGTATTGGATCATGCGGATTCTAGAAAAGATTCCTATCATGCTCGAGGCTCAGCCTTTTCTGACTCGGTCTTTTATGCTCAGCTGGTAGTAAAAGGGAAGTAGTATACACATATAAAATATCAAACATATACACCAAGAACTTGGCGTTGTATGCGGGATTGAAAATGTCAGGTGATCCAATTATTAATATGTTTTTGATTGACTAGGAGAACTGAAGTCAGAAAAATTCCCAAGCAACGAAATAAAATGGAACAAACTCACAGGACATTAATAGTGAGTTACCCCACCCTTGGCCTTCAACAATTCTCGCACTCGATTGGGAAGGCTGTCGTATAATCTGTCAATAAACCCCTGATCGATGTTTTCCCACTCCTCCTTCAATGCAAGCCAAAGCTCCTCCTGGTTCTTTGGCAATGGGTCCCTAGCACGTACCATGTGATCCAGGTGATCCCACAGATTCTCCAGGATGTTCATGTCAGGTGAATTGGGGCACCACGGGAGCACATCAATGCCTTTGAGATCAAGCCAGCCAGTGGCATGCTTCAATGAGTGTTTCGGATCACCGTCGTGCTGAAAATAAATGGTCAAGCGGTCCAGGTTATGATCGTCCAAGGTTCCGAGGAGGGATTCCGAAAGAATATCTGTGTAAACGAAGTGATCCATGATGCCGTTGATGCGATGAAGTCGCCCGACACCATGGCAGGTGATGCACCCCCAAACCATTACGCTGCCGTTGCCGTGCTTGACCTTCTTTTTGGTGTACCTGGGGTTGTTTGCCTCTCCTTTCTCCCTCCAACACCATTCCCGGCCATCCGAACCCAAAACATTGAATTTGGACTCATCGGAATATATAACCGCCCGCCAATCCTCCCTTGTCCAATAACAATGGCGCCCCCCAGTCAATTCGCTTCCTACGATGCACAGCAGTATGGAGGGGCTTCGATTGGCGCACATAAGCATTAAGCCCACATTTTTTGAGCGCAGTACGGAGGGTATCGACATGAATGTGTGGGGAAAACTTCCGCTGCAGGTCTGCTGCGTTCTTCGCCTGACCTGTTGAGAGCATCCGCAGGGCTTTGTGGACATCCCTCTCGCTCAATTTGGTCGGGCGACCTGTCTTGGCTCCTTTAGATTCGAAATCTCGGGTTTTCCCATATCGGCGGTTGATCCTGGACACCGTTGAGGGTGCAACATTCTCTTTGTCAGCAACTGCTCTATTCGACAATTTCTGGCCCTTCAGAGCCACGATTGCACCCTTTTTGCCGCAGTGGTGTCGGCCGTGATGAAAGGAGGATGTATATGGAGTTTGAGCTAGGTGCGATGCATTGTGGTGGTGGTTTGGGATGAAAAGTGTGGGGGTTTCCAAAAGCGGAAAAAGAACTGGATCACATGTTCGCGTTTATTATGACATTCCTCCCCGACGGCAGCGAATCTGAACCTGTGCTCCCAGTGGTAAATAGGGTGGTATAGGGGGTACCCAATGTAGCACAGATAATATTTTATATGTCTAATTTGGTGGCTCAGCGGAGCCTTCGAGTTTTTAAAATCAGTGATCCAATACTTTTTCCGAGTCAGTGTACCGCACACGAGATGCGCCCAGCATTGCCTCACCAGCATGAAATGGGCATTTTTCCCCGACAAACTGCTTTCCCGGTGCAGCCGCGCATCGAACGTGTCTGCGTGCTGGTTCAAGAGATTTCCGGTCTGCACATCAGCTGTGTCTGCGCGGGTCAGGCTCATCCACACTCATCACTCAGCATCATCATGCGCGTATTGGGGATGCTCCCCGGTACGCTCGACCACCGCTGCAAGCTCTTCCGCCCATAGCGCCTATCGCGCGCATGTTCAGGCTGCACACGAACGCCATACTGCAGATGGACAGCGACCGAAGATGGCTATCCTCCGCACGCGAGTCGCCCCTGTCCGCCGTGCACGACTGGATTTGTGCGGGGTAGGCCTGAAGCGCCCGAGGCTCCCTGAAGGCGTACCAGATGCAGGAGCGAAATGCCCTCCTTCTCTTCAGGCTACTAACTGCGCATCTCGCTATAAACCCGCAGCACCAGCGCCGGTCTTCATGGAGGGAGATGACGAGTCCACTGTCCTTACAAGAACACGCATAAGACTGGGGAGAGGAAGCACTCACCAAGTACTCTCCTCGTTAGCCGACGCCGTGAGCTTGTGTACGAGAACAACGCGAGGCGAGAAAGAACGACTGTATACGATGGCCCTCGTTTTAGAGCACTTGAACCTGGAGCGCAGGCAGAGCGCGGGGTAGAGTTTGGGGAGGAAGATGTGGTAGCGGACGGCGGAAGGATGGGGCGTGGCTCGCATTACCCTTGTGGAATATTCGGCGGAAGCATACACCCGGTGTGTACGTTCCTCAGAAACCCGATTCCACTCCCTGAAGGCCCTGGCATTTTCCACGGATACGTGTGCCGTCTAGCATCACAGAAGGACATCTTTCGATTTGGAACCAACTCAATCACGTATCGTGATAAACGACACATCTACTCGATTCATGATAGTATTTTTATATGCCGTCACAATAGACCAGATGCGGGCCGAGGGAACTTGGAAGGGGAGTGGGTCGAAGGTGGCTGCCGCAATGTGGCGTGGTTTATTGGGGTACTTCCCGTAGAACTCAACAAGTTCTGGGGTGTGCAAGAGCCGGACATAGTACTGCAAGCTGCAGTACCGGACCTTAGCACCTAGGATTCCCTCGACTTCCCATTCCTCTGCTTCGGAGGTTCTGAGCACCAGAGGCGGCCCATCATATCCCAGACGTCCCTCAAACAGATCGGCCTCCGTGAGCTCCAATTTGACGACCAGAAATACCGGATGGAGTCGGGAGAGGCGCGGAGGTAGCTCCAGTTTTTACACACCACGGCCAACGACCTTAACCACCTTGAAGGGACCGAGGCGTCAGGGGAAAAACCCGGAGAAAGAGTGTGGTCTAGATGTCCGATGCATCGAGTCAAACACGATCACCGACCTTGATATCTGGAGCGGGAGTTCGCCGGCGGTCGTAATACCACTTGTATTCCTCAGGTCAATTCCAAGTCTGCGGACGGCCGACAGTGCCGAAGACGTTCAATAATTATTGAAAAACAAGTATTCGTTCATAGTACTACTCCCATTCACTCTGGGCGATTTGCTTCATTCTCGACCTAGATCATTTGAGCCAACAATGCGAAAGCACAAATCTCTATCAAGAGACCGAAAAACCCGACCAGGGCCCCGGGCTTGAGGTCTTTGATCATCTTCTGGCACACGTCCATGACCGCCTCTATGCTTGACCCGTTGACGCAGCTCGCCAACATCCCGTCGGGGCGCACGAACAAGATGTAGAACGTAGAAATGGCGGCAGAGAGGTTGAACCCAACATGGTAGCAGAGAAGGGTGTTGAAGAAGGAGAAGAGTTTCCTGTCACTTCTCATGAGGGCGAACAAGCCCACCAAGCCCAGGATGGGCACTAGAGAGAGAGAAAAGAAGGGTAGGGTTAGATGGAACGGTTGGAGAGGAAGAAGAGAGGATGTACAGATGGCTTTATCAAACATTACCGAGTTATCGAAGTGTTCCATGGGATCCTCTTCTGCATGCATGCGCTCGAGTTTAGGACGGAGGCATGGAACGGTGACGCACTCATTGAGGAATAAACGGCAACCAGTGCACCCACAAGCAGAGCTGCAAATTGCAATGCCTTCGCAGCTGAAGACTCAGGCAATCGCAACGCGAAAAAGTACTTACTGACATGCGAAACCTCGAAGGGAAAAAATTGCGCAAACGAGCGGGCATCGTTTTTGCTTACTGGATTATTGGCTGAGGGCGTCCTATGTAAAACTTTAACGCTGAAAGTAAATCCAAAAGCGAAGCAGTGCGGGATCAGAAACGCAGGACGGGGAACGAACGAAGTGTGAAAACTCGCGGGCTTATACGTGGCCGGCCATGTTCGGTTGTTGACATAGCGACGGGTAATGATCAAACAAGCCGTACTTATGCCAAGATACTTGAAGTAAAATGGGCCGCTTTTTTTAGCGCCTAGCAGGCTCAGCGAACTCTTGGATCAAGGGACGCGATCAGAGGCGACGAACAACTTGAGGCACCCACTCAGCATCAGTATTCACTGCGGTCAAGAAAGTTGCTTGTAAAGTTCCAAATGCCGTCGTTATTTTGGGCAGTTGGCATGACCTGGGAGCGTGATCGGGTGTTTCTACGAGGGTTCGGCATACCGCGACTGCAGTAGGTGGCATAAGTCAGCGATTGTTTCGGTGTACTGGGGCTGAGGAGACAACTGTAAGGATCAGTACCACTAGTATTTTATAATCTCTGCGAACTGAAGGCAAATCTGCAAGGGAACAAGATGCAAATTTCACATTTCACATTCAGGCGATCGAAATAGATATAACCTCGGTCCTGCTTTTAGCGATGCGTTGCGAGAAAACTGTTCATGATTCAGATGGTACCTGCCTATATCATAGCACACGGAAGTCAAGCGCGATACGACCCGTGCAATATAAGTGGTTGAGTCGACACACGGAGGAGGTCAGAGCATGATAGAACCAAGTCTGTTAAAGCAAACAGAAAAAGATGTACATGTAGTGCGAATGGGGGGCGTATAATGCGAAAATAGCCGGATAGTTAGAAATCTGAACCATGGTGCGGTGTGGTTCAGCTACCGCACACGAGATGCGCCGAGCATGAGTTGGAAATATTTCCCCGACAAACTGCTTTCCCGCAGCCGCGCATCGAACGTGCCTGCGTGCTGGGTCAAGAGATTCTGGCCTGCACATCAGCTGCTCTGCGCGGGACAAAAGAGGGAGTGAAAACGGGAAGGAAAAAGGGAACTGTGAACAATCGTAGGGTTAAAATTTGGGAGCCATCAGCGATCATTTTGCGCAACGCCAATTAGCCTCCAACGATAATGGCCGCTGCGCAAACAATCTGATATTGAGCTTGCCCAGCAGCTCCCTCTCTTAAGCAAATCCGTGTATGTGTCTGATTTCTCTTACTACTTTTTATATAGTCATTCATCATTTTTACAGCTGAGCTACTTGTAATCACAAGGAGGGGGGGGGTTATATTATACTCGCATGGCTCAAATGCCAGAACTACGAGTTTATTGTAGACAAATATGCAGTACTGTAAAGGTGGTTATCTCTACATATATCTACACAACATCAAGAGAGTACATAGCAATCCCGGGGGTTAGAACATGCAAGACGCTGGCATCCCGTAAACTGACCGGCCGTTATGACCACCAGCCAAGTAATAGCTGCTGTATGGGAGGACTCCCCTAGGGAGGAGTTTTGCCCTCCTCCCAGGTATAAATCCCCGCTGTTCACCAGTACACAGAAGCTGTCGCATGTCGTCCTATTGCAAGATGCATGTGAACAACATCAACACATCACGCAACCACACCGGCTGGTGGGTTCACACAATAACTTCGAAAACTTTTTGAACATCATATGCAAGCTTGGCCAGTAGCGGTGTAATTTCTCGTCGTGGGAGGAGCTCATGGAACAATCCACAAGTGCTGTACATTTCCCCTTGAGCTCAAGAGGATCTGAGGATAGCTTGGTCAAGAAAGCCTCCCGTATGTGCATCGGGAGCGGATGGTCGCACATAAACATTGCATGAGTTGGGTTCTCAACACAAGTGCGACAGAATCGGCATAGACGCCATTCGCGGGGGACCGTTGGCTTCCCTCGTTCCTTCCAGCGCCGGCGCTCAACCGCTACAGAGTGACTAGATAAAATCATCCTGGGGCTACATCCTGGTGAGTGTGCACCTATGATTTGCCAGCATTATCCTGAGGTAATACTGGAAATCCAGGGATTTCTTGACTAAATTTCTGCTCTCGGAATCCATCTCCAGTCGACCAGTTAATAGCTCCTTGATCCTCGAGGAGTCTTCGATTTTGTGGTCGATCCAAGCTTCCATGGAAAGCTGGACCAGTTTAATTATTTCCTTCACTGCAGGCACCGTAACGTTGCCAGAAATATCAAAATTCCACAGGTGTGTGGAGTTGAGAGAGTATGATTCGAAGATTATTGAACCACGAAATCTTCTTAGCACAGTAAGAGCTAATAGATTGTTTGCGCAACAGCCATTGGAGCCATTCAATGGCTTTTTGACGTTGCGCAAACTGATGGCTCCACCGCCAAAAACTGACGTCAATGGCTGCGTGGAGCCATTCACCTGCCATTTCTGCGCAACGCCAAACAGCCATTGATGTTGCGCAAACAATCTAATGATTGCTGTAAAGCATTCCACACCGGTCTCTGAGGTTTTCCGTCATCCGTTTCCAGCTCTGGCTGAATCTCTGAATATTCCCTTGTACATCGCGTATCTGGACCTCAAAAATGCCTTTTCTCATACCGTGTATGTTCCTACGCCACATGCTAGGAGTTGGAGCGCAGTCAATGCTTGCCATCTTGTTTTCGGAGACAGGACTATAGCCAACTAAGTATCGTCGGCTTTGCCTGGCCCTTGCACTCAAGAGCTTCTGCTACCTCCCATATCTATCATTTTCAGAAGCACAAAGACACTCTCGTTGGTGCGCAAATTGTCCTATCCGTTTTGTGTATTTGGAATGACACCAATGTCCTGTGCGCTCTCGCAAATCCGGCGGTCAATGATGAGTCAGCATTTTAAGCATGCAGCATTCCAGCGCAATCAGCCGGCAGCTAGATGGGTCTGCTGCATCTTTGTCCTTCTTCAGAATTCCAATTAATATTTCCATGAGCCGCGCACGAGGGGCATCTTGTTCCGAATGCAGAGATGAAAAATACCAGCATTTTCTCGTTGGGGATGGCCAGACAGTCCTTGAATGAGAAGTCAACAAGTTTGCCCCGTGAACCACTTATCCCTTTTCATGCTACAGTCGTTTGCATAAGTCCGTGAACACGCGAATTTTTTTCGCGCCAGATGCCGAGTGTGCCGAAGGTTCAGGCCTGTACTCAAAATATTATGGGTCCCATCTTTGCTCTCTCTTAATACTCTGCCGCATTAATGGGGGGCGAGCCCAACCCAAACCAACTCTCAGGGACTATGATTTTGAGCTTCCGAGGTGTTCGATCACTACGTGACGGCGCGAAAAAGACACTGGGGGCAAATAGCGACACATTTGATTTAACATGTGGCAGACGCATTCAGTCGGCATTTGATGTCACGGTACAATTGGTCTTTGTAACCACAAAGCCAGGCTTTGTGCTGGCTTTGTGTGCATGCTGGGTTCCCTCAGGGCGGACTGGACGAACAAAGCATGCACAAAGACTCCACAAAGACTTCACAAAGCCTGGCTTTGTGGTAAAAGAGAGCCACTGTGACTCGTCACACCAAATACAAACCAAATGTGTCCGCCACATATCAAACTAAATGCCTCAATCTTTGCCCCCAGTGAGATTTGTGTGTTCACGGAATTATGCAAACGACTGTAATCTTAATTTGAGAGCGAACACTAGAAAATGAAGCTTTTTTTAGCTGTTGTTTCGGTGCTGCCACTTATCACCTTCTCCGTACCATAAAATCCCTGGTGGGCTCAAGCTGGTCCCTGAAAACAGATCCCCTGCACTGGCCTGACCGACGTTATGTTCCCCTTGACTATCGTAGAGGCGGACCATATCTCAGGCTACTACAGACCTCACGGTGTGTGCCCGCGCTTCATCCAGGACAATCCATGATGAGATCCCTACCCACCTATATAGCCCCAGCAACTCCTCTAGTTAGAAGGGGAGACTATACGGGTCTCCCCTTCTAACTAGAGGGGGTTTAGGTTAGATCAGCATGTACCCAATAGTTACCCGCTAATTCCCTCTAAGGATCCTTCTAAGCACTGCGCCGTGTAGCGCCGAGTGTCGCTAGCAGAAACCCGTCATCCATCAGAGCCGGGGCTCCCATCATTGCCGTCGTCGCTGCCATCAAAGATGGGCGGCGACATCAACTTGAATGCCATCAAAGCCCCGCCCCGCGCCGAACTGACGCGTTGCAGTATCATAATTCACGATAAATTATCGACGAAATCGGGGCATACTCTTACATGCAAGGCATAAATAACTGGCCGATAGAGGCAATACATTACACCCATTTTACCTTATATTTCAAGCAGCAACAGCTTGCCTTTCCACAATTTAGATCAGAAAACAGATTTACTGAGATGCAGGATATATGAGATACATGATAGTATGTTCAGGGATATGAATTAGGTATAGAGAACCATCAGTAATAGCTCATTGAAAGTTGGCGGGCGGGCGCAGATGCGGGCGCGCAATTCACGCCTTTATGCCACCTCGAGGGCACTCTTCTTCTTTGGGGGGGCTGTCAGTGACTCCGTCGACCCAACTACCGTCGTTCAGGCCCGAATTTAAGGAGGAAATACCGAGGCCCCCATTCGCATTGGAGGAATAGAGATGCATTGGCGAGAAAGTAAAGCGCATCAAGACTTTCAATACATATCTACTGCCCTGGGCGGACTTTGTGCATATGTTCGTCGTGCCATTATCCGAGTTGGCGGTAGCGGCACATGGAGTTCAGTAACGTTGCGGTGGCTGACAGCTTTATGAGAGGCAATAAGTTGTGTTGAAATACTGGGAGGGTGAGTTGACGTTGCCGAGATTCTTCCGCATGTCGGCCATGTGAAAAGGCGGCGAGGTCATGCTTGATGGTGGAAATGGAAGAAGAAGAAGATACGGCAAGCACCGAGTAATTTTCATCGCGAACTGATTTGAGCAGCCAACTGATCTCTTTGCTCTGTTCATGCACTTCCACTCAGCCGTTCGGGCTCAAACTTTGGGAGCCCTAACTACACCTTATTTAATGAACTTGGGGGAATTTTTCATTTTTTTGGCCCACAAACATTTAAATTTAAAATCACGGAGCCGGCCATTGGCCTCAAAATTTAATTCCACAGACTTTCGAGTGTGGTCAATGCACAATAAAAGTTTTAGATGCATAGGGAGCAGTAGACAGGAGATATGAATTAAATGGACTTGAATATTAATCGCGAACTGATATCATAGCCGAAATCCATTCTTGATTTACGTGAGTGACCACTCTTCTGTCTTCCACTACCACTGTTTACTTCGCATGTCTTGACTGGACCTCCACCTCGAACGGCAACATGTAGAAGACTCTCGGCAATGCTGCAAGCACAAGTACGGCTTAACTTCAAGATTTCTTGCACCACGACTCACTGCGTCGCCTCACCAGAAATGATGGTCAAGTGCTGCAAATTTACGCTCCTGAGAATGCAGTAGGACTTCTCGTCATCAAGAACGTTTCTCTTGGCCTGAAATCAACGCCGAGGTGCGGCTATTACCAACAGGCATACACTTGTAAGTGAACATATGTGGACAGGATACTGAGGCAGTAAGTAGATCTTGCTTCAGGTGCGCAACTCTTGGTTTTCTAGACAATCCATCTCTTCACTCTAGCCCTTAACCATATGAGACACCAGGAGGATCTCACGAAATAGTATGGCACTAACAATACAAGAAATCCAGGCCAAGTGCGCCATGAATTCCACTTTCCCTTCTCGTTCTTCTTGCTAACTAATTCCCAGTACTAGTAATATTGCAGCACAGGCATTGCTCAGGAAGCACACACCAACTGCCCTATTGCAAAGCCGTACATCTGGATGAACCCTCTGCAATCAACACCACGTTCTTCACCCCATGGCCATTGGATTGCACAGGGTCTTCAGGAGTCAAAGCTCAACTGCAATTTTCCAGGCATGGACTCTGGCCCGCCTCGGCATATATTATCCTCTACGTCCCGGCGCAACGCTGCCACCTACAACTGGATGGTGATAGACCACCTGCACCACTGGCGCTATACCCCACGCCTCCCTTTTTCCAACGGGAGCGTGAATCGGGACCTCGCTGTAGATCTTTCCCGTGGTCACAAATACTCCAAGCTCAGGAAGCCTGCACTTCATACGAGCCGTTGTTGGCACAGGATTGCTGCATCCTATGCCTTACTTATATGCGTGCTTTATACCTTTTAATGTACTCGTATCTTCTATGTCTCAATGCATTTATTTTGAATGTGAATTGACGTGTGGCCATCGACAATAATGGAAAGACTTCTGCTATGAATCTTAAGGTAGAACGGGTGTAATATGTCGCTCCTGTTGGCTTATTTGTGTACGTCTTGTGTGTAGGACCAATACTGATTTTTCGGCTAAGTTATTGTGAATTTTGCGGCCAACTCGCGTGAGTTAGCGTGCAGGGCGGCGCCGTTGATGGGGATGATGGCAGGTTGTCGGGGAAGGCGCGAGGCGACGTCGCCGCCCATCTTTGATGGCAGCGACACCGGTGGTGAGGGAAGTGACAACGGCCGTGATGGGAGGGTGTGCTGGCCTGCTCTCCGTAGCAACGCTTGGTGCTAGCACCATAGTGCCTAGAAGGGTCCTTAGAGGGAATTAACGGGTAATTATTGAGTACATACTGATCTAACCTAAAGCCCCTCTAGTTAGAAGGGGAGACCCATACAGTCTCCCCTTCTAACTAGAGGGGTTGCTGGGGCTATATAGGTGTCCCTACCATGTTCTAGACAGTAAATAGTCTTTCTGGGGATATATAACCCCGCTCTTCTGTAAACTCTTCCCTACATATTCAATGCTTTTGAACACGAAATACATCGCAATCTGCGCCTTGGCCGTATCAAAGGCTTCGTATGGACTTTTCGTACCCCGCCAGAATGTCCCCATCAGATTCCTTATGCTCTCTTCAGGCTCCGTCCAAACTTGCATTCACGAATCCAATGATTGGTTGATTTACAATTTTTTCCTCTCTCATCACCAGAGAGAGGGCAAAATTCACATCCTTGTCAATGGCTCTGCTCTCTTGATGGCCATCCCGGGTGGCCATCACCAGAGAGAGGGTGAAATTCCGCGATGGCACATTGACAAGGGTATGAATTTCACCCTGTCTCTGGTGATGGCCACCCGGGGAGGGCATCACTGTGCACGATGGCATTGACAAAGGTGTGAATTTCGCCCTCTCTCTGTTGATGGCCACCCCGGGTGGGATGCCTGCACAAGTAACTTATGAAAACTTACTTGGTCTGCAAAAACTTACTTTACTTTACTTATGGCTGGCCAAGTAAGTTTTTCCAGTAAAGTAAAGTAAAAGTACAAGTAAAGTACGCAAAAGTAACTTACAAGTTCCATCAAAGTAAGTTTGGTTGTGTTTGGCTCAGCTCACTTATCGTTAACTTGAAGGCATTAGAAAGCCATAGCACTTCTTTGGTACCGGCAGATCGACTCTGAGTGCATGGTATTGGTTCCCAAAATAGTAACACCATGTCCTGGGCCCTTCTTGTGTTGATGGCAGCATCAGAAGCATTTGAACCCCCTTGCTCTTCGAACTTGACTCAATTTTCGCGTTGTGAAAGGTTGATCTGGGTTCAGCGCTGCTCACAGAGTACTCAGTGGCATATTCCCACGCCTTTGGCATACCAAGTATGGATTTGATCAATGCCGACTGTGTTTTGCCGCTGCAAGATCTTGCCAAAGCACCCAATTGACCGAAAATAATTTATATGTTGAGTTTTCAGCAATGAGGACATTCCTGAGGACACAAAAGAGATGTTTGATGTCTCCCCAACCTCAGACTGCCTTCTCCGCAAGCTGTGCACCAAAAAATGGGATGAATTGATCGCGAACGTCAACTTTGGCTGGGGATTGATGGCATCTGATGGCATAAGTTACTTTGCCTGTGTTTACTTGATCTAACTTGGCTCGCAAGTTAACTTTCAGTTAACTTAGGCCAAGTATGAATTCAAGTTGACCTGACGGATTCTTGTTGAATTCGAAGCTGACATAGGTTTTTCGATGATATAGAGTTTGTAGAACCAAGCTTCAGGAATATTGATATTGTGGGGTTAACTGCAAAACTTGCCAAAGCTGAACCGACCCTACCACCACTCCCAGAGACTTTTGGCAAACAGATCTGGAATTCTTTAAGACTGCTCACAACACAATGATTGAGTAGTTTCAGCACCGCAATTTACAATTGGAACTGGGTCGTATTCAGACGGAAGCACCACAGGTGAGCAGGAATTAAAACCTGGACCATGTCAGTTTGGGGGATCATTTATTGTACATCTGCAACTTGAATTCAAAAACCCCTACATGCCCTGTCCCGAGCGGCCAAAGAGTGACTTGCTTTCACCTACTGTGCTTGCGTTTACACTTGCTTCAAAACCACATCATCATTGACACGAACACATTTTTTCAGATGGAGACCCGGTACGTCCTCATTCTCATGAACAAGACGTGCCTTCGCTTCGCTCCGGCGTTGGTGGCAATGTGGAAACTCAGATGAACAGAAGGTATTTATTTGGCTACCCCGCTCAACAATCTACAGATATTGGTACTAAATACCGGCCGACGGAGCACACTTCGCGCTGCGCCTGCAACATACTGCTTAATGTGATATTTAGCGTGGCCCACCAACAACTTGCTGTTTACACAGTGTGTTACTGGAGACAACACAGCGGCAAGGCAACCGTTCTGCAATACGGCGGCATAAGTAGGTAGAGTGAACGCTGTGAGACCCACAAAAATGCCAGGCACAACTCGGAATGGTAGGGACTCAAATGACATGAGTAATGAGATAAATTTGAGGAGGCTGAGCTCGAACGCGAGTCGTCCTACCAAGCGCACATTAAAAGTAAACCACAAAAAGAGAGAGGCCAAGTCCGAAACGCACCCGACAACCGTAATCATACAGCTGAAGCCGACCCGATATCGTCGTTTTTGGCATGCGCAACATAGACTGGCAGGATGGTTCGGACTTGAAAATAAGGAGATGGCCTGCCCCTTGCGCTATGAAGGGTGTGGAGGTGAGTCGATCGTGGAAGCAGGACTACAAAGAAAATGTAGAAAGTGAGGGATCGAATTACAGAAAAGGAAAGCACGTCTCACTTCACCTAGTCGTTCTCAACGGCTCTGCGAAAAAATTCGCGATGTTGAGCCTACCATCTAGGATTAAACTCGCCTGCTTACCTACCAATACCATTACGGTTTGAAGGCTGTTGCGATTTCAACCTACTTCGAAGAAGAGGGAATCGTCAGCAACTCCTCAGTTTCGAACTGGGCTGGGATCCTGAGTGGGTAGACAAACCATGGAGGAAGGGTAAGGATCAAGTGAAATCGATAGGAGGCGAGATTAGACATGTTCTTGAGTGGTTGGCTCCTAGCTTTGTGCGTAGAAGCGCGGGACTATCTGAAGGTGTTGAAGGGTTTGACTCGTGTGACCAATGTGTAGCCTTGTCTTGCGACGCGTCAATTGATGCTGCTGAAAGCGATCGCGAACAAACACCGCCGAGCCAGTCACAGAATGGATTTGAAATTGAGCCTTGAAGAGCAGTTTGAACCCTGTTGAGCCCTTTTATTGACGCTTGATACGGGGAGTTCACTCGTATTGATGGTGCGAATGTGGACTTGCTTTGCGTCTTCATGCGTAAGGAACTGGCCGTGGAAGTTTGAGGCAGTCAGGAAAGACCTTCAGGCACCAGTGGCAGGAGGAATGGGACAGACGGGGCAATGGAGGAATGTGATATAGGAGGACGTGATGGGGTGTGAAAGAAAGAAGGTGCGCGCAAGAGACCTTTCCTTTTGTACGGAAATTGGGCGGCTGATCGGCGAGGTTGAAAATAAAACGTGGAGCGTCTAGTTCCGCGGATTGACGCTATTCTCGTTTGGGTGGAGAGCTCCAAAATAAAAAGGGAATTGGTGATACCTACGGGTGCTGCCGACAGAAGGTGGGAAGAATAGAAGACTGTGAACAGGTGTAATCTGATTCGAGGCATCTGAGTAATAATGACGGAAAAGAGGGGCAAAAAGCTGGTGCGGCGGACAGACAGAGTGCGGATGCTTGGGCATGGAATGCGATTGGGGGGCAGATGACGGGGTGTAAAGAAGCAGCGAATGAGATGTTTCCTTTGAGCGGAAGTTGAATGGTGATCGAGAAGGTCAAAAATAAACAATCATTGATCTATCGGGTGAGGTCGGAAAGCGAAAGTAAACTTAACTGCTAATGTGGGCGGTCCGTGGAGCCGCTGGGAAAAAGGGGTGGATTAGGAACAGACAAACAGCTGCAATCTGATACGAGGGATCTCTTTAATATACGAGGTATCTTTAATATACGAGGTATCTTGCCTGACTTAGCCGATTTGAGTTCGAGCTCTCTTCATCGAACACACTCGATATCTCGCGAAAGGCCAAGACGATGATTGTGGATTTTGGCTTGGTTTTCTTCTGAACTGCGTTCACCGTAATCCAGACCCTGAAATTTCCGACGGGAATGCGATCATTAGTTTAGTATGGTTCTGATCATTAGCTTAGTGTGATTCTGCTTTTAATAAATTCCTCCTCACAAAACTATAAGAACGCGCCGGAGCGAAGCGCAGGCACATCTTGTATACTTGAAGTGGTGTACCTCCAACACCGCGTGGTTCACATCTTATGCTGGTGAATGATTGGATGGGGTTTTCTTGCGTGTACAACCTGACGGTTTGGTTTTCCTGGATGTTCTTAAATAATCTTCTAATGATGCACACGTAAGTAAGGGCAAATCACTTTCGCTAACTGTGGGAAAACTTAAGTTAACTTTCGGCAAGCGTGCCGAAAGGGGCAAGTAAAGTACAAGTAACTTTACATAAGTTACTTTTTACGGACTCCCGGGTGGCCATCACTGTGCATGATGACATTGACAAAGGTGTGATCACTGGCAGAGGGAGCTGTACCGAGAGAGAAATTGACAATTTTGTGAGTTTTGCCTCTCTCTAGTGTGTGAATTTTGTCCTCCCTCTGGTGATGGCCACCCGGGCACGATGGTATTGGCAAAGGCGTGAATTTTTCCTCCCTCTGGTGATGTAATACAAAGCAATTAATTTTCCGGGGTCAGGCAGGGAACCTGAGACTCTTTGTATACAAGGTATGACGTTTCGTCCATGAACTGCTGAGTTAATGATTATAGATATCTTCATACCATTCCGCGTAAGGTAAATACATCAATCAAATAAGTTAAAGTTCCAATCGTCACGCCAGCTAGCGGCATCGGTACGGGTATAAGCCAAAACCTAGAAATTTTCTGCAAAAAAAAGGAGAAGACAATCAGCGATTGCCAAGATACGAGTAGTGGTAGTAAGATAAAACATACCCGTCGCAAAGAAGAATCTTGCTCCTCGTGGGTCAGAGTGCTTGTTGGACATATAGCGCAGAGTTGATGCGAGTTGTCTGGGACCACAGTAGAACTGCACTCGATGATGAGAAACACAGAGGGGAGTAAGCAGAAAGAAGAACGTACCACACCCACGTCCGACTCGGGATGCTTCTGGCCAAGCGAAGTGTATATCTTATCCCAGTTGGGTCGGCCATAGTGCGTTGGAGCCCGCAGCGTCGTAATCGCATCCTTCTCTGCACCCACGTCCTGGACCTAGAGCGGCGTCAGCGTGAGACAGGGAATTATAATTAAAACAAAGGCGGAGATAGAACAATGATACGCACAATAATATTATTGATGTCATCTTCTAGGACCCCTCCCGTTAGATAGATGTTAATCTCAATTTTGTTCTGCGTGTCTTGTTCCTCGAGTGCGTGCAGAAGGGAGTGGAACCACTCGGCCGCGCTGAAGTCGCGGATCACCCAGGTGAAATAGACCTTAGGAGGCGTCAAATAAAGAACAAGCGAGTAAGAAAAGAAAAGACCTTTGAAAGTCGCGTTCGGTTGCCAGGACTGAAATTGTTCATGCGATACCAAATTGATTTGAGGATACTGTGGTCGAATTAAGAATCAAGCATTGGGAAAATTTTCCTCAAACGTACGATGCAAATGGGGTGACACCGATCCCAGCGCCGACCAACATGACCGTCTCATAGTTCAAGAAATCCTCAGACGACGTGCCGAAGGGACCGTCGATCATTATGCGCGGCAAAACACGATTTAAGGTCGGGTTGGTAGCCGAGTTAACGACCTTACTGGGTGCGGCTCCCTTTGTGCGCGCGCTTTCAAAGTCACAGCCCACCGCTCGCGACAGAGCGCGCGTAAAGTCGCCAACGACGCGAACATGCACGGAGATATAATCTTCCTCGGGCGCGCTGAATTCACAATGCGTAAATTTGTGGAGATGAAACACAGTAATATAAACGAATAAACGTATACGTACCTGGTAAGCGTGAACGGATGCCATTGAAAGTAGGAGACTTCCGGGCAGTTGAGGAAGATATACTGTCCCGCTCTCGTAGTGGTCTTCTCCTTCTTTATCTGCAGCTCTATGACGTCGGACGGATGTTGGATGACCTTGGAGATGTACGTGATGTGACGCGAGCGCACCTCGCGCAAGACGCGCTCGATAATCCAGATGAGACCTCCGACGATCCAGAAGCGCTGTATGGTTGGGTCAGTGAGCATTGGTGTTAAGCCTTAGGTAGGAAATCTGAGACTAACCCAGAAAACACCGATGGTGTTGAAGGAGCAGTACGGAGGGCGGTCGGGCTGGATCATGCAGAACATGCCATGCAGCTGCCAGAGGATAAAGAACGGAATGAACAGATGGTGTGTGTACCAGAAGCGCTCGAAGCCACCGTTCTTGGCGCCTCGTCGCTTTTCCGCAGCGAAGAACACCATTGTGCCCAGGCATATCCACATCAGCCACCCGGTTATGAGGGGCCCGATGGTGAAGTTGGCAGAGAGGAAGAACGCAATACGCTGCCCGGTTGTGCGAGCGCTGGTATCTGTCATGGTAAGTCTGTAGAGATTGACGATGTGGGCAAGCGTATGGACGACACTGCCAACAACGATGGCCCAGCCCGTGGCTTTGTGGAGGATGATGTTTTTGTCGAAGGGGATGACATCCCCGAGAGGCGTTCGCCGAACGATCGTGATAAAATTTCTGCAAACGGGAAGCAGAATGAAGACAACATCGACATGGAGAACCAGAGCAGCTGCCCGTGCGATAGCTGCGCGAAACTTAATCAAGACGAAGATGACAAAGGATGCTACTACGCACTGAAAGTGATCCCAAAGGTCGCACGCGCTGTATTCAAGTTGTCCTTCAAACCGTAATGAACGAAGCCGAGGATGAGGACGATGAGATGGAGAAGCAGAAAGACGGCAAAGAAAACCTGTTGCCGTCCTTCATTAATCAGCCACAGGCTGATTTTCTCGCCAAGTTTCTTGGGCCGTGTGGGGTCGTGGCGTACCCTGCCGTTCGGGGCGGTCGTAGATTGGAGACCTTGCAACCTCAGCCGCTCGGCTTTGTTGCGTTGGTCGAAGGCAGTCGCCGGGACATCAGCAGCATGCACTTTGAGTGCGGAGTTTCCGTCCGAAAAGTCGAGGCCAGAGGTGTTATTCGTTTGGGGAGCCATAGCACAGCTGAAGCGAGCGTGGGGATAAAGGAAAGAGTGGACAAGCAAAAAGGACCTGACTTGCAGGGAAAAAGAACGAAGAAAGAAAGGTGGGAGCGAAGATGAGGAGTTAGATAGGATTTGGTCACCTGGCTCAAGACAGTTGCCGATGAGTGCCTGCCCGGTGTCGCCACGAAGACAGTTCCAGGAGTTTGGACCGCGAAAAGCACGGCCCCAATCTTGAAACGCCAGGCATAAGGAATATTGTTCGTTTCCTTCAGTTCTCGCGAGACTCAAGAGATCCTGAAGTCGATTGGCGACTGCTCTTGACGATCCGACCGTTGTCTACCCTACCTGGAAAGCTGGGACTCTTTGCAGCATAAAAAAATTGTGAACCGAGAGACTGGGACGCGGCCTTATGGGGTTGTTGACCTCTTGGCAGGCGGCAGTGACTGGCAACAAGTTGAACTGACCGGGGACTTACCGCAAGGTTTGGTAGCAAGAACTTTCGACTTTGAAAGACGAAAAACAGTATGCAGATCATTCGCACAATTCCGATACTTATGAGGTTTTGGATTCAAAGTCCAGACCAGGTCGAGGCCCTTATCGGCCTTACGTTACATATCCACGCCGACTGTCGCGTTGACAGTTGATCTTGATGCAATCCGTCGCCCGCTTGACGACCGCACCAACTCCGGACTGGTTGCCTGCTGAACACATGGAACCGTTCGCATGCCCGGTTTATCCCTTGGAAGGTCAGATCCTGATTCGCACCAAAATTGACAATTTTGACCCGAAAACCTAGGTCTAGTTCAGACAAAAATGGGCGGTCTGAAGCTCAAATGGTAACCCTGTCCTTCCACCATTTGGTTAACCAATTGATGGCTATGATCAGAATCTGTGCATAGAGTCCGCGAATGATGTCTCAAGGTATTATTTTCGTTTAGGACGACGGCGGTGTTATCCGAGCCACGGCATGAGGGGCATGGGATTAAAGGCGAGGGAAAGTCTGGAATTCTCTTTGTGAGTGATAACGAGGCGGCGAAGAGTAAAAGAGAAACTTCATTCAGCGAATGTCGCGGCTTCAGGAGAATACCATGTCAATAGGCAGCAAAGAGGCCCATGGAATGAAAGAAAGGCACACATTATCATACCTTCAGCGCAGGTCGACGCAGCGGCTTGAAATTAATTTCGTTGAGTGTTTGTACCAAGCAAAAACGAAACTCACCTCGGGGTTGTGGAGTGCGGGCGGAGGGAATAAATGAAGGGATGAATTTGAATCAGTACATGAATTTATGACAATTGAGCAACGCACCTTGATTCAGGGAGTGAGGGTTCAGCCTCAGTCAGCCTAGTTCGATAAATATTGTGTAATTAGACCAGTCAATAAGTAAAAGGAAACGGACTAATATTCGCGCACATGGTAGCAAGAGTTGTAATGCAATCTGCCATCCTATCGGCGTTCAAACCGGGGTATCACAACAAAGCTTACCGTTGAGGTACAGGCCTCGCGGATGCAGATCTTTGAGGCTGAAAAAAAAGGCGTCAAGGCAGGATGTTTGAATTGGAACATACCTGAGGTACGGTTGCTCAAGAAATCGAGAAAGAGTAGGCTTAAAGGTCAAGTTGGATGGGAGTGTATGGGAGCTTGAAGAGAGAAACGAATAAACACGTGAAATAGGGTCCGGAATCTGCGGCGGCTCGAGGTAAGTGAAAGGCGGAGGGAGGAGATTAAGAAGGGACGATTGAAATATATGAACAGGAGGAAGAAAAAAAACTTGAAGGTAGAGGGAGCGGTCAACAAAGGTGAAAGCAAGAGATGAAAGCATGGTGCGTTCGACGCTGGGTATAGACCATGAAAATCGGGTGAAGATCTCGCACAGGGTCTACCCTAAATCGGCATGAATGTGCATGAGAGAAGTAGAAAGAAATCGAAGCGAAGCGCAGAATAGAAGCAGAGTTCAAACTCACCGTGATATTTGTTTGTGTGAAGCTGAGAAGATGTCGAGCCCAAGGCGTTGTTTTGATTCACACACGACACTGGGTGGAACTAATAGACCAGCGAGTGAAGCAAGAAAATGAAAGAAACACTCCTTTGCGATTCAAAAGAATATTAGAGACTTTGCGGTAGCCACCGGGTGGCTTTTCCGGCATGCGGTGCCGGGTGGCTACGTCATTATGGTGGCTGTTGCAGTGGCTGCCGCATTTTTGCCGTGAGGCAGCCTAGCCACCATTTTCCGTCGTACTTCCATGCAGAAAGCCATTCTCGAGTCCAGAATCCAATTTACTACCTTTCTGAAGGTCATTTCTGAGGAATGGGATGAAACGATCAATAATTCCGGTGGGTGCCTGGTGGAAGCATCAACCTAGACACTTTAGGTGATGCGCAGTAGAATAAAACACTTGGGAACACATGTCGAATGCGTCATTGCAGGAGCCACAGTAATCACGTAGCCACCCGGCACCGCATGCCAGAAAAGCCACCCGGTGGCTGCCGGTGGCTACCGCAAACTCTCTATTACAATGAGGGGCGGCGTCCTCGAATGGCTGGTGGATCAAGCACTGAAAGTTGAGCCTCAGGAACAATGCACTTGAGAGATTTATTAAAAAACAGACATACAATCAAGCTCGGGCTGCTGAGAGAACATTTAAAATGGCAGATCAAGCGCGGGTTTGTGGAGGAAGTAATGACCGTGCAGCATTCTCTCAGAGTCGTCACTATTCACAGCAGTTCTAAAGCAAAAGTTGGTTCTATTGTTTTCTGGGTAAGCAAGGAATAAAAGTACAGGGACGGCATTGACAACATGGCGTAAAAAGATAGCTAGGTAAGGTATGTGGGCGAGGGTTGACGACAGGGTGGAAAGAAAAGTGAAGACGGAGGGGATGGAAGCTGGCACAAGGGCGGTATTGGGGGTCTGCACACGGCGGGGATGTAGAGATGGGCGGGCGAGGAGGGAGACGATGCGGGATGCGGTAGTGAGAACATGAGCGGAGTAGATCCGACTGACCCGAGCGCGGGGCTGCAGGCAGAATAACTACAGTGCGGTGGGAGCGGTGTCGGATTCAATCCGGAAGCACGCCTGCGGGGAGATGGCATCGCGGGGAAGGGTTGCATAGATGTTCACCAGATGTGTGGGGACGGAACAGCAGTGAGGCAAGACGGAGGCGAGGTGGTGTGGGCACAGCAGCAGGGGTCGGTAGGGCTGCAGGAGAGGGACACGGGCATCGTGTGGTGGGGGTCGACGCGGCGGTGGGTGCGGACAGACGGCGCAGAAGTGGAGGCGGGACTCGATGAGCGTGTCGCCGCAGAAGGGACACCGGTGTGGGTGCTGCGCCACCGTGCTCCTGAAGCAGAACTTGCACCTGTGCCGATGCGGAAGTTGGCGCGAGTATGGGTGTGGGAGATGGGCTCAGCCGCGGGATAAATGCGAAACGCGATGGGTGTGCCCACACGCAGGCGGGTGCACGGAGGCGGGCTCAGCTGGAGGCGGGCTCAGATGGAGGCGGGACGGAATGGGCGGGGCAATGCACAGGAGGGTGGCGCGGCAGCGGTGCAGTGCAGAGACGGGTGTGCGGAGCAGCGGAAAGCTAAATGCGGGGTGGGAGCGCGGGGGGCGCAGGAAGGGCAGGGGCCGCGGGGAAGCTGCGGGTGTGGTATGTGTGCGGGGCAGATGGCGGGCTGCAGGCACAGGCGTGCACGAAGAGGGACGCGGGTACGGAGAAGAGGCGCTGGGGGAGGGCGGGTGGTGGTGGGAAGTGGGTACACGGGTGCGGGACGTGCACTACGGCGGCGGGTGCGGGCAGAGGGTGCAGCGACGAGGTGGGAACGGTGGGTCTGATGCGGAGCAGTCCTGGGGCAGGACATCCTGCCTACATGGAGGTGGATGCGACTACGGGCGCAGGAGAGGGACACGAGCGGTATGGACGTGGGGCGGAACGGGTGTGCAACGAGACAGGACGGGGGTGCGTCTTTGGACTGGTGCGGAGATGCTGTTGCCATTGCAGTTCGTGGTGGCGGGGACGGGGGGTGTGCTGTCGCCGAAGCGGTCGTGGATGGTTGGAGGCGGCGCTGGGAGAGGAGGAGCCACTGTGGGTGGGTTAGGGTGGCGATGGGGGGCAGGGACGCAGGCAGAACGGTGGGCGGGGGATGGGAAGTCGGGCAGTGGGAGGAGGCGTGGCTGCGGCATGGGTACAGGGAGGGACGCACCCGTGGAGTGGAGGCAGCAGCAGAGTGGGACGGGGACGGGAAGGGCGTGGCGGTGCAGACGCGGGCGGGGGCGCAGGGGCGGCGATGCAGACAAAGTTGTTGGGAAGGGAGCGGCGTGGGAATGGCGTGGAAGGCAGGCAGGCAGGGGCAGCCTGAGGGCGGCCTGCAGAGCAGGGGAACGGGCAAGCCCGCGGCAGCGCTGGTGGGCGCGGCAGACAAAGGCTGATGCCGGTGCACAGCCCCTTGATCCGCGCGCTAAGGTTGGAGCAGGAGTTGAAACGAAAGAGGGCGGGATAGGTGTGGTTGGTTTTGGGAGGCTGCACCGGGTGACGAACGGTTCCTGGGAGAGTTTCTTTTTAAAGATTGATTCCGCTCCCTTCGACATCCCTCTAAAAGAAACCCAGTTCAGGCAAGTGTCACCACGGCTCGGCTAGCTTTGGCTTAGCCGTCCGAGCCGTTGGAGAATGGGGGACATTGGTGTCGAAATGAATATCCTTGAGGCAAGAGGCACTAATGGAGTCTCTGAAGCCGTACCTCTTTCAGGTGGGTCGCCAAAAATTCTCCCTTAAATTGATCGGCTTGTAAACGGCTAGCCGACGGAAGCCGAGCCGAGCCGTGGCATCACTAGTTTAGGCGCAATTTGAAGAAAAAAGCCAGGTCGGACCCGATTTTGACCCAAAAGTCAGTAAAAAATCAAAATACATGTGATTTCGGCTCATCGGTGAAAATATTTTGTCTCTTTAAGGCGAGATTGGCCTTGAAGAACGATAACCTGGCCCCAGGTTGCCGGATTAGATAGTTAGATTTTCATTGGGCCTGAGCCATAAATATTCAGGCTAGGGTTCATCTCTGGCCAAAGGTATTCCTCGTTAACTGGACAGCTTGCGACTTCGCTCGGTGGGACGGCGTGTGAGTATCATTTTTCGCTGAAGGCGGATTTCTAAGATCCGTTTGTCCTATCTTAATCTCCAATAGATTGTCCGTTGGCGGATGGGGTGGGATGAGAGATGTGCATCAAGGAACTACGGCATAATTTATTGGGCGGTTCATAATAGCTATCGCTCTTCGAGGAATCATCGGCCCGACAAACCCTATGTCTAGATAGCGCTGTGTATTGCTTTGAATTAGAGACACATGTGGTGCAAACAAACGAGTGGAATGTGCCGGAGCGAAGCAAACGCACGTCCTGGGGGTATGATGGAGGAATTTTGGCGGTAATTGCGAGATGAAAAGCGAAACTTCATGCATTCGGATATTGGTATACAATTCAGATGTAAGAATCCTAACATAGATGCAATTTCACGGAAGTGCAAGTATTTCAAATATTTGACTCGCGCTGGATGATGACCTTGATGACCTCGCGACAGCCCGATACTTCTCTGGCCCACAAGTCTCCTGTTTGTGTCCAGCTGCTACCAAGCAACTCGGAGCCGAATTGGACTTCACGAAGATGCGTATACAGTCGGCTGAGGACAGCAATGACCTGGTGTTGATCTGCAACAGGTAACTGAAAGTCGGGATCCCTAGCCATAAAGCTGTGCTCCTCAATCCGAAAGACCTCGATGTTGGGAGGGAACAAAAGGGAACCATCCATGAGCCACCCCAAAACATCCTGATATTGGCTCTAAGCAACAAACAAGAATGTGCTGCAGGTAAGATGCTTACCTGCATGTTGAAATCCATACCCCAGGCTGTCGACTGCTCCTGGACCGCGGGCAATTTCTTCACCTGCATATGCTCGGTAACAATAAATGGAGGTGGATCTTCCTCCGATTCCACATCCGAGATATCGTCTGCAGGTGGGCTATCAAGGAATGCCTCGTCGTCGTTCAGCACCAGGGTCCGCCGGTCGATGAGACCATAAGAAGCTCCTGGAGCTCCGTTCTCTCCACCGTAGGCACGGCCAAAAGGGAGGAGTTTCAAGGACAATTCCTTCAATTCCGGGAACAGGGATAGAGTGGCTGCAAGGATGTCGCATGTCGGTGACGCGCACGGCAAGGAGAGGATATGCAGGGGCACAGTCCCACGGGAAATGTCAATGCACAGAGGCATGAGGGAATTTGCCCTGAGCCCTAGGGAATTTACCGTGAGCCCATTTAATATCGCTACATTGCCAACAGGACGACCAGGAGCCAATTCTCGGACAATGCGCGACGGGGCGGCAAGACTCCGCAAAAGTGGAATGGTGCTGCGTGGAACTGCAGGAAGATGACCTGTGAGGGTTTGGATAGTTAGGGACTGGATCTGGGGACACTGAGACAGGAAGTGAAACAGTTCCTCGGCATTGGACACTGTTTGTACTGATAGGTTTACCAGGCTGTGGAGTGTGTGTGATCCAAATCCGGCAATTAGGGGTGATATGTGTGGAACAACGTCCAGAGTGCGTAGAGTGTTTGGACATACAAGCCGCACTGATTCAGTGGAAGAACATTCGAACATCTTCAGACCATCTACAGTCAGAAGTCCCTCCGCTGCAACTATGTCGCAATTGCGGAGATGGAGGTCCTTCAGGCTCGGTAGAGATATTAGGGCCTTGCGTGAAAAAAGGTCGATCGTTGTGAACCCGATATGCAAAGACGCTAGGTTCTGATAATTGTTGAGCGTGGCAAAAAACGTCCGGAGGACCCTGTTGCTCAGGGTGTCGAAGAGGTGAATATTTTCGATATCGGGATGGGAGCCACTCAACACCATCCCTCGGCTGAAAGTGACCTTCCAGGTGTGAACCGATGGAGCGAAAGCACCTTCTGCCAATCTGTCCAACCGAACTGCTGTACGATGGAGGTGGCGAACACGGTCCATCCAGTTTTTCTGGTTGAGTCCCCGTCCCAGCGCTGGCACGTCCAAAGTTTGCTCCCGAAACAAATGCGGGAGAACCAGAGATCGAAAGAAGCTGCAGACCAAAGAGATTCGCCGCAATTGCTGAAGGGAGCATAGAGCCCAACACGCAACCCAGATCTCTGCAGGCAGAATGTGAAGATAGTTAGTTGTTTGCATGCTCGTCGTCGTGTGAGAATAGGTTCTGAAGCCTTGCTAAGGCACTGGGGTTCCCCGCGTGTGTTTTATAGAGATTAGGTTCTAAATAGCGGAGTCACCTGTCGTGATAATGATTTTTGGTCCGCCCGCCGCAGTCCGGCAAGGTAGCCGAAGAAGGGAAAAGCATTACTCTTCTCTGTCAAGGTCTCTCCAAACCAATGGATGCACGGCTCGCTTGCCACGTTGGTCAGCCATCGGTGAATAGGAGCTAAATGTAGCCAAGGGGCAGCCACCGGAAGATGCCGAGACACAGCCCTAGGGGGGCGGAGGGGTCTGGGACCCCTTATTCTTTTGAATGTAGCTCAGCCAACAATGGTATGGCCATGCTTGCTGCAGAATTGAGCGCCGGGATTATCATTGAGGACCTCGCTCTCAATGTGACGTAAGGCATAGCACGGGTTAACTCGCGGGTGACCCGCATCCGTGGCTGCGAGTACCCATGACCATTTCCTTCATGCGCGGATCCGTACGGCTTTCTTCCCACAGGTGATCCGGATCCGCGGTCGAGATAACGGACAAAACACGCACTGAGAACGGATTGCGAGAGATACACATTCACATGTCGACAAACATATTGTATTGATATCCTTGAGAGATAGAACCTATGCTATAAATTGACCTGGCCGGTGCCAACATAGATTTCAGCACATGAAGTCGACCACCGGATACAGATCTATAGAGTCGGACAGAATGTGCGAGAGCATAAGAACAGAAACACAAAGTCAAATGAGCGACACGTTGTGGTAGGGTCGGAGGGCCGCACTCGTGTTTTCTGTTTTACTTCACATCTATCCCCATTTTAGTTTACAGCATCTGTTTGTATTGTGAATAACGCCAGGTGTGGAATTTTACCATCATAGCAGCCAGTGCAGGGCAATCGCCCAGAGGTCATCAGCAAATTCACAACTCCTTTTTGACCGGCTTGTTCCAACTTTTCATCCTTTCACTTTTTTGACCATCTTTTTGAGTACTTTTGATCTTTTACACCTTTCGTGTCTAGACAAACCTAAAAGGATAATTCTATTTGGAACCCCGGCTTCCAACGGAAACCCTACCTTGCCGAGAACCCTGACCAATCGTCTATTTGGAAACCCCTCGGCCATCAATGGCGGAGCTTTAATTTTGATTAGCAACACTTCGACATACCTGCCACCAGTTTACTCATTAGGTCCTTGTGACTCGGAAAAAACCTTTGGATTAGAAAAGTGACTTGAATGCCTCAGTGTACTCATTCTATGTTGAGACTTGTGACAGACTGATAATTTGCAGCGCTGTAGCGGCAGCCCGCCGGTTGTGGTTCGGAACGTTCCTGATTCCGATGTTTGTGGTCAGCTTCGCAAATGTCTTGATCACGTAGCAGTAAATGCAGAAAGGAATCTAGATATCGGGGCTGTCCATATCAGTATACTACTGTGGTACTACTCACTGTTGCAAATATCATGACTCTCGTCTTGAGCTTCCTTCTGCGCAAAGTGAGAGATTGGGGGATCATTCCTCATATCAATGCCGAGGGAAGCTGAAGCATGCCCTAATATTGGAAACGTACTGCATAGCCTTACATTAGGATCACTCACAACTCCCCAGGGGAACCATTGTTTACAATATTGAGCATAAATTGTTTGCCTGGACTGTTCTTGTTGACCGGCACGAAAACCTAAGTAGCCGGCGAAACACGTGAGTACTACCCGGTTTGCGCTACGCATGCACATCATGAGTATACCACAAACTGCTTTAAAGAGTATAGGTTTCAAATTTATATCCAAGTGGCTTGTATTGTTGTGACCTGCACTCGTGGCGCTCGAAATGCACGATGTGCAAGAGGCCGAGCTCAACATATCAAATTCGATGCCGGCCGACGGCGAAAAACCCTCGGAAGCCGGGGTTCCACATAACACATTTCTAAAAGTGGGGGTTTCCGCTGGAAGCCGGGTTTCCAAATAGAATTATCCAACCTAAAATCTAACCTAGATGATCAAACAAGATGTAGAAATGGTAGAAATGTACCAAGGATAAGTACTTACCCTTCCTGCACTGAACTTGGTTAAACAATCGAGAGGGACGTTGGAAGTATTGTCCCTGTGGGATGAGGTTACCGGCGGGGGCCCGTTGTAGCGTCTGTTATAAAAACACGCACCTTCTAAGGCTCGCCGTTGGTCAGCAGTGGGGGGCTCAAGATTATTGCCGTCAACGACGCGGGTGGAAGGGAATGCATTTCGTCGCGGCCGCTTGGGTGGTATGGAATGCGACATAGGTGGCACAGGTTGAATGTGTACCATCGGAAAAGTCATGAATTTATAGTGCTGAAGTGACATGAACAGGTGAGACTAGAAAGAACCATAAACCTGGCCGGACAGAGCACACGGAAAAAAATGACTTGAAAATTTAATCAGTCCGCAGCTGCCTATGGAATTTCAAAGAAAGCCAAATTAGTTCTGTATCGCGATAACATCGCAAGAGAAAATGATAAAATGGAGTCTAAATGTATTGTTGTCGACATCGACCGACCTCATTTTGCCACAGGGGATGTCAGGGTCGCAGGTAACGGTATTCACAAGTCTCTAAAATGGCGTACCATGTACCCGAACCCGTTGGACAGATACCCTGCCCAGACTCGCGACCCTTGCACTGACCCGAGCTAGGTGGAAGATGGTGGTGGATGCCAAGGGGCGAAGCGCGCTATAACGGCCCAACATGACAGCCGAGCTCGGCAGTGTCGGTGGTCAGATCGCATTGTTACGAATATGCTTTCGTACATGATTAATACATGATCTACGAGCTCCTGCGCGGCGATTTGGCCTAAATTAAAAAAAGGTTTAATGGTTTAATGGTTTAGTTTTGATTTGTTTACTGTTTAACAACCCCCAGTAAACTAAATGAAAATAAAAACGGTTTTATTGGTTTAAAACCAAAGCTAAATGAAACAGTTGGAGCCTTACTCCCCTCCTATCTCGGCTCCTGCAAGCATCATTCGTGCCTCCGTCGCAGCTCCCTCGCCGAAGGGGCTTGATACACTTGTGGCCACGCTCTAGGAAACACCACGCGCCTTCTTTCCCACCACCTCGCCGTGCGCTCAAACTCGCAGCGCCACTCGCACCCTGCGTCCGCGCTCACTTGAGGAGCACCGCGCGCCAGTCTACGCGGTTCCGCATCGCAGACGTGAACGCGTTCTGCATCTACGACATCTGCCTCCGCGCGCGCACACTTTATCACGCACCGCAGCGCATGGGGGGCAATCGGGAGACGAGCATTACAGCTTACAGCATGCGGTGCATCCCCCCTTGGCACCCGAGTCGACAAGGGTGTGCGTCGGCGACCTCACTTCGGCGAAGCATAACGCGTTGAGGGAGAGCGGGAACGCGCCGGTGGTGCATCTACGTATATGGCGTGCAGCGCACGGCACGGGCAGGGATGCGTCGCCTGTCCGTTGTCCCGTAGTACGTACGCAGCGCTCGTCCACGTGTAGCGCGCAGGAGCACTGTTCTTTCTTTGTCTGGCGCATCCGAGGCAGGTATATTTATCGTACGTCCCGAGTCGAGGGATCCGTGCATTGCCCGAGCTTGTGGAACGCGCCGAGGCGGTGAAGTACGCAAAGCGCGTGGACATGTGTCGAGCGCGGCGGGCGAGCGTAAGTCATTGGCGCGCATGGTACACGCACGGGAGGGAGGTCCCGTGCCAATAGATGTCCAAAAAAAGTCTGACACTTCTCCTTCTCGCTCGTTTTTCGCCCGCCAGGTGACCCGCTCCAAGTCGTCTCATTCCTGAGCAGCACTAACTCCATATCGCTCGTCCTCATCACCGCACCCCCCGCAGACTCGCCCACTTTGAAAGCTTCAAACATTTCATAAATAGAGATATGCTGAGGATGTTAGAGATTACTTGTGAGTCTGCAATGACAGTCTACTTCTGCCACAACTCACGGATAAATTGCAGAATTTGGGGGGAGGGGAAGGGGGTTAAATGGACAAAATGCCCCGCCCGACGGCCAACTCATTCGCGCGGATGGCAAACTCATCCGTGCGGATGGCAAACTCATCCGCGCGGGCGAACTTCGATCACTGTATCAGCGAACGGATGGTCACACTGGCGCGTCAGCGGACCTCCGTAGTATCTTATCTCGTGAGGCGGATCCCGATCATACGGCCAGATCCGGCCACATCTGTTGGCCACCAATTTCCTGATGTGATTGTTTGGTTATGTGTGCTTTGTGTGTGCTGCTTCTGGCCCTCTTCGCTGCAAGGGACGATTTTACCTTTTATGACTTCGTTTAAAGTTCTTGACCCATATTTCGTACGAAGGGCTCAAGGCTGACTTCGAAAACGACGAGGATCTCATACTCCAGCTTTAAGCCTCCAAGACTGTGCTCGATGATCATTTCAAAGCCAGATCAATGCTCTGCTCAAAACAAATGTCGTTCCTGTAGTTTTGCGGGTTGTGTCATCTCATACTCATGGTTCACCTCAAAAGGATTTCACAGCCAGGTATCGTGTTCATTCAGCGCCGGGTTATTCTGGACGAATTGTGCGAGTACTATGGCCTCCCTCGTGAGGATTTAACGCTGTGCGACCCTGTTCAGTGGTAGTCTGTAGGTTACCGCGCCACCGGTGATCGCTGGTCTCACTTATCGAAGTTTGAATTTATTCCCACGACCCTTCGTCACCATTCAGCCATCCCAACGGCAAAATTCAAGTGCAAGAAGGTATTTGTTTGACTTTCCAAGCTTAACTGTAGCCTCAACACCCGTTTTTCTGCATTTTCTTCCACCAAAATCAATAAGGCTGGCTTGGTCATCTGCCGAGCCATCAAAACTCGGCATCCTTGTTCTTGACCTTCCCGCTGTAAGATCCACACGATAATGGCACATTTCAGGTCCAAAAGTATTGCCATCCACTGAAAGTGCCGAATGACAAGCTCTGAAATGTGATTTGAGACTCGAAAATTTGGTGATTTGTAATAAGAGGGACCAGAAATCGATGATTGCGGGAAAATGACAGACTACAACACACGAGGTACAAGTGAGAATGGTTGTAGTGTCTGTTTACAAGAGACTAGTTCAGTGGTGGGTTGCACGTAAAGTGCAATTTGCAAACCTTTACTGCCTCGCTCGCGATATACTCACTATTCCCGGTATGTTCTCGATCTCCAGTTTCAATGTAAGTCTGATGTTTTCCAGGGTCTGCTGTTGTTGTGGAGCGCATTTTTTTTTTCGGGTGGCCGCGACACCATATCTCTCAAATGTGCTAGTCTCAAGCCCTAGACCATCAGAACTCTGATAATTGTTAAGCAGCGCCTTCGTCTCGCCCGTAACGCCATGCAGGAGACCCTGGGGTAGCATTACTTTACCTTAACGTCGTAGACTCAATCCTATTAGCATTTGCAATACGACATTTTGAAACAGAAAAAACGGGCCGTTGAACCGCGGCCCGTGCCCGTTGAATACCCGTTGAATCAACGGCCGTTGCCGTCGCGGCAACGGGTGGCAGCCCTAGTGCTGTGCCTCGCTTGTTGTAGTCTGGAGGGCGGCCTTATTATGTAATCTCGAAATTTTCGGTTGCCAAAGTCGAGTCCACAATGTGTCTTTCGCACTTTTTAAGCATCAGAAACATTAGGTGACCTGATTCAAGCTACTTTGTGTCTGAGTGCACGGCGCCAAAGGTGGAGAACAAGAATGCCAAACGTTGATGCACCGCCACACAGCAAACACCGAGATATTGTTTTGCGCAAAAAGACCAATAACGGGCACATTCCGCACAGGGAGAATAACTTTAAATACCATTACAACACACTTTCTCTCTTAGCCCTTGTTGGTAGGACTACTGCAGGTGTGGAAAGGCCGTGGGAATACGTTCAAACTCCGATGATTATGTAATAAGTCTACCCTCCCTACATCAGTGGTGCGGTTAACTACAGACTAGTGTTTTTACACACCTCTCAAGTCGTCTTCCCAAGCTGACACAGTGATTCAGCCATGAAAGTGCTCACCTTCATCAAGAAGATAGAATCTCTCGCGCCGCTTCTGCCAGATAATAGATTCTGCCGCAGAAGCCTCAGAGGACGACAACGAGCTCCACCGTGTGCTCACCGACACATGCGGCATCGATGATTCGCCCTGGGGCACGCTCAACCGCCAGCTCGACAAGCTATTCGGCGCGGATACCCGCGAGAATGGCCATCTCAGGTACATCCGCCGCGGTGAGCACGGCATGTCCTTTGTTGCGGAGCATCTCGCTGGCCTCAACTGGAAGTCTGGCGACTACCCTTTGGAGCTCGTGGAGCTCAAGCTGCAGCGCATCGTGGATGAGCTGGAGTATCTTTGGTGAGTACCGACAGCCTATTTGATTTATCATGGGCTAAGTGACTTTAGTGCTAAGGGCGCAGAGGTTGAAGCAGCGAAACCGAAGCAGCCTGTAAAGAAGCGCCCAAATCCAGCGGTCGAGAAGGCTGCGGATGGCATGTGAACCCTCTCGGCTATCGTCTTCGAACTTATCTTGCCGGCAGAAAACCTTGAGAACAAAACAAAGTTTAAGTCCACGGAACCCAGACAGAAGAGCGCGCCCACGGTTGTCGACCAGATCTTTCACGGCCGCCAGCGGCCTTGTGAGCGCCGCTGGATCCAAGTTGACGTCCAGCGCACAGCTTCCATTCACTGCTGACACCGGCCGAGTCGTGAATGGTACAAACAATCAACGAGTGCGGATATTTGGGTCCTAATTTTGCTTGACATTTTGTAAGCTGACAATTTCTCATCGCAAGATAAATATCGCAAACAAATCCACTTGTCGAAGCAATTAGCATCTTTCGGATGCATCCTGCGATTTGGGAAGCACACTGCTTCCACTATAGCCATGTTTGCTGCTCCGACACAAGTAGATGCAGGAATGCATTATCATAGAAGCATCCCTCCTTCCCGGCACCTTACAGGACAACGGCACGAGCACATCAATGGTTAGGTCCATGACAGTCTTCCCTGTGTTGGTGCCTACTCATCATGATTTGAGAACCACCATATGATTGCGATCCCACAGGACGAGGAAAGCCTTCTCTCAACCCCTCAAATATTGCATCTACTCGCCTGAGACCCCATATGGAGAACAGCACCGAAATCGACGCTATTTGGGGGAGCGTATCCCAAAGTGTTCTAGAAACCGAGGTGCGTGGCCTTCGTAGCTGCGTCAACTTGCGCCGACCCTCAATTGAAAGATAGTTCCGTCCATGCACGGTAGGTCGGCTAGAGCCTATTTTTCTCCCGGCGTTCATATTGAATCTTTGAGAAATATATATCCATCCTCGTCATACTGGCGGTCTGGTTTCCTCAGAAACGAAGGCCCGCCGGATGGAATATCCTCGCCTGGCTCGTTGTCACCATGTGTATACTGGGTGCGACGGCGATGGCGCTACAAGCCATAACCACCTCAAGGTGGTTGCGAATACTATACTCTGCTGCACGAGGCGATTCGACTCCAGAAGAAATAGCGGAGGAGTCCTTCCAACGCATTCACAACTTGACCACCCTTGCGGAACTTCTTCTTGTCACAAACAAGTGCGTAGAAGTTAATAATTGTTGGTTTCATCAGACGCTGACGTCTTATTGTTTACTCTAGTGCAATAGCGAATGGTCTCTTAATACTTAGATATTCCTTCGCTTGCAGCTCACAGGTTGATATAACTTGACAGATTTACCGCTGCTACGTTATCTGGAGAGCCAGCTTCAGAGTAGTAATTCTGTCTGTGTTGCTTTCCCTCGCGACGACGGGTGCGTGTACATCTTGGAATAAACGATGATTCCAGATTCACTTCTCCCATAGCATTTGGCTATGTGCCAGCCTGTCACTTATATTTTACTCCGGATGTTCTGCTCGATGTCAGTCAGACCTTTCTTCGGGATGATGCTCGCAGCGACTGCTACTGTGACTATCCTCACGGTCGGGCGGATGTGGTATGCACAGCGGAACTTGAAAACTATGGGGCAGACCAAGTTTCTTCGGCGAAACGAAAAGGCAATCGCTCTGCACTTCGTTTTTCTGCTGATCTGGCTGGAACTTTCTCGTTAACCTGAATTCAGACTCGAATCGGCTGTGATTTACCTTGTCTGCAACTCCGCCATCATACTCGAGTTTGCCATTACAGGATCAGCTGCAGAACTAACTGCACTGAACGCGTCTCTTGCCATTAGTGGACCATTGCTAGTCGGTATAGAAGTTCTAGGCTTTGAATAGACACTTACCTGCCTCATAGAACATAATGCCAGCCCTATTGATCGTGCAGGTTTTGGCGCCCGTCACACTAGGCGCGGCTAAGGGTTTAGACCACCTCGCTTGGCGAGGCGCCAAACCTGCCGAGGCAGATCAACGGGTCTCGCTAAGGTCCGGTCTCGGACCCGGTTGAACGCAGTGTATTAAATTGCTATTCCAACCTTCTGCTTTTGGCATCATCCTTGGAAGTCAGATTCAACGTGTGACCACTACTTTTCTACTTCCACTGCCAGAAATCTCTGGCGACAAGAGAGCTGATTTTGAACCAATCCTGTGATTTACCTACTCCATACTCTTTGGGAGTCGGTCTACGATAAGAGTGAACTAAGGTCGTCACGATGACTATAAATTTGACGCGGGAGTCCTAGGGTGCGTAATGATAATCATCGGATTCAATGGTGTGCGTGTACTCTTGAATTTCGTTGATGTAGGGCAGATTGACATACTATCGAGGCAGATTGCCGCCCATTACATGGTAGGTCTTCTCATAGATAATTAATACTGGGACTTCTTGGGCATCGCATATTCCACTCTCCTTGATTCCCCACCCCCAACTTTAAGATGACTGTTTTCTGGATCGCTCTTTTCGCTGCCCCACTCCTTTTCAAAATCAATTCCGGTACGACCGCTCAGGCTCTGTATCTCTTCGAAGCTTGAATATGTCGCGTTTAGCCCACGCATGGAGCCTCCATCTCAGAACCGAATCTGACTCTGACGACTCTGGAAGCGCCTGCAATGCCATCTGTGCTCCTGTGGGCGACGCTGCATTTCAAGTATATATGCTCAACCGCTATCTATACCACTTATCAGACGTTGACATCGCCGTTCACAGAGCGCCACAGGCAAAAATGACACATACTGCACGGACTCCTTCGTCCTACAATACGCGCAGTGCCGCGACTGCGGTGATCAGCTGGACCCAGACGAGGCCCAGGATTCGCAAGCTGAGATCGACAGTGGGTCTTCCCGGCCTTCTCTTCGTATTCTGCTGACATCACTCGCGCCAGCGTTCGTCGAGGACTGCACGGCCGACGGGCATGGTGATACGCTGACGGCACGTCCAAGAGCGCGAGCTGAATAAATCAAGCAAGCAACTCCCAGGGCAACCGTAAGACGAAATATGTGCGAGTGGGTCATACCATCCTCAGTACTCGTTGGGGGAGGAAAGGAATAGAAAGGGAGATAGGATGTGTTTGCATTGCCAGAATGACGTGCAGAGATGGGGACGATGAGCAAGATGTGGACGACGAGGGATAACGCGAGAGCATAGAGGGTAGAGGTGAGCATGAGCGACGACGAGGAGTCAAGACGGCGGCATACGAAAGCTGGGGCGAAAGCGATACAATAACTTGTGTAAAGGGAAATACAGGGACTATATATATAATAGAAAAGGTAATATAAAATAAAAGGAGAACTCCTGGAGGCTATGCGAGTCTCAACTAATGCACGCGACGGCATCGGGAATAATGCCGTAGACGCACATTCCCGTTGTCACTTGGCCGTGCAATAATTTGGTAAAAGGTATGGAAGTGTCGGAGATGTCGTGGAGAATGTGGACTACGTGTGAACGTTGACTGTATCACGGAAGAAGTAAGTCAGGTTGGTCGTGTTTGATTCGGGAGTCGGCAGATCGGACAATTCCGTGATCAGCGAGAGGCGATGCTCATCAATGGGGTGCATGGTGTGACTATCGCAGGGTCCTTCAAAGGATCTGCTGGTCCTGCTGGAGGAGGCTCAACCGCCTCGCAATCCCCAGCATCGCCGTCTCCTACCGCTTCTAATCCCGCCGTCTCGGGCCAGGGCAATACCAAGTCAAACGGCGGTTGTGGTTCAGTTCGAACGATGGGCGAACAAACTATTTTGTTCGGAATTTGCGCTGGTGTTTTGCTGGGCCTCCTCTCGGGGTGTTGAATCTGTGTTCAGATATCTTGTCCAAAGTACTTGTAGCGTGAGTTGTATCCGGCTTTCTGATTGTAACAGCGATATCCGAGCTATCCGCTATATTCCTGACCATTTGAATTTTCGCGGAAGCGTGTGGTATTGGCATTCATCCTTCAGCGATTGTTTCGATGTACTAGGGCTGAGGAGACAACTGTAAAGACCAGTACCAGTTCTATTTTACAATTCGAGCTTGCATTACACAATCTCTGCGAGCTGAAGACAGATCTGCAAGGAAACAAGATGCATATATAACAATCAGGCGGCCGAAAACAAATCTAACCTCGGCCAATGCGTTCCGAGAAGCTATTCATAAGCCAGATGGTACCTACCTACACCAGAGCAGAGGCACGATACGAAGCCTTACAATACAAGTTGTGCGAGCTGACGCATGGAGGAGGTAAGGTTAGCATGATGGAACCGAGTCTATTAGAAAAGCAAACAGAAAAAGATATACATGCAGCGCGAATGGGGGGCGTATAATGCGAAAATAGCCAGATAGTTAGAGATCTGAACCATGGTGCGGTGCGGTCCAGCTACCGCACACGAGATGCGCCCAGCATTGCCTCACCAGCATGAATTGGGAGTATTTCCCCGACAAACTGCTTGCGCATCGGCTGCGTCTGCGCGGGTCAAGCTCATCCACACTCATCGCTCAGTATCATCATGGGCGTATTGGGGATGCTCCCCGGCGCGCTCGACCACCGCTGCAAGCTCTTCCGCCCATAGCGCCCATCGTGCGCATGTTCAGGTTCCACACGAACGCCATATGGACAGCGACCGAAGATGGCTATCCTCCGCACGCGAGTCGCCGCTGGTGGCCGTGCGCGAGCGGATTCGTGCGGGGTAGGCCTAAAGCGCCCGGGGCTCCTTGAAGGCGTACCCGACGTAGCGAAAAGCCCTCCGTCTCTTCCGGCTACTAACTGCGCATCTCGCTATGAGCCCGCAGCACCAGCGCCGGTCTTCGTGGAGGGGGATGACGAGTCCACTGTTCTTACAAGCACACGCATAAGACTGGGGAGAGGAAGCACTCACCAAGTACTCTCCTCGTTAGCCGACGCCGTGAGTTTGTGTACGAGAACAACGCGGGGAGCTTGCAAGACGAGGTGCAAGGACGACTGTATACGACGGTCCTCGTTTTAGAGCACTTGGACCTGGAGCATAAGCAGAGCGTGGGGGTAGAGTTTTGGGAGGGAGAGGTGTTAGCGGACGACGGAAAGATGGAACGTGGCTCACGTATGCCCTTGTCGACTCGAGCACCAAGGGGAGATGCACCGCGTGCCGTAAGCGGTAACCTTCGTCTCCCGCTTTCCCTCCGCGGGCATGCGCTGCAGTGCGTGAAGAAGTGTGCACGGACAGAGGCAGATTACGTAGATGCAGAATGCATCCCCGCCCGCGATGCGGAGCGGCGTAGATCGGCGCGCGATGTTCCTCAAGTGCAAGCAGACGCGGGGTGCGAGTGGCGCTGCGAGAGTCGAGACTGAGTGAAATGTACTAGAGGCGGCTGCGAGCGTGGTCATAAGTGTATCAAGCAACTTCGGGCGGGCGGGGTGCTGTGGGTGAGTGTGGGTGAGTGTGTACGACGCTGTGGAGGTACGCATGGTGCTCCTGGGAGTTCTGTGGAACTCCGAGTAGAGGCTTTTGGCGACGAGGGATCAGACTTCCGGCCGTTGCTGGCATCACCGGAAAATACCGGACCTTCATATAACACAGCCACTCCATCATTCTCTTCCCACCACCCCGCTCCTGACTTCAGCCAGAACCTCTCGAGCTCGTTGTATCTCCACGTTAAGCTCGACCTCGGATCAAGTTGATATCGATCTCTGACTTGACCTGCCAACAGGACATCTGAGGACAATCTGGATTTTCTTCAATTTTCTTTGCCACTTTTCTGATACCGTTCACTGGCATTCAGAACAAACAACCTCTCCCTTGACACTCTTCCATCCGAGCCAAATGGCACAGGCAAGAATGTGAGGAAACTGTTGCCTTTCAAACTTTGCACCCTACGCGTCGCTAAACTCTTGATGCATATCACGACGAGGCCAATCGGTTGCTTTCACGATTAATTGACACGAATCTTGACAGCTTCCCGATCAGGTTTTTAAGAGAGCTCGGATGTACATTCTAAAAAGCCCTTCTCGTCTCTCCCTCATTGTGTTTTTTTTTGGAAAGGCTCCTCATGCTCGCCCCAACACCCACTTTCTTTTTTCTTATAGCCTCATTATTAGCGGTCCTTCCTTCCGCGGCGAACGCGGCACACGCGCCCGCAGGACAGAAGATGATCTTTGGGGTGCAGACGGTCGTTAATGCTAGTGGTATGTCATTACGCCTTAAGGATCTTATTCGTTTACTGACAGTCGCTCTTGCCTGTCCAGATCTCTGCCTATTCGGACACAGTGACATGTCGGTAGCTGTTGGCAACTGCGCCAACCCCCCAGAAGCTATAGCTTGGGCAGTCACCGCTGGCTCCGCCGCGTCCACGACACCCCCTCTGGGCACCATCACGCACCAGTTTATCCCAACGGCCACCAACCCTTTCAATGGAACATTCTGTTTAGCCGTGAATGTCACAACGTCCAACATCGCAACTGTGCAAGACGGAACCACTGTGGTCCTGAAACCATGCGTTAGCACGGATGTGACACAAAAGTGGGCGGTGCGAGAGGGAGATGGTACAATTCGTCTGGGGAACGGGAACAAGTGCCTGCATCCGGTCTTCCGTACGGTGGACTACACTATGCAGGTTACGACCTGTGCTGCTGGTCAGTTCCAAATATTCTTCCTCGCGGTTTGTTGAGAGCGAGCTTGATAGGAAACATGGACCAAAAATGGGCACCCGTACCCAAGCCTCCAAGCAGAGGCATAACTGGTTACGAGTGAGTCGATTTGCGTATTAGTGGGATCACTGGACACTGTCTTACCTTCCCTATTCCGCGTTTTCAAGGCCTGGTTCAGCTGATATGATCATTTACCGCTTCGGTGATTATCCTTTCCCAAAATCCTCAGATATCGTCTTAATACCTGTTTATTTGTCGTCCCAGATTCGAAAATTATCGAGTGCTTCACTGCTCCATTGGGCGGCATGGTTGGAGGCATCGTCACCTTGACAGACTGCACAGCCTCCAGCGGACGTCCCGAAGTGAACATACAGAACTTGACTTTCGTAGCAGGAAACTCCTTCGTTGGGAAAGGCTCTCCTGGCGCAATAACCGTGGACTTGACTGGACCGAATTGTTTCGATGTGGTGACACAAACTACGAACAACACGAGCGTGGATTTTCTGGGGCTCCGACCGTGCAATGGGTAAGGAACCACCCATCAAGCTCTCTCGATGAACACCGTTCACTTTTTACATTATCAATAGTTCCCTCACGCAACAGTGGCAGGGAAACAACGATTCGACAATCAGTCTTGCCAATACCAACAAGTGTATCTCGGGAGCGCTTGTTCGTAACACCAAGGTGCGTCATTCAATAGCCATTTAATGCCCCTTGAAATACTGATTATTGGCTTCGTGGTCACTACTGTATAGTTACAGGTTGTGGACTGCATCCCCGGAAATTTGAACCAGACCTGGACTACTGAACAGGTACCAAAGAGTCCGTCGTTCTGAACTTCAGCCGCCGTGTTACTTTCTACGTTATTCAATCTACTACATAATTCATCCTATCAGAGTCCGATCGAACTTGAATGTGGAGGAATGGTGGGGACGCAATATCCAGATGTCCGTCGAAATGACAAGGACCAATTCTCAGGTTGACATCGTCCTCGACAGAGCGCCATAGGGAACAGTGACACATACTGCACAGACTTCTTTCTTCTACAATATGCGCAGTGCCTCGACTGCGGTGATGAGCTCAAGGCCGTCACGGATCTGGATGAGGCCCAGAATTCGCAGGCCACGATCGACAGTGTTCTAGTCTGACAAGCGATGTGTTGCGAGAAACTAATATTCATAATTCAGATGGTACCTACCTATATCATAGCACACGCCAGGAGCGATACTACCCGTGCAATATAAGTGGTGCGAGTCGACGCACCGAGGAGGTAAGAGCATGATGGAACCGAATTTGTGAGGGCATCGAAAACCAACCAGGAAAAGATATACCCACGTGCAGCTCCCACCAGCATGAGTTGGACATTTCTCCGACAAACTGCTCTCCCGGTGCAGCCGCCCATCGAATGTGTCTGCGTGCGGCACGTCAGCTCCGTCTGTGCGGGTCAAGCTCATTCACATGCCGGTGGTATGTGACCTAAGCAACGATGAAGTTTGGTGAGCGATAATTTGACTCTTGCTGTGTTTGCTGATTCTTCAGTCTTTGCAGATCCAAATTTTACAGGGTTTCCTTCGGAGGCATTCGCCTTTGTGGCCATCGCGCTTCTTTCACCGGACGCCCGCGCCATGTCACGCATGACCGCGGCGGAGTTGTCTTGTCTAGCGCGTGCCCTATTGGCCGCCGCTGAATGTGGCATAGCGAACGCCGTATCAGCGGCCGCTGAATCTCGCTGCGGCGGCCCCTTATTGGTGGCCGCTAAAATTTCTCCCGATGGGTGTGAATCACCTCTACGGTCTTTCCTTTTTTTTTTTTTTCACAGGACGTATTGGCTCTTTCCGCTGTTGCCGAATTGCGCGACGGAATTTTGTAAAGCCCGTCCGACATTGATATCTTTCTAATCTTTCTAATAACTCCTGAAGTTGGTTTAACTGTACAGCTCCAGTTTCCTATTGTCAGGCTGTATCCTGCACGATCGAGATGACCAGGGTAAAGGTCATTGCAGGTCCGTAAAGTGTATTGTGCAAAGTGGTAACTGTTGAACCCCTTCCATTTGGCAATTCAGTATCCTGCCTATCGCGCGAAAGGTACGTCCATCCGCAGCTTAAATGGTGATAGGTTCACTCGATGTATAGGTCTTGAATCTGGCTCGGTCTGAGCAGAAATGCGAAGTCGCGGCGGAGTCGGCCATATGATCGCCCTTATGTTTGGTGACCGCAAGTGCATTTCCCGTGGAAATAACGAATGCGACATTGTCGTCCATCGCAGCGGGAGCATGATTTGCTCCCGATTTCAGTTACAGGTGGTCCCATTGCTGTCTTTCCTCCCCCTCGCTTCCAAAAAATCCGATTTCATGACTTTTGGGTACTTCACCTTGGCTTATCCCTTGGATTGCCTGCTTCATGCCATAGGCAAAAAACAGGGAATCAGCAGCTCTCAAACTGGACGAAGCTCTATTTTTTCGGAGAAAAATATTTATATACATTTACGCGTAGGAGGAAGTGAAATATTTCTCTTCACCCTCGGGTATTTACCGATGGGCTCCCCGAAATCTACCGATAATGCGACTGGATTGGCCAAGGCTGGGCATGGGCGACAACTCCATCGGGGCTCGAAAACATTGCAGTGAAATTATGTCTCATTCCGTAGATGCACTAACACGAACTCCTTCCGAGCACTATTTTACCGTAATAGGCCATTTTTCTTATGTTTTATATATATTTATCATTTTGTCAAATTTTGTGTAACTCAAAAATTGTTTTCCCGCCCTGTGGCTCCTTCCAAAACATAAGCGCTTCATTCCCATAAAGTCACCGCCACCAACCTAAATTCGGCCGAAATAGCACGGTAGATGCAAATTGATACATCCGCAAAATAAAAAGGGACCTGTGAAATTCCTGACGCGAATTCCAAGAGTCGAACCGATGCGATGCCAAATGGTCCGGGGAACCTACCACAGCAGCTTGTGAAGTTGGCTCGGTGACCGATTTAAGAAGCGGATTATCAGCTCTGCGATGGGACTAGATTTTTAAAGCCTTGAATTAGACCTTGGAGAATTTACGAAGGTGCATGGCCCTGATGATGGGCAGCTGTCATCAATGCAAATTCCATCGCCGCTGACCCTTTCACTAGACGTATCAAGCAGCGGAAATGTAACTTACTAACATCGAGTCGTCGAGATCCCCAAATGATTTCGGCGTGCGACGCCTGCGCTTTCTTGACTTCTGGGTGGCAGAACTGAGTTACTACGGAAGAAAAACAAACATAATATTCGCTTCCTGAACACTGGGTATCTACGCCTTTATCCTCAGACCCAATAAAATCAATAGACAAGATATACTCAGCGATCATATGTACTATGACTATCTATGAATATAAACGTCGGGAGCAGCGGGCGAAATTGCCTGATTACAGGACAGACAGTTTTGCATGGCGATCAGTCGAAGTTACCAGGTTATCCGCGGTTTGTGCTTGCAGGGAAGGAGAGGTGTTCGGCGCCGACAGGGTCTCCAGCTTGTGCAAGCTCGATTCCGCAATATCGGGCTCGTTGTTCGAAGCTGTGGAAACCATCGATGAGGTGCCGGTTGATTGACCAAGACCTCCGTTCTCAATCACCTGGTGAGTCTGTGGATGGTCTTGCTGTTGTGTGTGTGACGATCTGTCCAGTCGCCTTTCGACCGACGCAGCATCCCTCATCCGCGACGAACGAACAAAGAGGGGGTGGGCAGGTGCCCACATTTCCCTCGCTTGAATGGGGTTGCCCCGCCGGAGTATGATCTCGCCAATTCCTACCATACACTCCGCTCTGATGCGGTGTATGTCCATCTTGGTCCTTCCTTGAAGTGCAGTGTCAAAGAGATGAAGGGCAGTTTCATCGTCTCCCAAGGCCACGTGTACGTCTGCAAGGCGCCGAAGAGCGTATAAGACGCCCACAGCATCCTTATTATTATTCACGAACGCCAAGTATATCACTGCCCAGCGGAAGGTGTCCATTACTCCGTGCATTCTGTGCGCTGGGTCAGCGAGAGCTGCCAAGCAACATCCTGCCAGGGCCGGAAAGGTGTCTCGACTCTTCAACAGACATTCCAAAAGTGCAACCCGAGCATTCTCGGTGTCTCCACAGTAGAGCTTGAGTTCGGCTGCTGCCCAGGAGCACACTATATTTCTCGGAGAGCCAAGTGTCGCATATACAGTTTCAGCTGCAGTCAAATTGGAAATGATATCGGCCACTTCGCCCTCCGCGAGGATATCCATCGCCACGAGACTGCAGAGGGAATGCGCGTGATACTGAGGAGAGCATACCGGAGACGTCCTTTTAACCATCTCTGCGTATAGTTGGCGTGCTTCCAGGTATTCGCTTTTCTGGGAGTGGATCTCTGCTCGAAGATCGAGGATTCCTAGATACCTGTCGGAGCCCTCCATTCCGACCGATTTCAATAGCTCTCCTCCGTGCATACAGAGCTCAAGGCCTTTGGATAGATTTCCCCTCCAGACGTGAGCACAGGCCTCCCCTTCAATCCAGGAGTGCTCCCAATGATCCGTCGATATGAACCCCGCAACCCAAGGGGGAATCGGGATTAAAATTTTGTACTCAGGGTCGATTTGGGGTGTAAAAATGGGTGGGGAATCGATATTTGCAAGTTTCAGGTCGATCTGACTTGTGGTTGTCGAGATATCCCAATTTTGATGGGAAGATCGAATATTTTTCCGATTTTTTTTGACATTTTCCCCCAAACGTACGCATTCATAGGAACGTTTTTGGGAAAAAAATCGGCTGACCCCCCCCCCCCCCGTGGGAAAATTTAAGAAAAAAAATCGAATAAATCGGAAAAATTCAAATCGCGATTGCCAGCCATCATTTTAGGCGGAATTCGACCTGACTCCGAAATTTTAAAGTTAGTTCCCCCTTGCCGCAACCCCTCGGGCTTTGTGCACCACTTCGATGATCCAGTCTGGATTGAAGCATCGGAATGCAATTTGTTGTTCAGTTTGGAGAGCCACCAATTGAAGGTGAATATCATCCGCTTGCTGTGCCAAAGCGAATGCCCATTTGTTGAATTCTACGGCCCTGGATATGTTCCGGTATCTGGGCAGCATATAATGATATGCCACTGCATTGTAGAAATTCACAGCTGTATTTCTAGCAATCAGTCCAAGGTCAGTTTACCAGAGAAATAATGTCACCTTCCGCCACAGGGGCACCTCCAGCATTGAAGTACTGAACCCCCTCGTCGATCAAAGCGTCGGGATCCTGGATCAAGTGATAATATGCATTCCGAAGAATTCTGCACCGGTATTTCCATCGCAACGCTGCGTCATCCGTCTCTTCGATTAAACGAGGAACTTTCCGTAGAAGTGGATTGTCACCCTTTAGCATGGTCACTGAGAAAAAATGCAGTGTGACGATGTTATGTCCGATTTCGACCAATGTAGATTTTGCTTCCATCAATAAACCTTGCAGGATGAGCTGGTTGATATTTCCAAGGTGACTAACCAGGTCCGGGCCAAGATTCCCAGAGGCTAGTTCACGCTTGGAGCTCCAGACCTCAAGCAGGTCTTGGAAATATATCCGGAGGGGCCTAGAGAAAGAGAGTGAAGGTGGATAGGCCCGCCTTATGTATTCACGAATGGGGGTCAATGCCTTTAGGCGGCCTTTGACATCTATGTAGGCCAGCGACGTGCCGAGCAACACTGACTGGCAGTGACGAACGTCAGGAAGGGGCACCTTGCTTGCGATGATGTCCTCTGCCCTGATTCCATCGGGGAGCAAGGACAAAAGAGAGATGAGATTTTTCGCATGTGGGGACGAGGAAATGCGTGGACTGCTGAGCGAAAGGCTTATGGACTTCTCGAGATTGGAATATTTGTCCAGTCCCTCTGAAACAAGCGTGGTGTTTTACGTCTGCCAGCGAGCCAAGGTGCTCGAATATCCTTCAAATGATGCTATATTGGCCATCAGGCTCACAGCGAGGGGGAGACTGCCCGACAGATCCAGCAGGTCATCGAAAGCCGATTTTTCATTGCTCCCAGGTTCATCAGCGACTTCAACGAATATCTGCCGGGAGGCAGCAGGAGAGAGAGGCTCCAGGGGAGCGAGGAATGGTCGATTCCATTTCACTTTCCCAGGCCGTTCGGCTCCTCGCATTGTGACCTACAGATACATCAGCATTGGGTGTAGCGATATGACAGGTTGACTCACCAGCAAGGCAAGACTCGGAATATCGGCCAAGAGGGATAAAAGTTCTTCAACTTGTGCCCGAGATTCCAACGGTTCCCACGGTGTTTCAAAATTATCAAGCACCACAAGACACGACCCGCATTGTTCAAAATGCCACACAATTGTCTTCAAGAGATTGCTGGCAGGCTTCAGTCCCAAAGGAAAACTAATGTTGGTCACCAATTCTCCCCATGTGCTGGCTGATTCGCACGAGATGAAATGCATGAGGCCATATTTCTCCATTATGGCAGGGTGGTGCAGTGCGGCCATGGCTAAAGTCGTCTTCCCCATCCCGCCGGGTCCCAGTATGGCTACCCGGGCTAGATTACACAGAAGGTTGTCGGTGAGATCCTTAAGCTCAGACTCCCGGCCATAGAATATTTTCGGGGACACGGGGAGTAGCGAAAGAGAACCAGAGCTGTGGTGGGGTTGAATCAGTGCCGATGAAAGAGACCAATTTTATTCACCTGATGTTCAAGGAACTTCTTCCAATCTGTCGGGTACTATCAGATCACAGGAACGCAGCTCGTGAACAACGCCCACCGAAGATGCATTGTCACTTGAACCACTGTGGAGTGAAATCAGTGCAAGGATGTCTTGATGCCGCCTCTCAGTGTCAGTTGTGAACTCGGCAAGAGCGCTTGTAATTCCAACTCCAGATTCCATCTGCCAAAGAAGGGGTAAGCGTCGGTATCGTCCCCAACTGCAACCTACGGTAAAAATCTGCAAATTGGCTTTGAGTTCAGCCTCGCAGCGATCCAACTCGGCCACGATTTCGTTTTGTTTGAAAAGGCGCTTGATTGTCCCCAGCTCTCCGTGCGCTCTCAAACAAGCATGGAACTTTTGAAGCGTGCTGGGACGCGACACAAGTTAAGGGGCAAAGATTTATGAGGCACATTGGACTTACAGGGAACATTGAGCGATCTGATCCAGTATCCTCGGGGATCGAATGTCGTCTGAGTGCATACACAAGCTCATGAGTGCGTAGAGCAACTGGTGAACCTCCTCCATCATGCGGAGGCATCGTTCCTTTTGAAACTTTGTGGCCTACAATCTCATTGAAACAAGACGGGGATACGCTATCTGACTGCTCTACCTGCACACAGGGAATGATAGTCAAAGAGAGCGTGCAGAAGCTGTCGACAAAAGGTATCTGGGTTGCAGCTGCAACATCGTGAAGGGCATTCGCCGCTACGGCAGTGTACTGCAGAATTTTGTTGAGGGTGTCGAAGGACTTGGGGAGCATCGCTGATGATAGTGGGAAGGTGCTTGACGGGACTGCGTATTCGTGGGGTGTGCCACTTATACTCGACGACCGCGATATTTTCGTACGCAGTGACACCAAATAGGGCAAAAATACTCGTGGGGGCCCATAGATTCCATCATTAACAGGTCAAGGAGTGTTGCATTATCACGGTGTCAGAAGATTGCTTGAGACTGGTGGAGTGGGTCTGCTGTGAGCCATTTTTGACGATAGGAACTCGATGTGTGGTGTTGACCTTCTACTGAATCCGATGACCCTTGATCTGTGCCTGCCTTCGAAATGACACAACAGAGATGTGCGCCATTGGCACAGACAGTGAAGCCGCCCCTGATGCTGGTAGTTGAGTCCTGTGCGTGTCTTCCTGCATCAAGCCAAGGTTCTATCTCGCCTGAAGATCGAGTCTGCTGACATGGCCTGTGAGCTGTGGCTGCGATGGGAGCTGGTGGAAGGAAATTCGGTATCTGAATAGACACACAAGCGGGGAGACGTTGATAGGTACCCACAGGAGAAAAGGTAGAGATGTGTTCTGCCACGCTCACAAGTCTTTGTGATGGCGGATTGCAACATTAGAATAAGCGTATGATGGTGTCGCGACAGAGACAGTGAGGTACCTGGGCTCTGTGATTTGCTATGCGAGACAGGAACAACCGCAAAGATGTGTTCTAGCATGCCACCGCATCTTCCTGATCAAGGATTACAGATTAGAATAGCTAGAGCGACCTGAGACGAGCAATGCTGCAGAGATGGGCACTGCCATTTCGCGCGCACGAGAAGATGATGGCAGCACACACGCGCACAAGAAAAAACATGATACCGAGTCTAGCGCACTAGGCACAGCCCTGAGACGTACATCGGGAGGATTATGATTGCTTGGATAACTGCCAGCGCAAACCAGCCTGACAGAAGGTGGGTCCACAACGCCAGAGAAACCAGCCCAGGGCACCTCAGAACCCGTAGACGGGAGCAAAGATCCAGGGATGAAACGGATGCACCACAATTTCGTCTGAGGGTCGAAGAAGCGTAGGCAGGGGGGAGAAGGCCAGAACCCTGATCAATGTCCATGATTTCAATGATACTGGTCTCGCTCTCACTCTGCAAATATTTCAGTGTACCTGAAATCTTTAATATCAGCCACAGAATGGGTGCCCCTGAAATTGAATCGTTCTGACCGAGATCAATTAAAAGGGTCATTTCTGATCCGTTTTCAGATGGTTGGAAACTTGAGCATGAAACCAAACTCACGAGACTTAGAATTCATTCTCAAGCCGTAAATGAATGGATAGTGGCGCCGGAACGGGATCATCACTAGTATTGCCGTGGTCCGGTTCTGAACTGCTGGCGAACCTGAACTGAATCTGAACCGAACCTAAAGTTCAGTGGCTGTGAACTTCACTGGACCGAACCGAAGGTCCAGTTCAAGGTTCACATATTTTCAAAATATCTCGAACCGGTTCGAACCTTTCGAACATGAACAGATTTTCACGCCCCGAAGTAAATAAAAAAACATTTAGGTGGACGCATTCTCTCCGTAGAACTATTGAATCCCTTTAGGCCCACCTCAGACACATTCCGTCTGAAAATCCTCCAAACAGCCTGAAAATGAGCTTGGAATGATTATTTCGAGACCTGTGATTGCTTCAAACTGCCATCGCACAGGCACGATTCAATAAATTGTGGAATTGAGCATTACTAACGAGTCTGTCGGTCAATGCAGAGATAATCATACTGCGGAGGAACTGGAAGGGAATTTGAGTGCATCTTGTGAGTGGGAATAAAAAAACGGGTTCGATCCAGGTCCGGACCAGAACTGGACCTGAACCCGGGTCCGGTTCAAAGTTCAGTAAATTCCGTGAACCGAGCTTGAAGTCCAGTTCAAGCTTCAGCGAATTCCGTGAACCGAACTCAAGGTCCAGTTCGAGGTTCGGAAAATTTGGGCGCTGAACTTGATCGAACTGGACCGTGTGAATACTAATCCACAGAACAGGTGTCATGGCAGTATGGGCCTTCATCGCAGGATAAAACTCAGGATAAATTTGCCCGGCGCAGTCCCTTTCGGAACATGCCGAGCTGAACTCTGATTGGCGGCAGCATGTCGTTGACACCTGTCAAGTTGGCAGTCAAAATGTTCAGTACACGTACTTATAAATCCCGCGCAGATTCTGAATCAAAATTCTGTTGGAGAAATTCTGTTCGAGTCCCGATGTGATACCCAGGATATTTCAGATCTTCCCTTGATGCGCTTGTTGTGGGCTTTCGGGAGTGATGAATGTTGAGACTCTTTGAGTTTGCAGACGGTTCCCTCCACTTCTGCCGTTGGTTCATGGACATTGGATCCCTTAGCGGATCTCTCCCACTGCGGCATGAAAGCTCTCGCGGAAATCATGCCATACACATGACAAAGCTTCTGTTGAGATAAGAGCAAGGAGGGTGAATTAGAAGTAGAGATAGAATATGATTGCAATAGCACTGTTTGTGAGAAGGCTGCTTTAGAGTAATCAGATGCTCTAGCAGGATGCTACAGTGAGCTTATATACTACAGAATATGTATCTAGAAAGTTCCACGTGTATCTACTTGAACTGTCCATTAGTAATAACCTTATCAATCAATGTCCGATGGCCGAGCTGCTATTAATAATTCCAACAGCTTCTATGCCAATTCTTACCAGTTTACGGTCGCACAAGCGCCGACTATGATTCGCAAGGTAAATATGTCGCCAAAGGATCAAGTTGCACAGAACGGCTCCGAATATGTTCGGAGCCGGTGCAAAGATTCAGAAGATAAATAAGTAGAGAGATTGGACCGTTGAAAAAGACACCGGTACATAAGGGATTCTCCGCGACTATCCTTATTGGCCGTATGTTTGGATGGAAAACTGGAGGAAATCGGGCACAAGCGGAGGGATGCGACAGTTACTGTAGATGTGAAGGGGGATGTCCACAAGGAGAACATTACGTGCACACCGAAGTCGCCGTCTGATCGGACAGAAAACCAGAAAAGCTGGAAGCGCTCACACCACCCGTTGATTGGTCTCGAGTCGCATTAAATAGTTTTGGTGCGCATTGGATCTAACCCGGAACGAAAAGACGGTAAAAACTCGGTCATGGAGAGTACAAGCAGCAGAATGAACATGGAATGCAGCTCAATTTGTTCAGCGACTCCACACAGACGATAGGATGGAACATCAAATACAAGAACAACTCGTTTCATAGTGATCCGGATTGAATAGCCCGCCGCAAAGGATCAAGTCTTGTTCAGCGGCATCCGAGCCATGGAAAAAGACCGAGGGCTTGTGGACATGACCATGAAGGGTGAAAGTTAGTGGAAGGAGGAAATCCGGTTAGAATAACGGCAGTTGAGCGAAAGAGAAAGAAGCCGAGATAAAGGCCGGAAATGCGCGGCCATACCGAACAAGGAGTTTGAATACGGCCTGCAACCCCCAGGGAAGGGACTCAGCAGGAATGCAATGTTGAGTCGTTTGAGGCGTGTTCGCACCGGATAGGCGCATGGCTTCAGCCCGACAGGAGGAGCCCGTGATGGACGGGACGTGCACCCACGGGATGGTGCCGGGGAGGAGCTGGAAAAAAATGGTCTAATGTGGGTGACGGTTGCGACGATGAGCGAAAGGATGGCCTAGCGGTGGAGCACGGGAATGGGACGACTCCGAGATCGAGGAGGAAAGTCTGTTGGGAGGCGGTGACAACGACTAACGTTATGGAGATGGTGCCGCTCGGGAATGAGACGACTTGGAGCGCGTCACCGAGAGGGCGAACGACAAGCGAGAAGGAGAAGTGCCGGACTTTCCCTTTGGACATCTGCTGGCGCGCGACCTCCCTCCTCAGCGTGTACCATGCGCGCCGACGAACCACGCTCCCCCGCGCTCGACACACACAAGTGCACGCGCCTGTGTAGTTCACCGCCTCGGCGCGTTCCACAAGCTCGGGAATGTATGCATCCGCCGACTTGAGACGAACGTAAAATGATGTCGGCTCCTCAGATATGCCAGACAAGGAAAGAATGACCAGTGCTCTTCCGCGCTCTACGTGGGCGGGCGCTGCGTAGGGGCCGGCGACATACATCCCTGCCTGCGCCGTACGCTGCACGCCATATCCGTAGGTGCACCACCGGCGCACTCCCGCTTTCCCTCAACGCGTCATGCTTCGCCGAAGTGAGCTCGCTGACGCACGCTTTTGTCGACTCGGGCACCAAGGGGTGATGCACCGCGTGCTGTAAGCCATAACCTTCATCTCCCGCTTGCCCGCCATGCGCTGCGGCGCGTGATGAAGTGTGCGCAGGCGGAGGCAGATGATGACGTAGATGCAGAACATGTTCCCGTCTGCGATGCGGAGCGGCGTAGGCTGGCGCGCGAGGCTCCTCAAGTGAGCGCAGACGCAGGGTGCAAGTGGTACTGTGAGATTGAGCGCACGGCGCGGTGGAGGGGAAAAGGCGCGTGGTGTTCTAGAGCGTGGCCACAAGTGTATCCAGCCGCTTTGGGCGAGCGGGGTGCGATGGAGGCACGGATGGTGCTCGCGTGAGTTAAAGGCGAGCGAGGAGCAGAGATAGGAGCGGGAGATAGTTCGGGCAAGGTTCACGGGGAACTCGAGCCCGTGGTGACGACGCCTGGGATGAAACCGACCGCTGTTGGCAGCGACCGCGAGCGGCGCACGATTACAACCCCTAGGAAATCCAGGTCGTAGTCGTAATCCCACACGACGAGTGGCAGGTTTTCCTTAGCCCAATTGTTGATGCGAGGGTAGCCGTGGCTCAAGCAGCTTTGGAGCGCATCAGAGCATCGCTTCGCGTCCACCATCGCGAGACGGCCCAACGTTGGAGGTAGTCTCTTATAAACAGACGCTACAACGAGAAGCTCGTGCCTCGCTTGTTGTACGTTGGAGGTGGTATAACGTGCACTGTGTCGTAGAGATCGATCAAAAGGACCAGTCGTGAACCGGGCAAGCTGGTGAGGATAAAGTTGTCAAAGAGATGAATTGGTGTGGTGAGGGAGCTGACAAAGTCACGGACTGCGTCTGTCGACATGGTTCACGACGTCGTGGATCTGGGGCGAATTCAAGGACGAGGACCCACGCGACTCCCGCGACGGAGTTACAAACTGACGGGTCCGATTATCAGGACAAAACGCTGGGCTGCGTAGTCATCGCGGTATTTGCTTGAAGAGACTCGAGGTAGACCCGGTCAGAGCAAGTGACGGTGTGACGTCGCAATGACGTTTGATCATCAGATCGGCACTGCACGGTTTTTCAACTGACGCAGCAGTGTCACATGCAACAAGCTCATTGACGCAGCGGCCGGTCATCACCGCCGCACCTATCGACACCGATTTACACCAACCCCGCACCAGTATGCCGCCATACCCGTTTTTGTCCTCACCGTCACAGAATTTTCAACCATGAGCCTCGGCGGCGCTGTCGTTGCCAAAATGATTTGTCAAATATAATTGGGCCCTTCTTTCATCCATTCTACCTGACCTGTGGTAACACTACAACTCTAGGTGACTCGATGGTGCTTGCGGCGGTGATGAGCGCGTCACATCGGATCATTTGATTGCCGACCGTTGCACCGATGCCAAAATTTGTGGAAGTCAAACCAAGTGTTATTAGCGACTTGTGATACCTCAACAGCAACCATGAAATTCAAGCACTATAACGCCAACTATTCGAAGCCCACCTGTGACTACAGTCGTAGTCACAGGTAGGCCAAGGGGTGGGCAACGTACTATACCATTTCGACTGAAGGTTCAGGTGACGGTGACACCGAGATATTTTGACGTGTGCAAAAATCGCCTTTGATCAAAAGAAAATTTATCGGCCATCCCGGACATCCAAAAACCCAAAATTTGTGAACCTTCGGTCGAAATGGTACAGTAGTCGCATGTAGTCCAATGTCCATGCGACTACGTCCGCTCTATGCCGGCGATCGCCCCTATTTTACTGCGGGGTCCGCGGGCACAACGAGTGGGGATAGTAGTGCGACTAAGATGACGGATAACGGCACGGGACGATCGTTTACTCGTGGACGAACACATGTTACTTACTTATCACCCCATGAGCGCGGTGGATTCCCTACGTGTATTTCTATGTGACGCGACTCGAACAGTACAGGCACTATAATACATGCGTATACGCTTATACCGTGCACATCCTCCCGATAAATAACAGGATTACAGCAGCGACCATAGCTAGCAAGGGCCCCGCTAGTTTAGGAGCCAGCCTCCACAATGCGGCGCGGCGACCTGCGGATATGGTCTCGTGGAACTGCGCCGTGTGGTTAACCTTGGGAAAATCCACCGCCGGTGTTTCCTTCCCCAGGAAATTGCACAGAGGCGTCCAACCTTCCCTGACCTCAAACTCCAGCAGTCTGTCCATCGGCGTCAAGCGTCGCACCTCTTCGTAATGTTCGAGAAAACCAGCTTTCGCGATGTCTTCTGTGAGATATTCAGTCTTGTACATCGCCAGCCGCCCGAGACGCGCAAGCTCTTGTTGACCCCCCAGAAATTGAGGATCGAGCCAGGCATTCAACCTTTGCCGGAGCGTAGGTCTCTGGATCTCCAATACGGTTGCATGATACGACTTCCACCAGCTCTCCGGGCTTCGATTCGTCAGTACAACCTTCGCCTCGGGGTACGCCGCGATGAGCTCCTCTGCAAACAAGATGTGCGGCATGTCTGCTATGGCCTGTGGGTTCGTGATCACCGTCAGCATTCATTTAATTGTCCCAATAACCTATGCGTTTACCTGGCAGTCCCCAAGCAGACGATCCCACTCCTCCCGTCCATAGGGTGTTCCTTCCCCAAAGAATTTGGCCTTGATCGCCTGAATCCACAGATTTATCTCTTCCGTACGGGAGAATGCCGAAAATCCATGGTTGGTGCGCACGTATCCGAGCGTCTCGAGCGCGATCTTCAACGCTGAATATTATAATGTGAGTTTTTCGATGCAGGCTGAAGATGGCGGCAGACTCACATGCGGTCCCGGTTCGCGGAAATCCCAGGGCCAGCACCTGCATAGGCACCGTGCGCTGCATAGGTAGCTTGTTGCCGCTGGTGTGGGGTGCCATTTGTGGAGAGAGTGACAGCTGCATCCCGTATTAATGGGTGCCGACCAGGCTGGCTGCATGATCCGACAGGTAGGATCTTCAACTAGTTTCATTTGGCTCTTCTAGACTGCGTCCACGACCTCTGTCCCTGAGGCTGTCGTGTATCGCTGCACATCTGGCGTGTCTATTTCTGTAGCATGCACTCTCAAACTCCGCGCAGACCATTCCAACATCTTTTAGCATAAGCCGACTATCGAAATTCGGTGTACAGGTAATACAATTTGGAGCCGAGGACGCGAGCAGAATCACTCTTTGAGCAGTGGAGCCTCGTCGGGCAATTGTTTCCCTTTATATCCCACGGGCAGATGCGTACCAGGCTCAGCGTCTAAATAGCTTCAATGGCTTCACCTTCCCCACGCCAATCGCATCCAAAGGTAAGTTATCACGGCTGACAGAGTTCTGGGCGCGCTGGCATGTCAAATTGACATGGTGCATAGGCAGATGAGAGAGATGCAAGATTCGACATGCTTTGCGTCAGGGGAAACGACACGGAAAGATCCGCCTTGGCCAAGAATGGAGACATGGGTATCACCGGGGGCAACAATCGACGCATGCAGACCTCATATTCGATGAAGGCATGTGGTCCACATGTCGTCGACCCATGTCACGAAGGTGACAAGGACCTTGGAGGCAGCTTTGTTTTTCTTTGAGTTGCCCCCAAAAAACAAAGCTGCCTCAAAGGTCCTACAGGGCGACCCCGGTTTTGCTGATGATCATAATATGTTGGGCCATTTACAACGAGTCCGCGCTGGAGCAGCGTTGAATGAAGTGTATGAACCCCCGTATAAAGAGAGAGAGTATATACAAAAACGAACACGATCTACCGTTTCTTTAATGAAATGACCGCCTTTTGTTTGTGTCTCTTTAAGTTCAACCCAATAAGGTCTATCCCCTTCTCTCCCTCTCTATTTTGCCTCAAGACCATTGAATTAGCTCAGTCCCATCACGTCAATGACGCAATTTGATACACGGTTCGTTATTTCACGAATCCCTATCCACAAGTTCCTTCCGCACAATAATTGTTCGGGATCCCACGACGCACCTTTTCTTCCCTTCTTTTGCTACTGTCCTCAGTTAATCTGAATGGCGCTCTCAGACAATGTGCGGCATGCCATCATACCTCTACGCCGTAAAGCATTAGCGGCTATCGCTCGCCGGTGGAAGTGTCGGTGTTGAATACGGGTACAACATAGATGCTTTTCTTTGCTTTCGTTCTTTAACTTTGCCGACGGGCTCATGCAGGCTAAAAGTTCGCGACTTGACTCAGCTTGCAGCGCTCCGCTTCACTGAGCAAGGTTTCCTTATTTCATTCTATTTTATCGTTGTGTCCTTTTTGCTTGCCACCTTTGTGACTCGTGAGCTCTCCCGATTTGACGGTGGATGAATTTAAATGCGTCGAGGCCGAAGTGTATTACACTCCCTCTGTTCAAAAACCACTCCATGTATTTTGATAGCCTCCCGGCTCGATGAAAATTATAGTAAATGCGACTCCAATTTTAATAGAGTAGGAAATGTGCGAACTCAGCGCCGGAGCGAAGCGCAGGCACATCTTGTAATATATGTTATATACACTGGCCGCTGATGGCCAGTGGTGGATCCCTTCATTGCGCTTGACCCATGCGGCAGCTCCTACGCACAGCCCCCTGCGGTAATGATAGTTGTATGCAAAGCTATCCCCCATCGCTTGCGCCTGGCTCTATCAACAGTCCAATCGTGGTTCATATTAGCACCACCAGAGAGGCGGGTGGAGATTAACGCACACCGCTGGCCTCCACACGTGTTATTAATCGCGAGCAACACTTCCTCGTATAGCTGGATGCTATGAATCTCTGCCGTCGCCGCCATGTTCTCCACGGATATTTCACCTAAGTAGGTTTCGGCGCGGCGTGAATTGCCTTCGCCACATCACCGTCTGTAATACCACGCACATGAAAATCTCAAATCCCCCATCCCCCCTCCTGATGCCGTCTCCTGGGTGCAGGTTTGGATCCGATTTCCGGGGGCAGCTGCATGCACGATCTGGTTGGTTTTCCCTAGAGTACAGCGATGTGTGGACGTACGTACAGGGATGTTGCCTACGGGTTCACAGAACCCCGGAATGAGCGGACTGCAATCACGGGCCGGGCCTAGTAGGCCGCTGCAGAAGAATAAAATATGATCAAAAGTGGCCATCTTGATGAGGGCGAGCGAGACGAGGCCAAGGATCTGAGGAGTGGGTCAGGGCCTCATGTAACCACGAAGATGGGTAAAGTACCAATTGTGCATTGGAGGGTATTTTGCGAGGGAGGAGGGACGGGAGTGGGAACCTACCTCTGTTCAGTAAGCTCGTTTCTGGCAGATGTCAGAGAGCGACGGGTACGAACAGTCAGGACAGACATGGTGTGTATTCTTTGCGAAAAAATAATGCGGAGCACTGAAATGCCAGACGGTACTGTCGGCCTGTCGGGAGAAGCGGGAGAAGCGCCACTGGAATGGAAGTCTGACACTCACGTAAACCATATCCAATGATACGAACGGCGGTGAGTCGCCCACATAAACAGCTATTATCAGCATGTCTTAACGGATATAGATGGCGAGATTGGCCCAGGTTGAATGCCCCGCAAGAGAGATGCCTTGTAGACGAAGATTCGTGGTACACTTGATCTCCATACAGTAAAGGGCGCCCGCTGCTTTCAAGAGATGTTTACGACGTTGCGAAAAGACTTGACAGTCTTATTTTGAACGATCCGTTGCGCCAGTGAGGCGGCCCAAGCTAACCTCAATAGAGCCTTTTTCCTCCCACATGTATCTGTGGTGCGGCCCTGATGAATCTGGATCAACAAGACAATAAATTTGGAGAACTGGCTTACAACCAGACCGCAGAACGACGAGAGATAGACAGCCAGGTAAAAATTGGCCAGAGTATGAGTTGTAAGGAGAGGAAGAGTAGAAAAAAATCCAGGGACTTGCCGATAAGGAGAGTGGTAACAATGAGAAATGTAATTGCCAATTGTTGAGCAATGTTAAGGCTCCAACCGTTTCGGTTTGTAAGCGTTTTAAACGATTAGAGCTTATTTGCATCCGGTGAAATTTTATTTTATTTGCTTTTTTAGCTGAGAAACGTCACCAAAGTAATTGTGAAACAGACGCTCCACAACTGAGAAGTACCAATTGAGTCCCTGCGTTCCATCTCCCACTTTACTGGAAAACGCAATGGCTCCAACTGAAATTTGATCCCAACTTCGCCAAAGAAATTCCCAAATTTCACCGGATGCAAATAAGCTCTATTATAACCGTTTTTATTTTCGTTTTGTTTAGGGACCTTGACAAACGATGAACAAAAATAAAATAAACGATTAAACGGTTATTTCTCAGAGGCCTACTCCGAGTCCAACCTTGGTCAAACCACGGCATCTACTGAAATATTGCTCATCCTGTTTCATACAGTTGCGGCGCAATCATTTGCGGTTTCCTTTGTAGGAAGTTCCCATCAATTCCACCGCTTTTCCACCTCTAACTAGTTCTGGTGAGCGCCAACGTTGAAAAACAATTATTCAGTGCTCTTACGTGCTCCCAAAAATTCAATTCCGCTTCAATTTCTACAGAATGTTGCTATTTTATGTGAATAGGTGGCTGAATTTATGATCTCTCAATCATGGAAAATCATGGGAAGTTTAGGTGTTTCTGTCAGAGACAAGCACATATGCCTAATTTAAATGTATGTTCCATGCCCCCAATCCATTTTTCTCAGATCCTTAGCTCAAAATGCTCAGCACAGAGCGGGAATTGATGGGAATTTCCCAAAAAGGAAACCGCAAATGATTGCGCCGCAACTGTAGTTTCAGACTCAAAGCAGCTTCAGCGCGACTCGGTACAGCGTCTTGGCACTGCACCTCATGGGCAATGTTTTCGGCCGACCTTCGGCCACGGATCGTCGAAAGACAAGTGGGTTCATGGAGGCGAAAGTCAGCCTTCGGCCCATCCTGCCACGAGTGTGCATCAAGGTAAAGTGTCTGGAATACTTCTTTCACGCCTTCTTATTCAATATATATTTAATACCTCAACAACCGCATACACAGTTATTCTAGTCACTTGTACTTGTACCGTAGCCAACGGGATTCTTGTGTCTACGAATCTCCTCAACAGAGACTCTGTAGCTTCAGACAGCTCAACTCAGAGTCACACAAAAGTCATGGTTCATAGGGGTTGATTGGCAAGGCAAGTTGTAGCGTCTTACAAACGGAAGACACTCCCTACATATACTACTATTTATCGCCAGTTTGACTCCGGTCAGAGCTTTGGGTTCATTCCGTCTGCTGTCTCTTCTCCTTTCCGAGTTCACGGACTTGGCTCCCGGGTGCTGATGCCGATCTCGGATCAAATATTTATTCCCGCGCCTATACGGAGATCACGACAGCGAGCGCTGATTAAGATTGGTGGCGGTCTCTTTAATTTTACTTTATTAGCCAAATTGCCGTGGCCTTCTGAACGTAAGGTCATCCCTAACTCCCTGCAGTCCGAACAGCTCACTCGCGTCGACTGAGAACCTCGGTTTCCACTTTCCAGGGCTTATTTTCCCAAGCTTTTTTATTTGACATCCCACGCGGAGTCGCCGGCGGGGACTATCGGGGATCGGGCTTGATCGGTTACCGGCGACAACGGTTTCCCAGTTTGTCCCTGTCTGCCGCGTTAAGCGGAACTCAGGGTCGGAATTGAAATTAACGCCCCAAATGCCGTAGCTTACTATTCGGAGCATAAGGAGCCTGTCTTCCCGTCGACCACGTCCACCGTCATGGACGCCAGCTCCCCGCTGCCCCCGTTAGGGATTAACATTGGCCCTCTCGCAGACCCAGTGTTTGCTGGAGTCTTGCTCTCTTCCGTGTACGTCATTTTGAGAGTCTCAGGAACTCTGTGCTTGACTTGGGCCCCATGCCAGTCTGTACGGGATCACGGTGGTGCAGACATGGAACTACTATGAGCTGAATAACGACGGCTGGATATTGCGGATCTTTGTGCGTCACTCATCACTTTTGAGCGTTTGGCTGACCTGATGCCTTTTCTACAGGTCGGCACCCTTTTGTGAGTGATCGCTGGAGGGATGTACGATGCGCCTGTGAACTCTTTCTCATAGTATCCTGGACTCCGTGTCAGCAGTCCTAACAATCGAGATGGGCCACGTTTATCTGGTCAACATAGATGCTTACATCCAAGTTAACGCTTATGCTTGATTTACAGATCCAACATTTTGGGAGTCTAGCAACGTTGGCGACCCTGCCATTGTGAGTTCCCGGTCTGGAACCGTTTCTCATGGTCGACTCATTTTGGGGGTGCAGTTCGGGTGTCCTCGAGGTCGCATTCAACGTCGTAACGGTCTTTCTGTGCGGGTTATTCGTCCTCGTCCCCGCATCTACCTCCTCATGAGTTCCTAGGGTCCAGTTATTTTTTGCAAGCCGAGTGTATCTGCGTAGGTTACACAACTATGGTCTTTTCGAGCAACTGACAATGTCTCGGTTACTTGTCATGAAACGTAGTCTTCGCGCGTAAAAACCTTATTATACCGGCGACGATTGTAAGCAGAAGTAGTCCCTGGTTCACTCTCGTTTCAATCCAATCTCTACAGCTTGTTTTTGCGGTTGCAGCCCTTGGTGAGTGTATTAATTTTTGCGCAATGAGCGTTAGCCTGACATTACTGGAGTGGCGGGAATGTGTAGGTCCTGGTCTCATGTCCAAAGCCTAGGTTTGATTAACATCCACCTACAGTCATCGTTACCGACATAAATAGGACACGTACGGTTGCCGCCTTAGCCAAGCCGAGTATGAAGGTAATCATGCCTTACAAGATCCACGACGGCTTTAATTGACTCCGCCGAAGCTCGAAGTCATCCTCACCAACACCTTTGAAGCGGTAGCAGACGTCCTGGTGACCGCAGCAATGTCATGGCAGTTCTACAGAAGGAGAGGCAATATCAAAACGTATGTGAGCTTCACAATTTATGGCTCTTTATTAATCATCTCGGCCTTGGCAGAACCAACTCCCTGCTCGACAAGGTTGGCATTAGAATTATATCCCGCTGCGATAGGGTTTACTTACGATGACGGCAGTTACTTGGATTCGTTGTCGGTCGCGGCGGTCTGGTCGCCGCGACGCAGCTGCTTACATTGGGCCTCTACGTCGCAGATCCTACAAGCCTAAACTGGTCTGTGCATGTTCACGATGTCTGGTATACCGCTGATCCATTCCGAAAGGCTGCCTGTGCACTTCAGTATCGGGAAAATCAGCCACATCACCACAGGTACGCGCATCCTGTTCTCTCGGATCTTCCCGCCAACGCCGGAAATTTAAATCAGTGACAATGTGTGTTTAAATCATATTATACGTACTCGTGCCGTACCCCGTATCAAACCTAACCTACCTACCTCTAGGCTCAACTCCCGACGATCTTTGCGCAATCCCACCACGCACATTAATGACACCATGTCGAGCGACGCACCACTCCAGCTGCAGACCCTGGAGCCCATGGTACGTCGATAATTAATTCATGATCATGATTTGTCGCCGCATCTTTTCGCTCAACACAAAACAAACTCGACAGCGGTTTGAGCCCGGAACGGGAACTTCAAGTCTGTATTCTCATCCATTTATTTTTCTTTATCCCATCCATTCGCTGACTTCTTTCGTCCTCAGGATCAGCCTACATCAAAAGTTCAACCGCTTCTGAGTATGACTAGAATCTTGTGCGTTTTGCGGCCTGGGATTAAATTGGTGACTGAGAGAAGTTTGCTCCAGCGATGTTGTGTAGCGCGAGTCCAGCGTTTTTTTAATGCTTTTTGTATATTTTTCGAGACCACACTGGAAGAGTGGCGTAGCGTCGGAGCTGCGGTGGAGAAGAACGGATTGTCGAGCATAGTCACCGCGATTGGATCTAATTGTATTCAAATCTACCAGATTTTGGAAAAAAAGAATGAAATGCAATCATTATCTGCAGGACGCACTTGGATATAAAAAATCAGCGGGTATACTGTAGGTCGTTAAAATGCGAAGGGAAGAGGATAGAATTGGATGAAGTGACCGGCGCCGTCATCTTCCTAGTCTGCTGATTTGGACGGGGATATGGATTAGCGCCGCGTAGTTCTGTCATAGAACCAGGGCAAGAGTGTAATGAAATAAAATGATCAAGCAGTGCAGAAGCTACCTTGCTCTTCATTTGAATAAAAATCGGGCCAAACGATGAGCTTACGCCGAGGCTGGATTCTGAAGATATTCGGTGCGTGTGTATCATCCAGAGCAAAATTCTCGGGACTGACTTCGCGGCGCAGCGAGTAGCGACGATTGCTGGGGACTTGCGGAAGCCTACATTGCGGCGGCGAAACAAACGGGGAAAGTTGATCGTAAGAGCTGTTTGCTTCCAGCTTATGTAGCCCTGATTTTGAACATAGTTCCTAGGTTCCCAACTTCAATATTTGGAAATTGTCCACGACCACTCTCTTTAAACCTGACGAAATCGATTTACAGCTCCGCTGTTCCGTAACCTCCCACATCTAGAATTCCTCGATGATTGCGGAATCGCCCTTTAAAATGGGCTCAAGCCTTGCTTTCATACCAAATCTCACACATGTTGTGTTCAATCCTGATTCTTCCGAATTACCCATATACAGTACTAGTATGAATTTCCAAAAAGTACGGGTGTTTTCTTACGCCTTAATTCTACGACTCAGCTTTGACAATACTGTTAGCCAAAACTTTATTTCGAATATTTAAATATATATGTCCGCGATGCACTTCGTGTTTGAGACCTGGTACCTATCCCAATCTTCTTTTGTCAACTTGATTTTCAACTGGTTTTTTCATTTTGAAATGTTCACATTTTTTACTGAGCACTGTAGTTGACTGGAGTTGAATTGATATTTACTGTGTGCTTAGTTGAGCTGAGTTGGGTTGGTCATTCACCGGCGAATCTGCGGATATATCGGACAGCGAAGTATGGTGGGTGATTGTGGGGAGCGGCGGCAAGTATTCCGATTCAGGCCCGAAGAGATCGGCCCTGAGAGCCGAGCCCGCGGATTGCGACGGCATTAAGGAATCAGCGAGCCGCGAACAAAGGAAGCGTCGGAGTGTAGGAAGCTTCAGACGGACAGATGTATAAAAGAGGGTGATGACAATGACGGTGATTTGACAGTGATCCTGACACTGACATGGTTGCCGCACTTCTCCCGATTACGCCACACGTGGATGCACTAGCAATACGCCTTTCTCTTCTCACCATGTCAGACCAGCCACCCCCATACTATCCACCCTCCTCTAACACTCGACTCCAATCACCACCGTTTGCGCAGTCTGTTACCGGAAAGCACTGGGTCTGCGATGGCTGTGACACAGCCATCGCCGCCGCACATCCGCGCGTGCGTTGTCTGATATGCAAGGCCTATGACCTGTGCGCCGTCTGTGCCCTCGGTGAGTGCTTCACCGGTGGGCACACGTCTGCACACTCGACGGCAGTCTTCCTCACAAGCGGCGGCCAAAACCGACCTCCTGTTCTCTCTCAAACTTGGATCACGTACCGCGCATATTCACAGTCGACAGTCGGCACTCGACTGCGGTCGCACATCGCTCCGCACAGCGGGAAGATCTGCGATGTTTGCGGGACAGGCATCCCCGCCCAACATCCACGCGTGGGCTGTTTGATCTGCCCCGATTATGACCTGTGCGCGGTCTGTGCCCTCGGCAGGGACCACTTCGCCGGCGAGCACACATCTGCGCACTCGACAGCAATCTTCCTCACAAGCGGCGGCCGAAACCGACCCCCTGTCATCTCTCAAACGGGAATATCTTACGGCCCGAATTCACCCTCGACACTGAACACTCGACTGCAGTCATCAGCGCTATCGCAGAATGTCTTCTTCCACAACTGCGATGGGTGCCGCACAGTCATCGCCGCCGCACATCCGCGCGTGCGTTGTTTGTTCTGCCCCGATTATGACCTTTGCGCGGTCTGTGCCTTGGGTGAGCGTTTCACCGGCAATCACACGTCTGCCCACCCGACTGCGGTCTTCCTCATGTGCGGCGACAGAAGCCAACCCTCTGTCGCCTGTCGAACTAGGATCGCTTACTGGGGGTGACGCCGAGAGGCATAAGGAAGTACAAGGGCGAGTATCGTACGGCGAGGAGAGGAAAAGCGTAGGCGTTATATGTTTCGCTGTGTCATTCCCGAGAATTTCGAAGATTAATGGATGATCACTGTGCCCACGCGAACATCGTTTGGAAAGCCCGTGTGCGCAGGGGCGCGTCAGCTGAATACGAATTGGTTCACTCGTCCCCTCGTCCAGGGCGGCAAGGGCCTGGTGGACGCACTCAAACGATCGGATTACTGATCACAGGCGGCCGAATAGCGCCAACCTTTGCTGACTTCTGAATTCCTTCCCCACGATGTGAACAAGTCACAATTTGTTGGACTTGATTCTTGAGACTCAAGTCGGCTCATCAACAATCTCTCGATGAAGTTGGAACCAGCGATGAAGATTAGGTACTTCACTGTACTTGGTTTCGCCGGAACTTATCATGCTCGGGCAAGTGGTCTCTTTCCATATCGGCTTTCATCACCGTGACTTCAATCGTATCTTCGTTTCGGGTGGGGTTCGAATGTTTCGTCGGTGGACAATTCAGGCACAATTAGGTATACGTATCTCTTCACATTACACTGACTTTTCACGGATTTGACCCGTTTGTTTTCATACTCGGCCTATTAACTGCAGTCCACCGAGGCAATAGTTGACAATGTAGGAGAAGACATGTGGCAGGTATATATCAAATGCTATCATGATGCCTTCTTGTGGCAAGTGCTTAATGCTAACGGCGACGAAAAAGCACTTTCATCTCATTTCAACGGACGACACCACGGCGGCGCTCAAATCTACTCGTACTAGTCTACTCGTACTAGTCCACTCGTACTAGTCTGGATACTTGCCCTTCTTTCACCTTTTTTTCGTGTCGCAGCGGCTATATTCCCTGTGATGCTCTAGCCTCTGGCCGCTGGCGCATCCAGAATATCCTGAAGTAAATCAGCGGGATTTTTCACTCAATTTCCACCGCGGCGTTAAGGTGTTCATTGCGAATCTCATCAGGGCAATCATATACGCTGAACTCTGAGTTTGGCAGATGGTGTTTAAGATATCCACCTTCCCACGATCATCGATCTCTCAAATCGAGCCTAATGTAAATGCGCCCCGATAGGCCACAGGAGATATTACAGTGTCGTTGGCTCGGGTAAACTAACCCCACCTTATACCTCTCCTCCACGCCCGCTTGCCACTCGGTCCTCCTATGTTACGCTTCGTGACAGTACTGTAAGTTTGGCCCTCCCCTCGCAGCTTCAACCTCTTGAACTCTCCAGGGTTGCCGTTGGCCAGGCAGTGGGCATAGTTGTCCTGGACCCTGTGGGCACATTTCAAACGGGTGGGAAATTAGCACTAGAGTGGGTGAGCAATGTGAACCTCGAGTATGTTGATTTCCTTTTCACACAAGACGCCTCTGAGCTCATTAACACAGTCCAAGTTCATTTGACCTCGAACTATACAGTGAGAACTGGGTGCGTAAATCTTTTCGTATTCACCAAGTCGCGAGCTTATGGAATGCCAGGATTCTGTGAGCCTGCTCGCGAAAAATGTGGACACGTCGGCGGACCAACTCATCGTTGACCTCCCTCCCACACTACAACCAAGGTATGCGTTTTCACACCCCCGCCATAGAGCCACTTTAATCCAGTCACCAGTAACGACTAGGTCTTCTGGTTCGCCGACCCCGAGGAAAACACCCACGTCTACGCCAACAGCAACTGGTTCGAAATTAAAGCTGCGGATCAGCACGCCTTGTTCACTTCGCCTAACCCTCTGCCAATTCCACTCCCTTCTTCGCCCGTGGACACTACTTCTACTCCGCCTACGCATACCACTTCACGTGCGCCTGGAGATACCACTACTGCAGCCCACCCCCCGTCAGTTTTTTAAATCCTTTTTAACTCACTGCGACAGTCGATATTGCCTTGGTCCTGCACGTTTAGGCTGACCCGATCTGCAGGACACCGCCAGCGAATTCAGCAACCACTTACGGCTCCGCGATGCAACCCAGCTCAACTACGCAATTAAATCCCCCCGCCAGCAGCACCACCGCAATGTCCAGCGGCGACAGTACCAAATCGACATACAACGCCAGGAGCACCGACGTAACGATTAAATCTCCCCCGACGTCGCCGGAGAGTTCGTCGTTATCCAGTAGCGGCACAGAACCTCCCCAAACGCAGTCCGCCATCCGATCGCCGTCCGCCATCCAAACGCAGTCTGCCACCCATATACCCAGGTACATATATCCGTCCGAATCCTGTACCTTGGATCTAATTTTAAAATCGTTACTACCGTAGGAAATCTATGTCCCGCGGCTCAATCGCCGGCACAGCGATAGGCGTTCTATTTTTGCTGATACTAGGGTTCATCATAATCTGGTTCTGTCTCCGCCGCTCCCGCCGCCGCCGGAAACCAGAGGTGGATCTCCGGCCCCATATATATTCCCCAACGCCGCGAGATGAAGAGCAAGGACGACGCGAGAGCCGTTTTAGGGGTGAGAAGTCCAGGGCATTTGGCGCGGAGAATCGACAGGAACCCCTCCTGTCGCAACCCCAGGAACAGGTTGTCGTTCCACCGGACGGGGCGTCCAGAGCGCGGATCAGGGCTATGGAACAGGATTTGGAGTCGCAGACGAGACCTGAAACGTCTCCTCCTGGATATCTGGATTGATTGCTTTGTGGACCTTGGGATGAGAGGGTAATGTTAGGACATACGATTTGAATCATCACGCTCTTTTTTTTTTTTTTTTTTGGGACGGAAAATGTCGAAAACATTGTACGGGCAAATTGTAATATTGATTTTGCATATATACACGAGTATACCTCTCATCAGGAATCTCGAGCGTATCGGAAATTTAGACTCAGATCGTCCCGTCTGTCTACTGACTCCCAGACAGACCGTCACTGTTGTGTACTGAACGGTCGTACGCCTTGAAGGGGCTCTTGTTGAATAGAGCCATCACATCCACTGATGCCGCTGGAGATAGGTTCCAGATTCATTGCACCGCATGGCAGAGGGCTGTGAAAACTTCCAATAATGTCATTGAGATGTGGGATCTAATATAGGACAATTCTGGAACTTGAGTGCTTTTTCTTGTCTCAACCTAAAGTTTTTTCCCCAGATTCAGTTGTGCGACATCCTATATCAACTCACCTCTCTTACTGTGACCTTGCTCTCTACATTTTCTTCGCCGATTTTGATTTAATTGTACATGCCATTCTCTGCGTGTACTCGTCTTTTCTTGGTGACTTGCTGTTACCCGTGTCTTCTCCACGGAGAATATGCCCTTGCCATGGTCGCAGCAGATACCAAATGACGATGTCTGGCTTCTTGAAGAACGAAGGACTCGTTCTGCATTCCAATGCAGAGCACCGCAATCTGGGCACTCATCATTCATCGGGCCAAAGTCTTGCGGTGACTCGGGGTCTTGTGCGGGGATGATTACGGTTATTCTGCTGCCGATTGTCTGTTCATTGTCCGTCAGAACTAAACAAAAAGTCATCTGTTATCGGAATTCTTACCAATGCTCTGATCTCCATGTTCTCCATTGTCACGACGTCTCGAATGGCCTCGGTCTGGGCCAGCTTTAAATAGAGATCAACGGCTGCGCCAATATCAACACCTCGAACCATTCTCTTCATGTTGTTGCGTGACCGGAGGTGTGGAAAAACCGATTTGAAGTGCCTGGCAATCCTCTCAATTTCATTCCCGGATGCCAGTAAAAAGAAATGCCCCGGCAGAACTGTAGATGGGCGAAGCTCACCCAAAGGGCGGTCCTGGTTCTTTTGAATTTGGGTTTCAACAGGTGGTGAAACTGATCATGTCCAGGCTTATAGAATATAGAATGTGTAGTGATGCTCAGGGCCGGGCTTCAAGCCCGAGGTCCGCCAGGCCCGGCCCAATGAAGCCCAAGCCTGGCAGCGGGCTTGAGTGGGCTTTGGTCTCGGGCCTCAACAAGTTCAAGCCCAAGCCCAGAGCTCAGGCCCGGGCTTGAGCACCACCCAAGATCAATGAAATTGAAGGAGCTCAACTTAAGTTCTAGGCGGTCCAGACCACCATCGGACTTAAGTCCTATCCAAACACTTAAGTCCTGTCCAAACACCAAAAACAAATCCACCGAGGGGATTCAAACACCGGACCTCCTAACTTATCACCAAGTTAGATGGTGAAGGTGTTAACCACTACACCAGGAAGGAGATAGCTACTTGAACACACGGATACAATATTAGCCTTATAATGGCCCAAACCTTTTCCACTTTCTTTATTTTGCCTCCTCAGGTCCTGTGGCCAGACCACTATCCATAGATGATTCAGAGATTGATCTGTTTCAATAAATTAATCTATATAACAAAACATGATGAAAGATAACTGGAAATGACATGTGAGTCAATACATATGCAGTAATTACCATGGCATTACCATAGTAGAAAGAGGGCATGTCTCTCTCTTTATAAAATAACGGGTGTCTGTCTGAAGCCTTTGACACCCCGGATATGGTCTTTTGTAACCGAGACTGTGGGCCCTCGCACGCCAGCGGAACTGCACGGCACCCAAACTCTGGATGCTCCCATGGCAAGCGCTCATAACCCCTTGCCGCCTGCGGCATCCCGTACACCGCAGGCACTAATCTCGCCGCATTTCGTCCGTTGAGCGGCCATTGCGCAGATAAACTAGATCCATTCTCACGACAGGCGTCAATTTTCCCGCGTAGCTCCGATGGCAAGCGTTCCTGCTTGCTTGATCCATTTCAGCGGTGTCATACATCAATATTGTCAACTGAACTCTGCAACTCAAGGAATCAATCACCAAAAATCGATGATGCTCAGTCGTCCGAGGATGTATTTTCGCGTCATTCCAGTGCATAGTTGTCAGCTTTGCACTTAACTCAAGCAATCTTTCACGAGGATCAATTGAATGCAGATCAACTGTTTACTTCAAGTCCGATTTCCGACCGGCCGAAGAATGCATCATCCTTCGACATAAATTTCGGTATATGCTGTCAATTGAAGTCTACCAACCCTCAGAACCTTTCACTGAATATCAAGCTCAATCCATCTCTCGGTTTTTCTCTTTATGAAATAACGTACAGTACGGCTATCTGAAGCCTTTTCCTAACAATTTTCGACTCATTAACCACTTCCGGTAACTAACTAGACTGTAAAGTCCGCTGAAAATCAACAGTAGAAGGGGGTCCTGGGTCGCGAAGCTGTCAGGTTGAGCTCCAGCGTAAGGCAAAAAAACTTTTGACTCTTCAACTGATGTTCCTCCAACGGTAGGATCATGGTATTGAACATGCCGCGGATGCTGAAGGCTTATTTGTGATGGATGCAGTGTGACATGTTGTGACAAGGTGGTTAGAAAGCTGTGATTTTTTTATTGATGACCATCTGGGTAGAGGTTAATTAAATTTGCAGTTCTTATATAATGTTTAAGGCTTTACTTAATATCGTGCAACACCCAGAATGCCAGCAAAATGCACTGTAAAATTGTACGCTTTGGGCCTGGCTCGGGCTTGGGCTTGGAGAATCTCAAGCCCAGGCCTGCTCAAGCCAGGCCCAAGCCCGGGTATCCAGACCAGGCTGGGCCCGGAACATCACTAAGAATGTGTATGGCACACCATTGATGTCCATGTCTGACTGAGCCGCTAACTGGGCGCGCTCTCTATTGGCGTGCATGCTGCCCAAGAGATCTGTTTGCATTGGGTTGCCATGTCAGCGCGGTATTTTCATCGCGGTCACAGTGCTCTCGCCCTCAACACTTTTTTTTGACCTACTGACTTGGCAGCACTCGGTTCTCGAGGAAACTTAGGGCGCTCAATCAGAACACTATCATTATCGGTGATTGTGCCCTGATTCGGGACCCGACATCGACGTGGACTCGATTCAGAAATCGTTTGGAGGTCTTGCAGCACTTGGTGTTTGGTGTTGTGGTGCCGCGAGATGCCTGGCGGTGTTGGAAGATTCCTATTCATGGTCAATCACTGTTCGCGTTGGGTTAAAGGAAACACACATGAGAACCAAGCTCTGGATGTCAAGCTACAAGATGAGCGGTTCACACTGGGTTTAGAAGAGGTTTGCAGAAGAGATATCTTCATGTAGGCTAGCTACAGCAAACGGCAGTGGTGGAGTGGTGGAGCGGGTGGCCAAGATCAAGAAGCATGTGGCTATGGGCATGATGGCCCGTATTTGGCTGCTACCAGAGCCGTGGCATCACCGTGTCTTCTCCGGTTCTCAGGAAATAACCATCTTGACAACATTGTGGAGTCTTGTGCACAAACCTGACATCGTCTAAACATCTGCGCAACATCTCAACAGTCAACCGTGGAGCCCTAGCTTCTCGTTCCCACAGGTGCCACTTTTGTCCTGGCCAAACCATGTCTTTTCTTATATAGATACTAGCAGTTACCCGTGTCTTCGCCACGGAGAATATGCCCTTACCATTGTTGCAGCAGATACCAAACGACGATGTCTGGCTTGTTGAAGAACGAAGAACTCGTTCTGCATTTCAATGCAGAGCACTGCAATCTGGGCACTCGTCATTCATCGGGCCAAAGTCTTGCGGTAACTCGGGGTCTTGATATTCTTGCCGGCCAAGGAGAAAGACCTGAGTGCGGGGAGGATTACGGTTATTCTGCTGCCGATTGTCTGTTCATTGTCCGTCAGAAAGAAACAAAAAATCATCTGTTATCTTAATTCTTACCAATGCTCTGATCTCCGTGTTCTCCATTGTCACGACGTCTCGAATGGCCTCGGTCTGGGCCAGCTTTAAATAGAGATCAACGGCTGCGCCAATATCAACACATCGAACCATTGGAAAAACTGATTGGAAGCGCCTGACATTCCCCTTTGTTTCGTTTCCGGATGCCAGTAAAAAGAAATGCGCCTGCAGAACTGTAGACGGGCGAAGCTCGCCCAAAGGGCGGTCCTGGTTCCTTTGAATTTGGGCTTCAACAGGTGGTGAAACTGATCATGTCCAGGCTTATAGAATATAGAATGTGTATGGTGCACTATCGATGTCCATGTCTGACTGAGCCGCTAACTGGGTGCGCTCTCTTGCTTGGCGTGCATGCTGCCCAAGAGATCTGTTTGCATTGAGTTGGCGTGTCGGCGGGGTTTTTTCATCGCGGCCACGGCGCTCTCGCCCTCGACACTTTTTTTTGACCTACTGATTTGGCAGCACTCGGTTCTCGAGGAAACTTAAGGCGCTCAATCAGAACGCTATCATGGTCGGTGATTGTGCTCTGATTCGGGACCTGACGTCGACGTGGACTCGATTCAGAAGTCGTTTAGAGGTCTCGCAGCGTTCGGCGTTCGGCGTTGTGGTGCCGCGAGGTGCCTGGCGGTGTTGGACGATTTCTATTCAGGGTCAATCGCCGTTCGCGTTGGGATAAAGGAAACTCACATGAGAACCAAGCTCTGGATGTCAAGTTACAAGATGAGCGGTTCACACTGGGTTTAGAAGAGGTTTGCAGAAGAGATATATTCATGTAGGCTAGCTACAGCGAACGGCAGTGGTGGAGAGGTGGGGCGGGTGGCCAAGATCAAGAAGCATGTGGCGGTGGACATGGTGGCTCGTATTTGGCTGCTGCCGGAGCCATGGAGTCACCGTGTCTTCTCCGGTTCTCAGGAAATAACCATCTTGACAACATTGTGGAGTCTTGTGCACAAACCTGACATCGTCTCAACATCTGGGCAACATCTCGACAGTCAACCGTGGAGCCCTAGCTTCTCGTTCCCACAGGTGCCACTTTTGTCCTGGCCAAACCACGTCTTTTCTTATATAGATTGGAATGGGAACAGGATCTGGGCACTGATACAGACATGAACGAACTGGAAGAGGGATTGATTACTGGTCGCACACTGAAGCTGAAAGGTAGCGAGTAATCTTCTATCTTCCGAACCGTTGAAGCAACCGGTTTTCAGTGCATAACTCTTTAACATCAAATCGAGGTGGACTAGAGCTTGTCTGAAAAATCCAAATTGAATGACATACACTGGTATGGGCATGTCAGGTCGTCTCAGTCCATCAGGCTTTTGGGGGGCTGGCAAGGGTAGAAAGCCTGGATAGTCCCTGGTTGACGGGCTTATCAGGCTGACAAGGGCATATAAGGCCATTTCACAGATTTTCACAAACATCTTTCCCCCTTTTCCAAGGTTCCAGTACTCAGTGAGTTGGGTACTAAATTATCATTTTGTCATTCAACTTTACAGCTGTTTGCGAAAGTAATGACACCCATCAAATTTTGATGAATAAGGACAAATTCAATGTGCCGGATTGCCGAGCTCGTTTCTCAATCATTTCTCAACCGTTTACTATGATTCCAGGTGCGTTAGAAAGCGCTAAGCGGCGCTTTTGAACTATATCCATAACCTTGAGTCCAACGGGAGAATTGCATATCTGAAAATGCAGGCTGTCTAATTCAAACGGGACACGCCAATGGCCCGTTTTCTATCAATCCTGGGCTGATTCCTTCGAATTCAGATGGTATTGAAAGCTGAGATAGTGGCAACCAAGTGTGAAACATTACAGTGTGAGGCACACCCGACCTGCAGCCACAAGAATGAAATTACTCTCTGCTATCACTAGTTCATTCTGCAGTGATGATTTCGACATGTAACCAAAATGTCAAATGTTTACAGCCTGTGCCTCGAGATCCCCGGTCAGATGAATCCAATATCATTAAAATTGGTTCAGAATTGACCGATTAATGGCCAATTTAAGGTGGGGTTTGAGACTGAGAATGGTAAGATACAAGATACCGTCTCCTGAGAATTAAGCATTGTGTCTGATACGAATTAAAAGCCCTGTTTAGCCACTCTCCAACGCACCTAAAATCAGGCAAAATGATTGCGAAATGGGCGAGCAATAAGCCTGGCAATCCAGTGTATCAACTTTGTTCTTATTTTGATGACTTCATTATTTCAATTTTTTTAATCCATTCAAGTGCTGTAAACACATTTGGCGGTCGTTCCAGACATCATTGTGTGGTATGTTTCATTTTTTAGAGGGGGGCATCTGACAGAGCCTGACGAGCACCTGATTATACCTGATACACCTCTCCAAGGAACCTGACCTGACTCTACCAGACCTGATATACCCATCAGGTTCCGTCAGTTCCTGTTAAGGTAAATTGTATTTTTCCGACACTACAACATATGTACATATGATGTCTTTGGGTACTATGATAGTAATGCCTCGGATACCACGCGTCAATTATCTGGATTTTTTCTCATGTTTCACGATTCCGCCAGTCAATGAATCCAGCCTAGGAATTCTCGAGCCGGTCATGTCTCAAACGGACCATCAAACTCGAGCCACCTGTAAATTTAAAATCTTGTATTTACAATGTAATCTACATGTTTAGCCTCCTCGCCGACCACTCGAGCTATCCGTCTACTCAAGTCCCCTCAACTCATTCACCTACTATTTACTATATGAGATCTGGCTCTATGACATCTTTCTGGATCCATACAAGTATTGTGTCTCACAAAACCAGGCCATTTGAACCAGTCCTAAGCTTGCTAGATGGCATTCAACCCCAAAAACAGCCCAAAATCCAAATTCATCTGCCATACAATATTTTACAAGTTTATTTCTATCACTAATTCCGTATGAATTAGCCCAGCAAATCCACCCTATTTTCAAGTAAATCTGTTGAGAACTGGCCGAGCTATGAGTAATTCTTTGAAAGTGTCTCGAACAGATTTTTTTTTGGCCATGCCCTCGGTACTGTTATTAGCTGTAATACATTCTGAAGGATGAGTAATCTACTGAGAATATAAATAGTAAAATACCTAGCAGTCAAGATCCGAGAAATAGGGACTAGGATGCAGGGTATATTACAGCAGATGTCAGTACCAAAGGCGCAGATCGAAAAAATGCCGTTTTTGGCGTTTTTTGATCCTCGCGACCGATTCCGCCTTATCTCGATGGATTCTGGATGGATTGAGCTGCAAACTAGCTAGTTAATTCGGGCTAACTCATACGCAATTAGTGATAGAAAAACCCTGTGAAAAACATGTTATTTTGCACTCCCAGTCATATCAGGTTCCTCGGGCCATAAATACCGACTACAGACCTCAAATCTCGTCCAATGGAGCTAAAATTCTTAGAGGGGGTACTCATATACGTATCGAGTATTGTGATAGAGCCGAAAGTTCGAATAATTTCTTTTCCTGCCATTTACTCTCTTTTTGCTACTGAGAATCCCTTGAGAGAGAATAAAAGACAGGAAAAGAAATTATTCGGACTTTCGGCTCTATCAAAATACTCGATACGTATATGAGTACCCCCTCTAAGAATTTTAGCTCCATTGGACGAGATTTGAGGTCTGTAGTCGGTATTTATGGCCCAAGGAACCTGATATGACTGGGAGTGCAAAATAACATATTTTTCACAGGGTTTTTCTATCACTAATTGCGTATGAATTAGCCCGAATTAACTAGCTAGTTTTCAGCTCAATCCATCCAGAATCCATCGAGATATGGCGGAATCGGTCGCGAGGATCAAAAAACGCCCAAAACGGCATTTTTTTGATCCGCGCCTTCGGTACTGACATCTGCTGTAAGGGATATCAAGGAGAGTGTTGAGAAAGAGGAGTAGGGGTAAATGGACCAAAGTTAAGAGATAGAGTATAAGGCGTTCAGGGACCGAGGGTCTCAGAATAGAGTGAGAACCCACATCAGGGCAGAACCCAGGGGTTGGGTTCTTCCAGATTATTCAAAAAAGGAAATAGTAGTTGAAATCATGACAACTTTCATCTTCAGTGGTTCTATCAGGTTTCATCATGTTTTCATTGAGTCTAGCCATGTCATTCAAGATTTTATAAGCTGCCTGCGTTGACGGTGACCGGTTCATTGAGAAACAATTTTACTTTGGGCTGGTGTCGTAGTCGCTGTGCAGTGTCTTGGCTTCAAATCGAATGTCATCACTTTTTTTATTTTTATTTTTATTTTTATTTTTATTTGCATCAGCGCTGGATAATGCATTTGTAGCATCCTGCAATTTTTCTATGAATACAATAATTTTGTCCACTGTCTTTGCTCTTACATGAAATCTATTGATTCCAGTTTCGATTCTGAGCTGCCGGAGCGAAGTGCCCGCTGATCTTGTCTAATGAAAAGGTTTACAGTTATTGGCAGTACCGAAGGTGTGGATCAAAATCTTCTATTTTCGGCGGTTTTTGATCCTCTGGAAATAATTGTCTCTAGCTCACTCAGTTCTGCACTGTTTGACTTGGAACCAAGCTAGAACTCTTGGAATAATTCAGCATTAATTAGCGATGGAGCTAGATCCAGAATAATACTTTATTTAGGAATGCCCCAAAAATCCAACTTCTGGCACAAGATTTTCGTCTACAGGCCTCAAATCATGTCTGATAAGTCTGGAATTCTTTGAGGAGCAGTTATCATACATTAGGAACCATATGATGAGACTTAGGTAACCTAAAATCGTTGCCTGAATGTACTGAGCAAGGAAAAGCCAGAAAAGAAGGGTGGTGGCAGATGAATCCCAGAGGACCATGTGGATGATGCTGCACCTGGTATAGATCTTCACAAGACGGTCCCCGGTCAGCCTTAGTCCCGGGTATCAGTGCTTCACACTGCATCTGAGCTCTCAGGAAGGCAAAGGGTACATAGATTTTCTGGAAGCTCTTTCAAACCATTTGGAAGATCTGCCAAGCTCTGAAACTGCAAAGTCAATGGTATCGGTGTCAGTGTGCATTGATTCGCTACAAGGGTATAGGGTGGGACACTATAGCCGGCCAGGAGGGTTTAGGGCAACAAAACGACATGTATGGTGGTGGATTGGAACAAGCAGAGTCCTCATCTTGAAAAATTTTGAAATGGACAATTACATAAGTACTCGTAATTGGATTGTTGAGCAGGTGAAGGTTTGATTCCTGCATTTTCTCATCCAGTTGAATTTTGGGGTTTTTTTTTTGCTACTGGCAGGGCATACACTAACTGGCCAAAAAGAAAGACCAATAGGTTTTTGGACCATATCTCGGCATTGAGATGACATTTTTGGGTTAAACAAAGTGTAGAGTCGTGGAGAAGGATCCTACGGACCGTTGTGTACTACTGATGAGATCAAAATATATTGATGCGCCATCACTGGGAGCTGAATACGGAAAAAAACGGAAAATCGACTGTTTCCATTCGAGCTATAATTTTTTTGGGCACAAGCCGAGGTTGTCAGATTGTAGTTCAGGATGTTCTCTCCCATCCCACACTTTGAAATGTGCAAAAATATACAGGGGATAGTGAGATATGTGGCCCGCAAAATGGTCACTTTCAGGCATTTTGCTGCATTTTTTGCTTGTTTTGGCTGTCTTTCGCCATTTTTGGTCAGTTTGCAGGCCACATATCTTACTATCCCCTGTACATTTTTGCACAATTCAAAGTGTGGGATGGGAGAGAACATCCTGAACTACAATCTGACAACCTCGGCTTGTGCCCAAAAAATTATAGCTCGAATGGAAACAGTCGATTTTCCGGTTTTTTCCTTATTCAACTCCCAGTGATGGCGCATCAATATATTTTGATCTCATCAGTAGTACACAACGGTCCGTAGGATCCTTCTCCACGACCCTACACTTTGTTTGACCCAAAAATATCATCTCAACGCCGAGATAGGGTTCAAAAACTGATCGGTCATTCTTTTTGGCCAGTTAGTGTACATATGGCTTGTGGTCCTAATATTTAATTTTAATGTTGAATTAGACTTATGAATTTCACCATGAGGATCTGCACTCACCTGGGGCTTCCTTCCAACAGAAATCAAGTCATACCATCCAGCATTGTATGTTGGTCGACTTCCGGCATGTCATTACCGATATTAATACCTTGAGTTTATTCATCGTCCAGAATGTGAATGTCTTTGATCTTCGAGAAATATTTAAAACTAATCCGGGGAGGTGTGCAAAACTCATTACACTTGGAGCAAATTCAAGGAGCATGAAATAAAATCATATCAAGTCTGCATGTTGTCAGATTGAACCGAATTTCCAGCGTCAGGAAGTGTAGCTGTCTTTGGTATAAAATGAACGTGTCATACTTTCAAAAATTAGGTCAAGCACAGCAATACTCCTAGTGTTACAGTGTTCCTGCCTGAACCCGGGATTTTTTGGCTGAAATCTCATTATATAATGCGATCAAAAGAAAAAAGCCGGTACTTGGGAGACTGCAGATTTTTGTTGTAATTCCCATGTGCTTGCTCTTAAGGCAATTCAATCAAAATTGAGCTCATGGCAGTGTTCCCGGTGAAAATCATTGAAAACAGAAAAAAACTGTCCCCGCCCTATGTTCTGCAAAGAGCTGTAATATTCAACCAACCTACCTGGTGCCACATGTCGTGCCATTGACGGCCGCTGTTCCGACGGCTGTCATATCAAATGGTCCTTTGATCTTCAGAGTCCAGCAATTGTCAACGGCAATCTTCATATGTAAAGCTTGAATTTTGAGCATGTTCTGCAATTTTATTTCATTTGACACCTCCCTCAGTGCGTGCTGAACAGTAGATCGGCCTAATTTTCATCAAAATCTAAACATTGGATTTTCAGGAACATGACACAAGAATGGATTAGGGTATCCAAATGCGTTCATTTAGTTCTTTTTAACATTATTGTAACTTGTTTTGGCTAACCAAGACCTCTAACTGGCGCGCCAGCCTCGTTTCTTTGGCACAATTGATCCCAACACTCATATCTGTCCCCAGAAGCACTTTTGCCCTATCATTTTTAGAGGTCTTTTGTATCTTGGTAGTGTCTAAAGATGATTTTTTGTGACCCTTGAACATGATTATACACTGCACGGAAGTCCGAAACGGCAGTTTGCACGGGTAGCCAGGCAGGTGTTCAATTCCCTTTTTGGGAACTCCGACAGAAATAAATTCACCAAGTCATGATGACATACTCAAAATGGCGCCAACTGGGCTGAAATCATTCCTAGGATACATGTCTGTCATTTGGGGTCCATAATCCGAGAATGGACAGCTATTAACGGACTGAAACCTCTAAGGCGGCCAGGTTCCCAGTCACAAATAGTAGACTATGAAGTAGCCTCCAATGTGTTGACCTGAAGACTGACAAGACGTCTATGATGTCTGCTGGTCACAATAAAAGATTTGAATGTGTTGAATTTAAGAAATGAATACAGTTTGCAACTCGCCCGAAATGCCCAAGACGATTTTGACACAATATTCTGGTCGTCACTCTCTTTATAAAATTAAGCCTCTCTGTCCGTCCGAAGCCGTATCTCCGTATGGTTAAATTGCGCCGCATGACCACAGCACAGATTAGCGCTATCAAATCGGCATGGGCACCATCGGGCCGGCGTACGGAAAGCAATCGTTATATTCAGCTCTCCTTGGATGCCGAGGTGCGAACACTTGATGGTGGCTCATTAAATGAAATGCCGCTTCTGGCGGATCGTTTTATGGTTATATTGGGCAACACGACCAAGCACGGCAGACACCAGCTGTTAGCGGCATGCAGAAAGCAATCGTTATATTCAGTTCCGCTTGCATGCCGAGCTGCAGAGTGTCTGATGGCTGGCTCCATAGATGAAATGCCAAATTTTGCGGATCAATTCTTTTGGAACTTATTTATTTTATACTGTTTGCTCTCCTCGGCTTCGCATGTATTCGCTAGAGCAGTCATAGTGGTAGTTTACTCACTTTACTACATATCTGAGTCTGCAAACTTTCTTAGACTGCTCTCAAAAAATCTCGGACAGAAAGTGGAATCCAGCCAAGCTAAAAGATTTATTGTATTTTTGTCACTGGGAGGAAATAAGGTAAGCAAGTGGGAGCCGGCGCGAAGCGCCGGCGACCGCTTGTCAAAATTCAAATCGCCGACAGAACCCGCCGAGAGTACAAGCGTCCAAAGCCGTAGGCGGCCATCAAAAAGCAACATCGATGGTTGCGGGTGGTAGACAGGCCCCCCGTACCCGTCCCGCTAATTTCGCTCCAGGGACTCAAGACGGGACGGGCCGTCAACCGCGGTGTGCAGCTTTAATTGGAGCTTATTAGCATCTAGTGGATAATGATTTTATACCAGTTCTGATTGGCTGCTCCATAACTTTCAGCCAATCAGAGGACATGAACTGGTACAAAAATCGTTCTATATCAGTTGCCAATAAGCTCTATTTTGGCAGCGACTGCTTTGTTCTTCTGGGATTGTAAACGACTCTGGGACATTCTTTGTTGTGACCGCTCACCACTCTTCATCTGGAGTGCGAGAAAAATGATGCTCCCTGCACCTCCCATGTTTTGACGCTAGTGTGGATCAGCCCAGTAGTCTATTCATCGGACCAATTCTTCAGACTCAATTTTCGTTCCCGGTATCAGCGCCGATCGTGAGAAGATCAAGGAATGAATATGAAGCGGGAACTCACTCCCCTCAATGTCTCAGCTATTTCGGTCCGTTCATGCGCTTACCTTCTGAGGATCTTACACACAAGAACAGCCGTATCCAGGGCGTTGGGGAAATGGACCAGGTAGCGCGAGCACTTTCACAAGGACTCTGTCCTCGAGAAGGCAGAAATATGTAGTTGGTATAATTCGCCTCAAGGAAAAGTGTCGACAAGCTACTGCTGGGAATCCACACAGATGGATACCACGGCATTCTGATATGATGAGTATCTTGTCCGCTTCCTGATTTGAATTCAAAAGAGGGACGAATGCGAATGAGACCGGGATTTAGTCATGCCAGTGACAGAACGACACGGCAATTAGATAACGACTTGCCTGTGCACATGCGGTTCGACAGAAAACGTATAAAATCCTATCCTTCTGGAGGTTTCACTCGGCTCCTCTTCCTACTTGCGATCAGGTTAGCATCGGGGGCCTTCTCTCCAGGCCTCCGCTTCATCCTCCTGTCGTATAATCTTCAACTCACCCCAATTCTTTGCTCGTTTAGAATCTACACCATTTCAACACCCATAAATCATAATGCAGTTCAATGTCGCTTCATCGCCATCGGTCTCCTTGTTTCCGCCTCTCCGGCGATGTCGGCCACAGTCACCTTCTTCAGCGGGGCGGGCTGCACTGGCTCTGTCATCATTTCCAGCACCGGATTCATGCCTGGAGAATGTATCTCCCTCCCAGGGGGGGTGAAGTCAAGCGGTTATTCTGGTGTCAATCAAATCGATTTCTCCGTGTCTGGCGATTGTTTCAATGGCCCGATATTGGTGCTTAGTGGCTCTGGATGTGGAACTGCGCCTGCCGGGTAAGCTGTCTGAGTGAACATTAGAGGGGTTGTGCCCAAGCGGCATGAGCCGCATGCCGCTCATGCCGCTTTTTGAGCATTGTGCAAAGCGGCACCGGGAAAAGACATCCCAGGGCACCCAAAACTAAGAACTAACACATATCCATGTATTCTCGGGTTTGTGTGTGGGCAGAATGATCTTGATGTGGCTGTGCTAGGGATCAAACAGCTGTCATTCGATGTCATCATCAGGCTCCAATTCTTACGGTCCACAATGTCAGAAGAAATGATGCTGTCAAATTCGGGTTTCTCACGCTTACTATACCAACAATTTACGAAATACACAAACTCAGGCATAAAACACCAGTAACAACAAGATCCACAACCCAGGTGATGGTATTTAGCCAAGAAAACTTCTGGTATGCCGCTTTGCACAAGTGCCAGAAGCGGCATGCCGCTTGGGCACAACCCCTCTATTGCTTGATGAAGTGGTGAACTGATAATGTTGATTGCAGATTCAACTTCGAGAGCTTCTTTTTCTCTTGAATCTCCAATGCTAGTAGCCACAGAGATATCTTCCATATCTCTCGATATGTGAAGCGATGTATATCAAATTGTAATCACTCAAGGGATCTGTCAAAGTCAAATAAAATTGTTTTTCGAGATATGATATCACTGCTGCATTCTAAGCTCCGGCTTTTCCATTTTTCTGTGGGGTGAAGACTTTAGGGCTCCGGCCCGTAGACCCCTTCTGTAATAGGGGCGCGGAACGGGTATTTACAGGGTACCAGTACCGTAACCGTATCATAGAACAAGGTTTTTGGGAGCCGATACGGCAGGGTCCTGTCCGCATACGGGTTACGGCCGTAAGCTAGGGGTTTTTCTGAGGTAGCCATTGGCTGATGAGTACTATGATGGCTCTCCCTATGGAGAAGATATGTGAAAAAAAGAGCTGCTCCCCATGTTCCAAAGGCTCGTTGCAAATCCGCACATGCCGATTTCGCCACCAACCAAGGATGTCATATTCTGGTATTTCCCAGCCTTAAAAGTATGATTTCTTGTTGTATTACGCAATTTCGTGGTTGGTGGAATTTTCCCGGCACATCCTGCACTTGTAATTTGTGGCTGAGAAAGTGTGCCGAAATCGGATGAAAGCTTGAACCGAGAATCAATCCCAGGCTCAGAGAAACAACACTTTGCACGCAGACTTGGGCGCAACCCAATCGTAGAAAATAGGGAGAAGGAGGCCCGAATCCTCCCCGAGTCATCAGTCGCGCCTATGTCTGTGTTTTCAGACTCGGATGCGCCGTGGCTCCATAGACGCGCAGCGCACTATTGTAGATCTCGATTCGCTCTACCAACTTCTAGTACTAGTGTTGGCTGACCAATGCTCCGGGAAAGTCTAGCTGATGGTTTTTTGCATGCACTTTCTGACTCGCCAAGGACGCTTGGGTTTCACTTCGGACTCTAGATCAGGGAGTAGGAAGCCTTTGTGGATCATGGTGATCACCTCATGTAAATGAATTGTAGATATACTAGCAGTGTGCTCATGCTTTGCTACGGAGCTACATATGCTATGTCTATTCCAGTCATCCAAGTTGAGTTCAGATGATGCCGCTTGTTGTCAACCTACGCGCGGCTGTCGTCTTCAACTTCATTGACACTTGGCCACATATATAAGCATCCGACTCCTATAACTTTCCTACTACCTTTCCCGCCACCTACACCTGTTCTCCTCGAGTATAGTACATATGTGACATCTCTTCAGTAAAAGCCATAAGTTGCAATATTATGGTTCAACTTCAATATGTAGACATATTGTAGTTGGGTCAGATTCCAAACACTTTTCTCTTTTTTTCCAGTCTTGCCCATAATTTTTGAGCTCAATATCGAATGTTTACCGGGCACTGTGAGCACAACAGCTTTCTATGTTTTTGAGCCAGCTCTTCCTGCTGTCGTGCCAGCTGGGTTTGGGTTCAGAAGACTGGAAGGAATATCAGATGATGACTTATCTGAGTAAATATTCACTCACCTTAGATTGATTATTCTTCTTACCTTTCTCTCCGCCGTGTCTGACCCAATGATCGCCGTTCAAACTTGTTCTGAGGTCGGTAGATGGTAGAGAATGGACACAACATTCAGTTTGAGGAATCAAATAAGATACCCAGCTATCTTTATGGGCACAGCTGAAATTGACATCTTCCACACAGCCAATTTCGGCGCACCGGATGGGGTGGACTCTGGAGGACACCAGTTTAACATCCTTCCTAGTGATAGTGTTGAGTGTGGCTCCGAACGGTCCGAAGAAGGATGCCCTCGAAGCAGTGGTCGCAGTTTCCAAGCTTGTCCATGAAGCGCTTGACATCATTTCGGCCGGATTGTACCGGTTGAACTATGCCTCCATTCTCCAAAAGAACTCCCTGAATGTCGGCATGCCGCAGCCTCGGATCAATACCCGCCAGTCCCGATGAGCCGGCAGGTCGCTCACATCAATTCGATGCAACGGGCAGGCTGATGGCATCAATCCGATTTTGAGTTTCTATCCGATTTTGAGTTTCTGCTCGTTGTTTGAGGCAGCCGAGAGCTGTCAATGGTCATCTCGACATTCTATAGATAGAAATCGTACACTTGAGTGGAATATCCGTTCAGAAGTCAACATCTTGATGATTTTCTGTTTAACCGTGGAGCAAATGCCGGCATTCGGATTGCCGACAGCCAACACGAATGTATGTTTGTCTAATTGTCTTTTCTGGCCCATACAGAAAGTCTTCATTTCTTATATAGATATCGCATTATTGAGGAGGTAGGGGTTTGAATCCTCCCCGAGGCAGTCAGCGTCTTTAGAGCTCTCAGGTGGAGTCAGCTGCACATTAATATTGTTCCTGGTACCAATGGAACAGCTGGAAACAAGTATGAAGCCCATTCTAAACTATTTAGACTCTGAACTTGGATTGACCTTACCTGAAGTTCACTCACCGTAAATTAAATTCACTTTACTGTCAAGTGCCATCAGAGAAATTCACTTATGCCATCAGATGGTATCAAAAACTTGCACTTTCACTTGTGAAACTCACTTAGCCTGCCATAAGCTCACCTAAGTTAATGTTGGCAGAGTAAGTTAATTTACATAAGTTACTTAGTGAGGCATCCATTGGCTTTCTGCAGAGCCTTACTTTGTGGAGCATCCGTGCGATGGGTTAATAATTTTTCTGTAAGCCTGAGTGAGTCAGTTCAAAGCAAGGGCGGAATTGATGAGGTTGCAAGTAAATTTAGGTCACTTGTTAGCACCTCGGAAACTTTAACGCTGAGCGAAAAGCGGAGCTTGGCATTTTTTAGGCACGCACGCACTTAAAATTGATCATGGGACCAAAAGCCCCGAGGAAGCACTATGTATTGAGCGCTTCCAAGCATCTGGACCCAGCGCTTCCAAGGCCTTGGGCCTTATCTCCCAAAAGTGGTCTTTAAGAAGCTTCAAATGGACAAGGATAATTTTCTAAAGAGAGAGACAAGTGCTCGGGGACTGCTCCACGGTTCCCCTCCCTCTCAATTGATCGCAGAAATTGGATTCAAGTTCAAGTTGAAGAGCATATTTTTCACATATGTCCTTCTTCTTTTGCTGCTTTTAGAGTGTGTTCGGTATTCCTGACAACCAGGATCAGGAATCAGGATCGATAACCCGGTCCGTAGTTAGCCATACTACATAACATATGTAACACCTTGTAAAATCTTCTCTCTCTGCTCATATTTGCACCTCGACAGTGTGTCTTGCTCACCATAACCAAGTCCCCAGCTGGGCACAACAGCATAGGCAGAGAAATTAAGAAAGGCAGGCGGGAAAGTATTATGTAAAATTTATCTATTGTTATCGATTGCATCGGCTAAGCTATCACCAGCGTTGATCCTGATTCCTGATTCTTGATCCAGATTTTCAGGAATATCCAAACACACTCTTATTATCTCTGGCTCATTCTTTAGCCTTTATTTTCTCCCTGTTAAGAGCACAGGCAGCAGCTGTATTTAGTAGCTCTGAATGTGGACCGAAGAAGACAATATGTGGATCCTCTGCTCTTTCATAAATTTCCCCAAAAGCATAGATCCTCCAAAGTGAGGGCAGAATTTATGAATGAAGAGGTAAGTAAATTCATAAGGGTTGGGATTGATGATTGAAAGCAGGGTAGTTTTATAAGGAGAGAGAAATGCACCCAGGTATGGCATGAACAGCATCTCACATGGAGGAACACGATTTTCATTCTGTGGGAACTATGGGGGGAGGTATAGCTTCGACTTCACATCACATTTGCGTTTGGGCGACAGCAGAATCAAAGACGTGGCCCGACGCGATGGTCACATGGCCTTTCAGAACCCACGGCCTGAGTTTATTTGAAGGAGAAGTCTTTGTGTGAGAGCGGCAAGCTCCACTGAATGGGAGCCGACGTTGAGGTTCACTAAGCTGAAAGTCCATCATTGTCATATTTCCCGGACTTTTATGAAGAGGAGAAAAACCCTGAAAGAGGGTGACATCAAGCATTAAACTTGAGGGTGGCACCTGTGCTGAGATTCAGCATCCGAATAAATAAGCCGACTTTAGGGCAGTTTTCGGCAATTTAATACATGCCAAATCGAAGTGCCGAGTTGTCGGAGATTTAAAAAGCTTTCATAGACAAATAGCGCCTGTCATGTCAGTGGGGCTGAAGGCGGCTTGAGAACATTGGCACTTACCGGGAGAGCATCCAGAGTTTTGGTGCAGTGCAGTTCCTTGGCGTGTGAGCACCCACAGTCTCAGGCTAAAAGGCCCATAAAAGGGGTGTAAAAGGCTTCAGAAGCAAAACCTGACGAATATAACCACTTCTTTCACTGGCCATTCAGCATCACATCTAGCTTCCTCACTACGATCAGCATGCTGCTGCAGCATGTGGTTCTGTGATACCCATCTTGTTATATATAGTCTTCCCCAAATCAATGTTGATGGCTACAGCCCTCATTCCCAACTCAGTGGAATTCCTCATCGCTGCTAGAGCACATCATTGTCAGACACTTCCCATCTGTCATACAATCTTGATAGCTATCACCACGTGTAGGGCTGCATATATACCCCCCCCCTCGCTTAGTTCCTGATCTCTCATAACACTCGAAGTGAACAGTCAACTCAATCTCAACAATTACATAAAGGAACATCATTATATTCTCCAGCATCTAGGGGTCAATCCAGTCAGTCACCTCTGTATAGCTGAAGTGTAATTGATTCAAATGCTCTGCATCCTTTAGAACAGGATGATTTGCTTGAGACAAATTAAGAAGCTCTTTGCCTGGACACGATTCAGAAAATACAACCCAGACAACATTCAAGTGCCAGGCAAAGTGGAAGAAGGTTCAGAGGATATCAACAAAACAATTGAACTACACCGGGAGGCCCTGGCTTTTGCGCTCTCACATGCAGACCAGGGGCAGATGCTTAGCAAACTTGGACTTGCACTTTGCACACGGTTTGAGCAGCAGGGGCAGCTAAAGGACATTCACGAGGCTATTGAACTCCACAGAAAGGCACTTGCACTTTTTTCTCCACCTCATCCCGATCGCAGTATGTTTCTCAACAATCTGGCAATTGCTGTGAAAAAGAAATTCGAGCAGGAGGGAGATCTCAAGGACCTTGAAGAGGCCATTGGATTCCACCGAGAGGCCCTAGCTCTTCAAGGATTACATCATCCGGGTCGTGGCATGTTCCTCAACAATCTAGCCATTGCTGTTCGAACAAGATTTCAACAGCAAGGAGATCCAAAGGATCTCAATGAGGCTATTGTACTCCACAGAGAGGCACTGACTTCTTTTGCTGTATCTCATCAAAATCGTGGCGCCTGTCTGAATAGTCTGGCAAATGCTGTCAGAAAAAGATTTGACCAGCAGGGAGATCCCAAGGACCTTGATGAGGCCATTGAACTCCATAGAGAGGCTCTGGCTCTTTTTACTCCACCTCATCCAAATCGTGGCGTCTCTCTTAACAATCTTGCAAATGCAATCCAAACAAGATTTGAGTAGGGAGGGGACTCAAATGACATTGATGAGGCTATTGTACTCCACAGAGAGGCACTAATAATTCATACACCACCTCATCCAAATCATGGTATGTCTCTTAACAATCTGGCAAATGCCATCCAAACAAGATTTGAGCAGAAGGGAGATTCAAAGGATCTTGATGAGGTCATTGAACTTCAGAGAGAGGCACTGGCTATTCATACACCATCTCATTTATATCATTGCATGTCTCTCAATAATCTTGCAAATGCCATCAAGACAAGATTTGAGCAGCAGGGAGATTCAAAGGATCTTGATGAGGCCATTGCACTTTACCGACAAGCACTCACTCTTTTCACTCTGCATCATTCAGATCGTGGTAGGGTTCTCAACAATCTTGCAGATGCAGTCCACACAAGATTCAAACAGGAGAGGGATCCAAAGGACCTTGATGAGGTCATTAAGCTCCACAGGGAGGCATTAGCTTTGTGTACACCACCACATCCAGGTCGGGGTATGTCTCTTAACAATCTGGCAGGTGCACTCCAGATGAGATTCAAGCAGCAGAGAAGCTCAAAGGACATTGAAGAAGCCATCGAACTCCACAGAGAGGCACTGGCTCTTCATGCATCACCTCATCCAAGTCATAGTGCCTCTCTCAACAATCTTGCAAATGCTGTCCAAACAAGATTTGAGCAGAAGGGAAATCTTCAGGACCTTGAAGAGGCTATTGAACTCCATAAAAAGGCGCTGGCTCTTCATCCACCACTTCATCCAAATCGTAGCATCGCTCTCAGCAATCTTGCAAATGCCATCCAAACAAGATTTGAGCAGAAGGGAGACTCAAAGGACCTTGAAGAGGCCATTGAACTCCACAGACAGGCATTGATTCTTCATGTACCACCTCAACCTGGCCGGATCATTTCACTCACTGCACTGGGCCTTTGTTTCGCTGTCATGTACAGGCAATCAAAACATAGTGGTCATCTTGACCAAGCATGTGCATTTTTTCGAGAGGCTGCAATGTACTTGTCATCTTCACCTCGTACTCGTTTTCACCATGCATGTGTATGGGCTTTTACTGCAGATCAATACGGTCATACCTCAGCTTTATCTGCATACCACGCTGCAATTGAGCTTCTTCCCCAGCTTGCAGCACTCCATCTAGACCTTCCATCTCGTCAGGAGATTTTATCAAATGTACCAGGTACTGCTCTTGCCTCAGATGCTGCTAGGTGTGCTATAACCTTTGGTCAATTCAATATTGCTGTAGAATTCTTAGAGGCCAGTCGTTCGGTGTTTTGGTCCCAAGCACTACATCTTCGGACACCTCTAGAAGCCCTGGCCGCTGTTCGGCATGACCTATCTACAAAGCTAGCTGATATATCCTCACAGCTCGAGAAGGCCTCTTTCCGGGACACCTCTAGGAATTTATTAATTGACACTCAACACAAAATTATGTTCATTGAATCTGAAGGCAACCATTGCCGTCGGCTCAATGAAGAGTGGGAGGAGGTTATCAAACATGTTCAAATGCTGCCTGGGTTTGAGAACTTCCTGCGCTCCAAGGACATGACTGCACTAAGACAAGCTGCTGTTTCTGGTCCAATTGTCGTTCTCACTGCAGGTGCCTCAAGTTGCTTTGCGCTGATTGTCACATTATCCAATGACGTTCAATATCTGAACCTTCAGCACATAGATCTCCCCAAAGTTCAACTTTTAGCCAACCTCTCTCGTGCGCTTCCAAACCATGTTTTTGACTTTGGTCCATGTGTTTTGACAAATGAACAGAGGAATGATCTGCAGAATGAGTCTGAATCAGAGACTCGACTATTTGCTGGACGAGAAGGGTACATGAACATGGACCCTGATGATGCCTTTCGGGAGCTTTTAATTGACCTCTGGAAGAATATTGTGAGCCCAGTTCTCAAGATACTCAAATTACAGGCAAGTAAAATACTGTTTGATGTATTGTAGTCAACCTCATTTGGTTTTAGAAATCCGCTGATCCACCACGACTATGGTGGTGCCCTACTGGACGTTTGGCCTTCCTTCCTTTTCATGCGGCAGGAATATATGGACCAGACATAACAGATTGCACGTCAGATTATGTGATCTCATCCTACACACCTACCATCACTGCATTACTTGAGTGTCCTCCTCATTCAACTGCACCATTTAAAATGACTGCAATCATTCAGCCAGAGACACCCGGCTGTGATAGGCTGCCCGGGGTTAGAGAAGAGTTGAAAAAAATCCGAGAAAGGGTACCCAACCAATGGCTCACTGCCCTGGGTGAGACTACACCAGCAACAGTAAAACATGCATTCATCCATCTCCAACAATCATCGATAGTGCATTTTGCATGCCATGGAACCCAAGATTTGGAACACCCACTTGATAGTGGGCTCATCCTCGCTGATGGTCGGCTGAAAGTCTTACGGATTATGCACCGACCAGAACAGGAAAATACACTGGATGCCAAGAAAAGCATGTCACTCGCATTCCTGAGTGCATGTGAGACTGCAAAGGGGGATAAGACTGTACCAGATGAAGCGATGCACCTTGCATCAACCCTGCTATTCGCAGGGTTCCATGGAGTCGTAGCAACAATGTGGTAATTTCACCGATGTTTCTGTGAGTCCTGTACATAATCTAACCCTTCATATAGGGGGATACATGATTCCGATGGTCCGAAAATTGCGGATACATTTTATGAACATCTCTTCAAAAATTGTGATCCATTTTCAAACCCTCCAGTTCTTCCTGATTTGAGGCAGGCAGCCAAAGCACTTCAGCTTGCTGTTGCCAAGTTGCGTGAGGAACCAAATATTCCCTTCAGGCGCTGGGTCCCCTTTATACATTATGGATTGTAGATTCTGTTCTCACATACTCTTATATTTCTTATGTTAAATTTTTGGCATCAATTATCTATGTTTCTCTTAGTTGTTACAGCCGTTTGTGGAACATAAGGTGCAGACAAAAACTTTGCCTGTTTTTGCCTAGAACACTCACCCTCCCTTCGATTCTTGTTGGTTTGCCTTTGGAGTCGGACCAATCGATTCTAATTCCAAATGTGCAAGGGATGGCCACCTAAAGTTATTTACTCCACCCCCAAAACCGCTGTTTGAGCGACAAAAAAGTGTTGTATCTCGTGATTAGAGACTTTGCAGTGAGCCACCGGTAGCCACCTGGTGGCTCCCGAGGCATGTGGTGCTGGTGGCACCCTAATTAATGTGCCAGTGATGGAACAACATGGCAATTGGATGATGACTTGCCTGTGCACATGCCATTCAATAGAAAATGTATAAATTGCCTGTGCTTCTGGAGGTTTTTCACTCAGCTCCTCTTCCTACTTGCGATCCGGTTAATATCCGAGCCATTCTCGCCGAACCTCCTCTTCATCCTCCTGTTGTATAATCTTCAACTCACTGCAATTCCTTTGCTCTTTTAGAAGCTACACAATTCCGACACCCCACCAATCATAATGCAATTCGGCACACAATACGCTGAACTATTGGTACATATATATCACCAGAAGCAACAATCGGCATCTGGTCCCCATGTCGTCGAGCCATGTCACAAAGGTCCTTGTCACCTTTGTGACATGGGTCAACCACATGCGGACTACATGCCTTCATCGCATGTGAGATCCACATGCGTCGATTGTTACCCCTGGTGCATGAAGGGACACCCTTAAAATCAGAGGCTTTATATAGAACATGGTACCTCTAATTTACAAGTCTTTTATATATTAAAATCAAATCGCCGTATACGGCTGCTCGAGAGTAAATGTATACTGGAAGCCAAATGCCTGAGTATAGTTTGAAAACTATGAGCTACTGTAGTATTACAATCAATTCGTCAGTCACGCGTCACGCGGGCCCTTGACGTGACAAATTTTGGTCTCCCTCCCAGGGGGGGTGAAGTCAATCGGTTATTCTGGTGTCAATGAAATCGATTTTTTCGTGTCTGGTGATTGTTCGAATGGTCCGACCTTGGCGGTTGGTGGCACTGGCTCTGGATGTGAAACTCCACCTACCGGGTAAGCTATCTGAGTGAACATTGCTTGATGAAGTGGTGAACTGATAATGTCGATTGTAGATTCAACTTCGAGAGCTTCTTGTTCTCTTAAATCTCCAGTGCTAGTAGCCACAGAGATGTCTTCCATAAGTCTTGATATGCGACGCGGTGCGTATCAAATTGTAATCACTCAAGGGATTTGTCAAAGTCAAATAAAACTGTTTTTCGAGGTATGACAGCATTACTGCATTCTAAGATCTGGTTTGTCCATTTCTCTGAGGGGTGAACACGTTGAGGCTCCGGCCCGTAGACCCCTTCCGTAATACGGGTGCGGAACGGGTATTCACGGGTCACCAGTACTGTACCCGTGCCCTAGACTACGCATTTTTCATCGTTATGTTTGATGTATTCACTTGTAAATGAATAACTGACAGTCTCCCTACGAAGATGATATGTGAAAAAAGGAGCTGCTCCCCGTGTTCCAAAGGCTCGCTTCAACCCCGCGCATGCCAACTTCGCCACCACGGATGACATATCCTAGAATGTCCCAACCTTCAACTTTCAAAAAGTATGACTTATTATTGCATTACATATTTTCGTTGTGGGCGGAATTTTCCGGCACATTGTGCACTTCTAATTTGTGGTTGAAGCAGTGGGTGAATTGCCGAGATCAGATGATTTGAACCGAGAATCCCATGCTTTTCTTGACGGCTGAGTTCTCTCTTTACGAAAGAAAAGACGAGTATGAGCACCGTAATTAATCCTGTATTGAGTACGCAGGCGGCGGCTCCGCGCCCATCGATCTTAATCGCTCCACTTCCTCCGTGAGCGTCTGAATGCGCGTCCTCAGCTCCGCATTCTCATTCTGCGACCCAACCGAACTGGGATTCGTGCCCGCCGCCCCTGCTCCGGTCTGTGGCTGTGCCTGTAACTCGTGCCGAAGAGCCTGCAGCCGACGGTGCGCCCGATGCATTTCGAGATCGAGCGCGGACTTTGAGGAAGGTTGGAAGGGCTGCTGCTCGTTCCGACCAACGTTTAACATAGGGTCCACTGGTGAAGATGTTAGAAGAATTTTTTGGGTGCAGAGCAACACGTACAGAGTGTCTTGAGTGGTGGTCTCCGCTTGAGGCGATGGCGGTGAATGAAGAAGAAGATTAAGCACAGTAATAAGGCTACGCCGACCAAGGAGCATACAACGACGGTGATGACCGCTATATGGTTGGATGAGACATGAGATGTGGCATTAACGCCAGAGGTATTGGAGGCAGAGGCAGAAGGTGGGGGTGTGATGCTCCCCGCGCCCACTGAGCTGCTTGAAACCGGACTCGGTTTCCCCGCGCTCTTTGAGCCACTTGAAACTGCACTCGATTTCGTCGTTCCCGAAACTGAATCAGAAAACGTCGTTTCTGTGTTGAGGTATTAGCAATCGGGCTCGCGTGGTTTCGATAAACTACGCACGGCAGAGCTTGCCGAGGGGACAACATCCGCCTCCGTCGCAATACGTGCTATATGCAATCAGCGACTTGGAGCTCGAGTGGAGAGTGGACGTACCCTGCGCTGCAGCACTCACCGCCTAACAGATGAAGAGAGATCAATTAAACGAAAGGCAAAGAGTACCATGCTCAAGCGTACCTGCGCAGCAGATGGTCCCATTTGGGCAGCAGGTGGTGGGACTGCACTTGCTAAACCCAGAGGCACAACTCTGGCGCGCACGAAGGAGGCCACCGATGACGGACGGGCGCCGGGCGTGGAGAGCTTGCACGTAAGGCGTGAGTGGTTTGACGACTGCGCCTCGACTCGAACCGGCGGCCGGAGAAACAAGAGTGAGCGCAAGGCTTGCGAGGGGGAGGAAGCGCGAAAGAAGTGCCATGTCGGACAGAAATGACGGGAATGCCGACGGCGAAGCTTTAAAATGGCTTAATTTTGGACACTATTGTTCATCATGCGTGGTGTCTGTGACCAGGGAACCGCAAAGGCAATTGGAAGAGCTATGTGGCTTTTGATTGACGCGATAACAATCTATATACATTATATTGTTAGGCGCTTTACAGCACAAAGCTATAAGATCTGCATTTCAAGACGTAGCGGCCTTGTTCCATGGAAGCTGAACAAGTACAATAGATTTTGACGAGAATCACTAGGCTTCGAGTGTGCTGGCATTCCACATGCAAAAGAAAATGCAACGGTACTCTGGTCCTACCAGTGACAGTTCCGTCAGTGATGGACTATGAGCAATAATGCCTCGCACCGAATTTTTTCCCTCCGATACCGCTATCACAAGTTGCTGCCGACTCACGAGTGAATTCTCATGGCCAAGAAAAACAGCCCACGCGCGACAGAAGGTCAATATTAGAACAGCATCCAAACAGGCCGCAAAAGAATTGTACACAACGTGTGGTATGACCTGGCGCTGGTCGAGCGCAAAAGAAAGAATTATCTGCGCTGACAGAGTCTCAGCATTGACAACGATGGAATTGGGGGCATGGGTATACATTCCGAGTCGCGGTGGTGGCGCAGGTATCTTTGTATCACGGCACTTGACAATAACGCCCCGCATTTGATAGATTGGCTTGGCAAAGAATTTTTTCGTTAGCAACTGCCTGGCAGTGAAGATATATAACACTCACTCTGCACTTCCGTCGCTCGCCGTGAGTTTCCAAGAATCCAACTGCCCTTATTCGATGCTCTGTTTTTGAGCGAGAAGCACGTCCGTCCATAGCGTCGGCTACAGCGGTCGGTGGCTGAAATATTGGTTGACCAATGCTCCGGGAAATTCTAGTTGATCAATCTCTTATGGCTTTTGCATGCACTCTCCGACTCACTAAGGACACTTTGGTTTCACTTCGGATTCTAGAACAGTGAGCAGGAAGCAGGAAACCTTTGTGGATCATGGTGATCACCTCGTGTAGATGGAGTTAGGACAATTGGATTATTGAGGAGGTGGGGGTTCGATTCCTCCCGGAGGCATTTGGTGTTGGGTGATTTTTATTTGTGTTTGCGACCGGCGGGTTTGCATTATTCACGGACCGACCGAATCATGTATGTGGTAGATCTTCACGCCCTGAATCGCATACTTATTTTAGTATTGCTTGGCCGAACGAGGGATGGCGTTGAAAACCGTCGAGAACATCAACCATCACATATTTAGCCAGCTTGCCTGAGGATGGATGGAACGGTAAGCCAGAATCCCGCATGAAACTACTCTTTGGAAAATGCCAAGGAGACGGAAGTTCAGAGTATAACTATAATGTCGCACAAGGTTGGGCCAACAATTTCTTTTATTTTGCTCCCCGGGCTGTTGTTACTACCTTTCACTGAAATTGAAGGGAGCAGGATTTATCTACAGCTCGAATGGTTGAAGTAACTGTACAACGGACCAGGTTGAAAGCCTTCTTGGAAGATTCAGTTGATCAATCCACTCGCTAGATCATGATGTAAGTGGTTACACTAAATTAAACGGAATATGAATCTCCACCTTCACCAAGGAAAGGGCTCTGTGATTTGGCTAAGGACTGATTCTCCACAGTGAGCAATAAGCCTCTGTGGATCATGGTGATCGCCTCATGTAAATGAGTGACATTAATTATTGACTTGAGGAGGTGGAGGTTCGATTCCTCCCGGAGGCATTCGCATTCCCTGATTTTTTTGGTTGGCGGGGCATACGTATGGCTTGTGGTCCTGATATTACTCAGTTTTTGGTGTAGGAACTTGAGACTTTGATCGTGAGAATCCGCACCCCGCCGGCTTCCTTCCTTCCCACAGGAAATAATTATACCATTCAGCGTTACATGTATGTATATTGGTCGACTTCTTGCATGTCATTCGCCGATATCAATGCTTTCAGATTATTCATTATGTAAATGTCTCTGATCCTCGAGAAGTAGAAGTATTTAAAAACTATCCGAGGCGTGTAATCTGATCACATTTGCAGAACAGAAAAGTCAAGGAGCGGGAAAGTAAAAGCATGTCAAGTCTGCATGTTGTCGGACCGAACCGACGAGACATGTCGCTTTCCTTGGTATAAAATGAACGCGTCATGCTTGGCATTTTCCCCCAGACATGGGCAGATCACCCCGCACGCAAACCAATTTCATGTGCCAATCTCGGGTCAACATCATGCATTGGGCCATTTGAACAATGGGGTTCCTTGTCGTGCAGCGTCATATCTCATGGGCGTCATCCCATGAAATGGATCGCATCTGTAATCCGCGACTCAACACCCCTATCTTCCTGATCCATCGTTATCAAACCCGCACCGGCGCGCTCTCCCCGCCTGATCCGCCACGTTTGCACCTGATTGGCTCGCGTGTGATCAACTTCTGTGATCTCGGGTGTGCGGTCACCAGGCCGCGCATACGACATCGCCGCGTCCTCGTGAGCAGCGCTCCAGACATTATTCTGCAGCTCACCATGTGCTCCCCGACGCCCTATAAAACTGACGCCAAAACCACCCGTCAGCCCCTCCGTCGGCGTTCTACCACCTTCATCGTCGCGACTCTGCTACTTATGAAACTCACGCTCTCCACCGTCTTCCAGGCCATCGCGCTCGCAGGGGGCGCGGCGGCGCAGTGCCCCGACTACACCACGTTCTCCCAGGTGCGCTTCGTTTCGTCTGCTTTGCCCAGGGCCAGTCCTGACGTGTCCAACAGAAACCGCAAGGGAACCCCTCAAGCGGGCCTCTCGCCCTCCCGTTCATGCGCCCCAGCCCTGGTGCGTGATGTCGAGAACCCCACCCCGCGCTTCCGCTTCCCTGTCAGCTTGTCACTCATCCGCATTCGCATCCTTCGCAGCATGCCGCACATTCAATAGCACGGCCGTCGAGGTGCGTTGTCTTTTCTTCGCTTCTCCGCTTTTGTCCGCGATCCAATCATTCTTCGCGCGCCGCTGACGCGTTCGTTTTCTAGAAAGTCATCACAGACATGAAAGCAAGGCTCAAAGACCCCGATCTGGCGCGTCTTTTTGAGAATACGTTCCCCAACACCCTTGGTGCGTCCGTCGTCGCGTCCTTCCATCTTCTACGCTGACACTGAAACCACGCGCGCGTAGACACGACGGTGAAGTACTTCAACGCGACGCAGAATCTGGCGTTTATCATCACCGGGGACATCACGTCTGTCCAATTCCCTCCTTCTCTGTTACTTTTCCCTACTCACCATCTGACTCGCTCCGTCTCTTTCTCTTTCTCTCACCAACTCGCAATTCAACTCACAGCGCCCAATGGCTCCGCGACACCGCCAACCAGTTCGCCCACTACACCGCCCTCCTGTCCGTCGACCCCTCCCTCGCGACGCTCGTCAAGGCCGTCATCAACAACGAGGCGAGATACGTGTCGCAGTATCCGTATTGTGCGTCTCAAAGCCATTCCCATCTTCCTTCTTTTTTTATGTATAATTTATTGTAGGCGGCTCCTTCCAGCCCCCGCCCGAGTCGGGCCTCAAGCCGAGCCACAACGACTGGGCGGACGGGGTCACGGTTAATCCGTGAGTTTTCCTCTCTCCTCCTCCTCTCCTTCTTTCTGCCTGTCTCTTCTGCCGTTCTACCCTGTGATAACGCTAACAAAACACAACAGCCCAGTAAACAACCAAACAGTCTTCGAGTGCAAATACGAGATCGACTCGCTCTGCGGGTTCCTCAAGCTGTCAAGGGCGTATTATGGCGCGACGAAGGACGCGAGTTTCATGAATGATAACTGTGCGTTTTCCTTTCCTCCTTCCTTCCTTCCCATAGTCCCTCCCCCTCCCCCCTCCCTTCTTCCCTTCTCCCCTCCTCCTCCTCTTCTCCCCCCCCCCAAAAAAAAAAAAAAAAAAACGGGTGAAAAGAATATTAACTCTACACACCCAGGGTACTCCGCCATCACCCAAATCTTCCGCGTCATCAACGAACAGTCCCAGCCCTCCTTCGACGCCGACTTCAACTTCATCTCGTACTACAACTGGACGGGCGGGAACGGCGCCCTGAGCCCGGCGGTACCGAATGCGGGGAATGGGGAGCCGAAGGCGTATACGGGTGTGTTTCTGCCGTCCATTATTTTCTTGTCCCCAAGAAAGAGAATGTGAACATCCACTGACACATCGCGCAGGCATGGTCGGCACGCACCACCGCCCCTCGGACGACATCTCCGTCTTCGCGTTCCTCACCCCCGCCAACGCCATGCTCTCCGTCGAGCTCGCGCACCTTGCGGACATCCTCACAAAGTCGGGGCAGGTGAAGACGCCGCAGGGGAAGAGCTTCAGCCAGCAGGCGACGACGTGGAGTAAGCGGACGGGGGACGCGGTTTGGGGGAAGACGGTGCGTTTTATCTGCCTTCCTTCCTTCCTATCATAAACCGCGAAAGGATGGGTGCTGATAACGAAGTATCATAGATTGTGGATAATATCTTTGCGTATGAGACGAATGGTGCGTTTTTTCTTGGGCTTGGATCATCCCGCTATGCATGAACAAGAGCTGACTTGAGCGCGAAATAGGCTTTGGCGGGAGATACGTGATGGACGATGCGAACGTCCCGGTGCGTTCTTTTTTCTCTTATCTGCAGCCCTCCAAGCAAAATACTGACTCGCCACTCGCACACAGTCCCTCCTCTCCCTCCCCTACCTCGGCTTCCTCGACAAGACCCACCCCGCCTACGTCGCCACGCGCAAGCTGCTGCTCTCACGGGGCAACCCCTACTTCGCGCAGGGGAGGAATTTCAGTGGGACTGGGTGCGTTTTTCGTTTCCCTCCCATATGTCTTCTTGTCTTTTGTTGAGTGTCCACGGTGTTTGTTTATATTCTTAGCGGCCCGCACGTCGACGCCTGGCACCCCTGGCCCATGTCGCAGATCAGCGCAATCTTTGGGACGGACGACGACAAGGAGATTTTGAATCGGTTGTATTTGATCGCGAATGTGCGTTGCTTTGTTTCCCTTTCCTTCCCTTCTGTTCCTTTCTCTAACCTAACCATGACCCCAGAACACCGCTGGCCTCGGACTCATCCACGAGTCGCAATCCATCTACAACAGCACCTCATACACGCGCGGGTGGTTCGCGTGGGCGAACAGCTACTTTGCGGAGATGGTGCTGGATCTAGCGCAGCGCAAGCCTGGGTTGATTTTCAAGAATGATACGCCGTATGTGCCGGGGAAGTGAGTAGTTTGGGTGTGGAGTCGTTCAAAAGTACAGGGGAAAAATCGACTCGAGTACATAGTTTGGGATTTGAACGCTAAATTGCGAAAATTGAACACAGGCTTCAGCATCCCAAGCTTTTATAGACTGTACCTCATCCCAAACGCTCAAAAAAGGGAGAGAGAGAAAGAGGCTTCAGTACGCCGCGGCGACCGCTACGATGATCATCCGTTTTATGCAATTCTCCTCCACACGTGCTAAGCTCCGGTCCGAGAAAGCCGTCTTAAACCAAACGAGTCGCGAGCTTTGGCTATCGTGGGAGGAGCCAGATCCGGGACTCTCACCACGCCATGACCTCGGAGGCGACGCCCCTCCTCGAGTCCAGCTCCAAGGCCGGGAACGACGGGCACCTCAAGCTCAAGGGCAAGGGCCTCTTCAGCACCTACCGCCGCATCCTCCTCGCGACGTTCCTGCTCTCGACGACGTTTGCGTTCGTGCGTCGTGCTTTCCTTTTTCTTTCCTTTTTCTATCGATCGCACTGACGGGTTTGGGATAGACGGCGACGCCGCTGCTATACGCGTACCGGATATTCAACTGCCAGGAGTACTATGAGGACCCTGCGCACCCGCCGTATGAGGGGAGTGGGGACGCGTGTGCTGTTACGGCGATAGACTCGCACACGGCGAAGGATATTGCGATTATGATTACGCTTACGACGGTGCGTCCTCCTGCTCCTCCCAAGTGCTTTTTCCTTCCATGCCGAGGCTTATAGGGTGGATGACCCGCAGTTCAGCGGGACGCTCAACCTCATCGTCACTACATGGGAGATCAAAAACTGGGGCTTGCGACGGGCGATTATCAACCAGACTTTCTGGCCCGCGCTGAGGAATCTCACGCAGATATACGCTAGTGCGTCATCTCATTGTCATGTACCCATTCTACCCTGAATCCGTATCGCGTACGCAAATGCAGCAATCGTCGGCGGCCGGCTCGGAATAACCATCATGCAAAGCACGCAACTCATCACCATCCTCGGCGGTGGCGCGGGCTATCTGCTATCCGTCAATTCGTACATGGCGGAAGTCGTCGAACCAGAGGAGCGGACCGCCGCGTTCGGCGTCTTGGCTGGTACAGCTATGTTGGGCGTGGCCAATGGTGTGTGTTTCATTTATTCCAACTTGAAGTATATGTCCGTCCGTCCAAGTTGAGTGACTTTAATATGTCCGATTAGGATATATCTGCGGCGGATTGAGCAACGACTATATCGGATTATCTGCGCCGTTCGAGATTACGTTCTGCCTCCTTGTCGGGTCTACGCTGTTCACCGCCTTTTGCCTGCCGTACGTCCCACCAGGCGGGTTCCCAGCCAAGAAGGATCATCCCGACTCGACGCCGGAGGTGCCCAAAAGGGACGAATCCGTGTTTGCCTTCCTTCACTGTCTTCGGATTTTCCTTCCGGCAAAATACGCGGATGGAAAGGGAAGGTTCTGGGGACTGCCTCTGCTGGGATTCGGCGCTTTTTGGTCGGTAATGGCCACCGCCTACGTGGTTAGTTTCCACGACATCTCTTTGTTCATTGATTTTCAAAGTTGATGAAGATTTCTTTCAGCCTCTTATGCTCCAACTCACCGCGACGAATCAATACGGATTCAAACCGGGCGACAACGGATTCCTGTGCGTTAAGCCCGCTCTCCCGTTACTTCTCATTCATATTCAAACCAATTGCTAGCATGTCGAGCAACGCGCTCTCGCGGGCCGCCTTCCTCACACTTGCCTTCCCCCGACTCATCGCATGGGGCCGGAAATGGCTGTCCGAACCCGCTGCCGTCGCTTCACCCGTGGTCCCTCCGGCGGAGAACGACACCGCCGGCCAGCCGACAGAACCGAGCTCCCTGGAGCCGTACGAAGCAGGCCCCGTAACCCAGAGTCCCGTCAATCTACAGGAAGTGATGCCCCCAACGGACAAGAAGCATGGGAGCGCCTTCGACCTGGCGTTCCTCCGCTACTCGTACGTCTTCTTTATGTTGTTTCGAGCGCTGATTAATTTCGGGACAGCATGATCATTGACGCAGGCCTGGTTGCACTGCTCGTGTTATCGAGTAACAGCATGCACATATGGGCTGCGGCCATCATCCTGCCGCTCGCGTCCGGAACAGCGCCTGCATGCAAGGGCGTGCTACTAGACATGGTCCCCGCGACACACAAGAGCGATGCGCTGTCCGCCATCGCGCTCGTCGAGGTGCGCTTGCGTTCTGTTCCCCTATGATGATACGAATCCCTGTTTATTCGCGTACCAGACGACAGCGATGATCACGACGGTCTCCCTCTACGGCGGACTCTTTTCGTTCCTCTCAAGCATCGGGCACCCGAATTTGGTGTTTTTGTTCAATGCGCTAACCGCCCTATTGTCAGCGTTTGTGCTGTTTGCGGTGAGGTTTCCCAGGGGCCCGCTTGCGGAGCGGTGAGGGTATATATGTATTCTATTTGCACCCTGTACTCTTGCGAAAAATATACAAGGGCTCATCCGTGAGTTGAACTTCAAATTACGCTTTCTTCGTATCAAGCAGCTCTCTTTCAATAACAGTGGTCTGCGTTCCGGAGACGCACGACTGTTCAACAAATACCCACATGAGAGGGACACTGGTCTATGTATGCGAAATATTACAAATGCCCATATAACACATTTGGAACATTTTCCTAGGAGCAATCAATCCCGATATGAAGGAGGAGGATCGTTGGACGTCGTCTGCGAAGCCCGTTGCAAAGCCCTAATCTGTGCGCCTGGCGCCTCGTTCTGCCGCAAAACCTGCTCCATATGCGCATTTCCCATGGTTGCAGCGAGAAGCTGTTCCGGTATTGCACGGAGTTTGGCCAGGTGTGAATCTTGTCTATTCTGTGCGTCTGGGGCCCCAGATTTCTCAACCCTACGGCGGCTCTCGCGTGTTCCCTGCTCTTCCTCTCGCAGCCCCGGAGAGAATACTTGCGGCAGGAGATCCACCTGGGGCTTCCGGCCACGGCGAGAGCGACGGGCACAGAACCAGCCTATAAGAAAGCCTAGGATCAGCATGGTCATGGTGCACACTGCTATACCGGCGATTGAGCCGCGAAACATAGATTTCCTGTAGTAATGAGTTTTAGATTCACGGCACTGTTTTCAGAGGTGAGATATTTACTTGGGTATCTGAGTTGCGGACTGCGTTTGAGGTGATTGCGTTGTAGCGCTGCTGGATGACGACGAACTCTGCGCCGGTGTCGGGAGAGATCTACTTCCTGCGTCGATGCTCCCGGCGTTGGATGTTGCATTGTGACTACTGGCGCTGGATGTCGCTGGGCTGGATCGGGAATATGATTGCGTATTGGATCCGACTGAATTCAGCGGTACTGTTCTGCTGATTAGGTCAGTATAGACGTGCAGGACCAAGGAGTACCACAGGTAATTCAATAAGAATAAAGAAACTTACGACTTGTGAATCGAAACAGTGGGCGAAGTCTGCTGATCCGCAGCTTTAATTTCGAACGAAGTACTGTCCATGTAGACGTCGGGGTTGCCCTCGGGATCGACGAACGAGAAGACCATCATGTAATCGCCGCTGGCCATGAGGAGAATTAGAATTAGATTGGCTTTATGATGGGATGCGCCAAGGTTTACCTTGGTTGTAGTGTGGCAGGAAGATCAACGATGGTCTGGTTCGAATATGTGTCTACATTTTTCGCGAGCGTGGTCTCCGAGTTCTGGCATTGCGTCAGCCCGCGACTTGGTAACCACGAACAAATTTTTGTACCCAGTGCTCACTACGTATACCAAGGTTAAATAGGCTCGGACTGCGTTGATGAGCACAAACACCTCTTTGAATGGGATATGGACGTACTCGTTGCTCGCGCTGCCCACCCAGTCTAATGTCAATTTTCCGCCCGCTCGAAATGGCCCGCCGACAGGCTCCAGGAGCATTATGCCCACTGCGCCACTAATGGCAACACTGGAGAGCTCAGGAACGAGGCTGAAGCTGCCAGGGGATCGCCGAACTTACAGTACTGTCACGAAGCGCAGCATGGGAAGAACGAGTGGCAAGGGACTGCGAAGGAGAGGTGAGAGGTGAGGTTATTTTACAAATACACTCTACTAACTCCTGTGGCCCATCGGCCCGCACTGACATATCATTGGCATGCCCGTGCTGCGCCGTGCTTATTAATCACCCATTAGGCTCAAGATGGACATTTTAAACACCATCTGCTGCAGTTCGAGTATATGGTTACCTTGATGATTTCTTAACGCCGGGGTACAGATCAGCGAGAGTCCGCCTGGTTCATTCAGGGGCACAATGGACGCGGCAGCCGCCAGAGCATCACAAATCCAACTATGTAGCACTATGGAGCACTACGTAACAAAGGGACCCGTACTATGCGGCACTCCCGGCACTATGCGGCACTATGATTTGCTGATGCTTGTCACAAAAATAGTCTGGTATGATAGCATATAATACTCACCACACAAGCCTCCACATGTTTACTTCTACACTGCCACCGGTTGCTCTAGCGGATTTCAACGAAAAGGCCGAGTATGGGTGGAGAGAATAACAGAGAAAATCAGTTGAAAATTACTAGAGAGCAAGGCGGTGAATTTACTACCGATAGCCCCAAAGGTGGTCTGCCAATACTCGTAAGACTCTAGTAACCGGCAGCGTCTAAGCCACGGGCAAAAGGGTCATGATCGTTACTTGCCAGCAAGCCTCGGGAAGAGTCCACAAGCAGATGCTGTAGACGGAAAACAAAAGGCCCATTGACTGCACGGAACGAATAATGAGATCCTGTCACCAGTGAATTCCCAGAGTCCAAAAATTGTGCCTGAATTACCGATACATTACGTCTGGAATCACGATACGATTGAAGAGCTAAAGTAAAACCTTGTGAAAAGGCGGCAAATTCGGCATGTGTTCCGAGTCGAAACAGTTTGAAGGAGCCGGCTCGGCAAGCTATGTCGCATTACACGGAATGAGAACAGAGATAGCGGAGTTTGAAAAGCTTGAAACATGCGTCATTTTATAGTGTTGGAGTTTGCTTCCGACTACAGCGAATGTCGACTTCCTTCGCACATAAATACATCAACACCGTGATCCTCCAGGCCCGTTCAAAGTGCGCTTCAGTTCAGCCAGAGGCCTTCCATCTTCATATACTTCAGTTAATTCAACTCTTGGTCAGTCTTGAGTTTCTTTTTATATCCAGAAAGGGCATCATGAAACGCAGCTTGTGGAAGCGCGCACAAACAGTATTTCCTCACTGAATCGCATGAGCGGCGAGGTTCCATTGTAACAGGAAATCACAACGATACAATGAGACAGACACATACCGTTCCGTCGCTGCGCAAACAAAACTATAAATAATAATTCCCAATCCCCCCAAAATACAATAATGCATCCCAACGCCCCACACCTCGAGGGCTACCGCGCAACCGGCCTCACTAGCAAAGGCAGCTGGTTCCCCGCCGCGCGGTCTGTCAAGACAATGGGGCGCTGCACAATCGCCGTTCCCTGCTTGCCCATGTCCACTATCGGTACCGCGAGCTCAAACTCGAGGTCCCGAACGAGGATGAATAGTAGCGCTTTCATCCTGGAAAAATGCAAGTTAGTAAATCAGAAACAAGGGTAAGAAGTATAAATTGAGGCAGGAATGGAGGAACGGAAAACGCACTCAACAAGCGAGAAGCGGAACCCAATACAGCTGCGCGGGCCCCCGAGGAACGTGAGGAGGTGTCCCCACACACCCGGGAGGGCACTCGCCCTGGGTGGAGGATGTTCCCAACGTTCGGGTCTACGTCCAGTATTAGGTCAGTGAGGAAATTCAAGAATTGAGCAGCGTAATTAAGTGAATCCACAAAGAAAAAGAAGAACCGTTATATACGAGTCGAGTTGGACGAGGATTCAGAACAAAGACGTACACGAAGTCCATAGCGTCAGCCCCCCAGATCTCGACGTCGCGGTTCAGGGCGAGGATGGGGATTAAAATCGGGTCGCCTTTGCGTATCCTGCACATCGAATCATATCATGATTATAATGAACTCGTGAGCCATGTTATAATAGTGAGAGGGAGGGGTGAGGGCCACACACCGTAGACTTTCATGCACCGTCCCATTCGTATCCTTGAAGGGCGTGCTAAGCGGAACGATGTCGTCTCTCAGCGCGATTCGGCCTGCGAAGAAGAAAAAAGTTGACGTGAATCACTGGGGAAGGGGAGGGAAGGCGAAATGCGCACTCGTAGCAGTAACAGGCGCATATGCGCGCAGCGTCTCGCGCACGACGCAGTCGAGATACGGGAGCGCATTGAGGTCTTCCATCATTGGGCGATCGGTTGGCATGCTGAGCAGTTCTTCGCGTAGACGGGTCTGTGCGGCGGGATTTTGGGTCAGGGCGAAGAGGGCCCAGGTGACCGCCGTGCTGCCAATCCACGGACATGTCAGTGGGACCAAAAACTAATATATTACTGCCATTCGTGCTTAGCACTGACCTAGTTGTCTCGTGTCCGGCTACCAAGAAAGTGGGGACCTCTATACGGATACTCAGCGAAATCCAAAGTAAAGAAGTAGATCCTATGGAAGGGAACTGACGTGCGATAACATCCTCATCTGACAGCCGCTGGCTCGCGGGGAGGTCTTTCGACGTATTTGCACGCACGAGCAGGCTGAGTAAATCCCGAGCCCGGCCCGTCCCCGTTTCGAACGACCCATTCTCCGCGATCTCGCGCCGGCTGTCCGCGAGCAGCCCGCGCCCTATGCGCATCATCGTCGCCTGAGCTTCCATGACAATTTTTTCCCGCTTCAACGGCTACATGTTATGTTGTGATCAGCCGTATAATATACGCTGCAATGAAACAAATTACAATATGCCACAGGATGGGGAAGCGCGTCTGGATGAAGCGCACGAGGCTGAAGCCGGTCTCGGCTGCGAACAAAGCCTCGAATGCCTCAGCGAGCTCGTTAGGCGCGGCGTCCTCGTCAGCGCCGAGGGCATCGATCTTGTAATTGAATCCTACATCACACATAGATGCGTCAGTTGGAGAGATCCAATCTGAACGCCCGAGATGTGCACCTGCAAGTCCGATAATATCGAGCGTCGCTTTACTAAGCCACGAGAGAACCTCCACGCGTGCGACGCCGCCGGTCGTGGCTCCTTGTGTGGCCCATATGTCGCGCAGCTGCCGAGGACAAGACATTAACCAGGTAATAAGAGAAAATATAAGAGTAAGTGACATACTTGAATTGACTTATCCACGAAAATTTCGGTGAGCTCGCGGACTTGCGGCGCGCCAAATGCCGGATTCTACGAATGGGTTAGAATTCTGAGACACCATCCCAAATGATAGTACCATGATTTTGCGCTGCACATCATAGCATCAGTTTCGGTTTCCATTCCGAAGCAGTACAAAGATATCACACACCTGCTGCTTATGCACATCGCCCTCCACAACGAGAATGCCGGGCCCGACGATACGCCCGAGACTATATCGCGATGCCTCAGACTTCTGGTATATGTGCGTATTCGTCAGGAAGTGGTGAATTGCCTTCGTGTCCGTTGTATGCAGAGCACTTTGCCCCTGGGCAGCGGCAACATATTAAACAACGCTCTGGTGAAAAACGTAGCGCTCACGAAAAACCGGTGAAATTTCCACGTGCGTCCGTATTGCTGCACCCAGCGCTCTTCGAGACCCGAGTCTTCCTATAGAATTGCAGGGACTGAGTTGCGGAAGACAAAATATCTTCGAGGAACGCGACCCACGTCGTCGATAATTTCTTTCAAATTCCCATAGAACCAGTGTGTGGACTTGGGCCCCGGCAGATGTCGGAGCGGCGAGGTAAGCTCTCTATGAACTAGGCTCAAAATCTCGTAGAGCGCGTAGGCGCCGAGAGTCCCAACTATCGCTGCGAGGAGTTTTAGAAGCATGATAGCGCAAGGGGAAAGGTGCGGAGCAATGAAGCGAGCGAGCTCTTTATGGGGTGCACTTCCGTATGTTATCGGCGCAGCAGACCGCAGACCGCAGACTTCCGGACGTTATCAATGCGGTGGAACCGAGAACCTCCGTAGGTTAGCGGACGTCACACGCTGAGCCTCGAGTTACTACAGTCCGATAGATGCGGCCCGTGTTCACAAACTCGGACAGATCGATGGTGCCTTGCTGTAGATCCAGGCAGATCTCTGCAGCATCCTTTTGATTCATGGATCTGCGCATGACGGACTTGAGGACTGCGGCGCAGACACCCACAATTGATGCGTACCTATCGGTAGATGCACGTTTGGAAGAAGTTAGAGGCATAGACGACGGAATACTAGTATGTAGTATGTACATGCTGCTCCCCGCGCATTGCGGTTGCATTGGGGATTCAAATGTATATCAAGCACAAGAACGAGTCCCAGACGGCGGAAGTGACTTTCGGGAAGGCCCTGCATATAGCCATGGTCAAATGGTGGATATAAAGGATGGAAGAAAAAGATGTTATGACTGGTTTGGCCTTGCTGATGCTTCCAAAGTGGTATAAAGTATGCGGCACTGCCTCACGGCCCCTATCTAAGATCTTAAACTTCGGCGGGGGGGGGGAAAGAGAGAAAGCGTGGGGAAGACACTGGCGCACTGGCTCGAAGGAATGTGCATGCCTCATTGAAATCGGGAATTCTAAGCGAGAGCACAAGCCAGAATGTCGTTTTCCCTCCTAGATGTTACAATATCAAAGATGTCTCAACTCCAGCTCCCGTTCTTCGCGCCTATTTCAAGTTAGACATACATGTAGATGATGGAGAACAAATTTCCTACTAAGTAGAGCTACGGTGCCAGTGACAGCCAGAAAAACTATAACGGTCGTTTACCGCGCAACCGGTTTCACGAGCAAAGGCAGCTGGTTCCCCGCCGCACGGTCAGTAACGACAATGGGACGAGACACGATCGCAGTCCCCTTCCTCCCCATATCCGCGATCGGCACAGCGAGCTCAAATTCAAGGTCTCGCACGAGGGTGAAGAGCAGCGCTTTCATCCTAAAGAAATGAGTAAATTTTTGATTCAAAAGCGGGTGAATGCAGAAAGGACGCACTCCACGAGGGCAAAGCGGAAGCCAATACAGCTCCGAGGGCCGCTGATGAACGTGGCCATGTGGCCCCAGACGGCAGGTATGGCGTTCGCACTGGCGGGCGGGGCCTCCCAACGTTCAGGTCTATGCGGATTAACTGAATAAATACCGAAACTGTTGCCGAGAGGGACAAGAAACACGTACACAAACTCCATGGCGTCTGGACCCCAGATGTCGGCGTCACGGTTCAGCGCGAGGATGGGGATGAAAACCATCTCGCCCTTGCGTATCCTGCATTCATTGATGATGATTATCAGGATAGTAACGAGACATCTAGCGATGAGAGATGCGTACCGCAAACTTTCGTGCACCTTCCCGTTCGTATCCGTAAACGGCGTGCCGAGAGGCAAGATATCGTCTCTCAGCGCGATCCGGTCTGTCGAAGAATGCAAATTAAATTTATAAATCTTACTCGAAGATGAAGGCAGGGGCAGCGCACCGGTGCCGGGGACAGGCGCGTAGAGGCGCAGCGTCTCGCGCACGACGCAGTCGAGGTAAGGGAGCGCTTCGAGGTTGTCCATCGTTGGGCGATCTGTGGGCACGCTTAACAGCTCCTCGCGCAGACGCTTCTGTGCAGCGGTGTTTTGTGTGAGAGCGAGGAGGGCCCAGGTCACGGCCGTGCTATACAATTCCGCCCAGGAATAGGTAATTGAGGGGGGATAAGTTGATCGCAAGATAAGTGCGTACCTCGTAGTTTCGTGTCCGGCTACCAGGAACGTTGGGACTTCTATAATGCCGTGCCGCGATTGAGACAAATATTTTGGCAGTAAAGAGATAGACCAACGGGCAATAACATCCTCATCCGAAAGGCGCTGGTTTACCGGGAGATCCTTCGACGTGTTGGCGCGCACGAGTAGGTTGAGCAAATCGCGCGCTCGCCCGGTCTCAAACGTCCCATTCTGCTCAATCTCGCGCTTGCTGTCCGCGAGCAGGCCTCGCCCAATACGCATCATCGTCGCCTGGGCCTCGATGAATGTCCTGTCACGCGTCAACGACTACAAGTCATTGTCAGCTGGTTGATGAGATGTGTTGTGTGTGGGACAATCACTTACAATCCGCCTGAGGATGGGGATTCGCAGCTGCAAGAAACGTATGAAGCTGAAGCCGCTTTCCGCCGCGAAGAGCGCCTCGAATGCTTCCGCGAGCTCATTGGGAGCGGCTCCGTCTTCCGCACCGAGGGCGTCGATTTTGTAGTTGAATCCTGGGTCGGTCAGGGTTGGGAAAGATATTTGGTCCTAAAGAAAAATGCGCACCGGCAAGCCCGATGATATCCAGCGTCGCTTTACTTAGCCACGAGAGAACCTCCACACGCGCGACACCGCCAGCGCTGGCTGCTTGAGCCGCCCAGATGTCTCGTAGCTACGCAAAATTTGAGCTACGCGTGTAGAAATGAGCACCCGCGACGTACCTGGATCGACTTGTCCACAAAGATCTCAGTGAGCTGGCGGACTTGCGGCGCACCGAATGCAGGATTCTGCGAATAAGTTAGAAACATATTGAAACACGATCACGGATGACAGTACCATAATTCTGCGCTGAAAAACGTAGCATTACTTTCTGTTTACAGGAGGGAAAGCCCCAACGCACCTGCTGCTTATGCACCTCGCCCTCCGCAACGAGAATACCCGGCCCAACGATGCGCCCGAGACTGTATCGCGAAGGCTCCGATTTTTGATATATCTGCGTGGTCGTCAGGAAGTGATGAAGAGCCTTCGTATCTGTCGTGTGCAGCCCAGCTTGCCCCTGAACACAAGTAGTGTATTAGACCACGAGTGAAGAAGAAAATCGTAGTACTCCCGAAGAACCGGTGGAATTTCCATGTGCGTCCGTATTGCTGCACCCAGCGCTCTTCGAGGCCGGAATCCTCCTACGTGAACGGGGGAGATTGAGAAAATGACAGTGGAACAGCTACAAAGGGCTACGCACGTCCTCCATGGACTGCTTCAGATTTCCCCAGAACCAGTGCGCGGAAGGCGGCCCAGGCAAATATCGAAGAGGCGACGTTAGCTCTCTGTAGACAGCCCTCAGAATTCCGAAGAGCGCGTACGCGCCGGCGGTCCCCAATAGCGATAGGAGGAGCTTAAGGAACATGGTGGGAGATAGAGGAAGAGTTTTACTGCGCAGAGAACTAAGTACGCTCTTTATGGCGTGGACTTCCGTACTTTATCGGCGAAGCGGACTGCGCCGCAGACATTCGGGCGTTAAATGGGCGTTATCCGCGGTCAATGTCAATGATGAAAGATGATATGTATATAATCGCTTCTGTTATTGACTGTTTGATTGTGCCTGGCGGATCTCAGGAGGACGGAGGCAATCCGTATCGATTGAGCCGCGAAAAACGTCGGCGACCGTGACGCACCACTTCCTGTGTTGGTGGCAGTGTAGAAGGGAATCGAGAAATGCAACGAGATGCGTGTTTTAGGCCAAGAAACCCATGAGACGGAGCGTATCCGGGGTTGATGGGAGACGCAACGGGTTGTTGGGACACATTTGGCAACACAATGACGGCTGATCGATCCAAAAGACATGCAAATATTATGGATTTAATTGCCTCGTCTTCAAGGCGCTGTTCCGCACGATCTCAAGGCGAGGGAAATAATTTCTGCCTCGCAACACTACATATATACCTGAACTCTGCTCCTTTTCCTTTTTCACTTGCTTGTTCCGGCGTCGAGTGCGGTTGATGTGACATGCAACTCGTTAGTGTTGCCGCGGCTCGGCTCAGCTCGGCTAGCCGTTGGAGCCAAGCCAAAAATAAGCTGAGCTGAGCCAGCCGTTGCTATGGCGGCTTACGTTGGCTTGGCTCCGGCTTGAGCCGGCTTCACCCACGGCTAAGCCGTGGCTGCAAATGGCTTGCACCAGATTTACTGGACCTTCAATTTGACTGCACTGTGAGCCAGCTGAGCATCCCACAACCTTCTAACTGCTTCCTATGCATTTTTGTCGTCCATACCATAATCACCAACCCTTTCAAATCACTTTTGGAACTCCGGCTTAGTTGACAGCCCTGTCAGCCCACGTGCACGAACATCGGTTTCGGCTTTTGTGGATCAACTTGGAGCAAGCTAGGGACACCTACACTTATTATTTGGTGTATGTCATGCTTTAGGACCCTTATAATTAGCAGGGGAGCTATAGGGAATACAAACTACAAATGCACCTGAGCCGCGGCTCGAGCTGGAAGCCGAGCCGAAGCCGTCGAAGCCAGCCGTTTAAAAATGGCTTGGCTGGCTTATTCCCGTGATGGCTCCGAAGCCATCAAAAGCCGAGCCGAGCCAGCCGTAGCCGAGCCGCGGCAACACTACAACTCGTAGCAGCTCGTCGGATGAGGGTAAGTATACACTGCTGACAACGCGTTGCAATAAACTAATTAGTTCAGACGCTTCACGACGGGACGGAGGACTCATCATCGCCTGGCAAAGCGATGTAACAGTGTTCTTGCTCCACAGACGCGCTTTTCGAGGGGCGCGGTGGGCGTTTCAAGTTCTAGCGCGCTCGGAGCCTCGGGCTTGCTGCAAGTTTCCAATATTTAGCGTTTGGCTTCCACCGCATTTTTTTTTCTGTTTCGACGATTTCCACCACGCGCTGATCCGATCCTCGCGTTGCGGCTATTATCACATCATGATCTGGAACTCCAATTATCATCTACCCTGATCCCTTACTTATACCACGCCGAAACCACGCCGATGGCTTTCCCGCTTTTCTTTCTGCTACTGAGTGAACATAGCGCGCGCAAATTGCGACAAGTGCTTCGACGGCGGTCTGCGGGCCGTGTCAAGGTGTTATGAAGATGATGGTGCGGTCTAGGCGTCCGGGCCCTGTCACAGTGTTAGGATCACGGAGCCTCGGGGATCTTACTATCAACGACGTATCTCAGCTCCCAACCAGCTCCATGCTACGCGGCCGATGTGAAATCCGGTTTCTATTAAAAAGGTTGGCAACTTGGGGACCTTCTTCGCCACCACTTTCGCCTCACCATGCAAACATTCAAGCTACCCACATTGGACAGACTCAAGGCGACCATTTCACCCGACCTGGACGCCGACAAAGTGGCGTCAGACTGGATGGCCTCCTTCGCCACATGCGCCGAAGCAGGTGATGTCACCGGGACCACAGCGCTCTTCAATACCGAGTCGCACTGGTGCGACATGCTCGCCCTTACGTGGGACTTCCGCACCTTCCACGGCGCCTCCTCGATCAGTAAATTCCTCGCCGACCGCCTGGTGACCGCCAAACTATCAAATTTCCGCGTCACGGAGAAGGCCCTGCAGCCACTGATGCACGACCTCACCTGGATCCACATCGCGTTCGACTTCGATACACATATTGGGCCCTCAGCGGGTATCGTGCGGCTCGTGCCCCTGCCTAGTGGCACGTGGAAGGCGCATTGTATGTACACTACCCTCGAAGGCCTCAAAGATTTCCCAGAGAAAGTTGGTGGCCTCCGCAATCCCGCACCGAACCAGGGAAAATGGGAGCGGGAGCGCGAACAATCGATTGCGTTCGAAAATGAGGATCCCGTCGTCCTCATTATTGGTGCTGAACAAAGCGGTCTCAACCTCGCTGCGCGCCTCAAGTATCTCGATGTGCGCACCCTCGTTGTCGAGAAAAATGCGCGCATTGGGGATAATTGGAGGAACCGTTATGGCGCCCTCTGTCTCCACGACCCTGTGTGGTATGACCACTTTGCGTATCTGCAGTTCGTCTTGTGTATTTTCCCATCCGTTTTTCCATTGTTAATTGTTTGTTCAGCTTTCCCCCAACTTGGCCTATCTACACGCCCGCTAAGAAGGTCTGTCGAGCGCTGAATCTGAGGGCCGTCGACTGACCGCTCTATCCAGCTCGCCAACTGGATGGAACATTATGCCGACGCGCTCGAGCTAGAGGTCTGGACTTCCTCCACCGTGGCTAGCGCACGCCCGATGGCCTCTGGGAGCTGGGACGTCATCATCAATCGTTCAGGGAAGGAGAGGGTATTCAAAGTAAAGCACGTAGTTTTTGCTACAGGCATGGGAGACGGCGAGGGGAAGATTCCCTCGTTCCCTGGGATGGTGCGTGAGTGAATATACTTTCAGACTCCCGCATAACCGTTTGTCTCCAGGAGGAATTCAAAGGCCAGATGCTGCACTCGACGCAGCACAAGCGCGCGCTGGACCATGCGGGTAAGAAAGTGGTTGTTATCGGGGCGTGTACCTCCGGTGCGTCCTAATATCCCTGTCCCGCTCTCGCCGTCTAAACTTGTTCAAAAATCAGCGCACGACATTGCGGTTGACTACTGCACGCAAGGCGTCGGTGCGTCCTGCTCTTTCATCTATCCAAAATAGATTATATTTATTCCGGTCGCAGACGTGACCATGTTCCAGCGCAGCTCGACGTACGTGATAAGCACCAAGAACGAGCTTACGAGCCTCATGAAGCCGAACTACTGGGAGGGTGGCCCTCCCGTGGAGGTCGCAGATCGCGGTGGGGCGTCGTTCCCGCCCCTCATGGCGGTTGAACTCTATCATCGCATCACGGCGGGCATTGGAGCGGCCGACAAGTGCGTCTCCATTCCAATCTACCGCGTCTCGGCTTGACCTCGTGCGACATGGCAGGGAAATGCTCGACGGCCTCCGCAAGGTCGGGTTCAGGACGAACCTGGGAACAATGGACACCGGGTCTGGACTCATCTCGTGGGAGCGCGGCGGGGGGTATTACCTCGGTTGGTTTTCCATTCTACCTTTCGGGTTCCGCATTTCGCTGATGAGCAAAATATTTAGATGTCGGCGGAAGCCAGATGATCATCGATGGGAAGATCAAGCTCAAGAACGACAGCCAAATTGCCAAGGGCACGGAGACGGGGATCAAGTTCGAGGACGGCAGCGAACTGCCGGCGGACGTGACTATCTTCGCTGCTGGGTGCGCCTTCTCCTTATTTCTTATGCCAAGGGATGGATCGGCTGAGTGACATTCAGGCTGGGCGACGCATGCGACCCTGTGCGCAGGATCTGCGGAGATGCGATCGGGGACAGATGCAAACGCATCTAGGGACTGAATGCCGAGGGCGAGATCAACGGCGCCTGGCGCGACCTCGGTGTACATGGGCTGTGGTATATGATGGGTGCGTCTCTGCTATTTCCCCAGCGTCCCAGCCCATGACCGGAATACAGGCAATCTTGCGCTGGCTCGCTTCTACTCGAAGCATGTCGCACTCCGTACGTTTGATTATCCAGTCAGTTTCAGTTCGTTGACAACTTGCTTTGCTATATAGAAATCAAGGCGATGGAGGAGGGTGTGTTTGGGGAGCGCTATAGCGCCGACTAGAAACGGAAGAGTATCGAAATACTCTTAAAGATACATTGTACAATTACGAATCAACTGCGAGTGAATCCATAAAGTTTATGACACGTTGAATCCTGAGGTTTGTTCGGTTATTGAGGACAACTTCAGGAACGTCCCTTAACAAATGAGTGTGCACTCCACAAGGACAGAGTAGATAATACATAGGACAAAACATCGGTAACGTTTTTCTCCGCAGAAGAAAGCACACTGGTGGAGGGAAATAGGGGCATTATCAAATGCGGCTATACTAGCTCCACGATCAGGTGAATGGGGCATTTGATCATCAGAGCATGACCAAACACAGCGTCACCTGCATTTCTCACCACGACTGAGCCTGGAGAATCCAACGGCGAGCTGTATCATCCGAGTCCTGGAACACGGCGCACCCGCTCTTGTGGCTTGCCACTGCCAGAAGACTCGAAGACTGGCTGGAAGTAGAGATTTAGCGGAATCTCGTGGCAAATAAGGACAAGAATCGGCCCAGGACTCCTCCTTGGTATTTGTACCTTTCCATACGATGCTGTACCAATTGCTAACCCAGACCCTCCCAAGCGAATGCTTGAAATTCATAAATCTCTTAGTGTCGGCCAAAGTTTCATCGCACATCGCACCGTCCAAGCCTCCATAGCCCATACCAGCGGGCAACTTAAATAGCTGCGCTGAAGCTCAATCGCTCGTCGCACGCGCTCTGGTGAATTTCGGTTTATTTTCACCCATCATGGAAATTAATCAGGAACCAAGTATACCCCGTCCTAAGAATATCACACTGCCACGTCCTTGCCTCGACCTCCGTGGCCATTCCTCACTCGAGATACCGTGGCCCTGGAATGTCGTCAAATCTTCTGTCTCCCAGCTTGCCACGATTCTCTGACGAGATCATCCTTGAAATCTTCGAGCACCTCACAGATGCAGAACTCCTCTCGCTTGCCACCATTTCCAAGCATATTCACGACCTTGCTTTGCTGGAGTGTCTCAGCCGCTATGGAATTACCGAAACAGATGTTGCGGCAAACTCTTTTCCGCAGCTTTCTACCGGGGGTGCCTTTCGTGCTTTGCAGGTCGCACGTTTCATCACCGGTGTTGATGCACTGCGTCTACGGTTCGACCCGACCACGAAGCTCAGCCTAGACATCGCTGCGCTTAATAGCCTCGTGCGCCGGCTGCGACCCATCAAGTCTATAGACCTTGAATTTTCTCAGTGGCCAAAAACTCGCACCGGTGCAGGCTGCGACATAGAAGGCTTGTTGCTTAGCCTTATATCCTCGTACCGATCCCGCCCCACTATCACCGTCTCCCCACTCGCCGTCGCTATCGTCCGCCCCCGCAAACCCGCACTCTACCCCCTCCGCCAGCTGTACGGACGCTTGCGCTCATTGGCATCCAAAGCCTACGTGCGGACGGAGCCCATGATCGACGAAGTAAAGTTTCGCGAGGGGCTGGTGATTTTCACACTCCTGCGTCTTGGTGGTCAGATTCCGAGCGTTTCTATCCGCGCATTCGACGCCCCCGCACCAGTTGGGACACTCATTGTCCTCCGCGCTGTAGGGGTCTCCAACCTACGCATTTTGCCTAACGTTCGCATGTCGCCCGACGAGATCAGCGCCCTCTTCGCGAATCTGAAGCTCCCACTCCTCCGCAATGTCGACGTAGCCTTATCCGACATTGCTCAGCCCGCGCTGTGTGCGTTCTTGTGCGGGCACCCGACTCTGCAGGGCCTGCGCCTGCGGGGGCCGCCCCCGACACCACCATCCGCCGCACCTCCCGTGCCGCTCCCATCCGACGCGCTCCCCCAACTCGAGCACATCCTAGGCAGCGCGCGCCTCCTCGCGTGGGTACTCGGCTCGCCCCACCCATTCCCGCAGCTTGTCGTCGCGACCCTCGAGTTGCACGCTGCCCCGGCGCCCGGGCCGCGGGACGACTACCGCGACGCGCTCCGTGGCCTCGCGCGGCGTTCCGCCGCAGACACCCTTGCGCTGCAGCTCAAGGGCTGGGCGCCCTGGGACGCGCCCGACTTTTTTGCCGACACCGCGCCGGAGCGTGCGCTGGTGCACGTTTCGGACCTGCGTCTGACGTTCCGCCGCCCTTCGCGCGTCCCCCGTGGCACCACACTCGTTAAGTGGCTGCAGATGTTCGCTGGTGTGCGAGAAGTGTCTTTGTTCGACCATCAGCCACTTGAAGTATTGTGCGGCGTGCTTCGAACGGAGTTCCCGAAGATTAGGTTCACGGCGTATAAACTCAAAAAATAGGCTGCAGCTATGTTCATACCACGTGCTAAGGCTTCTGGAATGTCCAATTGAATGCTTTGCAGGTTTGATTTTCCTCCGGGTAAGCGGGGCATCAAGCATACGATCGCATAAGGAACCCAGCCAAATTTTATCCCCTCGCTTTTAACGCTGCCGCATGCGACTGCGTCAGGGAATAAACCAGATCGGGGTGGTATATCGCATATCCACCGTTCGGTGTTGGTCCATTCGTCAACACCGAGCCTGCTTGCCTGAGTGCTCATATGCCAAAAATAAACATCACACAAATTTCTTCGAAACAAGACTAAATCCCCTATCAGCCCGGTGCTGAGCACGGTGAGATACCATGTGGCGTAGGATGAGTTGCGCGTCGCGGTGGTGAGCCCGAATTCATCCATGATGACGGCCTTGCTTTGCGCCTTCATGATCGTTGCGTGGTCGGTGATTCATTGGCTTCCCCATGCGACGTCGTTCGCCGTCTCATCCCAACTGTCCTGGATGCGATGAGATCAATACGTTAGCCCTAGCGGCGGAACTTTATTTGGACATACTGGGTGCATCTGTACAAAGCAATGAAATCAATCCTGAATGGGAGAAGCTTTTGACTACATACATGGAAAGTTCCGAAGCCGAGAGTGCTCATTTTCATGTTCGCGGCTAAGTCGACGCCAAGAGTGCCTCTGCGCACAACCGGTGAAAAAATAGACCACGGAAACTAGTGGATAGCATATAACCTTACTGGTACACAAAATTCAGGCCGCCCGGCTCATTGAAGAATCCCTTGTCTCCGATTGAGACTAGATGACTTTTGTCGATGAACTTGATGAAAGCGGAGATTTTGGCGGCCCAAAGGGTGATGATGGTCGTGTTGCAGGTTGCCGACGCCACGCTACGTGGATATTAACTTGAGGAAACCGCGATTCGATCGTTTGGGGGAAGTCTTACGTGTTTGTTCCCGCACACCTCGGCTCGTTAGCTGATGCGTGTTATTGTTGTCAAGTCTAATTGTACGAGATGATGGAGCTCACCAAGCTCCCAGGCCAAGGTATTCGACATCTATGATTATCGTGAGATGAGAAAATTTGTCCAACAAAGTTTTTCCAGTCGTTATATCGATGGAAATGCTCCCTCGGGTGTTTTTGTTTGCCTCATTGGCAGGTTCGACTCTGGCTACGGTCGTGGAGTTTGGCCAGTGTTGTGCCTCCCATGTAGCTGCACTGGAATTGATGCGCTTAATCATAGTTTGGGCCTCAGGGCTCGTCTCCACTGTTTTAAACGACTTCTTCTTCCAGTGTCTTCCGGGAACTGCGACGACAACCGCGTCGAGCTCGAGCGCCACGATCGCCAGCAAGAGTACGAGCTCAGCCCCGATGACCACAACCTCGGCCCCCTCGCCTGCTAGGTTTTTGACCACATCGGGCACGAAATTTATGCTCAACGGCGCCAAACATAAATTAGTTGGGTGGGTAGCCTGCTCAGCTTGTGAAAGGCTTATTTAAATTGTCTTCAGATCCAACACGTACTGGCCGGCTTTACCCGGGTACAGCAGCACCGATGTGGACAAGGCATTTGCAGATATTGTAGCCTCTGGTCCCACCAATGTCAGGTACTTCAACTCTCTTTTTTTATCTCAACACATTTCACGATGGCATCCAAGACGATGTGAGATTCTTGTTATGCACAAAATATTGAACAGTTTACGTTGCTTCAGGGGCTTCAACGACGTGACGAGCGCAACTTGCATTATTTCCACCTCTGATCTGGCTCGACTGCCACTGTTAACACGGGCGCGCAAACTGACTCGGTGCTCTTGGTATGAGTTGCCGGGCAATGTTTTCGCCATTTGCTTCGCCAAATAAATTACCATAGATGGTCTCATCGCATCCGCTAAAGCTCACGGGATCCGGCTCATCATCGCTTTGTTAGTCGGCCTCCCTAGCCTCATACCATGTCGAATTGATCACTGTGAATGGCCGGCTAATCCTCGCCAGAAATGGAGTGAGGGACCGTCACGAGCGGTTGTGTTAGCACCCGTACACAGCACCTGGAAGTACAGCTGATGGGGAGCGAATGAAAGCTACAGGTAGCCAAACTTAGAGTCCGTTTCCGACCACGAGGCAGTGGTTGACGACTCCGGGTCGGCAGCAGAATGGTCTTCAAAAGAAATAAACAAAGGTCTGTGTAAACAAACTCAATGATGCTCCTTGATGAGTAGATTAATCGAGTAAAACCTAAGTAATCTAAGAGGCTGCGAATCTTGAGCATTCGAAATCTGAGCGAGTGAAATATCCTCACGAGTTTATTAGAGCAGCTGGGAGCCAACGAGCTACACGGAATCGGAGTCACTGGGATGCGCCAACCGCAACTGGCGAATCCACTCTCGAGTCGCGGGCGGGTCATAAACCTCAGCATCCCGAAGAAACCGTTCGACGAGCTCAAACAGAGCCTCCCATTCCGTCTCCTCCATGTTAAGTGAGGACATCTGCTCCTCGATCTCAAGCACCTCGAGCGGCGTCCCGCGTTCGTGGCGCGCACGGAGGAGCTGCCGCAGTGCATGGAGCATGGGTGCGACGATGTCCTCGTCGTCGTCTCTGGTCTTCCAGACGGACGCGTAGAGGTGGATATGGCGCAGCGGCGGGTATGCGCCCTGCAGCCCCTCGCTCAGCTCGGCGAGCGCGGTAAAGACATTCGTCGCGGCGCTATTCGCCCAGGTATATATCATCTCCAGGGAGGGGAGATGTGCGATCGCTGTCTTCCATGATCTGACGGTGATATGGGTGGCAGAACGGCAGTCGAGGTGTGTGATCGTGGCACAAGGAAGCACGTTCAGAACCTTGGTCATGATTTCGCGGAGGAAATGCTCTGTGGTGGGGTGTGTGTTTAAGAGGAAGGTCGATTTGTCGTACTCGAGCCTGTCGGGAGCTGCCGCGGGGGTGAAGGTGCTGAGCATGAAATGTGTGCGTGTGCCTTGTGTGCCACTGGCATCAACTTGAAGGCAGCGCAAGCTGGGCGCAGTCGGGGCGCGGACGTGCTTGCGGAGAGGAATGAGGAAATCTGCGATGTCGGCGCCGCTGCGGATGCCCAATCCGTAGACGGATAAGCGAGCGGTAGGGGGTATGATGACGTGGCGTAGCAGTAGATCGCAGAATTCGACATCGTCCTGGATCCATAAGAAATCCAGCAAGGGAAGCGTAACCGCCGGGTACGACTGAAGAGGATTTTGAGAGGAAATGACCCGACCCAGCTTGAGGTAAGTCAAAGTCGGTGATGCTTTGAGTACCGACAGAATTTTTGCGAAGGAGTCAGCTTGGGCGGAGGGGTCGGTTTGGGTTAACTCCAAATGAAGTGCCCGATTGAGCGAGAGGGAATGGATTTGGCGTAGAAGGCTCCAGTTAAGAGGGACGCGAGACAAGTTCAATTCTGTCAGGCAAGGCGCTCGTCCGTCAAAGAGGGCATCTGGCAATGTGGTCGACACGCCCTCTGGAACATCCTCCCATTTATAGCTCGGGTGAAGCATGACCGACCGAAGGAGCGGGAAGCTGTGTCCGGGAAGGGAGTTCATGAATCCAAGGACATATTTAGCCTCGCCAGAGAGATGTAGTTCGAGTAGACGCTCTGCATGCTGAAGTATAAGCACAGCATAAACCTCCGAGTGTAAGGATTGGATGTGAACCGTCAATGGAGCTGAGCCAGACCGCTCTAGCTGTCCTCGCATACGTTTCGTGATATTGCGAGAGACCGAAACCTGGATAAACCCCCAGAGATATTGTTCCCCGAGTGCGATGTCATGCCAGCGACGACACACATACATTACTTGCGACCACTTCAAATCAAAGGGTGGTCCAGACAGAAAGGCATACACGCCAAAAATCTTGGAGATGATTTCGTTCGGAAGGGTGGAAATTGGATTGAGGGCATTTGCCCTCGCTTTGAGGATCGATATCTGGGTGTAGTGCCACGCTATTTCTCGATTGATGGCGGCCAGCTGGGCGGACATAGTAAGGCTGAGGAGCGTAAGTTGGCCGAAGGAACGGGGGATAGAAATACACGCACGGTTGCGCGTCCGTCATGATGGAAGGCAAGGAAAGAGCGTGACAGTCACAAGGACGTTGATCCGATGATCGGCATCGTGGTCGAAAGGGAGACGAGTTGTCAGCTTTGCTGAGAGAAAGATGAATACTCTTCTCGAGGCTGTGGATTGGATTCGGTGACACGTACTATGCTCAACATTTTGAGTCCTGGGCTCTTGAATTTTTGAAAAAAAGAGCAGGCAGGGCCTGATACTTCGATTTTATTGTGGGCTCTCAAATTTATTCCAAGATGATCGGATGAAAATTGAGGTTGTCAGGTTGAGTTTTGGTAAATATAGGTCGTTTTGCGAAGGTCATGCATCGGTGGTGACTCTATCAAACAACATGGGATTCGCTCGTGGAAAGACCAAGCAGTAATGCGCTTTTACTTGCCTACAAAATTGTGGCAAAGCACCCATGAGAACGAACGGAATTCAGCGCCTGAGAACGAGATTTCAGAATATTTTAGGATCCTTCATTGATCGTCCCAATTGTCATTGTGTCATCTTGGCATCGCCGCATGCAAATGCAGTGTGAGAAAGATGAGAATGGAATCCTAGACTCACCTCGCCTGACTTTCCCATGAAGACGGATCCCAATAATGGCACACGATCTACGCACGTTGGCGGGAGATGTCGATGGAGTAAATGAAGGGAAGGCTCTCAACGAAAGTCTAGTGGGTGGGAATAACTACCAATTCGATTCGACGTCGGAGGAGATCCAAGAGATATTCACCGGATCCCGTAAAGTTGAGGAGTCTCCAGTAATTTAGCCTCGTACGGCAACTTCATCGTCGACGGCGGGTTGTCGGATATAGAACCATCCCGAGTATCTGTCGTACGTGCTATGAAACCCTACATGAAACGATCCCCAGATCTCGTCGGACGCCTCGGTTTGTCTTTGCTTTCATCAAGTGAGGGTGTTGGATAGCTGAGAAAATGCAGAGCCAAATTGATGCCGAACCCATCAAAGCCCCAAAAGGGCTATGATTCGTCAGCGTCAGCGCACTCTTCTATACACGCTCACCTTGTCATTTGACCTATGCAGTTTCCTTGTTTTTTGTTTCTTATTACGCTTACTCTTCACTTTTGGTGATGATTGTCATACCAGTACTTCCGAGGCGAACAAAGAGGTGTGCCAAGGAAGGATCCTTGAAAGATGGTGAACTGCCGCTGATTGCGTACGACCAACTGTTGCAGATCTCGATGAATAGATATGATAGACGCACATACCGCCGCAGTTACGTTCCCTGATGGACCCTTTTTCTTGGTCTGCTTGGGAATGGAATCTTTGGATGCTATCTCCCTTCTTTCCGTGTCAGTATTCATGCTCGCTACTCGCTGGCCCACTCCCGCAATGCTCCAACTGCAGTTTGGACGTTGATTTCTTTCAAAATTTTACAAGAATCTCTGCATGGCCTATCAAGGATTACCTACATAGCATGTAGCATATAAGCGCCGCCGGGAAACCAACGGAATCCCCGGCGTGGAAGATGCCTCATGTGAGGCGGTGGTCTATCATCTCGATCCTGTCCGGGGTGTTATCGTATGTGGGTTTATATTTGATATTTCATTTTAACCAGAATAGTCCGTTGGCGCTCGAGGAGACTATATTAAAGAGCCTGAGATAGGTTCACATTCAAACCTAACCCGGGTCCCTCAGTCTAGTTCCTCAGTTGTATCGTCCTTCGGGGATTATGATGAACGACTTGAAAAAGGCGCAGTCCTCCGACTCCATCATCGAGAAGGCGTCCGACCTCGTCGACGTCGTAGGTTTTCTAGTTCTTCCGAGATTATTCTTGTTCATTCCTTTTGACCATCAAGGATGTCATCGCGGCGGATATCCAGGCAATCCCAGATGACCTTCATGAGGCCGCAGAATACGCTCGGACAATGAGTGCTGCTGAAGTTGAGCAAATCATTCATCGGATTGTGGATGAAGTACGTCCTTTAAACAGCTATTAAAATAATGACGTCCCTACACAGCGTGAATTCAGCACGGCGATGACCCTGTACGCCGGCTTTTACACGATTTCTTCTTGTCTTAAGCGTGCTTACACCACCAGAACTTCCCCACGGCTGTCTTAGACGCTGCCAAGTTCGTTCTCCGCACCCTGAGGTTTCATCCATGACCTAACTATTTGTGCACTAGTCGCTATCTTTTTGACGACGACTTGAAATCGCGGCCTGCCGAATACCAATACTTGTATGATGAGTTGAAACTTGAAGCAGCCATGATCGCGATCAACTCGCCGTACGCCGAAGGTACTTCAGGACACGACATTCCAGAAATGAACTGACTTTTCCATTGAATTATAATCCAAAGTCCGAGCCGTGGTCAATAATCACGACGACCCGCGTGTGCCTGCCAACACCTTTCGCACATGGGTCATTGGCACCATCCTCGTCGCCGCTGGGTACGTTATGCGCACGTCTTGCGTGAATTTTAAACCTAATCCCTATACAGTGGCTTCCTCAACCAGTTCTTCAGCATCCGGTATGCATTCAGTTTTTCCTCATTCTTTGTCGTTGAAGGCCCTACGATCAAGGTATCCGGCCATAGGGGTGGGCGTTAATGTTGCCCAGATTCTAGCCGTCCCGTTCGCCAAGCTGATGGAACTGCTCCCGACCACAGAGTTTGTTACCTTCGGTTATACGTGGTCACTCAACCCGTGCGTAGCTCGGAATTCCGTGTTGTTTGTGTAGTGATATTGAACAATCGCGTGTAGGGGCCCCTTCAACCCTAAGGAGCATATGCTTATAACCGTGCGAAATACCATTCTCATACTCTTTCACTCACCCACTGATGCGTGCAGATTATGGCCAACGTGGGATTCGGTGCACCTTATACGTGCGTGCCCTGCGCTGATCTTATGTCCTCATTTATTCCTTACTCGCCACTTTATGAACAGCACGAATGTGGGTACTCATGCAGAGCTTTTGATCGTAAATTAACGCACATCCAGATCGTATGGGTGCAGTATCTCCCCATATACTTCAATCAGCCGTGGGCCATCAGTTTTGGCTATCAAAGTAGGCTTTCCCTCGGTGTAAGGATAAATGGCTGACGTCCGAGCTTTTACTGCAGTTCTTGTCGGGCTGTCCACGAATCTGATCGGATATGGCTTGGCTGGTTTGTCCCGCTTGTTTTCTGAGTGCCATCTTTCTCAGCGCTTGATTGCAAAGGTCTGACCAGACGGTTTCTGGTTTATCCTACGCAGGCTATTTGGCCAGGTAAGTTTTTTTTTTTTTTGACACTGCTTCCCTTCCCCGGCTGACTTTTCTCAGGAAATTTGGCGGTAACTGAGCCTTTTTCTACCCATAGTGCACGAAATCTTACTCGCAGTCCGCGAATAGGCCATCGCGCTCAATGTAAGCGAAAGGTTCACGGGCCATGTGATTGCCACTGATATATATGCACAGAGGGCATTCCACGCAGAAAAATCAACCGTCGCCAATGGCTGGCGGATGTCCAGAGTATGAGGCTTCCTATTTTCCTTAAAACCCTTGCTTAATATGGATGCCACCCCAGCTACGCTGGTTCCTGTGCTGCTTCTGTGCTATGTTCATCTATTTCTGGTTCACTGAGTGGGTTTTCAATATCATACGCACATTAAATAGAATTAACCAATCCTCCTCCTCCTATCCAGTTTCATTTGCCAATCTCTCCAAATCTTCAATTGGATAACCTGGATCAGCCCCCAAAATGTCACTCTCGCGGCAATCACAGGTAGTTTAACCGGGCTGGGGTTCAATCCGATTCCAACATTTGATTGGAATGTGCTCACCTACGGAGCGGATCCGCTGATTCTCCCGTTTTTTGTGGGTGATACCTTACTCCATCTTGAGGCAGTTTATTGACATGTTTCTCAGACAACATTCAATGTAAATGGCAACTCGGTGGTTGTCCTTTGATACTAACCAATATTTGTATCCAGCTCTTCCTAGGCGTGGGTTCACCCTTTCGTGCCTCGCACTCGTCTGATCTCCTTTCAACCTTCAGGCACTGCTCACCTTCCCGATAATCGTTGCAATATGGTACACCAATACCTGGAACACCGGATACCTGCCAATCAATTCAAACGTATGCATTGTTCTCTGTCAAGGTTGCCTCTTCTCACGTTGCCCTGCCTATGAAGCTTGTCTTCGACAACACAGGCTTCCCATACTCTGTTGCGAACGCCGTGGGCAGCGATACGCTCTTGTATGTCCATCGTGCGCTTGCTGCCCTCCCTCCAGCTTTGCTAACGTTCTCATCTAGAAATTCTACGATGTATGAAGCGTATTCGCCGGCTTAGTGCGTCCTCCCATTTTCCACCATATTGCTTCCCTATAATACATGAACAGTTTATCTGCATCTAATGCGCTGTTGTACGGGGTTTTTTGTGAGCTTCCATTGGTAATCACCTCATGTTGTACACTCATTCTCAACCCAGTTGCACTCTATACGGCCACTTTGAGTTACGCATTCCTGTATCACCGCCGTGAGATCATGCATGGATTCCGGAGCGTCTTCAGTCGCGGCAAAACATCAGAGATGCACAAGGATGTCCATGTCCGCCTGATGGAGTCGTACAAAGAGGTTCCCGAATGGCATTATTTTATGCAAGTCCTCATGGTCTGGGTTCTGCTTCTTGCTTACAGCTCACCATTCATACCAGGGTCCTCGTATTTGCTATTGTGGTCGGCGCGGTGGGCATTGGTATTTATCCGACCCAGACCTCTCCTGCTGTCGTCTTATACGGAGGTGAGACAAAGGAGATAACAACTCGCACGGCTATCTTATGTGGACATCTTAGTATTTCTTGCAGTCATTTTTGTCGTCCCAATTGGAATCATAGCGGTGAGTTCATAACCAATCTCGTTGGTCCCCTAGGATGAAGGTTTTGCGCAGTCAATTACCAACGTCCAGATTGGACTCAACGTTATCGCGGAATTATTTGGTGAGCATCTTCTATTGTGCCCTCTGTAGAACAGCACCAATATGTCTTAGGCGGACTCTGGTTTCAAGGAAACGCCACCGCCATGAACTACTTCAAGGTACCTTGACTATTGCTCGGCCGGTCGTAATCTCACCGCTTGACTGCAGTCTTACGGTTTCGTGACGACGTGGCAAACAATTGGCTTTGCCAGTGATCTCAAACTCGCGCACTACATGCACATTCCTCCCCGTTTGACATTCGCTGTTCAGATTTACGCGACAGTTATTTCGACCTTCATTTGCACCGCCGTCCTTAATTTCCAAATGACCAAGATTCCCGATGTATGCACGCAGGAGCAAGTCAATCATTTCACCTGTCCTGGAGTCAATACATTCTTCACCGCCAGGTACGCTTTAATGTTTCCTGATTGAGGCGTAGCTTAATTTATATCCAGCGTCCTCTGGGTATTTCCATTTCTTTTCGCTTCAGATAGCTGGTGAGGCTGATTAAATCGGCAGGGGACACTCGGTCCCAAGCGCATGTTTGGTGCCGGAGGCATCTACAACGGACTCCTCTGGTGCTTTCTGATAGGGGCGCTTCTGCCCTTCCCATTTTATTTCTTACGCAAGAAGGTCAAAATGTTGAATTACTTGCACCTTCCTGTCCTCCTCTCCGGCGCTTTGATCTGGGCACCCTACTCAATGGCAAACATCTGGCCTGCTGTTCCCATTGCCTACGTCTTCAACGTTGTTATCAAACGGCGTTACCTCGCGTGGTGGAGTAAATACAACTAGTGAGTCCCTTCAAATTCAAGTTTGGTCCCGGTTGACTTTTTCGGTTGTCAGTGTTACTACTACCGCATTCTCCACCGCAATCGCCATCTGCGCGATCGTTATTTTCTTCGCGATTGAGTGGCCGGGGGTCAGCATTGATTGGAGCGGAAACAACCGTCCGTTTGAGGGATGCGATGCGGAAGGGTGTGCACGACTCCCAATTCCAGATCAAGGGTTCTTTGGTCCTGTGCGTAAATTTTTATTCATCGGACCATGAGTCCTGACCTATGTCTTACAGGGTCCAGGAGAATTCCATTAGAGGGCCAAAACCTATCTTAATCCAAAAAGAATTCTGCTGCCAGCATTGTAATCCGAATCCGTTCCTCAAATATAGCGTGGGCGTACCAGAGTTGTAGTTATATATTCATGAATGTCCGATTACTACCTAATATACCAGTCTCATAACCATCGATTTTTGCACATTTTCGGAACGAGGAGACGACTGGATGCAATCCTTCTCGTCATCCCTGGCACAAATGAGAATCCGTGACCCTGGCTATGATGTCAAGTATATCCGTGGTGTTGAATGCCATTGTCGATGCTGCCGCATTGCCGCTGATTCCCTTTGGCTCGGAAAGTCCTCTACACTTCGGCCGGCTGTTCACGCCGCGCCAAATCAGCGTAGCCGAACCAAGACGTCACCCCGCGGCACATCTACCGTTTCTTTAACGAAATGACCGTCTTTTGTTTGCATGTCGTTGGGTTCACCTCATAAGATCTATCCCCTTTCTTTTCTCTCTCGTCCTCTACTTACTTTCAGGATCAAATGGTGTACGAGTTGAACAATTGATGGACAGCCCCGAAGATCCGTCTAACCAGATGCACGCAATTTTTCCCACCTAGCTCCAATTCCGGATCTCTCCGCGGTGAAATAAGACCAGATCTGGGACCTTTGCGCAGTTGAGGACGATCCGATGAAGCATTCGCAAGTACCTTCAGCTCAATAATTGTTCAGGTTTCTTACAGTCCTGCTTTTCTTCCCTGCTTCTGCAGCTTTCTGCAGCTAATCTCAACTGCATCTCAGACGATATACAACACATCCTCATCTCTCGTACTGGAAGTCGTTACACGGCAATACAGTAGCGGGTAGGTACCACTCGGTTGACGCTGGTGCGTTGACACTATCTGGTTTCCGATGTGCGTTTCTTCATACGGCTCCATCTACCATTGCTTTACTGACGGGCTTTTCGTTGGCTTATGAATAGCACTCCTGCTTCGAGCGGCGGGCAGTACGTCGCGTGGATCGCATTGCGCAGTATTGACTCACCTCGGCTTGATGCGCTTGTTCACAGGGAGTGAGGTTCATTTTGCATTCCCTTTTCCTGCTTGCTACTTTTGTGCATTATATGGACTTTGTCCAAGTTCTCGAATATAAACCGGGGTGAAATTTTGGTGAAATTTACTTATACAAAAGACAAGGGTAACGTAAGAGTTCTACTGGCCAATCAGGTTTGTCCTTTGGCAGTTGTCCAAACACTGACAATCATCGGACATATCGGGTCTCTTCGGAGTTTCCGGGTTCCCTGCCTTTCTTCCTGTACTATTGGGCCGGGGCAGGGCACAGGGCACTAATCACGAGGGCATATTAATGCATGGGCCTGTCAGTGTAAGTATGGTCTTACTGTCTGCATGTGACGAAGAAATATTTGCTGTGCTCAGATTATTTTTGTACAAGTGTACATCTTTTGGTCCTTGGTAGAGGTCTTTTTGGTGTAAGGTGTAATTGGCAAATATTGCAAGTAGCATACATGTAGACCAGTTTGGTTTGAATCTCTTTGGTCCTTGGTAAACTGGGTCCCCAGGACACAAGGAACCAACCGAAGGCTGGTGACGAGTGTCTGATGGAAATCAGATATCCCACTCAATACTCAGCTTTCAGTGTTCTGCTTCCTTAATAATTGGGAGGGAGCACGGGTTACTGCTATCCAATACATTGAGTGTTTTTTTTTTTGTCAGTCTCATATTTTTTTGGTTGACAAATATTGTCCATGCATTTGAATTTCTTTCGGTCCTCGGTAAAATGGGTCCCAGGATAGAATCTGAAATCCCACTTGGTACTCAGCCTGCAGTTCAGTGTGCTGATGTTCAGTGTTCTGCTTCCTTAATATCCCGTAGCGTAGCACGGGTAACTGCTAGTTTGTTCACATCAGTACACGCATTCTCATAGCCCGGTCTATTTGATGAAAACAATTCCGACTCTAATTACAATGAATCTCTGTTTACCAGGTGTGGGTTTGCGTGTATTCACCACCGGAGCGAAGCGCAGGCATATCTTGTGCGGAAGAAGGAAAGGAATTCAAGGGGGAACTCCATATGATCTTTAAAGGAATCCCCGGTCGATCATAGTCCCGCAGACCTAAATCCAGATGCTGCCGATGCCATCGAACCGTTGTAACCGGAACACCGCGGCATCGCAGCATTGAGTTTCTGTTTCCCGTCCTCGATTCGCTATCCGCAAAATTCGATCATGGTGTATGTATCCCAGAACAATCGCTATCAACTGTGGTGAGACTGAGCAGCGTAATGGTCTTTCCTTCCACCCTCCAGAACATCCAGACGTGTACGATATCCTATACCAACATTAAACTCAACTTTCTCCCGCTACTAGAAAATGAACGAAACATACCATTTGAGATCCAAATATGAGAGCTGCTGCGGTAGGCACTTGTATGCTGTGGTGAGCAACGAATCTTCCCAAGGTAAATTAAATGGACACACATGAGGCCAAAGTAAGTTATATGGCGGAAAGATCCTCTCCACCAGATTCGGAATGTATGTTGCGAAACTGAGTCTGATAGACAGGCCGGGGCGAGTTGAAACTTTAAATTAAAAGGTCAAAGTACTTACCCCAGTCCGACCATGGGCAGAGTAGCAAAAACTAAAATACGGATGATGATACTCAAGGAAATGGTGTGCTCATTGTGTATTTGAAGCGCACGGAAAGCGCGCCAATTCTGAGACAGCAGGATTACGATCATGGCTGCTTTCAATCAGGTCACTTTCGTTGCTTCATAAGCAGTGTAACTGACCTTCAATCACGAGGCATGCGGAAGCTGCGAGCAGCACAAAGCAGGCAACGACGATGGCTCTATCTCGTTATGAGCCAAAGAAAATTGAACAAGAGCAGGACTCACGGTAAGGATTGGTCAATATGGCAGTAAAATCTTCCCGGTTCCAGTTTCACCTGATTCGGTTTGACGATCCCGAGCTAGTTTCCGTCAGCCATGGAGGAATGGAAACGTTGAACTCGCGCACGATCAAAGTGGAATGAAATGTGATCAGATACAATATTGGAGGTATCACAAGCAGCTACCCTAGATAGTTCAGAGGGATTGAGGTTTGGATCTTTTAAACGCACAACAAATAAAGATCCCTGGTGTACTTCTCTGTGTTTCAGTCGAGTCGAGACGTTAAGATACAGCTTGTGAAAACTATGGGTCAGACAACGGTACCGTCGAGCTTGAATTGGGCCTACTTGCAAAATGAGAGATAGGGTGCCGAATGCAGCACTGAAATCGTTTAAAACGATGGACAACTATCATTCCCAAGAATGCACTCACAATGGGCGCGAGGCATACATCAGGGCCGAGTTAACGACGCATGGCGCAAATGAAGGTGGTGGGTCCGGGTGCGTTTGGTGACCGATAACAAGGAAAGGCATAATGCAAAATAGCATCCACGCCACGATGTAGCAGTACCAGGTAGATACCCTCTTGACGTTCGAGGACAGCAGGGCAGTGAAAAATACAACAGCAAGAAAAATGAAACCGAGGGATGAGAGAATATTAAAGGCCATAACCCAGGCTTGCAAAGAAGAAGAATCCGAGACTACTTGGTCTAGCGATGGATCGGTTAGAAAGCGAAAAGTTGGCGGACCCCCGCGCCCACCTCGATGTGCGTGTGCGAAGGGTCCAAATAAGGCGGCCATCGCTGGCGATCCGCTCTGGGAAGAAGGGAAGAGAAGAAGAGAGAAGAGAAAGACAAGGCCTTGTGAGCAGATTCATGATGGAAATCTTATGTGCAGCTCAGCCCAAAGGCTGTTCAATCAAATGCGGGATCTGTGTCTAATTCAATCGTCCGCCGCCAATCTGCCACCGCTATAAGTAGACACAATCGATCCGCAAGGGATTGAGGTGGTAATCATCGCAGCTAGGCCTCTTCGATGACTTTACCATGGGTACCATCGCACCAAGAACAGAAAGATGGAGTTACACGGAAAGACCGCTGGACGGCGCGCCAATCCGTCAGATCTTGTGATCAGCAGCAGTTGGCAGTGGAGACATTCACTGCGTTCCGGTCCCATGTAGACAGAGGGTCTGTTTACTTGGGTAGACAGAGGGTAGCCAAACCACTGCGGCTACCAATGTCTACATTATGCTGACACGGTTGCTTCAGGTCAAAACAGAAGTTGACATGAGTCTACGTAACTCGCTAAAGGTAGCCGAAGGTTATTAACCGAGGTAGCCGAAGGTAGCCGAACCACTGCCGAACCGCGCCGATGGGCGCCGAAGGCTGTGTACCCCTAGGTAGACACATGGTAGATGAAGGAAGCCGAAGGGCGCCGAACCTATGTCGACATCCCTTGGTACACCTACGTCTACCCGGGTACACAATGGTAGATGAATGGTAGATGAAGGAAGCCGAAGGGCGCTATAGGTGTGTCTACATGGGGTCGGAACGCAGTGATTCTTCGAAGAACCACAGCTCTTGCTGTATTGATCCGAAATTCGCTGCCGATCGGCCCAGGTGTGTGGAGAGTAACTTACTAAGTGCCATATGGGAGGCCGTTGATTACGGCTTGATGAAATCCATCGGGCCGAAACTAATGGCTGCGCTAGCGGCGCCGCCAGCTCGTCGGCAATATCGGCAACCCAAGTATGTGCGCCGCCAGGCCTCAGCCAATTGGCGCAATGTCGGCATCTGTTGCCAAGCCAGTAGGCGGTAGAAAATGCCACAAATACGCAATGTGCGCGAGGCCTTGAGGTTCAGCAGTAGCTAGTCACTTGTATCAGACCAAGCTTGGAATTTGGGGTCGTAGGCTCAGCTAGTTAACTTGAAAGCGAAGTCCATAAGCCTCGACTGATTTCTGGGTTCTTGTAAAGAGTACATACGAAGATCCCCATTCAGAGCTGACATACATGATGCATTTCAAGTTCAAAGAAAATCACACCAAAGACTTCAACCAACCAATTCCTGCACGCAAGTCCGTCTCCCACTTCTTCACAGCACTTATCACCGGGAACGTAGAGTGAAATCCGTGCGGGCGGCCCGGATATCTGCGTGCATGAGCTTTCTTCAAGCGCTCGCGCAAGAGACGTTCGTAGAGCAAGCCCTCGTTGCGCAGGGGGTCGAGCCCGCAGACTTGTATGTATGCCGGAGGGAGGTTTGTGAGATCGGCTGAGGCTAGCAAGGGTGAAACCTCGAGGTCAGCAGGCGGGCCTCCGTAGCACTCTGATTGAGATGGCGGTCCTCAGCATAGGAAGCCGGCGAGGGAGGTCGATAGCTGCGCATACCATAGAACATATCCATTTTGGCTTTGCTTAAAATTGGGGCATCCTTGTTCTGCTCGTACGACAGCAGCTCTCCGGCGTATCTGTTGGTCGTGAATTGTTAATTATAAATGTCGTTATGTGATGAGTGTAGGCACTGACTCGGGTGGATATGCCGCTGGGTGGATGAGCGCAGGGATTTGGAGCATTTGCCCCGTAATCTTGTGGTGCTCGAAGAAAGAATCGTTGTACGCACGATGAACAACAGCCGCCGCAAAATTCGCTCCAGCAGACACTCCGCCCACAATAAATCCTTTGTCAAGCGACCCACGGATCATTTCACATTCGGTTACGGTCTAAATCGTCAATCGAAATCCGTCAGTATGTTTAGGCACCAGATATTGGACGGCATACCCATTTGAGTCCCGCGTAGCAGTCGTTGAGACCGGTAGGAAAGGGATGCTCCGGGGCTAGTCTATGCGAATTTAGTGGGATTGAACAGCGAGATCGAGTTTACACATGCCTGTAGCCCACGGTAGCGATGGTCACACGCAAGTCGACGCTGAGTTTTCTCACTTCAAAGTCATTTGCGTCAATATGGCCAACAACCCAGCCTAGGATGAATTTTCTGTCGGTGAAAATCAACTCTCGGCGCCGAAGACTCACCTCCACCGTGAAAAAAAACAAGAACGGGAAATCCAGGGTGTTCGTCCTTCGTCGGGGTTGGGGATATTGTGCGGACGCAGATCTCACCATCCTGGACGGCGATTGTGTGATCCTCAACCGTATAGTCAGAATCTAATTAGCGGACGAAAATGAGCGTCTTCCTAATGGCAAAATAGGACATGACGAGTACATACCAGCGGGAAGATGGGGGCGCAGACGATCCATTCTCTTGGGTAGTTCCAGTGCGTATCCCTCTCTCAGAGTTGGTACAAAATCTGGAGTAATCGGTCCCACGATAGGAGGAACAGAAGGAAGTTCTGGATCGGGCTCGGAGAGATAAGAATATTGGGACATCGTAGATAGTAAAGGAAGAAGTGTGGGCGCAACTTTTGTGCTACGCCGGGTCATGTGGTTCCGCGGGCCGAGCGTAGACTCCAATCTTTCACGCGACCCCAGCATCAAACAACTTGGTTTCTTCTTCCGGTGAAATTTTGAGACACCTCATAGTAACATCACAACGGTACAAGACGTCACTCTCTTCTTTCTATAAAATTACATTGTGTCTTGCCGAACTCTTTCAAGGGTCCGAAATCTTCGCTGCTCGGGTTCTGTTGCCGAGAGCTATCCCAAAGCCTTTTGTGAAGTAAGTATCTCGAGCTTCCTTACCAGTTGACGCATTGAATCTGCTTATCCTTTCTCTCACCCGCCTATCATCACGTTCCTTGCTGCATCGCATCTGAATTGACCTTTTTCATTGGTGGCGGATCATCCACGGCACAGATGCCGCAATAGCTGCATATCATCTCTCCTTCGGATAAACTCGCAATGAAACAGGTCAGCGGCGTCTTGGTATAAATTGGTTCCGCAGGGGTCCCGGCATCGGCCGAATTTGTGCCTGCGAAGCTCTGCTGTATCGATGGCTATCGATTTTGCCGTTTCGGCACGAGAAAGGGATCCGCCGGCGGCCCGCGTTCACGTCTCTGTACTAAATGGACGAATCCATCCAAAGATTCCAAACAGCTCAGACCGCGCTAAGAGAATATTTTTATCCAGAGACATCTTCGGAAGTGGAGAGTAGACAAAGTATTAATATTGTCCCAGGCTGTTACAGAGCATAAATAAACTGCACCCGAAATGAAAGCCAGGACAGGAATCAAATCGGCTAGAAATAAAAGCTCAAGTTAAGGAAATAAGGTTCAATAATAATTTACGCTTCATTGTCAACCTCCATGGAGTTATTGTAAACCGGCACCAATAATTGCGACTTGAATCTCACCAGCTCATACCGTCGGTGGCGCTCTGAATTTAAAGCCCTTCGTCGCGTCTCTTTTCGCTACGAGTTCTGAGTACTTTACAGTCCTTCAAACGGCCTCGGCAATACAGCTGGTTCCTGATGATCCCAACGAGCTTCTCCTTCCCAAATGTAGGAATCTCTGGCGGAAACCTATCCTGTATCAGCCCTGCACGTAGTTTAAGCTCTTGGTTTGACGCCATTGTACCTGGCCCTTGTAGCTCCCAACAATGGAGCCACTGAGCAATCGATTTGATGCTCAGGCCCTTTGTCTCGTGGCGCCGTGCTGATATTTAAGTCTCGCAATGGCGGTCGACGCAGATTTCCTTACCCCCAAATCAATGTCCAACGATTCCGAGTTCTCCTCCGCAAGTTCCCCTTTCCTCGACGAGCATGAAAGCGTTCACGGGGTGGGGCTTTCCAACCCATCTTTGTCTCTGGGTCGCCGCCGCATGCTCGATCTGGTTAATCGCTTGCACAACACTGGGTTCGTCTGTTTCTCTCTCGTTATTTTATCCACTCAAAATCCTCATGCACACTACTTTAGTGTCCAGATCGACATCGACCTTCCCCAGATCGCCGTAATCGGTTCTCAGAGCGCCGGAAAATCATCCCTCATCGAATCAATCTCTGGCATTACACTTCCTCGCGCGGCGGGAACCTGCACTCGGTACTGTCTTTCTCACCTCCTCGTCTGACCAAGTATTGATCCCATTGACAGCTGCCCCACGGAGTGCCGGCTCGCTCGCTCTGACACCCCCTGGAAATGTACCGTCGAGTTGCGTTTCATCACCGACAAAAACGGCCAAAGCCTCGGCCAGCCGCGCAACGAAGCCTTCGGTGAGCCGATCTTTGACAAGTCCGAGGTCGAGGATCGCATTCGCCGGGCGCAGCGCGCCATACTCAACCCGAGCAAACCCGCTCGCACCTTCCTGGAGGACGACGACGAGGATGCGGCGGAAGTCTCTTTTTCGACCAATTATATCTCGTTGCAGATCAGCGGGCCTGAGCTCGCAGATCTTTCTTTCGTGGATTTGCCCGGTGAGATACCATATGCGAATTCATATTTCCGAGTGGATTTAAATCTTGAACACGCAGGTCTCATCGCGAGCGTCAGCAGTCGCGGCAATGAACGTGACATCGCGATGGTCGAGAGTCTCGTTACCGCGTACATTTCGAAGCCAAGCTGCGTCATTCTTCTCACTGTCGCTTGTGAAAGTGCGTCATAGCACCTTCTAATTCGCACCGCGCTTATGCTTGCCTTCTATAGCCGATTTCGAGAACCAGGGTGCTCATCATCTCACTAAGAAATACGACCCCGAAGGCAAGCGCACGATTGGTATGTCTTTCTTTCCTGTATCTAGCGGTGTATTGATGTCGGATTCTAGGCGTGCTCACGAAGCCCGATCGGTAACGCGCTTTCTTTTTATTTAAAGTACCGAATTTGACGATTCTTAGGATTCCCCGCGGAGACGAAGAAAGCTGGCTGCCCCTCATCCGCAACGAACAGGAAGCACTCGAGAACAACTGGTACTGCGTCAAACAGCCGAGCTCGCAGGATTTGAAGCAAGGTATTACCTGGGAGGAGGCGCGTGCGCGCGAGAATGACTTTTTCACCATCACCTCGCCTTGGTCCGAACTCGATCCAATGTACCAGAAGTACCTCAGGACGTCGAACCTCGTCGACCGTCTCAGCTCGATTCTCTCAGACCTCATCTCGAAACGGTGCGTGAACTATCTGATGCTTGCCTCGATGCGCTTTGGCTCACGCCGAGACCGTAGTTTGCCCCAGATTCAGATCGAACTCGAGAACACCATCCAGAGAACCCGCGCCGGGCTGCTGCAGCTCCCGAAGCCGCCTTCCAGCGACCCCGTCGGCGAAGTTGCGGGGCTCCTGCATCTCTTCATCGGGGAGCTGGAGAAGCTCCTCGACGGTGTTCCTCGCAAGGATGGGCTCTTGCAGATCATTCGTCCCGCACAGGAGCGATTCCGACGCGAGATCCGCCACACCGCTCCTGATTTCCGACCCTTCGGGCAGCCGGTAGACGGTCATTTGGGAGAGTCCTTCCCGGAGCCGGCGTCCTTGTCCAGCGAAGAGTGCGGTGACGATACTGTCGACGAAGACGGTCCCACTAAAGCCCCCATTTACATCAACACCGTGTTGAACCGTGCACATGCGTATGTTACTTTGATTCCAATGTTGCCGTCCGTTAATTTATGGATTCGCCTTACCAGTGCGCGCACCCGAGAGTTGCCGGGGCACTATCCGTTCTTCGTCCAGCAGTCTTTCATCTCGGAGTTCACCAGCAAGTGGGGGGTGCCCGCGCAGGTCCTTTGCCGTGTTGTCCACGGCACTCTTGCGCAGCACATCAAGGCCCTGATCGCACTCCATTTCTCGTCGTTTGGGCAGGGACTACTGGAGCAGCGTGTGACGTGCGTATCTTCCACAGAAACCCCGCACACCTTGGCTGACCTCCCGGCAGGATCCTCGTGCAAGACTATATGAACCAACGCGCCGAGGCTGCGCAGGCCCTCATTGCAAAGTTCATCGCACTCGAGAACGACGGTGCCCTCACATTGAACGATCACTATCTCTCCGACTACAAGGCCAAGTTCCTTTCACATTACAAGAGTGCGCGCGAGAAGAATCAAAATCCTAACCTTGCGCAGGCGATCGCGACCTTCAAGCCAGTGGCATCAGGCAGCTCGACGGGCATCGCACAAGTGCTCGGCCTCCTGTCCAGCATTGGGCTCAGTGGAGTGACCGCAAACGACCTCGTCAAACTTCTCACGCCTGACCCCATGGATCCCGCACTCAACATCATGGCGGACGTCCGCGCATATTTCCAGGGTGAGTGTAATTCATCTCCCCGTTCCCGTTCGAATCAATATTGATCATATTCCTGGCAGTTGCCTACAAACGAATCGTGGACAACATTCCCCGCGCCATCGACCACGAGCTCATTCGCGGCGTTGGGCGCGAGTTGCTCCCCACCCTCTACGGCGGGCTGGGGATCAATGGCCCAGAGGGGCTGCGTATCTGCCGCGAACTCGCTCAGGAGAACCCCAGCGTCGCCGGAAAGCGGGAAGAGTTCCTTAAAAGGTTGGAGCGCTTGGAAACCGCGAATCGAGAATTGGTGTGCGTCGGATTGTAAGACTCGTTTCAGTACTATGTATACACCCCGATTTTCTTGAATGCCGTGACTGCGAATTATATTCTACACTTGAAACCGAACACTCTATACTGTATTGTATCTTTCAGCTGAGCAAGTCAGTTTCAGATGAAGATCATAGCGAGTTCACAAGGTATATTTCATTTCATTTCGAGCCGACGTCGAGTATCAAGAAATCGCAGTATATGTGGTATCAAAGGCCGACGGTTACTAATTCACGGCTTGCCGTCTCAAGGCGCTCCAATCTCTTGAGCAATTCTTCCCGCTTCCCAGTGACACTCGGGCTCTCTTGAGCTAGCTCCCTACAGATTCGCAAGCCGTCGGAACCGTTGATGCCGAGTCCCCTATAAAGCGTTGGAAGCAACTCGCGCCCAAGTCCACGAACGAGCTCATGGTCGATCGCTGCCGGAACGTTATCGGCTATTCTCTTGTACGCCACTTCATAAAATCCGAGAATCAGATCAAGGTCGTGTACAGAAGTCGAATGGGAATCCACCTTGGAAGTACGCGCGGACGTCGGACATGATTTTGAGCGCGGGGTCCACCCGGTCGGGCGGGAGAAGTTGAGCTAGATCATCGGCGTTGACATTGTTGAAACCAAGGGCCGCGAGACCACTCAGCACCAGCGCGAAGCTGGAAAGCGGTAGTTGGTTGCCATAGATGTCCACGGGCTGCGCGTCGTCCGCTGTACTACGCGATCGCCTGGCTGAGGACGGGATTTTGGTCCTTCTGCCGCGCGCTCTTGTAGTGTGACACGAATTTAGCTTTGTAGTCCCACAACCCACAACCCACACACCGTCGACGAGCTCGCCACTTTTATGACTGTAGATCTCCGGCCCGGGCATTCAAGAGGAGCGGAAGCACTCAGACCATCCTGTACGATATTGTACAGCTCGTCTCACCACCAACTCTATTCCATTGGTACGGCTGCTGCTTCGGCTGCTCAGCATTTTTAGGTGCTCCGTCATATCCTGTTATACCGCTCCCATGAGTCAAAAATGCTGCGTAAAGGTTCAATGTCAATGCGATGGAAAATATGAACAGACTCCACTCACCGGAGAATTCATTGGTGAGATGTTTAGGTAGCCGCGCTTTGGGCTACCCATCCGGACAAAACAATACCTTTTTTCTTGAAAAATACAGGCATTCGCCGGCGCTTCGTGCCGGATCCTACTTGCAGACACTTAAATAAGTTTTTGGACAAACAATCACCGTAAAAGCTCTTTCCCTACAATATTGCTGGTAGAAGTGGAGTCATCGTCCTCATACTTCAAAATAAGCCCATTCTCGGAGTCAGGAACACAGGTCATGGCTGAATAAAATTGTCTATGTGAAAAGACCGACCTCCTCAAATCTAATCCTAGTTTTTGTACACCATTTATCTTGGGCTCAGTTATGTAGGCATACTGGTAGCTGCACACTCGGGAGAAATCCGGGTGGCTGTTTTTGCAATTTCCTAGATGAGAGCAAATAATTTAAAGATTGCAAAGGTCAGATCTACCATTCAGAATTTTTCGGATTTGTTTAGATTTTCTTTTTCTACATTCAAAGGTGAAAAGCTACCAGTCTGCCTACAGAACTGAGCCCAAGATAAGTAACATCACGGATGACTTCTCCTGTTTCCTCACATACAACGGCCAGACCAACGCCGTGCTGCCGAACCTCGAACAGCTCATTCTCGGCGAATATGAGCAGAGTTTTCGCAGAGCGTGATGCTGCATATGCTGGACTCATGTTGGGGGTCGACGCCATTTGTGCGGGGCAGGATCTGGACCAAGGTCACGAAGGAACGTGCACCTACGTCTGAGGAGCATCGCATGTGCGGGAGCTAAGGATCACAAAGCTGGCCGAAGAAGGGCTTCACTTTGAGTACAAAGATTAGGTTGGGCCTCACGACAGATTTTCCGTTTTCCTCATGATATATATCTCCAATTTCGTCCGTGACCGTGGTGTGTTCGTCGCAGCGAGAAATCGGCCGGAATTCGACCGACCTATGGTGGACTTATTCCAGGACCATTCTATTACTGGGCCTGTCACGCCCCGTCATGTGGACGCGTCCCGCAACTGAATTGAACAGGCAGACACCAGACGGGGACCCCTGATCTCGAGAAACTTCAAGCTTCTGCCGAGACCCAGGTGTGTAGGGTCTCCACGCCAAGTTTTCCAAAGACCGAGTATATCGCAGTGTTCCAGACTTGGCCATTCAATTGCGGATCGGAGCTTCTGGGAAATCTGATCAGCGCAGATGGGGATGCCATGTTTGAAGGCAAGAATGGAGATAAGCCGCGTTGCGCAGCAATACGCCGTCAAAGGCAGCGGGAATACGTCGCATTTATGTACTCTTCCATTGCTATTGGTGCATTCGGCCCGTGCCCAAAGCATATATAACAGCTCACCTTCATCGAGATGGTTCCCAGACCCACCTAAACGTCCTCTGCAACCGCAATGCAACTCACCAAACTGTTCATCTCCCTCGCACTCGTTGCAGTGGCCGTCACCGCAACCACTATCCCAATCCACGGTTCTCGCGACCTTAAATCCATTGAGGCACGCTGCGGCTGCCACGGAGATGTTTGCGCGTGCGGAGTGGGCTGCCCTTGCACCGGCGAAGTACCTGTAAGTATTCTTTCGCTTTGGGAGATTTGCTGTTGCTGATGAACGTCCGGGACAGCCCGAGGTTGTGGGAAGTCCCCAGTGAAGCTTCAGCGACTGTTGTCTGAAGTTGAAGAAAGATCGGCGGAGATTTCAGAGCAAGTTTTCCGCTGTTGGGTATACCGAGTCGTAACGATGTGAATGGAAATTGATATGTTGGGAACATGTTTGCTCTGCTTGTTCCCACCGCATTCCCGTCTGAAGAATACACGATCCGGCTTGTTTTTATCCGGCAGTTTTTTCTTGTGCGTGAAAACTACTTCGAGTGGCGAGCCAGTTCAGTGTATTTTCTGACAGGGTGGCGACTGAAACGAACTTTGAATTTGATTCAATTGAATTACGGTCTTGTAATTAAACCCCACAAGCGGTCGGCGGCCTGCGGAGTCTCCTTTGTAGACAATCCACATTGTGAACAGTTAGTGGGATTCAAATCACACTGTGAAGGTGGGTTATAGAATTAATTCGTTCCAGACAATTGGTGGTGTGTGTGGTAAAGTCATCTTCGTACTTGAGAAGTAAAACATTTTCATTGTCAGGAACGCGTGTCATAGCTGGGTACAGTTGCCCATGCGAAAATACTTCTCTGCGCAGATCGAGGCCTAATATTTCAACCGTTAGACCTTGGCAACCGTTGAAGGTGATTGTATAATAGAGCGCCAGTGGTATTTGCTTGCAGTGAACGGTAAAATCGAATCCATGGGGTTGGAAATGGCAGTTGATGCGAGGAGTGTGAAGCCTTATCTGGAATCTGGATGTGGGTGTCCATTTTTAAAGGCAGTCAAAAATGACACCGGTAACATACCTGATTGACTGTCCTCCCAGCGACAATTGAGGCAATTCTTTCAACCTTGACTGTGTGTCGGAGTAAACTGTGTACAATGACTCGGGTGGTTTTTGTTAACCCTCGCGATGCGTCGAAGTTGCGGGTGAGTCTGCAAATACATCCCAATTTCAAAAGTAATTCATGCGGTAGGATCCCGGTTGCAGAGAATTCAGAAATTCGGGATCCGAAAACACTCCTCCATCGGGTCCTTCGTCATCGACAGAGTCACTGCTGGTATAACGATGGCTGTCTCCTGGAACGGATTGAAGAATGACTTTGTTGAATTCATCAACAGCGTTGAAAGGGCTTAGGATGGCCCTTGTAATGCACATGCTAGGGTCGGCGACGATGGCTGGAGGGAATACGAAGTTGATGAGCTCCTCCGTGGAGTGTGGATGATGCAGACGGGAAAGATCAACCGAGTCGTGAAGATAATTCCCCAATTGCATCTAGGAAGGAGGAGAATTCTGGATCCGTTCATTGACGTATCGATGTCTGGAGCTCTAAAATCTCAAAGTGGCAAAAGATGGGTTGAGTGCGTAAGGATGCGTTGCAAATTGCAGTGCGACGGACAACAGGTGCCACCTAGGAATACCGTACCATTTCGTTCAGATCGACAGGGGGTGTGACGCGTGACCCTTTCAACCAATTCGATAATTCGACAGCGCCGAAAATTTTGCGTGACACGCCGAAAATTTCGACTTTTGCAACGCAAAAATTCGAAAAATTTGCCTTTTTTGCATCCCCGGGGCGATTTTGGGATCTTGGTCACGCTCGGGACATTCGACAAACGCCTGCGTGATGCGTGACCGCGACCAAAATTCGACATCGACAGGGGGTGCGTGACACGTGAATGTTGATTTGAACGAAATGGGACGGTATTTTAGTCTGTTTGAACCTCAGGATGCCACGTGGGCTGGGCGTACTTGGCGAAAGTCTCCGACTGTGATCAACATACGACCACCCCAAACAAAGTTCGTTCCCGTCGGCGAGCGTATCAGGCGGTCTGCGCAATCGAAGGCTTTAAAGTGGAGGCCCCCGATTTCGATGACGTGACATTTGGCAGCATGAAGTAGGCGTACACGGTCGCTCTTTGGGCCAACATTTGATTTAAAGTGAGGATTGTATTCGTCGACAGGAATTCCGTAGAGGTAGTGCACCGTTCGACCTCCGGGGTAATTCTTGGCAGCAAAAGCAGATGATGCTGACACCAGAACGATTTTGTCCATTTTTAGAAGTGCGCCAATAATGGGATACAGAACGTAGGTCTTTCCACGTCCAGCTCGACCGTAAACATGAACAGGTGGCGGGTTATCCGTAGTTAGAAGGTGCATGATTCGATCATAGACAGTCCGCTGCAAATTTTAAACTTCGACTCAAAAGAATAATCACAATGTCGAACCTGTTCGCCAGTCAGCCCATCTTTGAATGCACAAAGGTTTGTCGGATCGCCACTCCATTGCATACGTTCATTGCCGACCTCCTGACGTCGTTCAGTCGGCTCTGGAAGACCGATGTCGGTCAAAGATTTCCCCAGGCCTTGCAGGAGGCTTTGAAGTGCAAGTAAGACCTCGTTTCTGACCAGATCCGGGTTTGGTGTTGCAATTGTTCGCAACATGTGATCCCGGATATCTGCAGAAAGCTGGTCTTCATGGGTTTCCCTGATGATTAGTGCTGGACTCCCTTCGGTCACGAGAACCGCAAATGTCCAACGTAGCTGAGCTGGAGGTGCACCAAAGTCCAACAACTCTTCGAAGGTCATGATTCCTTTGTCACGGTTGTCAAATAACCCCATAGCGCGTGCTGCCTACTGATACGTTCCATATAAAATACCATCGATGGTCCGCATATCAACCCAGTCGGAGGCACTCGGTGAAGCAGGGGGGCTCGCAAATAGAACACATCACCGTGTCGAGGGTACACCATTGTATCCGGCTTACCGCCACGTTTCCCTCTTTGTAGAACCGAATTCGCATTCGAGGAGGGCTAGGATGTTCATCCTCAAGGATTTCTAGAGGATGCATTTCTTTCAGGGGGTCGTGTTTTCCAACCTGCATTTGGATCCAAACTCCACGTAAGTCAAGTTGTCGAGTTTCTCATGGCGCGGGCATGTCATATAACGAACCAGCAGAGTAGCATCAAATTCGCATTTTTCCGTGCCATCTGACCATACTGCCGGCCAGCCGACCATCAGCGGGGTTATGGAGGTCTGGCAGCGTAATTTCGCACTGGATCACATAGCGGAGATTCGCTGGGAAGTGAAGCAAGTCTCACCTCAGGTGGGACCCGCAAAGGAAAAGACTGAGGTGATATCTAAGTACTTAACCGGATAGGGGCTGGGAAAATCGCGGGTCCGCGGGTCGGAAAAATAAGGGTACGTAATGAGACCACGTGTCCGTGTCACTCAAGTTTCACTGTCCGCCTAGTTGACACAAGCCTACAGTCCGAGTCAATGCAACCGCGGGCGCTATGTCACTGTGTTCATTTCGATCGAGCGTTGAGCGTGTTTCAATTCATTTTGAGTCGATGTTGAGTGTCAAGAAATCGCTGTATATGTGGTATCAAAGGCGAGGATATATGAGACGCGGCTGACACAACACACCCAGATGCGGCACACCTGAGTACAGATGCAGCACATGTGCCGCATCTGAATCAAGTGCGGCACCGGCCTCAAAACGGAAGTGCCGCTGATGGGATTGGCATCAAGCACGCTTCTCGCGCCGAAACAGGGTCAAACACCCGCCCCATTCCTTTCCTCTACCACCACCACTCCCCACGTCGGCCAGTGCTCATTCCGCCACATCACGTCCAAAAACACGTTGCCATCAATTCAAATCAGACTCCCGACGACCAGACGCTGATCGACGGCCGGTCAATGGGCGTTGGGACCGCATTTCGAAGCTCGGTATGTGCTCTCTCACCCACGTGTTTGCCCCATTTGACGCTTCCTACACGTCTAGATCTACCAACCGGTCTTCATCGTGGGACATTCCCACCTCTTCATCAACAATGAGTCAATGACTGGATCGATGCTGTCCAGCTTCGCGCGTTCCTCGAGAATACGACTTGTAACCCGGATGAGTCGGTTCTAGTACGCGTCAAAATCGAGCATGATGCGTCCGATGCGTCGGAGAAACGTTCTTTAGCGGTCCCCGATGTCACAGTTTTCCCAATCTGTGGCAAGTCTTGACTGGCCAAAAGTCCAAGGTGTCGTTTCAATTTACTCTTCCACAACTGAGATTTATTTATTTTATCTTAGCCTGGTGGGACCACAAGGTCATGAGCGAGTGGATCCTTCCTTGCCTCGGCAAGTCTCAGTCGCCGGTGAGCGCCGAAGACTGGGACAACACGCCTGCGACTACAAAAAGCTGCCAAGCGTCGCGCGCGCACGTTTGTCGTGAGATCCAACTCCAGTGGTCGTGTTACCACACGGACGTTTCATATGTTTCGCTCGTCTCTTTGCTCGCACCTTACTCACTCACCAAATTAGCGTCAACCCCATAATCCCGTCAACGCGAGCGCACTGTCCAGAACTTGGTCGATGAAGATGGGATTTCGGCCGTCGGAATAATCAGTGACGCCATCCTCATTTAGCAGGAAGGTGGGGTCTGGGAACGCTCCGACGCCTGAGCCCTCTTCTGGCGCCTCGAAGGGTCTGAAATCGGGGGCAGTGCTGCGAATGGCACGTCTGAATTGTTCTTGCGCGGGACGAATGATCTGCAAGAGCCCGTCCGCGCGAGGGACGCCTTCGAGGATCTTATGCAGCTCGTCGACGAAGTCGTGAAGGAGGGCCGCAATCTCGCCGACGGGTTCGCTCGACGGCGACTTAGGGAGCTGCGCCAGACTTGCGCGCGTTTTCTGGACGGTGTTCTCGAGCTCGATCTGGATTTGCGGTAATCTAAAAACCGGCTGTGAGGGGATCGATGGCTCGGGGAAGGATGGACTACGTACCGCTTGGAGATGAGATCCGAAAGGATTGAGCTGAGGCGGTCAATCAAGTTGGATGTCCGCAGGTATTTTTGATACACGGGATCCAGCTCGGACCACGGAGGCGTTAGGGAGAAGAAGTCATTCTCGCGGCTTTGCGCCTCTTCCCAAGTGATACCCTGCTTCAAATCTTGCGAGCTCGGCTGCTTGACGCAATACCAATTGTTCTCGAGCGGCTCTTGCTCGTTGCGAATGAGTGGAAGCCAGTTCTCTTCGTCTCCGCAAGGAATTCTGACGCGCAGTCATTAGAATTATAACGCGGACGAAAGAAAGAAAAAAACACCTGTCGGGCTTCGTGAGGACGCCTACGGTGGGGCACATGAGCATAGTGTATACAAAGGGGGAGTAGCAACTCACCAATTGTGCGTTTACCCTCCGGGTCGTACGTCTTGGTCAGATGGTGCGCGCGCTGGTTTTCGAAGTCGGCTGCGACGCAAAAATTAAGAAAGGGCTGAGGTAATTCAGATGTGGTGTACTTTCGCATGCGACGGTGAGGAGGATCACGCAGCTCGGCTTAGATATGTACGACGCAACCAGATTCTCCACCATCGCGATATCACGTTCGTTTCCGCCGCGACTGACACTCGCGATCAACCCTTCAGGACGATGGTCAGTCAAACGATTAGATCTTAAAGGGAAACCGCCTCTCACCGGGCAAATCCACGAACGACAGATCTGCAACTTCAGGGCCGCTGATCTGCAACGAGATATAATTGGTCGAGAAGGAAATTTCGGTCGCGTCGTCCTCGATGTCGTCCAAGAAGCTCCGGGACGGCTTGCTGGGGTTGAGTATCGCGCGCTGTGCCCGGCGAATGCGATCCTCGACCTCGGACTTGTCGAATATGGGTTCACCGAAGGGCTCGTTGCGCGCCTGGCCGAGTGGTTGACCCTTCTTGTCGGTTATGAAACGGAGCTCGACGGTGCAGCTCCATGGCGTGTCAGAGCGGGAGAGACGGCATTCCATCGGGCATCTGAGAGAATAGGTCAATCCAGAGGCGAATGAGTATGTTGAGATAAGAGCAAGGAGGGTGAATTAGAAGTAGAGATAGAATATGATTGCAATAGCACTGTTTGTGAGAAGGCTGCTTTAGAGCAATCAGATGCTCTAGCAGGATTTTACAGTGGGCTTATATACTACAGAATATGTATCTAGAAAGTTCTACGTGTATCTACTTTAACTGTCCATTAGTAATAACCTTATCAATCAATGTCCGATGGCCGAGCTGCTATTAATAATTCCAACAGAGTATACGCGCGAACGCACCTAGTACACGTCCCGGCTGCGTGGGGCAACGTAATTCCGGAAATCGATTCGATGAGGGAGGATTTGCCGGCGCTTTGAATGCCAATTACTGCGATCTGGGGGAGATCGATGTCAATTTGGACACTTTATAAGCGCGCATGAGTATCTTTCAGGGATAAAAAACAGACGGATGGACCCAGTATTGTGCAGGCGATTGACCAAATCGAGCATGCAGCGGCGGCCATGGGAAAATAAGGGATCAGACAAACCGACTCCATGGTCACTCTCGGGGTGTCAGAGGATGAGTCAGAAGGGAACGGCGCGAGAGACATTTTTACCAACGAAAGCACCCTTCGGTCGGATATAAGTATCCGTGCGGGCGTCAATGGAAAGGGGACGTGTTTGCAGCGTGCACTGCAAACTGTAAGGCTTCGACTCAGATTGAGGAATTATTTGTCCATTACTGGGGTTCTGTAGGCGCTCAAGACGATTTTGACGCCGAGTTTTACGTGCCATCGTCCACGAGAGCGCGCGCAATTCGGCGCGGAAAAGTCGTGCACAAAGGGAATCGTAAAAAGAGCGCAGCATTGGATTTTTCCACTGGAACGCTGCTGTCAGCTGAAGGAAATACAATGGAGTCACAGTTGTAAGGTGTTTGATCAACCGCGAACTCAGGCGGATCACCGTTGCAGAATTTAAATCATCGTCGACGAAACATGTACGCTTTCCTGCTCCCTGGCTGAGACCGTTCTAGGTCTCCCTTGTTTTCTGCTTGAATATTCCAGATTACAAGCCCAGAACACAGCCATGCATGAGGGAGCCAGTGGAACAGCTGAAGAAGCACCGGCGCCTGAGCGCAGCTTTGGCGCCCAGGAATTTACGTGCCTTGGTCCTGAGAGAGGCACCTTGCGGGAAATGGGCGTCAAGACAGGAAAACTATGCCGTGGAACGCAGCCAGAGCCAAGATCGTCGACGTAAATGACAGCGGAGGGGCTAACCGGTGCTGCTTTCGCCGAGATCAATGCAATCCAGCAGCAAGTCCGAAACACGGAGACTGAGAGAGAGAGATAACTTGAATAGGCCACCAACCACGAGCTTGGTCGCAAATATCTCAAACAGAAGCCTGTCGTTTACCTAGAAAAAGACATTGGGCGAAGGCAAGTCGTTGAGTGCCACGCGGTGTCACGATCACGTGGCGCTGATAACACAACGCGCAAACAGGTGAAATCAAAATGAGTCGGTTTCGCAGTCAGACTCTGCTTTTTTTTCCCATTGGTTATTTGTATTCCGCCACCTGTGCAACTGGGAAACTGAGGAGCCAGAACATCGATACTTTCACTGCGTTCCGGCCCTATGTAAATACACCTCTAGCGCCCTTCGGCTTCCTTCATCTACAATTCATCTATCATTGTGTACCCTGGTAGACGTAAGTGTATCAAGGGATGTTGACATAAGTTCGGCGCCCTTTGGCTGCCTTCATCTACCATGCACTCCAGAAATGTCATGTTTCGGGGCGCCAAAAACATAGCCAAAACTTTTAGTTTTAGGAGTAATATCAGTGCGCCTAAAATTGCTCCTGAAACTAAAGATATCGGGCGGTGGATCGGGACGTGCCGGGCGGGGCGGGGCGGTACGGAGCGGTCCGGCGCCTGATACCTTTAGTTTCAGGAGCAATTTCAGGCGTACTGATATTGCTCCTGAAACTAAAAATTTGGGCTACGTTTTTGGGCGCCCTGAAACATGACATTTTCCAGAGTACCCAGGGGTACATAGCCTTCAGCGCCCATCGGCGCGGTTCGGCTACCTTCGGCTACCTTTAGCGACTTACGTAGACTGATGTCAACCTCTGTTTTTGACCTGAAACAACTGTGTTTGCATAATGTAGACGTGGGCAGCCGCAGTGGTTTGGCTACCCTCTGTCTACGTGGGACCGGAACGCAGTGTTTCCCCAAACAGCCGGAGTTTGATGGCCGGAAACCCGTTCTCACTCGTATCCTTTAGATATTTTGGATACTCAGTGTATACTAGCACATTTTTCCACCACAAAAAAAATCGAGGGGGGGAAGGCTAGAAATGGGAGAGAAAAACCAATAATACAGACCTATTGTACAAATCCAGACCCATTGGGTATAGTACTTGAAATTTGCTCAAAAGGTCGCTTAGTTTCACTCATCAATCGGGCAGCCAGCTATTAAATTTTGGCTGAGCTGCCAATGAAAGCGCGACTGGGAGGTAGCCAGAGCACTCCAGAGTCTGTTCACGAGCCCTTCGCCGCGGCCAGCGGCCGCATCGATATACGGATGATCTCCAACCGAAATTTCCTCGGTCGTCTGTTTCGCCGGCCATTTTTCATCCGTGTCGTGTGTTTTACGCTTAGGCTGAGCGTTGGATTGGCACTCAGTTTCTGAACTTAACGCTGAGACTTTACAGTGTGAGTCGTGGCTGCTCAATCTTAGGCTTCCAATCGATGCAGTATATTAAATTCTCTTCAAGGTTAGGTTTTCTTCTATGCGGCGTGATCATTGTACGTGGTTTCAGTTGATCTCCTGCGCCTTCCGGTATCTATGTAAAGCTGCTACTTGTTCACTCTACTAGTACTAGAAGAGGAATATTTCGATATTTCTTGGCGAGGGCAATCAGGGCTCGAAACACCTTACGTAATGATTCCTGAGTTCCAACACCGTCCTGGGACTTTATTAGATGACACTGAAGCGGTGAAAAATTTTGCGTCGTCGCGATCGTAGATTAGACGCGTTACTTTATTAGGGGACTCTAGGGTCGTATCACAGCATTAGGCGTGCGTGCTCTGTCGTTGCTCCGTTTATCCATCCCCAGTAGGAATAGCCACCTCTGAAAGGCTGGCGTTATTGTTTAATTATGCAAATCAGTCCCCTCAGTACTAAGTTGGATGAGATGTTGATGAAATACTTGGACTGACGCTCAGGGGGTCACCGAGCAGCCATTCAATGACTTGGCCGGATCTTACATTTAAGTGGTCGGCTTCTCTGACTAGATATCGTTCGCGCTCACTCAACCTCCACAGCTGCAACTGCCAAATTCGATGCTTAACGGCAGGCAGGCTGCAGATAACAAAATGGGAGAGGGGCGGAAATTCATGGGGAATATTTGTCTACGGATAACAGTTCCAAAATACCACTACTTCTGAATTACTTATTATAATGCTGTCGTTTCCGTATTTCTGTCTTAGTCCTACACACTGCTCTATAAACTATATACCCCGCTGACACGGCAGGGCCCGCTATCTGACTTCAGCACCCTGCGACTTATACATAGTAGTTCAAAAATAAACCTCCACTGTCGGAAAAAAGCTAAATTGCTTGCAACGGCTTGAATCGTCTTGTGACCTTGAGACGGCTTGCAAGCGGTTTCAAGGATCTCAGCGACGCCTCTTAAGCGGCCACAAGGCACTCAAGGTCACTCACAAGGAGTCCCAAGCCGACGCAAGGAATGCAAGCCTTGAGGCGGCTTGGGACGACTCGGGAGGGAGTCTGTTAAATTATGCAACGAAACACAGTTAGAGGATAATATTAACGCGTAGGTAAATGCCTTCGTCGATACAATCAATGATATAATGTATTTTTTCATTGAATAATGCATTACCTTGAATCATCAAGCTAGAGATGACGAAATGAAGTAACAAATAAGCAGTGAATGCGCACACTGTCCTCATTACCTGTATTCCGACCAACATTATTATGGTGGAGGGCGTGGGCGGGCTCAGCGCTCAAACTCGCAGCGGTGCACGAGAGCGCGGTAGTTGGTGCCAAACACTGCCGAGTCAATGACGTCACAGTTACCGTATATCAATTTCACGGCTGTGACGCTTGCTCCACGTCCTTCTCTCTTCCCAACCACCACCATCCGCCCCGCCTCACTCATCGTGTGCCGTCGTTGGTACCGTCCGGCGCCCCGCCCTCGTCCGACGTACATCAGATGGACTGTCGCTACTGGTGCGTCCGTTCCCTTAGTGCCCTCCTTCTCACCACACTCATATGACAGTGCCTGGCTTTCTCGGATTGATGGCCCATTTAAAATAGGGTGAAAATGGTATGTGTTCTCCTTCCCCTTTATGACCTACTACATGTTCATTATGATTGTGTGCAGTGCTCCGACTAGGGCTCTTCACCGTGACCGTAAGCCTACGGTTACGTACGGTACGGCACGGATTTTTCACGTACCGTACACCACCTAGGATCAGTTGACCGTAACCGTACGTAGGTGGAGGGGATCCGTAATTGGCCGTACCGTAACACCGTTTACGGCCGTATTACGGGAGTCATGGGTGATGCAAAAGGTCTTCCTCGGCTGAGGAAAGATGCCCGGAAACTGTTGCCAGCTATTATGCCGCCTCGTTTGGGGCATTGCGCCGTCTTTGTGGCAACGCTATGGGCGTATCAAACTGGCTGTTTTGGTATGTGCCGAACACGGCATACACAGCCACTTTGTAGCCATTTCCTTTTTTGGAAGGCTCTCTTCGCGTCTGTGGGCCGTTGCTCATTTCTGTAGGTCAACTCTACATTGAAATTTCAACACAACAAATCCTCATGTACTTCTTGAAGGTATGCACCGATAAAATCCACTTTTCTTAGCTCTATGTTGACTTCACCCATTGGTGCCGTACCGTAGCCGTATACGGCCGTAATTGGTACGTACCGTACCGTATGGCGATCAAGACATCTTTGATCTACCGTACCGTAGCCGTACCGTGGCCGTAGTACGGGACAAAACCCCCGTACCGTATACGGTACGTACGGTGAAAAGCCCTAGCTCCGACCCTTTTTTTGCCTATCTGTGTGTCGCTTCCTCATACTGCACAAAACTCATAATGACTGATGAACCATCTCTAGTGCTCGGACCTCTCTACCCAATGTTGTATCTATATACCCTTGAATATACATATTACTTCGCAACATACAGTTTTTCACGGGTCAATGATACAAACAAATTTAAATGCCTGTTTGGGGCCAGCACAGGAGATGTTTGAGCAGTCTGAGTAAGCAGATACTCATTAATATCCCTCAATAATGATCTCCCCAAGTTTGAGATTTTTTTGAACCTTGTGGCCGGCGAACAGAATTAAAAGTGTTGTATCATTGACCCGTGAGCCCAAAATCAGTGCCAAACAATGACCAAACAATCACTTCCGCGGTCCTATCCTACGATTACCGAGGTCTATATGGACCCAAACTACACTCAGTACATGTTTCTCATATCAGGTCTTCAATGTAGAACAGGTATTAGGGTCAATGGTCCATTGCAGGGGGAGAAAAAAGTTGTATCATTGACTGGTCTGTATCATTGACCCGTGATTTACTGTAGTATGAATGTGTCCCCTGCGAGAACCATCAGAGAACGGCAGGTGCCCTGAGAATGCCCGTGTGGATTCCGACGGCTTGAGACGCGTCGCAGAGCCTTTTGGCACTCGGGGACCTTGAGAGGTCTTGAGAGCCGCGGAGTGGCTTGCGAGATGTCTCAAGAACCTTACCTATGTGCACCAAGGCACCTAAAACCAAATGGCCTTGCAAGGGCTACCGAGATGTTTGGAGCCGTTGCAAGCCATTCAGGATTTTTGCGACAACCTCATTGCAGTATCACATGAATTCAGACGATTTATACATGATATTCAACTGGACAAACATAGATCACAGTGCATTATATGTAAGAAGCTGGTGTCCCACTTGGGTAGAGTGGTCCACGGTCGACAGGAGAGAATTGAGAACTGGATTCTAGGGATAAACGAAGATGCCTTGATGGGATCACTCGCGAGGGAAGATAGTGTGCACTTAATTCCTGTCATTTAATATACTCGGAGCTAGCAGCAAGTTAGGGAGCACAAAGGTGTAGGTTGGCAAAACACAGAGGTGCACGTAAGTAAAGCCTGAGCAGTAGATAGATTGACACCCCGGAGATTGATGGTGTCGCGCAAAGGCTCGCAACTGAGTACCCAGCGCGGGCAACAGTGGATGTTGCTGAATTTGGCCACAATAAAGTGTTCATCCGAATTGCAGTCAGCAGAGTTGACGAGATCCGATCTTCAGAATTGGCTTCAGTGGGTGAGAGATGCGATGATCATGACTCTAGAAGAATGAGGAGCGTCAGTATGTGGAAGAGACCATGGAGTGGATGAGCAGGGTACGAGAAAAGCGCCATGCATCAAAAGTGTTGTCGGGACGATAGCCAGAACCAATAAGGGATTTGCGGACGTGGGCGGCCTAAGGACAACGTTGGCTTGCATCGCATGATCAATGATACAGTCGACGAGGCTCGAGAAGGGCAGATAGCCAGGGATAGCAGTGGTAAAAGCAAGTGACTGCGTCGAGCACTGAAGAGACTTTGACAGAACCTCGCAGATACCGAAATTCTTGGAGTTGGGTGAAACAGAACGTTCAGAGCAGGCATGCCTTCGACAGAAAGGGTATTGTGAGATGTAGAAGAGTGTTGAAGGTATTTGAAATAGCTGAGGGTGCGTTTGTAGGATAAGAGTAAAAGGGCAAGAAAAGATAAGCTTCAAGGATAGCAAGCAACAGAAAGGAGAAGGGACAAGACGGAACCGATCAACCGCCGGCCAGAAAAGGGTAGACTATGACATCATGTTGCCCATATATGGGTGTAAAAATCGGGTTTCGATCAACTTTTCGAGCTGGGTACAAAACCCACTATCAATACTGATAGCGGGCATTAATATGTATTCACAAACTGAGCGCTAGCTTGGAATCAGACTCCAGTGTTCGCATTAATTGCGGTTTGGAAATCGCTCAACCAACGTAAGGGCTAAGATGCTTTAATCCCAACTCAGGCTTCCTCAGCAAGTTTGATACCCAGCCGTATTGTCCTATTTCACCGTCCTGATCGTTTTGACTACAGTCGGGCATCTCTACATGCAAAGACCAAGGCCTTTGTGAATATTTAGGAAAGCCTGGTAACGAGTCCGGGTGAGTTCCAGGAGACCTGAGTGAAATTGTGCGCCAAATGATTCTAAGTATACCTGGTTCCTGAGCTCAAGTGCCTTTGGGAAGTGATCCGTCTCGCCGGCTTATGTTCCATGATCACGGCACCGTTATGGCATCAGCACAGCCTTTGCGCTCTTCTTGACCGCCATCGCCTAAAGTTCTGGTCGAAGCCCAGATTAGCGTATGGCGAGCGTTGCTTAAAATTTCTACGTTTCTTGATCTTTCATGATACCTATAATATGCTTGTGCGTTCTTCCCTCAGGCAATCTAATTTTCACTCCGGCATTCTCATCATCGTCATCGCATTCATTCTTTTCTTTGACAGATTGCAAAGCGTGTCCCCAGTTTCTTTCCCTCCTCTTCTTTGCCACCCGCACCGGACCTGTTCACGTGGATCCTTCTTCTGCTCCCGCAATCGTCGATCAAGTGCTCTGGTATGAATTGACTACTCTTTTCACCAATACTACACGCTCCGTTCCACGTTTACAGACGCCGATTTTGGCTGTATTTCGTCGTCGTCGTCGTCGTACTTAATTCGCTGCCCCAGGCCGAGCTAAGAGTGAACTCCAAAATACAGACTCTACTGTCTAAGTCCTGTCTGCGGGGCATTTTCGGCTGTCTGCGAATCCACCGAGGTTAATCCTATACCCTCAAATCCATAAAAGCGGGCAACTTTAACGAGGACAGGGAAGCAAAACAATGCTCCTTGCCATCGTCCACGTCGCCTGTCTCGCCATCGCGGCTCTGGCGTCTCTTGCACAGGATGCAAATGTTACCGACACAATCATCCCACACGTCCGGATCCCCAACGATCACCCGCTGATCTTTTTCCACGGTCGCTGGGACACCGCACCCGAGACATGGTGGTAGGCATCTGTTCAAATTTTGATCTGGCGAGCCCAAATCCAGATCACCACGCACACAGGTCCGGCTCGGGCTTCAAAATCAACGTTCAGGGTCTATCATCTATGACGTTGAACTTGGGCCCAAACACGACGGTCCCATTCGTCGCGCTCGGAGTGTCTGTCGACTACGCGCCGTTCTTCAGTCTGAATGCCACCGTTGGCGCGAATATCATCCCCCTCGCACTGCCGCATAAACGGCCGGGAGCAACGACCGTCGTCCGTATCAATGCCGAGATGTACTTCAGCAGTCAGATGAACTTGGACAGCATTGATCTGAATGCGGTATGTCTTCAACCGATGGTCGAAGATAAAACTTAAGGAACAATCTTGATTCTTGATGTTCACAGGGAGCAAAGTTGGTTCCGTACAAGCCCTCGAAATTGGCTTTTGAATTTATCGGCGACTCGTTCTCCACGGTCGGTTCATTATAATCCTCTCTATTGTTGGTATTGACACGTTATGAGGGTTACACCACCCCAGAGGGGATTCTCCAAGCGTGGGATTTCCTCATCGGTGAAACGTTCAAGGCGGAAGAAACCGTGGTTGCTCAGCCAGGAGCGACACTGGTGGTTCGTGATTCAATCCTCTCTGTTTTTTTCGCTAGTACGAGGCGATGACTGACATCTACTCAGGACGAGTTCTCTTTCGGCAATGTCCACGGGATGTCGTTCCAGTTCTTCCAGGTATGTGTCGTGTTCATCTTTCATGTACTGAGAGAAGGATCCGCGTAGACGGAAGATACATCCTATTATTATGACCCCAACCACAATTTCACCACGCCGTGGAATTTCCGGCGGGACGTCCCCGAGCGCACGCATGTCGTCGTTCACATCGGGTACAAGGCTTTCCTTATTCCACCGCATTCGGCCTTATGTGTACCTTACTATCCCAGCGCCAACGACGCCTCGCAGAACGTCGATCAAGCTGTATTTGTTAGCGTGCGCCCCATATTTTCCGTGCCCTGATCCCAAGCTTAATGGTGATAAATACAGACCTACGTCGACTTCCTGGCCACCGTCCGGAAGCTCTACCCATATCAACCGTTCTTCCTATTTACTCCTGTGCGTGCTGGCACGTCTCTTGGCCCTGGGATAGTATACTAATTCGGCACAGTGGGGCTGGCCCAACCCCGACTTCCCCAACGCATACTACTACCCCGGCGCGTACGAAGAGGTCCTCGCGGCGCGGTTCGTATCAATTGCATTCATGGTCGATAGTGGACTGACAAATATTGACTGGACATTCAGCCAAGCGCTAGGCGATAACAACATGTTCCTCGTCAACACCACCGGGTGGGTCACCTATGCGGACGTCTTCCCTGAGTGCGTGAACCATTTGATCGATGGAATATGAGACTGAGCTGACCCTAAATCGTTTAGTAACCTGCACCCAAGCGTCGAGGGGCATGCGAAGATTGCGGGACTATTCCAGGCGTGGTTGGAGGATTGGGGACTGCAGCCGCTGGCAGAGTGGTCGAATCCCTGAGCGAGGAAACTTCTGTAGATAGTGTAACAGTTGAAAATTTGACTCAGTCATGCAACATCGAATTATTTCAGGGTGCGCAATGTGAAATTCCACAGATGATTCGAGATTTTCGACTTCACGCGAGATATCTTATCCCCATTTTCTCTTCCTACAATCACAATCCCCAGAGTTGACGCGGTCCCACAATTGGATCATAACTCCCCGTTAACCAGAAAATCCACAAACAGTGGGTCGCCTCAGCAGTCCCTGCGGGTGCGCATACAAGCTGGCTAAGTTACGAGGAGGCGATAATAAATAAAGATGGCACAGAGAAATTGGCATATGCATGAAAAAGGGGAAAAGAGTCTTATCTGGTGTCGTGCCAATGGCAACGATCCTCAACCGGGCCGGAACCGGGTAGGGCAAGGGTTATTGGTGTACTGTAGTATTACAATCAATTCGTCAGTCACGCGTCACGCAGACCCTTGACGTGACGAATTTTGGAACTGGGTCACGCGTCACGGAGGGTCTTGACGAATACATTTTTTGTCACGCCGGGTTCAAAATTTTTGTGAAACCACGTAAAATTCAGTTTTTTCGGCACCACAGGCAAAATTCAAGCGTCCTAGATCTATTCTCAACAGTTAAAGCCAAATTTCCATTCTCTGTACATGAAAAAAGGTGATTCCAACGCTAAAAGTCATGATTTCTTCGGCTTTGATGCTTTATCATCTATACAGGTGTTTATTTACTTCTGTTTACTTCTGAAAACCCAAATCTACATGTCCTCCACCCCTGGCAAGACTTGCAAGACTTGACGAATTTTTCACGTCTGTCACGCGGCTTGGGACCTCTTGACGAATTGACGAAATGCTATTTTCGGTCACGCATCACACCCCTTGACGAATTGATTGTGATACTACAGTACCAGAAAATGGGTGCGAACCTGCATGTCGATCAATGTCAATCAATGATCAAATTTGATCATTGATTTGATCGATCAAATCTGGTCACTGCGTGAGACGGTTCCTCGTTGACCCTCTTTTTGACTACGTCGACGAAGCCTCACTGCAATATGGGCCCTGGTAACACCCTCACACAGAGCGAGGATCTTTGCGACCACATTAGTGCCTTCCTAGACTCCCCGGCAGATCTAGTCTCTTGTGCTGTTGTTTCTCCTGTATTCACGGTCTCCGCGCAACGACATCTTTTTCGCGATATCGAATTCCACGGAAATACCAGAGGTGCTGCTTGCAGCCAGCTCTGTTCTGCTGTAAAGACATCACCGCACCTATTGCGGTTTATACGTCGCCTTCAAGTTGCACTGTGTCTAGACGAGCTGGAGCAGCTGCATACCTTGGATTTCCCCAACTTGGAGGAGATTGCTATTGTTTCCCAATCGACAGTTCTGAACGATATCCAGCTCCATGGACTTGACCTCCTCGCCGCGCGGATAATCAGCCTTCCGTCCGTTCGCCGCGTCGAGCTCGGCCAAGTCATGCTCGAAATGGCTCAATTGCAGCGGCTTTTCGAGCGATTTACACCCCGGCTGGAAGCTCTCTCTCTAAATCACCCATTCATCATCCGCTTTGTTACGCCGGATGTCACCATCCCACCTCGGCGCCCACCCATTCGCATACTGCGCCTACAGCACATGTCAAGCGGTTGGAAATGGCTTTCTATCCCTGTGTGTCCGTTCGACTTCACTCAGCTCCGCACTTTCGAATTAATGGAAGCGACTCCCACACCCCTACACACCCGCTATTCCGCACTGCTTGCTCCCTCGCGGTTGACTCTCACAAATCTGACGATGGATCTCCCAAGTGTGTAGGTTTCCCTTTATTATGAATGTGCTTTGCTTCCCGATTTGCTTACCAATCCTCTAGACGGCACTGAGCCCATGCCCCTCGACTTTCCGTCCATCACACACATGAAGCTCGGAATCCCCGTTGCACACCTGGAGGACACGCTTACGCCCCTCCTTCCCGCACATCGTCTTCAATATCTTACGCTCAAGATCTGGCATATGCCCGACAGCGACGTCCCAGCACTCCACCGTCTTGCGCACGCGCTGACTCCCAGGGCGCTCCCGGCGCTGCGGGCCATGAAGCTGCTTTTACAACCCGGGCCGCCGAATTCTGGCGAAATACGTCAGCTGGTGCGGGTTGCGTTTGTTGAATGGGAGACGAGAGGACTGCTTACGGTCGTAATGCGAATTGCATTTGCAGAATGGGATGGATGAAATGTTTCGCGGCGACGTAGTGGGTATCTCTCTCCTTACCAGGCCTTGCATTTTTATCGACCTACGTTCGTGATGTAAGTACTAAAGTAAGCGTGATTTTACAGTATATATATCTACCGTCCAGCATCTAGTTTGTATCTACGACGCGCAGCGAGAAACAATCTCGCGTTCCACCTGACCCAACCCCCGTCCCGTCTCATGTAACTTTTCCCCCAGGGTCAGTTAGTATGTTCCTCTTTGCGGTCGCGTAAAGGGCCATAGACTCGTCAACAGTCTGCCAAGGTACGGCAATTCATAGTGCAAGCACTGCCGTATGCCTAGGGCACAGTATTTGCACTAAATACTGCCGTTCTTTGGCAGGCTGGTCACGAGCCTACCAAGGCCATGTCATCTGAGGGCGAGATCTGCGAAGATGCTGTGGGAAATCGCAGTTTCCAGAAACTTGTGGGATGGCCAGCGCCAGAAGTTTGTCGTTTTCTTTCTCCAACTCTTCAATCCGCGCTTGGAGGATCGATATTTGTGCTATTCATTCAATAATCGGCTACTTGAATGTCGACGGCTGCGAGGATTCGCCCACCTTAAACAATCTGACTGCTTGATTGTCCATTCTCAAAGTATTCGCAGTCGCCAAAGACCACTGATTCTGAAATCGCGTGCATGAACGACTCATTGGTCGGTTCCCGTCACATTTTTTAGTGCACTGCTACAAGCGGGAACACACGCGCACAATTTTTCTACGCCTGTGGCCGAAAAAAAAAGTGAGAACATGTACTTTCACTTTGGCAACCAACGACTGGCCGACAATTCACGCATTTTTCTCCCTTCTGTAAAGGCGTGAACGGGTCTGGAAATTTCGGACTCATGGCTGTTATTCGGGTGAGCGCCGAGTGAAGAGACTCACCGATATTGGCTCTGATTATATCCGTTTTAACCCAAAAGAAAACCGGTTCTTAAAGTCCGCTAGTCATTCATAACACAAATAGATTAATTCTGTGACCAGAGAAAAAGGCAAGCAAAAAGATTAAAAAGTGCCCCAAAAAGCAAAATTTCGGTTCGCGCCTTATGTTCCGCAAATGGCTGTCAACCGTAGACCGACCTCACCGATTTAATCACCAGCAGCTGGCCGCGGCTCATATAAGCGGTCTGTACCTCCAGTGTCGTTCTGAAGTTTGCACAGGATCTATTCGTATTTACTTTCAGATTCCGACAAATTTTTGGAACATCCAGCGATCAACAGGGATTATGCGTTGAGACAGTCTCCCTTGATTAATCAAACTTCATACGGTTACTGATTTGAGCACCTCGAAAATTGGGATCCAACCCCCCCATCGGTCCTATTCTGAGTCGGGGCTTGTGCCGAGATGTCGAAAAGGAAGATGTGCTCGAGCCGCTCCGCCTCTGAAGGTGCCTGTGCTCCAGGTTGATAGCTTGTGCATTTTAAGTGTGAAAATGGCTTGACTTATCACTTACCCATAAAGTTCCGAGGATCCACTCGCTGCAACTGACTCCTGAGGCTGTATCGCATATATTGTATAGCGCTAGGCATTGAAAAGTAACATCAGCCAGTGACTTACTTGACCGCTTTTCAATCTGCAACATAAGTCGGCGGCAGTTCATCCGCTGCGCGGCCTGCTGTCAACATGATCCCACTGTCCGTATGGACCAATATGTCAGTGACGCCTCCGCCCACTCGGCGGTCATGATCCTGCAATGCGCGCGTTTGTTCCCTTTTCATCATCGAAAGCGACCGGCCTAGCAGAGTAGCGCTGTCGGAACCCGTGGTCCCTGCATTTTGTTCCAAGCGCTGAACTTCCTCCCTGAGGATGCGCAGCCGTTCCGCCACCGCGTGTGCGTCCTGGGGGCCGGGTCTGGGTCCAGGGACAACTACGTCCCGAGACTCAGTCGAAAGAGAGAGCCCGGAAACTGATCCCAACTCCTCCATGTCCGGAGTAACCGGCCTTTGGGTGCGCCTCGCCCGGTGAAATAACACGAATCCCACAGATGCGCCGAGAACTAACGCGAGTCCTCCAGCAGCTGAGCCGGCTATCGCAGGAATGGAATTCTTCTGTGCACTCGAGGGTGAGGGGGTCGCAGATGGCGACACAGCGCCACGGCTTGGATCGGACGATGCGATAGAGGAACTTGTACCGGTAGGATATGACGCCGGCGACAGTGAAGTTAAAGTGGGATCCGTATCGTTGGAGCTACGGCCACCTGATTAGTGCTAGCTATCGCGACTGCAGAGGAGAAACGCACAAATAAATCGCGTAGTCAAAAATGATTCCCTGCTTAACATCCAGGTTGAATGAGTGCCGTCCATCCTCGAGATCCGTAGCCGAATAAATGGATACGTTGTATCGGGGGCCATCTTCGGGGCCAACGGACAGAGTAAGCGTACCCGCCTGGGGGACAGAATCCAGAGTGACCGCCCAGCTGACCTCGGATGGGGACACAGTGCCGTTGGGGATGGCGGCGAATACATAAAGAGCCGTACCTGGTAGCATTGTGAACCATGATAAAGCGTCCTGACGGTGTTCCCCCACGCACCGATGAAATTCAAAATCAGTCCGCTCTCTTGATTCCCAACAATATCGGATACTAACTGATCAGTCGCAAATGCGGAAAATGACCCGTTGTGGAGCTGCCGAGGATCGAGACCGTAGCGGTCAACGTCGGTGTCATCCTGACATCCGTGGCAGGCCAGACTGGCTGGGGATGGGTAATACTGAACGCCTGGATCAGTATCGTCGATGTAATTTATTTTCTGCAGTGTAAGGACAGGAAGGACAAGGCAGCCCAGGAACCAGAGAATCCGCATGACAGTTGAAGGAAAATGTCGCGGAAGAGAGGATATGGAAGCACGCCGGACCGCAAGAGAATGTCGCTGCCGCAGCGCGGGGCCATTATGATCTCCGTGAGTGAATGGCGACGAATGAGCCCGTCGTATCAAAGAACCCGAGTTACCCGATCTTTTTTCTCGACCAATTTCACCCGTGCTTCCAAACTCGCCAGAGTTTTCCCGCATGCTTCCTGGCAAAATCTTGGCAACATTGATGGTCAGCTGGCGAGAAGGTTTGGTTCATCAGCATCTGTCACGCACTCCAAGAATATGGCCAGTGCTGAACATTACATCATGCATAGGTACTCTCAAACTGCTTTCAATTTCGCCGCGCCAGGTACTAGCTGAACGTACGGCGAAGTACTCCTCTCCTTTCAATATTCAAGGAGGCTTTTGAGGCAGCAATTGTGAGAAACCTCAAACTCAAGGAGGCTGGAAACGGGACACCATGGCAGTGGGAGACAGATCCGATAAAACTACTAAATAGATTCCAGGACACCGCAATTGCAAATCCCAGGCTATGGGCCGAGAAAGAAGTACCTTTTGTGTTTAATCGAGGTCGGAAGTCCACAATTGAAGAGGTCTGGGCAGTCCCGAAGTGCTTTCCCCAAAGCCCCGTCGGTAGCGAAATAGAACATGCATCATGATGTATGAATGTCGTCTGGTTTACAGGAGCGTTAGCTGAGGGAAGAGCATAGCTTTTGGTTCGGAAAGGTTTTTTCCTACCAAGGCCATCAAGCCGTGTCGGCCCAAACGGTGGGTTTGAACGCAAGGTTGAAGTCCTTGCGGCCAGCGTGGTATGAGGCCATACCCCACAACCGCTTTTTCACAGAGATAGAGGTCCCCGTTTGCGAGTTGACGATCCCTGGTACCGTTAACATATCTATACCGACTTCGCTGCATAGGTATGCATGATCTCGAAATTGTCGAGTTTCTGCAGGTATGACCCAGAGAATGGCCCCTCGAGGACCATCACAACTAAAAACAACATCGCCTCCTGGAAATTGGCTACACAGAGAGGTAAGTAGAGGTAAGTATTCCCGAAAGTGCTGGCGTATTTGCATACTGGTTACTCTACAGATGATCGAGATCCACCTTTTGGACCGTGGGGGCCGAGACAAAGGTGCTTCGGCTATGTATAATCGAGGTAGAAAACGTCGGTGGGCTCGTACAATTCCACGGGATAAAATTCTTTCGGAGTGCGATTTGCATTGATACGACTCGGATGATTCGGGGAAAAGAAAATGCTGAAGAAGAAATCGAAAATTCCTCAGAAGTAGTTCTTCCTACATCACCGATCGCGACACCCCGTCTCAGGTAAGCCAGGCAAGATTTGGTTGCGGGGCTGGTACATGGAGAGGAAAACCGCGCTTTTGGTGCAGCAGCTGGCTGCAGTAAATTTCACTCTCCGAAAGGGCTGCGGACAAGGTGTTCAACAGCGATAGTGGAGTAGTTGGTGGTGGACTAAGTTGGGATACAAGAGTCAGAACGGAGACGAGATATGGAGCTGCACTCACAGCACGATTATGCACATCTCTATGGAGGAATTGTGGACCAAGATTTTGAATCCAGGAGCATTCTGAAGAAAATGTGGGCGGCTGACAGATGAGCTTAGAACCAGACGTCCGTCTGTCAAATGGGATCTGCATACTTTTGGGTCGCTGCTGCCGTTGAACTATTGGAGGTCCTGATATCTACTGGCGACTCCGAAAGCAACTCCATAGATTTGCTAACGATGTGGAAGAGGAGAAACAGACAGGGAACAGAGAAGTGTCACTGCCAAAGGTGGGAAGAGCCACGGAAAGCTGTGGAGGCAGCCTTCCGACCTTTCGGAAGCCATGCTTGTGCATACGATCTTTTCAAGAACAGAGATATCGTTCGTCAAATTGTTTTCGGTATGTGCGTCTTGCCGTGGTATCTATATATCTCTGACCGCTCTGCACATGATTGTTTGGGGACCTTCAATGCGCGACATCCTCACCAAAGCCAGACAAGGAGCTAGAAGCTCCTGGCAACATGACAGTACGCAGGGTCGTTTTCCGCACTATTTTACCCGATGGATTTGACTCCAGAGTTCGTTACACCTTGCAACAATTTTCTGGCCCGTTCCCTCCAACGACTTCATCGACGATATACTTTTTTTTCTCTAAAATTCACAGTCGTACAATAGTCGAATATATGTTTTCTTTATCCGCTCGATGTCAGTTGTGCATCTCGTCGACTTGAGTTAATATCTTCCCTCGCTATAACTCTCTCAGACGCAGGATTCTGCCGCGGGAGCGAAGCACAGGTACATCAATTGATCAAATCACCTCTTTGCGTGATAGAGGTATCGAACCTCCGATCCTGCCGGAGCCTGCCATTCACCGAAATTACATATAGAAAAGAAGTGCTTTACGGAGCGAGTAGGAGAGAGTCATTCATTGATAGAAATTTGCTGGCTGAAAGAGACGCCAAATAGTAGCTCAAGTTCCTGTGACTCATGCAGCTAATTTTATTTTAGTCGGAGGGAAAAGTATCGAGGACAGTTCTGTTTGAATTTCCAGAGGAGTTCCCCGTAAGCTCCAGTTTGGGTCTGGCGAATGCTCGACGGGATGGCTTCCTGGATCTGCAAACTGTAATGAAGGCTTGAGAGGGATCAAGTGCATCCCACCGTGGTCTTGCTCTTGATCATTTCTATTGAGACCGTTGGCGTTGACAGTTAGTTACCCTGATCCTTAGGCATATCGTGCTCTGCCGCAATATATGAGACTCGACCACAGCCTGCGGCAAGGCTTTGTCAGGTCTGACAGATTTCAACAATTCAACTCAGTCATCAGTTGATGGAAATGGGACCAGTGTATGTAGGTAATGGAACTAATAACAGACTAGAGACAGGAGAAGGCTGGGTCTGCAGTCCTCCCCTCTCCGTGGGCAACCCTTCGTCGTTTATCCACGGTCCCATTATTCTGAACCCAACCCGTCCGGAGTCGGTGACGAATTTGAAGGGCTAGAGAGATAGAATCAAGCAACAACCCAGAGTAAAGGAACCAGGCGCGATCAGGAAGAAGTGTTGAATCTGAGAGTTCGACAGGAACCGAGTCACTCTCTTGATAATTCGAAGATGTTTGGTGGCTAATGCGAGGAGCCGTATATTCGGCTGTATGTAATTTTCGTGCCAAATCGGCAACGTGTGTCCGGGATTACCATCCCGAACTGCTCCTATCTCGCTCTTTATAAAACTAAGCCTATGTTTCCGAAGCCTTTTGAATCTCCGCTCATCAACCCATCGCCCTCTTAGCCCTTCCGTATGTCTTTGTCTTTCGCTCACCCTCATCAGCCGCTCGCTATCTGGCTTCCATCGATCTCCGTTGTTGATCTCCGTCTCCGACGTTTAAACACTTGAACTCTCCGATTTGAGCTCTGATAATCGATGGGTGATTAATCTTAGCAGCCTTGGAGGCGCGGTCGTGTCCTCCTCACCTTACCCATTATCACTTGCTCTACCCACCTTGGTGTTCATTGACGTAGACTTAGACACCGTTGACATAGCCTTGGACAGCCTCACCAACTCAGGCTATGAATGCTTTTTTCGCAATCGGGATCTCTACAGCGCCTCCGCGGCCTGTCTGTTCGAAGCCTTTTTAAACTCTGCTTTTTTTTTTTCCAAATCAGCTCCAATCCTTTGGAATATTAACTCGAGCGGTTATCTCTTAACCTAAGTGGTGGGTCGCGAGGCTTAACCCATAAAAATGTTCAGCCGTGGATCGGATGGGCATTGACAACTGGAGGAAAGTTCTGCTTGTTTTAGGGGCTGCGCTACGCCGGCTGCGGTAAAGTTCTGGTGGTGTGTAATCGAATAGATGGAGAAGGCCTGCGGCATGTCGGAAAAGAAGATTTAAGTGTGAGAGGGAAACAAAAATAATCGGACATAGTCTCACGTCTCACGTCAAAGTTTGCGCCCCACGCAACAGTTGTGATGCGGAGATCTATCAACGCCAATGGAGAAGAACTTTTTGAGAACGAGAGGAGCGAAAAGAAAAGGAGAAACTCCGCATGGTGTAAATACACCACAAACACAAAAGAGCCATTTCGTCAAACATTCCGTTAAATAAATCACGGTTGAATAGAACGTCACTAAAAACACTCAAAAGTTGCAATTGTCTGATTATCATCTCCTAGTGGGTCACTCGGAAGCCACTCGATTGATACAAAGTAATGATTGACAAGGCTTTGAATGAGAAGCATTGAGAGCACATGGAAGAAAAGCGGCAGGTAGGTCAGAGATCAAGCGGCACGGTGCCATTTCGATGATTTGGGCACATTCTCCGGTTTGATGCCTTGTCCTTGGAAGGCTTCGACATACACTTACAACACACGAGATACGAACGGATATATTGAAGCGTCCGCTGAGAAGAGATTGATGCTCCAAATACATTGTACTAGGAGTACGTGTACTATTTAGCAGACAGAAGTCACGACACACTCTTCGTCGTACTCATATACGCACGATAATCATCTAGACACTTGTCTTAATATTTACGCAAGCCATGATTGGTTCTCTGGGTCGGCTTTATAAATTGAATTGGAGAAATATCTGCATCCCATCCGCCGCTCAAAAATGTCGTCCTTGGACTCTACTCTCGGCGCCTTGGAACTAGGTGGCGTTCTCGGCACCCTTCTCTTTGGGATCACCAGCGTGCAGACGTTCTATTACTATCGGGACTATCCTCGGGATGCATTACTCCTAAGAACTGTAGTAAGGGGAAATATACGCATTTTTTTTAACCTCTCTGACCGAATATTGCAAGGTTGGGGTGATATGGTTAGTTTTCGATTCGCTCGCACCAGCGCACAGGCACTCAACGTATTAACTCAGGATATTTGAATTCGTCCATACTGTTTTGGTTTGGCACGGAGTAAGCAGGCTGATCTCCCAGTGCTATAGGGCCTCAATGCAGTAACAGATATACTCCATGACTGTAACCTTCTACGGTCAACCGCAACATCTTGCCAACCCACCACCCACTCTTGCGTCTACACTCGTCTCAGAGACAGTTATAGTTGCCGTCGTGCAGGTTGGCCCACCTCATCTCCCTTCAGATTTCCGAGCCTGACCTGAGTGCAGATTTACTTCATCAACCGCATCCGACTGGTCTCAAAGAAATGGCTCCTCCCGGCCCTCTGTTCGATATTGACTTTGTTTCGCGCTGGGGCTTGTGTCGCTATGCTGGCGGTTGTATTGATAAATGCCAATCTGTTCATCCTCAGTGAGCGATTCCGCTGGCTCATGTGTGCATCTCTCGGATCCGGAACCGCTGTGGACGTACTTGTGACGTTCGCTTTGTGCTACTATCTCTGGCAAGCCCGGGCATCACGATTTAAAAAGTGAGTGGGGTGTCGTGAGCGAATGGGGCACAACTCGCTGAACTGTTTAATCTTAGGACAAGAAGAATGGCAGACAAACTCATTACCTGGTCCATTGGTTTGTTTTCCGTCTTCATTCTGAGCATTTGATATATTCAACCATGGCAGAATCAACCGCTGTCAAAAGGTTCCACAAGCCGCTGGGATTCGGTGCATCTTTTCTAATCATATTTTAGTGCGGCGGGAATTATAGAACTTATCCTGGCAAGTAGCGAACCATTGCTGATGAATTCTAACATATAATCTTGGATGTTGACGTAGTTCCTCACCCGCGATGATTGTTCGTGTTTATTAAACCACATTTTCGTTCGCTGACAAGCATAATCGCTAGTGTCGTGGACCGTGTTCTATCTCATACAATCAGCTCGTGGGTCTCGCGTATTCTGAAACCTTCTTGATTCTTGATTCTTACGGAGGAGCAAGTGTTCTCGAACTCGATGCTTGTCTCGTGCGTTTTCTCTGTCCAATGTACCTGATGCTCTTCACAATTCTCGCTGCAGACTCAATAGTCGACAACGCACGGCATCCTCGGATGACTCCACCTTCATTGAATTCAGTTCCAACGGTGTACGTGGTACGGGTCCGGCATCAGGGGACAGAGTAAGAAAGCCCTCGCAATTTGCAACATCAGCTTGACTTCAATTCTTCTAGAATGTCATTAATGTGCAAATTTCGCATGTCACCGACCAAGGTCCGGATGGAAGCATGACCAAGGTCAGGACATTCTTCTAAGTATTAAATTGTGCGATATTCAGTAGTTGAACAGGTTTACGAATGATGGATCGGGGGTCGAATGAATTGAAGTTTCATGCTATTCACGGTTATATTTTCTCTTGAATGGGCGAACTGTTATGTACCACCACAGGTTGATTTTTTTTTTGACATTGAATTTATTGAATCTCCTTACCGCCGTCGAAAATACCGGCAAAATCCGTCCACTTCTTCGAGTCAAGAGCCTCCCTGTCCTCTTCATTTTTTCCAATTGATGCCGTCTTGTGCGAATTGACTTATCTGCTGTTCCACGGGAACAAACGACAAGAGAATTTATAAGCCGAGGGAGGGGAGTTGTCTTAGTGGCTTACTTAGTGGTAGATAAGGGAGGTAGATATCGAGCGCCTGTATTAGCGCCCATAAGTAATGCAACTATAGTCTTTGAACGTCCTTCAACTTGCTGCTCTCACGTAAGTCAGTTGCGTACGCCACGCGGGCTGGCGAGCCGTGGTGTGAAATTACTTCTCTGTAGATATCCATGGAGACTCGTTGAGGATCATGTAATTCAAACACGGCCCGTACATCTATTGCTGGCCAAAAAAACATTCTCTTAGACTTTACGACACTGAGAGTAATTCAACTTCTCAGTATGGACAATGATAGGTCAGGCTGGTTCCATCGATATGGACTTGTCCTCTTTATTCTGCCGTACTGCGGATCGCATTGTGCGGATCAGACGCACATCAGAGATTTTGCACCGCCTCCGCCAGGGCTTGGTTACCACAGTTACGGCCATAAAGGTGTCCACACGCAGACTCTCTCGCATTCTTTCCTTCCCGATCTGCGATCGTCCTTATTCACTTTATCCGTCTCTCCTTTGCTTGCTATCGCCTTCTACTACTCTTTAATTATTCACGATGCGTTTCAACCTCGCGATTCTGTCCCTCTCCCTCAGCGTGGCTCTCGTCACAGCAGCTCCGCTCTCCTACGCGTCACATCTGTCTGACCCGAACGCCAAAAAGGGTGATCTGAAGAAGGTTGATGCGAGAGACCCCTTATCCTACGCATCGCACTTGTCCGACCCTAATGCCAAGACGGGAGATACCAAAAAGGTTGCTGCCAGGGTATTCGGTGCGTCGCTCATTTCTTTAGCTGAAATACACAATACTCATGGATTTCGATCCAGCCGACATTGAAACGCGCCAGACATCGAATGCAGCGCAGCAGCTTGTTGATGAAATCGAGTCCGAGTTCGAGGACAAGATCCACAGCATCTTTGGTCGTCAGACGTCTAACGTCGACCAGCAGCTTATTGATGAAGTCAAGTCGTTGCTGGCAGAGAAATTCCCGGGTCTCTTCGGCCGCGCTGAGCCGCGCCAGACATCGAATGCGGCGCAGCAGCTCGTTGACGAAGTCAAATCGTTGCTGGCGGAGAAATTCCCCGGTCTTTTCGGTCGCGCTCAGGCGCGCCAGACGTCCAACGTAGACCAACAGCTCATCGACGAGGTCAAGTCATTGCTGGCGGAGAAATTCCCCGGTCTTTTCAGTCGCGCTCAGGCGCGCCAGACGTCTAACGTAGACCAACAGCTCATCGACGAAGTCAAGTCGTTGCTAGCGGAGAAATTCCCCGGTCTTTTCGGTCGTGCTCAGGCGCGCCAGACGTCCAACGTAGACCAACAGCTCATCGACGAAGTCAAGTCGTTGCTAGCGGAGAAATTCCCCGGTCTTTTCGCTCGCGCTCAGGCGCGCCAGACGTCCAACGTAGACCAACAGCTCATCGACGAGGTCAAGTCGTTGCTGGCGGAGAAATTCCCCGGTCTCTTCGGCGCATGATGGAAATGCGGATGGATGGTGGACACACATACTGTACTCGAGTACTTACATCGTGAATGTAGGTCGATAATATTGCACGACTGATTTCAGAGGAGAGTTACTTACACCGTTGACGCGAAACGTGTCACCCACCCCAACACAACTCGTTATAGGGAGGCGATTCCGCGTCAGCACAGGCTCTGTAGACTCTGCCGGGGAGGTGTCGAGGACGAAGTTCACGCACTCTTTGACTGCACCGCTGATCCATGACTTGTCGAACTGCGATCACCGTTCCTCGAAACACTGAGGATTTGTGATCCGGCAACGTAGGATTGCTACACGGAGATCGCGAGCTACGACTTCATGTTGAAGCTCGTACCTTCCAGGAAGGCGGTACAAGCGTTTGGGAAATACATCTTCCTTGTTCTCAGTCTTTTTGACGAGACCCCCCGCTACCTCCCCGTGGCTTTTAGGATCCCTGGATAATGGACTAGGCCCATCCGTCTGCCAATTTTCCTCGTGAGGTGTCTATTACCTAGTGTACATAGGTTTCCACAGCGACTAGACCGTTGATGACTGTAGCATACAATTTAGACGTGTTGTATGTCGTTACAGTACCTGCTCGTTCCTTAGTGGGACCTCCGCAGTAATACATCCTTCCTTCCGTCCTGGATCACATGAAAGCGGAAAAAAGGAAATATGCTTATGCGAGGGGTATGACAGGACATTGGTATATAAACGAGCGTTCGCGCGCCACTATCTCCACAACAGCAACCGAGCCCCCACATAAACTGAGCCATTTCCACTAAGAGGAGCCCTCATACATCTCTCACTCGGAAATGTCGTCAACCACCAACCCGCCCCCCAAACGAGCAATGACCAGCCGCCCCCCATTCTCGGCGTCGACCACTTGAAACTCCCTACCAGCTCCCTTACGGCGAAGCTCGAATTCTACACCTCCATCCTCCCCTTCACGCACCTCAAGCACTTCGACCACCGCCGCGCCGGCTCGGGCGAGCTCTTCGCCGTGATGCTCGAGCATACACAGACGGCCCTGCTCGTTGAGCTGCGGCACAACCCGGCGCAAGCGGCTGCCCAGCGCGGGTGGGACGCCATCACATGGAGCGTCGAGAAGCGCGCGGATCTCGAGACGTGGCGCACGTGGCTCGTTTCGCACGGCGTCGAGTGCAGTCGCGTGCTGAAAGGGTTCAAAGGGTGGGTGCTTGTCGCGGAGGACCCGGACGGTGCGTTCGCGCGGTGGTATTGCAAGGAGACGCACGAGTGGGACGTGAATGTTGATGTCGGTGAGTGCTATCGAAACAAGTTTGGACACGAAAGAGTCGCTGATGATGGGCAAATACAGATGAGAAATGGCTGCCGAATTGAAAACAGAAGATCAAGGCTATACTTGGACCTGGTTGTGTAATTTACCCATGTGCACTTTGCACGTCAAACCCTTCGCGTGTACAAACTATGTCTTTCTGCGCTGTCTGCAGCGGATCGTTCATGTTGAAAGGCTGCCCTACCCTTAGGGCCAGTCAGGTTCGCCCCCACGTCAAACACCGTCTCGCACCCTCTTGTGAATTTCCCTGCTCACTTCTGTCCAGCGCGGATGAAATTTGCGTGCCTGGTCATAAAGATAGTAGTTATCTGTGTCTCCGATATCCCACACGGACTCGATTCGTTGGAGATGAGGGAAGATGTCGGCAATGAATCGCACGACGGGGAGAGTCGGGGTGGATATGGGAGAAAAGCCGACATTCAGTGCTGTTAGGTGGTTTGTCAGTCGAAGGGAGCCGGAGTCGGCCCTGGTGAGATCTGTGGCGGGGACGGGGACGGAACAGTCGACGGTAATTTCCAGTGTCTGGAGGTGCCGACAACGCGTGAAATATCGTATACATGCAAGGGTCGCCTTGGGTTTCCGCAGAGGAAAGGCCGTCAACAGGTGCAGAGTCTCGACCAATGGCCATGCCTGCGTCAGAGAGGATACAAAGGCATTATCGAAGTCAAATGCACCGGGGGATTTGAGCAAGACGAAAGTGAGATTCGCGAATCGGAAGAGAAGGTGGATGGAGTGGCCCTGCATTAGGAGATTGTTGGGAAGTGTGCCTGGAACATCCTGGTAATCACGATCATTGTTCACGCTGAGAGATGTGAGAGACGATTGTGAAATGCCGGATGAGATGGCGGCGAGAAGATCGTGCATCCCGTCCACCGAGTCGAACCAAGCCAAATTGACATGAAGTCCTCTGAGCTGCAGCCCCTTGCACAGCAAAAGCAATCGAATTGCGGGTTCGACGGCCGCATAGGAGAAGTTCAGTGTTTCCAGAGCACCAAACACCTGTGTTCCGTCAGTTGGTGATGCTGCTAATTCGTCGGGGATTGTGTCGAGGGTCAGTTTTTTGAGGGTGGGAACCTGACGAAGATGCTCCCAGGCGCCGGAATCCAGAACATGGACAGAGATCGATTCGATTCGGTGCAGTCCTTGGATAAACAACGACACGGCCTGGTCATCGAGGTCCACCACCGTCTCCCGCCACTTCCGACTGGATCTAGAAATGTATACATCCCGGAGTTCGGGACATTGTACGGCGAGAGTCGAGAAAAGGGAAAGGTCGGATTCGGATTCGAGGGATGAACCGAGATAGAAATGTGTGAGGCCAGTTCGGAGGAAGAGGGAGATATATTGGATGTCGGGATACCACCAGGTGAGATTCTGCAGACTAGGAAGAAGATCATCCGGGAGGGAGACCCTCAACGCTGGGAAAATGGCCGACAACTCGGGACAAGTAAGGACTGGAAGTGTGGTGTGTGGGAAAATATACCAACGTCTGGGTCACCAAGAACATAGAGCTTTTTCACTCGAGGAGCGTATGCTTGGACCCGCTTCCAGTCGGTTAACCGAAAGGGACGAAGAAGACGCTTCATTATTTCATGAGTACTCTGTGTGTTTCCTGCCGGGCGGCTTACGGTGCTTAATCTCGTTCCAAACACGTCGGTGGGGTCTGACTTTTCCAAGGCACACAAGTCGGATGGTAATAGTCGGAGAAGATTCCCCAACGTCGCGGATCTCCACGGGCAGTCGGGAGCTGGGCTACGAAATTCTTGTCACGTTCGGGCTACGACTGCCACGTCCCTCCATCTCTGAGGACTGTCCCCATGTCTTGAAATCCCTGGTTTGAGATGAACGAAGATGAGCTCCAGGATGTCTTGGATCTGGAGGCAAGGATGCATCGTGGCAGAAGTAAAGCAATGTTGATGAAAGTTGCCATCACTGATGACTTGTCGCGGTCACGCTGTTATTGAAGTAGCCCCCAGTTCCCAGGCTCTGACGAAATCTGCGTTCGAAATCGCGCTGTCCGATCGTGTACGCTGGTGTGGGAAGAAAACTCTCTTACTGCGCTGCAGAATGCAATCCATTTGATTCCCGTTGCCGGCGGCGACAATATGTCATTTCGCAGGAGTTCGGAAAAATTCTACCGAGCTACTAGTGCAACAAGCGGGGTACTTCCGTTCTAGCGTCTGTTTGCAAGAGACTGAGAGAGTACAATTTTAACTTACCGGTCCCCGGTTTGCCGGCGGCACCATGATATTTCCTTGAATCATCTTTCACGAGTTGGAGGACATCTGTCATGAACTGTTCTTGGATCTGAGTCAGCAACTTCATAAATATACGCAGAACCGAGCCTCTCGAGTCACACACCCTCGCCGATGTGTGTCTCATCTCTGCTTTTTATCCGTACGGGGTCGATCCACCCTCTGCTGAAGATCTGAAGCATGGCCTTGAAGCATCTCTGGATATCATCACACACCGTGGACCGGATTCGAGAGGCATCTACGTGTCCCCAGATATACGTGTTGGTGCGTTATGGTTATATTTCATCGGGCAGGACACATTCTGAAATATGTCAGGACTGGGCCTGGGTAAATCTGAGTGGCGGCCTTGACAGTTCTGCTGTTGCGGGAATCGCTACGCATCTACTTCGAGAGAAAGATCCAAATGCAAAGGTGACGGCATTCATCCTAGCTTACGTCGGCATGCAAAAGCGAATCCCATATGTATTACCCCAGAATCTTTACGCAAAAATCTTAAAAAGAAATGTGCCTCGAGAAATCGTGCAAAACCTTGCACCACACGGTCCATTCCGGACATTGTGAGTCGAACCCAGTTTTCCCACTTCATATAAGAATATATCTCGAAAGGCGAAGCGGCGCCGGTGCACTGTGTCCGAGACGGTGTCCTTCGCAGAACTTATCCACCTACTCAACTTTCCCAGGCACAACCGCCCCGATGGCCTGCAGAAATGGTCTTGACCAATATAATATTCTCGTCAGTATAATGAAGGATACTTTTGGCTTTTGTTTCGCTTTAGCCGGAATCATGATGACCGGCCCGGGGCCGGTTGAAGTCGAGAGGAGATCCTCAACGCGACGGATACGTGGCTGTACATCGCATACTCATTTCGAATGACAGAGAATGTAATCTAGAAAGGGATGACACGCATAAGTGAGTGGTAAATACCAGTACAACAACTAAATTACTTACCGGGATGACAAAGATAAAGCGCGGATCCAGATTCTAGACGGCTGGAAGTAATCTCGGAACGTATGAGTTGTAAAGACAGGTACAACGATTAAATTCATTACCAAGTCACTCGCTCGACGGCTCTTGATCTAACAGCTCCTGGACCTCCTCCCAATGATTATGGAGGCGTATGGCGTCGCCGTGCACAGCCAGCTCTTCCTCATCTTCGTTATCATCATATTCGCGATGCGTCTCGATCTGCTCGAGGTCGGGAAAACACTGGAGAGGAAACGCGCTGCGGAGATGGAGGAGATCGACAGTGGTGAGTGCTCGACGCCAAGGCTCCTTAAGCGATGGTGCCCGAAATGAGACCCTGGATTGGCGTCGGAGCTCGGGACGGAGGTCGCATCGAAAGCAATCGTGAGATGCCTGAGGTGCGGACAGTGCTGTGCGAAAGAATGCAAGCACGCAAGTGTCGTGCGAGGTGCATGTGTGGTAAAGCCCACCACGAGCCTCAAGACCTCGATTTGTGGCGAGCTGCACGCTAGCTCCTCCACAGCGGCATCATCCAAATCGAATCCGAGAGGGGATGCGATCAATAGCACGACGAGATTGGGGAAACAGAAGAGATGTTGAAGCGAGTGGTATGGGATCAGATAAATAGCTGGATCCAAGTCACCGAACTGATCATATTTGCTCTTCAGAACAAGCTTCGTCACCGTGGAGTGCGAAAAACCTGCGGAAATAGCAACGAGTAGGTCGCGTATTTCACCCGCCGTTGGGACGTCGAAGAAACAGACGTCGAACGCATCCAACGGAATGGCATTACACAGCGCCAGGAATTGAACCGTGGGCTGGATGTTTGGATAGTCAAGTGCCAGCTCCCGGAGCTTCAGAGAATTTTGTGGACCGCGAATCTCCGGCATCGTGAGTGTCGAGGGAAGGGTTTTGAGTGTCAATGTTTTGAGAGTGGGGAGGTCCGAGAGGTACTCCAGCGCGTCCTGTTCCAAAGAAGGAACAGATAATTGCTCAACGCGCTCCAAAACGCTCACGAAGGCCGAGAGGGGCCGAGAGCAATCGCCATGCGATCCCAACGCTTCGATGGAAACGGTTGTTAATCTGGGACATCTTGGCGCGCCAGAGTCGATAGGAGTGAGGATGCAGAGACGGAAGAAAGGACGAAAGATATCGTGGTGAGCGTGGGGCAAAGGAAAAGACGGATAAAGTGAAATTCGTCGCCTGAGTGCTCCCAGGCTAGCGTCTGGAGGCTGGAAAATGGCGCTTCTGGGAGAACCACGGTGAGCACCGGAAAGATGCCGGAGAGGTCGGCAAAGAAGGACCCGGAAATGAGAGATCTAACGCGCCGCGCGTAAAGACCAAACCTATCCCAATCCGAAACGCGAACGGGCCGGAACAGTCGCTATTACTTTCAGAACTTTTCCAAGTCTTTGTGTTTGAGGGCTCACAATTTTGGGTATTTTCTTCCACGGACCATCCACGATGTTGATGGCCCATAGATCGGAAGGCATGCAACGTGTGAGAATTCTCCATAATGGCGTCGAAGACCACAAATGATCTAGAGCTGGACCGTGAAAGGTGCGGCATACTCTAGCCATAGCATAGAGGTCACTGAGCGAAGGAGAAGATGTTTCTAGTGATGGCAAGGGATGGAGCGGATCGAGATGGAAACATATTATATCCACCATCTCCTGGACTTTCAAGCAATGATGCATGCCGACAGGGATCCGGAGGGATGTAGTACACTCTCGAATTCCGCGATATAAACGATGCGCTCCCACGGAGGACGAGACGTGGGTCGCAGTGAAGAAGGTGGTAGTTGTAGTGAAGGAGAGGTGATGGCCGACAGCGGCAGGTGAAATCATCCCACGAGATCGACAGCTTGGTTTCATTCGTGCGAATTCGATCAAAGTTGTGGCCGTTAAAAATTGAGCAAAAGTCCATGGTCTGGAAATCCGATAACTGACAGTGCTGTACTCAGGCGTTGTTTCCCCTTCGATAACATCCTCGACCTTGGCGCTTCAACAGCCTGAGGTCCGGACCGTCCAACTCCCATCATGGCTTCTTGATAGCAGTTCCATGGATGGCAAAACGCACCCACTGCAGAAGGTGCTTCATGACGCCTACTTCAATGAGGAGCCAGATTAGGTTGAAGCAGATTATATTCAATTATTAATGCAAACCTGTGCAAACAGAATTTAAAAGAAAGCGTCGGCCGAAGTCACGGGGTCATGTTACAACAAACAAGCTACTTCCCTATGCGCCTGTGATCGAACGCCTCCTCGTCCTCGACATCAACGTAAAACGTGAATAATCCACAGCGTGACTAAAGTATCACAAGACTGTTGAGGTGCAAATTGAAACTCCAAATATTGAATTGGGTTTAGGTCGGGCTGAAATCGAAGGTCTTTCAGTCAGGCAAGCAGGCTGGTTCAGTTCATCTGAATAATTTCGAATTGCACCGCGAACGAGCCGAAACTTGGCAATCACCGCCGTGCATCTTGATGTAATCCACTCTTCATCACATGTCGTTTGTCATGGTTGCAATACAGTACTGGTCAGACTAATCGCAATGTGGAAAGAGTGGAACGTGAAAGAGAACGGTATGTCCATGATACTCAATCGACAGGCCGAAAAAGAGGATGACCACAGATAAAAGCAGAACGGCCATTTCAAAGCCCTGGCGGCAGGGCGAAACGGGCGTCATATTGGACGACTGTTCTCTCTCCATTGATGAGCCTTGTATGAGGAAAGAGGGAGAAAAATAGGAAAGTGAGTCACGTTCCGCTGAAGTCTCTATATTCACATGCGGCATGGCTGCGGACGATTCGACAATTGCAAGCGTAGCCTTCCAGAAACTCAACGCGCGGAGGGGAGACTTGAATCTGGCGAAATCTAGTCTCTTGGGGGCGAAACAATTACTCAACGACTACGAACAGCCAAGGGGCGAATCAAGCGGTGTTGTTAATGCTGAGAAACCGCACGGGAAAGGAAGAAATGAAGGTTTCTCTTCCTCGCTGGTGACGAACATATAAAACGCGGAATCTGGGGAGTAGTCTGGCTTGCATAAACGGTGAGTGACCCGGGACATGAGAGGGAATCACGCTGCGTACAATTTATGTGCTCAAGTTTTGAGCCAACCTCCTTCCGTCCTCACGGATTGCGGAGACCTTGGGTAGTAGTGTTAATACCTCCTCTCAGAGTCGGCGTAGCCAAATGATGATCGATCAACTTGGGATACTTCGACGACAAATTCGAAAGGATTGACGAAGCACCAGTAGACTACAGACCCAGATAGATCTTTGCGAGAGGGGGCGGAGGAAAAGATGGATATAATAAAACTTGCCATCAAGTGTTGCCAGTTGAGATTTCGCAGGTTTCAAAATAACGCTTTAGACTCACGCTCAGCGTGGGGAAGGTTTCGGTCAAAAACCAGCCGTCGGAACCAGAGGAGAGCTGCTCGACGCGCGGCGCATATAGCTGAAGTCTATTCCAATCAGAAGCACGAATAATGCGGAGTAGCCGCTATACTGCTCTCAGCATTTTTTAAACATAGCATTTTTATACATAGCATTCAATAGTTGAGTACCATTTTACGTTCCTTCCTCCATGAAGTTTTGGTTATCTCAACAGCCCATAAATCGGCCGGCATGTATTGCGTGAGAAGTTTTCCCAGCGCTGCAAATGGTCCAGAGCTGTACCAGAGAAAACCTTGCAAGTCCTCGCTATCACGGCGAGGTCACGAAACGAGAAGGCGGGCCATGCATTTGTGGAAGACCACGGGCTCAGAAAGAAGCATATCATATCCAGAATCCCCACGATTTGGAGGCAATGGTCGGTTTGTAAACATGTTTATAAACAGGTGTTTATAAACCCGGTTTTTATTGGTCGGGCCAGACCACCCGGTTTTTAATTCACTGCGGCAGTGTCCGGCGGGCCAATAAGAGGTCCAACGGGCCTCAAATTTTGACAGAAATCAATCCAGAATCTGACAGAGTAGTATGTCCGCTGAATTTCCTCTGACTCTGGCCCAAAAAGCTGAGATGAATGACGGTGAAATATGACTAACTTACCCCAGGAATGGCGTCTGTTGTCACCACGATTCCTCTGGCGTGTTATCTCACCTTAAAGAGGAAAATAGGGGACATGGGACCTCCTCAGAGGTGCAGAGCGCGAAATTCGGATGCAAAAACGGTGGAAACTCACCAAAAACTCGATCTTCAGGCCACTTTGAGTGAGTGTTTATAAACCGGTTGATAAACACCCTGGTTACAAACACAAATTTAAAAACTGTTTATAAGTATGCTGGGAATTATAAACAGAGCCCTACGGTGCATATTGGTTGGAGAAAGTGGGTGCAGTTTCTGTGAGTGGCAAGTTAATCGAATATTTCTCCACCGACCAGATTTAGCCTCACAATGGTGGGACAAAGAAGAGCGGGAATGCTGCTGTATCGCCGCGCAAAGGATCGAGTGGCGACAAAGGTCGAGGTGTTTGGTGCACGTGGCGCCCATAGAGGCTGTGTGGGAAGATGGCCCAACACAGCCTTCGAAGGCGCCTTGATGCCAACCAGCATTCAAGATCTGAAGGAAGACGTCCTCGTCCACATCCTAAGCTTCAGCGAGGTGATTTCTGTAATCTCTGTGTTCCAGGCAGATAATTTTATCCGTCTCCCTAGTGCAATTCAAACAGTTTGTACTCGTTCATAGGTTTGATCAGTATCTGCCAAGGTATCTGCGCACAATCGCACTCGTCAAGCAGTTATGGATCATCCTCACTGAGAGCCTCGCTCATCAGTCGCTGCTTGAACTTCCCCTAGACTTCATTCTCCCTTAGCTTTCGACCCTGGAGCTTATCGACCTGATCAAGCGTGTTGTCACTGGGCCGCGGAGCTGGGTACCCATGGGCAAGGAGTCTCCAACATCCATTGCTATTGAAGTTGTACTAGCCAGAATACCGCATCGTGGTTATCGAGGCGACGCAAAGGTAAAGCTCGTGACCGGGGGCAACCATATCGTTATCGCGCATCAAACCGCGGTGGAAATTTGGGACGTGCAAATGACGCGTCGCCGGTGGAGTCGTCCTATGCTGGCTCTGAACTTCGGGGTGGACCCCGGAACATCCCTGAACAGTATAAATCTGACTCTTATGCTAAAGGACAGGTGCATGTACCTTTCCAGTTGAGAAATACTCCTGCCGCCCACTGATGGACTTTAGAGATAGGGCAAGTCGACACACGCTTCGGAGAATCTGAGGTCTTCAGCCCCAGGATTACTGATTACGGCGCGTTAGCGAGCTCCCTAATTTCTGGGAGGCTTGTGATCTTGATTGGGCTTGCGAGGTTCTAATTGTAGACTGGATCGCCGAGATATATGCTCTTCTTGGGGGCTTTCTTTCATCAAAGGTTAGCGTTCAGATACCAAGTCTAACTTTTATCGGTGGAACGTATTTGATGGTCGTGGCGGACGACCCATAGGTCCCTGCCCCTCGTCGACTGCTTCGCGCTGTCCCGCCTGTCTTCCCGACTCGAATCATATTATACTCCATTGCTGAGCTTGATTCTCACTGGCGCCCTCTCGCAACGTTGTGCACACCAGCGCAAGAGCGCATAACTTTGGCAGCCCTCACGTCGAAGAGCCCAAATTCGATAACAAGAGCTTCCGCGACGCGAACGTGTGTATGTCGGTCCTCGAAAGTCCCCACCGACACGAGATCTTGAAAATCCGCGTCTACCTCTGTGACCGTCGCATATAGAACCCACGCACCCCCCGAGTGCAGGGCATTGCTGCGGTCTTTTCGTACACCTGTAGGGCTGTCGTCGGTGCTCACGGGTGGAAGCAGAATTCGGTCCGTGCCACGCTGCCCTCCATGTCGTTCCATAGGTTCAGTTACACGGGGCATGCGGTCGAGGACCACAAGTACGAGATCTACGACAGCGCTAATGATGATGTGCCAGATCATACACTGACAGCGCCATCACAGGGGCAGTTGGTTGGGATTTCGCTCGGATGTCTTTGGCATGATTTGTCTCCGTATTTACAGTTCCGTCGTGACCAGCTTGATGCCAATGGAGGTCGTGAAAGAATATCTCGCGTGATAGAGGTTCTTAAAGGCTACTGTCTTGCTCGTACCACACTGAGATTTCGTGATATACAGGGTCTTATTTTGGGGGGCGAGAGAGAAGCACCCAGATATCTTTGCATAACGCTTCATCTAAAGCCAAGGGGTTCATTATCAGCATATCGAACGCCACACCAAATTGGTGGCGTTATTACCACATGAAAATCACATTTCCAGGCCGTTCAGTCCCGTAACCTGGTCTCTCCTTTTTGTTGCGGACCCCGTCATCCTTGATTGGCTTCTTTCATTCTTGGGAATTACCAACGCCACAGGGGTTAATATTGTTCCTCGAACTTCTCGATTCACCATCGACAATCTCACCTGGGAATAGCAACTGCTCCCACAACGAAAGGACTTGCTCACGACTTCCCGCAATTGTCTCTCGGCTCTCGCCGACGGTGAATAGGTAAGTACTACAGAGACCCAAAATATCCATCGGGGCAATCAACGCCGAAATGAACGGTTCATTTCGCTTGACGTCTCCCTCAATCCGCCGAGGCAGGTCCCCGGTCACTACCTACTAGGTCGGTCCGGAATGGAACGCAAAAATCGCGTTTTTGGGTCCGGAACATCCTGCAAAAGTTGGTCTGAATGACCCAGGGTCGGTCCATAAATCTGGCGCAGCCAGGAATTTTTTTTGAGGAAAGAACGCACCCTGAAAAAAATTACGACCCCAAATAGTGCTGCTTCCATCCACATATCCCGCTCAGAACCGTCCCAAAGGACACGAAATACAGCGGAAACGGCCAAGGGAGGGGACGAAGTGGAAAAAAAAACCGTGGAAGAAAATTTGGATTATTCGGTCCGATAGAGTAAATCTGAGGTCCAAGGGTCAAATCCCACAGAAATCCCCTAGAGTAAGTCTACCCAAATCGGCGGACCGACCTAGTAGGTAGTGACCGGGGGCCTGCCGAGACGAACCTCTCTCGGCAGTACAACTGTATCAGGAATGGAGCACAGCACTGGTCGTGAGTCCCTGTAGAGGCCCCACTCTTATGACGGCGGGAATGGGCGGCGAGCGTCACAAGTTTTCATCAGAATCATATAACCTGTGGATTATGACTCGGCACGCTCCGAAAGGGTCTAGCTGTCTGGGTCTTACTACGCCCAGACCGCTACCCGATGTCTTGTATGCCGATAATTGTTCATCTAACTTCTTACATACACAGCACATAGCTGGGTCGCCATGCTAGCCAGAGGCTCCAAGGCTTGGTTGCGATCCCTTCTGTGCAGCATCCGAAGTCCTGAGATACTTATTTCTGAACTTCTCCAGTGGAACAACGGCCACGAAGACCCTCCTGGAGTTTCATTTCCTAGCATGTCAGGTTCTCCATCGAAGCCTTTCATAATCTTACTCGTAGTCACGGGCCTAGACAGCTCTAACTCCACCTCAACGCCTCCATCACGATCGTGGCATTTTCATGGGCGAGAATAACACATTTGTTATAAGGCGGAGGAGCTGGGTCGGACCCCACCGCCGAAATGCCGACTGTCTCCCCTCAGGATCCGATCCCCAGCAGCGTAGAGCCAATTCCGGTCTTCAACCTTGATACTACCGTTGGAGCATTGGAAGTGGGCATCCTCGCTTCTTTGTTTCTCTCGGGCGTGTTCACTGTGCAGGTCTGGCTATACTTCCAAAGATACCGGGGGGATCCGTGGGGACTCAAATTTCTGGTGTGTACACAATATCTGGTCAGGAATAGAGCTCATTCAGAGCAGGTGGGGCTCACTTGGGGCTTGGATTTTGCTCATACGATTGCGGTTTGCCACACGCTCTACACGATCACGGTCACTCAGTACGGCAAACCCGAATTCCTCATTCTTCCGCCGTTGTCTCTGTCCTTCGCTATCCTGATGAGCGGCTTCATTGGGCCGCTGGAGCAGGTGGATATTCTCCCTACAGTGACGAATGAAAGTAACCATAGTTCCAGGGCTGGTTCACATATCGCCTGTTTAAGCTTATGAAAACACCAGCCCTCCCCCTCGTTTGCGCAATTCTCGCACTCACACGATTTGGTGGGATAGTGGGTCTGAGCGTCCTCGGTCTCAGTGCCTATCCGCTCCCGGAGTACGCCGTGCGCGCAGGACCGCTTATCGAGACAGTCGTCATTGTTAGCGCGGTCCTCGACACAATTCTTGTTACGTCTTTATGCTACCAGTTGAGTTCCTGGCGACTAGACAGATCCCGCGTGTATAGTTTTTTTTTCTTTTTCACCTCTACCTCCTCGACTCACATAACGAACAGCATGCAAAAGGTCGTTAACCAGATTATTACATGGACGATAGAGACCGGGGCATTGACGATGTGAGTTCAGTTGGTCTTCTGTAAGATCACGCTGAGTATCACCAGTGTTGGGGCGCTGGGACTGTTGATTGCTGTAAGTGATGCCTGCATCATTGGTTTCAATGTGATACTTACCCGTAGCTCTCAAGTTCCTCACTATGAAAAACAACTGCAGGTATCCTTGCGCATATCTGGGTCTGAACTGACCTTTATCACAGTCGTTTATATTGGATTCTTCGTTGTGATACCGAAACGTCAGTCTCAACAAATCCGGAGGAACACGCACTGATATCGAATTTTGTAGAATTTTCGAACTCGCTCTTGCTCTCGTAAGCCCTATCCCGCCATTGTCGAACATACGCTGACCCGACAAGGTTGAATGCTCGTAACCGATTTGCAGAAACCATCCGTGCAAATACACATTCGACGGCGCCACCATCCTCGGTATATTCGTTTACATCTTCACGTTTGAATATGAATAGTGATATCGTGAAGCTTTTGCAGGTCGAGATGGCCACACTTCCATCTCCACGTACAACGACTGGGAGCATACATTTTCGGGACTCTCCTGGATTCACGCACGGGCCCAGATTCGTGACTGCTAAACCAAAGACGGAAGGACAATCTCAGAACGATCCACCGCTTGACCTGTACGACAAGGAAGTCGCTGCCATGGACCATTCTTATTGCAGCCAGCCGGAAGAACAGTAGTACGGTCTTGGAAATGGCTGCGGTGGGGTGTGATAGTAGGAGTGTGTATATATATAAGAAAAGCCGTGGCTGTCGAGACAACATCAGTCCTGCGTCAAAATCTCCTTGTACAAGGATGGATGGATGCAGCAAGATTAAAGTAATATTATCGCGAAAAATTCTGCGTGGAGGGGAAACATACCACATACGGTGAATCCCAGGAAGATTCCATGCACGAAATGGCGGGCCGTACAATCTTTCATGAAGGGGTTGCCAAATAGAATTATCTCTTTTTCGTATTTACAGCACGTAGAAGACAGGAGTGAAAGCAACAACTAGGTTGTACACGGTGCGATGCGCGGTGCTCTTACTTATTTTCCGGGCGAGGACTTAAGCAAAGGCGGCGCCGACGACGCAGCTGACGTCGTCTTGGACGACGCCGCGGCGTCGAACGTGTTCACGCCACCGTTGCTCTCGATGACCCCGACGTTGTTGAAGTGTCGGAAGTAGCGCGTCAGGTAGCCCCATGCGCGGAGGCCCCGGGAAGCGCCAACAAAGAGTTGTCCGGAAATTCCCTGGATTTCGGCCTCACAAACAGGATAGAGATGGCATATCCACGTAGAACGGCAAGTTCTACCGCAGACCAAAATAGACCGAAAGACCGCGGTAGACACGGTCACGTTGTCATAGACCGGGCATAGACACGGCTCGATATCGCGTTCACATGGACAGATTTTGGCCCCATCCGGCCGTCGAACTGTTGTGTTGTCGACATCTCGGCTTGCTCTGAATTGCAGTTTAATCCTGCATGATATTCGGAAGCTCACAAGCGAGCCCCCACATAAATATATACTTGGGGATCAAATGGTTGGTGATTCTCTCTTTCCCCTCCCACATTGTTCTCCTCTCCCACAACTGTGTCCGGACTGTCTTCCAGTGGTGGCATTGACCCACTTTCCTGTCCATCTGAATCAAGCTCAATCCTCTCTTCATCAAGTCCTATGTTCAGTCCCGTGCAAGTCCCTTGGCTGTTTTGTTCACTGGCGCTCTGCAAGCTATTTGCTGTTCTGTCTGACAGGTCCGCTTAATCCTCTTCAATCCTCAGGTCTCTTTCAAACTGGTTCCACTCAAAACTTCTCGACCCTCAAGGATCCAAGTTTCAGACTCATTCACTTAGTTTCTGTCCTTTACTATACGTGTTCTCGTAGTAATGCCTGCCAATCACTCATTTTCTGACCCAGCTCCCTGTTGTTCTGGCTCCTTAAGAAGAAACAGCAACTGCTTTATCCAAAGCGTATCAAAGATTTTCCGTAAACGGCAGTGACAGTGATTGATCTATCGGTCTACGCGTGTGTCTGTGTGTATCGCTCTATTTCTCTAAGCGGTCTACCGTGGAAACCGCGTGTCTACCACTGTCTTTTAAGGCGTCAGGTGAGCGTCAACAACAGCTGCCCGATTCGAAGTTGCGCGGCTACTTGATGATGTTCAAATCCTGGCATTTTTATTATCCAAGTCACTATCTGCTACTTGCAGTGTACACGTCGCTTTTACTGTCGTCCGTGGCATCTGTTACATAGGTTTCGTTCTTCATGGTACGTACTTGACGTCCATATTCCCGAGGTAGGCTGCCGGAAAATATAATGCATCTTGTGGCTTAACTGTCAACATTCAGCTTGAGAGATGTATCAGATCGCGATGTGGGCCATTCATCCTCGGATTCGCACATAGCAAAATACCAAATTGGGGAGGTGATTTCTGGCCTTTTCACTGAGTTCATTGATACACTCACGGCGCGTCTAAGGGCGAAAGCTGACACAACAACTATCATGCTCAACACTCCGACGGCCGTAAGGTGGGTTGCGAGTGGGTCACTCGATGCCCAGTACTCAGCTGGCCAAACATGTGGAGGTACGATTGGACGACGAAGGACGGGACGACGTAGGGCGCGACGACGAGGGACCTGAGTATGATGTTTGACGATGGCGATCACTGCGGCTGACGATGGCGAGATACTTGACGATGACGATGGCGATTGCTTCTACGGGTTCTATGGTGAATGCCGAAGCCGGCACGGCAATATCCGGATGAACCCGAGGGAAGAAAGAGGTTCTTTCAGTAGTCCTTTCCTAAATTCATTTGTTGGAACAAGGAAAGTCTATCCCAAAGACCTTACATCCACCCGCAATGGCTGCTGAAACTCAATCTTTCAGCAAGGCCTTTCTTACCTCGCTGAGTCTCTGAGAGTGAATAAAGACCTCGACTTTGATAGTCTCCTCCTGTTACTCAGCCCAAACTCAGTCACCGTGCCTAAACTGGCAGGGCCGTCGTCGACCCGGCGTTTTCTCCGCTCATGCCAGACCTCCAAGTACGGGAATCCCTCCAGTTGGGCCATCGCCTTGGTATTGCACTACGGCCGCCCACTGGCATCTCCCCGTCAGACATCCTGTCACAGGAGAAACCTCTCGGACGCAGCCCTCGATCATCACGGATGTAAAAGAATTGGGTCCGATGTCGTGAAGTTATTGTTGTCTCTCACCCAGGTCTCCCATTGGTTTATGGATTTAGGGCGACTTCAGGCCGATTTTTACGGCGGCCAGATTTGCTTTTTTTTCCTTCTCGCGACGCTGACAAATTCCGATGTTATGCGCTCCCATCGTTATCAGAACTGGAGATGCCGCAGATATTGCGAGATTAATTCATACGCGTCGGTGAGTTTTCGTCGACTCATATTTCTACGCCGCCCAGCTGACGCCTGAAAGATCGATAATTTGGCAAGACATGGCTAGCGAGATCGCTATCAACTCCGTTTATATGGGCCGCGTGGCACGACATGCACAATAGAATGCAAATCCTTCTCACACTACCCATGCTGAATTCATTTCCTATCGGCAGGAACTATCACAATTGGCTTCCCTGTCCTACCGTCGCGTCATGCCATGCCAACCGTTAGACTGACTAGGTTTGTATCTGTTCGCGCAGCTTTACGGACGGATGTAGTTTAATAATTCCATCACGCCAAGCCACTTTCCAAGTTAAACAAGTTCTTGCGATCCACTCGACCATCTGAAGTTCAATTACCATTTATGTAGGTCCCCATGCCTCGTGCGGACACTTTCTCGGACTCCGGGGAGATCATCGAGTGGTTTAACCTCATTTCACTGCAGAAGGGACGGCCTTGGGACTGCCTCTCGCATAGGGTACCGCGAGTCGACGCTTTCTGTTGTGGTACGTCAACTGTCCACCGAATACAGCGCCGTGCTGTCATACCGAACGCATTTATTCCGATCCCTCACGTGCCGTACAAGTTTTCTCCGTATTTAAACTTGGATAGTGGGGTGCTCATACATTCGTCCACCACGCTATGAACTCTGACGCCCGTAATTCCGCCAGACTCTCCTCTGCCCCTTATCCCACAGCATCTTCTTTATTGGGTACTGGAAGACAGGTAAGATAGCAACTCGCTCATTTGTCTCTGTGCGCGAGCCTAATACCAGAATGCAGCTGACGCTCCCAGTTATCCGCGCTCGGTGTGACTCAAGTGCATACTGGAAGACAGGTAAGATAGCAACTCGCTCATTTGTCTCTGTGCGCGAGCCTAATACCAGAATGCAGCTGACGCTCCCAGTTATCCGCGCTCGGTGCGTCGCATTCACGGAGCGTCCAAGCGGTCAAATTTAGCTATCGAACTCTCTGGTCTAATTCCCATGTACTCGGAGCAACTCGCACATTCTGGAGAGTTCCTCGACATCTCGTACGACAAGAATACGTCCACCCAGGAGCGATACGTGACCTCTCGGCCCTCCACGTTCTCTTTGTGGGACGATTCATACGTCGATTATCCGGTCCGTCCACACTCCATGGACAGCCGTTCTGAGACCCGTCCTCTCGAATATATCCAGTACTCTCCGGCTCCTCTCCATTCATCATCGGCCTCATCTACCCCTTCTCCCCCGTACTCATTCTCCCCCACGGCGCCACCCATGATGCTCGATGGAAGGTCGGCTTCCGGACGTCGCGCGGCCGATGAGGGGCTCCCGCCCAAATCCTGCTCCCACTGCCATGTAACCTCGACTCCTCTCTGGCGTCGCGAGCCCTCGACGCAGCGCACACTGTGCAACGCCTGCGGCCTATACCTCCAGCAGCGTAACAAGATGCGGCCACAGGAGCTCATCGACGCCGATATCGACGACGACGAGACGCTGCAGATCCCCGACTCGGAGTACAAAGGGCCGATTTGCAGGTTTGCAGCATACGTCCACTTCGAGTTGCATTTCATCCCGCTCACATCGTTTTCTTTTTTCTTTTCAGCCACTGCCGGACTCGTCAGACTTCCGTTTGGCGGAGGAGCAAGACGGGGGCGCAGGTTTGTAATGCATGTGGGGTGTATGCGCGGTTGCGCGGTACGGATAGGCCGCTGTCACTGAAGCGGAACAAGATCAAGCCGCGCACCAAGCATCCGCGGTAGGAGATGGCTCGCATGCCTGGGGTGGTCTCGATAGTTCATTTATTGTCGCAACGCTTTGCCAATGTTATTCGTTTAATTCCGCAGTTCCCAATGCATGTCGTAAGGCCTTCTCAAGGATGCGATGTTCGTGGTATGATACCTGTCCTTGGAAGGACCACGCTGCGGTAAAGGTACAATATTATATCTGGACCATGCGGTCTTGTACGGCACACTTCGATCTCGTTGAGCAAATAGCTCGCCCAGTAGAGTCCAAGAAAGATGTCAAAATCGTGGCCGCTTGGTCCGATCTCGGGAACTGTAAGGTCTTGGAGTACTCGGACCGTGCACCCGTTCCTCCGCCTCCGAATACTTACGCACCCGAGTCTCTCGACTCATTCTGATTGATAGTGACTCGCACTGACTCATCTCGTACCTATAAAAAACATACCTACAAGTAGTCTACCATAACATACTTCCTCTTGAACAAGGAGATCTTTCCACTGTTCTCGCTTGTCCCCTCCTCACTAAGTTCTGAGAAATTGTGTGCTTCACTCCAACAGGACTCGAAAGCCTCACAGGAACACAGTACTGTTGAGGCTGTGTGTACTATACCACGCCCACTATATATACCGATGTATTCACACCTCCCTTCCGGGTACAGTTCCTGAGCTGAAAGTCAGAACGTCTAAACCATTCAGTAACACACGCGTGGTTGACCGTAGTGCTCCGCAAGGTATGCCACCTCAGGCTCTGACCAAGCTTCATGATATTTCAGCAACCTGTCTTCTCGATTAGTTCCTCCGCCCAGCAATGTCGCAGGGGCAATCACCCCCACTGAGTTGGGTAATCCGCGATTATTTCTGTTCTGTGGGCGTCTACTAATCCCGGTTTTACCCGTCCGTGGCACTGACGTGGGTTTGATCTACTCGGGTCGAGCTAGATGTAGATTGAATGTTCGGTCCCGGGTCTGTATATTCGGGATGTTCACTTGGAGATCGTCGCCTCCGCACACCAATGCCCATGATGCACTGAAACTCATTGAGGTTCTACAATCATGTTGCAACAGGCCATTCAACCACATGTAGCTTGCGGCCTGGGAAACGTGGCGCAAGACTGCGTTTATTCCTAGCGGAATTCCACGGATTAGACGGCCAATATCTGATGGCGCTTAGGGCGTCGCTTTCTTTAGGTCACTGCGTCTCGTTTTGGTGCTTTTGATGCGCGCGGCGGGTTATTCATGGGTTGCAGCGCTTATTTGACTCCAAACCAATGTTCAACTTGCGTAATCGACTCCGCAAAGCTGTAGACTTTATCAGCGTGCCAATACAGTTGCATGTTGCGGGCTCTCACAACGCGCCTCCAGACTTAATATAACCTTTTTTGGGGTAGATATGCGCGGGCAGGATGTCTGCAGACATGATCAAAATATCTGCACGAGTCATACGGCTGGATCCGCAGCAGTATTTAAGCTGGGTGTGCCGCCCCCCTTCGACTAACCATCAGTAACCACTACACACTACGCATGCCGGGACGACGCGTTCGATTTTCTCCAACGAATTCCTTCCACTCTCCGCCTTTCGGCCCTCCATCGTTAATGGGGCCCTCACCTCCATCGTCCGCATCCTCCCTTGGCCCATTGACGCCCCCGGCGCTTCCCTATCGTGGGTCTGCGGGACCAGAATCACATCTCCCGCGGAACCCCCACACCGAGTGGTCAGCTCCAAATGGGCAGGCGCACAATCTAATCGCCCTCTCGTCTACACCTCTACTGCGATACGACATCTCGTTGCACCCGTCGTTGATCTCTTCCCCATTCCCTGGGATCTCCGCAGCAGGGTACTTCGAGCCCGCTGTGTACCCACCCCAGCACGCCATCAAGCTCGTCACCCCACATTTACCGTGGACGATCAGCGTCGCCGCCTCCAACGCGAAATACGTCACCGTCTCGGACGTGCTCAATGAGATATACCGTACGCTTCGCGTGACCGCGATGCCGGGCGAGTTTGAAGATTTGCGCACGGACAAGCTCAAGAGGCGGGTGAGGGCGTCATATACGCACCGGTGTGAACACCTCCGGGGATATCGTGGTTATACGCAGGAAAAGGTTGAAGGGGTGAAGAGGGTGGATTTTTTGACAGGGTACACCATGTTCCAAGGGATCGCCCCGACCGAATTACCCGACGTTTGGCAACTCACCATCTCATGAGTAGTATGAATTTTGCTTCTTATATAGCTGATATCTGCGGAAGTGTATTGTGTATCCAAATCTTTATGTACTCTTAGTCTTTGTATCGCATCATAGCTTGTATTGTACTTATAGTTTGTATAAATTTGTCTCCATTACATTCAGTCCGAAGACATTTTTGTTCTGCATCTTCCTGTTAAAAAAGGAAGATGACGCACTGTTTGCGGGTGCTTGCCTCTCGACGCGGCGACGCGACGATCAGGTGACCTTGAAAAGGCACATCGCATAAAGAGAATTCTTTTTTAAATTGGGGAGGCAGATGTGACGACTGTGTCAAGGGCAGAATCGAGGATCAAGGATCGTGGAGCCTGAAGAAGCTCGCTACTCTAAAACCTCCTAGCAGTGAACGGGACAAGTCCCATGGTCCCAGTTTAAGTCGGGAGCGACTGTTCAACTGACGCCGTAGAGGGCTAATTTTGTTATCAACGAAGTAGTTAAATAGCACGATAAGTAGGTTAAAATTACGCAATGATGGTTACTTTTGTTCCCATGCGGTGCGGCGAACATCCTGGCACATGAGCATGAGCTTTTCCACCTCCTTCCACCGCTGATAGCTTCCTTCGCCTTTAATGGACGCAACGTGCGGGAACAAGCGATCGAGATGCCGTGCAAGAAGGTGCGTATCGACGATGCTCCAACTGTGATCCATGTCTGTCCTAAAAAACCGGAGATCGGCGAGCAAATGCGCGAGCGTGGGGGTCGTCGAAATGTCAGGGAGCGGATGGGGGATGAAGCTGATGTGTAAGAGGCGGAGGAGTGGGCAGTGCTGGGCGAGACATTTCATGAACTCCATGTCCGCATCGGCGCGGTCGATCGTGAGGGAGGTCAACTCCGGCCAGGTGCTCACGATCGACAAAATACGCGCATCGCTCAGCGAACCCTGGAGGGTTTGCTTCAAATCGAGCGTATGGATTTTGGTCAAGCCCTGGATAGTCGCAAAGTCATCTGCCGTGCTTGGGATTCCCAGGATCAGAAGGTTTTGGAGAGTCGTCGGCCAGCGGTCTGCGATGCACCGCGAGATTGCGGTGAACGTCTCGGCGCTTGCCGCGCTGGACCAGCTGTCATAGGCGTAGGATTTAAGGACGGTTATGGAGCGCATACGTGCTGATCCGATGCGCGGCAAGAGGAGCGGGATGTTGCGGCGCAAGAGATTGGGCTGGGCGGTTAATTTTATGTGTGTTAGGGCGGGGAATATACTGCCAGCATCGACTGATTCGAAGTCAACGTTATTCCAGCCGTTCAGATCAGTCGTGAACGACTGGAGCATAGGCAGCCCCCCAAGGGCCAGCAGAGCGCCACTGGCGACGGGCCCTTCGAGAGATTCCAGGTCGATGGACTGCAAGCTGCGAAACAAGCTGCAGAGTGAAATCGCTGTATTCGACTGATTTGTAATGGCGAGATGCGAAAGAGGCGGCTCCTGAGCGGACAGCATGTTCAGGAATGTTTCGGTGTCGGAAGTGGAGGAGGAACCCAGGGTTAACGTTACGAGCGAAGGTGAGCCATAAAGAATTATGTCTGCACCAGGCGCGTCGGAAATGCACTCCAATCGCGACAATTTTGGAAGAAGAACGGCTTTCCGCATCGCGAGGCGCATATATACCAGAGGACTGATGAGCCCAGACCACGTTTTGGAGTAGACAATTTCCCTGACATAGACGGCATGGCGGTCAAAGGTCTCCCATTCTACGTCCTCAATGGGACCTGGCAACGACTGAGAGGCGAATCAGTGGTGTGTCAATAAATGCTCGGAACGTCTATGGGAGACCCACGTAGACTCTGCCGCTGTGCTTGAACGGCAACAAACGTATCAATGGCAGAAGGTTATCCAACCGTTGCCAGAGGAGTTTGATTGCCGAGAAGGAGAAAGCCCTGGATGTCAATGCTGCGCGGTATAGGTTGTTTCTAGCAACCCGCAGGTCCTGCGGCGGCTCGTCCAGTGGCGCGAGCAAACGCAGAATTTGGTCCAGAAGATCAGAATTCCGGAGACATTGCTCTTGGGGGCTCACGACCAATGCCGTCATGCGCCTGGTTTTGCGAGCCATTGGTGTACGACCACGGATGGCGAGAACGGCGAGCAGATGAAAATAGCGGAAGCGATCTGGCGTTATTTGCCTCGCTTTGTTCCGGCCGGAAGCGGCCGTTTAACCCCAACCATCATGTTTCATCTACGAATACATGGTTCAAGACTCTTTTTTCAACGCAAAAACCAGTTCTTCCTTTGGAGCTAGTCAAACCCGCTATGCGCCCATGGCGTGATTATCCAAGCCCAGCAAACCTCGTCGTTGCTTTCGAAATATTCGATGTGCTTCAGATTTGCACGTGGTATGGTCTATAGAGATACCCATGCCAGACACACCTTGGATGTCTGGCTGAAAATGAAGATTTAGATACCTGCGTCTCGGTTGACCTTTGTTCGGCTGGTCTTGGCTAACCCAGTAATCCTTATCCTTGTCAAAAGTTGGACAGTGTGAAAAATTTGCACATAGTGCTAACCTTTTCGGAAACAACTGTAATGACCTAGATATTGGTGATAGTCCTACTTACTTTATTTCGTTTGCATTTATGCCGAATTTTAGACGATCAGGGACGCCAGGGACACCCACTGCTCAAATGGAGTTGAAAGATGATGAAATCAAGAAAATCATTCCACGGTGGATGCCGCTGGCGGCCATCACCTCTCCTTCTCTCCCACCTCCAGCATCTTCCACTGCGACCACGTCTCATCCAACCTGCGCGGCGCATCGTATCGTGGAACTCGCAAGTGGCGTATGCATTGCTAGGCAATTGACATGCATCACTGCCTGGAAATCCTGGAGATTGTGGATATAATATGCTTCCATCTAAGTCCACATCCACGACGCGACCTCTATGCGATGGCCAGAGTCTGCACCACCTTCCAAGGCCCTGCTCTAAACTACTTGTGGTCATCGACGCAACTGTGGAAACTTCTCACACGATGCATGCCTTCTGATCTATGGGCGATCAACGCGCAGAGTTCAGGGAGAACAAAAACGATTGTAGGCGCTCCAATTCAAAATTCTAAAGGATTGCTGACAGTATTAGCGACTGCTTCGGCCTGTTCGCGGTTCGGATTGGGATAGGGTCGCTCTTTACGCGCGGCGCGTTATATATCTCGCCTCCGGGTCTCTCTCTGAGTTTCCCTTCGTCAACTCGTCTAACATCCTCCCGACTGTTAGCTTGTCTCTCCCAGAGACGCTATTTTCTAACCTCCAGTCGCTAGATTGGCAGCACTCGGGAGTCGACTTTCACTTCATTCGGCTTTTTCTTCGTCCCACGCTCACCACCATATCTTTCACTCTTGGTTCCGATTCCGAGTCCTCACTCCTAACGACGCTTGCACAAACATGTCCCAGATTAGCCACCATTTCCGTCTTCTCGTATGGCTATATCCCGGCCCTCCTGGATTTCGTGGGTGTTTTACGGCGTGTTGAGGACCTATCTCTTCCTTCTTTGGAACAGGACGCGTTGGAGCACCTCTCACATCATCCAACTCTCAAAACATTGTCACTACAAACCCTTCCTGCGACCCTCACAGCGCCGGCGCTTGGCGGCCCACAAAAATTCCTAAAGCTTCGGGAGCTGACACTTGGCCATCCGGACATCCGGGCCACGATCCAATATCTAGCATTGTGCAATGCCGTCCCGCTGAACGATTTCAACGTCTGTTTCTTCGACATCGTCACGGCCCATGAATTACGTGATCTCTTCGCTGCTATTTCGGAGGGATTTTCGCACTCCACTGTCGCGGAGCTTTTCCTGGATAACCAATTCGACGAGTCCGAGCCCGAAGAGTTGGATCCAGTTATCCATATAGTCCAATCCGACTCGCTTCGACCTCTCCTCTGTTTCACGAACCTTGTCAGTGTATTGATCGTGACTCCTCTCGGAGTCGATTTGGACGATGAATCTGTGTTGGAGTTGGCACGCAGCTGGCCACGAATCGAAAACTTATGGCTCAAGGCCAAATTTCCCACCCATGCGCCTCGCGCTACACTTGGCTGCTTGCATTCTTTTGCAGAGCACTGTCCGCACCTCAGGCAGCTCACGATTACTTTCGATGCCACCTCCGCCCCGAGCTCCGACGCCAATCCAGGGTCTCATTTCGGGCACCATCGCTTAAGGAGCCTTGGCGTCGAGCACTCACCACTGTCGATCTCCCCCATCTCCGCAGCGCGTTTCCTCTCCAATGTTTTCCCGAACCTCGAGGACATCGAGACGCATCGCGAATACGAGGATAACGAGGACGAGGAGGAACTGGCTGTGCACGGCGACGCCATACGGCTCCATAATCGTTGCAAAAAGGTCCAGGAGCTATTGGATCAAGAGCCGTCGAGCGAGTGACTTGGTAATGAATTTAATCGTTGTACCTGTCTTTACAACTCATGCGTTCCGAGATTACTTCCAGCCGTCTAGAATCTGAATCTGTGCTTTATATTTGTCTTTCAGGTAAGTAATTCAGTTGTTGTGCTGGTACTTACCACTTACTAATGCAGGTCACCCCTTCCTAGATTCGTAGCGACAATCTAATTTTCCTCATATATTTAAATTCTATTGGCGTCCAACTGCAACTTTCCGGTTGGCAAGTTTAGACTTCGCGCAAGGCATAAGAATAATAGTCACATAGACTTGGGTTTGACACTCGATCTCTCCAGGCGCGTTCCTTTTTCTTTATAATCTCGGATTCTAAGATTTGTTCGTAGACATTCTCGAGTGATTTGGTAACAACTCACCCCTCCGGGTGCCGGAGAACGTTTTCCGATCAACTCAACAACTTTCCGAGGGAGCTGATGAGCTGTGTCCGCCTCAGTCATGTCCACTAAGTCCGATATATCCAACGCTGCGCTATATTCTTCGCGAAGGCGCATGATTAAATACACGGTAAACGACACTGATTAAATAACAGCACTGGTGCTAAGATAAGACGGCCGACATGGTTAGGGCTTGTGTATGTTTCCCGTTCAATGCCAAGTGAATATCAATCATACTTGGGCTCTAGACTTGTGTCCACATCGCTGCCAGATACAAACATTGGACTGTCGGGGATGAGGATGGTGAAAGATTCGGACTAGGAGATCGTCGAATGTGCCGCTGATTTCTACCCGTAAAAGATCTGGGCGCCACCCGGGAAGCCCGCCTCAGCCTGAAGTGTGATAACGCGCACTGGACCTGCGACAGTGGCGGCGATGTCGTGCGGCCCGTAGATGACGCCCCACGCGTCCTCCTCCCAGGTGCGCGTTTCTTCCACGAGCACGTCCTCGCGCGAACAAGCCTCGAATGGGCCGTAGAATTTCTTCACAGGTAGCCCGGGGAGCGTGCGGATGATGAGGATCGGGATGGCGCGCGGTGGGCAGGGGGTAACGGGCGGCGGAGCTTGGACGACGGCTTCTGTGATAGCGTCTGCGCTGGCTACCTCATGTTTCTTCTTCTTCCGGAGCCATCAGAGGCTTTCGTTACCCGGCGAAGGCAGTACTCACTTGGGTGGCATTTTTACGAATTCTTTTAGTGCGTTGTCGGGCGAGGCGTCGCGAAACTGGTTTCTGAGCTGGAGAATCCGCACGCGTGATGTTGTGATTAGTGGCCTGAATTAACAAGGTTAGATTCCTTACTGCGGTAGACTAGATAAAATACTGACGTCGTTGAATGGACCCGCAGCTCGGACGGTAAGCACCGACAACATCTGCTTTCTCGCGGTGGCTCTGGATGAGGACATTAAACTGGAGTCTGGCCGAAGGGGAAGAGAGTAGGGGTAGGTGGCAGACAGTGCAAAGCGAGCTTAGTCGAGCCAACTGGCCCTTTGTCTTTATATCTGTGCGCTTTGCTGGAACAAACAACTGCAAGCAGACACGTCTTTGTTAAAGAGTGCGTGACCGCGACAAGCCATCAGTGATGACAACCACTTTATCTCTGCCATGATGCATCGTTTGCCTGCGGATCCAGAACATTCTTCAGCTCATTTTCGTTCATATCGAACCAGGGATCTCCAACCGGGGAATAGCTTTCAGACATGCGGGGCTTGGCAGTCATAGCCCGAACGTGCCACGCGTGACGCGTTTCGCAGCCCGGCGCTCGATTCTTTGTGGAAATCTGTGATATTGGGGAAAAGGTCCTTCTCCGACTACTACCACCCGACTTGTTTGCATTTGGCACTTTGGCGGCCAACCTCTCTGGAACGAGATTCGCTATAGGAAGCAACCGGCCCCATCACCTGAGATACACCGTCTTTTCGGTCCACCGGCTGGGAGCGGGTCGAGTGTACGCTCCTCAAGAGCTCCACGTTACTGGTACTGTCGACGTCAGGATCTTATTTATTCCTCTGGTCGCTAGCTGTCGGCGATTCTCTCAGCGCTGAGCCTCTCCCTCCCTCACGATCCGCGTCCCAATCTGAGTCTCACCTGGTGGTTTACCGACATTCAATAAATATATATATATACAAGCGCTCGCCGGACCGCTTCGCGGTCCGGCTCCCCCTTGCACCAGAGAGCTCGACGAAAAAGGTTAGCGCTGATGGCGGAGTTTAAAAAGGCTTCAGACGGACAGGCTTAATTTTATAAAGAGAGTGATATATTCGCTTCTTTCTCGTGAAATGCCTCACGTCTCTTCATCTCGGTTCATCCCCCGAGTCTCATATCGGTCTTTCCCTATTACGGCCTCTCGCAGTCCAATGTCCCGAACTACCGCGATGTTCGCATCTCCAAGTCCAACCGGTTTTCGCGAAAGACGGTTGGGGGCCCCGAGAAGCAGGCAGTATCGCTGTTCATCCAAGGACTACACCATATTGAGTCGTTGTCTGAGCATATGCTCACTTCGGACCTCTGGGAGTATCTTCGAGATGTTTGCCGCTCTACGCACAATGACCTTCTCCTATGCGACCATCGATCCCGCAACTCAACTACTTTCGTCATGTAAAGGACTGCGACTGAGGGTCTTTCAGGTCAATTTCACCTGGCTGCACACGGCAGCTGGGATACACGATCTTTTCGCCGCCATCTCATCCGGCATTTCATAGTCATCTCTTAAAGTGGACGATGATCGTCATGTCGAAGATTTAGGTCGAAGACACCCTCATTGATAATTTCCCTGACGCACGGCCATTCAAGCAATCTCACTTTCGTCCACATCAAATCCCCTGGGGCGTTCAGCCTCGATAATGCCCCTTGACACATGCATGGCGATTGATCGAGACCCGGCACCTTGTGACGGCTTTTCCTCTGCTGCAGCCTAAGGCAACCCTGGAATTCTTCAATATTTCACGCGTTGTCGGCATCTGCAGACGCTTTTCATTACCGTCCGTTATTCCATCATCCCCCCTGCAAACCACATCTCGCTTCGCCAGGGAAGCGGACTAACAACGCTGTCCGGTTTTCAACCATCACCATCGATGAGCCGAGTACGATTCATCGTCCACGTTTTCTTCCAACCTCCAAACCTTCGGATTCGGGTTGAATGATGCCACTGCCTCAGAGTTGGCGCGTGCATGGCCTCTCATCCGCAATGCGCCCGTTCTAGCCCCGCGATCTTTCTCTCGAATGTCTGAATTCATTCGCTCGACATTGCCTGCCCCTCGAGCAACTCACCCTAACGCTCGATGGCACAGCTAGACACCGAAATACCGCATTTTCCAATACATTCTCCTCTTCCTCGACATGGAGTATTCGCACATTTCAAGTTCCATCGCGGTCGCGCGATTTCTCTCTGCCCTGTTCTTGGGCGGCTTACAACATGTTGTGACGGCGGGCGAAGGGCGAGACAACGACAATCCGGCACCGCAGGTCGAAGAGGCGCCTGGGAATCATAGTCGCTGGAAAGAAGTGGAACGCTTGTTACCGCATCTTCTCACCATTCGTGGGGAAGAAAGAACTTGGGCGTGCGGCGCATCTGCGGCTGCACATCCCGATGTGATTTCCGCTGCTTGCTTGTAATTAATTCTGGTGCGACCCGCATACTCCCTCTCACTAGTGTCTCAGACGTCTGCACGATTAAACGCTGGCTTCCTATTTGTCCTTAGAGCAACTCAAAACCTGTGTCGTGTGTTCTATCTTCGACGAACGTAGGTTTAGATTGGCTGCCTCGTAGAATGGCATCGCTACTTTAGAAATTGCTATCACTCGGCGCATTTCTGGTTCAGGTTGTAAGGGGGGAGTAAAATTCGACTCGAAGGTGACCACTGAATACTAATTTCCCGCACGATACAAGTACAGACGGTAAAATCTCGATCGCAAGTTCTGATGCAATGTTGTTCAGACCCTGCGAAACGGGATTATTATCTCTCACAATAAGCACAGACAGGTGCCGACCTCCTCAACTTCCTTTATTCTTGCTCGAGGACCAATCGACGCCGAGGAAATTGCGGAGCTGAAGTGCCACCGGTAGGCGCCGGAGGCGCAGTAGCCTCGGTGGCCGGGAGACATTGGGAGAACCAGTCATTATAAAAAACGCAGGAAAGCCCGAGGGCGCACGCTGTTTCGGAGTATCAACGTTACGGGATGATATGGAATCTCCATGGAACAAGACGCAGACGCACTGTCGGCCCACACGATGCCGTCGCCTCCGCATTGGCCATACAACGCGATTGAGCCGAGAGCAGGGCTAATCACGAGCGCAGACAGAAAGAGGGCTGGGCGGATGTACATTGCGTATAAGAGTGAAGAGACATTGACTGTGGGCGCCCGGGCATATATACCCGTCGCGGATGCGGATTATCCTCGCGTGACCGTCGGTACGGGCATGCCAGGAATTTGTCATGCAGTCGCAGTGACTTCCTGTAGGGAAGGTAGGCAGGGGCCTCGACTGCTTGGCAATTGATTACGCGGGCAATACGAGCATCTTAAGTGGGTTGTGACCATGCTACGTAAGCCGGAGCTACGCAGGAAGCAAAGATAACTATATGGTATTCTCACCGGCGGATACTTGAACGATTTAGCTGAACCAAAGGAGAATGGATCCTTCCGAGCACTCAGTTGACGGCCCAGGGGATCCGAAGTTTGCCTACGCGAATCGAAGTACCGCATGATTCTCGGTGCTGCAGAACAGATCCTCAGATCTTCTGAATCTCACCGCAAAGCAGGGTATGAACGATCTCTGTACAAAACTTGAAGCTGGCCATGAGACGGACATATATCCCCTGTGGAACAGTGTAACGCGGCGTAGCTGAGGCTTTTCAAAATGATTTTTGGCTTCTCAAATTCTGACGATTGGACCCAAATGCCTCGGATCGTTTCATTGTTCTGTGTGCGATTGCAGGGGAATAACAAACCAGCAGACCTGCCGGGAAGATGGGTCCTGGGAGTAGGAGGCCAAGAATGGAAATCAACGGCAGCGACGCGCTTCAAATGCCGAGGTGCCGGTCGTCACAAGTGTGACTCTGCTGATCTCAAACCACCATGTCGTCGGATGAAGAGGAAAGAGCTCAGAATCTAGCCCCAAAAAGGAGGAAAGGGCATAGACCTTGTGACATGTGTAGACGCAAGAAGAGTGGGTACAATAACTCACCTGGCGATATCCACTGACCAGTTCCTTACGCACCTCTTCTCAGGACGATGTAAGCCACTTTTTTCGACGGAGCACGTTCTGTGTCAAAATTTCTTCCAAGGTGACGGAGGGGAACCGTGCGAACATTGTGTTAAACATGAATTCAGTTGCACGTACCAGATGAAAGCGATGGTGAGTGGGAAGCGCAAGTCCATTGACTATGCAACTTACACATTTTCCGCAGCAACGCGTGGTGACAACATCTAACAGCAGGTATGGGAAGATAATCTATCCGTGGATTTCACTCAAAAGTTTCAGTTATGTCAACACTCTGGAAACCCGGCTCAAAACTGTGGAAGCATTGCTGCGAGAATCGAATATCGTGCAAACCGCTGGATCCCCGCATTCTTCGGAGGGTACCATGCTTGACACGCAGGGACCTGGGGTTCAGTTAGTAACTCGGGCGATCAGAGGATTGACCAGCCCATTCCCAGCACCGCACTCGGATGATCTCAGTTTCCACAATCTCCCGCAGAGTCTCGCGTCGCTTTCAATTGACAATCCTGGCAGTCGCGGCTTCCAAGGAAAGTCTAGTCAGGCCATGCTCGTCAAGGCTGTTGTTGATCTCAAATCCCAAACCGCCTCCTCCCAGGCTGCGCAAACTGCTGTTCCGCCTCCTTCAAGACCTTGGGCCACCAAGCCGGTAGTTCCCTGTTTTAATACATAACTACGCATTCGCTAATTAAATCTGCTCGCAGTGGGAACACACCACTCCTCCACGAGATTTCAACTTTCCTTCCGATGACCTCATGATATCTCTGATTTCTCTGTATTTCGACAACGTCAACACCTTCTTCCCGGTCCTCCACCGCCCGACCTTTGAGGCCGCCTTCACCAGGAATACGCACTTGTCAGACAACGGCTTCGGCGGGACTCTCCTTCTAGTTTGCGCTCTGGGCGCTCGTTATTCAGACGACCCACGCGTGCATCTTCCCGGTCTCCCCTTCGGAACTGCTGGCTGGAAATGGTTTGATCAGGTGAAGCTCTCACTATCTGGGCAGCCGACGCTTTATGATATTCAATCTTACTGTGTCAGTATTCGCCTTTCTTGTTGTCACACGATTTCCAAACATATTTCTCAGCTCTCTGTCCAATTCCTTGATCGCGCTTCGGGGCCACGTGCGGCCTGGACACTGGTGGGATTTGGTATCCGGCTGGCTCAAGATGTGGGGGCACACCGGCAGAAATTGCGAACAAGAACAATCACACCGGAGGAGGAACTTGAGAAGCGCGTATATTGGTCTGTCCCGCCTTTTCATTTCATTTATATCTCCCAAATAGTGACATCTCCGTCAGGATCATGGTCGTCTTTGACACCCAACTCGGTACCGCCCTCGGCCGCTCAATCGCCATCCAAGCGCACGACTTCGATCTTGATTTACCCCTTAGGTGCGACGACGAATATTGGGTCGCCAGCCCTCTCAATGCGGCATTCCACCAACCCCGCAATAAGCCGTCGTTGATCGACTATTTGAACTGCCAGCTGAATTTGAATCGGATAATATCGTTTGCATTGAAGGTCTTGGTGCGTGTTGTGGCTCAACCTTCTCTTTCCGAGATTGAATCCATGACCAGTATTCGACCAACCGGATAAAGGCCATGATCGGTATGAATGACGAGGGATGGGAAGGTTGTCGTCCTTTCTTTCTGCCAAATGAAATCTCATTATCATTCGCATGAAAGAAAAAGTGGTCATGGAGTTCGACTCAGCGCTCAATACATGGTTGGATTCCGTCCCCGCACATCGTACGTAGATTTCCATCGCCAATTGTCCCTATCTCATTTCCTGTCCTGTAGTCAGCTGGGATCCCGCACGCACACCTGACGTTTTCTTCGACCAGTCCGCCGCGCTGTACTGCAACTATTACCTCACCCAGATACTCATCCATCGGCCATTTATTCCCGCCATACGGCCATCAACAGACCTAAAGGCGAGTCCTTCAGTCCTCACTCTGAACCTCCGTAGATTGAGGTCTCCTTCTGCGCCAGAGTTTCCCGTCTCTGACGATATGCAACAACGCTGCGCGCGCGTGTAGCAATGTCGCTGAAATCCAGCACCAGCGGAGACCCAACAATCCGCTGCCGTTCGGCCAGGTGGGCTCCACACGCCTTTTATTGTCTTCATCTAACCGACATTTCCTGTGCAGACAGCGGTTTTCACCGCGGGGATCGTCCTTCTGCTGAACATTTGGGGCGGGAATCGTGGTGGACGGGTCCAGGACGCAGATTTATCGGACGTGCACCGATGCATAGGCGTGTTGCGTGGTTATAATGAGCGCTGGCCGTCCACGGGTCCTCTTCTGTATGCCCATTTCTGTCTTCATAAGGATAAAGCTTAGTTTGGCTCGACAGGGATACACTGGAACAGCTCGTCAAAGTGGACCATGTGCCGCCTGTTCCGACTGCCCACGCCGGAACGTCTTCGAACCACGATCCCTCATCGCAGCATAGCGGTGCGGGTGCGGGTGCGCATTCGGCTTTTGACTGGCCGGCGTATGATCCCGTGCTGGAGACTGCAAGGGAAGAATACGAGGCAATGCTGAACCACTTCGATGGTCCCGGTGAGGCACCGGCGCGTGCTCCAAACCTCCATTCTGGTGGCCTTGGCTACGCTGGGGCCCCCAGCGCGGGGAGCACCGCTTCTTTCCCAAGCAATTTATCTTTTCCAGCTATGTCTTTTACCGCCCCCGCTGGCACCACACTGCATTACCTCGAAAACCCGGAAACGGTGGCGATCTGGTCCGCTGCGCCGAGCGGTTTCGAGTAAGTAGATCATTGTTTCTGAAAATCTTACTGACTGTATCTTCGAAGGGTCTCTGACTGGGATGTATACCTGAACAGTGTTATGATGCAGACGGATCACCACCCTCTCGCGACGTAGTCCCGGACATTATGTATTGATTTTCCAATGTGGTGCTTAATTTGATTTCGAAATGATGTGTTCAGATCCATCTTATAACGCCTGGTAAACAGACTACTCTTTATCTGTATTCAAATACAAATGATGGGCTTGAAACGCGAGCGCCTAATGGAGACGCCCACCGCTTAACAGCATTATAGCCATTGTGCGCTGTAGGTGCAATTTTGATATGAAGCAGAATGATTGTCATGGAAGCACAAAAGACGTTTATTCGCGACATTTAACACGGAACAGCGCCAGGACATCGAAAGTAAGAAAGTAAAACAATTCGACAATATCAACTCGTAAATGCCGACACCGAATTATCTCTTCTGTTCATCTCACTCAAAGGGTGATAGGGATGCAGTTGATGGCAATGAGACCACCTAGACACGGTTAGCCCCCACAAAAAGACTTGAAAAATCCTTGACGTACCCCACTCCTCGTCGGGGGCATCGCAGGTGACGGTGGTACCTCCGCTGAAAGAGACAGTCAGATTGAAGAATTATACATGAATGCAGACTCTTTACCAGTTGTTGCCGAGGACGGTGATGGGGGAGCAGCTCAAGCCGACATCGACAAGGATGCCGCTGAGGTCGAGGCCCAAGAGGGCGGCGACAAGCGAGGCGGCCCCGTTGCTGGACGGGACAACACTGCTGCAGCACTGGGGCGAGGTCGGGGGAGTCACGGGGGGAGGGGGAGTGCCGTTGGGCATGGCGGCAGCAAGGGTCTGTAGTCAGTCAATTGTCAGTGTGATGCAAAAGCATGTTCGAGGACGCTGAGCGTACAATAAGCACGGAGGCGACAACAACAGAGAGCTTGGAAAACATGTTTGTTTGAAAGGGCTTGAACGACGAGGGGATGTGTTCGAGTGAGGATTGAAGGAGAACCCGGGGGTCTTTTATAGGTTTGAGTCCAGACATTCCCGCGATTGCACAGGACGCCGCAGAGGATTGTATGCAGCATGGTGGACAGGCACAGAGCAGGGATTGTGGAGTGGTGGAGCCCTTCGACCAGGAGAGATTGAATTATTTTGCTTCCAGCACCACGATATTGCACGCGACAGCGGGTGAGATGATTGTGTGGAGTGATTGAGGTTGACAAGATGAATGTTGGCTGTCAAGCCTATTCACACGAACGGCTCCGAGAGAAAGCTTTGTGAGCTCAAGGTCATCGATTGATCTCTTCAAAAGGCAGACACTGATGCGGTGCAGTCGCAGGGGGAATGTGCGCCAAAGTCGATCACAGTAAAATGAGCTTTCACTGGAAAAGTGAAGTCGATATTTTTTGTTGCGGAGAAAGAGCGTGGCAGAGGAAATCTAAGACAGGGAAACTATCCTCATTTAGCACTCCACGTCATTGACAAGAATTTAGAAATCTGTCAAGTTGCCCCGAGATCTGTTCGAGGCGCGGAGAGAGAACGGCGAGGACAGACAAATATATCCCCGACGTCACGAATGCGTGGCCGGATGTAGTATCCTAACTTGCGTTCGAGTAGAGCGTCATGAAAAGGATTGTCCCTCCAACAATGATCCCCATCCGCCAAGGAGCCCATTGCAGCGCGTCGCCTCTTGTAGTGGGATGAATGCCTCGCTACAGTGCAGCAGAATGAAGAGTTTTCAACTGTGTACACTAGAGTGAAACGGTGGTCTGAACAAGCTCCCGAAGGCGTAGTAATGGATGGGAGCAAGATGGACAGAAAACGGCATAGTCGGGTTTTCGGACTTCTGGACTGATGGTATGTACGACGGCGTACGGCCGAATCGGAAATAGTACTTACTTCGTTTGTTTAAAATCTACAGACCTGCCTCTCGCGTCGGGGATGGTTTCCATCCTCTCTGCATCCGAATTCTCAGTCTTGTGCACCATTCTATTGCTATTTTCGAAGGATCGGCTCGGCGTTCCAACTTCCCAGGCAGAAAGCCCCAACAACGTTGTGCGCGTTTGTCGATTGTCCAGTCATTTACCTATTACTGCAGCCCAAACTCCTCCTTGATTCATGGGCTGAGTGTAAATTGCCAAAATCACTCGTAATTACCCAGCGCAAACGGCGTCGTGATTCAAACTTTACGGACCGTGAGCAAAGTCAACCTCCCTTTAAATTCGTGGCGTGGCCAACAATATCTGCACAAGCATAAATTCTAGAGCCATCGAACACATGCATAAGTTCCCAGGTGAGCTCAGGTTGATAAATTCGCTTCAGCCGAAGTTCGCGCTGAATCTGGCACGGTACATGCCGGAGGGGGTTTGAACTTCAGAGAAAGATAGGGTCAGTTCGTATATCTGCTCTGTATAGCACTGCGTCATGCAGTATCACTTGTCCAGGCCATTCCTGGGCCCATTAAGTTATCCGAGTGGGAACGCCCGCGCCTCTATACAACTTACGAGAAAGATTTTGGGTACAGGTCCTTGTACATGTCCAGCCACGGTATAAGGCTAGTCTGAGGATTCATATCTGTGCCTTCGAGCCCGTAATTAGATTTCAGCTGTTTCCGAATATGTTGGCACTGCGTCCAATTTTTTGTCGCTGTCCGAGTGTCCAACTTTTGATCGAAGGCTAAGGATTACGGGCTAGGATATTTCGCCGCGTCCACAAATCGGCGCTGCGTCACATGTTCGCATCGCCGCGTCTTCACTTGCGACCGCCACGTCTTCACTTGAACGATCCCTCGAAAAAACATGCACGAAGTCGAAGAAATGAAGTCTGAATCATACTCAGCCCTCGAGTCTTCGATTCAAACATGTCGCCCTCTTCACAAGGCTGTCTCAGTGAAAAATTCCGTATTCATTTCTCGGTTCCTCTCCCCTAGCGGCTACCCGGTGAAAGCATCCTCATGGCTGAGCGCACCAGCGGCGGCGGGGCTGTTTGCAGTAGGATCCCGGGCGCGGCGCAGCGTTGGGAAGGAAATATTCTCCAGTCAATAGCCAGAGCTACAAACGATGGATTTCATGTCATCGAGTGCAGCATTCAGAAGATAGCAGTGACAGTCCAAAAAGACGAAAAAAAAAGCATGTTAGATTAGAAGTGTAGCGATGAGTTTCGGAGGCTCTGGGGGAGATGAGTCCAATACAGTGTCGTCAGAAGATGTCAGTAATAGCAAGGAGCGGGGCCATTTTCATTGAATGAATGGATATAATTGGATTGTATCGATGCCGATGCTTGACTGAGACGACTTGAAAACGAACCGGACTATGAGCGCTGAGCACATAGAGGAAACGTCAACAAATGTTTATTCTTGCCGCGAGGACAAGAAAAGGGCCGGCGGTACATTGCAAAGACAGAGAGCAGTAAAATAAGATCTACATGTTGGAAGTCGAAGAAGAGTGCAGAAGGAGAAGCGGGAGCGAAAACATTGTGCAGGAAAAGCAACGGTTGCAGTGATGTAGATATTAGCGAAAGATTAAGTACAATGAGCGATGGTCGGGTTGGGATAAGTGAAGCGAGGGAGGGTATATATCGCTACCATGGACAAACCTGGGGCCCGGAAGCAACTTAAATACAATAACCCTCGAGGAAGTAGAGCGCTTGAAATCTTTCGTAGAATCCAAAGCCAGTGAGCTTATTAATTTTTGGTCATGACGAAGGTGTTGGAGATGTAAGCAGGAGGAGAAATTATGCAGCGTGAGGGAATCTGGTTCGCGATGCCCGCAAGACAATCCACAAGACAATCCAGAGACAATCGGTATCAACTACAGAGGACAAGTATTAACGGCGTGGGATTCGAGAGAAATCCTCAAACAAGGCTGCAAGATTTCCAGTGAGCAGCGGAGCACCAGCGCGGGACGCCCGCACACTTTGAGGCGAACGACATGATGGTGGAAGGAGGAAACGGAGCAGGCGGTCCGGTTTGTTTCCGGGCACCGCCACAGAGCCCGCCTCTTACTTCCACCACCGACGTCGACGCGCCGACTTTTCACCCAGCATCTCCTCGCTCGCACCGATGAACTCCTTCACCAACGTAACTCCTTCGACACCGGCACTCTCTTGGATGCTGCGTGGCCATCGCCGATAATAGCTCGTCTGACGGTAGGCCAGTATCGATATCTTCCTGGCGTTGGCCTGACGTCTTTCGTCCCCTAGGCTCTGCCTTGCTACTTCTAGTTCAAGTCGTTTCAAAGGGCTCGACCTTCTCCGGCTCCGACTGCGGGTCACGCACACTTTGGATAAAGAAGAGGGTGGGAGGAGTACGCGCGCGCGTTGGCGGAGGTAGATGCAGCATCAGACCTAGTACGTCTTCCTCCTTCGTGTTTTAACCCTTTCTTCCCCTTTACGCTATCATCGTGTCCGCTGCTTGCACATACACGCTCCAGTTGCCCGCTATTTGGCTTTTCTCGTGTGCGTGTACGCGCGCGTCGACTGCGGCTAGTCCTTCGGGGCCGGCGCGATGTGTGTTTGCCGAGATGAAGGACGTGACTCGACGTCTTCCGTCTTGTCTTCGTCCTTCAATCTCGTTTCATGGCCCATTCCGACTTAACCTCCATCTTCTCGTTGTTCTTTCGCTTCTTTTTCCCCCGTGTGCTGACCTCCTCCGTCGCAGACTACCACTACGAACTGACTTCCACCCATCCCTGAATCCGGTGAATGAACGCGCCCGGGCCAGATTGCAAAACTGCGACGTGACTCCTGCGCTGCCCGGATACACCCAGGTACGTTTCGTCTCTTCTTATTTTTTTCTTTCATCTCCTTTTATTCTTTCCCTCCATTCCTTCCAATTTCGTTCTGTGCATGCGCAGCGCGGACAGAGTCCGTCCTGAACATCATGGGTTCGGCGACACACCCGCACGTACACTCGATGTTTGCTGTGATCTGCACCCACGCTGGCTCAGGCTCGGGTGTAATGGTCTTCGGTTGGGGATGAAGCGGGGTACACGCATGCTGTATGGAGTCGAGCAGGCGTATGCAGGTCGCGCGGTCGCTGGGCTTCCTCACGCGAGCAAGCGAGCGGACGTCTGATTGCCCTTCTTGAATTCGTTATATTGCATACTCTTGCAGGCAGGCTGCAGTTTTCTGTACATGCAATGCCGTTCTGCTGCGATTGGGATGAGGAGGAGAGGGACATCGCGTGTGGACTCGGGAGCGGTGAGAAGGCTCGAGTGTGATGCGTCGGGCAGCGCTACATTGCGACGCTCCCCCTGCTTTCTTCCACTCCCTCAGGGCCGGAGGAAGGAGCTCCGCTTTCTCTCATTGTGGGTTCGTGCGTGTAGTCGTCCCGATAGTCGTACCTCGCTCTGTGCGCCGGCGGATGGGTGGCGACAGGATCGTTCGGCCTCAAGTCAAAGGCAAAGGCGTATTTCGAGCCCGTCTCTTGCGTTGTCTCTGCGGCGCGATTTCGTCTGTTCGTCTGCTTCAGACAGACAGAAAATTTCCTTTTTTGGAATGGCAGCCTTCGCACTTTCTTGCTCTTTATTACGCACACACTTTCCTCCATGTCGAGTTGGGCGAACGCCTTTCATTCCGCCGTTTGGCCGCCTCTGTCGTTGCTCGTTATCGTTAATAGGACGCTGATCCGCATTTTCCTATCTACAGTGACCGACTCCGACTTGGGACGCAGCTCTCGCTCGCGCTACGGCGACCTCGATTTCGACAAACGCAATGGCCGCGCTGGTGGGGCATCGCGTGGACCCACGATCAACGCGCACGTACCGTCTGCGGGCGTGGCGGAGGCGGATCGCGCGGGATGGGTGGATCCTGAGTGCTCGCAGACTTGTCTTCACGCGTGGCGTGTGCAGGAGCCAGCGCTGGTGCGGCCTGGACGAATAAGGCAGTCGCGCGGATGGGGTGGGGCCTGTCCCGTCGTCGACCTGCGCCGGTGTGCAGAGCGGGAGGATCGCGCGGATGGGAGTGGGGTGGGTGGAACTGGATGGCTCGTGCTCGCGTGTCCGTCCGTCCACACGTACGGGCGTGCGCGTCTGCGGCAGGGAAGACGAGAGCCGTGACGAGGACCAGGCACATCAGCGGCAGGGAGAAGGTGTACAGTCAGCCTGTGTGTCGCCCATCCCGAGTGTGCGCGTCGGTAGTGTGGGACGATACAAGGGCCATGGCGATTCTGGTGCACGGGACCGGAAGGGCAAGGGCCAAAACGAGTGCGGCGCTGGTACGGTGTAGATGTACCAGCAGGAGGGGGAGGGGAATCGTCGAGGTCGGCGAGGAGGGGAGCCCGGTGGAGGCGAGGGGGAGCGTGCGGCAGGACGAGCGCGGAGCGGGGATGAGAAAGGGGAGGCGCGCCAGTGGCAGGTGTCGTACGACATCGGAGTGGAGATACGGACGCATACGAGAAGGCAGCAAGATGAAGAGAGAGGGGACTACGCAGCGTCGGTGCGACGACACAGGTACGTTAACCTCGTTTGGTATGCAGGGCGCCCGGGCGTTTACTTCTTTCATTTCATTTTCAAGGCTATATAGTACGGCGCGTGGCGCGGGCGATCCGCGCAGTGCGGCTATCTACCGGCCTTCGTCCGTGACCTTGCCCTTGGCTCGGTCGGGGGTCGCCCACGTACACTTCCCTCGTAATCGTTGTCCGTCTCAGCCTCGCACTTCGCACCCCGCCCCGCGTACGGCCAGCCCTCCTCGAGACTCGAGGCCGGATTGATCCCTTCTCCACCGTCTCCTCCATATTCGGATTGGGACTGGCATTGAGATGGGGATCCGACGGACGCGGGTTTGGACGCAGGATCGGAGGAAAGGACGGGAGCAACGCGTCCTCCCTTCACTCCCACTTATCATATTCGCACTCGGCTCGCCTGCGCTACTCTACCATCTCTTCCGTCCGCGCCCTCTCATCCATCCAGATCACGATTCAGATCATATGGAGAGTGCGACCTCGCAAACGGACTTCTCGGACGTCCCGGCTATTGACTCCCCTGCGCTCGGTGGGATGGGAGCGCGCGGATCGCCCTTCGTGGGCAAGAGACGCGGTAGGAGTTCGTGTCCGTTGCCTCTTTAACTCGCCTACCGCTCCGCATTTTGCCCTTCCGCTTCCTGGACTCGACGTCGCTCGTCGAACTATTTACTCGCTCGTCAAGCTCTTGCGTTGTTTGCGAGTCTGCAAGTACACACGCCGTATTGGTATGCGTGTCCTTGCCACGCATATCAAACATGCGATGTCGAGGAAGATTGAATGGGCGGCACTCCCCACACTCGTGTACCTGTGCACCCGCGCGTCGCCCATCGTGTGCCTGTGCCTGCCGGCCCATCCCGTACGGAACGCGGACCGCTGTGTACCTCCCTTTTCTGGACCTCTGCAACACCACGCGAGCCTTGGCCTCCACGTGCAACCGTCTCTTGCCCTCGTGCAAACTCTCCCCAGTCGTCGGGGATCGCGTGCTTCGCGCGACTGGGCGCTGCGCGAAGTAAGACAGCGCAGGCGAGTCCCTCCGCCGCCTCCCGTCATGGCCCATGCTTGGATTCGCATTCGCATCACCACGACAGGAACGACGGTCGACAAGCAAGAGTCACCTCCCTGCCTTGTGTTTCTCGTCCCCCCTTCCAATTTTATGGATTCTCGTCCTTGACCAGGGCACGCTTCGTTCCCCGCGGCCACGGAGGCGAGGCTCTCGTCTCGTTTCGTCAGCTTTCGCCCCTCTTTCTTTCCGCCAGCGGCCCGGCTACCCAGCCAGCATCACCTTCCATATACGGAATCGACTTTTCATGCTATTTCTCTGAAACAGCAGGGACGCGACCCTAGGCGCTCTGGGAGGTAGATAATGGATCATTCGCGCACCTGAGGCCGCGGTGGTTAGGAGATATGGGCAGTCTTGTGCGATATCGATTTTGGGTGTGAGGCCATTTCCGAGACTTACTCCAGCCAAAGGCGAAGCCGAGCGTGACGGCATTCGTCGCCACTGGAGACGAGCACGTCCCCACTACGTTCCCCCGCTTATGGTCTCCAGCGTGATGGAGTCCCGTACGACGTCGCCATGGCTGATAAATGGGATCAAGCGCAAAGCGTCGCCTCTCGCTCTCAATGGTGTCCCCGCGCCCGCGGTACCTACTGCGTTTCTACCCTGTCGATACCCGTCTCGACGGTTTATGGAGTGGTGAGATCATTTCCGTATCATTTCCATCTCCCGTCCCTTCTAGCTCCATATTCTCTGTATCTTCATTCCTTTCCCTTGATGGCCGTTTACATATATTCTCGTCTTTTTCGCTATTATCTTCCCTCGTTCGTTACGTCGCCCTTTCACGTCTCACCAACTTCCATTCTTTCCCTTTTTCTTCATAATACATTCCATTGTTGTCCCACCCTTTGTACTATTACAGCCGATCTCATAGGCTCGTTTCTGCCTCTGTAGTCTACTGGGCGTGATATCTGAAGACAGTCATTCAGAATCACGTATGCCACTAAAAAAAATTCGGATCGTCTCATTAGTTGGAATGTAGTTGAGTTCTTTGGTCTTAGATTTGCTAGTATGGGTTGGATCGTGCACTCAAGCCTCTTGCCACTATGTCTTCAGGTTAGCGTTTGCCGAAATCTATCTTTTACAGCTAACGTTCAGAAAATGTACTTCGTTTCTGAAGTTTTGCTCGCCGACATACAGTGCTTACCCGACGAAGACTTCAGGTTGAAAGACGCGTCAAATCTCTTCGTTCGACGGGCTCAAGAATCTCGTTCAAGAGACCTCGGTGCTTCATCTCCTAGTGACCTCATATATATATCGCGTTCTACGGCGTGCTGGGAACACTTTCTTTCTGGAAACATCCTCAGGCAAATATTCCTTGATGATAACGACGCGGAGGAAGACACCTCAGATCTCGTCGCCCTGTAGCCTTCGATGAGAAAACTCACTTCGCCAAGCGCTCGAGATTCTGTTCCGACTTCCCGAATCTTATAAAGGTCGAGGGACTTCCCCACATCGTCGTGCTCACCGGTCACACTGACGATGGACGAATCGTCTGCCCTAAGCTCGTTCTCGGGGAAAGGCTGGCATCGGCGAGATCAAGCGAATCCTTCTCCAGGCAGAAGCCGTCATCTCGCTTCATTCCATCGGGCTCATCCGTCGCGACCTCGCTCTCCGTCACATCCTCGCATCATCCGAAGACCAGACTGCTGTTATGGGAACTTGAGCTGCCCAAAAATTGCGGACGATTTTACCCGCAATTTGGACTTGTCAGCCGTGCCGTTCTCTGAGAATTCAGATGTCTGCATGTTTGGCTAGCTCATGGCAGACTTTATCCTTGGTTCAACTTCCAAATTCTGGGATTAGAGAGAAAGCAATGGCCTCGTGGCGTTCGGCGAGGATGGCTGATATCTGAGCAAGCAAGGACAATAGAGAGAATGAAGGAAGGAAGTACAAAGAATCTAAACAATTCAAACTAGACTGTGAGTGGAAAAGAATCAAACAAAACGTACCTCGAGTTGAGTTGGACAAGCATGTTAACGGTACTCAGGGATATTCGAGCATATTAACGGCGCCCGGGGACAAAAGGAAATGTGAATGAGATGTTAGACATCAGGTCTGGAGCGTAATTTTACCTTTGAAGACAAGTTGAATGCAAGTGAAATAGACAGAGAACGTACCTGGCGACATAGTAGCATATTAACGGCGCAGATCCAGCAAGCAGATTAAGTCCAGCATCTAAAGAATCAGTCAGTGAAAAGTAAATGAAATCGAGGTGGACTTACGTCCAAGTGTACGACTCGGCCGACGAAACAGACAATTGGCCCTTAGCCTTGTTTTGGCAATTTCCCGTCCGACCACCTTACACCTTAGGCTTTGATTCTTGCGGTAGAGCGCGAAAAAAAAAAATCGCAATTCATTCAATGAGGGCTGTATATAGTTTTGACGAATTTTAAGGCAGGAACAAGAAAAACCTGCTCAGCGGATTACGAGTATTTACGAAAGAGGTAAAGTATGAAAAAAAGCCTCACATCGTGGGAGCAATGAACACCACGTGTTATACATCCGACCGCTTTATCGGAGCCACCATGTCAAACAACAAGCTGCAAGATAATCCATACCTCGCGCACCGACACCCAACGCAGCGCGATACTGGCGCTTCTAGATCGAATTCTTTGGGCGTGAAGGAGCCTCTGTATGGGTTTCTGCCGCGCAAGGTCAACGGAGACCAAGTACGGAGGGCATTGGCATGTGCGCATCGCGTTTGGGTGGATCCAGCACTCATAAACGAGAAATCTTTACAGGAACATGAAATCAATCCATTCAAAGAGGTGCCCCACTCGGCGCAATACAAGAAGATCCTGGATGCCCGAAAGAAATTGCCTGTTTACGCCCAGATGGATGATTTCTATGAAATGGTGAGTGGTGTTAGGTTCTGCATGGCATCCGAGCGAGGGGGTTGAAATAATGTATGCTGCTTCCGGATATGCTCGCAATCTTACCTCTTCCTCTGAGGCTCCTGCTCCCTGTTTTGACGTCAACTGATAATCGAATTCGAGTAGTTCACCAATAACCAGATCATTGTTGTGGTCGGCGAGACTGGTTCGGGGAAGACGACCCAGTACGTCTCGAACTCCGCCGATTCTGTCTTCGTGTTCCTTACAGTTTCAAGGATCCCGCAATTTATCGTGTACTCTGATTTACCTCACACCAAGGGCAAAATGATCGCCTGCACCCAACCTCGACGGATAGCGGCGGTGTCCGTTGCCAAGCGCGTTGCGGACGAGATGGATGGTCCGCGATTTTTTCTTGTGTTGATTTTTCACTTGAGGTTGACGCTCCTGTAGTCGAACTCGGCCGCCATGTCGGGTACTCCATCCGTTTCGAGAACATGACCGAGCCTGGGACGACGTTCCTCCAATACATGACCGATGGTATGCTTCTCAGCGAAGTAATAAACGACCCGAATCTGGAGCGCTACTCAGTTATCATCCTGGATGAGGCGCACGAACGCTCACTCGCTACTGATATTCTGATGGCTCTCCTCAAAGCCGTGGCTAAAAAACGGACAGATCTGAAGATCATAGTAATGTCAGCCACCCTAGACGCGTTGAAGTTCCAAAAGTACTTTAGTGTCAGTTCGAGTAAGGCCGCGCCGCTTTTTAAGGTATACGGTAGAACCTTCCCAATCGAGGTGATTCGTATTCATGCTCCGACGAAGATGAACCAGGGAAGCTGACGTTTTCACAGATCTTTTACACGCAGCAGCCCGAGCCGGACTACGCTGAAGCTGCTATCCGGACGGTTTTAATGATACACCGCGCGGAGGCGCCGGGCGATGTGTTGTTATTCCTCACCGGAGAGGAAGAAATCGAAGACGCGTGCCGGAAAATCAAACTCGAGGCCGACGACCTGATCAACCAGGACCCAGACGCAATCGGACCTTTGAGCTGCATACCGCTCTACCCGTCGCTCTCACCTCAGCAACAACAGCGCATCTTTGATTCTGCGCCTCCGCCGCGGACGAAGGGTGGCCCTCTGGGTCGCAAAATTGTCGTGTCGACCAATGTTGCGGAGACGTCGTTGACGATAGACGGGATCGTGTATGTGGTTGACCCTGGGTTCTCGAAGCAGAAGGTGTATAACCCGCGCATTCGGGTGGAGTCTCAATTAATTAGCCCAATTTCCAAAGCGTCGGCGCAGCAGAGAGCAGGGCGCGCCGGGCGGACGGGACCGGGGAAATGCTTTCGGTTGTATACGGAGAAGGACTTCAAGAATGAGTTGGAGGAACAGACCCATCCTGAGATTCTCAGAAGTAATTTGAGTACCACCGTCCTGAACTTGGTGAGGATTGGGATCAAGGTTTGTCTCATTGTTATGTTCTTGGATTGCGCTCTTTACTGATTACAATTCAATTATAGGATCTCGTCCGCTTCGACTTTGTGGACACTCCAGCTCCTGAAACTCTGATGAGGGCACTTGAATTGCTCAATAACTTATCTGCGCTCGATGACGAGGGCAACCTGACACCACTTGGTGGTATCATGGCGGAGTTCCCTCTCGACCCACAAGTAGCGGATCCTTCTATACCGCACATTGAGCTGTCAATAATCCATGTATTTCAGCTAGCCAAAATGCTCATCGTGAGCCCGGAGTTCAAATGCAGCAACGAAGTCCTGACCATTACTGCCATGTTGTCGGGTGCGTACCAGCGCAGACGTCACCTTCTTACCGCTTATCCATGTCAATGTAGTACCGAACGTATGGCTGAGACCCAAAAACCAACAGAGAGAGGCAGATGCCGCCAAGGCATTACTGGCGGTTCCCGATGGCGACCATTTAACTATGCTCAATGTGTACAACGAGTATGTGAACAGTAAGCAAATATTTTTTAGTGTCGAAAGTACCGTTTGTTTGACGTTTTCGAATAGACCAGCACGACAAAAACTCGACATGGACGCACTACTTGTCTGCCCGTGCTCTGGCACAGGCGGACAATGTCCGCAAGGAGCTAGAGCGGACGATGGAGCGCTTCGAGGTGGAGCTCGTCAGCCTCAGCGACCCAGTTAAGCTATACCAGAATGTCCGGCAGGCGCTTGTTTGTGGGTTCTTCATGCAGGTTGCGCACAAGGAAGGGGAGAAGGGGAATTATTTGACGGTGAAGGACAATCAGGTTTGTTTCTTCATTCCATTCTATACTAACGCTCACACGCCTTGTCCTTTCCCAGGTAGTAGCCCCACACCCGTCGTGTGGTATGGAAACGCAGCCAGAATGGGTCATATTCAACGAGTTTGTCTTGACCACGCGACCGTATATCCGGACAGTGACTGAAGTCCGACCGGAATGGTTTGTTTTTGTCGTTGCGCTTCCTCTTTAACCCGAGCTCACTCTCCTCAGGCTGCTTGAATATGCACCGACTTACTTCGATCTAAGCTCTTTTCCAAATGGTGAAACCAAGCGGGCGCTACAGAGAGTCGCCAACAAGAAGGCTGGGAAAAGTAACAGAGACGCGACCAAGGATACGCGCGCGAGAACTAGGAAACAGAAGAAGAATAAGTAAATTTCTGATTCGGAAAGAGACCGGGATCTATATGCATTGTTTTAATGTGCCGATTCACATATAAACAAATTTGAGACACAGGGTAACATGTTCCTAGGAAATTGCAAGTCGAAGTTGAGGACAAGAGGCATCAGTGGCAGTGTCCGGCTCTCGGCGAAAAACAACCGCCAGTTGCTCGAATGACGTGGTAGCGCCGATCCCGCGTGTCTCGTACAGCTCACGTTCGCCACTTGCGCTGACTACGCTCGGTCCTCAACGCTCGTACTCTGCATCCCGCCTGACTTGCGCTGCCACTGGGGCCGCCGCATGGCTTATTCCGGGATGGATTCGGAGCGGGCACGGCATCTCCGCTCGGTTCTCTCTGCCAGCACGCACTCGGCCCTGATTGCGTCTCATCAGTCATTCGGGCGAGTGTGGATTCAAAATTGGATTCCACAGCATGCAGCAGGCGATAGGTCAATCAAGACTCATTGAATGAATGGAACCCAACGCTGTAGTGACGTAATTTCTCAAATGAAATCAAGACAAGTGAGTAAATGAGGGAAAGGGAAGTAACTGGACACACCTGAGCGATAATAAAAGCTCGTGGAAGGATTGATCAGTAAATCGGAGGGACGATGAAACGATCGTTGGTGCAACTAAACCAGTCCAGAGTCAAACGAATGTCAAGTGAACGCACCTGGAAGTACTCTGACATAGTCCTGGTCTTGAGTCGAGTCAGGCAAGTCGCCAATCGAGAAGACTCGGGAAATCCATAGCTACACGGCTTGAAGGCACGTGTACGCTATATCTACTACCAAAGTAAGTGAGTAAATTGAAGTAAACTTAAGTTAGACACCGCATCATGAGTCCACTGCAATTTGCACGTAAAGCTATAACAAGACGAAAAGCCGGCATCGTAACAGGTCAACAAGGCTAAAAAGCCCTGGACCCGGAGCATGAAGGAATAAGGCCAGTATGAGCTGCTTTGAAGTGATTCAAATTCACCTAACAATTTTAAACCCTAGTCTTCATCTAGTCTCCCTAGTCAGACCATAAATCAAGGATTTTTTTTTTTCGAGATTTGGAGAGTGCAAAAAATAACCAGATTTATGGTCTGATTTTACCTGGCGATCAGAAGCCGCAGGTCGGGCTTCCCGATTAGGACAGTCCCAATCGGGAAGTCCGACTTTGGAAGCTAAACGCCTGCAGTTCGGCAACCGTAATCCTGTTGGAGGAGAAATCAACAAGCCTATACCTCCGCACCTTTCCTTTCGTTCGAACCACTAAGTATGGGTGCTCATGGCATCTTTCGGCGAGTGCGACTGTGTGGCTGTGCTTCAGATTCCCACGATACTCGACTTGCTGATTTTTCAGCTTCAAAGACATCGCTGTGAGGTAAATTGAGATCAGCACACAGATCGACATTCAAGACCCCCATCCTACATTCCTACTACTTTCAAGCTCAGCAGGGTGCGTATTGAGCTCACTATGAATGATGTGGAGGAATCCTGACCTACGGCTACCACATGACAACAAAAACTAGACTAGTCTTCATCTCAGATAGCATTTTTTAGAGTCCAGAACGAGTGGTTTCTGCGGCCCGAGTGTGGTGCGCAACCTTGGTCACGGCGCCGCCAGAAGATATTGGCGGTGATAAGTCACTCTATTGAAGCAGATACAAGGCGGAAAACACGTGTATGAATATGGAGATACCCTTTACAAAATACGCAGCCAGTGTCGAGGCACGGCAGTGGTGGATGTGCGGTGGCGGCGGCGGCGGCGATGGGGCATATGGTTAAACTTTGAGGCATAGTTGCGTGACGGAAAAGAGACCCGCCTGGGTCAACAGCGGCGACAGGCGGCGATGAAGATCGAGGCCGCGGCAGTCATGAGGGAGGACGCGGCGATCGAATGTTGAGACGCGGCGATGTTAACAGGTGACGCGGCAGTGACGCGGCGCGGATCGGCGGACGCGGCGAAATATCCTAGCCCGCTTAACAGCATTTTAACCATTTGTAGGCCGGAGATGCAATCCTGATATGAATCGAGATGATATCATGGAGACACAAAAGACGTATATTCGCGGCATTTGACGCAGAAAGGCGCCCGGACATCGAAAGTAAGAAAGTAAAACAATTCGACAATATCAACTCGTCAATGCCGACACCGAACTATCTCTTCTGTTCATCTCACTCAAAGGGTGATAGGGATGCAGTTGATGGCAATGAGACCACCTAGACACGGTTAGCCCCCCACAAAAAGACTTGAGAAATACTTGACGTACCCCACTCCTCTTCGGGGGCATCGCAGGTGACGGTGGTGCCTCCGCTGAAAGAGACAGTCAGACTGGGCAATTATACATGAATGCAGACTCTTTACCAGTTGTTGCCGAGGACGGTAATGGGGGAGCAGCTCAAGCCGACATCGACGAGGACGCCGCTGAGGTCGAGGCCCAAGAGGGCGGCGACAAGCGAGGCGGCCCCGTTGCTGGACGGGACAACACTGCTGCAGCACTGGGGCGAGGTCGGGGGAGTCACGGGGGGAGGGGGAGTGCCGTTGGGCATGGCGGCAGCAAGGGTCTGTAGTCAGTCAATTGTCAGTGTGATGCAAAAGCATGTTCGAGGGCGCTGAGCGTACAATAAGCACGGAGGCGACAACAACAGAGAGCTTGGAAAACATGTTTGTTTGAAAGGGCTTGAACGACGAGGGGATGTGTTCGAGTGAGGATTGAAGGAGAACGCAGAGGTCTTTATAGGTTTTGCGTCCAGGCATTCCCGCGATTGCACTGGACGCCGCGGCCGAATGTATGCAGCATGGTGGACAGGCACAAAGCAGATATTGTGGAGTAGTGGAGCCGTTCGACAAAAGACGAGGAGGAACTGAATTATCTTGCTTCCAGCACCATGAAATTGCACGCTACAGCGGGTGAGATGACCGTGTGGAGTGATTGAGGTTGACAAGATGAATGCTGGCTGTCAAGCCTATTCACACGAGCGGTTCCGAGAGAGAAAGTTTTGTGAGCTCAAGGTCATCGATTATCGATCTTTTCAAAAGGCAGACACGCTGCGGTACAGTCGCAAGGGGAAGTGGGCCAAAGTCGCTCACAGTAAAAGTAAATTGAGTACAGTGGATGATAAGTCAAGTCGATGTTTTTTATTGCGGAGAAAGAGCGCGGCAGAGAAAATCCAAGACGGGGAAATTATCCTCATTTAGCACTCGACGTCATTGACAAGAATTTAGAAATCTGTCAAGTTGCCCCGAGATCTGGTTGAGGCGCGGAGAGAGCGGTGAGAAAGACAAAGATATCCCCGACGTCACGAATGCGTTGGGGTAGAGCGTCATGAAAAGAATTGTCCCTCCAAGAATGATCCCCGCATCCGAGAAGCAGCCAAGGAGCCCATTGCAGCACTTTGCCTCTTGTGGGTAGAAAGAAGAGTTTGCAATGGTGTTAATGGTTGTTCTGAACAAGCTCCTGACGGCGCAATGATGGGAGCAAAGTGGACAGAAAACGCCACAATCGGGTTTTCGGACTTCTGGACTGATGGTATGGCGCTCGGCCGAATCGGAAAAGGTACTTCCCCCTCGCGTCGAGGATCGTTTCCATCCTCTCTGCATCCGAATTCTTAGTCTTGTGCATCATTCTATTGCTATTTCCGGAGGACCCGCTCAGCGTTCCCAGAAAGCCCCAACAATGCCTGTCAGCTGTCCAGTCATTTATATATTACCGTAACCCAAACCCGACCGTCATTCAGCAATGGTTTTGCATTGCCAGAATCATTCCTAATTACCCAGCGCAAACGGCGTTGTGATTCAAAATTTACGGAGCGTGAGCAACGTCAACCTCCCTTCGTGGCGTGGCCAACAATATCTACACAAGCATAGATTCTAGAGCCATCGAACCCATGCATAGGTTCAGAGGTGGACTCGGGTTGATGAATCTGTTTCAGGCGAAGTCCACGCCGAATCTGGCGCGGTCCATGCTGGAGAGGGTTGACTTTTGAAGAAAGAAACGAGATAGATTTTGGGTACAGGACCTTATGAATGTTCAGCCACGGCATATCTGAGGGCTCATATCTGTGCCTTCGAGCCCGCAATTATATTCCAGCCGTTTCCGAATATCTTAGCACTGCGTCCAATTTTTTTGTCGCTGTCCAATCTTTGATCTAAGGCTGTAAGGATTACCGGTTAGCCGAGCCCAGCCGAAAATAGCCAAGCCGCAACCGCCGATATCTGACTTTCGGGTGAAATATTCATATTGACACTACAAGAGGGTGTGTCCATAATGGATTGCTTGTGGAATCAAGCCACGGATATCTCGGAGCAGCATTGAATATTTCGGAAGTAAGGATGAGATGTTGCCGGCCTAGGGCATCTGTTTATAAGTGACTACTCGTACCAGCCACTGCCGCGTCAGAGGTCCGGGCCGCACTATCTCAGATCCCGACATCATCATCTTTTCGCGTACTATAATAGTCGTCCGCATCGTTCTCCCTGTCACGTCAGCCTGGAACCAACTAAACAAACATCATCCTAAGCGATGCAGGCCCATCCCAGCACAGCGGTCCCTCCGTTCAGTCGTCTTCGCTCCTCTAATCCGCTAAAAAGCAGTCTACTCACCCCCAAGCTGGCCCCATTCTTGGTGCAGATCGGGGTGAAACCAACTTGTTTGATGGTAGAATCTCAGTGACATGGGTATACGCTCTAGCCTCGTGTTCTCGGGGGGTCCCTGTATGTTCCCAACGCGGCCACCTCGTCATTGCTCTTAAGGACGGCGCAAACATATTTAAGGGGTCGAAATCCTCAGCTTTCTGCACACCATCCCCTCCACATCACATAACATCATCTCCTCTGAGAATGACAAGCGCTTCCAACACTGTGCGTCTCGTGCTACTGGTACGTACTCCGTGCTTACGCCATTTTTCTTTTCCGCTCACATCTGTCGCACAAGGCTGTTATCAGTTCCGCGCTGGCTGCTGGCCCGGCCCCAGTTCTGCTGGGAACCGCCAAGAATTTCGCAATTCTCACACAAACCGGTGTATCCACCGTTCCAGGATCCGCTGTCAGTAAGTATTCGTTCGACCACCTGGTCTATTTGCGTTTTCTGATTAGATAAATTCGATAGGCGGAAATGTTGGAGTCAGTCCTGTCACTGCCGCGGCCCTCACTGGATTCTCTCTCGTCCAAGATATCAGCGGCCAATTTTGGACGTCGACACAAATAGATGGCGAAGCGATGGGCGCCAGCGATACCATACCTACTCCTGCACTTTTAACTGTGGCTGTCGTGGATATGCAAGCCGCATATACCGATGCAATGAGCAAGTCGCTCATTATGGCTCTTGGACGAAGTTTCGTTCTGATTACACTATTTTTTTCAGGCAGGCCGACACCAGATTTCGTAGACTTGAAGGCTGGTGAGACAGCTACATATTTGCTTTCTCAGCTCGTTGAGCAAAGCTCTACCAGGTGTAATTGGAGGCTCGATTCTTGTACCAGGACTTTACAAATGGACGACTGGAGTGACTATTTCTACGAATATCACACTCGATGGCGGCGCCTCTGACAGTATGTGCTTGGTGGCAATTTTGTGGGAGTTTACTGAGTTCAATTGTCAGCTTGGATCTTTCAAATCTCGGAAACCCTTGCGCAGGCCGTGAACGTCCACATTAACCTCATTGGCGGCGCGGTTTCGCAAAACGTCATCTGGGTCGTTGCGGGCACAGTTTCTGTGGGAGCGGGCGCAGTCTTTCAGGGCAACATCCTTGCACAGACCAATGTTGTTATTGGAACACAGGCGATAGATGGTGGCTGCATTTACGCACAGACGGAATTGGCTCTGGGGATGGCCACCGTTCTGTGCTCCGGAGCGATCCATTCTGTGCAGTGTACCACCAGTTCTGCTCCTTGCTACACTGCCGCATTTCAAAACCTCGACGCTTCAATTGTGGCAGACGACTATCTCGGCTTTATTCTCACCGACACCGTCGAAGGTTTGCCTCCCATACAATCTAAATCGCGTGTTTCACTCACGTCTCTATGCCAACAGAATGTATCTGCAGCTGCAGTGGTGAATGCACGTTTGTAAACGGTACGCTATCATACTCGTTTTTCGGGCAAAAATTAATTGGTTACTTCCCTTTCAGCGTACCACGACAATGATGCGAATGAGAAGGTATGTGCTTCGCTTCCATCCATATAGTCGTGCTATGAGATGAACCGGCTCGATAGAACTCGACTATGTTGACTTGTGCATACTACGCCACATGCCACACCGCCGCCGAGGCGACCAACCCCGGGCAGCAGACAGGACCGGATGGGAATCTTGGAACGGTTTCCTCCAGTGACGGATATTGCCTTCAGGGTTGCTGATTTCGACGCTAGTATCACTTGTGGTTAGAACTCATAGTATCTAAATGTGCAGAGGCAGCCTCAGGCCGTGTATTAAAATCACTCGAGGTCAGATCAGCGCCAACATTCATTAGTCTTCTACCACCTCCAAGTTCTAATTCGGCCAACGACGCCGAACAGTCTTGAAATACCGAATTTCACCCTCCACTGCTCCACACCTCGCAGTGCTCTACGATATAGTCCGGCGATTCTAGCCCGGCGCGCTCGCCGTCGGCGGGTGCCATCTCGATCTGGAAGCGTCCTCCGCGTTTGTATGTCGTGCATCTGTGACTTTTTGATTCCCAAGGGGACAATCCAGTAGCGCCTGTTGTTGTCTTCCGGCAACCGCATAACGTGTAGTGATAATTTGGCCGTCGCCCGTGGTATCAGCGGCGATGGCTACAACCTGCTGTTCGTGGATGGAGTAGATATTTTCGTCGCACTTAGTCGTTCTGAACCAATGCTCGCATGAATTTCGTTCATAGAAACCCAGTGGATATGAACCCGATTCCGCTGTGGATCACATTAATGGAAGTACCATTGCGGAGAGTAGGTGCAAGTGCACCGAGAGTCAGCGTCGTGTAGGAGGTACAGGTGGCACGATGCCCGCCCAGCTTCAAGACCACGGTTTGGCAGTGCTGAGTGCAGTAATAAAATGAATTACACCCTGAGAATCGCCGACAGCGGGACCTATCCGATTCCTATATTTCCGTACTGCAAGTTGTTAAAATTAAATCTTGAGATGAAGAGCACACGAAACTCAATAGTCAGAGGATATGACATATTCAAGGTCCTACTTCACCATGTAGCCCAGGCGTCAAAGACGTCTACTTCTAGTGCTTCGCTGCTCGACTCGACGTCGCCGACTTCGCCGAGTCCCTGCTCATTCGCAGCGACTATGTGGTAGTAGACCAGGCCGTCAGGCAACAGTTTGGCCAGGAAACATCGAAGGTGGAAGTCAAGTTCTGCTGGAATTGCGTTGTGCAGTCTGCCAATATCCGTAGGAGGCATCGATGCCGTCTGGTAGCGACCGTTAACCCAGGGATGTGTTAAAAAGAGGTTCCAGGAGCTTCAACGACTTGTATAACGATTTTTCTGTGTCAAATAAGGGCTTGGAGACGAGGGACGACGATATTCCTGCTACAAGTACTGGCGCGAGCTTATGGTGACACAGTGTTTCGATGAATTTCTCTGGAAGTGTGGGAGGGCCGGCCTAGATAAAAGTCACCATACTTAGGATGTAAAAGCTTTGGCAGCCCAATTCCTAAAAGGCTTGTCCCTCGACCAATTCGTGAATATACCCCACGAGTCGCGCCAAATCATCAAGGGTTCCGCCTGCGCTGGCATCGATTATTTCCGTAAAATTGAACCGGATCTGTGAAATCCAAGATGCTGAGGAAGCTGCCGATTTATTCGAGGAAGGCTCCAATCCGTCCTTCGCCTCCCTCAGTTAAGGGAGAACCGTCCACACCTGGGCGAGAATGACCTTGAAACCAGGCGTCGATGATATGACAGCACGATTCGCCTGCAGACATATATCTGGGACACGAATGGGAAGAACGGGGTGCAGAATCCATCCAGTTTGAGGCAGGGCCAGACTCGAGGACATGAGGCAGTTCTCATCTCTCCTGTTTCTTCCTCCTCCGGATCCTCCGGAGTTTTTATGCCGAATATCATCAGGAATGCAGCGCTCAGACACAACTCTGTGCATGAAAAGCGCTTCCTATAGCTAGCGTCGGGATGACTGGATTCCGGCTCCTCCGAGGAAATAATTTGGCGGGGTCGATGCCGACAAAAAACACGGGGTGGGACAGAATTTTCTGCATGTCAGACGCGCTCAGCAGCTTGTCCACCCGCTCAAGATCATAAAGCCGCAAGCGAGCGACGGTTGCTGTCACATGGAGCTAAACCGACTCTGTAGAAATGTCGGATGGAGCACGATCAGGCGCGGGGACGTATGCGCTTGGAGAGGGGTAGACGTTGTAAATTTCGGCCCCCGCTCGATGTGTGAAAACAAGATACGCATCTGATGAGAATGATGATGTGACTAATGGAATTCCGTCACCACAACAACCCATTCGCTTGACGCTCGCGGTGGCCACTGCCTCAATTTCTAGAGTGCGCGGAGAAGCTCGGCGGTGAACTCGGGTTGATAGACAACTTGAGTTGCCAAGTTCTAACGTGGTTCATTCCACCCCCCAATTGATAACGGTCCGCCACGTATGAGTTGATTTGGATCACCAGTAGTTCTTGATGCCGACCACCATGGAGGACCTGAAGGAGGACGTCCTCGTCCGCATCCTGGGGTTCAGCGACATATATTCTGTGATCTGCGTGTCCGAGGCAAGGTCCCCGCCTTTCCCCTCGGGCCTCGGCTCAAAAATCCTCTCGTTCGCAGGTTAATAAGTATCTGCGCGCAATCGCATTCGTCAAACAGCTATGGATCTCCCTCGTCCGGGATCTCATTCATCGCTCGTTGTTGGAACTTCCCCCGGACTTTGTCGTCAACCAGCACTCGACCACTGAGCTTATCGACCTAGTCAAGCGCAACGTCACTGGGCCGCGAACCTGGGTACCCACAGCCGAGCCGTCAAACACACCAGCCTCCATCGTGGTCGTGCCGGCCAACATAAAGCGAATAATTGGTACTAAAGGTGACTCTAAAGTCAAGCTCGTCAACGGTGGCCGCCACATCGTAATCGCACACCCAACCGCAGTCGAGATATGGGACGTGGCAACGAGGCGTCGCCTATGGACCCGTCCTGTAAAGGCTCTGAATTTCGGGGTCGACGTTGGAGAGTCTGCGACGAGCATAAATCTGGTTCTTATGCTATGGGACAGGTGCATATACTTCATGTTTTCTCGTTTGACAAATAATCATACCCGAGCCAGAGAGACAATGGAGATCGTGCAAGTCGACACACGCTTCGGAGAGGCCCTGATCTTCGGCGTCCCGCTTCCGTGCTTGAGCATGTTAGCGAACCCCATAATTTCCGGGAGGCTTGTGATCGTTCATATGCGGAGTAATGTGACTCGCGAGGCTCTGATCGTCGACTGGATTGCCAGGACATGCGTCTACCTTGAGGGCTTTCGCATTGCTTCAGTCTGTTCCCTCTTTCACCTCGCGCCCTTCACGCTGATTTCTCGTTCAGCTGCCAAGTCTCGGTATCATCGGCGGAAGTTACTTGGTGGTAGCTGTGGACGACCGATATGCCCCTGCACCTCGACCACGATCGCGCACTGTGCGCCAATTACCAACCCAAATCATATTATACTCTATCGCTGGACTGGATCCCTACTGGCGCCCTCTCGCGACCTTGCGCACCCCGGCGCAAGAGCGCATCACATTGGCAGCCCTCACACCCGTCCTAAGCGAGACACTCCAAATCGAGGGCCATGTCTTTCGCAACGCGCAGGTGTCCATTTCCGTCCTTGAAAGTCCCCTCCGACATGACACCTTCAAAATCCTCGTCTACGCCTATGACTTCCGCTTTCAGGACTCGGACCCACCCTATCCCCAAATGAGCGGTACGGCTGCAGTCTTTTCTTATACCTGCAGCGCTGGTGGTGAGCACGGGTGGCGGCAAAGCTCGGTCCGCGCTGCGCTTCACAATATGATGTTCGGTCCAGGTGGGCTCAGCTATGCGGGTTATGTGGTCGATGACCACAAGAACGAGATATTCAACAGCACGAATGTCGAAATACCGGTACCGGATTGGAACCCGTCGTCGCATGGGCACTTAGTCAGCAAATCGTCTGGAACTTTGTGGCAAGATTTATCGTCATATAGTTCTGTCGTGACGAGGTTGATGTCCACCGAGGTCGTGATAGAATATTACGCGTGATGCGACACCAACCCGCCGTTCATCGCTCGGTACCCATGGAGTAAATCTTCCATTCAAGCCTATTCTGTGCTTATTTGATTTTAGACGTGGGTGTAATATTTACATGCTCTTATGAGCTGTTCCATCTACGAACCAACTTGGTCTTTCTTTTGTCTATTTGCATTGGTCATCGAGAAAACTGTAGCATCCTTATCCTGAGACTTCTTCTGGCATCAAGATCTTCAAAACTCCGTCATACAATGTTCCCAAAATTACCCTGGCGGTGCGTTTGGGTTTCAACACGTTCGTAAAACAACGGGGAGGGGGGGGTGGAAGATCTTATGTGCAAGTAAGTTGAATATATTATATGCGGTCCCAAAACGACCAGGGTACTTACTAGAACCTCAGCAATACCTATCATCTCATTTCCACGTTGACCGTACGGGTGAACCCGGTTCAAGCAACGCAGATCAAATTCAGGCAAGTCCCGCCAATCCCACAGGCTGCGTGAAAGGATATTTAAAGCCAAGTCGTATTCATGCCCATCAGCTACCTATTGAAAGTCTCAACGCCTCAGCCGACACGAATTCCACGACGACCCATTACAGGGGCGATAACGGGATCTGTCGACGGGCGCTGTCTATTATTGTCATCCGCAGTAATAATTTGAGTTAACTCTCACGCTGGCTGGCAACCAACACGAGGAGTCATAGTAGGCTCCGATCAACACTGACTCACTCACCATCTTTAAAGACGCGGCGCCAAAGTTGGGCTCACAGTTCTTCCCTCATGTCTCAACATTCTCATCTTTCCGAGCCGGATCCTGAACTTCCTTTTGTTCCCGGTCTCTTGGGACCTATTACTTCAGATCTTGTGCCTACTCTGAGACAGGGGTGGGCCCTGGAACTACCCAAGAGAATGGACCGTTTGCGTCCTCATCTTCCGGCGGGTACTTTCAAACCATGTCGAATTTTACCACCTGGAAGCGGCTAATTTTCACCTCTGATTAGACTCCGAGTATGCAGTTCAGAATCACATAATCGCGGTCCAGGACGGCGAGATCTGCGTCCGCACAATATCCCCAACTCCGACAGAGGACGAAGGCCATGGATTTCCGGTTCTTGTTTTCTTCCACGGTGGAGGTAGGTCGTTGGCGCTGAATTTGGTTTGCACGGACACGAAAAATCTATTCCAGGCTGGATTGTCGGCAATATCGACGTGAACGACTTTGAACTGAGAAAACTCAGCGTCGACTTGCGTGTGACGATTGCCAACGTGGGCTACAGGTATGTATCCATGTATCTCAGTACTCAATGGAATGGTGAATTCCCCTAGACTGGCCCCGGAGCATCGTTTCCCAACCAGTCTCAACGATTGCTACGCGGGACTCCAATGGGTATGTTATCTGAGTTTTAAAGCTGAAAACATATTGATGGTTTCCGCTTGGTGATTTAGACAGTAAACAACTGCACAAAAATCCGTGGGTCGCTCGAGAAGGGACTTTTTGTGGGCGGAGCGTCCGCGGGAGCGAACCTCGCGGCAGGCGTCGTCAATCGGGCACTGAAGGATCCGCTCTTCGAGTACCAAAAAATCACGGGCCAACTGCTCCAAATCCCGGTGCTTCTCCACCCGGCTGCATATCCACCCAAGTCAGTAGACTTGAACCACTTGATGTCAAACATAATTCAATCTTAACAGATATGTCGGGGAGCTGTTGTCTTATGAGCAGAACAAAGAAGCCCCCATCCTCAGCAGCGCGTTGCTAGACATGTTCTATGGTACGCACGGCAATTGAGTTCCCTTGCCGGCCACTATACTGACGACCGCCAACGAAATCAGAGTGCTACAGGGGCCCGCCGGCTGATCCTGAGGTCTCACCCTTGCTGGCCGACCTAACAAGCCTCCCTCCGGCGTACATACAAGTCTGCGGGCTCGATCCTCTGCGCGACGAGGGCCTGCTCTACGAGCGTCTCTTGCGCGAGAGCGGGATCCTCACAAAGCTCGATATGTGCGTCCTCCCATCATCTTCGGTGGCCGGAGGAAAAAAGCTCACATACACAGATATCCGGGCCTCCCGCACGCGTTTTACTCCAGGTTCCCGGAAATCAGTGCTGCGAAGAAGTGGGAAGAGGACTTACGCGCAGGAATGAGTTGGTTGAAATCTTTGGTGTAATTTACTTCCCTTTTAAACTTGAAGGTTTGATGTATCTGTTGAATGGGGGAAAGTTCTCCGCGAGTCTGCACAAGGTACTATACCCATAAAATCAGCACGAAGAACCTCGCCACAATTGTGACCCCGTGCCTCATTCAAGACGTAGATACGAGTTGACATCTTGTATCACTCATAATATGCCACTAAAACTTCCTCTGGCATCAAGGTCGTCACCACACCACTATACGGTGACAAATGTTGCCAGAGAGACCTTGGTGGAGCGCTGACCAGTGGCTTCCTAGAAGGGTTAATCCTTGCGATGTCATACACGTCGTACTTTCTATCCTCCACCGCATGCCCCGCGTAGCTAAACTCGTGAAAGGGCATTAGTGGCAGCGTAGCGCGCGTCGATTCGAGCCGCCAAGCGTGATCCCCGCTGCCGCCGTTACAGCTGTAGCAAAAGACGGCAGCGGGAACGTGTACCCGTTGGCGACTGCTCTTGCGCACACGCCCATCGGAGAGATATACACGGAGCCTAAACACTCCAGGGCGGAGTGGGCTTTCGTGTATCGTGAGAATGCTGGAAGCGTCGTGGAAGTATTCATCTTCAAACTTGGGCGTTTCGAACACGAGAGGCATGAGTGTCGGAAGTGTAGTGCGCCTCTGAATTGTGGAGCGCAGATCGGACAGGGGGCTCCAGTGGGGGTCGAAGATTGCAGTGGAATAGACGAGGATGTGAGTCCGAAAGAGCGGCGGAGGGTAGGGCTGGTCTGGCGACTTGGATCGGTATTCGATGTCGCCAACCACGACGAGGTATTTTCCAGCAATGATGCCGACGCATGGAACCTATGCAGAAGAATATCAAGATTCACTGCTGGTGTTGGCAAGTAAAAAATCACCGACGACCCGCGGAAGCCGCTGAGGAGGACATATCTGCTGGTGAGCCAGTCCACGACCAGAGTCTCATATCCCCCGATTGCATTCACACGCATATGGACGACCAATAGGTTCCCGGAAATAATGGGGTCGGCATCTGCATGAAAAGCAGGAAGTTGCAAATTAAAAATCTGTGTTTCCCCGAGTTGCATGTCGATTTGCGCGATCTCCACAGTCAACCTCAAAAGGCTTCAATTCAGATCTGAACGCACACAAACTTCGAGATTACTCACCTATCAGTCAATGTCATCGCGAGCGCTATATTGTCTTCTGAGTTCCTTGGGTCGCAGTCGAAACTGAGAGCAAAAACAGGGCGACTCCAGAGCTGTCGTTTTGTCCTCACGTCCCAGATCTGTACTGCCGCTCTATGCACAACGACGATCTGGCGACCGCCATTCACAAGTTTGACTTTGGAGTCACCTCGGTAGCCTTGTGACTTGCTAACATTCGCTGGCACGACGACTGTGGCGGACGGCGTCGCTGCCAGAGTGTCCGTGGATGTCCAAGTCCGCGGCCCATTTACAACGCGCTTAAGGTGCTCAAGAAGCTCCGCTGATGAGTATTGGTTGACGATAAAACCCGGCGGAAGCTCGAGCAGCGAGTGGTCTATTAAATTCTGGACCAGGAAAATCCAAATTTGTTTGACCAATGCAATCCGTTGCAAGTAGCGATTAGCCTGAAAATGATGCCGGTCAGACGAGGGATGGGAACGGAAAGGGAGTGCGATACCTGGGACACGGAAAGGACCGAACAAATATCGCAGAATCCAAGGGTACGGATGAGCACATCCTCCGGGAGGTCTTCGATGGTGGTGGTTAATGACATAGCTGCTGTGACTGTTTCGGGCCGAGTTCGGACTTTCCAAATTCCAGTATTCCCGAAGGCCCGATCCGCGGAGCTCGGCAATGCCACTTAATTTTAAACTCACTGCGTTCCGGTCCCAGATAGACAGAGGTGTATATTGGGGTAGACAGAGGGTAGCCAAACCACTGTGGCTACCCACGTCTACATCAGACAGACGCAGTCGGTTCAGGTCAAAGACAGAGGTTGACGTGAGTCCACGTAAGTCGCTAAAGGTAACCTATGTCGACATTGGTTGATACACATAAATACACATACGTCTACCCAGGTACACAAATGGTAGATGAAGGAAGCCGAATGGCGCCAGATTTGTGTCTGCGTGGGGTCGGGACGCAGTGACTCTGAAAGACGCCGGCGTTTTGAAATCTAACGCGCAAGTCCGTATGAATAAATTTTAAAAGCAGGTGAAAATGGGTGACTTTTCATAAGCATTAAACAATTCTACGAGCATTATTTTCAAGCTTTCCGAGACGATGCCGAGACAGCTGTTGGGACCCCATCAATTGGGGCCCAAATGCAGACACAATTCAATGGAAATTTATTATAATCTGGAGGGGGGTCCTTACCCCTCCAGATTTTATTAAACTGAATAAACGGTGTTGGGTGACGAGGATGTGATGCTCGCCTCAGACCTGTACTTCGAGCTCTCCCGACCTTGGTTTGGGCAGCAGCATGAGGTCGAGTATTTTATTGTTTTCTTATGGGAGCTCAAGCAAGAAATGCACTCTCAAACAAGCTCCGAAAATAATCTATGCTTATGGAAAGTCACCCAATCTGAACAGCGAGTTGTGGACCCCGCCAGTATAATATACCCCCCATGATATGCATCGCAGTGGAATATTTGGAAGGGAATGAAACAGAATGCGGAAGTCGTTGCGGTGGATGAATAGAAAGAGTGGTAATAGGGATCACTGGAACACGGAATAAAATACAGCGAGGTGGTCAAGCGGGTCATTAGCTATTGAAGTTGACTCCACAGATGCACGTTCCCGGCTGACAAACGCACTGACTGGAAAGTTGAAAACTGCGTCAGCATCGAAGTCGGAATCATAGAGGGAAAACACGCACATGTTTTCGGGCCATGAGCAAACAATCCCACTTCGGGGGACATGCGACACGTAATCCTCTGCATAGCTGTGATCCACGAAGGAATCTTCGAGGTGCCCAGCATGTGGGGACGCAAAATACGGCGTGTCGACGGGATGGTATAACGGTGCCGTCGGAGCGGGTTGGTTTGGTCCGGATGTGCACCGTCTGAACGGATACACAAAGTCGAGCACGTTGTACGAATTCGAATCCGCGGACGATGAGCGTGGTGGATAGAGCCGCTCAACTCTTGAAGTCGCATTGGGCAGCATCGCCGAAGCTGATGCAGGCCTGGGCTCGTATGGGTAGTTTATGCTGCTGCCGCTGGTTGGGATGCTGTGGCGGCGCGCGCTCTCTGAGTGGGAGCGAATTGGACCCACATGCGGGGTTATTCCAGCAGAAGGCAGGGTTATAGCACCCGGGGGCCACCCGACGTAGGAGTAGATCCGCTCGCGAGATGCCACAATGTTTGAAGAGGGCGTGCTGGGCGGAGAGAATGCATAATCCTCTGCCACAGGAAAGTATTCGCATTTGATCCCTTTTTGCGTGCACCGTGTACACGAGGTGTAGCTGGTTTCGGCGACCTTTACACACTGGAAATTCGATGAGCCCAAGTCGTACTGGTGTATCACGGTACTTACTTTGACCTTACGCTGGCGACATTTTGTGCAGGCTACATGCGCTCTCCGCTGCTTGATGAAAAGACTTGAAGAAATGGCTGAGGTCAATGAATCTGTCATGGAAGAATGTATGTTACGGGGAACGCAGAAGCAGGCAAGCTTTATGCGGTTCTGAACGTTGATGTTTCGATCACTGCATTTTGTTGGCATAGCGAAGTTGTAGTCTGAGATACGGACAAAAGATTAGAATGCACACGTATTTAAACGATGCCGAGCCAAGAGATGCCGGAACAGAGGCTGTTCCAACAATGTCTTCCGAGACCCGTGTACAAAAACCGAGGCGTTCTCGTCGCTTCCCTGCAACTTCAAGGCAATCGCAGGGCGAAACAGTGTTCGTTGAGGTAACAGTCCATTACCTGCAATGTACGCACGGCAACATCACAGCTTCCATCAGTTCAACTTTCATGCCGAAATCGGACATCGCCAAGCATGCTTAATATCTAAATTATTTAAATTAGGAGATTCAAGTACAAGCATTTATACAATTGAAAATGTCTCACCATCTATTTTGTACGATATCAAACCTGTGGGTGCACGTACGAAACCCCGGTGAAAAGAGGTGGTCATTCCGACGTGGCTGAATGTTGTGGTAGAAATTATCTGGCATGGATCAATCCCTGTTGCTATCCGACGGGCATAGACTTGAATGGTCTTGTTTGAAATCCCGCTCGGACTCGAGCAGAGATTGCCGCAAGGAAGCCCGGCGGATCACCGACTACCATCGTGAAGGAGTCATCAAGGAAACAAGCATTGCGCTTTGAAACTCTCCACGAATGCGCTCAGGCTTCCAAATCGCTGGGTAGTAAAAGATAATGAAAATTTTCAGAGCGTAACAAATACAGTTCTGGCCCAGTCAGAGCCATGAACCAGCGGCACAGAATATGGGTCCATGTTTATGTAAGGCGGGGTTCGGAGGTATGGAAATCTTTGCCGTCGACGTCGGATTTTGGCCCATCACTTTCAGCTGGTTATAATGAGGGTAGTCGATCGTACCATTTGTATCTTTTTAAAATCGGGGATTCGGCAGCACCCTGTATCGTGAACGCCATGTAACTAAGCATCGCCAGGATTCCCGGTAACGTAAGTTAAAGGGTCTTAGAGAGCCTGATTTTCAGATTTTGGCCGTGCATCACATTTTTGTCAGCAGTTTTTGCGTCAGCGGTGATTTCTTGATCTCTCCCAGCCAAAATCACTCGGCTTCTTGACTTCGGCTGGCAAGCCAATGATTGCCGCCGGGAGTACATAATTCTGCTTAGAACATTGTCCGATTTTGTCGCTGTCCTCAACCACATCATTTTTTATGTGTTTTACAAAGAGTGCGATTATTAACTGTTCTTTAGCGCCTGTTCGGCGGTGCAATTTCCCCTTGCTCCCTGGCTCTTTCGTTCTCTTCTTACAATCCTCCCTTAAGTTTTAACTCCTTTCAACATATCCTGCTGTCCTTTTTGCGCAGTGTCTTGGTCTCGATGCATGTTCAACCATTCCCGGAATGTCTCGAGCCTTAATCATTCTCCATTCTGAAATTCACAAGCGCTCAGTCAACTGACCCACAGTTGTGGCATGGCTGACAGCGCGTAGCATACTTTGGCTGTATTAGATGTAGATGGCTGTCTCTCGGCAATCACTATTGGGTTTTCCTCTGCTTTCACCCTCCCGCTGCGAGCCCCGCTGGTTCTTCTCCCCTGAGAGGTCGTAGACCCTCTCCATTTGGTGATGAGATTGGGATTCGCTCTTTCCACGCGTCCTTCAGCCCAGATAGGCCTTCTGCTTCCTAGAGCATCATCTTGGCAACTTCCCATCGAGTTTTCTCGCACCCGCTGCTAGCGGATTTCCCGGCTTTTTTTTTTCCGACTTCCTCTCCATCCATCCACTCTTGACACATACCGGCACCGGCTCCTCGCATCGACCGCGTCTCTCGACGCACATTCACCCTCATCGCTTTTCCCCCATCTTTTTTGGTCTTACGCGACCTGTCAAGATTTGACACCTGTCAGTCTGTCATGACCAGCGGCGCAAAGAAGGAAAAGGCGAGGAAAAAGGCGAAAGCACAGAAGCTCTTGGACGAGCAGCAGCACAGAGTTGAAGAGGAAAAGGCACGACAAACCCCCGTAAGCACCCCCACTCCCCTCATCACGCCTGCTGCACCAATCGCCGCGCCTCTCGGACCCGTGATTGATGACGTGTCCATTCACGGCACCCACGATTCGGACACTCCCGGTCAGCTCGCTTTCCCCCCGGTACATCCAGCGGCACCACTGGGCCAGTATGACGCCGCGCTAGGCCTCCACAGTGTCTACGACAACTGCGGGTCCCCCCCCTTGCCGCCGCCCCGCGATCTGAGCTGGTACCAGGACGACGACAACGTTAACCCCATATGCACTGTCTTCACCATCCCTTCCACTCCCGCACCACGCGATTTTTCCGCACTTCGCAGTACTGCCTCCACTCACCCATGGCGTACAATTCGACGGCACATTCATCGTCTATTGCCCCAACGTCGCGAGTCGCGACCATTCCCGCAATCACTCACAAAAAGAACAGTCATCTCTGCCCCACGTGCAAACGTTCTGGCGCTGCAGGATGATATTGTTGTGGTCCCCATCCCTATTCCTGCCATCACTATCCCCGTTGCCACTGTTCCCATTCCCGTTCCCAGCCCTGGTGAACCACGCCACCTGTTCTACCTGTAGCGAGACCCGCCAGCTTGCGTGCTCCCTTCTGAAACTGCATATGGGACTGCCCAGTCCGCCCTCGCAGTCGCATGTGCCCGAGAATTTCCTTGGGTGTACCTTGCTCTGGGTGGGATCTCCGAGATCGTGTGGGGGCCACATCCAGACGAACGCCAGGGTTACCTCCTTCATCTTCCCTGCGACCAGCTCATTTTCCTTGCTGCACTTACAGAGATGATGTCTCGCAACCTGACCTCGCAATCTTCTTTGAGAAGCCGATGGCCAATCTGGCAAATGTGTGGGTGGATCATTGTGATTTTGGGTGATTTGATGGCGCGGGGTCGCGCCTCGTCCCTCGCTTCGCTTGGACGTTTTTTGGAGGGGGTGACTGTGGCATGGCTGACAGCGCGTAGCATACTTTGGCTGTATTAGATGTAGATGGCTGTCTCTCGGCAATCACTATTGGGTTTTCCTCTGCTTTCACCCTCCCGCTGCGAGCCCCGCTGGTTCTTCTCCCCTGAGAGGTCGTAGACCCTCTCCACAGTCCCGCAGACCACGCAGCTTCTCTGTCTTGAGATCATCTGACTGACTTATTCTACTGTGATCCGCAATGAAGCCCAGTTTGCCGCCCATGCATTGCATAGATTAGGTGGCCTGCTACCGCATACACCCCCGAGGTTTCTTCAAAAGTAACTTATGTGGTCTGGGTAGCAATATGTGATATTTTGTGCTTTTTTCCCATGCTCAATTTGCTGCACTAAAACTCTTTCTATATATGTCTCCTGCAGAACCTGATGGTCCTCGTGGTGAATCTCTGTTTCCTGCGATGCTGGCGGATCTGGCCGATTGCCTGCCGTTATTCTGGTGTCCTGTTTTCATGCCTGTTGACCTTGGCCTACTAGATTTTCCGTGTCTCTTAGCCGGTCAGATGGATGGTCCATGTTCCCCACTGACTTGAAGCTGTTTGCTGCATGTTTGTAAACAATATGTTCAATGATTGGATGTTGTGCTCCACTGGAATCCTGAACTTCTCTGTTGTCCTGGTGGTCCATCCCACCCACTGTGGTCGTCTCTGCAAAAACTATTGGGATCAAAATTTTATGTTGCCCTCTTTGCCGCGGGTCACATTCCATAATTTGTATCTGGCCCATGAATCTTGATGTTACAAGCAAGCTCCCCGTGATCTGCAGGAGAAAGCGACGGCTCATCTTGTAGGACTAGTAATAGTCCTGTCTATGCTGCCTGGACCAACGGGGAGAACCAATTCATCTAATATGGGACACTCTATAGTCTCAGAAAGTGCTCTGTCTGGTTGAATAATGGCCATTAAGCGTACCTTACAAGTTATGGCACCTCTTAATCGACTTCCCTTCCATTCATCTGCATTCCTCCACTCAGTCTGCTTTGGTTCCCTTCAGTAATCTGCACCATCAAAATCAACTGCGCCACGAGCATCTTGGGCAGGTTGTGCTTAGCATTCAATTCTTAATACTTCTGAATATAGAAATTCCTAAGTCTTTCGACTTTGTTCTCCTCCGATATAGCCTTCCTGGTATCTTGGTCTGTACCTTAATTCTGCCTCCCAGTCCGGGATAGTGTACAGTAGTGGTTTCTTGCGGGATGAAGGCTGATAATTGCTGGCCATGTCCTCGCTTTCTTGGCCCTTATTCGCAGCTGTAAGTTCATTCAAAATGAATTTCTTTAATTGAAAACCTTGGACCACCGTGCAATTGAATTCCTTGCAGATTTTGGTACGAATAAATATATTCTGTGCAAGGGACAGAGGGCGAATGGTATTACTAGAGAAAGGCGAAGACCTGCTAAATCTCACCTGTGAAAAAAGGTATGTGTTTCCGTAGGCGGCGCGAGCTGATGTGTATGTCAGAGTTCATGAATTCAACTTGCCCTGTGCTTCAATTTCGCAAGCATTCGACTTTTTCAGAGAGACACAATCCCCTTGGTACATATTTTCCCGACACGAATGCCTACTGTGTGTCAAGACAACACACTGCGGCTACGCTACGAGCTACCTCCCTTAAACTCGCTGAGAGATAGAGATTGGATTCTCGTTCCCGAAATACTTCAACCGCGCGCAAAATTTCCCTTCTGATCCACGTCAAAGTCATCCTGTTTGCCGTCCTGATGTTAATTTCGTTAGGACTGGGCACAGTCTGCGAGTAGTCACTCCTGTAGTTCTTCTTCCACTGCGACGATGAGCTGGGTCTGGTCTGATGTGCATGTTGAATTCATCTCGTTACCGGGCCCTGCCGCTTGTCGGCCTTACAGCTTTATTTCATTCGGTGATCTACCGCGACGCAATATCAGTGCTACATCAGGAAAACCCAAATCCTGCGAGATATTGTATGGAGCTGCATGGACACACATAGACGCTACAGACAATTGATATGGTACCCATGGCGTCTATGGGTGTCTATAAAACAGTTCATAGACTTTATAATGTCGCAAAAATCCGATTTCAACTATAACCCCGGATAGCGCCATTCTGGACCTTATAGGAAAAACAGGCTGGGTTATAAGTACTTGTAAGGTACTATAACCCTGCGTGTTTTTGGTATAAGGTTCAGATAAGGTCCAGAATGGCGCTATCTTGGCTTATAACTGAAAAAGCGATTTTTGCTCCAAATGATTTGGGATGTTCCTGATGGAAATCTGGCCTAGTCTCAGGGTTTCCAGAATGGGATGTCATGAGCGGTCGGGTCCGAGGTTAAATCTGGCCCGCGGTCCGGTTCGGTCCAATTCAACACCCAGTTTTTTTTCAAACGTAAACTCGAAAGGAAAATCTGTAGACCTATGGCAGCGCCTTGGATTTAGAGTTTGGTTTGGGCAAATAATGAGGATCATTAGATCCTTGTCAACGTGCCAGTATCAACGCTGTCTTCTGCGCGGGGAATGCTCCGTGAATTTCTCTGCAAGCTGCCGTATATACCATGTCCGGGGAGTGCTTTTTTCTGTTACAATTCCCAACCTTAACCGAGTGTTCTGTGACACGATTAGACAAAAAGAGACACGAAACCCGCATTATACGGTAGCTAGATATACCATCCCCGGGGGAGTGCTTTTTTATATGATTCCCAGCTTCAATCGAGCGTTCTGCGACACGATTGTACAAACAGAGATACGAAACCCGCACAATACGGAATGCGCGTAATTGTTGCTACGAGAGTCCGATCAGTCTCGTTAAACTCCGCCTACCGACCTACAGGCTGCCTGTTATCGAGCCATCGTTCTATTGCGACCAATATTGCGACCCCATTGAAATGTAATTCAGAGCATGTCTTCTGGTATTTAAGGGCGAGGGTGAAACCTTCATCCTCATTGTGTTTTTTCATCTCATCACAGTCCAGTTCCCTCGATCTGCGGTCGACTCTGCTTTCCAGCCAAGTACGCTTGTCGTTGGCCAGTTCCTTATATACGTGCAGAGCACTACCCCTGGTTTTTCTTCGACAAACAATCAACTCACGATGTTCTTCAACCTCGCTGCGCTTTCCTTGATTACGGCCCTCGTGGGCTACGCACAGGCCGCACCGCACCGTCTGGTATTTTATCCTCCGATTTAAACCTGCTCTGGTCTTATCATATTTTCAGGCCCGGGCTCAGGTACATCAAAAACGTCGCGACCCATATCCATCCCCCAAATCGCCGACATTTTCTTTCTAGGCCGCCAGCACTGTCACCGTTACGGATGTACTCATAAAGCCTATCGTAAGGAAGTAATCTATTGCTATCCCCCTCCGCTCATGCGCCTCTAGACTACCACCGCAATAGTCACTGTGACTGAGACTGTGAGCACTATCTCGATGCCTTCTCCAATTCATCACTCACCGACCCTAGTCTGTCCTGCTCCAACCTGCTGCGACTCAGACTGCGGTGAGTAATCCAATGGGCATGACTTATCTTTACTTACCAAAGCTCATTTCCGAATAGGCGGCTGCCGACGACACAGATGACAATGACTTGAGTGAGGACCAGAAAATCGCACTCCAGATTGCGAACACTCCTCAGGAGGACTTTCCGGATGCCAGCGACTTCGCAACTTGAGTGACTTGTCGGAGTAGGAGCATGATATCGATTAGAGCCTGGGTCCGAGACCTTTATTAGCCGACACATTACTTGCACTGTATCAGGTTCCGGATTTAGTGAACAGAGCATGATCTAGGCCGGAAAACTAACCGGCCATCGGCGCGAAGTTGCCGTGACGCGCCAGTAATGATCCGTTTCCAGCAGACTTCAACTTCGGCGTTAGACTTAAACGGCATTTGTTAGCCTGCTTGATCCGGTCGTGCAAGAAAATCGGCGAGGTCATCTTGACCCGCGTGTATCCTGCCGTCCAATACTCGGTTTAAAATCAGTGAGGGTTTTTCCATCCCCTCGAATTGAGTGATGAGCTCGTGTATAGAATGCAGTTGCACGGCCAACAAGCGGTTAACAAATCGTTCCCATCGGGCTTTGAACGTCATTCGAACACCGAAGTCATCCTGACCTTAATAAAACTATATATGGATAAAATCCCCGGCTTCTGCGGCCATTCGTCTCATTATACATGCATATTTGGGCAAGTATACACGTCGGCCTTATCCTTGGCTTGTCGCGTCAGAGAACTAAAAGCCGTCCCATCTGGACAGATCGGACCACAACTTCTGTGGTCCACAAGTTTCTGGCCCTCCGATTCCATACCACCAACGACGACGATGGCAAGTTTAGCCGCACGCCTGTATCCGCCCAGTTTCCTGCCCGAGCGTGACATGCCGGATGTCTCGGGCAAGGTCTGTTCCCCCAAATTTAAAGGACATCAATGCCGAGACATTGTTAAATTCAATATCTTCAGATTGCCGTCGTAACAGGTGGGAACATCAGCATGGGATACCACACTGTCAAACAGCTCCTACTGAAAAACGCGAATGTGTACCTGGCCGCGCGCTCCCCAGAGAAGGCTGCTGCGGCTATTAAAAGCCTGGCAGAGGAGACGCGCAAGACCGCCATCTTCACTGAATTGGACCTTGGGGATCTACGCAGTATGCGCAGGGGCGCTGGGGCATTCTTGGCGCAGGAGTCGAAACTCGATTTACTGTTCAACAACGGGTAGGCGAGAATTCATTTACATTTGGGCAAGAACTGACTCGCCCGGGTGATGAGTTCCCCGACAGCGATGCTGACGGCGCAGGATCACGACCTCTGTAAGCCCCCATTAAATTTTCAAGCGCTTTTCATTATTGATCCGATTATTGGGCAGAATTTGGCACGAACGTCTTTGGCCACTTCTTTTTACAGAACTCCTGGTGCGAAACTAGCTTTCTGATGTTTTATATCTGATACATAAATACTGAGCTCAATTTTCCCTTTTTAGCTGCCTGCACTCACCCAATCCCACCGCGACACGAACGTCCGCGCGCGCGTCATCAACACCTCCTCGATCCGATCGGACACCTGCTTGCGCCGGGGCGTGGAATTGAGTTCGCCAGCCTCATGGGTAGGCCCGAACGCGACGCATGCTTGAAGAAGGCCGGAAGCACTATGGCACCCTCGTATGCGTCTCCTCCCACTCATTGAACATGGCAATAATTTACACGTACAGCGTTCAGGAGGCTGTACAAGGAGAGTAAGCTTGGCAACATCTTCATCTCCAATTACCTCTCACGAACGCACGCCGACGTGCTCGCTTCCTGCGCGCTGCATCCTGGGGGCATCAACACCGAGTTGAGCCGGTGCGTCTGCATCTGCATCGCGCGTGTAGTTACTGGCCGAAAGCTGACTGCGTCTGTATACATGCAGGCATAGAAGTAGCTTCATGCAAGCCGCCGGAAACGTTTTTTGTTTCCCAGCGCCCCAAGTTTAGATCTATTCTTGCCCGTGATTGCATTTACTCACTTGATCCATCCCGATACAGAATGGGCGCATTCACGTAGCTCTGGGGCCCGACGATGGTGCCTCCGGAGGAAATTAACGGTCAGGTGCGTTGCGTACAACGCGTGCAGCCCAATTCCTGAAGACCCCGCTGACGCGTATGACAGTACCTGGTCCCGTGGGACAAGATTGGCAAGAATGCCCGTGTGGGAGATAGTCAGCTAGAGAACGAGGTAATTTATGTTAGGGCGCAGATTAAGGGCTTTTGATTCGGAATTGTAGGTCATGAAGGGGGAAAGTCAATTTTGCGGGGATGGACTCCTGTAGCCGTTAATAGATATCTCGAACTGACTCTAACTAGGTTATTATGCGGTTCGGAATTCCAACTATGCGAGACTCGGGATCCAGTGTTTGATGAGCACTGCTCAAGGTGTTGAAGCCCCGCGAACGAGTCTCACAATTTGGACACACAGCATTTCGTTGTAGACCCACATCTGGCGTAACGCCACAGTTGCAGGTTTCGGGGCGAGTTCTTTTCGATGGAGTTCTTTGGGTGGGTTGAAAGATCGGTCCGCCGACATGATCTGGGGCATATAGAATGGTTCAGGAGCTACACATGTATATTCGTCCTACATGTTCCTCATCTACAGGAGACAGTCCCAGAAGACGAAAATGAGTATGTCAATAGTTGAATTCCAATCATTTCTGACGTATCAGGTGTGTCTCGCAGCTATCTCTGGTGTAAAATGTCCAAGTGAACCACTATTGTCTGGAGGCGCGCGAATATTTTCGGGTTATCTGATGGTGACGAGTGTGCCAGATATGTCATGAAGGTTCCTTTGATTGTTTCCCGCGCGGCGGAATTATCTAGCCAACCACGACCGAGATCCGATGTCCCGGAGGAAGGGCCATGTCCCGGCGCATATACATCGAAGCAGTTGAGGGTGAGAATTACATTCAATAGCTCCGTACGATGGTCATATCCAACACTGGCGTTGAACAAGTCCTTTATGGCCGTGGCGAATCGGAGCTCATGCGTTGGATGAACGGGCGACTGGGGGATGAAACTGCCAATCCGCTGAATTGTCTCTGTCGCCTTGAATGACAAGTCGCATGAACAGCAACATTCTATGAGCTCGCTCAGTGTGTTTAGCATGCCTTCAATACCCCTCTGTCGTAGAACCTTGCGGACTTGTCTCTCATCCATATCCTCGGGAACGGAATCGAAGTAATGACAAGAGGTATCTGCAGGGAAAATGCGGTGTTTCGAGCGCGAAATTAGATCCTCCAGGGATGGGTGACCATATCCCCAAGCCAGTTCCACCAGGATGGCCCTTCGAGACATCGCGACAACTGACGGTGCGATCGATGGGGATTCACGCTGGTTCACCGCCTCGAAAATTGCCTCAAGAGTCGATAGATCGGCTGGCCATTGGGGACTCCAGAAGTATAGCTTCCAGACAGTCGTTAATGATTCGGCGAGAATTGTTGCTGGATCACTCGCATGGAATGCACTGAGTGTTGTCGGGCCCCTATGAATTGTCTCTGCGAAGGATTTCCATGCACCTATTGGAAGAGACCTCACTGCCATTTGTACTGCATCCTCGGATTTTCGGCTGTTCAGATATTCAATAACAGCCCACGGCAAGACTGGTGAGGCGTCCACCGTCTCAATTGGGTACCAGAACGATACCAGTTGCCTGAAAGCTGCGTCTAGCCAGTGATCTTTCTCCTCGATCTGGAATAGAAGCAGATGCCTCGATACAATGTGATCCAGACTAAATTGTAAGCGTTGGAGCCACCGTGTCGAGAGTGGTATTTGCGTTTTGGGTGAGATGAGGCCGTACGTCGTTGTGAACTGATACGGACGTTTCTCCAAGATTTGGGCATCGTCAATGAAATCCAACGTTAGACGAAAAGGGATGGTGAAAGACAGGCCATTGATTTCTTCGAGGAGGGTCTCTATCACCGTTAGAAGCGAGTCTTTCGACAGCGTCACGGCAGGGTGCAATTCCATGTGAGGATCAAGATGAGTGTGGTATTTCCAATTTAATGTCGACAGGTAAGAGCGAAGCAGGGTGAAATCCGGGGTTCGGTTGGCGGCGACTTCGTCCTTGCATTCGTTGAGAAGCTTCAGTATTCCGTCAAAACTTTGGCCAGAATGGAAGTTTGCCCATTGCTGCATGGCACTGGCAGAGGCCGCATAGGGCACCGCTTCTGGGTCCCGGTGTCTAAGATATTCAGATCGGGAGATATAGTAGGGTATATGATACCCAGATGCGCCAGGGATCGCCAGGCTGCTGAGTGCCCATAGAGCCTTGTAGCATGCTATTCGTCGCCGCCCCGAAATCTCGGGGGCCAGAAGACCAGTGTCGCAGGTCTCCAACAAGCTCTCTATGCGAGTAAGCAACCGGACTTCGGGATTCTCCATCAAGGGGCGGATGCGATCATCATAGACATAGCGCCTTTCATCCGTGCCCGACAGAGGGTCTGTTCCCCACAGCACCGAAGGAATGGCCTCGATGAACGGTTCCAGTTCCATGTCGTCGGTAAGCGATTTGAGTGTCCAGAGAAGAGCCTTGGTGTCCCGATCTGATCGACCCTTGGAATGCTCGGTTGCTTTGCGGAAGACTGTTTCCACCATGGTCACATTTTTCCGCTGTACGGGTGGGGCGGCTGAATCTGGATGCCAGCGACGTATAAAGCGCTGTGACATTCGGTGAAAATGCCAGAACCCATCCGAAAGCGGGGCCCGATATGGGCAGTCGAGATGGAATACGGGAAGCAGGGTAAGGACGGCGTAAATTGTGACCATTACACCAAGCATGATGCAGGCAATCACAGTGATAATAGTGTTGACCGGGAATAGGAATGCGATGAGGCCGGCAAAGAAGAACAGGACAGATGTGTGGAGAAGGAGAGGTATAATCTCCACGACAGTGTGCATTTTAAACCCCTTGAGGCCGTAATACAGAAACGAGAATATGCGGGCGCGGCGGGCGCCGATCGCATATTAGCTCTGTGAATAAAATCGCGTGCCCATTGCTCAAGGAGCGTCGCAATTAGTGCACAGGTGAGACTGAATCCGAGGCTGATGAACCAGAGAGTGTTGCAGACGATGGAACTTGCCGACGGAGTGAAAGGCGCCGGGGCTACAATAGGGACTGTGGTGCCATTAGCCGAAGCGGCGAGCTGGTGTAAAATCTGTGTGAGCAGTACAACAGTAGTACTGCCCGGGTCGGGGACAAGTGTCCGGTAGCTTTCGATCAAGAAAGCGGTCAAGCTAGCAGAAAAGAGGCCGGCCTGCAACAAAAAAAAGTGTTAGTCAAATGTCTGGTTGAAAATCTGAAGCCGCACGAATATTAACATGCCCTCCATGTCGCTTCTCCAGCTCTCCACCAATGCCTTGTCATATTTCTCCGCCTCCGACACGTACACTGCCCAAAGCTTGGCGGCGGCCGCCTCATCAGCGGGGCTATCTGCGTCTGTGTAAGAGAGAGCGTCGTATCCCGTCACTGTGCCGAATACCTTCCTCCGCCGACCAGTCGTTCATTGTTGTGGCTACTGCTAGTGGGAAGGAACTGTGGTACGGCGCACGTGATCCGATCTGCCACTTCGCTAATGGCAGCTCTGACAGTTGATTTCGAGTCATGGCACTGCGGGAACTTCCGAACATTGTTTCGTGGCTGCAGTGTTGCACTTGTGTATGTTCAACACTAGCAGGGATAGTACTGTTCAGTAAGCCGAAATCAGCTGGTTGACGTTTGCGGCGGCATTGAAATGTGGCAGGAAATTTTCAGAAATATGCCCGGATTCAGCTCCCATGCCAAGCTCGGCCCATGATAAATCCTTGGCTGATTCTGCCAAATTGGGATGCGGTGAGCAAGACAAGTACTCAGTAAGTCCATTACAACGAACGAAGTGGACGAGGATGTCGCTAGGGGTTCAATGAACGGTTCCACAAACTTCATGTAGGCGAAGGACAAATTTTAAGCTGCATTTTGCACAAATGATCTGTCATTCTGCCGAAGTATGTTGGCCGATACAAAAACCTCCCTGATTCACGAGTTGTTCGCGAGCTTAGTCAAAGCAGCCTCCGAGGCAAAAAGCAGGACATGAGCCTTTAGCTTTAAATGCAAATCTGATCTAGTTCAAGTTGAAAATTGTGAGAGATTTGGAGGATCAGATGGTTTTAAATATCTGGTTGAAGTTGGGTTGATCATGAATCATTTCGCACCATGTTTGTCCAAACTTCGTTCCAACTGGTATTGATTGTGAAACGGGAAGAATCAGCTTGAACCTTGTGTTGGGACAAGTATTCCGTCTTGCCGAATTTGTGTCATCCGGCTGCCGTAACGGCCCGCCGCGTCATTCCGGTTACGCGCCATTACTGTAGTATTTAAATCACTTCTCCCAAGCTGTGACCTGTGACCGCAAGATTCGAACTTCGGGTTTCGAAAATGTGGTGATCTGGCCGTGACAACCAAAAAAACTTCGAAAATTGGTTGGAAATTGGTGGAACAGCTCTGAGACCTTCAGAAATTAGCAAAAAAGCACCTCCAGCCATAAGGCATTGCAGGTGACAGAGGAACTGAGGTTCAGCAGATGGGCAAGCAAATGTGCTGTGCCAACGTTAGGAACACAGATTTTGGGAGACACTAATGAGAAAGGTGAGGATCTGGAGCTACCAGGACTCCAGAGTCAAGTAGAGCTCACCTTTGTGTTCATTAACTTTCTATTGCGACAAACTAGGGGGTGTGATGCCAGTGAAAGACAGTGTGGTGGACAGGAAACACGCCCGTATGCGCTGCGCATGCGAAAAATGGGGGTTTTCAAGCCTTTTTCGCCGATTTTGTTACTGGTTTGCACCTTCGAAAATCCCCTCGGTGACCCGTGACAGGTTCGAAGATTTTCGAAAATTTTCGGCCCTGTGATGCGTGACATTCGAAGTGATTTAAATACTACAGTATGATCCTTTTCCACTCACTTCAACGTTGAACGGCATAGACTCAATGACTTGTTGGTGACTTGTCCCGCAGGATACTTTGTTTTTAACGAACAAAAGAACCACCAAGGACGGCTCGACTCGCGTCTGTATTAATTCGTTCGCAATTAAATCACGGCCATGAACGCGCGTATTTCTCGCGCGTATTTCTTCGGCAACCATCCACGTCAGCCCTATCCGGCTTGCTGCGTCTGCAGGATAAAAGCCGTCTCAAATGAGCGGCCATCTAAAAAAATCGCACCACAGCCTCCCACCCCGCCCTCAACTTTCCACACCAACGACAATGGCAAGCGTAGTTGCACACATATGCCCGCCCAGTTTCCTGCCCGAGCGCGATATGCCGGACCTATCTGGTAAGGTACGTATCAGCCAGACCTTCTCATCGAGTCCACGCACGGTAAGATTGACTCAAATATCCCCAGATCGCGCTAGTAACTGGCGGGAACACCGGCATAGGATACCACACCGTCAAGCAGCTGCTGCTGAAGAACGCGAAAGTGTACCTGGCTGCGCGATCCCCAGAAAAGGCTGCCGCAGCTATTAAGAGCCTCACGGAGGAGACGAACAAGACGGCTATTTTCATCGAGCTTGACCTTGCGGATTTGCCGAGTGTCCGTAGGGGCGCGGAGGCGTTCTTGGCGCAGGAATCGAGGCTTGATCTCCTGTTCAACAACGGGTGCGTACATTTTATTTCCTCGCTTGCCTTTTAGACGGGAGCTGACGCTGCTGCTTTGGTTTAAAGCGGTGTGATGAATTGCCCAACAGACATGCTCACGGCGCAGAACCATGACCTCCGTACGCACGATTCCTGTTGAAATGAATTACGGAGCGAATCAATTATTTTGCAGAATTTGGCACGAACGTCATCGGCCACTTCTTCTTCACAGAACTTCTTGTACGCGGCTGCATGCCATTATCCTGCTGAAACATACTTACCAACCCCCTTGTCAGCTGCCCGCGCTCACCGAGTCACACCGCGAAACCAACGTCCGTGCGCGTGTCATCAACACGACCTCAATTGGGCACCAGCTCTCGCCGGGTCGCGGCATCGAGTTCGTTAGCCTCAAGGGCGGACCTGAGCGCGACGCGTGGATCAAGCAGGCGGGCAGTACCCTAGGACCCTGGTGCCCGCGCCTCCTCCCAAGTCCCAATATCAATTGAACTTACATCCGTCCAGGAGATTGTACGGCGAAAGCAAGCTCGGCAACATCTTTGTCTCCAACTACCTCTCGAGGATGCACGGGGACGAGCTCGTTTCGTGCGCGGTGCATCCAGGGGGCATTAAAACTGAGTTGGGGCGGTGCGTCTCCGTCGCGCGTGCACTTGCCGGCTGATCGCTGAATGACTTTCCCTATGGATGCAGGCACAGCGGCAATTTCCTGCAAGTCGCCGCAAACGTTTTTGCTTTTCCCGCACCGTACGTGCCCTTTCTCGTTGCAAGAGCCACGCAGCGATTAATTGGCTCCTCCCGGTGTAGAATGGGCGCATTCACGCAGCTTTGGGGCGCGACGATGGTGTCGCCGGAGGAGATCAACGGCCAGGTGCGTCTGGGTGGTCGTACACTTGCCTTCCGGGGACAGCCCATTCATTTATTCATTTGTCTGCAGTACTTGATCCCGTGGGGCAAGATCGGCAAGGCGGATGTGCGTGCGGCGGATAGGGAGCTGGAGGACGAGGTAATTGCGTATCTCAAGGAGCAGATCAAAAACTTTTAAAGGGTGGAGGAATAGTAACTGTATTATGTATGCCTTCCATTAGAAGTCCAGAGTCTGAAAATGCTGAAAGAATCACTTGGAAGGTGCAAGTTATGTTTAATCCATATTCTGCCGCGGAAAAGAGGTACTCGTGTACGTGATACTTCAATGGCGAGTTTGACACAGTGGGGGTTTTTGAGGCCACTTTGCTCGATACCCAACAGGCGAGAAAAAGAATTCCCTGCCGTCATCCCGCCTTCAAGTTCCACTCGGCTCCGAAAAATACGTGACTCTGATCACGATCCGCAATGCATTTAAGCCGATCTTATCTTGTCTCATCTCACCTTCTCGCCCCTCGCTTGAGTTCACCAATGTCTTCTCCACGCTGCCGCCTCCGTGAATTGCTCCCAGACCTCTATCTCGGACGATTTCCGCCAGGACCCAAAAACTCACTTACCGATGTCGCCGGTGTCCTCGCCCACACCGAATCCATCATCGAGCCCCCGAGTGCCACACACGGCCCAATCAACACGGGCGTGACCACAATCCTCCCGCGCGCCGACTTCTTCCACCAAGCCTGCTACGCGGGGATGTTCCGCCTCAACGGCTCCGGCGAATTCACCGGATCGCACTGGATCGCCGAGACAGGCCTTCTGCACTCTCCCATCGTGCTAACAAACTCGTTCTCCGTCGGGGCCGCGTACCAGGGGATCTACGAGTACTGCATCCCGCGGCACCGCAACGCGCAGGGCGAGGTCGACTGGTTCCTCCTCCCCGTGGTCGGCGAGACGTTCGACGGGACGATGAACGACATCTCGGCACTCAAGGTGCAGCCCGCGCATGTGGTGCGTGGGATCGAGCGCGCGAGTGCGCACGCTGTGCCGGAGGGGAACACGGGCGGCGGGACGGGGATGCTGTGTCACGGGCATAAAGGTGGGACTGGGAGCGCGAGCCGCATGGTTCCCGCGGACCCGGAGGCCGACAAGGCAAACTACACCGTCGGCGCACTCGTTCAGGCGAACTATGGGCGCATGCGCGACCTTCGCATCGGCGGTGCGCCGATCGGGCGGCTGCTTGAGGAGGGCGCGCTGAAGGCTGCGGAGGAGAATCCCGGGGACGCTGCTCTCGCTGCGCGTGTTGAGACGATGGAGCAGATCGAGGCGAAAAAGGACAAGAAGGACGGGAGCATCATCATCGTGCTCGCGACAGATGCGCCGCTGCACCCGCTCCAGCTCCAGCGCCTTGCTACGCGCGCGACAATGGGGCTTGCGCGCGTGGGAGGGAACGCGCACAACCCGTCGGGAGATATTTTTCTCGCGTTCAGCACCGCGAACGAGATTCCAGTGCAGGCGGCGACGGATCCGTGGAAACCGAAACCTCTGAGTGTGCAGGTACGCCTTGGATTTGACTTTCGCGCGGAATTGTCTTGACTTGCGACATTTTTTTTAGGTACTAGACGACCACACGATAAACGGCCTTTTCGAAGCAACGGCGGATGCGGTGGAAGAGGCGATTTTGAATGCGTTGTGCATGGCAGAATCGATGGAAGGTGTGGGCGGGATCAAAGTCGATGCGTTGCCCTTGGAAAAGGTGAAGGAGTTGATTAAGAAGTACTTGTAGATGGATTTCATCCGTTACGGCTAAGAAAGAAAATGACCTGTGCTCCAGAACGAGTGATATGTGCCGCGACACCGATTACTGCGATGAGAGGCAAGACAAGGCGTACGCACACAAGGGCGGGGCTGGAGGACGCCAAATACAGGGTGTGAGATGAGGTTGCAAGAACCGAAGAGACACGTACACGACGAGCACTTGCTTGAGGGTCTCCCTCCGCATGGTCCATATCAAGAGCGCCGACCCACCTGCGGCTGGAGCAAGCATTATTTATATCGTTAATTAATCGGTGGCGGGTGCGAGTGGGTGAGGTGACAACAAACATACCGAACACGAACACAAACCACACGACCCCATCCCGGAGGAAGAGCCTCCAGACAGGCATCGCACGGTGGTCGGCGCTGTAGAGCGTGCGGATGCATTTGTACAACGTCATCGCGAACATTATGAATGTCTGTAATAATGTGCGAGATCAGGGAAGCCGCTTGTGAGGTTCTTGGCGAGACCCACGACAATGAGGGGCGCAGCGGCATAGAGGTTGAGGAACCTCGGTACATCTAAGCTATCATTAACCGCCTCTTATCCCCGAGCGTGGGTATTGCACGCACTGTAGACGTAACAGCCCTTGATAATTGATCTGCGTGCGTACGTTAGGTGGTTGTTCAGGACGGAAGAATCGGGTCGTTTTGTACCCGAGATGGATGTAATCTAGGGACAAGTTAGCTATCGCATCGGAGATAAAACAGAGACCAACCTCTCATTTGACGATACGCGAACATGTCCACGATTATCCTGTTCTCGTTAAGATCAGAACAGCCACAGAATTCAGAAGCACTTACATGACAATGACCTCAGCTATGTAGGCAATGAGAATAGGCAAAAACACTAGAGAAAGGGCAGTACTCACACATTCCGAGGAATGCAAAGAAAAACATCATCCACCGCGGACGCCCGTACAAAATCCACATTCTAGTAAAGTTCGCTCAATTTACGATTGCAAGATATAGAGGTAGGAGGACCTGAGCATTAGCACGAAATCCACCGTCGCTATCAACACGGTCGAGGAGGAGCCCTGGAGCTTGGCAGATATCAGCCTTGCTTACCACTGTCTGCAGAAGGGCTCGACTCACTTGGAGCCAACCGAGGCAACTTTCAATAGCGGCGTTATGTAAGTGCGGGGGGAAGGAATTGAAAACATACGACTAGGATAGAGGAGTCGGCGGCTGCGATAGACGAAGTTGCAGGACACTCACCTGCGACGAGGTGATATCCCGGACAATAACTGCAATATATATTTGTGAAAAGCAACTTGTGATGGATGTTATGGCCTACCACTGGCGTTCAATCTGCGCAAGAAAGCGGTTAAGTTGGTGGCTGGTGTCAGGTTAGTGTGCTCACCCGATTACGACAACACTAAAATAGCGATTCCAAAGCTAGAAAATACGCTGTCACTGGAGGAGACAAACCCAGGGAGCATAATTGTAACGCACGTAGATTATTTTGGCGATACCCCACCGACTCTTCCACATGAGCTCCACCTAAAAATCCTCAATTAGAGCGATATCCGGCTTTTTAAAAGTGCGGAGAGACGAACCTCTTCAGGGATGCATAAAAAATAATCATATCTGGAAACAAGGTTAGATGTGGTTCATACGAGGGGCGGAAAAGAAATCTCTACAAGAGTACGCATAGTGCGGCAACTACGCAGAATGCAGTAAGTACCCGAGCCATAGCCCGACCGAGAGTAAAGTACGCACCCGCAAGATATCCCGTGAGCCTCGAATCTGCTACCAGCTGCAACAAGGTCTAAACAGGGATCGAGTACCTATGGCTTGTCAGCAATGCACCTCAGCGGCAGAGAGCCTCTCACATTGGATCGAGTGCATGAGCTCCACGCGCCCCGCAAAAGAGCCTGTGTCGGGTACATAACCGCGAGGGTGGCCGGTCGCCTTCGTGTGCTCTGCAATGTCTAACAATGATGCTGGACGCACTGGCCCCCGTCGAGCCAAAGAGGGTCATGGGTTTGCAGATATAGGTATGAAGTCCGCGACTCTTGTATGGCGTACAGAGTCCCTGACAGGTGTATGGATGGGAGTGGAATCTGTAGGGTCGTGAGCACTAGCAAGCGCGGTGAAGGGGCAAGCAGCTCACAGCAGCGTGAATGACGAGCAACTTGTACATCCCTTCTCATTCTGAACCTAGGGTTCGCCCAGCGTCGCGCCGTGGAGTCGCGCGACAACTGGAAGGGATCTACAGGACGTCGGAATTAGCCCAGTATGAAGGGACAAGGGCCAGTGTCGTGAACTTCTACCCGTCTTTGCTTGTTGTTCCGTGCTTGCCCACGCCGCTGGCAGGGATGAAAGGAGCGCCCTTACACAGAAGTCCAGGCATCACGTCCTGAGATTTGAAAGGTAACGTCAGCCAGCCGCCCAAAGAGGAGAATCACGGTGGAAGGTTGCACATACTAGTCCATTACGCGTCCAGTGTCTGTAGTCGAGCTCTTCTCAAAGCGAAGCAATACCATATCCACCAGTCCATGTCGACCTCACTGAGTTCTAGCGGGGTCCCGGCTCGGGGATAAGCCAATGGTGAGCAGTGATAACGTCCGTTGACAGAGTCAATTGACACTGACAGTAATTTCGGAACGCCGGAAAACCAAACGATTTCATTCTCTTGCACGGGCCCGGCATTCGTTTAGAAGAATAGGCTAGTCCGAGTACAGAGCCAGGGCAATCCTCAAGAGGGAGGCCACAAGAGGAAGACAAATTCACATGGAAGTTGAAGAGAGAAGAGGATTTGTATATATTTGCGTGTGTGAAGCAATAGCTTCAGCGACCAAACAGACTTCCCTTCTCCGAGCTTTATCCTTCCCCGCACGATGAGTGCTTGTCGGCTGAGGGATGGGCTCTCTGCTTCAGGGCTCGTGTTTATCTGACCTCCCTTATCCCATCCTTTCTGATCCCAACTCGCTTCGGGGAGTATCGAGGATTCGAGGCACTGGAGGACTAGCTAGATGTGCTACGCTGGTAGTCTTCACTCTTGCTCCAATATTTCCGAGTCTCAAAGGACCGCGCAACACTGATTTAAAATCGAAACACTTCAACTCACCCGTCAAGAACGTCAACTGCTTGGCAATTTCCGGCGGGTTTCATAGTCCACCGCCTTTGGCATTTCATTTCCAGTGCAAGCAGGCACCTGTTTTCACATCCTTATTTTCTACATCCACGAAATACGACGCGTCTGCCCTCAACGGGTCGGCCCTTCCCGGATTGGCCCTAGCTCTCTTTGTCCTCAATCTCACTTTGGACGGAAATCGCCAAGGAATTGCTAAATATACTCCTGTTGATGCCTTCCCTTCGCGTTTCACGGCCCAACTTTACGTGAACTCGTGGTAAAGTAAAATTTATCCATTCCGGCGCAACCGCTCCGGCCCATCCACTGAAGGGGAAATGAAGACCTTATAAGACTAAAATTATGTATCGCTCTGTCGGCGTTCCCACTATGGATAGGTCTATCTTTCTCGCGCTCGCGCCGCTAGCTCTCTGCGCAGCTTTGCTACTGAAGAAGATTGGGAGTCGTGAAGCTGGCTTACCGCCTGGGCCGCCCACTATCCCCCTTCTCGGGAATCTACACATCTTTCCAACGGAATTCGCACATTACAAGTTTGTACTGTAAAAACCCTCCATAAAAATTGGCGATAACATGTCTCATAACTTTAGATTTACCGAATGGGCCCAAGAATATGGCGGCATATATTCGGTGAGCACTCTCATTCCTGCCAATCTATAGACTTGATATTTGAACCCACCTATGCCTCGTCACTCAGCTGAAGGTGGGGCCGAATACAGCGATTGTCCTCACAGATGCAGCGGCAGTCAAAGAGTTGCTGGACCGGCGGAGCGCGACTACGGCGGACAGGCCTTCTCTTCATATTCCCTACATGGTAACGGGGGGGTTGCACATGGTGTTTGCGCAGGGCAGTGCGTCCATTTTTCACTCAATCGATATCAGGGGACTTAAACTAAAGCAGCTTCGTCTACGTGGAAGACCCAACGCAGAGCTGCTGCAACTATACTAACATCTCAAGCCACCGCTCGCCATTTGCCCATTCAACGCGCTGAAGCCACACAGCTGCTCCACGATATTCTCCATTCCCCAGAGGCAAGTCCTTTTGGAAAAGTGCGCGCTTTCTTCTCACAAGTTGTAATGTTATCCCTAGTCTTTCTTCACCGACATTCGACGCTATTCGATTTCGGTCATTCTTTCAGTACTCTATGGAAGGCGTGTTCCACGATACGACGCACCAGAAATCACTCGTTTCTTCGAGGTTGTGCGCCAGTGGAACGTCCTTGTCGAGCCAGGTGCTGGACCCCCTGTCGACATCCTCCCTCTTCTCAAATTCGTGCCCGAGCGCTGGGCAAAGTGGAGGCGCGACTGCAATCGGGTCAGAGGCCTGCAGCGCGCGCAGTACTTCGGGCTGTTGGAGGAAACGCGGAAGAGAGTTCGGCAGGGAGACGAAAACGGGAGCTACATGGAGGAGGTTTTGACGCGCAAGAATGAGTGGGGGATGGACGACGAGATGGCTGCGTTGAGTTTCCAAACATACGTACTTCTGGAGGTGCAGACGAAACTGACATTGGTGTTCAGATATTTTGGAGGTGCACTCCTGGAGACTGGATCGGACACAACCTCGACCTTTCTGCAATCTTTGGTCCTGGCGCTAGTCGCCTACCCCGATGCCCAGAAGAAAGCACACGAAGAAATCGATCGCATAGTCGGGGAGCACCGCATGCCCACTCTGGATGATCTAGAACATATGCCTTATGTTCGTGCTATTATTCTTGAGGTGGGTGGAACCTTCTGGTTACTCGTTTAATACGTGTTAATGTCTGTTATTATCTGTAGACCCATCGATTCCGGCCCATGGCCCCACTCGCCATACCCCATGCAACGACAACCGCGGAGGAGGTACGACAGTTTATATGAAGGCTTCTGGGCCTGGACGCTTACTGTCTGTATCAAGTACAAAGGCTACATCATTCCGAAAGGTGCCATTATATTCGCCAACGTGTGTGAGTTCGGATTAAATTCAACCATGCTTCCCCCCCTTTATCCATTTCCGTTCCAGGGGGAATCTTCCACGACGCAGGCAAGTCCACACTCAAACTAAGATTTTTCCCATACTAATATTTCCTTCTAGCTCTTTACGACGACCCTGAAAATTTTGTTCCGGACCGATATCTGCTTACAGAGAATGGCACGAAGCTCGGTGTTGACGGCAGTGCCCTGCGGCACACCTATGCTTTTGGTTTCGGCCGCGTGAGTGCTCGTCCAGTGTCTGAGACTCGCCTTTTAATTATAACACGATGACGACGCAGAGACTCTGCCCAGGTCTCCATCTCGCTCAAAACTCTATAGTATGCGTTTTCATGCCATTCATCCGTGGCCAAGCCCACTGACAATTATTTTTCAGAATCTGAACACAATGAACCTCCTGTGGGCATTCGATTTTAAACCCGCCCTCGACGCGAACGGGAATCCCGTTGCGCCGGACATTTGGGCATATAACAAGGTCGAGATGAACCGTAATTTATTTTACATGCCAATGCTAATTCTCTTGCTCAGGGAGCCGCCACGATACCGAAACCTTTCAAGTGCCTGATCACGCCTCGCACCTCAGAAAGGGCCAGGATCATCGAGAGCGAGTTCCTTGAAGCGGCGGGTACTTTTTCAGAATTCGAGATGGGGCTCAGTGCGGAAGATAGAGCATTTGTTGCGAAATCGCGGGTATACGGCGACTAGATGATACCGTGAACGTTAAGAGCCAGATCTTGACTCTAGCACTGTAAAGTCTGCCCAAAGCAATTGAAAGCAAATGACCAGATTATGGTCTCCACGACAGCCAGTCCGTTTGAGGGCCCCAGTGAATCACCGGCACCGGTGCGGAGACAGGCTTGCTCCGAACCTAGCTCTAAGACTGCAAATTTAATCGGACCAAGAAAAAATCGTGAGCCCTTGGCGCCTCCGGGTTCCCAAGGCGCTGATCAAATTCTCAGAACATGAACGACCGATAAAATAGACCTCACCGCACCATATCGGATAGACCCTCAACAATAATAGCATTATATGAGACTATCGAGATCGGAATTAGCATCAGCGTTTGCTAGCTGCGAGTCCCAATTGAAAGATTGGGCACTGTCTGCATAGTCGCCACTCTTAGATATCCGCGCAAAGTAGATGTAAATGAAAAAATTGGTGGCCGGGCGGTATCATGAGGAGTCATCTCTCCGGTGCTCCCATACTGCTGCAAGGATCAAAAAAGTCTTCATCGCAACCCATATGCCCTCGGGTGGGTTTGAAGCACCGCTTTTCTCACTGGTTGTGGGATGGTTTGCGTACAGGCCGAGAATGAGCTTCTTTATTCCACGAGGGCTTGCCAGGTTTTACAGTGGGCAAATCGGGGAGACAAATTCAAGGATACAAGCCTCTCCAACAAAAAGCCGTTTAGTTCTCGGTTGCGTGAGGATTCGGTAGCCAAGTAAAGAGAGAAAAAAATACGAGGCGATCAAATAGAAAATAGATAACAACCGTTCCGATTTATGCAGAATCATGCATCGTTTGCCTTGAGTTTTTGACCCAGAAATGAGGAGTAACATCATCGTGCTGCGGAAAAAACAATGATGCCACCGAAACCTCATGCCCGCGGGTGGGTCTGAACCACCGCTTCTCCAATTCTCCCAGATGGATCCTTTACATCGGTCGATTGGTGAGGAGCACTTAACAAGGACTTGCAGGGCAATTCAAGTATGAGATTACGCTGCAATTCACAGCGGCGCGAAATCTTTTTTTTTTTTTTTTTTTTTGGTGGAGCGGTTTGAGTGGTCAGCGAGTCGACATAAGTCGTCTCAGCGTCACCCGCTTAGTAAAGGTATCCGGGGGAAATCTAGAAACCCCGGAAATTGAAGTTCACCGCTGAGGAAATGCCTTACGCACGGAGTGTGGGACTCCTGACTAAGCCGGCGCAGCCTCCGCGATCACCCCCATACTTACCTCTCGCCTCCTACCCCATGCTGCCTCTTCGGCTGGATACCCACTAAAACCCCAGCACCTCCCGACCAATCGTCTGGGAGCTTGTCCTCTTCGTGTAGGACTCCTGTCCACGTTCGCAGGACGGTCTTGGCCGGTAGTGCTTTCTTTTCGTACTTGTACCGGTTAGTCTTTTCGCAGTCCTCTTGGATCTTACGATTTATAGCAGCTACCCATCTATTGTGGATTTCAATCTCTGTTGGATGCTCACCATTATGTTGCAGCAGCCTCTCGCATCGCAGGAGCCATATCAGACGGGCCGACTCAGACATCAAGATTCTGTACAGTCTACTGTCACCCGCTTTTGCCTTGCCATCCCCTCCTTTGAAGGCTGCTAGCCCAGCTGTTATAATCGCTCCAATGCCTGGCCATGGCCACTCTGAGTTCCTTTTCTTCCAGAGTTCTTCTGCTAGTGCCCAGACTTCGCGTTGCCCTGGGATCTCGCACTCTGATAGTATGTGTTCCATCGTTTCTGTCTTACTGCAGTGCTGGCACTCACCCCAGGCCTGTTTTTCTGGGTCTGTTGATTCTCTTTGCCAGTGCGTCCCTACCATGTAGGCGTCGTGTGTGGTCATCCACAGGAAATATTGGGCTTCCCTTGAGATGTCTTTGCTGCGTAGCGACTTCCAAATTTTGTCTTCAGTAGGTATGAATCCAAAGTTGTCTTCGCATTCGGCCTTTGCCCGTTCAATATTGGCTTTGGTCCTTTCTCTCTTTTTATTTTTATTTTTATTCCTCTCGCGTACGGCTCTATAGGCGAGTGATTGGGTCATCACAGCAAGTTTTGCACCTGTTAGTCTCAGGGATGGTGGAATGACAATGGGTACATCATCCTCGATGTCCTTTTTTGCCCCTTCGTCCGCCTTCTCGTCGGCCCCTTCATTCCGGTAGTGGCCGTTATGGCCCTTAACCCATTTTACTTTGGTTTCCCTCTTTTTCTGGCGCAGGGTTGCTATGGTGGCTTGGTGCAGTTTTTTATTTGCTACCCCGATGTATCCTTGATCCTCATGCTTTTTTCTGCTTTTTGTCACCGCGTTTATGACGTACTTTGAATCGGTTTCAATTCGCAGCTTGACGTTCTCTCCCGACTTGCGGATCACTTCTTTAACGGCCACCATTTTGGCTGTCTGGTTCGACTGCTCGAGCGTGCTCGGCAGTCGTATGGCCTCATTTCTGCCGTCGTTGTCCTCATAGAATATGCCTGCACCTGCAGCCGCATTGTCTTGTCCATTATTGAAGCATGATCCGTCTGTTGCTACAGTCTCCTCCATCGCAAAAGTGAGGTCTGGTCTCAGGTCTGGGATGTCACTTGTCACCTCTCCCTCCGTAAATATACGGAATACATCTGCCAACTGTCCAGATATTGTCACGCTCCTGTCAAAGGTGATCCACCCATCTTCATCAGCTTCTACTTCTTCCCGAGATTCATAGTCCTCTGGTTGTGCTCGCCGGGGGTCCCATTTGAGCGGGAGTTCATTAAGGAGTTCCCGGGCTCTTTTATAGCAATCATGTGGGTGCTCGCATCCCTTGTTTTCCTTCATATTCTCACAGTTATCACATCCACAGTCATTTGTAGGCTGGTGCGCATGGACTGCAAGGCCGTGGGCCATGTCTTCTGCGTCGCCAACGGTGAGAACCTCATGTTTCCCTCGGAGACATTTACTTGCTTTAGAATTATTTAGAAGTCTTATCCTGGGGTTTGCTTCGCTGTGGTACCAGATCGGCATCTGTCTGAGGATATCTCTGGAAAAAGCGAGACCTTCCGGTCGTACTTGGAATGTTTTTGCCGTATCCAAGAGACTCTTCATTTCAGGTTTGATTTTAATCTTCCTTCCACAGGCCGTTTTGTAGGACTGCAGGAATGGGTTTATGCGGACTTTGGGATCACTCTTCTCATCGTTTGGCACCTTGTGGGCAAATATCGCGTCGGCAAAATAGCCCCACAGGGCTCGGTCGGGCCCGAGGTTCAAATATTCCTTCAACCACATTATATCTATCGCCTGATTCCTTGCTTCCAGATCCAGAAGGTCACGACCTCCCTCTTCTACAGGAGCCTGAAGCGTAGCTTCTGCAACCGGACTCCTATTTTTGTCGTCTCCCCACATATATTTCCGTATTCTCTTTGTGAGCCTCTTTTCCACATTTTTTGGCATCCGCTGTACTTGTGTCAGGTACTGGATCATTCCGCCCACTACCATTTGGACTATGTGTTTCCGGCCTTTGATGGTTGGATTGCTGTGATTCCAATTTTCCAGCGCGGCATCTATCTTTTCAAGGACAGGTGCCCACGGCTGTGCCGCATCTGCCTCATTCCCGAACCAGGCCCCCAGGATTCTCACTGAATCGCCCTCGTCCACCACATGCATATGGCGTGGGATTTCGTCTTGATCTTCTGCTGTTTTCCTCGTTGTCGTGACTCTGACACGGTATGCCTTTCCTCCGATCGGAATTATCTCCGTCTTTGCTATATTGAACTTGGCTTTTGCTGCAATGCACCAGTCATCCAAGAGGGTCTGCAGGGTCTCAATGCTGTCGTCTGCTGCCAGGAAGGTTGTGGTGTCGTCTGCAAAGAGGTTAGCCACCAGTTTTTCGTCTGTCCCAGGAATCTCATATCCTTGGAGGGTCGAGTTCCTCAGGGATGCGGCGAGGGGTTCAATTGCTAAGTCAAAGAGAATACATGACATTGGGTCGCCTTGTCGTACCCCTCTCGTTATTTTGAAGCGTGAGCTCATGTGCCCGTTTATTGCAACACACGTTTCCGCTGTCTTATACAGGCTCTTCACAGTATTGACAAATTCAATAGGGATGTTAAAAGTCTCGAGGGTCTTCCACAGATAGTCGTGGGCGATCTTATCGTATGCCTTTTCTTGGTCCAATGCCACAATTAACCCATTTGTTTCGGTTGCCTCTGCGTAGTCCATTATCATGCGTACGAGCATGGTCTGGTCTGTGATTTTCCGTCCTGGTATGAAGCCTGCCTGGTTTTTGTGTATCAAGGTAGGTGCTACCATTGCCAGTTTCATAGCTAATGCCTTTGTCATTATCTTGTAGTCTGTGTTCAACAGAGTAATTGGTCTGTAATTTGCGATTTCATTACGGTCATTCTTTTTATAGATAGGGCACATCCATCCCTCCGAGAAGTTTGTACTCGGTGCCACCCCGAAAGTTTCTATGTCGTTGAAGGCCTTCGTCATTAGGCCAATCAGATTGAAGGCTGTTCTCTCACAGCGTACATCTTCGATGTACCTTGCGTGAATGGTTTTCCATAACTCATATGTCGCACCATCCAGCCCTGCAGCCCGATTATTCTTGGATTGTTTCAGAGCCTCGACAACATCCTTTTCAAGAAGTTGTTTTCGCATCGCCTCATATTGTTCGTCTGTTGTCTCTGTGTTTACATTCCCGAGCACCTGTTCAATTTTCCCATCTCTGATTTCTTCAGCGGGGGGTTCTCGTCGTTTTGCAGATTTTCGTGGTAGTCCCGGGCCATTTCAGCCATTTTCTGCGAGTCCTTCTCGTACTGAGCTGGAGTATTGGGGTCATCTCCTGGTTTTGCCGGCTTACGGAGTGCGTACATCATGTCCCTCGGCTTTGCCACTTTATTCGACTGACACCAATGCCGGCAGATAGTCTCTCCCTCAATCCTGTTCCGCATCATGGTTCCCTGTCTGGCCTTCTGGTGTCGTTCTCGTTCCAGGTTAGTAATTTTTTTATCGATTTCGGCTGCTGCTTTGGTCTTTACATCCTCAGTGACCTTCTCGTCATTGGTGATTCTGTCTAGGGCTGCCTCTAGGTTTCTCTTCTTGAGGACGATCTTAGGTACTGCCAGCTTCTCCCGATTTCGTGCTACGTCAAGCACATCTCGTTTGAAGCTAGCATAGATGGTCTGTATGTTATGTTCCTCTGTTCGTTGTCCTATCGTGTCCATTTGACTTTGTGCATCCAGGCCGCGTTTCTTGATGAACTCCGCTAGTACCTTGTCTTTGATAATGTGCTTGGCTATTGACCATCGGCCTTTCCCAACATCAGGTGCGTCCTCGCTCGCTACCTGCACAGACACAAGTTTATGGTCTGTTGGGACACCAACTGGCTCGATCTTCCATTCCCGCGCCGTTGCTAGCAGCCGCGGCGAGACATACAGTCTATCTATTCTCGACTGTGACCCCGTTCCTTCTTGGAGGAAGGAATATTTTTTAAGCGTTGGGTACGTGTCCCTCCAGCCATCTTTCAGATTTAAACTGTTCTTTAGGTTGTCCAATGCCTCCACTTGCGCATAGTGGTCTTCATGCATTGGTAGCCGATCTATAGTGTCCTCTACCATGTTAAAGTCGCCTCCCATTACATCCGGCTTCATTGCTTCGGGCTGAGCAGCAAAGTAATCCTCTAAGTCTTTCCAGAAGACAGCATTTTCTCCAGCCTCATTCGGGGCGTACACTCCTATCACATTTATCTTTTCTTCCCTATGCCAGTTCGTTTGGATATGGATCGCGCGTCCCGGTATAATCTCCGTTATTTTAACTCTATTGACGTTGGTTAACTGCCTGTTGAGAACTATCGCCACGCCGCCCTTGCCAGTGGGGTTCTGCGGGTCTTCCGAACGGTATACTTTCAGGGTTTTGCTGAAGAGCTTTCCTACTCTGTCGCATCTTTGTTCATCGAGATGTGCTTCTTGCACCAGGAGGATGCCAATTCTCTTCTCTCGCATCATCTGGTTAATTTCATTCCATTTGGGTTGAGGTGCGCCCGTTGCTTTCCATCCTTTAATGTTTAATGATGCGACCCGAATAGCCGCCTTGGTATTCTTTTTGGATCTCTTAGCCGCCACCCTTCGGTTTCTGCGGTTCGGCCTTCTTTCCATCATTGGCTCCTCGCCCTGATCGGGGTTTGGCTGTTGGCCCGCGTTTCTCCCACCCGCAAGCTGTTGTTGGGGGTTTGCTGGGTTTTCCCTTACGTTTTGACTGTTCCCTCGGTCGGGCTCCCTGCTTGGGTGTCCCTGCAGCTGGGTATTCCGCTGCCTCGCATTTTGCGAGCCTCCCGCTGACTGCGAGGTGTGCGCTGACTGCGCAGGGATCGGGTTCCGATTCCCTCTCACGGACTGTGAGTCTGTCGCTGACTGCGACTGGCCTTCTGACTGAGAGCCGTCTCTGTTTTGGTTTACAGGACTCCGGTGTCTGACTGACCCGGTTGCAGCGGGCCTCTGTTCCTCGCCCAGGGGACCCCTTGACATGGGGTCTCTCCCGAGCTCCCGTTGGCCGCGCGACGCGTGTCCGCCTCCGAAAACAGGAGCTCCATCATTGGGGGTGTAGCCAACGGTCGAGCCAGCACCCCCTCCGGAGCTACCTGCCCGCTGTATCCCGTTTGCCGTGTATTCCCATAATGCTTCAATGATGATGTTAGATGTGTAGTCGTTTGTTGCAAGTGAGGGCTACACCCGAGGCTTGCTAAGCCCCAGGGATCAACGCCATTGCTAGCAGCCCACGGCTTACTCCACGCATCCGTTTGGGCGAAGACGTATTTCCACCATGGTTCCCGGCGCTTGAGTCCGGGTGGGCCTGCCAACTCGACCATCGAGAGAATGCACACCTTCAACGTCCTGTCCGACCTACCTCCCAAGCTAAAAAAGACCGTCAGTAAGTTAGGTATCCAGTGCTGCGTTAACGCGCGAGAGGTCTAAACCTCCCGCGGACACGTTCCCGGCTTCCTCTCGCCCCAAAGCGAGGACTCTGACTGAGTTCTTTCCATCTTATTCTCATAGCACGCCATAAAATAGTAAGGAGTCACATTGTGAGCACGGCGTGGGTTTACGATTGTGCATTAAAAGTAGCTACGGCCTTGGCGCGGGCGTTCGACAACATTCCACCCATTGCGGGAGCGGGGGGCTTTATCCTTGCCCTTCCCTTTGCTGCTATTCCCTCCTCCCTTCTTTTTCTCGACGCGAGCGGCATGTCGCGCAGCGTTGTCGGGGACTTGGCCAAGCCACCCTGGGACTTTGGGGAGCGGGCAGCTATGCGCAGGATGCATTTGCGACTTGCACCCCGTGCAGTTCACCCATCGCTTGTCGATGAGGAGGGCATGGATGCCCGCAACACACCCCCCGGATATCCCTCGGATGTGCGCTAGCCACTGGCGATGCTGCGCGGGGTCGCTTGTTATCGGCTTCGCGGTGAGCTGAAAGCCAGGCGCGTGGTCCCCGGCTTGGTCGTCGGTCTCAACATAGGTGAGACTGAAAGACCTCGTGGCCTCCACAACGCGCTGGCGACCGGACCCCGGAATGCCGGCAGCACCCAGTACCCCATTGACGAAGTTGACAAAAGGGGTGTTGTGCCACAGGCGGCGCTTGATAGCGCCGAGAACCTTGGCTTTCGCGAGAGGGGTGTCGCGCACAGCGTCCCCCGAGATGGTCATGACGACCCACGATTCGATTTCTTTGTCGAAGCAGACAACGCTGAATGTGAGTTTGGCGTTGACGGAGAAGGTTTGATGCCATAGGAGGAATTTGGTGAGGTCCTCGTCGGCACCCTTCAGCAGCATAGGCCACGGGCCTTCGAAGTCGCGTTTCGGGTTATGTTTGGCTTTGGGTAGGGCGACTTCGATCGCGGACGTGTCGGCGGGGAGGGACTCGAGGAATTTAGCTACCTCCCTGTTGGCGTGAGGATTTTCTTTGTAGAATTTAGGGCCTGCATTCCACGGAAGGATGGCGAGGCAGTCTTCGTCGATCTGCTCGATCTGGTCCTCCGCCATGTTCTGCGTGAGTACCGAGTACGGGATGACGACACGGGGGAAGATACCGAGCGTGAAAGGGACTTTCAGCTGGTTGGCGTCCGGGAGTACACCTGGAACCTCCCCACGCTGCGACGTCTGCGTGTGAGGGTTTTCTTCCGCCTTGGTCGGGAGACCCGTCATGTCCTCCGGGTTGGGGAATGCGTACGGTGTGGTGTTCATGTTGTGAATCTGTGCCGGGGTGATGAGGGGAAGGGGCTTTTTTGGACGTGAGTCGGGATCGTCAATGGTTTCGGGGGTGGAAGATCGGCTGCGACTACGGTCGCGTTCAGATTCGTCTTCCTGGGTGCGTGGTACTGGTCCACCCGCGCCTCTAAGTCTCTTATTGGCGTGGCCGCTGGGCGGTGGGGTGTCCTGTTGTTCTGACAGCTTGGGATCTGTGTGTGTCGGTGGCAGAGTGCGGGTTGGAGGGCGTAGGCCTTATGAGAAGAGTTTGGGAGAGAGCGCGTCTTACGCGCCTTTTTAAGGTATCCCATCATCCCTTTGTGTCCAGCCTCATGCGCGTTTTTGCTTGGAGAGCTCTTTGTGCTCTTTGTGCATTTTTGTTGCTATATTTCCCGTTTGTTTCACTGCCACGGCGCCTCGGCTGAGTGTGGGTGGCTAGAGGTCAAATGGTGGTGGCAAGCCGTCGGGTCCCAGGGTCGTCGCCAGCGTATACGACGACAAGGATAGAGGTTTCGATCATCTGAATCGACTCCTGCGTGAAAGGCTGTGTTTGTCTCGTGACTCATTCCCTTTTGGAAGATTCGCTAGGCGGTTGCGCCACACATGGCGCGCTCGAATTCTCCATCGTCTGGGTCTCCCTCTGCTCACGCCTCTTGGGGACTCTAGTGTAGCTTGTAGAACACTGTATGTTCCTTTTGTAGCATTACAGGAGGTTTTTATAGACATTTTTCGTCTCTTCGACCACTGACAGGGTCGGGTGGGCGGCTTTGCCACCGCTCTCGCTGACTGCGGAGCAATTTCCTCTCTGGTTCCCAGGTAGAGGACGTCTGTTAGCTTCCCCCGGAGGGTACTAGTCTCTTGGGCCGCGGAGAGGCCAGACGCCGGATCACCATGATGGTGGTCCTGATCCAAGAGGCGGCGCGAAATCTTTGGAACAGACAAGATGGGAGAATGAGACGGTGCCGAAGTCGGATCATAAATCCGTTCCCATGAATAGGGGGGATCAGAGCGTCTCCACTTCTGCTAAAGTTCCAAGCCAGACAGCCATTTATTTACTTCCACAGTACACTTATCGGGCTCGCGATTTATTGTGTACAGCCATCGCAGAAAGCGCAGAGTTTTGACTGAATTGAATTTGCTTCCGTTGAACTGGCCCATCAGAGGGAGGAGGTTGAAAAGAGCCCTTTACTTGTGCACGCGGCAAAGGGATGCTCGAGGCTTGCGAACGGAAATCCCAGTATTACGAATCTCCGAGGTACAAAGTTAAGCTCCATCCTCGCCTTTACCCCAGTCTATCCATGGTTGAGAACCCACCGACAATAATCAAAGTATAACTGAACCGTGAGATCTGAGGCTGCTCTCAGTATCCTCAGGCTCTAACGCCGCAACTGAGAAATACCCTCTATTTCTATTTCTATGACTCAATAGTCCGCAGGACAATTCGCACCTACCGCAGTCCTTGTACCTGTTTCACCAGAGCTAATTTACATGGCCCCTTGATTCAGCAGCGGCGAACCGCGGTAACTTCGACCCTTTCGAACCAAATGGGTGACTCGGATTTCGGTTTCGACCACGGTTATCGAAGCGGCAATCAAAAAATCTTTGTCATCGCCGTGAGGACCGCGGAGAGGAATCGCCGTTGACTCGACCGACGCTTACCGACGCATTTTCCCTCCCCCCGCCACCTTCTTTCCCGACTACATTTAGTTCCACGGCCATGGCTCCCCGCGTTGGCCTAGAAGCTGGATGGGTCTGCTCGATTGAAACACACGACTGGCTGCTCACCTAGAAACGGTACAAAGATCCGAAGTCTGGCCTTCATGGCTGAGCTTTGGCTGGGCTTTTGGGGCTGAATATGGATCCAAATGGACGTCTGCAGCGAAGTGCGGCGGCGACTCTTGTGCGGACATCAAAAATAGACCCGCCTTGTGACTCGTCATGATTCACCCGCTGATGGCGCGGCGCGCGGCTTACGGCTCCTGTGGTCCCATTTGGGCGTCTTTTCCACGGCATAAAAACGTGGTAGTTGAACTATCCATTCAGCAGATCCCCGCACCGTCATTCCCCTTTACATTTTGCACTTCCCACTCCACGGCATGTTTCAGCCCTTCGAAAACGTCGCCCAATTCTACCCGGGCCTCATCCTGTGGTGCGACCCCGGTTCATACGACATGGAAGCGACGACGCTGCCCCCTGGCACGCCCTTTGACCGCAAGAAGACGCGCGAGCTGCGCCCGTGTTTAGTCGTCGCCGTCAATCAAACCACCCAGATGATTCAAGTGGCGCGTCTGTGCGCGACGGTGGTCAGTATCCCCCCTTCCCCTGCTAACTATCTTCTCTGTTGATCACGGTGAGATACCAGCCGACGGACGCGCGCCGGTGGGTGCGCGTCGACACCGCGCCGCCAATTACGTGGAAGCTCCCCGACGCGTGGATCTGGGTGGGCACACCCGCAACTGTCAAGATGGTGTTGCACAACACCAAGGCGATGCACCGTACGTCTCTGTCCCAACCGTTATCGGCGTCGGAGATTATAATAATAATAACTCCTCTCAGCACACAAGGACGTGTATTACACCACGTCCCCCGTCGCTGCGGCCAATCTGCAGAACTACTGGATCCACCGTCAGAATTATTTGAACCTGGGTACGATTCTCCATTTATATGTATTTCAACAAACGCTAACGCTTGTGAGCTGTTAGGTGCTAGCGGAAGCGCTGGCGTTACAAATACCTACAATACCAATATCTCACCGTATCACACCTCCCCTGCCCCTGGTAGTACATTATATTCTACGAGCAATCCAAATAACCCGATGCAGTCTGCGTTCAACCCCGGCAGCCCGCAAGCGAATTACAACCAGGGGTATTTCGGCTATCCCAACAGCAACCCCAGCATGAACCCCGGCATGAATCCTCACACTCACCCTTACGTTAATACCTCAAATATGATTCAGAACCAAGCGCAGTCGTCTTACATCCCTCTCGCCCCCCAACCGGGCGCCCTCCCCGCAGGCTTCACAGAGACGCACCCGAGTCGCCCGGGGTGGTGGCGTAACCCCGAGACGGGGGAGTTCTGGCATGCGGAGAGGGGGTTGTTGCCTCCGCCTGGAAGTAGGGGGTGAAACTTCCTTCGTCTGTATGGTTGTTGGCGACGTCATACGCCCGCTTCGTCGAGAGTTTGAGCTTGAACTCTGCCATGCACCCCACCGAGTTCGGATTGCCCGCTCTTTGATTTGATTCCTGGTTCCTCGTTCTTCTTTTTTTCTCGTCCTTCACTTGCCACACATTCTCACCTCTCCTCATTTCTTGCCGCCTGCGTGCGGTCTGTGTTGCAGATCTCCGCATCCCTTCGCCTCTTCATCTATAGATCTTCTTCCACTGTTGCTTTTTTGAATCCCGGATAATCGTAGCCTATAGTTATAGTTACTTATACCCCGTCCCCTTGCTCTGGTCGTACATGTATCCACCTCGCTATCGTAACAGATGTCGTATACACACCAAAATATATCGATTTTTCGGACAATGTGAGTAATGCAAATGCATGTGAAAGTTGGGGTATTTAAATTACGGACTTGTAGCACTGATAATGCCCAGGGATATAGTAGAGTGGAGCGAGGCTACAAAGGCAAGACTCAAGACTCAAGAACGCGCCGCACCCCCGCCTCCGGGACCGCCGCCTCCCATACCGCAATCATTTGCAGCCATACGCGGTCGCGCACCTCTTCGCCGTGCGGGGTGTCTAACCATTGTGCCGTCCTGGAGCATCAGAAATAAAAAGATATTGACGGTTAGAATACGTCGAATTAAATAGAATAGAATAAAAGCAGGCCAGAAAAGGACAGGCATCGGGAAAGGGGAAACGGAAAGGAAATGTAATGAAACGGAAAGGGAAAGCGGCATGTGAAACAGGGGAGGGGAGAAGGACGCACCCCTGCATCCTTGTACGCGAGATATACGCACCGCGCGGCGTATCTGCGAGGAGGCCGTAGAGGATGTTCTGTGCGCCCTTTGAGGCGGGCCAGGCAAGGAGGTGGATGAGGGCGCTGCAAGATATATGGGCTTAGCGCTTATGATTGAATTACTCGCAGGAATGAGACACACCGAGCGATGAGCGGCAGTTTTGCGTCGCGCGGCAGATCGGAGTGGTTCATTCCGGGGTCAACCACACTGTGCATAGGGTATCACATACTTGAACAACGAGACAAAGGCAGACCGAAAAAGAAGTAAGGCGCACTTGACAACAACACCCCTCGCCTGCGCCAGCGCCGAAACCTTCTTCGCAATAAAGTAGTTGAATAGCTTCGACACGGGGTACCTGTCGAACGCGTTGAACTTGTATTCGTCGTTCAGGGCGCCGAGGATGTCTTCCTCAAAGCGTTGGGGGAATTTGGCGACGTTTTGGCCTGCAGACGTCAGGGAGGTGAGAAGAGAGGAACAAATAGGAGGGAAAAAGGAAAGACGCAACCGCCAGAGCCCGTGATGGTCAGATGCGGTGGGATGTGCTCAGAATCGGGGATGTTAGAGAGGTTCGCTGTTTTGTGGAGGAGGGGGAGAAGGAGTACAGCGAGGAGTCCAGTGGACAGCGCGTTGACTTGGAACCTATATCCCCATCCAAAGAATTAATTAACCAATGAAGGGATGAATTACCGAATTAGAGTCACCCACGTCGTCTCCCACCCATCCTCCGTCGTGACCCACCCATTCGTCGACACCCCTGCATTCAACGCTGCCCCATCCAGCCGCTCCAGCTGCCCCTCCGCCCTCTTCGCAAAATGCACCACGCTCGCAAACGACGCCATATCCAACAGCCACACCTCCAGCACACCCCTAAACTGCGTCTCATGCATTATCGTATCCCGCGCGGCGCTGCCTTTCGCCAGATCGCGCACGGCGAGAATCAGGCGTGCAGCGCCGAGGCGCGCGAGGTGCGTTGCGAGCGCGAAGCCGAGGCCGCTGTTCGCGCCGGTGACGATATAGGTAAGGCCTGCGAGAGATGTGGTAGGTTCTGGGTAGCGTGTTGTGAGCTGGGCGAGGAGGGTGTTGCCCAGGACGTGTTTGGTGATGTCGCCGATTGTGGCCATGTTGAATGCGGAGGGGAGGATGGATCCGATATAATATGGAGTGACTTGGTCGTGGACGTTTTATATTTGTGCTCTTGAGAGAAGTGCCGTGAAATGTGCCACACGGCAGAGATTTGTTCGTGCGAAGTGCGACGGCAGAGTGGATATTGAACAGTTTCGAGTTGCGGCGAATAAACGAAAGGGTGGATAAAGTTCCGAGTTGTCAGGAAGCGTATCCCAGCTGTCAGATCTCGCAGTTTGGGGTACGCCGGTAGGAGCCACGCCTCAGGTCGAGGATGCCGGGCGAATTCGTCATGGACAGCGCCTGAATAGCTGTGGATGTGATGGTATTAGGAACCGGGAATTTTCGGCCAGCCAAGTAAGATGATTGTATTCACAGAGCCTAGGACAAATTTGTGGGAGAATAAATTGCGTTTGGTCGTTTTGCATCCGAGCACGCCGAAAATTTGAGAGAAGCCCAACGGCCCTGGATATTTCAGTTGATTCCCGCTATCACGGCTCCATAATTGACCCTAGACATCGTACCGCATGTCGGCCATTTTCTCCCCCGTCGAAACGGCCAAGAAATAGGAAGAGACCTCAAGGCTGACGGTCCTTGAGTTTACCCCGGATGTGGCGGATATTGCGGATCGCTTGCAAATCAGGCTGACCCTTGGCTGACTAAGTTTCAAATGGACGCGGCAACTTGGAGGTGATCAGGACCGATACAGTGCGAAAACCTCATCGAGTTTTGGATCGCATCGTGGTGTAAGAGAAGTGGTGTTTGGCACCACAGTGATCATTTCCCAAAGGCTTGCAAAGAGATGCAAAGAGCGCGGCACCGCCTTGCCGTTGTAATCCAACCAAAAGTCATTGAGGGGAACCAGCCTCGGCGAAGAGATTAAATTTCTGCTCGGTGCGGCGGTGAGAATGACAAAAAATATTCGGTAGAATTTGCACCTCGTGAATCAAGTTCAACTTCGATCCAACGTCCGATCAACCACTCCAAGTCTATTTAGGCCAAAAAAACACTCGTACTACTTATGGTGCTCAAACTCTCGAGATTCCACGTATTATACAGTACGCAAAAATGGATATGTGAATCTCGCACTCTTGAACTTGACACCCCTCCAGGTCAAGACGTGACCATTAGGTGGAACAGAGCCCCGGAAACTGAGAGCAGTGTACTTAATTGAAGAAGAAATGTAGTGTGTATAAAAATACAAGACCATAATCATAACATACGCTACAAGAGTGAAATTACCTAGATGATACAATCAACATCCTACTCCCCATTTCTGCCGCGCCGGAGATGCTTCTTCAGGACGTCCGATCGCTGGTAGTCATACCCACACCCCGTGCACCTCAAGGGCAAGTCGAGGTGCTTCCCCGACACAACATGCTTGCGGACCGAGGTCCCGATTATCGTGTCCTTGCATTCCCCATCCCACATGCATTTGACCAGGGCAGCGTTGGATCGGATGCCATGCACGTTGCAGAGGTGATCGCGTAACGTGCCCAGGACGACGCTCGCCGTACACCCGTTCCAGGTGCATTGCACCGACCCAACCTCCTGCGCCTGTATTTCTTTCGCAGTTTTGACCATTTCCGTAATCTCGGCCTCTGAGACGTTGCCAACGCTCGGGCAAAAGTGGCGTGGACGGGGGGGCCGCGTTCGGCGCCTTCAATGAACATGAGAACCTGGATATTCGTCGCGTAACAGGAGAACTTACGTGGTAGTGGGATCGCGACGGCGACGCTGGTTGCGCATGGGCCCGCTGGCTGGGGCAATTGAGGGCGACGGTGGCCAAGAGAGATAGGACGCGCTTGGGGTCGTTGCAGCCGAATCCACGCTGTAGGGATAGATCATCGCGTCGCAAAGTTGGGGGGATTGTACGCGCGATGATCCGGCAGAAGAAGGCTCGGAGTGCTGTTGCCAGCCGGCCCAGGAGTGCGGTGGCATGTGGAGGAGTGGGCGCCGCATAAATGAGGGGGACATGCTGAAGTGTGGGCCGTACGATGCGTATGCTTCACCCGCGGGCGGTGGCATGGAGGCGTAACCCGACGCGGCGTGTATAGATCCATGGGGCATGACGGGGTGCTGAGCCACTCGCTCAGCTTCAGAGAGGCGGGAGCAGGTGAAGGAATCGTCGTAGTGCAAGTCGGAGAAGGATTCTTCTGGCGGTGTCCTGATTCGCAGACGGTCGGCGGCGAAAAGTGGAGAGGTAAAAAATACGCACAAGTCCGTACTCTGAGCATAGCCCTCAAAGGTGTCGGTGGGAGACGACGCGTCTGAGTCAGCATCCTCAAGCAGCGCCTGTTCTAACCAGTCTGATTCCTCGTTGACGGCAGTTGGAGCATCCACAAAAAGATCGAGGCGCGGGGTGGGGAAAGTGCCCATCGCACGGAGCATGAAGCTGAGAGGAGACGCGTTAATCGGAATTTTTAGAAACGAGACGCGAGTCGCGTACCTATCATAACTGTGCAAGGGCAGCACAGGTGACGCGTTAAGCGGCTGGAGCAACCCTGGATGGACGAGTGGGCGATCTGCGCCTGCAGCTCCGAAGCAGCTGGTGACCGTCTCAGTGACTTGAGTTGGAGTATAGGTCCCGCTGAGGACGGAACGCGTTAGTGCAGGGTGCGCGACACGGTGGCATAGACTTACGTTGTGTTCGCGTCCTGCGCGAAGTAAGGCTCGCCGCCGCCATCGAAAAATAGGGATGGATTCTGCGGCGCGTGAAATTCAGATGGTAGATCAAGGAGGGAATTTTCAGTGTCAGGCGCGGTGGCAGACGCGGCCCTGCCACTACCACCCGATTGCGCGGGGCTGAGGGAAGGGAATCAGCAACTATGAAGATGGGCGAGATCGGAAAGGACTCGACTCACTAGGGGGATCGGCTGAGGTCGTCTTCAGCATGGCACCTCGAAAAGGCCCAACCAGCGTCCCCGGTCGGCGGTCTAAAAGTGAATGCGAAAGGAGCGGGGTTGGTTGGGTCTGAGGGAAAGCTTGGACCAGACGGATAGGAGGAAAGCGTCAGTGGGTGTGGATACGACATCTTGTGCAGATGGAAGGAGAGAGAGAGAAGAGTCTCGTGCCACGCTTTGGTTCGCGTTCGGTTAAATAGTGCCAAACTTTGGGTAAGATGATCGCGTCGAAAAACGTCATCTCACTACGAACTCAGAGCCGGCAATATTCCGCGCCAGTTGAACAATGAGTCTCTAGTCCGTTAGTTTGAGAAATGAATGGTTTCTGAAAATGCCATCTTTCGTCACCGTACGCTTTGGAGCCATTCATGCATTCTCGCAAGTCAACGCTTGAATTCTGTTCAATCAGTTTCTGGCGCGTGAATAGGCTCGAATCCGGCCTGTCTATGAAAGCAAGCTTGTCGTCCATAGACAGACCAGTCACTGGTCTAGCGCGTGAAGAGTCGAGGAATTTTTTTCGAGGATGCTTTGAATCATCTTTCTTCTTCCTGGCTGTGTATTGAAGTCCTTTCCACAGGATTCGGGAACAATGAACGGAAAATCATGCCAGCTTACTTTGTACGTGAAGTTCGGAAAGCCACAAGTCGACAGGGGAGGCGATTAGAATGCCATAGAGGGCGGTCAAATTTACTTCGAGAGGCCCTTCGAGCGGCTTTGACTGGAAATGTCCATCCGCATTTCGATAAGCAGAGGACACAAGACGAAACGAGTCTCTAGCGCGTCGAACGATTTTGATGTATACTGTCAGTCCAAGTCGCGAGCTTCATCAATATCGTTTCCTAGTCAGAGCAAGTCAGCGAGTGTGGCTCGCAACTGCCTTGAGATTCATGAGTCGCCATAAATTTGAGGAAAAGTCCGTTCTGACGCTGCGCAGCTTGTGCCGCGCCTTAGTGACAGTTAGCTAAGAGCGATTCCGGGAAGCCAGGTGGAAGCAATGAAGGCGCAATATTTGGGGGGAATCACGGGTTTCCGTACAGTAATCATTGCAGCTCTGAGCTGAGGCCGTCGTTCTGAAGCAAGGAGTAAGGACTGTATGCTGCCGACGCATCACATATTGATCATCAATGACGTGGTGATCCTTGTATGCCCGACCTCTTTCAGCAACAACCACCATTGGAATCCTTCGCGCCATCTGATACCCCGATCCTTTTTCACGGCCAATCCCACATAAGTACTCTGCACATGCGGGATATAAGGAACTCAACCAGGGTTGAAATTTCATTTCATTCAAGGTCGTCTGGTCAGTTCACAATGTCCTCTCACTGACAGGGCAATTGCTCTTGACTCCCATCCATCCACGTGCATGACCATACTTCCGTTTATTCGGCTCTGGTCACCGGTCCTCTGCGGTACCTAAATTTGGACTTGCCCGTCAGTTGACTCGGAGTCTCATCTGTGGTCGGCTGGACAACGCGAATTATCATCAAGAACTTTTACTTGGTAGGCTGAAATAGGCCAACCATCTTCTGTGGTGGCTCAGCAGCATAACAACGGCTCACACAGTTTTCTCTGATTTGGAAGATTATTACTGTGGCGGAAGCCTTACCGTTCAAATCCTGCGTCTGTGCCGGCCGTTGGCTTGGTAGGTCCTGTTCACTGGACCGTGGGTCACCATCATTTCCCTCTTGGTGTGCGTTATTCTGGTGAGAGCAATCCCAGGTTCGTCATGTTGAAGCTGTCCACCTGACGAATCTTGACGAGTTTGATTCGACAATCGTGCCAGGCGTTGGGAAGATGTCGATCGCTTCATCACGATGCTAGCTCACCCAGTATACTAACATCGAGCGACGATCTAAAGCTCCTCCGCACCTCACAAGATGCCTCACACTCCACTCTTCTCCGTGGATGGGTTCTTCTTCAACCACCGCGAGGATTTATAATCTCCGCGTACTACTTATCGTCACCCTTGCTTTAATCTCTATCATGGCAATATTTTCCCCGAGTCCAGGAGCCGCAACATTGACCAGTTAAAATGCGCAGCTCCCTCATTTTCGTGCATCAATTCGTTCAGCGAGTTAACGTCTCATATCTACACCTTTGATTTCATTGACGGACTAATCACCGATTTATTCCGAACTCGGCTTAACGCCGTTTATGACTGGTCCTCGAGCTCATTTTCTGCAATCAGCGGTACGTGTGCCGCATAGTTTTTAATAAAAATGAAAGTTCAAAACAATTCCCTTGACAGCGGTAGCGTATCTTATCGCGTTTTCCAGCTACATTCGGCACCTAGATTCTCTGGGCCTCTTCATCACATTGATTGCCTGCCTCGTTCAGCTGGCTGCGCTCGTCTTGTCAAGCATCTGGGCCAGAGCTACATACAATTCGGAGATCGCCAGAGAAAATCGTACGTCAAAGATTTGGTTTTCTCGGGGGCTGTAACCTCGGGGGCTGTAACAAATCTGAATCCTATACGGTGCCGAGAATTCTCCTGCACAGGTAAGGTATCCCTGGATACTTATACAATTGGACTCATATAGTCACACGGGCGAGTATGCTTCTATTGCCGTTGTGCGTGTGATCATTCTCAGCATACTGTGTCTTTTATTGCCCGCTATTACGATTTACAAATATATTCACGCGACAGCTCCACAGCGTGAAAGTAGGATCATAATCCAGTCATCTTCTCCTGCTTGCTCTTGCCTTGATAAGTCATGCCAATAGTCAGCATTGTGGAGGATTACAACCATTTTCCTTTGGCAGCAGGCGCCTCCTCTTCCTCTGGATCCTTCGTCGATGAAATCCCCGGTCTCGACCAAAATCCGCAGAACAGCATTATGTGACTTTTCTCCGAGTTGAACACGTCGTAGATCTTGACGAGAAGAAGAGCACTCCGGGACAAACGAACTCGGAAGTTCTAATTACGCCCGCCAACACGCATTGTGATGAGGCGAGGGGAAGCGAGGCGGTTCAAGACGACGAATTGGCAAGCATACAACAGAGGACAACGCGACCTGTGTCGACAGTGACCTCACCTTTTTTCTTTTTGGCCCAGCAACAGCATGTGGGGGGGTGGATATCTGTTGAACGAGGATCCTAGGGAGGGGAGGGGGGAGGGGTAGGATCAGGCGTGAATGAACGGGTCATGATTGCCAAAATTTCCAACATCGGCAAAAGCAATGGTTGGATTTTGGGTGTGGAACTGCTCATGTGATCAGAGTAACCACGTACAGTAGAACGAGTTCGAATTCCTTAGTTTGTTTGGGCTGCGAAGTATTCAGGAGCCGTTTTAGAGCTGCAATGTGATCTCTGTTCATGACAGATAAAAAATATACAACACAGTATCGATCAGAGCCCCCTGTCATCAATTGCCGCGACCGCACAAGTGTCTACTGAGAGACTGGACGCAGGTACGGGGGCGGCAGATGCTGGCTCACCTGCGCCTCGAGTAGCGCAAGGCGTTCCTCGAGAAACTGCTCGCGCGCCGTCATCGAAGTGGTGGACTGCGCCGGCGTGGGTGATAATTCACTCGATGTTGGGAAAACAGATGGGGAAGGGTGCGACGCTGGTGTGCTCGAGAGATCCGTAGTGGCAGGTGGGGCGCCGTATTGTAGGGAGGGCGCCGCCGCGGACGACGCGGGGCTCGCCCATGATACGTCGACTGCAGGTAATACAGGAGACGTGAAGCCAAATGAAAATCGAATGGAATGGACGTACGTATTTTACTCTCGCTCCCACCACCGGTCGTGTGTCCCGCCTCCGAACCCAGCGGCGCGCTCTCGACGAAGGGCAGAACATGGTCCGCATGTGCGCGTGCTCCGCGTGGGCGCGGCTCTGCTCCTGTTGTGGCTGTGGTTGGCTCGCGATGGCGCCGCCTCAGGAGAAGCACGAGGGTAGTCGTGACACCGATTAGGGCGACGCCCCCCACGACGCCGCCGACTATTGGCCCGGTTTGAGATTTCGATTTTGCGATTGGGGGCCTGGAATAGGATTGCATGGTAAGTCTTCCGACCGTTACGAGGGGACTCACGCAGCTGAGGATTGATTTGGGAGAACGGTACTGTTTGATGAGTGTCAGATTAATATCATGGAGCACTCTGACAAAGGAATAGGCACCTACGACGGAGATGCGGATACAGCGCTCGGGTCCACCGTAATCATCGCGTAGTCGAACAAGGCAGACTCAGTGCTGCCGTTTGTCTTCGTCGCGTGCAGGACCCAACTCAGGGTGTGATTGACGTCTTCTCTTAGACCCGTAGCATTGAAGAACAGCGCGTTGAAAATGAACTGCGCGGAGCCCGCGTAGTAGTGAAACGCCGTAACGTTGTCCATCGTGAATGAAATGTTCGCGGGGTTCTGCTGGTCGATCCCGAAGAGGTAGACCGCGGAGCCTGAGGGATTTCAGAGCCGCGGTACAAGGACGATAATGGACGGAGAGGAATGCGCACCCTGGAAGGTGAACGAGCCAGCGCTGTTGTTTCGACCATCATGCCATGTCTGGTTGTGAATGTCAACCGTTGGGGGCCGCGCGGAGCAGTAGTCGCACGGTGTGGCAGGTGTTATCGCTGCCCACGGCGGAGTTGGCTCAAAGGACCCAGTGTCCTCGATGAACGTGAAATATACACCGTTTGCGTCATCGATAGTGAGATTTGTGAGCGCTGCAAGGACGGAGAAGAAGGAAAAGAGTATGAGAACGAGCAGTGGCACATACATGGTATGAGACAAGTTGGGAGGGTGAGATTAATCGCAAGATTCTTGGGAGGTGATCATCAAGTTCGGAATCATTCCATATGATAGTGGGATAGATATCGGTGGCGATGCCGAAGCCTTCGTGGGGAATTTACTGGAGTGGTAATTTATGTCTGTGACGAACGATGACATTGTCGGTGGAAGAGCAGGCGAAATAGATTGACCATGAAAACCACGTCTGATCAGATATTTATGTTTGCTCCTCACGGTCAAGCTCATGAAGCGCTCTAAGAATATCGGCCTATAAGAATTCGCTTCTTGTGAGAGTCTCTGAAACGATTCGAAATCTTCAAATCTTCACACAGGTCCTAAGACCATGAGTTCATCAAATCCAGACCTTCCTTCATGCCGTTGATTTCACAGCTGCCCTTTATGGGAAGGATGTTTGGCTATTGTGCGATGCTGCAGGAAGAGAATCATTCAGGAGGGAGAGGTCCATATGAAGAAAACTTACTGAGTGGATATATCCTCGCTGTCCTGGGTACGCAACGATCCTTTTAATTATGTTTCTTATGTAATATTGAGCTGGCCGCTCCTAGAGTCATTGTCCTGGACGGTACGCCGTGAAGACCGACATGGAGGTTCTGAGTCAGAAAGAGAGAAGAAGCATCAAATACAAGACGGGCCTCCGCTTCGCTCCGGAAGCCAAAAATAGCTTTATTGAACTGTATCGAAGAAAGAAGACAAAATTAACGCAGTCACGATTAAACCAGCTCTCCGTCTTCCCAAATGAATTTGAACTCGTTGGAAAACAGTAAAACCGGGGCACTTCTTCTACAGTCATCTGAATAAGCGACTTTCGATTGATGATTACGGTGAAGTCCTGCATTTATACTGCTCAAAGAATGGTACTCAATGTCAGAAATCGCTCCGAAAACTGGGTGATTCGCTCTCGCGGTGCAATGATCCTGGAGACAGCGTTGAAATGAAAAACTCCCGTCAGTTACGTCTGAATTTAGGACGTCCGAGTAGGAAGGGGTGCTCACTGTATGAATTTCGAGCCAAATAGAAACGGTAGCAGCAAAAGGTCGGAGAACAGAAGAATGCCCAGCAGCCCAACAAACACAGGGCTCCGGACTTGCGAGGATCTGTAGATGAGATAGACGGTGCAGCACACATAGAACAATGGGGGAACCTGAAGAGCGTCGATGGACGAATGAGACCGAAGGATTGAGATTGAGGGACATCAATGGGAATTTGGAATTCACGGACGCTACCGAACCAGCAAAAAAGAATGCGTTGCGCAAATTGAACGGGCACAGAACCTAGGTGGATTGATGTTGAAACAAAAGTTGACCGTCGAGGCGTCCAACCACAGGCAGCACTTGAGCCGAAATTGATCTGGTTTTCAAAGTAGAGGACGCGCTTGAGAGAGGTGGACATTAACGAAGCAAATTGACCATGCAAATGAAGGATATCTCTATAGGAGGGCGGAAGAGCGAACGGTACAGGTAAGAGAATGAGATCAGCTGTTGAAAATATCTTGATTCGAGGATAGACAGTGTGACTGAATTGTGGTGCAAGAGAAGTGGGCGAAAGATTGGTAGTCCGAACGAAGGACGATGCTCCCTGTTTATATCTCGAGAGGGGGGATTGCGTGGCCTCCCGGCTGGATAACAATCATTGAGCTGCGCCGCTGTCAACAGCAGCTGCGATAAACAGCATTCTGTCAAAATTGGCTGCGCAATGGTCAGCTGTCGCGCTTCATGGAGTTTTCAAGTGCAAAATTAAACTGTGCAGATGTATTTTGGCGCCGAGATATGAGGACGACGAGAGAGGGTGAAGGAAGGGGATACGGCAAATGGAGATGTGCGCAAACATGTACAATGACACGCCGAGGTAATCGTTAAAGAACGGTTAATTGATGATCAGTGCGGCTCTCCCACGCGTCGAGTCGCTCACCTTGGGAGGGATTTATTATACTCGCGAGATCCACAACATGAACTACGAGTCTACCAAAGACGAACAGGTAGTGAACATACGGGTGGCTAGCTGTACAGCAATTCCAGGTAGGCGATTAATACAAACTTTCAAAACCCTGAGCAACTGTTGATTTACTTTCAAGAAGCCCCTCCAGGAAGCGGCTTACACTTGTCGCAAATTCGCTTTTGAATCATAAGCCAAGATAGCGCCTTTCTTAACCTTATAAGCAAAACAGGCGGGGTTACTTACTGTAGAATTACATTCAATTCGGAGGGGGCGTGACGCGTGGCATCTTTGAAAATATTCGTCAATGTGTCAATGGCGGAAATCGACCGTAACATGCGGGAAATTTCGGCAACCACTTGAATTTCTGCAAGGTAATATAGGGAGTAGAAGAATTAGATTGGAGCACAGATTGAGCAACAAAATTTTGTAAAACCCGTACTATTTGTGACTGGGAACCTGGCCACCTTAGAGGTTTGGGCCTGTTAGTAGCCGTCTTGAGCACACTAACCGGGCCTTATGGGTTTAAGATGACTGGCGTGCATTTTGTGAACAGTTTGAGCCCAGTTGGCGCCATTTCGGGTATGTTTTCATGACCTGGTGAATTTATTTCGGTCGGAGTTCCCGAAAATTTGGAATTGACCACCTACCTGGCAACCCGTGCAAACTGCCGTTTCAGACTCCAGTATTGGTCTCGCAGTGTATGATCATGCTCAAGGATCCTAACTGATTGTTTTTACACACTACCACGATACAAAAGACTTATAAAAATGACGGGCAAAGTGCTTCTGATGACAGATCTGAGTCCTGGGACCAATCGTGCCAAAGAAACAAGGCTGGCGCCCGTCAGAGATCTTGGTTAGGCAAAACAAGTCACAATAATGTTTATAAGAAGTAAATGAACACACCTGGATACTCAAATCTCCTCTTGTGTCATCTTCCTGAGAACCCGACGTTTAAACTTTGATACGACGAAAATTAGGCCGATCTACTGTTCGGCACGCACTGAGGGAGGTATTAAGAATATAAAATTGTGTAACATGCTCAGAATATAAGCTTTACATATGAAGACAGACCCTTACAATTGCTGGGCTCTGAGAGTCAAAGGCCCATTTTTCATGAAGATCGTCCACTCGCTGTCCTCATCCTGGCATAGCCATCATTTTCGCCAGCTCAACGGCGACTAAGGAGTGATATAGATTTTTTTTTTCATGCGCAGAAGGAAGATCGCAGTCAGGGGAGAATAACGAGCCCCCGAAGTCGTGGATTGACGAAGAACTGGTGGAGGAAAGAGAGGACTGGCGGGCCGGGGATAAGAAATTGATTTTCTCACCCTGCCGCCCAGCATCATTCGCGGCACTACCTAGTATCAACCCATCACCTTTGGCTGCAACAATGGACGACATAGGTTGTATTCCACCCTCAAAGCACAAACATTACTTACAGCTAAGTATATAGCCGTATAATTTGCAAATGGCCAGGTTCCTAGTCTGGCCGGGTTGGCAGTCACAGATAGTACATACTTTTGAAACCGGCTGAATAATACCCGGTAGGTAGTTAGTATTACACGGCACGGTCCGAATAACTAACGGAATTGACATAATTGGATTGCGAGGAGCGTAGACCTTACCAAATCTACGTCATCCACAATTGGCTTTACTCACCGGGGATTCAGCACCGCCAACGCTCTGGAATGTCTTTGCTTCTTCGCAGACTATCGACTCCCTCCTCACACCGGCCTGTCTTCCAGAAAGAAAAAGCCAACGACAATCTCGTTGTATACACCTCCTTCCTAGTGTTCCTGGCCAAAGTCGCGATGTTTGGAACTGGACCGCGGACAAGCGAGTATTTGGCAGCGGCGACAAGTCCAGTCTAAGATGGCAGATCTACGCCGCCACCCGCGGTCCTCCCAACGCTTGAGCCATGGACCATGGTTTTAACACTCGTTCCGGAGCTCAAGTACGCCGGCCTCTGGTTTACATCAGCCCACGCGGACATCTTCGCAAGGCACTATGCCATTAAAGCGTCTAAAGCACGGGGTACCGCTAATGCCATCTTCGGCCTGAAGCACGGGATCGGCTCATTACATGTAAGAGTACAGGACGCGCCTCCGCTTTGCTCCGGAATCAGAGTGTAGGAAATAAAAGCAACAAATATCTATTGTCGTATCGTAAAGGGTAATTGAGCTAAAGTCATAACAAATACAACGGGGAAAATATGCGCCTTTGTAATTGAATTCAGGACATGATCAGCAACAGATAAACCTGCAGGGGGTTTCGGTTGACGTACCTCAATAAGATAGTGGCCTTGAAGTACTGGAGAGCAGTGAAATTGGTTAACCGATCACGAAAAGAGATTTATCGAGCGGGACAACAGATGTAAGTTGAACCTGGAGGGCAGCGAGTAATCATTATTGGACAGCTAAAGTATTGCTTGGTTAATTTCCAGTAGTCCGAGGGATGGATGGTGAAGGAGCAAGAAATATGAGCGCTGCGCACCCAGGAAAGACGCTGATGATCATCGATTATCGCAGGCAACTTCAACGAGGTTAAGCGCATGTTCAGACCACTGGTTTGAAGTACAAAAATTGCCGCTACAATCTCAGGAGAGCCAACCAAGTAGAGCAGTTCTGACCCGACCTAGAATAGCCAACATCCTTAGCGGCAGACAGAAGCGTTGAGGAAGCAAGGTATAAGGTGTTCCCAGAAGAATATTAATTGAGGGTGCGAGGGAGGGGGGAGAAATATCACCAGTCCGAGCGAACAGAAATGGGGCCTCTTATATCTCGAGACTCTTCCGGGACTACGTGGCTTTTCGGCCTGATAAGAATCGAATTGGGCTGTGCCGTGAACTGGAGCAACTGCGATCAGCTACAGCCTGTCAAGAAGAAACCGTGTGCAAGTCAGCTGTTGGACCCTCGCATGGGGTATTAGGGCAGTGAATTAAACTGCGCAGGGGAGGTCATTTGGCGTCGAGGATTGAGAACGAGGAGAGAGCAGGAAGGAAGGGGATACTCAGTCTCTGAATGGGGATGAGAACAAAGAGATATAAAGAATCGCGAAGGTAATCGTTAAAGAACGGTTAATTTTGAAGGTTCCGCCAAATGAGAAGAGAAGTAAGATTCTATATTGGTAGAGAAACTACAGAGAGCTTTTATACTTTAGTAGAAAATATTAGTACGTTCTGTATGAGCGAAGAATGAGTCATAGCATGAGTGAAAGAGTCGGGGATGAACTCGGGCAAAACGGGGCTGTGCCGGAGTTGAACATGCCGGTCGGCTCCGATGGGAAGTACCTATGCTGTTAAATTAAACATTACAATAACGAAAAGGTCTACTGCTTTACAAGGCTCAAGGGGATTGCTACCTCACCTCCGGATGCGAAGTCTCCCTCGACATGGACACGCTGGTCACAGAACACGTTGAGGTTCAGCAGCTGTCTCTGCGTCGACTTCGGGGACTCAACTCGCATTCAGTACTTGCTGTCCTATTGACGGAAACTACTGCTCGGGGATCAAAACCTCAGTGTTGAGTTGCTTCGGTAACCAGCCCACTATATGCATGGTCCCGCGCGAACTCCGGTTATGCTGATTCTGCTGAGGAGGAGTCGAGGATGAAGTCCACGCACTTTTTGACTGGGAAGGTTCGACTTGGTCGAACTCAGAACTCAGTTTCTCGATTCGCTGAAGGTTCGCTATCCGACGATGGGGGAAGCTTACATGAAGATCCCAAACTGCGACTTCATGCTTGCTTAGACTAGTCCCATCGAGGAAGGCGGTCCAAGCTTACCCGAAGCACATCTTCCTCGTCTTTAGCCTCTTTGAAGAGACTCAATATTTCCCCGTTACAGTGGCGTTTTGGACTCCTGGATTGCATACTAGGCCCACCCGTATGCCAAGTTTTCTCGTGAGGTGTCTATTACCAGTGTAGTTAGGCTTCCACAGCGACCAGACCATTGACGACTGTAGCATACAATATAGACGCGTTGTATGTCGGTAACTGTTCCTTAGTGGGACCTCCGCAATAACACACCCCTCCTTCCTTCCTTCCTTTCTGTGACTGGCTGGCCAATTTAATGGCTGGACCTCCGGTTGAAATCTCTTGGGACCCTAATACTGCAGGAGGAAAATTTCTCTGTGATTGAGAGAGACTCGGGAGGAGGAGAGGTCCAGGAACGGCACAACTACCTAAACGGCCGAATCTCTTTCTCTGATAGCACATACCATTGTTCAGCCCCGTTCTCGACATCATATCCGGGTTCGAGCCCCGTACCGTATGCGGTCCCATCGGAAACCACACCCGTAATGTACCGCATACCTTATGCCCGTAACCGTATATGGTGGGGTTCTTGAAAGCTGCGGATTGAATCCAGGATATATGGAAATTTGTTTCCTTACTGGCCGCAGTGCACGCTTAGCGAGAAGTTGTGAGGTGCGAGAACGGTGAACACAGATGAGGGACGCGAGATGTGAGAGGAGGAGGACGATGTACGGCATTCCCTTTTTCATCTCGCAGCCACGTCAGTAGGGGCTTTGGACGAGTAAGAAAAAGGAATGGATGGGCTTACTATCCGCCCCTAGATCTCAGACACCCGAGTAAATAGGATAATAGCATTTCATCCAATGGTCTTTGGGCCAGGCCAAGTATATAGATCGTCAGGATTCTGTCCTGTACCCCAGGTTCAAATTTTCCCTCATGAGAAACGGGTAAGAATTGCTCAAATGGCGTCGTTATTTCGGAGGCTGCCACATGTCTGACAAAGTCATTTTTTTTTTTCCCCGAGTATTGATCTGGCCGTGATATGCAGTTTCAATGGGGGTGTTTTTTTCTTCAACTTTTTTTTAATTCACTTTTTGAGCTTGTGAGCTTGCAACAAGCTTGCAAGGTCAAAAAAGGCGCAATCAAATGGCTGATTTAAAATGTTAATATACCTTTCAGATGTGTTCAGAAGATAATCTGACCGTAGGGTGAGGGCCCTAGGCCTTAAAATAGGCTAAATTCGCCAAAATGGCCCAAGTTGCCAACTTTCGGCGGCGATATATATTCGAAGAATGTGAGGTTGTATGGGTTTTAGACCCTATATCAGTAGAGCACCTCCTACTTCTATGTGAAGCCAGAAATCTCCGGAAACGGTCCAGTATTGGACGAGAAATGTTTGTTTGTCCGAGTAGTGGGTTTTTACGACGCGGCGGAGGGAATAGTAAGGAAAATAAAGCATACACAGATAGTGGTTTTAGCCATTCGAAAAACGGGACGGTGGCGCGGGGGGGGAGTTATATCATACTCGCATGGCCCAAATGCTTGAACCACGAGTTTACTGAAAACAAATATGCAATACTGTAGAGGCAGTGACTTCTACATAAATCTACTTCCAGAAGTTGGTGCATGCAAGACGCTAGAGGACAAGAAGGTGAGAACGTAACCGTGTCATCCTTGGCACGGGACGACACAACAGAGCCATCCAGCGCGTACAAGCGTCCCAGAATTTTTTGCTGGTAAACAAAGATCACAAATGTTGAGACGCTCCTTGAGTGTTAAATGTATGTCCTACGCGTTTCTTAAGGCTTCGGAAACTTTCTGTGGAGGCAGGGTCTTCGATTTCTATTCTTGCTAGCTTCATTTCCGCACGTCAATCGAGCCGGCCATTCAATGTCGCCTATACCACCTTTCGGTTAGAGCCCTCCCAAGGCTCCGAAATTTATCGGACACGTCATTCTCCACTCATTTCCTTTCCCACAACCCAGGGGTTGATCCTGGTTAATTGATCTTTATACTTTTAGCGTTGTGATTATCTGACGCATTTCCGCACTTAGCCGTATTGAGCGCCCGCCTGCCGACGGTGGCACACTAGCGACGCCCCTTCCTTAATACAAACACGGGCATTCTCTCGGAAGAGGTAACCCCGTGCTGTGAATCGACGACACTTCAATTAACATTATTTAGGTTGGCTCGCCACTAAAGTAATATCCATTCCATCAACTTCATTGATGCTTGTCTAGCCTGGCTTGCTAATGATACGACAGAGGCCGCTAGTGCCCGTTATCTCCCCAAGCAGGCTGTGAATTATTAAATCCGCCGAGGCTTGGAACCTGTCCTAATCCCATCCTAATCCAAGTCAGAGCAACACACCAGTACGAGTGCTCTGCGTATCTATCTATCGCCGCTCCCGAAAAGTCCCGCAGAGGGACAATCTCGGATTCATCCGTGGACACGTACGGTTCAGCTACAATCGAGCGAAGGGTGCCAATATAACGTTATCTACTTGGTTTTCGGACCCGGAGCCAGACTATCGCCCAAAATCAGCCGAGGAATGCACACACCGGCGACAACCCCGCGCCTCCCACTGTGCTATATGGGAAAATGTTAATGCTAATTACGCATTCCACAGCTTTATTCACTTAGATGATGCGCCCCCAGTCGCACAGCATCTGTTAAGCTGAGCCCATATGGCAATCCATCGCTTTCAGTTTTCCTTGCTCGGGTATCCGCGTCATGTTTTGCGATGGTCATTGAGTATAGCACCGGTGAACCTCAATCGATGGCCGCGCCGTAGAGTGGGAATCTGCGCATCTGTCCGAAGCAGGCAAGGCGGACACCAGAAACAATGCATGGGAATTATCCTTAACCTACATATTTCCCGCGAGCAAGCAAGTGGTGGGTGATACGTAGTACACACAGTTACGTGGAAATACAACTGAGACGAACGAAAGTCAAGTAGTACATCGTGTATGAGGTTGGTTTCACTATGAATCGAAATCAAAATACAGTACATAGCGAATAAAAGGAACTTTAAGTAACGTTAGAAAGACCGAGGACATAGATAGTCTATAATACTAATACTAATACCAATAAGAAGTAGTCGTTCAGTTGTCGCGGGAGTAGACCCGACGAGGATCCGAGATGCAGTCGACCAACTGGAGAGACTAGGTATACACTTTCTCAGGAAAGCCGGGGAGCACCTCCTTAGAGGTGCGCCGAGGGCCGAGGTAGCCCGTGCGCTGCCATTTTTGCTTCGCAAAGGTCCATTCTAAGAATAAATCGGTGATCAGCGGGGGATTGCGAATTATGAATTACGAGACTAAAAGGATGAATGGAGGAAGAGCATGGAGAGAGGAGGGAGGAGAAACAAGGCAATGGAGGAGGGAGGTGGAAGTAAAAGGAAAAAAGGGGGGGAGGAAGCAGAACCCACCCTCCATAGTAGGAACGGGGTTCCCGCTTGCCTCGAACGGATTCTTGACATAGCCCTCGCGGTTAAGAACAGGCGAGTCCTGGATCGTCGCGAGCTTCACGTCGTTGTGCGGCCTTCACAATTCCACGAACAGAATCAAGCCAGTCAATATTACAGCTCATTCCACTTTCACAGGTGAGAGACAGAGGGTAGAAACAGGGACATACCTCGAGAAATACAACAACCCCAACCGGTCCACATGCTGCTGGTCCCGGGGAGGGGGCATCACGCGATGGATCGTGCTGCGCACATACCCGCCCGTGAGCAGCTGCAGCGCGTCGCACGTGTTCACCGTGAGCGTCGCGTCCTGCGGCTTGACCCACTTCCACTCCTCAGTTACGGGGTCTTGGATTTGTAGTCCTGCGACGGGCTGCCGGAAGAGGAGGGTGAAGGAACCGAGATCTGCGGTACGAAAAAAAAATAGAAAGATGATTGGTGCTCGAGAGGGAGAGGACAAAGTGGGAAGGGAAGACGAACCCGTGTGGCCAGGAACCCAGCTCGAGAGCCGCTCGTTATCCGCGAGGGGGTGTTTCGAGCACTTCATGTACCTAGCGTGTTGTTTAGCACGGCCCCTCGGAACTCGGACAGACGCAGATATACCTGATGTGGTCCTGGAAAGATACACCTCCATTACCCCAATAGAATTTGGAAAATAAAAGACCGAACAAACCTCACTCTTGACCTCGTACTGGTGAATCTTGCGGAGGTAGTCCTCGGGAAGCTCGAGCGCGATGGCGACGAGGGTGAGCAGCGGTTCTACTACCTTCGCTTGCAGGTCCTGCATTACAATAATTATGGAGTATTAATGCGAGCGATCTCCATCTGATAGACACTATGACATACGCGGACGAATTGCTCAATCTCGGCGATGTTGCGCGATACCGGCGCGGGGTGGTCGTGTGTGAAGTCGCCGTTGAATTCTGCCGGTTGGTTAACACGCGCCGCGACCGGGACAGGCGATACACACTGGGAATATTATACACCTCGACCTTGTCCTTCAGGCCCGTGTTGGGGTCGACTCTGCTGATGAAGTGAGCAAGCTAGACAGCAAAGATACGCCACGGAGCCCACATAATTCGACCAGCAGGCATGTATCCGTTGAACCCGCCTTTGTCGAAGTTGTCGGAAACGTATCGCAGCTTCTCCTCGAGCGGCAGATCGTAGAATGCATTCCCAATGGCAAACTGGCGGTTCACAGCCTCCTGCGAGACGCCAAAGTTCTTGACGTAGAAAAATCCCTTCTCGCGCACGGCGGTAATCAAAGTCTTCGCGAGCTCCTTCCTGCCCTTGGACGTCTCGTATAGACTGAGATCAAGCGTAACCAGGTCGGCCCACGGGAGTTGTTCCTGCGCGTCATGCCGACCGACGTCAGTTCAGTGCTCAATGTAGCATGGATGAGGAGATGCTGGGCGAACCTTCGTCTCGGCGACGTATTCGAAGCTTCCGAGCGTAGGGACGGGGACGGGCATGGTCGAGCGGGGTCGCAGAGTCGACTCAAGTGAAGGCGCACTGTATTTGTTCCACCGGAGAACGTCCTCTTATATATTTTCTCTGGACGGAAGCGACCAGTCGTTCCCAATATTGCATAGTCTCTGTGTCTCACAAGCCCGATTAAGACTAAGCCCGACATGGCTACGTGTCGCTTGAATTAGGTTAGGCGGACCATCATCCCCATCGCCATCCCGGTTCCGAGTTTTATTTGCTTGGGAGACTTGGCCGGAGATAAATGGGGAGGCGAATTGGTGTTTTGCGCAATGCGGATCTAGATGCAAGGCACCGGGGCATCTGCACTGGCCTAGCCTGGGACATTTGCGGGGCCGAATGCGCATGTAGAGGACCCTAATGATCGAGGGACCTAAGTTAGAGCGTAGTTGTAGATCTGCTTCCGTGGGACAATTGTGTCGCATAAACCAAATAAGCGTTGATACTAGCCCGAGTCAGAATGCAAAGTTTTTGGACACGGAGTTTGCGCCATCACCTGCCGATGAGGCGATGTTATGCAGGCTGCAAAGAGTCCAGTGGGAATGCGAATTAGCCCTGCCGTGTTTTGGCTAATGAAGAGTACGTTAGCACGCAACGGCGTAACATTCCCAGAAAGCCGCAGAGAGAGCAACTAAGCGCGTTTGGAGACAGTTTGGAGACAGTCCTATTTTGGCATGGCAGTTTGACGGACCCGAGTCTCGAGAATCACTGGATGTAGTTTGATTGAAGGCAGATATATGTATAACAGCCGATGGAAAATTGTACGAAGATCGCGAGAAAGTGACTGTTAGGCAGAAGAAGTAAAGTGTTTGTATCTGTTTGACTCACCTTCACGTGACACACGTCTCTCTTCGCTTACTTTCATCTTGATTCTCGAGCATCCTTCAGGTTGGACCAAACCTCGGATTTGAACTCTTCGCGCATTCCATTCTTCGGAAGTGTGTTCCATGGCGTTTCTCGCGAAACAAGGGAGAAGCAGTAACGGAGAACTGCTATACTAAGACTACCATCTTCCTTCAATTGATACGTCCACCGTTGTCTGGTTCCGGGACTGGTTACCGATATCTTCTCCGTTTTTGTCTCGGAGGAAACAGATATGCTTTTTGTGGGCGAGATCCTTCAACTTTGACACGACAATAGCCATGCTTTTAGGAAGAACTTGGATGGTTCTACTTCTACGTGACTCGGACAGACGCTCACTGTTCTTCGCAAGTGTCTCCAGCCCGAAACGACCATAACACCCGGCCCGCAAAGCTGTGGTTTGATGGGAGATGAATCGTTTCATCCCGATGCCGTTTGCGCGGGCGCATGCCTTGTCTCCATCGTAAGCCAACATCGCTGTCTGAAGGTCCTTGGATATTTCCGGATTTTGCAACAACAGACCTCAAATCAAACTTTTTTTTTTGCTTTGCGGGCAGGTGAGTTCACTTGTACCGTAGTGCTACGATGACGAATGGAATTGGTTGTCTCGTTGACCACGTGTTCGGTGCTTTCAACCGAAACTAGGTTGGAAACACGAGCTTAAAGAAGGAAAAACGAATTATCAGGAATGTCCGTCCCCACGCTACTGAAATTTGCGGTACAAAGACTATGGACACCACCGGTCGCATTTACGGAGCGCAAGACTGGGCTAATGTGTTTGATCCTCTATCGTCCCAACTGGAGAAAAGTTTAGAAATTTGGCACTGAGGTAACACAGTTCGATGAAATTCAACCAAAGGTTTAATTCGCTTCTGAAAAATTACCAGCCGCCGAGGTGAACACCGCTTGTAACTCCTTGAATCAAAAGGCAAAAACATCCGCGATGGATTGCGAGCTTTAGATGCCGCAACGTCTGGCACCGCACACCATCAGCTCATCAGCGTTTCAATTCATCGCAAAAGCTTCCGCCAGTAGGGGATCGATGAGTTTTGCATCGGGCCCAAAGTATATCAGAAATAGATATATTCCACAATTCTGTTGAACTCCGTCCGACATTCGCCCTTACTTGCATTGGCAGGCTTGGGGAGCTCTCCTCTTTGCCGGGGGATTTTGAGCTTTAAACTGATACAGTAACCACTATAGCGTCTCTATTTAATGTACTACAAAATAGACTCACCAAGTGGCAATTGAGTGGCAAGACCACAAACGGCGTACCGCTGTGAGCCTGTGACCCATCATTCAAGTTTCACTTCCGCTAAACACCTCAGCGCCTGAATCGGTAAGGTCGTGCGGTACATTTGATAGCGTTTAGCGATTACACACTATAAGAATCAGACAACAAAATAGAACGAGGTTGAATTGATGCGAGTCGGTGTTTGGTCCAGTGTGCGTCGAGTGTGGGCCTATTTGGCCTGGCCCTCTTTCCTCCGCCCATCATGACCTCAAGTAGGTGCGTTGAATGAGAATCCAGCCCTTCTCCTGCAATTTTCTCATGTTTTTTCAGTATGACTCAATTATGTTCGAAATGTGGAGCTTCACCATCGACACTCGCGGCGCCGCTTCACGCAGACTCTGGGGCTCTGCCCGACTTAGCTTCCCTGCTAGCAAGTAATGACCCTCCCCTCGAATCCGAGATCCCACTCATCCGCGGTGTCATTTCTGACGGCCAAGCGCAGCTGGATCAGCTGGAGGCCCTTCTCGCCCCGCTTATTCAAAAGCGCGATGAAATCGCGAAACGCGTTGGGCAACATCGCGCCATCTTATCCTCAATCCGACGTGTTCCCACCGAGCTGATCTGCGAGATATTTGCGTTGGCTTCGTTGAGTGGCAGCTCGGATGATGAAGACAATGTTGACGCCCCTCCCTGGTATCTCGGCCAAATCTGTCGAGCGTGGAGACAATGCGTGCTCTCATATCCCGCTCTTTGGTCCTGTATCACCGTGCCCTCGTCCCTGTCTCTCGATAACAATCAACTCCCACTCCAAACTCAACTCCACCGATCCGCTGCTACTTCATTAGACATTCACTGGCCAAACGTCGAAACCGACGTTGATCCACGTCTGCTGGAGTTGATCCTCCCTCTCTGCACACGCTGGCGTAGCTTGCACTTATATGTCGACCGGGCGGACGGACATGATCGTGTCCTCGATTGGCTTCACGCAGTCAGTGGCCACCTCGATCGATTGCGAACGTTGGAGGCGGACTTTCGGATGGTTATTCCAGATATCTTCATGACCGCGCCCAATTTACGTGAAGTTATCCTGACCGACGAGCACTTTATCAAATCGCTACCCATTCGGTTACCTTGGGGACAGATCACTCACTATCGAGGGACCTATACCCCGAATCGTCAGCTCGAAATCGTCAAGACGGCTCCAAATCTCGTGGAATGTGTGATGGGTTTCGCAGACGAATTCTTCGACCCCAACGCCCAGCACATGGTCACACTACCCCAGCTTCGTCGCCTCTCCTTGGAATACGTGGATTTTCTTGCATATCTCACAGCACCGGCCCTTGAAGATCTTTTAATCATCGACGGACCGCAGGAAGTGTCGTTCTTGCTTTCTTTCATACAGCGGTCCGCGTGCACGCTTAAAAACCTGGTCCTCATGCCATACATTATCCGCTCCGACGTCATTGCCGCTCTGCGTGAGCTGCCGAACCTCACTTACCTGCTACTCGAATACTTGACTGGGGACGACACAGTCTACTGGATGAACGACATGGTTATAACGGGTGCTCCATCCGACATCTGCCCCAATCTCACGTCGTTTGTATTCGGGTATAAAGGCGGACATTTTATCCTGTGGGATGTTTTCTTCGCCATGATTCGATCTCGTTTCCGATCAACGGCGTTAGGAACATCGCATTTACAACGCCTCCGTATTTTCAACGCTGGGGACCCACAGCCGCCGCCCCAAACGCGGTGTTGGCTGGAATGAATAGGCTGTGCAATGAAGGATTCGATGTTGCCTTCCTAGACGAGCAGGAGACCTTGCGGTTGAAGAGGAATCTTTTGTAATGCCATGCATTTCGTTTCTGCAGTTTTTTTCTTCTATACACCCTGACGAATGCGGGAACCATCACTTCACTTCCATGGTAGGAATTACGACAGCATACAGATAGATGGAACTGGCGCCGTATTCCATTTTTAGTTGAACAATAGATATGTTCATTGAAAATCACTAGGTATTTCCGGCAATAGGTTGCCAGATGCATGAACCCCATCATATGTGAATGCATGGAGTAGATCGTGTCGCATTAATGGGGTAGTGGTAACCTGGGTCGTTGCCATTCGAGTGACGTAAGTCAAGCTCGACCCGCCGGGGGTTCGATTCCCTCTTAATGCATTGACTGGTTCTTTCGGTTTTTTCGACGCCACGCTCAGTGTACCCAAAGAGCCTGCATTCTTTTTTCTCCTCATTTCCTTTGACGGCCCATATGCCCCGCGGGTTAGTCCTTTTTATCTTTCAAGGAGGCCTTCCGGCTCCTGGAATCAACGGAAATTATATGCCCGAGCACGCAAGTATCCTGAAATTTAATCGATTCTCCGTTGCGAATCGACATTGAAATGTGCGACACTAACAATGTCGTCTAATATAGTTGAGTTATTCGCAACTAAACAACAGTGCTCTCCAGGTGGTGAATCCTTTAGTGGAATGAATCTACACCCAATTAAAGTAAAGTAATTGTCATTACATTCATAATTACCGTGCTACAGCTACCAGAGCACACACAGAAACGTGGCGTAAAAGCAGAGCGCAAGATACTACCAGTCGAGTCCCAAGTCCGGCGTCCGTCCGTCCGTTCTACCCTCCAAACTCCAGAATCATATCCACGAGCGTGACCGCCCCCGACTCCCACGTTAACATCCACCTCAGCGCCGCACGACCATCTCGCGCTCCCTCATCAAATGCGACACGCTCATCGTCGCCATCGGAGTCGCGAGCTGCTCACCCCAGACGGAGATGAGGCCCTCCACCTGGAACGCGCGCGTCTCGCGCTTCTCGAAGAGACGCGTTGCGATTGGCACGAAAAATTGCATCTCCCATCCTCGCCGATTCGCACTGTTAGCATTTGTGTTCGGCGCGGTGGTATTCGCATTCAGGGGAGTGGTAGTTGTGCTCGTGTCGTATGCCGCAGTCGCGCTCGAGGGAGGAGTGGTAGGAGTAGCGTGTGTGCCGCCTGCATAGGTACGCATCCACAGCGTGTCGATCGTGATCCCCCGCCGCGGGTCAGGCGGGACCGCCTTCCCGACGGGGTTGCGCATCTTCGCGCCCTCGTAGCCCACGCTGTACTTGTAATTGTCGTGCTTCGAAGCGGAGCCGTACGGCCACGGGTGGGAGGAGTCCACGACGGCCTTGCTCCCGCACTTGATTTCGAGCACGTACACGTCTGGGTGTGAGACGGGGACGCCGTCCCACTTGGCAGGGTCGCGCAGCGTGAGATGGAGGGAGAGGGGCCCGACGAGGAAGAGCCTGGATGGAGGGATAGGATTAGTTTTCAATATAATTTGTAGTCCTTTGAGCGAAAATGGGGAAATAGAAGGAGTAGTGGTCAGGGAAGAGAAGGAGTAATGGGTTGGAATGGGAAGGGCGAATGGAGTGTGAAGAGAGAGGGACACCACTTACTCGTCCTCCTGATCCCACACCTCGAAGTTTGATCGCTCGCTGGAAGGAAAAGTAACCGCGAGCTCAAACTCGCTCGCCTGCAGTTCGTAGCAGCCGTATTTGTTCAGCCGCGCGCCGGGGATCGGGCGCCGGATGGGTGGCGACAGCGGCGGGCGCTTGTACTCGCTTAATTCGGTGTTGGTATTGGTGGAGAGGGATTGGAGAGGTTGCGACTTTAATGCCGGAGGGAGTGGGAGGTCAGCGACGGGCTTGGAATGGATGGTAGCGGCTCCCGTCGGTTGCTCGCGTGGAGGGACGAGCGCAATATTGTTCTTCGTTTTGGAGACGTGGACAGCAGAGGGAGCAGGTTTAGTCGAGAGAGAAGAGCGAGGGTCGCGGGTAGCATCGCATACTTCGGTCGCCTGCGCAGGGGTAAGCTTCTCCTTGAGCTTCCTCAGCGCCGACGACGCTCCTGTCGGCATTTTGGCTTTTGCTGTGCCAGTGCCAGTGCCAACAAGCCGCTCGTCGAAGCTCTGAAGAGCAGCGCCGGAGTTGAAATTAGACGAGTCTCGTCTTTGTCGAACGCGGGGGCCTGTTTGTAGCGCGCCTGAGTCGGCATCTGCGTCGACCTCCGGGGACGTCGCCGAGTGGGTGCGCTTCCTGGTACTCCGCTTGGCATCGTCCAGGGGCAGCTTAGGCTTTAGAAGCGCGTCGGCCACCCTGGCCTTGACCTTGAGTCGTATCGTTTCGATGGACGTAACGGAGCTCGTTCTCTGACGCGACCGGCCGAGCTGGAATCCAGTGTCGTCCAGATGGTCGTCGAGAGGGTTTATACGCGTCTTGTCCGAGGGCATAGGCCGCTGGTCTGGCCAGAGAACGCGGCCGCGTGAAGACTTCAAAAGAGGGTGGGAGGGCATGGGCTTCGTCTGCGACTTGGCAGAGGAATAGCCAGTTTCATTCATGGCGGCGGAAGACACAGACTTCGTCGACGTAGCGGGAAGAGAGAAACAGAGTGCAGGATAGCCGCCACCACCATTTATGGCGCCCACAAAAGACCATGTGGCATATCAAAGAGAACAATGGGAACAAGCGAGTCATAGACTTTTGCCGATGATCGACGCGATACGACCGTGAGAGACGTCCGGTCTCGCGAGGGGGTTGATAGGCGAAGACAAAAAACCATTGAAAAGGCTTTGGGCGTTGTGTTAGAGCGTCTAGAGCGTTTGGGATGAAAGTGTAGGTCCGTCGGATGACTCGGATCACTTCGGATCATGACGTCTATAACTATTCGGCGTAAATTATCATTAGACCGAAGTTCATGGTAAGGGTCTCCGCTTTGCACTGACCCCAAGTTCACACAATTCCCATCATTGGAAAAGAGGTATTAGAGCACACTCGCAACGGCTGTAATCCAAAATTCAACTCGCCATTCCCGGCAAACCTACCCCGAGCATACATTTGTTGCTCAATTTCTCGAGTCCATGACTCAGCTTGAGTTTCTTCGGGAGAAGATATCACAGCAGCATTGTATTTACAGCTCTTTGCAGAAGTAATGGCACTACCTAAAAATAGAATAAGAAAGAGCAACTTGAACACACCACATTTCCAAGCTCAATTCTCCGTCAATTCCTCACCGATTTGCATGGTTCCGGTCGCGTTCGAGAGGCGCGAAGCGGGGCTTTTGAACCATACCCATCACCGTGGGTAAGTCTGACGAAATTCGAGGTCTCAATTTCGCCTCGGGTGGTTTCAATGCTAATTTGGAAGGCTTAGAACTCGATCGATTCTAGGCCGATTGATATGGTTCTGAATTTATTTGAAAGCTGATATCAAGGCATAGGGTTGGAATATCTAACATTTTGGTTGTATGGTGAAATAATTCCTCAGCAATGAACTTTGAAAATCGCAGAGTAATTCCATTCTTGAAGTCCCATATAATGTGTGTCATACATTTTGATGGCATTAACATGATTGCCTCAATTTCCCTTTCAGAATCACTCAAGGTCAACCGAATCGGCCAAGGAATGACTGAGAACGCGCTGTTTGATGTGCCCGTTCAAAACAGGCAGCGGGAATTTTGAAATTTGAAGAACACTCTTTGACCAGGAGAGTTGGATATGTGCTGAAAGCGCTTTCAAAGGCGCGTCGAACGCGCCCAAAATCAAGGTAAGGGGTTATGAACTGAGTGAGATATGAGCGCGGCAATGCGGCGGATCAAAGCTGTTCTTCATCATCAAAATTTGATGGGTGTCATTACTTTTTCAAACAGCTGTAAAATGGATCGAAAGACTCCTTGGGGCAAAGGGAACTTCTAATCATTTCAAAACAAGGACTACGAAAGAAAAAGCTTACGTCGGAAGCCAGCCTGCACGAGCGCAGTCAAACTCCAATCGCTTTCAACAAAGAAACTCAGCATAACAGAGGTAGGTGAAAAGCAGTTCATTTATTTCGAATGAATTCATCGGTTGCGTCGAATCGAACTTTGACAGAGCATGTCCGACGGCGGGTGTACGCAATTGAGTTTTGAATGACGGGTCGAATGAGCACAGATACATTCGGGAAGGGCGTGAGTGTACCTGCAGCGAATCACTCGTGCTACTCGGATGAACCCACTTGCAACAAAAGACACTTTCATTAATCCGATTGTACAACATTCAAGTGAATCGCCAGAAACGCCTCAACAGCCGCATGTGGCACCCCATGCCTCATCGCCGTCCGATCATCCCAAGACGAATGAAGCCCAACCAACGTTCCCTCCCCCGCATGAATCAGCGGCGCGCCTGAATGCCCCCAATACGTCCACGCATCGTGCATCAGCGTCCCAATCTCCGAGTTATCCTGCGGGTCCGCACCCTCTACCATCCCGCACATCGACCCCTCCGACACCTCAATAAAAGGATACTTCGTGCGTCGCGCGGAGACGGACTCGAGGTCGTCTTGGCCTGGCTGGCCGATACAGATGATGGGTGTACCCTTGGTGGGTGCGTGCGCGGCGGGGTGAATGAATGGGAATGTCCGCACAGCGTCGGTGTCTGCTGCAGACTCGAGCACGACAATCTTCAACAGCGCCAAATCGCGCGTCAAATCCCATGCGCGGCACTCGGCCTGCACCGCGCGCCCGTCATAAAACAGCAACCAGCGCCGCTTGGACGATTCACGATACTCTTCCTCCGTGTCGCCGAAGCAGTGCGCACACGTCAGCACCCACCCCGCGGGATCAACGCACACCGCTGAGCCCGCCTCGTGCTGCGCGAAGATCAGGCTCGCCTCGAGTGTGTTGCGCAGCTTGTGGCTGGAGTTGGGGAGAGATGCAAGCATGGTGGAGGCGTTGGCGGCTAGTTTCTGCTGTTTTTGCCGCAGAAGAATGAGTTCTGGTGCTTTTAGACCAGGGAGGCGCGAAGAGCCCGATGCTATGAGCTGCACGTCAGAGGACGATTGCGAGGTAGCAGAAGCATTTGGAGACGGCGTTGGTACAGAAGCTCTCGAGAAAGATTCATTCTTGGATGCTGAACGCAGGCGACGACTGCTTGACATGAAGGAAAAGAGAAAAAGCAAACGAGTCACGTCGGTACCGGAATCGCAACTAACGAATCACGTGGGTTGTAGACGCGTTTCAAGTGAGCCAAAGAAGCGTCAATAACATGCTCTACTTATTCTGCACTTGTGCCAGTGTTCATCTTTGATCGGCATGAAATTTGGACATGGAATATCTCTGGCCGTTTGCGTCCGGGGAAATTACCATTTGGAGCATAGCAATATATACCTAAGTGTCTATATCGGAATAAATATTACAGAACAAAAAAAAATTGTGAGGAAGAGTGATTTACCCTTCCTAATTGGGGTTGGCATTGAGGTACTTCCGGGGTTTGGTGCGAACTGAACAAAAACAGAACAGACGCGTTCCGGATGTATGCATTAAGAGGGAATCGAACCCCCGGCGGGTCGAGCTTGACTTACGTCACTCAAATGGCAACGACCCAGGTTACCACTACCCCATTAATGCGATGTAGACAGCTCGTTTCAGCGCGTCTATCAAGTCAATGGTGACCTCTCCGTGTGCCTTCGGTCTAGTGATTGAAGTCTGTTCATTCAAGCCAAACTGTCGTTCGGTGGAGCCAACTGCAGATCTCCAAGGTCAACGAGGGAAACTCAGACATCATAAATACGACAGAATCGTATTTCGTCGAAATGTCTGAGGGAGGGATAAAAGAATTCCACTATATATGCGAATACAAACAACGAGACCTTTGGACAGATGTCGTATGGGGCTTGAATGATGATTGAAGGAATTACATGTAAATGGCTTACACTAATGCATAAGGATCTCGTCTCTCTCAATTTCAAACACTAGGCGGTCCACAATTCTTTCGATGAGCGGAACGGCCGTCTCAGGCGTCGTGCCTTTGGGTATCAGCTGTGCAACACGTACCAAACCGTCACGCAGTTTGGTTGTCGTTATGCGCATAGGGAAGAGGAGCGGTCGAAATGTGCGGCCTTCGAACGTAACCATGAGATGCAAATCCATTCTCCCACTCCCTCGCGCCGCGGGCAAAAAGTCGAGGGGCGTTCTAGACGCCCAATCCTCCGTCTCTAGCTTGCTTCGCGGCTGGAATTCAGGGATGACATCGCCGCAGGACACGTACGAGAACAGCGTAAAGAACTCCACGCCGGGGTGCTCGTGCATGAAGAGGACCTGCTGAATGCATACGTCGAGCATCAGACGCCGATAATCGTGGGTGAGAAGTGCCCGCATGAAGGATTTTCCGCGAGTCGTAAGGGTCTCCGGGTTTTCTGAATTATATCAGCTAAGGGAGTTGAGTCGAAGCGAAGCGAAGAGCATACCGAGTCTGAAAGATGATAGTCTGTGGCACACGTCTCTATGCCCAGCAACCCAATCTGCAGACTGACACTTCTCGGAACAATAGTCGGCGCTTTGACAAGTACCACAGCACTTGAAGCTGCGTCTCACGCCAATGCTTCCACACTGGGAGACATCAAGAAACGAGTGCAGTAAACTCGTGAGAGCACTCACGGTCAGGTTGTCACATGCCTTGAACGACGGCCTCAACTGTACCTCCCAAGAATCTATAAACTCAAGGCGTGCCTTCATCATAGCCGCAAGACCTTTCCAGTTGGTAGAAAATGCTGACGCGTGAATCCTGGATTTGGCTGCGAATTCCGTTGCTGCTTGAAAGCACTTCTTTAGTTGCGAGACGACGACATAGTGCACGAGAGAGCAGGGTAGTTGTTTATCCAACATATCCCTCACGGATGGGTAGAGCGTGGCTTTGTCTGTCTTGATCGATGCTGCAACGTTAATTATGGCGCGTAGGAGGTCTGATTCCATCGCTAATGCGATTTCGGAAGGGGATTCCAAGTGGACGAGAAGATAGTTGACGCACAACTGCGCAGCGTCGACTGCCTCGGTAGGGTTGAGGGAGGATACGATGGCTATGACCATGGGAATAAAACCCATGGAGGGCAGTAAGGAATGAATGGCGTCGGAGCTGTCAGCCAAGAATGGAAAACAAGCTCGAATAAAATCTCCCGTCAGATACGCATTCGGACTCGCGCGTGCGCTAGCAAAATGCCGAATGATTGTGGAAGCTAGATCCTTCATGCTACCTCCAACGGCTTCCACGACTTCATCCAAGGCTCGCATATCCTTTCGCTCAGTTACGATGAAAAGAATCTCCGAGATGATACCAAAGGCTCCTCCTTGGCCGAAGGCCTCGTCGTCATAAAGCACGAATTTCCATGCCGAGACAAGGATCCGTCGAACGCCAGGTGTCGAGCGAATGATTTTGGATGTATCTGGATGCTTATCAAGAGCAAGAATGAGGGAAGTGTGTCCGATGGATGCTCGCATCCTTTCAAGAGGATCGGTAATGATCAAATAATCCCGGTAAGTATCGAGAAAATCAAGCCATCTCCAGAAGCATGGCCAGAGATCCGCGGAAGCATCAACAGAGCATCAAGCTCCGCTGGTTTGGGGATCCGAGCGAATCGACATTGACAAAAAAAGCTGGGAGGAAAAGAATGGCGTCTGAGGGGGAGAAGCCTGCAATCGACAAAGCAAGATATTGGAGGTCTGCTAATGATCCAGCCACGACGGCGTTCGCGACGTGCTTGTTTTTTTTGTGAGCCGGAGGAAAGCCGACAGGCTGGCAGTATTTGCTCACCCGCATCTTCGTGGATTTAATACGCGAAAGGTTTCGAAGGTGGAAACAGTCATGCATCGCGAGGTAAGGAGATGGAGCCGATGCTTGAAGAAGATTGCGGACTTCGTCACTTTGATCCCTAACATGGCCAAAGCGGCCACAATTGAACCACGCTGGACTCAGCTGCTCGAGTCATCCAAGATTCAATGAACAGTTCACATGTAAGGATGACTCGGGATGACTCTCGGTTTCCCCCAAAAATACTGCGTTTCAAACACTATTCTTTGCATTTTTTTTTGATTTTTTTATGATCGGCTCGTAGAAAGCATTCTGTGAGGTTTCCAAGGTCACAAAGCTGTTCACTCGGGACCTCCTCCTCCTCGGGTCGGCCCGTGTTTGCGTTTGTGAGTAACATGCGAGAGAGGAGCATCCCGTTGCTGTGGCATCTAACATGGACAAAGCGTGCGAGTCTGGCGACTCAAGTCATTCCATGTTCGAGCCTTTCACAATCCAAAGAACAAGCTCAAGTATTTTGAAATGATTCCCTCATGGTAAATCAGCACAGTCAAACTCCTGCCGTCAAGTACCAAAAATAGCTACTTCGCTTTGAGGCCTCGCAGTTGTCGCACAACGTCGTCCATATTCTGCACGTCACCCGCCCATTCCCCACTCCATCCAGTCTCTTTACGGTACATCTTCCGAGTTGTTGGTATGGCTGGATGTTGCCGAGGCGTGGCTTCCTCATCCTCGGGCAACTCCTCAAGCCTGCCGACGGAAACCCAATCGAACGGAAGGCCACTCTCCATCCGCGAACGCTGCATGCGAGCTCGGACATCCGACGGAATTTCCTCCCGTTTCCCAACCCACACCCAGCCGCGCGAAATCGAATTCTCCTCCGCGAGCTTCCGCGTCGTGCGCGAAGCTCCAGAGGTGCTGCTCAGGCGCCTTGCCTCCACTCGCGAGGTGCGGTCTGTCTTCACGGTACGCGAAGTGAGGCGCCGATAGCAGCGGTCGTTTAGATTTTCGGGGGGAAAGACGAGCTCCGGCGGTACGGGTACGCCGAGCGTGCGCCCGAGCTTCGCCATCTTTCGTCGGCGCGCGGCGTCATCTTTGTGCATGGCAGGGCGGATGTTCAGCGCGACGGTCAAGGTCGGCGACGGTGCTGGCGTTGGGGGTACGTGATCGGCTGGGAGAGGATCGGGAACCCGGATGTATAGCAACGGCCGGGTATCGGATACAAGAGGCGGTGCGGATTCCGAGGGTTCGGAGCGAAAAGTATGTTTGCTGCGTTTTAGTTTTGCGTGAGGCTTTTGGGCCGGCGCAAGGGATGAGATGTCCACCACGAGCGGAGTTTCGCCCACTACCTCACCAATCTTTCGTGTGGTACGGATGAGGCGCGCCCGATCTTCGTGTGGAAGGTTACACGTCGTGAGCGGCACTGCGCTAGAAAGCGAAGCCATAGTGGTCATAGCGTAGGAGAGAGGCGAGGGGCGAGGGCGAGGTGCTCGGAGACAGGAACAAGCGCTGATGTGCTGCTTAAAAGTCGGTATTCTCATCACGTTCAAAATGTCAATACAGAACTACGGTCATCAATCTTGACACGGAGATTGGAATTTCATCAATGTTACTGCTGAGCCCCATGGAGAATTCGACGGAAAGGCCGAAAATAATCGAGAACAGGGAGGAAAATGGAGAGAATGCTCACCGACGCGATGTTTCTTGAATACACTGTTTCGACCAGAATGGCAGAGATACGCCTCGAGCACCTCCAAGTGGATTGAGTTTATTGCGATGCAAGCCGCCAATCACTGTTGCCAATTGAAGTGTTTCGGGTCAGCTTTTATTGCGCTGAAGAAAGATAGCAAGAGGGTCAACGCAGCATCTTCGCAATCACCTTCATAACCCAGTAGCAGCTATAAAGTTGGTAACGAGATAGGAAGATTCCTCGTCGGACTAAGAACCTGAAACGAAGGTACTTCAGCGGAAGGAAAACGAAACGTGAAGAAGAGTGATATCTCGTACATTTGAATTGAGAATTTGACGGCTAGATCGTGGATCGCGATGGAGCTGTATTCACTACAAGAACATTTGTGTGAAAATTGGGCTGCGGGGCGGAGTCTAGAACGCAGTAGGAGGAAAGCGATTATGTTTACCTCGGCAACTATGCGCCTCGGCGTTCTCGAGGGATCATGACAGACGACGTGTCAAACACCGGCATGCACCGTGTCAAACTCTGTATAAGAAACGTATGGAACGAACACCGTTGTAGACTCGTCGTATGGATGGCAACGAAATGGGCGAGGTCGTTTGCACATATTTATCGTTCCGCTGTACGCATCCACGATTTCTTGAATATATCGCCGACGGGAATATGTGGGCGACAGCGTTGCGTTTCAGATGCTTGTAAGTACCACCGATATTGCAAGCACTACCGTGGGGAATTCACATTCAAAGAGTGGTAGAAACGGAAGGAGCTTTTATTAGGTGCACTCATCTGACGTTGTGCCTCACGATCCCGACAGTATATGAGCGAGGTTGTGCTGACAAGATGAGCTTACGATGTGATGTCGAGGTTACTTCCATGGTGGGGTTCGAGGATAAATAGTCTGATTTGTATCCCCGGCCATTCATTGAGACTCTGAATTATCGTCATAAAATTCCACTGGGGCTTCTGAGTATACCCACACAAGTCGAGGGGACGCGATGGTACAAACCTTTACAAACTAATCCCAGAGAAGGCGCAGCCCTGCAGCGCGATTGGAGTCGAGGCGATCGACGTCGAAAACCCAAGGCCGTGGTCTTTTGTCGGACTCTCGCCCAGAGATCACCATCAACAACTCGCCTGCGACAGGCGGCAACACGCGGCCCGCATAATTGGGCACGGTAATCACCACGGGGCGGAGGATCTCAAGGATGCGCATGACGAGCACGCGCCGGTCTGAGTGTTCTGCAGCGGTGGAGCGCTCAAAGCGTACACGTGCGGAGCCTGTGCTAGGATAAAGACAATGAAGAAGAACGGGGCAACAATAATATTACCTTCGAACGGGAAGTACATCTCCGTGCCATTGCGAATGTCCATGAAAATCGACGTTAGCCGTGTGGAAAGCACCTCCTTCGAACCGACGACGCAGAGGACGGGCTTGGACGCAAAATCCACGATGAAAGGTTGCGCCATGGAGAACAGCATCACCCGCGGGTGGATTTTGTTCTGGTTGGCGAACATCATGCGGCAGCGCCGAGAATCAGAGGAGCTGGCGAAGCCGTCGCGCTGAATTTGTTCCAGAAATCCTTGGTACGAACCGCGGCTGGCGATTTGCACGAACATGAGTTGCCAGGGGTCGCCGGAAGGCCAGAGAAGATCTTGGCCATGGGGAAACGACGATGGATGTGCGATTTTGGCAAGTCGAAATTGCAGGCCACCTGCCAGCGAGGAGAGCTCGTCCTGGCGCTTGAAATATAGGAATCCGCGGGTGTTTGGTGGAAAGGGTATCCTCTCGCCGCTACCAGCAGGAACCCTCATATATTGAATCCGATCCCCAGGAGACCAATTCGGGCTGAATCGAATTTTCACGGAACCAGCGCCGGATATATCTATGAAGTCTGTCTCCCTCAGGCGTGAGGGATCGAGCGTGGATAGTAAAGCTGGTCTCCTAGATGTGCTCCCGGTTCAGCATTAGTTATCGGCCTCTTCCAATACACCTACTTTTTCCGTTGAGCAACTGTGGCAAGTCGACGGAGCAGAAGAAATGAGGTACATCGTTGTGGATGGAAGTTGCAGGGAAACATTGTTTGCCATTCTTTGGCTTGTCAACATTCCCACAGTCACGCGCCTTGCCTTTGCGTTACTTCTTTTCTCCTCCCATTGTCGTACGACAATTTGCACGCCTAATACGACGTAGGGTCGAACTCACCATACCTTGAGCTCCGTACGCGAGCAGAAAATTTTCGATGCACGACCGTCTCCATCTTCGACACATCTCGCGGATTAAATCCACCAGGCTGAGGGTAAGTAACGGCCAGAGTCCACTCTCTTCGCTTTATTATTACTCCAGCTCACAAAAAACTAGCAAATCGCGAATGCCGTCGCTGCGGGATCAGAAAAAGATCTCCTCCTTCTTTGCGATTTGTTTCCAACCTTTCCAGCCTCCGAAACCATTCTGGTCCTCCCAGCTCTCTTTGTAAATCTCGATCCCGTTCGCCTTCCAGGACCCCAAAAATTGGACGCCTTTTTGTCCGGTCCCTCCCCAATTCCTTATGTTGACCTCGCGTTTCATTCTCTGCGCGCGATCAGCTATCTTTCCTCTCCTTCCCGCATTCCTGTCGACGCCTCTCGAGACTTGTGGCCATACGTCTGGAAATGGCTCGACTTTTTCCATACCTTTTGGGATTATCTGCCGATCGCAGAAGTATTTGATCAGATACCGGCATCCATAATTCACTCCCCTATCATTCTCGCGCTGGACAAAGATGCGAGTACCTCCAAGGTGATACGCTCGACCTCTGGCGTCCGCTTAATTCTTGCTTTGGCTTGGCGAGGCATGCTAGCTGAAGACGAGCTGTTCCGTCAACCGGGGCACTCGTCGCTATATCGGAGGCTGTTTCCATCGCTACGGAAGACAAAAATCAGGGAAGCAACTTTGACGAACTCGTGGAAGCGGCTGGAGGTAGTGTCAAAGATCTGGCGTCAATAGTGATCCAACATTTCTCCCGCGCGCGCTCCACGCGAAAATCGCAGGAAACTGTGGTATTTCTACTATCTTGTTGTGGGCTTTTGGGCGAATACTCCGACGCCACCCGCGGCTTGGACACGGCGCTTCGGTCTATGGGCTTCGTTGCGACATTCGTAACGACTATATCCTCCCTCCATAATACTGCCGCGGAGAGCGCTGTCGACTATTGCCTCCCTTATCTTCTAGCGATACTAAAAAACCCCTCTGATATTGCGCTGGGACTCGAATCCGGACTGCTACGGCTCGTCATTATTGTCGCCGCCTCGATTAAAGACGAGACCAACCGTACACATGCGCTGATCAAACGAATGTTGGATAATATTCTACTCCCATCGCTTGTGCATTACGCGGTGGTTGCACAGCTACAGAAATGTTTTCCCGAGGCTACCGTCCTCGCAGCGAGATCTACCATTGGCAGGTCAGCATTTGCGGCGGCATGGAAAACTGTTTCCGCTCTGATGAAGTCGCGTGTCGAGTTCTTTGACTCTTGGGAGGCTCAGTCGCGGCCATCATTCAAAGCATGCGATAACTTGGCAGTGAGTCTGTCTACAAGTTTACTGTGCTACTTCTTTATGTCTTTCAGTGCGGAAAAATTGCCTCAAGGCACGACTTCAAGTGCTGTGCTGCTTGTCAGAGTGCCCACTACTGTTCCGGGAAGTGTCAATTCGCTGATTGGGGTGCTGGGCATAGAAACATGTGCCAAAGACTAGCATGCTTCAAATCCGGTATTTTCTGTCCCTCACGTCGCTACCATCAACTGACTTGATACAGAAAAAACTAAAACCTTCACCACCCGCGGAAAATCCTTCATGTGTGCACTCCTAAACCACGATTATCGGCGTCTAATGACCGCCATATGCACACGGAGGGTCTTTTTCATGTATGAGCACCCCGGCGAACAGACAATTACGGTGTTCACCTACTCCTCCCGCGGCGTCGAGATTGAAGTCGGTCGCAGTAGCGACCTTGAAACATGTGACTGGGCATCCGAGATGCTGCTTGAATTTCCCCGTGCAGCGCGGAGCGGTGGGCGTATGGATCTGCATCTCATGATGACGCTTGGAGGCTACACATTTCAACCGATCCTCTTCCCCATGCGCACATCCACCGCGACATTACATGATCGTCTTGTGGCTGTCACACAGCAGATACCCCCGGGAACGACAAGGGCGGAAGCTCTTGAACTCGTCAAAAGCATTGTGACATCTCTAGTTAAGGAGATCAAGGGCAACTGGGACTTCGATCTTATTCATTAATCCAATTTGGCGCCCTCGCATATCTTGTATCTAGCAATTCATCTTTCTCGCTCACACTCTGCAGTCCAGTGGATCAGACTCGCGTTTCGAGGTTTGAGTCGAATGTTAACTCCAGTTCCCTTCACAACAGCCAAAGTTGCGTATATTAAAATTACGGTTGAAAAGCTACACAGCTGAAATGTTCATTTTTGGTCCCTCTTGTTACGAAGCCGGCCACTCCCCCGCTCAATTATAACGGTACATACTTTGACTAAGATCAACCAGAACACTTACTGAGGCCGGGTACGTTTTTGAAGCGACTTGCGACCACAGCAGCGACGAGTTAACTCCACTTTATATGGGATCAAACAACACATCTCCGCGAGCTGTTGATACTCTAAGAAATCTAAAATCACGAAAATAGTTGTAAGTGTGTTTTCACAGGGCTCGAGTTCAATCTCCACCATGTCTTACTGTCAGTTGCACCTCTTCGCGTATCTTGTAATCGCAACTGATTGACGTGCAAAGATTGGGAGGCTGGGCTCAAAATGATCCAAGCCTACCTGCGCAAACTGCCAACTTGCCTCTCGTAGTTTGTTTAGCTTGCGTGACAAGGTCCGATCCGATGTCGGCATCGGCAGAGCCTTTTCCAAGAGCCTTGCCCTCATCGTCTCGACGACGGCGTACATTTGTAAGAGGAGGCAACCCACCCACTCTTGCTGAATCCAAACCCTTGGCAGTTGGGTCTGACGCGGGAGTGTGCACGGATGAGATTACACAAGCCAAACGCCGATCACAGTCGCTTCGATGATTTGCTGAAGTTCTGAGTCCTGACGCATCGCGAAGGACATCTCGTTACGAGGTGATTCATTCAATCATACCGGCCGGGTTAGGTCAGTCAAAACTTAATCTGAACACGCGGGTCCTTGGGCGCTTACCCAGGAAGTCCAAAAATTCTTCAAGAAAGATTGAACAAAAGCAAAAATGTTTGAAAGCCTGGCGTGGCAGCGCACGATCGCAACGATGCCTATCTTATCCAGCGAAATCGGAGAGTTCAAGGTATTTAAGGAGATCTATCATTCATGCAGTCACATTTATCTGTGGCGCATTCGCCGACGAATGATTTAATTATTCAGGTCACACTGCACAGCCTTGTCTTGCTGTCCTTTGCTAACAGCTTTATACCTGACATCCTTTCCTTCCACCTCTCACTCCTGCATTGACCTCGTCGCTTGATAGACGGACAGATACTGAGGTGCGATATGCTCTCCGCATTGATAGCTGAAACGTGACCGCCCACAGTTCCGCTTGGTGGACAGATGAGCCCAATACGCGTGGAACATACAGCCTCGTGTCAAGCTGCATATTCACCTTGGGGCTCTGTGTATGGACCGCGATCCATCTGAATATCCCTCAACGAGCGGCAGGAGCACGTCAGTTTCTCCGGAAGCTCGTATGGTTGGCCGTGGGCCTTCTAGCCCCCGAGGTCGTGATCTTCACTGCGTGGAACCAATATATAGATGCAGCACGGCTAGTCAGAGAGCTCGCCAAGAAGAGTAGACCTAGAATCTCCTTTTGGCGCCGCCTTTTGAGTCACCCGTTGCTTGCCGGGAGCGAAACTCATTATGCCACGGTAGACCTGGGGATGGTACGTTCATTTTCCAGGATGAGATCACCATTCTTCCAACATGGTTGTATCCCAGAATGACAGCGCCATCCCAGCTGAGACGATCGCCGGAGATTGGGACCTGATTCACGGGTTCTATGTCGCCATGGGTGGCTACGTTATCGATGTTAGCAATGCCGGCGATCCATTTCTCCCCAATGGAATCCAACGCCTCACCCTGACCACCGAAGGACTACGAATTCTCCTCGACCATGCGCCGGAACTAATCCCGCGTGTATCGGCAGAAGACATCAATGACAAAAACAAGGCAGACGGACTCGCAAAAATGCTAGTTGCATTCCAGGCGGCGTGGTTCTGTCTTCAATGTTTGGCCCGTAACGCGCAGCACCTACCAATAAGCCTCCTAGAGATCACAACGGGAGGGCATGCGCTGTACACATTATTGACATATATTCTGTGGGCGCACAAACCCATGAATATAAAGGTCCCGACGGCGATTCTCGCGGATGAGAAGCTACGACGCCTCTGTGCCTATATGTTCATGTGCAGCCGCATCAGCGGAAGACCGGCCAAAGAGCGCCGTAAAGCTTTGGGTTTTTGGACTTCGGCTGGGCCAGACTTTGTCGAATTCGATTTGAGGTTCGGTAGTCCTCCGCTATCCACTGCCCTCGATCCAAGAGAAACCGCTGTCTCAGCATTGGGTTTTGATCCTTGTGGTGAACGGCGTTGGAAACTCGCGACGGAAGCCCTGACGATCCATCTTTGTCCGCCAGAACCCCTGACCCGCGAATACGTCGTCGATCACGCCTCTAACATACCAACATTTAACGAGAAGCATGGGACTGCCCGCTTGATCCTTGCCTTCATGGTCGCGGAGCTGGTGTATGCCGGAATCCATGCAGCAGGATGGAATGCGGTATTTGCGACCCCGCAGCTACAAGTGGCGTGGCGTGCTGCTTGTTGCGTTATCGGCGGGGGTGGCGTCTTTGTAGCTGTTTTTGGATTCTCCTTCGCGTTTGCCGAGATAGGGAAGCCATACTAGGATCAGACTTTCTACGCGGTCATCGTTGTTGGGGCACTCGAGTTCGCGACACGTATGTTCCTGCTGATCGAGGCGCTCTTGAACGTCGCGTTGCTTCCGGCCGGAGTTTATCGATTACCGCGATGATCGACGTATATTCCTCACTGGGCCTGAACACGTCTGTCAAGGTATGAGACGGATGGACCATCATTCTTCGAAGAGTGATGAGAAGTCGGTAGCTCTGCAGGCGCTTTATCTTTTCCCGCGAGAATTCGAAGTTGTGCAGTGGACATATTGATTGATAACCTTTTAAACACCTAAAGGACACGGTCTCTCCCATGTTTTAGCCAGAATTCAGCTATAAATTAGACTCCGTATCCTCAACTATCAGGTTAGTGACTGCACGCTTGTCCTCCGGCACTCCCACGGTGACAACCATCGACTACTTTTCCCAACAGATTCTCGTACATACCTGTGTCTTCCTGTCGCTGTCCAACAAACTTTCCTTGACGTTGTACCTATTCCTGCTAGTAGTAGCAATAGTACTGGGTGCTCTGCGTGCTGCATTGATCATCTGGTCAGAACCGGAGAAAAGACGTCGTATAAGTCTGCACTCGTTGCATCAGTATTGAAGTCGAAGAACCCCAATCATGTTAAGCGTTCCCACCTTTGCTGCCTTGTTTCTGTCCCTCAGCTTGGCCGCTGCCACAACCTGGAGTGTATGTATTCAATTTCCTCTGTGCCCGGTTGAATTATCATCTCCCTCCCCAGCCGACGAGGTTTGCCGCAGTCACCGTCGGCCCCGCAGGTGCCCGCACCTACTTTTACGGCGGTGGATCTATAGTAGAACTTGGCACTCTCGGCGTCCCCTCCACCCCCACAAGCTATAACACCTGGGTCTCCAACCTCGTCAACCTCGCGCAGTTCGGTGTCCTGAATGTCACACCATTCACCGACGTCGCCGCTATCGAGTACCTCTCTCCCGCCACCGGGGGTCTGGCTGTGCGTATATTCTATCAAACCACGGACGGGGCGATTCGCACTGCGTACCACAGCGGCGTTAGTGGGGACCCCAATTGGAGCCTCGATCCGGTGGTAATTGCGAGCGTCCCGTTGGGGACGCCGATCTCGGCCTTCCAGAGTAATCTTAATGGTGTGCTCCCGGTATGACTTTTTGTGCTATGCGGAATTAAGTACGCGTTTTGGGACTCACGAATTGCACGTAGGAGGTTATAGTTGTGCACTATACCGATACGAACGGGCTTTTGACGCAGCGCTTTACTACGACCGATGGGATCAATGGAACTTGGAGTGCACCGGTCACTATCACCACTTGAAGCATATATAAGGCGTAGCGAATATTTGTATACGGAAATTAAAGAAGGAGTCAATATTACGCTTTACGGAAACATAACACCAACTCAGGCTTAACAAATCCCAGTTGAAAACAAATGTTAAATGCCACGGTGAATGTCAAAACTGTCCCTCTTCTCAAGCACATTGCTGTAGATCCACGACCAGCTGCAGGTCGAATCTGAATCCAACCCATGTATACAAGACGTGCATGCGCTTTGCTTTGGTGCTCAGTTCACACGTGATTGAATTTATCAAGGAGCTAGGGGAATACATGAATCGGCCTTAACAGTTTGTTTCAACGGTATATATGATACTTCTGCGGTCTGTCTCGCAGGCCACAGGACGTCAAAAATTATTGAGCAAGGAGGTCGTGCATATAAAACGATCTTCTTGACACCCAATCCATTTCAATAATTTGAGCGAAAAAAAAGCTTAGCGAATGCTGTCATGGCAGGGAGATTTTGAACTGAGCTCGGACGGGGAGCGCTAGACGGCGAGAACCTCAGTTATGAGTATTCAGTGAATTAATGTGCAATCTCCCTACGTGTCGACGTCAAATATGGTAACAAACTTGTTCCTGTTTACTCAGTGTCTTGGATGAAAGAATGCCTATAGTTGAACTTGAGTATGTGTGAATACAGATAATCGGGCCCCGGAAATCAGCGTTGCGTGGATCAAAGCGGCTGTGCTTTCTTTAGCACTTAAGGGATTATCGGTCGGATAAATAGAAGAAGCACGTAGACGGGTCGAACCTTGGGGAGAATGAGGAGAAACCTTAAGTTTCTGAATAGTGGATCGCGGCATGCCTTAGAAGTCATAGAGCGGGCTCGGTCATCTTGCTTGGGAAGCGGGCTTGGAATGCAACACCATTTGGGCCAAAATTAATTTTCAGAGCCACAGAAGGGAGCTGCACACTGCGGTTCAAGTATCTGGCTCAGCATTGGTACCTCACATGTATTAGTTCAGGATAAAAGTTTCAACTCGCCGTCTAAACTTGGCAGGCCGACCACCCCCGGATGACGCTGGTTTCAATTCAGAACTCGTCCGCGCCTGGATCCTCCACCTCGCCGTTTCCTAGCTCGTTGCATCCCGACAGCCGCCAAGAGACGGAGAGGACTGCCCTGATGGCTTATGGTTCACTCTCGATAGGCGTGAAAGTACCCCAAGCGACATGAGTGCACTCATAACAGCGATGAAGTCGAGGGTTGGATGAGGCCCTTGGTTGGCCCTTGGCGGACTTCCTCGGCCTCGCTTATATGTCCAGCGCTAAGGCGGCTGTTTTGGATCAGCGCCGTATGACATGGATCAATGATCGCCGCGATACATCGCCATGGGGACGATCTCCTTGATCGTGTGACATGGGGCTATTGCTGGACAGCCGTCGCTCTCTTTTCGCCCCTTCGTTCTCTTTCTTCCATTCCCCTTCTCTGTTTCCTTCGCCGAGGGTCTTTCGTTCTTCAGACGGTTTAATTTGCACCGGTTGCACAACGATCTTGAGAGAGTTTATCTGTTGCCTTAGGACCAGGCTTTTTTTGGTACGCAATCAATCCACACTAGTATGTAGTTTAGGGACCTCAGACGCCGGCTCATTTATACCTCTCTGCGCTTACAGACCCCCATCTTTATTTCCCTTCGTTCAGTCGCTTTTATTCAATGGTTTCCTGGACCAAAATCCTCGGCTTAGCGTCCGTCACAGCGGCGACAGTGCTCCTCGGTCTCGTCGCCTTCGATGTACCGTACTTCAAGTCCGTGTACTTCCTGCGCATCGACCTGGGCAACGGCACCGCATCCACCGCTGCGGCGAACCAGACGAACCCCTTCATCGACCTCGGCGCACTAGGTTTCTGTACCGACTTGAAGGATGGACACGGGCTGCAGTGCTCGCCGGCGTCGGTTGGGTATAACTTGTCCGGTGCGTCCTGCCATGCTTCTGTATCAGACCCATGAAAATGTCTGACCGCCTATCGCAGAGGCGTCACAATTCATCAACGGAACCCTCCCGCCAGCGCTGTCCGCGGGCGTCAATACCGTCGCCTCTACGCTCACCAAGGTCCTCGTGCTGCACATCGTCGCATTTGGCATCGCCCTCATCTCCTTCGCCTTCGCCCTCCTCGCATTCTTCGGTGCACCCATCGCCGACTGCTGCAGCTCCTGCTTCTGTGGTTTCGCAGGCTCAGCGGCGTTTGCCGTATTCGTATTCGACATAGCATTCTTCGAGCTCATCAAGAAGCGGGTGGATGCGGAAGGCAATGCGGGGTCGGCGATCATGGGCAATGCACTGTACCTAACGCTCTTTGCGTGGCTGCTGCTGTTCCTCACGCCGATTCTGTTCCTGATTGGCCGCTGCTGTGGCTGTTGCATGCCGGATATGAAATCCAAGTCACACCATTGAGAACTTGGTGTAGTCGAGAGTGTACATGCTGAACGTTCCGGAACATTTGTATTTATTTCTTATTACTTATTTTTGCTTTGAATTCGTTATCTGTGACCGATTGGTTTGACGGGCTTGGAGTAGAAAAAGGAGGTGGATTATCTTGTATCACACAAGAAACGCCGAGGAAGTAGAATATCTAGTTCAAGTAGGTAGAAATTGCACGGCTGGTCCCCCCAAAACACCAGGCTCCAGAATCATTAAGTGTACAGGCCTAGGCCAGTATAGGATATTTACGGACGCCGAAAGCGAATTCGCCAGCAGTCTAGATTTAATTCAACCGAGAACCTAGACCTTTGCTGTTCCTACACCACATGCATAATCTGTACACAACTAAAAGTAATATCCTACACAGCTAATTTGACAACATGGTAAATTGAACACCTGTCTTTGTTTATGCCCAGTGCGGTGAAAGCGGACCACCGCGGCAGGTCATAAACTCTCGCGGGAAATACCGTGACATTGAGCAGCGCCTCAATCAGCACGAACATGCGTATCGCGAACCCCAGAGCTTCAACCCAGAGTACAGCGGAGAACGATTGAGCTCCCAGTATGGCTTTCCCCGAAGGAGAATCCAAAAACAGCGACAAAGACGCCACCTCCGCCAATAATGCAACATGCAACGCGCCACGCCGTTTGCAGCTCTGCGGATGCAAATACAACGTTCTACCCTGTTGCATGGATCCCGGCGTATATCACATCCGCGACCATGAAAGCAAAGATCAAGCGCTGCTTCTCGTTAAACGTCAGCATGTTAGAGCCATGCTCGACGACGTATTCTGCCGAAGTACGCACATAGGCGCCACTCGCCATGCGATGAGCCCTGGCGACCGCTTTCCCGCTGATGCGGCTGCACATGAACATATAGGTAGAGAGACGTTGTAGCTTCTCGTCCGCCGGAATCACCGTCGGGACGCCTGTGAGATGACCAGTTTTGGATTGATAGGAATTCACACATTTAAGTTCTGTGATGGTTCGCTGGAGACATCCCTCCTGGTTGTAAAGCTGATGGAGGAACAGAAGGCTGTGGAGCAATGACGAGTCTGACTCTGGGCCCTGAGAAAAAGAGACGTTCCGCCATGGATACAATGCTTAAGCGCCCAACCAAGAGGACGCAGATCTCTGGATCTGGCCCGCGATCAACAACACGTGAGACCCCCCCCCACCAAATATTTGGCCTTCATCAATTCTGCTGTTCGAGCTCTGACGCATCGTGGGCAACATTATTCCTCTACAAATATATCTCCTTGCATGTTTTTGGCTGCCTGAGTTCATCTGAGAGAAATTCCAGGTCCTTGAGACACATTTTACACGGAAAGGCTCACCTACCCAATTGGGACACAAACCCGAAGATTCTTCGATTTGAACCAAATATCTTTGAGGAAAATTTCAGGCCTTGGAGGACAGTTATACATCGCTTTAAATGGTTTGAAATGCCCACAACTAATTTATTTTATCTTCCTTGCATCGACTGAAAGGACGCATCAATTCAAGTCACGTGTTGTTGATCGCGGCCAGATCCAGAGATCTGCGTCCTCTTGCGCCCAACGTTAATCCACTAGCTCCAAAATCGTGTCGAAAATCCAGGTAAAATCTGGGCTAAAGACATGTTGGAAATCTTATTCACTCGGTTTTACTTACCAGGAGATTTAAATGGGCTCTAGGGTCTTGTTTTTAATTCCTAGGGGGTTTATAAACTGTTTGTAATTTTTTGTTTGTAAATAGGCTGTTTATAAACATGTTTATAAACAGGCTCTCAAATTTAGCCGAAAATTCAAGTTTTTCGGTCTCCCCATTCCCGGAGCTCTTCCAAAGCTCTTCCCACCAATCTTGCCGTCAGATGGGAAAGCATCTTGGTGCTTTCGGGTCAATCTACATGACTCAGAATTGCTTTGGGGTTTTCACCCATCCTATCAACCCAACACCCATCAACTTATCTGCGACCAAGCATCAAAAAATGCCATTTCAGTGTTGCTACACTGGCGATGGGCTGAAGAAACTAATCCTGAGCTCAACATTGTCCACCAGATGGAAATTCTGGTGAGTTTGTGGTTCTCTGGGTTGACTGGGTGACTTCCCATAGGATAAATTTATGCTGGAGGAATATTTCGGAGGGATGCCGAGACAGCTGTTGGGACCCCATCACTTTGGACATCCCAAAACAGACACAATTTACTCTCCATCACTCGAATAGATTAAGATCCTGAATAAAACCTTTTGGGACGACATTGATTGATCGTCACTTCCGGCACTTCGGCTGACGTCGGGACACACTCTCAATCAACTCTTAATGTTCTCCCAGCGCATGGAACACGATTATAAGGCCTTCAAAATGTCTCGGAGTCCTCCAAAATCCACCAAGACCCATTTTGGTTACCATTTCAACCGCTTTTACATCCATATCCGTCTGCCGCTGAACTCGGCATATGATGCCACATCTCCTCGGCATGTCCAAATCATTGCAGGGATGACAGTGTACAGCCGTGCAAGCCCACAGAGGGACGGGGGAGAGCAGGAACGGGACAGATATGTTAGAATCACTATGTTAAATTATAATATTTGCTTGCGGGAAACATAGCAGCTTGAATATCGCTCGGGTTAATCGCGTCACTGGCACCCTTAAACAAGCTCGGAAATTCGGCAGGAATAGATTTATCTTACGGGAAGTCACCCACTCCTGGCCCAGGCTTAGATAATTAAAAACGGGCCATTTTGCCCTGAGGGATTAAAAACCGGTTTATAAACAGCTGTTTATAAACATGTTTACAAACAAGTATAATAAACAAGACCCTAATGGGCTCATTAGTCGGAACTGAACCCAACTTCAGCTACAGAAGCCCGAGACGGCCGAGTACGGCTGCATCCCACTTACCACATGCTTATCAGTTGAGTTGTGGGCTGTAGCGCGGTGCGGACGAGCAGGTTGGAATGAATTGCAGCGATTGTGCTGCCTGTCACGCAGAAGCCTGTTCCCCAAATGGTGATCCAACGTCTTACCAGAGTAGCACATATTTTCTGAGTTTCAACATGCATATGAATAGGGATTGATGAATTGAACAAAACAGTATTGTCACGGTGCCAAACACCTTTGCAAAAAGCGTGTCAGAATAGCCGGAAATCATTGAAACACCCACAGGTGAATCAACAGTTCATCGACAGCCTCTCGGCGCATCCGCCTGCATCAGCTCATAGACTTTCGCAAGACTTTTGTAAAAATGTGCGTCACGTCATGCCCAACTAGCTGTCCTAGCCGGTCCTCCCGCCTCGCCAGCCAGAATCGGCTTCGGAGTCGTCTGCAGTGCCAAAGTCAACGAAGGATGCTTCCACGACGACTTCATCCCTCATCATGGCGCCGAGATCACGCGATCATCGAGCGCCGGAAGTTGATGTCAACGTCAGACCAAGAAGAAATTGCGAGCCGCAAGTTCGTTTAATTACAACCCCCACCACTCACCAATGCTTTGACAGTACTCGTCATCACAAGAGTAGTCCTAGCCATGCTTTTGTGTGCTCAAGTGCAGATGTCATACATATATTTAAAGCTCAATAGTAATAACTCGTTCCTAGTCCCTCCGTGTGGGGGAAACACTCTCAGCCAACTATCAAATAGCCCCGCCGCGCCATTGTGGCGATGCATCTAAGGTTCGAAATGTGCTGGCTGTCTCAGAAGGTGCGGTGCTCTCCATCGAATGTACTGCGGATGGTCCAGAATGTTCCGGGTGTTTATGTGTTGGTCGTGTGGGCCTTGTGCATCCCGGGGGCAGCCCTAATAGCACGAAAGCAGCCACACTCGCCACATCTTTCGCGTTCACCTTTTTGAGCTGCCTCGCCGCATACGAGGCCGCCGCCCCCGTATCTATCTTGTTCAAAGTGCTCTTCGCATACCCCGCCGCCCTCCGGATCTGTCCCTTGTCTTTATCCTTCGCCTGCTCCCGGGCTTCCGCAACGCTTGCCAGTATCCACGGGTCTGCTTCACTAGGAAGGACGTACTGCGGGAGGTCCCCCCACTCGCGCACTTCCGGAAGGTCGTAAATCTTGATGATGCACGCAAGACTACCCCAATGGCGCACCGGATTGCACAGTGCTTCTAGGGCAGTTATACACATGAACCCTTGTCGCGTAAGGAGGGGCATCATCCCGCCAGACGCGGACGGCGTGATAGCGCGTGCAACTGACTTGAACTGCCGCTTGACGGTGTCTGCGGCGGGAGTGTTCGCTCTGTCTCGGACGCCGAGGATATATTCGATCCCGAATAAATCGAAGTTCCGTTTCAGAGCGGCGTCGGCGACGTCTTCCTTTGTCTGCCCGAAGGACTCGACAAGGTTAGCGTTCCCTATAAGGATTTGTTTCCCCGTCAGCAGGCGCTAAAACTTTATATCTCGACTCAACGCACATATATTTTCCTGCCCCACGTACCCTTGGTTCATGAGGAAGCGAGAGTACACTTCAGGCGTCAGAGTCCCTGTGCGTCTCGTGTCGAGGTACGAGAAGATTGCCTCCATAAAATGCCTAAAGACAGGTGTCGCCTTCATGTCTTCTGTGAAGAACTTCCCCCATCCGCAAACAGCTGGGACATCAGGATTAGGACTCTGAGGTAGTGTACCCGTCTGTATCGGTGTTGCAACGGAGGCGCCGGACGGGATACTGATTGAGCTCGGAGCTGTGATTGTTTCCGGAAAGTAACCTGTCTGGCTATTTTGTACTGACATGCCCACTCCGTGCTCTGAGGCAGGGAAAACTTGTGCAGTCGCTACAGCGGTGGGCAGCGCTGTCTGTTGAGATGAAGGCCGCGGCGTTGCAAGCCCGGGCTCATAAGCCGGCACCCGATGTTGCGATAGTAATGTCGTCGGATGTTCTTGGATTGCGATGGAGGCAATTGAGTTGAAGGTGATGGTCGTAGGGTGTGAAGGGAGCGGTGGGGGCATGTAAGGACTGCTTGGAGGTGATGCAAGGAGTGTTGCGGGACCAGATCCAGCAGGGGGTGGTGGTGGTGGAGGTGGGGAAACATTCTGGCGAGAAGAAAGCGACAATGTCGAAGCACCGCGCGCCATGAGGGTTTGGGGAGGGTCAAAAATGACAAGGAGATGTCGAAGGTGTCTTATTATACGAATTCCAACGTGTTTATTGTGTCTATTTTGTCTCCTAAACTGCTGTCCTGCTTGGCAACACGAAGGCGCCAGGTAACAGGTTGACAGATTTAATTTGAGTTGTGCATAAACGAAGACCCAATTCGGACTGCACAGGGAATGTAGCACTTGCGGAAGGACATAGTTGAAAAGAAGAACCCAGTAGCGTGTCCGAAAAGTTGATAATTGTTAGTGAAGAGGACAATGTTTCGTGGAGGGGTGTGGACAGCTCTGCTAAAATTGTGTGGGAAGTAGTTGGAATGACAATACACTGATTGATTACTGAGGAAACTATTTTAAATTGCGCCGCGCTCGCTCGATGGGTCATATATGATAAGGATCTCAGTGCTGTTGGGGGATTTTGGCAACCGATACGTCCAGAATGCTGACAGTTGGCTCTGTCAATTGTAATCATTTGAATGAGCGCTCCCACAACGGCAACGGTAATGAAAGGAAGAAATATTTTCAACATCCGAATGTTTGACCACCCCAAGTCGCAGACATTGCGTCCAGCCAACTGAACGAAATACGTCGAATAAAGTGTATTATCCACATCCTGTCCGCCAACCTTCCGTTCCGACCAATTAACCAACTCGAGACACTGTAAGGAGTCCATCCCATTTTTACGTGATCATTACGGCGTGCGGCATCTCTAGATTGCGCTCATTTCCCATCCAGTCTTCGGGCGAACCATTCGTCCGAACACCTCGGGCGAGGTGTCGACAAAGAAGATGGCGAGCCCAGCAACCTGGGCGTCGGTGGCACGTGGTGACATCGCCAGAGAGCGGCTTGTTGTTGGTGATCCAGAGGGCGACGGGGCCGTTAGTGCCGGCGGGCACTTTGCAGTCCGTGAGCGGCAGATTGCGCATGGCGGTGTTGCCGCCTTGAAGCAGAAGAGGTTCTGTTAAATTTCAAAAAAGGAGAGGCGAGTGGCGGTTGCGCAGGGATGCCAACGCATGTGCATGTCAGTGGCACTGATGCCGTTGCCCGAGACAACCACATTGCGCATTTTTCGACGCGCCGTGGACTCCACAAAAATCCTGATCCCATGGAATGAGTTGCAGGGAGATGATTATGTATCCTATAATTTATGGCCTCACCGAAATGTTGACTGAGCTCCAGAGAAATTCGTGCTTGAGCAGGGCCTTCCCAAATAGGCAGGACCTTCCCGATTAGGGTTCGGCAGTTGCCGAAGGTTGACCTACGGTATGAGAGGCGCGAACAAAATCAGACCATAAACAGTTTTTTTTTTCCCACCTCCACACCGAAAAAAAAAAAAAAACTCCAGTTTATGGTCTGACTAGGGAGACTAGACAAAGTGTCACATACCTTTTCTGCGATTCTCGAGGCACCAGTCCATATTCTGCCAAGTATCAGGTGCTTTAGTAAGTCGAGCCTGACCTATCTCTGCTATTGATGGTATCAAATGGTTGATGCGCTATCATAATGGTCCAAAGAAGAAATCTCGCATTTTTCAACTCACATAGTGATTTATTTGAGCACATTCTGAATCAGCCAGATCATAGTCCAAGATGTGAGCATCGATTTATCAAGTTAAATCGTGTGAAAATATACAGGCAATAAAGAGTTACAGCGCCGGGAAAACCGTGATTTTGGCACTTTTTGACTGTTTTGCGCCAAGATGCCCATTTTGTAGGCGCCATAGCTCGTTATTGCCTGCATATTTTTGTGTGATTCAAATTGTAAGATTAATTGGTACACCTCAAAACTCAATTTGGGTGACTCAGAATGTCCTGAAAAAAATCACTGCTGTGGTTGAAAAATTGCGGATTTCACGTTTTTAACCATCACGATTCCCCATCAGTATACTTTGATCGTATCAATGGCTCAGAATATCGGCATCGATTTTCTCACCACCCACACATTTGAGTTTGGCCAGAAATCTGGACTGATGCCCCCGGAATCAAGGAAAAGGTATGTGACATTTCTTTTGTATGCCTACCAAGTCTGATTTGCGCAATAGGTCCGCAATCTCGTGAGCTTTCCCTCGGAATTTTTTGTAGTAGCCAGATGTACATTTTGACTATGAATATACAATATATCTACAGGATCCAGGCAGAGGAAGGTATTTGAGAACAGCGCTGATCCATCACAGCTGATGAGGGATCAGATGTTTGCTATGCTCTGACCTTCCAGGTCATCCCCAAGCTGCGGACAAAGATTGGATGGTAACCAGAGTAGCACATATTTCTTTGACTTTCAACATCCGGATGACCAGGGATCGACGAATTGAACAAAATAGTATTGTAGGCGGAAAGAGGCATGCTCGAGTCAAGCCATCTGGTGAAAAGCTAAACGTGTGTTGCACGAAGAACGCAAAATTTAGCAAAATTCAAGCCATTGAACAGTACTAGTTACCCCATCCAGTCAGGCTTGACGCTGCAATTAGCGCCGCTCCTGCGCGAATTTCAATGTCCACTTCTTCCCAGCGCGGACGAAATTCTTGGATCTGTGCGTCCACATCGTCATCTTGTGTGCCTATGTCCCATGAGGACGAAATCTGCTCGAGGTTGGGGAAAACATCGGAAATAAATAGCGCAACTGCAGTAGCCGGCGCGGTGATGGGGGAGAAGCCAATATTCAGCTCTGTCATCGCACTCTGGAATGGCGAGATGCTCCCAGTAACAGGAGCGACGGAACAGTCGAGGGCGATTGTTGATGTGTGCAGGTGTGCACAGCGAGCCAAATACTGCAGACATTCGAGGGTAGCCTTGGGGCCTTGTAGAGGGAAGGTCACCTCAAGTTGCAGGGTCTCGATCAGCGGCCATGCATGTGCGAGGGTGGATACGGTGGCATTATCGAAATCGAATGTACCGGGGGATTTGATGGAAACGAAGGCGAGATTGACGAAATGGAAGAGAAGTCGAAGGGAGTGGCCATACATGCGGACATCGCCCGGAATTCTGCCCCAAAAGTCTTCGTGACAATCGTTGTCTATAGTGAGAGTTGTGATAGACGATTGCAAAATGCTTGATGAGATGGCGGCAAAAAGATTGTGCAACTCGTCTGCGGTGTTCGTGTCCGACCAGGCTATATTGACGTGAAAGTCCCGCAGCGGTAGCGCATCGCATAGGGAAAGCAATCGCGTTGTGGGCTCGATGTGCGCATAGGAAATTTTCAGCGTGTGCAAAGCGGCAAACATCTGCGCTCCATCACTGGGTGATAAGACCACATTCGGGGGCACTGTGTCGACGGTCAACCTTTTGAGGGTTGGAATTCGACTAAGATGGTCCCACGCGTCTGAATCCAAGAGATGCACATCGATCGACTCAAACTGGTGTGACCCCGTATAAACAGTGAAACGGCCTGTTCCTCGGGACCCACAGTTGTTTCACACCATTTTGGGCTGGGTCTGGAAATGCGAACCTTCCTGAGTTCGGGACAAATCAATGGGAGGACTGAGAATAGGGAAATGACGGTGTCCGACTTTGGGGGACAACCGAGCTCAAGAGCCGTGAGGCCCTTTCCGAGGAAGAGGTGAATATATTGGCATCAGATTTCCACCACACGAGATTCTGGACATTGCACAAGAGATCATCCGGGAAAGCCAGGGTTAGCGCCGGGAAAATGGCCGAAAGCTGGAGGAAAAGGTCAGGATTATGACAGTGGCGCAAACGGAATAGACAGGATGCGCAAAAGCCGCATGAGCCGCATGCGGCTTCATGCGGCTTTCGTGCATTGTGCAAAGCTGCGCCAAAAAAACAGGATTCCGAGCCAGAAAGCCATATGTTTCAATAGAAAAGATGAAATTCAGTGTCCCTCGCATGTTTCCAAACTTGGAGTGGAGCATCAATGATGCAGTGGATTGACGGCCATTAGCCGTAAAACAAAAGCCGCTGCAGTGATGTCATTCAAGAATGGGTTGCACCGGCTCGCTCGCATGAACACATTCACCTATATTGAATATACACAACTTGCAGACATGGAATGGAAGTGTAGATGTATAATAATCATGTTTTACCTGCAAGAAAGAGAGAATCCCGTGCGGCTTTGCGCAAGTGACAAAAGCCGTGTGCGGCTCATGCGCATCCTGTCTAATAAATACGAACGCCGGGATCATCAGAAACGTAGCCCAATCGGTCAACCGGAAGGGTCGAAGGAGACGCTACGTTTTTCTTTCATCAGTGCATTCCCTGTGCATTCCCTGTGACAGCGGCCGGGCTGCTTACAATACTGAATTGCTTTCGCCACACGTTAGCGCTTTCATTCTTGTCAAATGCAAGGAAATCAGGCAGTAAGAGTCGGAGAAAGTTCAGCAATGCTACGGATTTCCACAAGCAATCGAGAGCTGGGCTACGGAAGGCCTGGCACGTTCGGGCTATGATTACAATGTCCCTCCAGTTCTGAGGGGGATTCTCGTCCCGCCCGTGAGTTCCGGCTTCGAGATGAGCAAAGATGGTCTCTAAAATTTCTTGAATTTCGAGGCAGTGATGTATGGTGGACGGAAGAACTTAAGGCAGGCTACACTGTGCATTTGGGACACGCACTGATAGGATCAGTGAATCAGTAATGTCCATTGTTCGCGGTCACACGCGCCTCTTGGCGTTTGTTCCGCTGCACGAAAAGAAAATTCGTACCTCTTGTTTCTCCTCGGCATCTGTTCCGGTTTTTAGCTTTTGGCGTTAATTTTGCGCCTGGGATATCCGCTGTATCCTATTGCACATCCTCAGGTTCCCCGCATCCACGCTCTCCCTGACAACCCGCGTTCTCTCCACCAACTCGTGTCGTAGTACGTCGTCGATGAATGCGCTGAGGTGTTAGCAATCTGGATCCGTGCTCGGGCCTCATCCGGCAGCGTATTTCGAGCAACTCTACGGGCATCAGTATCATTCTTCCGTCTCAGGTCTCAGATCTCGGCCATGACTGTCTTCACTTGCACGTTGTTGGCGTTGTGCCTCACGGCAAAGGCTTCGATGGTACTCGGTATCAAGCTCGGACAGCATCTCGTCGGTTGATGCTTCGTTCAACCTGAGAGTCATGAAATAAGAGCACAAAGAGCTTAAAAATGTGGGCCATACCTAATAGAAAAGACGCGCACCATTGTATCGCCGTGCTGGACGATGATAGAAGTAGAGAAAAGGCTCCAACCGTTTCCGTTTACAACCGTTTATAAACTGTTTAACTGTTTATATCAACCGTTTAGTTTACCAACCTCTGTAAACGGTAAACAAACGGTAAACAAACGGTTTAAACGGTTTTTTTCCGATCAAGTGAAACGCCGGATCAGCATGATGTGTTACCTCTTCTGTCATACACCCCCTATATGCTCCTGCTTGCTCGCCTCCTCGCTCATCCGCAACGACCCCAATTTTTGAGGAAGCTCACAGAGCACCCTATCTTATCGTCGCTTCGGACAGCCGTGAGCGCTGGTCGAGCTCTATTACGCCAAAGCAAAAAAAAAAAATGCCAATCCAATGTCGTGGCGACCAGTGGGTACACTAAATGACCAGTGAACGGTTGCTAATGAAATCCCAGTGCTTCATCCGTTCCTGGGCATGACCTGGTAGGGAAAAATGGGCGAAGAGCTTGCCCAGAATGCGAGAACACTTTTTGAATTCGTCTACGATTCATACAAGAAGACCCACGATCAGCAGCGGCGCCATAAAGCACCGAACCAACCAAAAGGGCTTCAAGTTTCCTTGATGGTGTATGTATGTTCGATGTCGCCGATGTGGAGCCCACCCCGGGGCCGTTCGAATTGGAGTGCTTTTATCTGGCGTTAGCTTGGTGGAAGGTACTATTTTTTCCGTATCATTCCATGCATCATTCAACCAGTAAATTTGTCGTGCACTTACAAGAGAACCAACACGATTTACCAATTATCGCTGCCATGGCGTGGAATTCCTGGCCATCCCGGGGACAAGTGTGTCCATGGAGTGGCTATTCTCGAAGTCAAGACACTTGTGTTGTGATACCCGGTCGTCTATGCATGCTGACACTATTATGATCGCGATGCTCACAAATATGGGGATAAAGGCAGAGCTGTTGAATTTCTAGTTCTGCAGTCAGTCCAAAGCAGTACTTGACTGAAGAAAATCGAGGAAAAATAACTGTTTACAAACATTTATAAACGTTTGTAAACCGTTTACCAACCGTTTTCGTTTAGTTTACCAAAATCCGTAAACAAAAACTAAACGGTTGGAGCCTTAAGTAGAGAGATCAGCGCTAAAACGCACGGCCCCGGGAATGCGAAGTCAGATTGATCAGCATTGTTTACATTTGTGGACACTTTTATAAAAAGAGAGAAGATCCGGAGTATGAGCTTGTTGGAGAGATGCGGAAGGGAGAGATTAATAGCGGAGCCAGTCATTGATGGGGAAGATAGCAACCAAAGTTCTGGACCGATAGACCCCAAAGCGGAGTTTAAAAAGCTTCAGACGGACAGGGATAATTTTATAAAGAGAGAGATTTGGAACTGCCTCGGATATTTATTCCTGACCACAGGTTCAGCTGCGTCGCCATTAGTATCGCTTCTTAGTGCATCTAATCCGTCTCTTTCGGTCATTTACGAGCATTCCGCGCTGATCGAACTGCGACCCGCGAGTCACGCAAGCGCTTGGCATAGCTCTGGGGAGTCGGCGACATGAAGTCAGTTTGTCTGAAGCTGGAACTCTATGTCTTCATTGGCCCCTCCGTCATCCCCGGATCCCGGCACCGTCCGTTCAAGTATGGCATGTACGCCAACATCCAGCACTCACAGCCGACGGGATCGGATCGGATGGCAGGTTTATGTCAACTAGTTTGACTGTGGCCTACCCAATTTACGGCGTAATTCATACACCCATGAGCAAGTCGGAGGAGGATTTGCCCAAAATGCACGGATTATGTCCTAAAATTTCCTTATTCCAAGTTTCTACAAGCATCTGAAATTAATCGCAAAATATACAGTATCTGATTGCCAGGAAGCACTTGCAAGAATATGTGCCTTGTATAGTGAAGGAGAGATTGTTTCAATCTTGATGTCCCTGAGGGACATCATCGGGAGGCGGAGCTATCCGGGACCTGAGTTTGAAACCTCCGGTACCTTGGACGTGTCGCAGACACAAGATAGCTGGAATCAAACACCTTGACGTTGGAGCCTGGACAGACATGATTTATGCTCACCTCGACCGGTCTAGCCTTGTTAGACCAACAGGCGTTGTTTTGTCTCCGGGTTGAATGTCCGTTGATTTTACTTTCGTCTCGCAGCTCGGCTCGTTATAGGGCCTGGTGCACCTATAAAAGGTTTTGTATCTGCCCCAACTTGACTCAACCTCTATCATGGCCCCTTCCTTCCAAGTTATCGACGACAATATTGTTCCTCACGACGGCACTTACGATAAGATAACACCGCGAGAACACACAGTTCGCAATGCGATGCTCGTCATGACCATTGCCTCGCCCTTTTTCGGCTCCTTCATCGTGTGGTTATTCTCGGGAAAAGGCTGGTCGTATAAAAGCTTTTGGTCATATCCTCGTCTGGCGATGTTGTGGTTCTGGTGCATAAATTCCCTTTGATCCTCCTGCAATCGTTCATCGAGCTCTCCAGGTCAGTAGGGATATTTGGTACCGTGGTGTTCTACCAGCGTGGAATGACAAACCGAACTGTGCGTTTTTCCACATATACTACGAAAAATGGATCTGAGGTGTCTGTCTAGACTTTCATGTTCGCCATCTTACACACGTACATATTGTCTATAGCAATATTCCACATTTGGCTTACCATTTACAGGCAAGTCGAAATCCTCTTGAACGCCCTGCTTTTGAAGGTCACGGCCCGCAACTCTCTGTTACTGGCAGGCCTTTGGGGCCTTGTTCTCTTCACTGCTACATTGGCTCTTCCCAACATATCGCTTGTATACATGACTGCGTCCGTGTTCGGCGGCGGAAATGACCTCGTCGCAGTAAGCCACCGGAGTCTTCTCTATGACTCCGCTAATCTATTTAGGTACTCCTCCTGGCATATGGCAAGAAGTGGCTCTACGCATTAGGAGCGTTGGCCCATATGGTACGTCGATTTTTTCTGGGCCCTCTCTGGTGGTACTAACGAACGGAAAGAGCAGCGCAGTTTTAGTCTTTGTGGACAGCGCCATCTTCCTTAATGTAGTATCTTACAACACCCTTTGTACGTTCACTTTATTTTGTCTGGTTTCCCATTTTCTCAAACATTACATTCCAGCATTCATCTCCCTATGGTGTGTACATCCACCGTGTCCTGATGCCGTTACTGATGAACCTTTTCAAGGTTGCACATTGGATTCACCGCCGCCGCTATTCTCCGTGATTCGAAGATGCGAGATGAGGGTTTTGTCCAGTTGCCGCTGATGGATCACCACGACGAAGGAGAGCAGGCCGCCGCGGCATCGGTTGGCCATGATGATCAACTCACGGATACCCAGAATCCAATGCACGACGTCAAAGTACCGACAAACGTCCTGCGCGCTATCATCGGGATATCGCTGCTGAGCTCTGGCTTCACTACGGTCGGGATTTATTCTTACGCATAGACTCTTGTTATTGCGTCGATTATTGTGTGTGCACCATGAATGAGGTATTTTCATTTACCGCTTTCGTCGGAGGTAAATAGTGCATATCCCACATCGAAACTGCATTCAACGCGGGCTCTACAAATGATCGGCAGATCGCAGGTCCCTGAGGACATGCCCCAGAATCCGGGTGCCATTGCTAGTGATGGGTGGATTGATCGAAGGGCCGGTAGATAGGTAAAAATCCCGAAGGCGGTGGTGCTCCGAGTCCGAGTTAGTAACTCATAGGATCCGCCCAGTTATATATGAATAGGGAACAGGTGGTACGGTATCTGAATTGGAATAGTCCAAGTGACCAGCTGAGTTAGCTCATACAACAACCTTGCGGCCCCCGCCGTTAGCACATGAAAATTAAGGAACCAACACGCTCGGGACCTCTTCATTGACGTTGGATCTGATTTTACTACAAAAGGCTAACACCGATTATTTATGCTCCTTCAAGCTCTTGGGAAAGGACGCTGATCTTCCCTCAAAGGAGATGGTTCATTAATACAGTGCTAAAGCCAGGAAGCACGTTTGGATACTTACCAGCACTGCATCACAGTGGCAGTGCCAAGAGCGTGAGTGGGAAAAGCCGCCGCTAAACACAATTGTAGATGTCCTCCACTTCTGTGCATCGAACCCTTTATTGATGCCTCATGTAATCCTAGCCTCCTCTGTATTCCCATCTTTTCCTGTTTCCAATATCTTATCCACAATTCCAATTGTGACCAACACACAAATTTCAAATCGCCGTTTATCACCCGCAACCGAATATCTCGCCATCCTTTTTTTTCTTTGGTGCCTGATTCCCCTTCTTGGCCACCATTTTCCCCACTCATTTTTTCTTTCTATCCTCCCTCCACATGAACTCCTGCCATGCGCACAAGACATCGTTTTTGGAAGAATATTAAGAGCTACAGACTATTTCACCCCCCCCACTGCTGTGGTCTTTTTATTTGAACAAACGGGGGGAGGGAAAACAGAATAAATATAAATATAAAAAAGCCACCACCCTAAAATGTCTTCCAATCCTCCTCGCCCACCCATGACCACTCCCCGTCGTCGCTGAGGAGCCTTGCTGTTTCCAGGACAGCATAATTTGATGGTTTGTGGGTCGGGAATATAGATAGCGCCATCAGTGCCACTCGACATCATACAACAGTGCGACTCAGCATCAAATAGTGTTAGTTCGCTTAAGCATGGCCATCCATGTGTGTCTGCCGTTGCGCCATCCGTAGGGATGTGCGCCGTGCTCGTCGTGCCGCTTCGTCGGGTCCCGTGCGACGAGTAGCCGACCCGTTCCGTCGGCATATCGAAATTTTATCAATTTTTTGACGAGACGGCCGGTGGCCGTTGAAATGACGGCCGTCACGGACATGACATTGACAGATTTGCAGGATTTACAGAATCTCCAACCTGCACTGTAAGTTTTAAAACCGGTTGAACCATACCAGCTGAAATGGGGTGCAGATTCGGACCTCGACCTCAATACTGTTCCATCGGGGCTGGACGAATCGACCATCGCAGAACAAGTTATATCAGCTGATCCCCTGTTGTCCGACCCACAGGATAGCTATGGAAATAGTGGTCAGAATTCATTCTCTTTCCTTGCCCGCAACATCAATCTGAACGAGTTCAAAGTGATATACCGTGCATTTTTCTCCGGGAGTTCTACGCAAATTTCAATAGCCTTCTCTTATCGCAATAATCACTGACGTGAATATTTCAGAGTCGGCTGGTGGTTCGAATTTCATGGTGTCTGCCTCAGAAGATTAACTGGCAGTCCATATGAACTATACAGGCATAGACTGGACAGATGTGAATGCTGTTCGATAATTCCTCCTGTACGTTCAACTCGACACCGCCGCCGGTTTTTTGATACTTTTAAAAAATCAAAGAGAATCTGATAAATTGAGAAAGAATCACTGCCGCCTTCAGAGAAAATGAGTGTGATGCATAACTGACGAATTGAGCATAATACTACACACTGCGGGGACGTGAGAATTTTCCATCGATGAAAAGGGCCTTGGAAAAAGTTGACAAGTTCCAAAGGAAATCTTCCTAAAATTGGAGAAAACGTGGCAAAATATCACTTTCCCGGTTCCTCTTCCACCCCGGAAATTGTTGCTTTTCACCAAAGGACAATGCGAGGACAGAGGGACTTGCTTTGTTCCCGCCTTTTCTATCGTGGAAAAATGTTTATTTTCCACCAACAAAGAGTTGTGTGAAAAGGATTCATTTTCCTTCACCTTTTATTGAGTAAGAAAACTTTCCTTGAGACCTGGTCAACATTTTCCAGGCCACCTTTCCTTGATGGAAAATTTTCTGATCCCCGCAGTGACAGTACTACCTCCCGCTCTTCCGCCACATGTCCCCAGCTCCACACTCATTCCTGTCGATTGATGGGCCTCCGAGTAGTACCGGAAATGAAACATCTCGAAGGCTTCGTCCGAAAACCGGAACAATTGCAGAGGTTCTCCATTTCCTTTTTGGAATGGCAAGTGTTTTGATCGGAGATTGCCTTGATTGTGACTCGATCTTGATCGAGTCGCCCTGACTCACAGAGTCTCTTCGTTCAGCATTTAAACATCTCTCTCAGCTGAACTTCCTCTACAATCCTCACAGTACCCACCTGCGTATCAAAGATGGCGTCAACGTTACAAGATAATGGCTCCGCCGAGCAGACAGAGTCTCAGACTCAATCTCAATCTGAATCGCCCATCCCCATCCTCACGCTTTCCCGATCTATCATCCGCCCCTACCACGCCCTTGACGCCCCTTCCATTGCCCGCGAAGCCAACAACCCCCTGATAGCACAATGGATGCGCAATCTCTTCCCCCACCCCTACACCCTCTTAGACGCCGAGTCCTGGATCTCCATCGCCACCACAAGGCTCCCTCTGCGTAACTTCGCCATTACCCGCCCCGACAACACCATAGTCGGCAGCATCGGCCTGAAGCCGCTCGCGGACGTCGAGTCGCGCACGATGGAGATCGGGTACTGGGTGGGTGAGGCGCACTGGGGCGCGGGCATCATGACCGAGGCTGTGGTTGCCTTCAGCAGGTGGTCGTTCGAGACGATTCCAGAGCTGCTGAGGCTGGAGGCCGGCGTCTTTGGCGGTAACGAGGGCAGCATGGCGGTCCTGCGCAAGGCCGGGTATACGTTTGAGGGACGGAGGCGCAATGCGGTGTTCAAGAACGGGAAGGTGTTGGATATTCACATGTTCTCGTTGCTGAGGGAGGAATGTCTTGGGTCGTAGGGATGAAGTGCCAAAGCGACGGAGCTGGTTTTTTTCCCTTCTTTTTTTTGCATCTACAGTGTTCCCATATTTTTATGATCCCATTTTTCTCATTGTCATTAATGCTACGGTACTACAGACCAAGCAGCTGAATAGCGTATGATTGATGTATTCACCATATGGCCATATGGGAATCCCGTTCCGACAGGCTGTATCCAAATCAAAACGGGTAGTATTCAAACAGTCAACGCCTACGTGTTCGAAGCGGAAGATTGAAGCGCTCTGTGATGCGATTTAGGGTGGGTTTTGTTCCATTTGGAATGAAGAGACATGGCCCCTAGCTAGTAAATGGCTGAAGCAGCGCTGTGGCGCTAGAACCGCCGCCGAATGTCAATCTGGAAGAGTTCAGGATGGGCGAAATGGAAGGAAGACGTTGCGGATCCAACTTGCATTAGAGGTGCATTTTCTGCATCGTCTTCCGCCTCAAAAAACCTGGATCCTGGTCAACTCGGGCAACATGATCAAGTCCGAATTAAAGTACCAGAAGAACGACGCCGGGCTCCCATTCGGTGTCGTCTGCGAGACCGGTGTATCCCGCATACGGGGATGCATCTCCGCGAACCCTAGGACAAAGGTTGCGCGGGCGGGAGATGTTTGCATAAAAGTTATGCCCAGAAAAGTGTAGTGCGAATCCTGCGAATCCAGGAGTTGGACGGCAGAGGGTAAACCAGCCGGTTACAGGAAGGAGAAATCCGGCCAACAAAGTATGAAGAGGACCACGACTAGGCCGACTAGACCGCAGCGCAGACCGACTTTTCGCCGTCGAGTCCGTGTACTTAGCCCGATGGTGTTTGGAGATAGGAGATGGCAGATTACGCGCTGAGCCATGTGTCCCGAGCGAGCTGCATCAAACTGCGCTCAGATTGCTCTGCACTGCAGCTGATGGAAGCACGCTACTGACGCTCCACCAGGACGCTGGTATCTTGCTATAGATGCGAATCGTGACTTTGGTCGGATTTTCCGAGCAAGAGGGCGAATTATGAAAGAAGAATCTGGTGACCTGGAATTCACAGAGCTCAAGGATGCGAGTTAGCCCGAGATCAATGCAATTGCATTATTCATCCAGGAGAAGCACGATATTCGTACATACTAATAGCGGCGAATAGCCTTTGCAAATAAGATATAGGATCAAGCCCACAAGTCCGTGCCTGTGACGGTAGTTCTAGGCCAGGCTAAGCTGGGTCGCCCTTTGTAGGGATGCACAGATGCTATGACAGGAACAAAATCGTCGTTATCGTGCGACAGAACATAAGCGAAATCCACAGGACGTACATTTTTGGTTTCTGCATGGGAGCGCTTATGAACCTGCGTGCGGCAGTTCCAACCATACCTGAGCGGGGGGGCGTCAACGGGGCCAGCGCGGGTGTAATTTCACACTTACCAGCAATCTTCCGGGGGCTTCCACCCTCCTACCAACGTGCACATATATCAATCAGTCTTACGCCGACGGAAGAAGATAAACAGTAAACGCACCCTTGATCCGTTCCTCGAGGAACCAAATCCATAGATGCTCCTCCAAGAACTTGGTGAAACACATGAAACAATACGAGTCAGTCTGATCCCAATTATCAAATGCCGGTGCCGTATGTGTTTTAAGTGCGAATAGGTCGCCGAGGAAGGGACCTAGGGCGTCGGAATCGACGAGGTGCGCCGTGGTTGCATTGAAGGGCCGGGCGACGGTTTGGTTGAGCTTTAAATTGTTTTTGAGGAGGTTGGTGAGGATGATCGGGAAGCGGTCCCAGTCTGCGTATGGTGTAAGCGGGCGCGCAAGGCGATAGAAAAAGGCAGCATTCTCACTGGCTGCAGTGTAGAGTTTGAGCCCGCCAGGGGTAGCACAATGCGAACCTGGAGAACGATCGTCATAGTCGGACAGGATCACATTTTACGGAAGTACGTACAGGTGTTGTTCGCGCCGTTGACTTGATCTAGAATCCACGTGGATGCGGGGTCATCCTCCTTTGGAGGCGTGATGTTGCGTGCAGTCCAAACGTTTTTAAGCGGGAGGGAGAGGTACCCCACAAAGAGGGGAATTTCCTCGTCGTCCTCGAAGAACATGAAGTCGATGTCGTCTTCGAGAACATGGTAGGAGCGATCTTGCCAAGCCCGCAAGGCACCGGAAGGGCCAGTAGAAAGAAGGGCTTCAGTAACATTTGATTCTGAAAAAACGTCGTCAGCGACAAAAACGCAGAGTGGGAGGACAACGTACGAGCGTTGGTAACGCTGTCAAAAATGCCGCAAAGGAATTTCACAGAGGAATGCAGCTCCCGGAGATCGTCTGTGGGGTACTCGCTGAGTATGGCCGTGCGCTGCTTCCAAATCTTGTCGATAAGCTCCTCGTCGTCGGGGTCTATCTCCTCCTGTGAGTAGCGATTGCCTGGGAACAGGTGGCAATACAGCATGATACGGTACATCGCGCGCCGGAAGCGCCATGATTCCTCCGAGGTCAAGACGCTCGTCTTCGACGTGCTATCTTTGTTTCTGCCGCACGGGTGTTAGCTCAGACATGGGTAATAATGGGAGCGCACGTACGTTAGGCTATAGATATTTTCGAGAGCTGCAATCACTCGAGAGTTCTCCTGCAGAGTTTCCTTTTCCTCTGCTGTGATTACACTGGGATCATGGTCCTCAGGGCACGCCTCGGCCATCGTAGACGGGTCGCCGTCCGAAGTGTACCCATCGTACGGGTATCTCAGCGCCCGCAATGCCTGTGGAAGAGCTGGACCAACTATATTGTATGCCACACTTCGAGTAATTGACTGCATTGGAGGTTAACCGCTGGAAATGTACTCTGAATCGGCTTGCCTTTGGGTGGGCTTGGAACACGCGGTGAAATGCCTTGGAAACCAGGATGGTGGACTGCAGAGTACCAAAGGTGGGACAGAATGTCATAATGCGGTCGAGGATGTCATCGTCCAGCGGCAAGTTGTAACAGCTTATTGACATTGAGGTCGAGGAGAAGCGGTGATTTCCCAATCGGGTGAATCAGTGATGCGTCACGACAACACGGTCACGTGAACATACTCTGCTTCGCGACTGTTACGTTAAGCGAGTGCAAAGATTGCCCTGAACACCGAGTTGGGATCAAGTTGGGAGTCGAGTTGAGGCTCAAGTTGGGCTCAAATCATCAACCGTGAAAACACGCTAATGCTTGATCCCAACCTCCACATCGGACTTGAAATCGCGACCATCTTGACACTCTGGCAGACCCTCTCGTCCATTCCAACCCTCTAAAAATCACGACGCGTGTCCCTGATTAACACCAATCTCAGTGATGGAGATGGCGCGGATGCGATGAGACCCTACGGACTGTTATAAAGCTGTCGTGCCGTCTAGCGTCATTCGATCCTCTAGGTATAGGGAGCACTCTCGTCGCCTCTGATCTTAATACAACACACTGCGCTCGCATCGTCGCTACGAGGATACCTCTCAATCCATGTCAATCGGCGGAATGCTGGGAACTTCGCTATGATTTGTACGCAGAACACCAATCCCTTATTTTCTAATGGCTACAATTGTCAACCTCCGACTCATCCCTCGCCTCGCGTTTACAGCCTGTCAAAAGAAAGCTTTATCTTCTTCGCGGTCGTGTCGACATCGGCGGCAGCCGCAGCCGGGGCCGCTGCGGGGAGCTGCGCCGCGCATGCGGTGAGGATGTCGTTTGTGATGGCGGAAATGTTCTCGTCAGCGACGGAGACCTGGCCGTCCTGGAAGTCGAGCGGCACGGTGTTGAAAGCGTCTGAGACCGACTGGATCTTGCCCGCGACGGTCGTGAGATCACCTGCGTCGAGCGCGGTCTTGGCGTCCGCGAGGTCGGAGATGATTCCCGGGAGGACCTTCTTGCCCTGATCGAAGAACACGAAGCTACGAGAGACAGGATGAGCACCGGGAGGGTGAGAGATGCAGGATTGAAACGCACTTGTCATTCCCGCTCGCTTGGATGTCGTTGGCGAACTCTATCAGGTTGTCGATGGCCGGCGTAAGCGAGGCGGAGTCGCAGGTGTTCACAGGGGACACGTCATTCGCGGCACCACCGTCGGTCGAAGTGATACGCGCGCGAAGCGGGGCTGGCGGGGTGTCAATCTGCAGCTCAAAGAGGGAATAAACGAGCGGACCAGCAGCAGCGCTGTACACAATCGCGGCGACGACAAACGCGGACTTGTTGAAGAACATGATGAAGGCAAGTCAAGAAGGGGGGAAAGAGGTTTGTAGAAGACAAGGGGTAGCTAGCGAAGACGAAGAGGTGACACCAGGTGAAGAATCCAAGCCCCAACGCTCGTCCTTTTATTGCCTTCCGATTCGCCCAGAACGATAGGCGGTGGCTGTTCGAGAGCAACGAAGATCACTCGCTTGTTTACTTCGTTGCCAGATCTGCGCCCAGCCTGCGTTAAGGTTCCTGTCAAGCTGTTACTGCGAGATGCTGATCGTAACTAGCCGCCGCGCCTCGCCACGCCAACACGGTGAACAGACCAACGGTTGTGGGGTTGAATCCATGGCCCGGCCAAATTCGCCGCAGCTGGCCAGAGAGCTCGTCACGAGTAGACCTGCAAGGAACCATGATTACACCATAACACTTTTCTGTCACAAATATTTCAAATTTGGCACACCGCCGGGCATGTGTTGTTCCCAGGTTTCCACTGCTTCAGCAGGTTTGTTCTCTCCGCCGACTCGGATCTGATCCGCAAGTGCATTCAATTGGTTGAACCACAAGAGCGCAGTTAAGTATTCAGCGCTTGAATTGGCGCCCTCCCCGAGTTAAGCGCTGATATACCCCAAAGGCGGAGAAAGGCTTCAGACAGACAGGGATAATTTTATAACAAGAGCGCGGTCTGCGGCCTTCCGCGGCCCACCACTTCGGTCGAGTCATTAGCCGGTCTTTAACAAAATCCCTCGTCACCTGTGCTAAAGCCCATATAGCGCTGCTCAGCATCGAACGCGTTCGCTTTTCCTCTGGCTTTCTGCTATTTGTAACGTCACTGGTTCGCTGTGATTTCCCACCCTTCCGAACCCATGGCCTACGCATTTCATTTCCCAGTTCCGCAACGGCCATAAACTGCGCAATGACCCAAAGCAGCACTCGAGACGGTCTCATGAATCAGCAGCTCGCTACTTTTTCCTCTGGCTAGACCCCTAGCCGACTGCATAGCCCCGCATAGCCATATCTAGCCGAAGCTACACTGCCTCGGCTATTATGTGCTGTACTATTTCGACCACTTATTCACACTTTGGCACCGTCAGTGTCATCTCAAGATTTCACTGGTTAAGGTATTCAAAATCAGCCAGACCATGTCACCGACATGCAAAAACTTCATTCGTGCTAAGCATTCCGCCGACGTCCGTTACGTGCTCCCCGACGACTGTACCAGGCCCAATGGGGTCCCAGAAGCCTGCAACCAATATTTAAAATTTGAATGCTGATCAGAGGCCGTCCACTCACACCGGCGACTGTCAAATTTCGGCGCTCCGGATGTTCTTCTCTAAATGTTAACTTTCGAGTTGCGCAAAAATCTGAAAGTAAATCTGATACCAGTAATTTAAATATGTCTGAAATTGTAAGCTAAATTACATGAATAAGATTGAGTTTCAGACAAGCTGAAATGTAGCAGAAATACCGGGATTTGGATTGAACAACAAACATGCTGAAATTGTAAACCGAAACTTGGCGTATCGGTAGAGGAAAAGGTGTATCTGAAACCCAGTATTTCATGTGTTCTGAAATTGGGACTGAAAACCCATCTTTCATAACTCATTCCAGTGCAACAGAAATAATATATTTTGGTTTACATTTTGGCTCGAGCTGATATGTAAATTGAAACTGTTAATCTCACTCAAACCGAAATTTGGTCGGCGGATCATCTGCCACTGATCTGCCGATGGTCTGCCGCTCATCCACAGCACATCCGCAGGTGATCTGCAGATGATCCGCCGATGGTCCGCAGACCATCTGCCACTCATCTGCAGACGGTTCACCACTTATCAAAATTTATGGCAGCATAATTGTTTCCCGTTTGCTTTGAACATACTGTAGGTTTCCCTATAATAGAGACTTTGCGGTGAGCCACCAGTTCAACCGGTGGCTCCTCTCACACAATGGTATTTTAGGCCTCGGGCCTATGGCAGCCACTATTTTATTCCCTCTTCAGAGGCTAGAAGTAGTGGCTGAACTGGCCTTAGACGTCAGCAAATTGCCGAGAAAGATCAGCCACCAGTTGATCTGGTGGCTCACCGCAAAGTCTCTAATACACTCCAGTAATACTAATTGCTGGGCATGAAAAGAGACATCGGTTCGAGACTACTGTACATCTTCCAACTAGAAACACGAATTCCCTACTGTGCTTCTTCTTGATTCGGCCGAGGATCACTTGCAATATACGCGGAAACGACAATCCGGATCCCTTCATTTTCCGTGACGCTCCACTCGAACCTAGGTCAGTATGCTGCATCCAGCGACGCATCCGTGACGTCGAGGGTATCTTTATCTGTCCTCACTGCGCTTTCTCCGCGCCTTGACCAGATCTCCCGGGAACTTGACAGATTTCTGAATTCCTGTCAGTGACGTCGAGGGCTAAATCGGGAGAAATTCCTGTCTTGGATCTTCTCTGCGGCGCTCTTCCTCCGCAACAAAAACATCGACTTCACTTCTCCAGTGAACTCATTTTACTGTGATGGACCTTGGCTCACATTCCCCCTGCGATTGCATCGCATCAGTTCCGCGTTTCGGAAAGATCGATAATCGATGACTTTGGGCTCACAATGCTCTCTCTCGGAACCGCTCGTTTATATTTACCGATGTGAACATGCTTGACAGCCAACGTTCATCTTGTCAACCTCAATCACTCCACAAAGTCATCTCACCCGCTGCCGCGCTCAATGCTGTATTCGTGCTGCTGGAAGCAAGATAATTCAATCTCTCCTCGTTCTTTTGTCGAAGGACTCCACCACTCCACAATCCCTGCTCTGTCCCTGTCCACCATGCTGCATACAATCCTCTGCGGCGTCCTGTGCAATCGCGGGAATGTCTGGACGCAAAACCTATAAAAGACACCCGGGTTCTCCTTCAATTCTCACTCGAACACATCCCCTCGTCGTTCAAGCTCTTTCAAACAAACATGTTCTCCAAGCTCTCTGTTGTTGTCGCCTCCGTGCTCATTGTACGCTCAGCGCCGTCGAACATGCTTTTGCATCACTGACGATTGACTGACTACAGACCCTTGCTGCCGCCATGCCCAACGGCACTCCCCCTCCCCCCGTGACTCCCCCGACCTCGCCCCAGTGCTGCAACAGTATTGTCCCGTCCAGCAGTACAGCCGCTTCGGCTATCGCCGCCCTCGTGGGCCTCGACCTCACCGGCCTCGCCGTCCCTGTCGGCTTGAGCTGCTCCCCCATCACCGTCGGCAACAACTGGTAAAGAGTCTGCATCCATGTATGATTGCTCAGTCTGACTGTCTCTTTCAGCGGATCCACCACCGTCACCTGCGATGCCCCCGACGAGGAGTGGGGTACGTCAACGATTAATTACCCGACTCTTCTGTGCGGTACTAACCGCGGATATTTGTCTAGGTGGCCTCATTGCGATCAACTGCATCCCTATCACCGCTTGAATGCGACGATAAGAAGAGATAATTCGGTTCCGACGTTGACGAGTTGATATTTTTTGAATCGTTGTTGTACTTGGTTACTTTCGATGTCCGGGCGCCGTTCTGCGTTAAATGTCGCGAATATACGTCTCTTGTGTCTCCATGATATCATCTCGATTCATGTCAGGATTACACCTCCAGTTCTACAAATGGCTATAATGCTGTTAGGTGGTGTGGGTCTACATTAGGCCCCCGCGTGGTTTTCGAGCCCATCATTCATATTTGAGTACATATAGTAATGGGCAGTCTATTTGCCGCGCATTAAAAGATGGATCTAAACAAATCATTTCGAAAGCAAACTTAACCACCACATTGGAAAAATCAACACACAATGTCCGGGGACTACGTCGCCCAGAGGGTGGTGGTCCGTCTGCATCATAACACTGTTCAGATATACATCCCAGTCGGAGACCCTTTAGAGCGTATACCCATGTCAATGAGATATTACCATCAAACAAGTTGGTTTCACCCCGATCTGCACCAAGAATGGGGCCCTGAGCTTGGGGGTGAGTAGACTGCTTTTTGGAGCGAACGACTGAACGGAGGGACCCCTGTGCTGGGATAGGTATGCATCGCTTAGGATCATGTTCGTTTAGTTGGTTCCAGGTTGACGTGACAGGGAGAACGATGCGGACGAATCTGGGTGGTTTATTAATAGTACACTAAAAGATGGTGTCCGCATCTGAGATGGTGCGGCCCGGACCTCTGAGTGACAGTGCAGTGACGCGGCAGTGGCTGGTACGAGTAGTCATAAATAGATGCCCTCGGCCGGCAACATCTCATGCTTGCTTCCGAAATATTCAATGCTACCCCGATATATCTGTGGCTTGAATCCACAACCAATCCATTAAGGATCCTTAGCCTTCGATCAAAAGTTGGATACTGGGACAGCGACAAAAAGTTGAACGCATTGCCAACATATTCGGAAACAGCTGAAATCTGACTACGGGCTCGAAGGCACAAATATGAAGCCTCAGATCTTTCTCGTTTCTTTCCCCAAAATTCAAACCCTCTCCGGCATGTACCGCGCCAGATTCGGTGTGGACTTCGGCTGAAACAAATTTATCAACCCGAATTCACCTCTGAACTTATGCATGTGTTCGATTGCTCTAGAATTTATGCTTGTGTAGATGTTGTTGGCCACGCCACGAAAGGAGGTTGACTATGCTCACGCTCCGTAAATTTTGAATCACGACGCCGTTTGCGCTGGGGAATTACGAGTGATTTTGGCAATGCAAACCCATCGCTGAATGACGGTCGGGTTTGGGTTACAGTAATATATAAATGACCAGACAGCTGACGAGCGCGCACAACATTGTTAGGGCTTTCTGCGTGGGAACGCTGAGCCCGTCCTCCGGAAATAGCAATAGAATGGTGCCCAAGACTAAGAATTCTGATGCAGAGAGGATGGAAACGATCTCCGATGTGAGGGCAGGTCTGCAAATTAAAAAACAAGGTACCTTTTCCGATTCGGCCGAGCGCCATACCATCAGTCCAGAAGTCCGAAAACCCGACTGTGCCGTTTTCTGTCCCATCCATCACTGCGCCTTCGGGAGCTTGTTCAGATCACCCATTAACACCGTTGCAAAACTCTTCATTCTGCTGCATTATAGCGAGGCGTTCATCCCACTACAAGAGGCGACGCGCTGCAATGGGCTCCTTGGCTGCTTCTCGGATGCGGGGATATTCTTGGAGGGTCAATCCTTTTCATGACGCTCAACTCGAGCACAAATTAGGATACTACATCCGGCGACGCATTCGTGAGGTCGGGGATATCTTTGTCTTCCTCACCGCTCTCTCTCCGCGCCTCGACCAGATCTCGGGGCAACTTGACAGATTTCTAAATTCTTGTCAATGACGTCGAGTGCTAATGAGGATAATTTCCCTCTCTTGGATTTCCTCTGCCACGCTCTTTCTCCGCAACAAAAAACATCGACTTCAGTAAACTCATTTTACTTTACTGTGATACTTTGGCGCACTTTTCCCCTGCAAATGCACCGCATCAGTGTCTGCCTTTTGAAAGGATCGATAATCGATGACCTTGAGCTCACAAAGCTTTCTCTCGGAGCCGCTCGTGTGAATAGGCTTGACAGCCAGCATTCATCCTGTCAACCTCAATCACTCCACATAGTCATCTCGCTCGCTGTCGCGTGCAATTTCGTGGTCTGGAAGCAAGATAATTCAGTTCCTCCTCGTCGAAGGGCTCCACTACTCCACAATCCCTGCTCTGTGCCTGTCCACCATGCTGCATACATTCGGCCGCGGCGTCAGTGCAATCGCGGAACGTCTGGACCCAAAACCTATAAAAGACCCCCGGGTTCTCCTTCAATCCTCACTCGAACACATCCCCTCGTCGTTCAAGCTCTTTCAAACAAACATGTTTTCCAAGCTCTCTGTTGTTGTCGCCTCCGTGCTCATTGTACGTTCGACGCACTCGTACATGCTTTTGCATCACACTAACGATTGACTGACTACAGACCCTTGCTGCCGCCATGCCCAACGGCACTCCCCCTCCCCCCGTGACTCCCCCGACCTCGCCCCAGTGCTGCAGCAGTGTTGTCCCGTCCAGCAACGGGGCCGCCTCGCTTGTCGCCGCCCTCTTGGGCCTCGACCTCAGCGGCATTCTCGTCGATGTCGGCTTGAGCTGCTCCCCCATCACCGTCCTCGGCAACAACTGGTAAGGAGTCTGCATTCATGTATAATTGCTCAGTCTGACTGTCTCTTTCAGCGGAGGCACCACCGTCACCTGCGATACCCCCGACAAGGAGTGGGGTACGTCGAGCATTTTTCAAGTCTTTTTGTGGGGGCTAACCCTGTCTAGGTGGTCTCATTGCCATCAACTGTATTCCTATCACCCTTTGAGTGGAATTATCAGAAGAGATAATTCGGTTTCTGCATTCAAGAGTTGATATTTTCGAATTGTCTTACTTTCGATGTCCTGGCGCTGTTCCGTGTTAAATGTCGCGAATATACGTCTTTTGTGATTCCACGAAATCATTCTGCTTCATATCAAAATTGCGCCTCCAGCCCACAATGGCTATAATGCTGTTAAGAGGTCGCATGCTTTTCGAGCCCATCTTTCGTACTGAATACAGATAAAGGGCAGTCTATTACCAGGCGTTACAAGATGGATCTTAACAAATCATTTCGAAAGCAAATTTAAGCACACGCAACCAACTTTGGGAAAAATCAATGCATGATGTCCGGGACTACGTCGCCAGAGGGTGGTGATCCGTTTGCATCATAACGCTGTTCAGGTATACATCCCAGTCGGAGACCCTTCGAAAATATTGTCAGTGAGATTTTCAGAAACAATGTGTGGATCTACTTACTCGAAACTGCTCGGCGCAACGGACCAGATCGCCACTGTCTCCGGGTTTTCGAGGTAATGCTGCGTGGTGCCAGCGGGGGCGGTAAAAGACATGGCTGGGAAGGATGAATTGCTTGGGAAAGAGGAGGTGCTCTCGGCGCTGGGGGCCCCAGCATAGCCGAGGCCACCAGAATGGAGGTTTGGAGCACGCGTCGGTGCCTCACCGGGACCATCGAAGTGGTTTATCATTGCCTCGTATTCTTCCCTCGCCGTCTCGAGCACAGGATCATACGCTGGCCAGTCAAAGGTCGAGTGCGCACCCGCACCCGCACCCGCATCGCTATGCTGCGATGAGGAATCATGGTTCGAAGACGTTCCGGCGTGGGGAGTCGGAACATGCGGCACATGGTCCACTTTGACCAGCTGTTCTAGTGTATCCCTGTTGAACCAAACTAAGCTTTATCCTTATGACGACAGAAATCGGCATACAGAAGAGGATCCGTGGATGGCCAGCGCTCGTTATAACCACGCAACACACCCATGCATCGGTGCACATCCGACAGATCTGCGTCCTGGACCCGCCCACCGCGGTTCCCGCCCCAAATGTTCAGCAAAAGGACGATCCCTGCGGTGAAAACCGCAGTCTGCACAGGGAAGGTCGGGTTGGACAGCAAGACAAAAAATGCGTGTGGACCCACCTGGCCAAACGGCAGCGGATTGTTGGGTCTCCGCTGGTGCTGGATTTCAGCGACATGGCTACACGCGCGCGCAGCGTTGTTGCATATAGTCAAAGACGGGAAACTCTGGCGAAGACGGAGACCTCAATCTACGGAGGTGCAGGGGGAGGACTGAAGGACTCACCTTTAGGTCTGTTGATGACCGCATGGCGGGGATAAATGGTCGATGTATGAGTATCTGGGTGAGGTAATAGTTGCAGTACAGCGCGGCGGACTGGTCGAAGAAAACGTCGGGTTTGCGTGCGGGATCCCAGCGGACTACAGGACAGGAAATGAGATATGGACAATTAGCGATGGAAATTTACGTACGATGTGCGGGGACGGAATCTAACCATGTATTGAGTGCGGAGTCGAACTCCATGACCACTTTTTCTTTCACGCGAATGATAGTATGAGATTTCATTTTCGAACGGCAGAAAGAAAGGACGACAACCTTCCCATCCTTCGTCATTCATACCAATCAGCCCCTTCATCCGGTTAGTCGAATACTGGTCATGGATTCAATTCCGGAATGAGAAGGATGAGCCAGAATACGCACGAGGATCTTCAATATAAACGATATTATCCGATTCAAATTCAGCTGGCAGTTCAGATAGTCGATCAACGACGGCTTGTTGCGTGGTTGGTGGAATGCCGCATTGAGTGGGCTCGCGACCCAATATTCATCGTCGCACCTAAGGGGTAAATCAAGATCGAAGTCGTGTGCTTGGATGGCGATTGAGCGGCCGAGGGCGGTACTGAGTTGTGTGTCAAAGACGACCATGCTCCTGACGGAGATGTCAATGTCTGGTAGGTAGAAATAAAATGAAAAGGTGAGGCAGACCAATATACGCGCTTCTCAAGTTCCTCCTCCGGTGTGATTGTTCTTGTTCGCAATTTCTGCCGGTGTGCCCCCACATCTTGAGCCAGCCGGATACCAAATCCCACCAGCGTCCAGGCTGCACGCGGCCCCGAAGTGCGATCAAGGAATTGGACAGAGAGCTGAGAAATATGTTTGGAAATCGTGTGAAAATAGGAAAGGCGAATACTGACACAGTAAGACTGGAGGTCATATAGCGTGGGCTGCCCACATAGCGAGAGCTTCACTTGATCAAACCACTTCCAGCCAGCAGTTCCGAAGGGGAGACCAGGAAGATGCACGCGTGGGTCGTCTGAATAGCGAGCGCCGAGAGCGCAAACTAGAAGGAGAGTCCCGCCGAAGCCGTTGTCTGACCAGTGCGTATTCCTGGCGAAGGCCGTCTCAAAGGTCGGGCGGTGGAGGACCGGGAAGAAGGTATTGACGTTGTCGAAATACAGAGAAATCAGAGATATCATGAGGTCATCGGAAGGAAAGTTGAAATCTCGTGGAGGAGTGATGTGTTCCCACTGCGAGCAGATTTGATTAGTGAATGGGTAGTTATGTATTTAAAAAAAAGGAGCTACTGGCTTGATAGCCCAAGGTTTTGAAGGAGGCGGAACAACAGTTCGCACAGCCGGAGAAGAGGCCGTTTGGGATTTGAGATCAACGGCAGCCTTGACGAGCATGGCTTGACTAGACTTTCCTTGGAAGCCGCGACTGCCAGGGTTGTCAATTGAAAGCGACTCGAGACTCTCCGCGAGATTATGAAAACTGAAATCATCCGAGTGCGGTACCGGGAATGGGCTGGTCAGTCTTCTGATCACCTGGGTTACTATCTGGACCCCAGGTCCCTGCGTGTCTTGCATGGCACCATCCGAGGAATGCGGAGATCCAGCGGTTTGCACGATATTCGATTCTCGCAGTAATGCTTCCACAGTCTTGAGCCGAGTTTCCAGAATGTTGACATAACTTAATCTTTTGAGTGCAATCTACGGATAAATTATCTTCTTGTCCCATACCTGCTTTTAGATGTTGTCGCCATGCGTTGCTGCCAAGGAAATTTAAGTTCTAGAGCCCTAGACGTGCACCACTCACAATCGCTTTCATCTGGTATGTGCAGTTGAATCCATGTTTAACACAATGTCCGCACGGTTCCCCTCCGTCACCTTGGAAGAAAATTTGACACAGAACGTGCTCCGTCGAAAAAAGTAGCTTACATCGTCCTGAGGAGAGGTGCGTAAGGAACTGGTCAGTGGATATCGCCAGGTGATTTATTGTACCCACTCTTCTTGCGTCTACACATGTCACAGGGTCTATGCCCTTTAATCCTCTTTGGGGCTAGATTCTGAGCCCTTTCCTCTTCATCCGACGACATGGTGGTTTGAGATCAGCAGTGTCACACTGTGACAATCGTCGGCATTGACGCGCGCCGTTGCCGTTGATTTCCATTCTTGGCCTCCTGCCCATCTTCCTGGCATTCTGCTGGTTGTTATTCCTGCTGCATGCAACGATCCGAGGGATTTAGATCCAGTATTCAGAACTTGGGAAGCCAAAATTCATTTTGAAAATTGAAAAGCCTCAGCTACGCCGCGTTGGACTGTTCCACAGGGGATCGACATGTCCGTCTCATGGCCAGCTTCAAGTCTTGTACAGAGATCGTTCATACCTTGCTTTTCGGCAATGAGATCCAGAAAATCTGAGAATCTGTCTTCTGCAGCACCGAGAATCATGCGGTACCTCGATTCGCGTAGGCAAACGGATCCCCAGGGCCGTCAACTGAGTGCTCGGAAGGATCCATTCTCCTTTGTTCAGCTAAATCTTTCAATTACACGCCACGGTCGGTGAGAATACCACACCGTTATCTTTGCTTCTAGGGTAGCTCCGGCCTACCTAGCATGGTCACAACCCACTTCAGATGTTCGTATTCCCCGCGTAATCAATTGCCAAGCAGTCGAGGCCCCTGCCTACCTTACCTAAAGGAAGTCACTGCGACTGCATGACACATTCCTGGCATGCCCGTACCGACGGTCACGCGAAGATAATCCGCATCCGCGACGGGTATATATGCCCGGGCGCCCACAGTCAGTGCCTCTTCACTCTGACACGCAATGTTCATCCGCCCAGCCCTCCTTCTGTCTGCGCTCGTGATTAGCCCTGCTCTCGGTTCGATCGCGTTGTATGGCCAATGCGGAGGCGACGGCATCGTGTGGGCCGACAGTGCGTCTGCATCTGGTTCCATGGAAACTCCATATAATCCCGTAACGTTTATACTCCGAAACAGCGTGCGCCCTTGGGCTTTCCTGCGTTTATTATAATGACTGGTTCTCCCAATGTCTCCCGGCCACCGAGGCTACTGCGCCTCCGGCGCCTACCGGTGCCACTTCAGTTCCAGAATTTCCTCAGCGTCGATTGGTCCTCAAGCAAGAATAAAGGAAGTTCAGGAGGTCAGCACCTGCCTGTCCTTATTGCGAGAGATAATAATCCCGTTTCACAGGATCTTAACAACATTGCATCAGAACTTGGGATTGAGTTTCACCGTCTGTATTTGTATCGTGCGTATCGATGACCCACCATGCTGCTCACCAAAATCGGGAGATCGGAGATGGCAGCTGGGGAAATTTAACACTGACGCAAGATTGAACTGACGCACACTGACGTCAAACGTCAGTGCTGCGTCAAAATCTTCTTCCCCATATTCAGCGGTTACATTGTCGAATTTTTCCTCTCCACTTACAACCTGAACCGAGAACGCGCCCAGTGATAGCAACTGCTGAAGTAACGATGCCATTCTACCAGGCAGCCAATCTGAACCCACGTCAAAGATGGAACATAAGACACAGGTTTTGAGTTGCTCAAAGTTCATCTAAGAACAACGGGACGCCGACGTTTAGTAATACAGACGTCTAATACACTAATAAGAGTGAGTATGGGAGGAATCGCGCGACTGGCGTCCTCGGCTCATCGATGGTGAGGGTTGAAAACCTGGCATTCAGCCTTGTTAGTCTGCTTCCCTGGCGAAGCGAGACGTGGTTAATTACAGGGCGAATGATGGAATAATGGACGGTAATAGACAGCGTCTGCAGGTGCCGACAACGCATGAAATATTGAAGACATTTGAGGGTTGCCTTGGGCTGCAGTAGAGGAAAAGCCGTTACACGGTGCAGGGTCTCGATCACTGACCACTGTACATGCGTCAAGGATGATACAATGGCATTATCGAGGCTGAATGGAGTGGCCGTACGTCAGGAGATTCGGTGAGGAGGGTGTCTTCGACCTAAATCTTCGACATGACGATGATTGTCTGCTTTAAGAGATGTGGGAGATGACTAAAATGCCGAATGAGATGGCGGCGAAAAGATCGCGTACTCCGTCCGCCGTTTCCAGCCGGGTGAAATTGACCCGAAAGTCCCTCAGTATAATATGCCCCAGTAACACTGATTACATGAGACGAATGAGATACGGAAAGGCGACATTGATTTTCGAGACTACTGTACAGGGTCGCAACAAAGGTAATAGCAGGATAGTTTTAGAAAGGAACGGCGAACGCCTTGAGTGCGCTCACGAACAAGAAACGGTCGACTCGAGTCATCGCTGGGAAACTCTTCTCCAAGAATTCATCGACGTCGTGCGGCGCAAACCCGGCGAAGCGACGGAGCTTCTCCTGCGTAAAGCCGGCGTTCTTGAGCTCGATGTGCCAGTGGGGATCGAGGGACGTGTTCGTCACGAATGACTGGAGGAAGTGGTCGTCTGGGATCCCTGCAGCGGGTTCGACTGAGCCGGGAGGCGTCGCCAAGGCGGATTGGTTGGCTATCGACTTGGGCGGGGAACTGCGAAGATACGGGTGATGGCCCTTGACTTCGGTTTTCTGAAATGTCGTTAGTCGGCGCTGAAGACTGACGGACAAGCGACGAAAAGACTGCGCACCTCGGTCTTCTTGACAAGTCCTTCACCGTTCTTCACACGTTGGCTCTTCCGTCTCACAGCCTGACTATCATACTCCTTGTTCTCGTTGGTTTGCTCCGCATTCATGTGGTGCTTATGGTCGAGCAGCTGATACACCGCAATTATCAACGAAAAGAAAGCTACCCGGATGCCGCGCTCACCTTGACCAGTGCCGAGTGGAATTGATTGGCAGACTTGTCCAGGATCTCTCTATCCTTTTCAACATCATGGTCTGGTTTCGCGTAGATGTTCGCGACCGCCTTGCTGATAGTTGACAGCGCGCAGCCATAATGATCGGCGAGCACAGTTTGGGTGACATCGTAGCACTTGACGAGAACGCGACAAAGAGCCCTGTCCCAACGGTTGAGAAGGCTAAAAAAACTGCGTAATTAGTATCCTGAGTTGCTGTGTGTCGAGATATTACCGCCGACCCCCGCGCTTTGGAACCTGTGATGCCTCCGACTCGGACTCGGAGATTTCGTCTTGCTCAGAGTCAGTGAGAGCGGATGAAGGTGTAGAATGAGGATCATCCAAATGATAGACATTGGGCGGCGTAGCCTGTGGGTTGCAAGTGGCCGAGGACATTCCGAAAGAAGGGACAGGAGCAGCGCTGACCCTCGCTAGTGGTGGTTTAAAAGAGATGATGCCATCTCGTTCAACTGTGTGAGCATCGGTGCCACTGCGGGGTCTTTGCTTCCATTCTCGAAGAATCTTCCGTAGCTCTTGATGCGGTGAGGTACAAGGGGAAGTTCAGAAGACAGTTCTATTTTCCATCCAGCGCGCAGCAAACTAGAACATCCGTGAGATCAGGGTTCTTGAACCCTTTAAGTAATTCGCGATCCAAATGCGAGTAAAGTCGCAATTAGAAGCTGGGTGGGACTCGAGCCATCCACCTGGGCCGTTACCAGGCCAATATTGGATTCGATTTCCAGAAGACCGTCCCTGATTCAGTGACGCCCACATTCCAGTCAGTCTTTCCGCAGCTCCTTCTCGCACGGCATGACGGCCGGCATTCTCCTTGCTGAATAAAATTCGAACGTTGACGTTCCCATGCATTGGAGCCGACCACTATGACGAATTAAAATATTTTTGAAGAACGGTCAGGTTCTGTAGGATGCCCATGAACGCGCAAGGATTCGTCACAAAATCCCAGCTGCACCTAGTGCCCGCTTCATGACTACGAACGAATCCGTCGCGTCAGGCTTCTGGTAAGCTCATGAGCGATGTTCCGCGCTCAAGCACGCAGAGTGTCGACAAGATCGGCGTATGTATAATGTCAGGTAACATGTTTGGATTTCTCAGCTCTGCCGCAGCTGCGCTCAGTGAGAGGCACATTGCGGGTTTGCATGAGCTTCCAGGGGCCAAATACGTTGCGACGGGAAGATATTCAGAGAAATGGAAGTAACGGAGACATTATAGCGCAATGTGTTGTCAGTGTGGTGGTTGACACGGTTCTGTTTGGCTGGCGGCATGCACGTGTCCCGGATCAACCCGATGGGCGCCTCTGTGGGCGCTTGTAGCGAAAGAGGCGCCGAAAGACAACCAAAGAATGGGTGTTGCTGCACCGGGTTCTGGTGGTTGAGAGCAGAGATCGATGATTCGGTTTGGTGACCGCGGCGGCATCGCCCGAACCTAGTGGGCGCTAGTTGAGCGTACTCTCCTAGACAGACACTAAGTACAACGGCATGCTCGTACTTCGCATGTTGTAAGTTGGGCGCTAGTGTGGGCGCCCATCATTGCGGCTTCACCTGTCATGTCAATCATAGCCTCAATCTGCTTCACGCCACGACCCAGGATTCGCGGTGGCCTGGGATTCCGCGATGGACTCCTCGCCGTGCATCCCAGCAAATCCCGACATATCTGGAATTGGCGTCCGCGTAGCAATATACGCGCAGAATCTATTCAGCTTCATCCCGGCCGTCTGGGCTCTCTGGGACCGCCACGTCTCGGAGTACGAACTAGAATCCGTGGGGACTCAGTCAACCACTATCCTCATAACTGCCTTCGCTATTCTTATATCGGCCATAGCCGAAGCTCGAACGGGATTGTCAAACTTCCATGCCAGCATCGTCCTGAGCCTAAGCTGGATGAACAACACAAATACGTTCATCTACTTCCTACTCTACGTTCAGCGCAAGAGCCAACCTGAGGAGGGGCAGATTCCCATGAAATTGTCTGCTTGGATAAAGCACATTTGGGACAAATTTTTGGCGTTATCTCTAGTCACAAGAAATGGCTCGGCCGATCGAAAGAGTAGGCCACATTCCTTACGAGTTCAAACTCCCAATTGAAGTAGGTTCACAGTGCAGATACAGCGGGGCACGAAGGCCCAAAGCACAGCCGCTCGCCGGCAGTCACCAATACACGGCGTTTTTAGGACAATCGTTCTCGTCCTCGGCACCCTACATCTTTCTCTCATGGCGGCTCTCGGAATCTGGCTGTGGAGTGACCCGGCTTCGTTCGGAAATGGTCCCTCTTGCATTATTGAAAAGGCGACCACCGTTATCTTGAGCCATCCCGTCCCTCTTGGATCCAGTCGGCTGCGCTCATGGTCAATCGCAATCTATTCGCTGTTCCTAGCCCCGGGGCTTAATTTGATCCTCCCGATGGGTCTTTTCCTGGCTTTGTTCCTCGGATACCAAACATGCTACAGACATGAGAATTATGATCCGAATCTCCAACCATCTCTTGATCCTAACAGCCGCCAGCTTCCCAGCATTATGCCCACAATCATCTGCATGGTACTTTTGTTCGCCATCAACGTTATATTCATGGTTGATATCGAGCTCACTCTGCACCGAAACCAGTGGCTACGGCCCTCTGACGATTCTACTTGGACGTTCGGTCAGATTCTTGCGATGCTCCTCCTGGTGCTCCCCTTGCGCGACCTGGTGGAGACCATATCAGAACGTCGCGAGACAAAGCGCAAAGACGAACTGGCTCGTCATGAAAAGAGGCACCTGGCCCAGCTCACCGAAACGCTGCGAAATTCCATACGCGACGAAGGAACCTTGGAGGGCATCTTGGATTTGGTCAAAAAAGGTGCCGATGTGAACACAACAGTTGACGGTATGCACATGTGGTTTTCTCTGTTCTGCTATCTAGAATGCGCACCCGATATAGGTTCTAAGCATGCCACAGCCCTGCAGCTGGCATCGGCTCGGCCGGAGGAGAGATTTGTTACCACGTTGTTAGACCATGGAGCGAAGCCCAATACCCGAGGTAAGTGTTTTTCTGGATGCTCGGATACAGTACCAAGTTGATACTTTAGGGGGCATGTTCGGGACTGCATTGAATGCAGCCTCGTCACTGGGACAAGTGCTCAATGTCAACCAGCTTCTTGGAAGGGGAGCGGACCCAAACATTGTAGGCAAGTAATGTCTGTGGACTTGTGAAACGTTCCGCTGAAATGCAAGTTCAAGGTGGCATACACGGGACAGCCCTTCAGGGAGCAATTTTGTTACGGCCAGAACGTTGGGACATTGCCAAAATTCTTCTCGAAAATGGGGCGGTGCCCCAAACCAGCGGCGGTGAGATTATATTTTGATCTTGAAGAATAACTAACTTAGTGCTACGTCACATTTAAGTCGGCGACGAAATTCCTATACTGTCCAGAGCGGCTAATGATGGACAAATCGAAGTTGTCAAGCTGCTTCTTTACAGCGGTGCCGATGTAAATGCCCAAGGTGCGGATGATTGGGCAGCGAGAGGATGAATTTATAAATGCGATTTGAAGGCGGACACTACGGGACGGCACTCAACACAGCGGCAGCGGAGGGGCATATGGAAGTTGTGAAATTGCTTTTGGACAGGGGAGCAGACATGAATGTAGGAGGTACCTTTTTTTTTTCGGGTGCAAAGAAATACCAATGAGACGCTCATTGAAGGAGATCTGTACTGGACCACGCTCCAGGCAGCGGCACATAGAGGACACTTGGAAATCTTGAACCTCCTGCTTGAAAAAGGAGCGGATGTGAATGCTGAAGGTGAGACCGGGTTTTCGTTTAGCTCCTTCGGACATACCATTTACATGTAATCAAAGGCGGCTGGCTCGGGACAGCCCTTCAAGCGGCATCGTACATGGGGCATCTGGAAATAGTAATGAGACTTCTCGACAGTGGAGCAAACGTGAATGCACAAGGTGAGGACTTTACCCCTCATGAGGGTGCACTACTCGACCAGGATTCGAAGCCGGAGACCATGGGACCGCGCTTCAAGCAGCAGCACGGAGCGAACGCCTGGAAATCGTCAAGCTACTTCTTGAAAACGGAGCAGATGTGCACATTCAAGGTGAGGATCTTCAACTGTCCGGAGAGAATTGAAATAATTTTCAAAGCCGGTGAATATGGGACCGCACTGCAAGCAGCTGCAGATGCGCAACATCTGGGAATTATCAGGCTACTTCTCGACGAGGGGGCAGACGTGAATGCACCAGGTAAGGAATCTTGAAATGCGAGGATACACCACTCACAGGGTACTTGAAGCCCCGAGCTACGCGACGGCACTCCAATTAGCATCATACAGGGGAAAGCTGGAAATCGTGGAGTTGCTTCTCGAAAAAGAAGCCGACATTAATGCTCTGGGTAAAAATCTTCCCCTCGCAATAATACACTGAAATGCGAGATAGGGGGGAAGTACGGCACGGCGCTCCAACTAGCGGCATATAGAGAACATGTGCCAGTTGTGAAAATTCTTCTTGACAAGGGAGCGGATGTGAATGCTCAAGGTGAGATTTTCCTTTGCTCGATCGGAAAACTGGAATAAAGTCAAGGGGGTGTGTACGGCACGGCAATCCACGCAGCAGCATATGGGGAACATATAGAAATTATCAAGCTACTCCTGGATAAAGGAGCCGACGTGAACATCCGAGGTGAGGGTCTTTCGCGCGCGACGAGACACCACTGAAATGAAGTCCCAGGGGGAGAGTATGGTACAGCACTCCACGCAGCAGCGGCCGGGCGAAGACTGGAAATCGTGAAACTTCTCCTGGACCATGGAGCAGATGTGAATGCTCAGGGTGAGAACTTCTTGTTCATGAAGACACACTACTCAAAATAGGATTTGAAGCCGGTACATACGGGACTGCGCTGCAAGCAGCGGCACATGAGGGACGTCTGGAAACGGTCAAGCTACTTGTTGACAAGGGAGCCGATGTAAATGCTCAAGGTACGCGAGGTTTTCATCGGGTGCGTGCGTTAAAGATAGCACGTTTAGGCGGCCAGTGCGGATCGGCTCTCAAGGCAGCACGGGCCGGTAATCATCAGGACATAGTGAACGTACTACTTGTCTTGGGAGCAGATTCTAAACTAGGTGAGCAGTCTTTCAAAAGGGGAGGACGAAAACCATAACCCCCCACAAGGCAACGAATCTAAGCATGGCAGACCGGCAGCGCCAACTGTATCATCCCAGTAAAAGATGCTCGAATGGGAGAATGCATTCCTATAAATTGACTGTTCAAATCACCGAGGTTATTCCAGCTTAGGCCACATCACAAGCTTGTCTTGCCTGAGCTACTTAAGTAGCAGCCCATTGCTCCGTCCTTTTTGTGTACGAGGTACATGTTTGGCATAAGTCCTTGATACTCTTCAGCCTCCACCCGCTTGCGTCGCTGGGTAAAAAAAAACGCCCCGCCCGGTGGGTTGGGCATTGGATTCGGTTGCTTCGGACCTTCGGCGGTGGTTTCACATTTAAAGAGGCTCCTACCCACCCTATTGCAAGGAGTTGGGGAGGACACAGGCAGCATTCCAAAGCGAAATCTCACCAACCCGTTGCGGGGATGTCAGGGTCACGCAACCTCGGGGAATTATCCTGGTCTGACTACAAACCACTTATCCAAGTTGTCTTTACCCAAGTGGCAAATTCTCACCGTGTAACCGGTTTATTACTTGAAGGAGCAATCTCAGTCATCGCTCACAACACAACTTGCTGTGTTGCGGCCTTGTAGGGTAGATTTAAATGTCTATTCGATCTGCCTTTTGCCAGCTACTAGCCTGAACTCGATCGCAATGAACGCCAACGCCACGTCCCCCACCCTACCTCCCGGGATTAACATCGGTCCGCTAGCCGACCCGGTTTTTGCTGGGCTCACACTGTCTGTCGTGTGGAGTCACGGGATTATGTACTTAGGCCTTTCCTCGCGGGCCTGGAAGCTCTGGGGATGCCGCCTTCCAGCAAACAGTCACTACCCACGTCCCCCATCACTCCTCGAGCAGGCTGCTCTTCGAGGACGCCGCTGCCGAGAAGAATTCTTTCCAGGCGCGTGACAACAGCATCCCAGACGCAGTATTTTCGTTGGCGAAGAACGGAATATCGCCCCCCTTGACCTTGTTTCTGCGGCGATCCCTGGAGCGTATTCGCTCGGGGAATGTGAAGACGGTTAAGTATGGCACTGGAAAAACAACCAAGGTCACAGTTATCGACGTCTCGGAATCCCTGGGCGAAGAGACTTTGGACCAAGCCCCTTCCTGACCTGTTACAACATGGAAGCATCTACCGGTGCACGGATTTTTCAAGGCTTCACTGAGCACTATAATCGGATTCTCGTCGACCTGGAACTCAGTACCTGGTTTGCCGCATATTAGATGTTCGATAAGAAGATACGCGCCCAGTTCTTCACCAAACCTTATATCGTCGATGTCCAGGATTCCCAGTTTCGCAATGCTCTGCAATCCGCCAAGAACTTGATCCTTATGTCGAGCTACGATCAGGACTCGGACTCAGACTCGGACTAGGACTCGGACTCGGACTCTTCTTCGTTTGGTGTCGTACGTTCTGCAAAGGAGAAACCAGAGCGTCGTAAGCCCTATGAACGCGACGAAGGGCCGCACTCGGTGCTTTGCTTTCATTGCAGACGGATGGGCCATAACGCGGTTAGGTGTTCAGAGGCTGACCCGAGCAGGCACGGTCGCAATTTTTTCATAACTGCGACCCGCGAAGGCCTCTTCCGTATTCACAATAATCAGCCGGTTTGCATGCGCTTCAACTGTGGTTCCTGCAACGCCTCGAGCAGCAACCACACCATCCACATTTGCTCCCTCTGCAGCGACCCCTTTCACTAGGCGGTGAATTGCACTCGCAATTAGCTCCTCTTTATCCCTCGGTGATTTTATTGTACTTTTATGGTGAGTTTTAATCTATACTTGTCGAACCGACTTTTCCCTTAGGCACCGCACCGTACGTTGATTCCGCCCGTGGGGCATCTCCATTGCACGTCCATTTGGCGTTTTTTTAACACCCGAGTAGTTTGTAATCCACGCTATTCCGCCCGGATTACATTTTCATTGCCCATCCCGGTGACTTAAAAGCGAAATATTGATCGTCTTCATATACCTCAGATGTACGTCTTGAGTATCTAGAATCATGTAATGGTATGTCCTCGACAATATGGGATACACTGAGATGGCCGTTATGAGTCGGAACGGTCGATTTTGCAAGGTGGCCGACTAGCCCGTTTTTTTCTAATTTGGGATACCGCCAGAAAAGAAATTCGGTAGGCCATGAAATCGCCGCGTAAATTCGCAGAAAATATCTCAAATCACTCCTAGGATGTATACCCTCGTTTTAGAGTCCATAAAGTTTAATTAATGTGCGTGCACGACGTCAAAAATGCTGAGGTGGCCGAGTAGGCAGTTTCCGATAATACCACTCGGATCAAGTTGTGAATCCCCTCGCATCGTGTTTTCGTTTTCCAACATCGCACATTGTGTTTTTCGCCTACAGTCCACTGATTCTCGAAATTCCGGTACCCCTCATTGCAGCGGACGGGCGAGCCGGATCGCGGGTGGAGGCGATTTGCTAGAAGTCGGGAGACGGGGTGTGCGGGAACTAAGACGTTGGTGTATGTTTGAAAATGGTCGTTTCCAGCGCGTTTTTCGCACTATTTCGGGCGTATTTTTTAGACAATATACTGCCCATATGCATCTATTATTCTGCTGAAGAATTGGCCCATTGGCGCGGAAATCCAAAAAATGTGGTACAATGTTGCATATTATTTTGGGGACAGTAGTATGTGTGTCAGATGTGTGCCATATATTCAACTTCTAATTATCCTTAACCGAGTGGTTTGAAGGCGCAATCTCCGTCATCGCTCACCACACGACTTTGTCGCAGCCTTGTGGGGTAGATTAAAATGTCTATAAATGAGTCGGGCAAGCAGCAATCAGGTTTCGACCTGCCGTTTTCCAGCTGGCCTTTACACCCACCCCCATGCTTTACCTCTCGGGATCAACGTCGGTCCGCTCGCGAACCCGGTTTTTGCTGGACACTGTCTGTAGTGTGCGTGATTGTAGAAAGTCCCGCGAATCATGTGCTTGGGCCCTATGCCAGTCTTTGGGGGATCACCGTAGGGCAGACATGGACTACTAACATTTGAATAACGACGGGTGGATGTTGCGGACCTTTGTACGCCTTTCATACCGCTAGTCGTTTTCAAGCGCTGTTCGCACGGGATGTTTCGACACAGAAAACTGTGTTTGAATACGATATCAGAGTTTGTGGGGATGATACATCGCTACCCATCCAAGCACGAGCCCCGTGGCATATAAAATTCATGTATCAAAACGAAACCAGCTTGAAAATTGAGCTACAGTTTGCTGCAGATCTCTTGCAGTTTGGGGTACGACGGAGACCCAAGTCCACTGACCTTCGTTGGAGAGTTAGCAAGGAAAGGTGAGCCGCCCGGACGAGTGCATACCGGGTCCCAGCCAGACGTGATGTTGAAACCCGGTGTAAACCCGGCACAACCAAAGCCGCTCCCTGCACCAAAATTTCAGGGTATCCTATTGTGTCAAAGCTCGCGGCGTACCAGTTTTCATGTCATTGAACGCTTCAGGATGGCTGTAAATCAAAGGGTTGAGGAACCCTAAAGCAGGGCGGCCCGCGGCGATTCGCTCGTTCGTGAGACGGGCGACCATGCTCGCAAATATTGCGGCGCTAAATGATGTGCTATTTTCACCGTCTCTAACACCCTGGTCCCAAATCCAATCGACACTGAAAATGGCGGAGACGTCCGGCACTTGAGACTGTATCAGCGAACGCGCAAACAGTGAACTACGGCGTACCAGCTCGGCCGGAGACGTTAAACGCGGTGGTGTTCCTGTTGTTGGTGGCTTTGAGGTAGGCAGAAACTGCGGCGTCCTGATATCTCGGGCGCTCGAAAAAATCACTGAACCCGCCTGAAAAGGACGAACTGCGACTTAGAACTGTTGTATCGAGTGCTCAGAAGAGACTGGGACCCGCCTCCACTTAATGCAGCTGCTGTTTCCCGCCGTTCATCACCGGTGAATTCGGTCGCCCCGACTGCGGTGACGCTTGTGAGAATGATCAGCCTGAGCCTGCGAGTGTCCCTATCATGACTCACAACGGACATGTTGCCGGGAAAGGCGGGGAGAAAGCGCTGCAGAAGGGCCCTGGAGCGCCTCCCGCTCCCCAAATACCTGTTTGAACGATATACGAGACGCCACGAGCAGCCAGTTGCGCGTACACATTACAAAGAGACCTGGCAGTTAATCAGATCATATCACGGTGAGATGGAAGCAGTCCGCGCACACTGCCATTTGGGGCGAGACTTCGTTTTCTTGGTTTTCGAGTCCCAGAATCTCTGTGTTGAGTATGGTCTGAGGTGGGTGTTCCAGCGAGAGCAGATAATGCGCTTGATCCAGAAGCTCCGTTGCGAGATCATTTGGGAGCGTACCCGTCGAAATGAAAGTGACGGGGACACCGGTGGCTAGTCCAACAGCCACTTCAACATCGGGATTCTGAAACGCCGTTAAACAAATCCGAGGGAAAGCCATAGAAGATACCCACGCCGCCAAAAAATCCAGCGTTTGTGGGAAGTTGATCGTTAATACCCCCATCAACGGAGATCAGGTCAAAGGTTGTGTTCGGATCCATGTCCGGGCGGTAGGTCTCTAGGAAGGTCTGGTAGACCGCACTTAAGCCCAGCCCTGGTGTTCTAGTAGCGACGGGGAGGACTCACTTTGAGGTCGAGTTTGTTGGCAAAGTTATTTTGGAATCCAGACACTCCAAATAGGTTGGCAGCGGGCTTGGCCGGGGTAGATGGGATACCATACAGTTCCAGGAGACAAGCCACAGTCCAGCTTAAACCTGCATGGCAACCTGAGGAGATGGAGCCTGTAGGAGGTCGTGCAACGGTCGCCCCTGATCGCTTGTTGGCAAACGAGGGCTGCCCGGCGCTTTTAGCATCCGGAAAACTGTGGTATCTCAGCCGACAAATATCAAAAAAATAGGGATGCGAACCTAATCGTTGGGTGGACCCATTCAATATTTGCTTTTAGAACACTGGGGATTGAATAGGATAGCGTTCGCACAACGGTCTGGTTGGCATCTGCATTCTGGAAGGTAGCGAAGTCCGCCGCGAGGAGGGTATTGGCTTGGGCGACAGTCATATTGACGGATATCCAGTCTCCAGCCAAGGTGATGGGCGATGAAGTGAGATTACTGGATGCGAGCCAGGAATTGACCTGGGAGACTGTCTCCTTTGAAGGTGCTACGAATTGCGCCACCTAGAGTTTCAATCAGTACGACATTCTGATTTTGTGGCGGGAGGGGACGCTACCTCGGCTTGAGTCAGGTACTGTCCATAGCGGAGGTTTCCTGGTGTGCTGATGTCGTAGACAGTGTCCTGCAGGGCCTGAATGTTACTTTGTGAAAGAGCGAACCGTAAACTAATAGTCTCGGTCGCCGGGGTCGATCCTATGCGAGTAAAGCCAGGGGGTGGATTGCCGCGTTTTCCCAACACAACAAAGTCGCATTGAACACCAACAAGGAAGGAGAAAACTACCGAGAGAAATTTCAACATGGGCAGCGAGAAGAGTGTTCAAGACATGTAGAACCACATTCCTTTTATTTACATCGTGCACTACACGCAGGCCATTCATCGCCGTTATGCCGAGAGAATCGAACCATCGGCGCCAATAGGATTTTAAGATTGCTGGATCTCACATGGTTCATTTTCAATTCAGGTGCTGCGGAAAGCGCACCTTGCAGCGTGTACCTCTCGTAACTTGAACTGCATTGAATGTACTTCTGCCGTTCGCCGCCTCCAAAAGACGGAGCGCTCGGGTGGATACAACAATTGGACCAGCGCTCAAGGGCGGTTCGGTGCTTCCGATGTAATCAAATGGATTAAATGTTCAGCTGTCGACAGCACCTCACGGAGGCATGAACCATGGATATGCGGGCATGACAGCGAGTGAGTCTTGCTCCTGCAAGAGTACGCGTGTCCGTCTGAAGACTTTGACCTCCGCGTTTGGCGGATCGGTTCCGATATCCTGGAAGAACAGCGGCAAGGGCGCTAGATGACTCTAGTGGTGGAGCGCTCTTGTCCGCTAGCCGTCTGCTGGCGTCGTTCCTAAAAGCAGAGTACCTGAAAAGCCTTATTCTCGAGTAGCGATAGCGGAGAACGGGCCACAGAGATTAGGTGACGCCGCCCAGCGGCCCAAGATGAGACGACTCGGCGGAATTCCCAATGATGTCACAGAGATCGATGTTTGCCAAATCTAAATTGTAGAAATTAATGCCGCTAGCTCAGAGTTGTCAGAATGCTCCACAAGCGGAGGTACCCACACGAGCTCGAGAGAACTTATCAAGGCAAAGATGACATCAAAGATCAGAGCGCCTGACCTGCACTGCCCCTGATGGCATCGGCTCAGGCCGACTCCAAAGACTGATCAAGCTCAGTCATGCCCTGGAGGCATGCTGTCTGGTCCAGGATTTAGTCAACATTTCAGTGTGCGATCCCGTCCGCATTTACTGATTTTACCCTCAGTTTACGATATGCCGCTGGAGGTAATTAAAGATTTAATGGTCGAAGCAAGAAGCAAGCCATGTCAGGTTCCATAGTCTCACGTTCTGAGCGTGCACATGTAGAAACCATTTGGGCACGTCAGTCCATCAACTGCGGAATACTCACCCATTCATTTAGACCTTTGAACATGTGGTTTTCAAGGTTTCTCAATAGATTTTGAGCCGCGATAATCGATGTTCAGAATGCTTACCTCTTTTTGCAGCAAGAAGTACGGTGAAAAAACGCCGTCAGGCAGATGCGGTTAAAATAGGATTTACTCCAGCATGGAACCAAGTTGAACATCGTAGGGCCGATGGCATTAATTCGGAATCAAGGCTGATATAAAGCGGCGGGATCGGCCGCGATGCTGTGTACAGAGCCAAACATTCCGTCCAAAGAAAAATCTCGATCTGAGTTGTCTTGCCCTTATCTGAGTTTTTCCCGAGTTGCCAAAGAAAGAAGATTGTTCTAGCAGCTTCGGCAAGTAGATGCCGTATTGGCGGAGATTGCGGACCTTGAAAAGGCCGACACCGGCGTCCCGTCATGTTTAGCAGCCGAATCGGAACCCTAGCTGTATCTTTGAGATAATCGTAGCTACGTCAATGTAACGAGCAAAGATCGGATATTCTGTGAGCAGTCTCGCTGCCATTTTATACGCTTGACGCTTTCAAACTGTCTTTCTACTTCAAGCACCGGTTGCCTGCGAAAAATAATCTCAATTCAGGCTGAATCCCAACAGCAATCACCATGGCCAAACGGTCCTGACTAGCGCTCCAAGTCTTAGCTGCGAGTGAGCAGTATTTTCCACAGATTGATTCACAAAGACGATAGAAACACAATCTCTTCAACCCTTTCTCATTCCATCCATAATACCCCAAGCACAAATATTCTGAACTTTCTTCACGCTGCCTGTTACAAAATTCCTCTGTGGGCGTGTCAACGAGTATCCCCTCGCAAAAGAAAAAAGCGCACCTCTTTCAGCCAGTTGCGGTGCCGTTGAAAGGGACGCAGCAGAACCCGTCTCCCAACTTAGCGCAACAGTCGATGAAGTTTTGCGCCGGGCCCACGAGGGGGCTACCGACGAGCTCGCACTGGGGCTTTAAATTTTAATACGTCGTTAGTAAATGCGACGACAATGAGTTGAGAGTAAGTACGTACCGGCGGCGGCGGCAGGGAAATAAGCACGCCGGGGGCTGCGGCGCAACACTGCTTGGTGGCCACCGGGTCGTATTCGGCTTTCATGGTGCAATTGCACAGCCATTCTTCCTTCTGCGCTATGGCGCCGGAGATAACGGCGAGGAGAGCGAGAAGAGAGAGGTTTCGCATGTACATGTTGAGTTTTTTCGCAGTTGCTTCGATGGGAGAAGTGAGGATGTGAGTTTCGGCTGGATGCTGCTTTTATATCTTTCTGTCGCCCTCTACACGTGCAAAATAGGATGACGTTGTAGCTGCATTTATCTCGGGGTAAAAAGAATTCACCGCTATGAAGGCTCGAGTCTCTTAGGAGATATGAAAGCCCTCAGCCTAGCCACCGTGTTCCGTACGTCGGCAGAGTCTGCCGCCGGTGGATCAGTCGCCGTCGGCAGATGTCTACAAACGTCAGGCAATATTGACTCTGGGAAGAAATTCTGCCAACCAAGCCAGGAACGCAGTGAGCTGCCCAGCTGGCCCAGCTTTTCGACTGCATGACATTCAATGGTCTCGTCTCAGAATAGACTAATTCAAGTGACGAACTCACGTATTGCTGGTCATGAGACAGATTGAGTGACATTCCAATATTAATGGCCTATTCACTATTCGCGACTAAGCCTAAAACAGTGAAAGACCGGTGCAAGCGCCTTCGCACGAGGACTGGCAACGACTGGGACACGTAACCTAGTGCCGGCACTGTACGGTATTTCCCATTTAGTAAAGAGTAGGGTTGCCTAAGCGCGCAAAAACCTCACGTTTCCAAATTAGTGTTGTCCTATGTGCGCGTCCGATATACAACGAAAGGAATTTGTCCAAGCTGGGGCGGCGTACTCGTGACCGACCCAGGACTCTGGAAGGCAGCAATGCTCGCTTTGCCCTTCACGCTAGACGAGTACCTCGCCAAGATTTACTTTGTTTCCCTTACGCACCTACTGCTGAGCATGTGAGCGATCATTGTCCGGTACGTGGTAAAGAGACTGACAGGACGGCGACAGATGCATGTCTCCGCCGCCAGCCATGGGGAAATAAGCCTCATGTAGCGGATAGCGCGGGAATCTCAACGCCAGCAATTGAACGACATCCGGCATCCAGAATGAAAGGAAGTACGACATCTTGAGCTGGCCGTGGGGACTACAGAGTTCACTCCCGACGCCGCCGGAAATTCTGTGGGGCAGAAAAATGGAAATTAGGGTCTTGCATGCACGTGGTTGACCGTTGACTCGCCTAAAAGATTTATCCTTGAGCCTGATACTAATAGACATTGCGAAAGCGTCCACATCTGCCGCTCAGGGTCAGCCGTGTCTGCCGACGTCAGTCAACCCGTTTCGGGCCTCTGCCGGCACAAGTCTGTAGTTGGTCGGCTTCAGTCAACCGATGTCAATCTCTCTTGCCGACAGGGCCGCTCAACGCAGTGAGATGTACCTGAATGGTGGGAACCAGGAACATTGGAATCAGTCAGATGTCTGCGTACAGTTGTACACTCACGGCTCATATATTCTCGTCGGTTGTGACAGTACTTGAGAGCACCGAACGAAAGGGAGAATAATATAAGCTGCGCCAGAGGGGCGATTCCCGGAGTAGAAGTGGAAGTGAGGATAAGGCGGTTCTCCGGTGAGAATGATCGAAGCAAGTGTGGAGTACCACTACAAGCGAGAAAATGGTATGTATACTCATGCCGCAGCTCGCGAGCCATGTTGTTCTTCAGGGCCACAGAGGGAAAGGAAGGACACTCACTCGTCCGCCTGTTGCATGTGGACTGTTTTGATGATGGTTGAGTGTAGTGTAAGTGCGGGGGATACGCTTGAGTTTGTATAAGACTTTGACATCCGTGAAAAGGTCAATAACAAAAAAAACAAAAAAGGCATGTACACCACGACTTAGGTGGATCATCCACTATGAGATTTGGTTTGATCTTGGGATAATATTTGAGATCTAGATGTGCAGCTAAGAACGCTCAGCACGTATCTGAGCGTATGGAAGACCTGAACAAGACAGCGCAGACTTATGCCCCCCATGTTGATGAGAGCAAGATGAGAGCTGTATTTTCCCGTTGGAGGATAAGTTCCGGGCCAAAATACTCGAAAAGCGGGGAAGTATATTTGTGTGGTTCCTTAATGTTTCTGAGATGATTTGAGGGCCGCAAACGGGCGAGACGAAGCCTGGCAGGCGCGACGATGGCGGAAGAGGGAGACGCGGTAGTATCAGGTGCAAATCAATAAGGATAAACAAAGCGCCAGATATGTTCGTACATCCGGCCAACTGGCTCACAGTCCGGAAAAGTTAACTCTGAGGTAAATGGCACCAAAATTTCCCCTCTTCTGAGTTTTGATCAGCAAATCCTGATTTTCTATGTAGTACTCCAGAGCACTACATAGCACTACATACACACGGCAAAATATGAATATTCACCACGGCTGACAGCGTTGCCGAAACCGGTGGTTTAGGCTGCAAAAAAAAAAAAAAAAACTCGGCTGGAAACGTATCTGAAACTGAGTGATTCGACAAGGTTGAATACGTTACCGAAACTAGTGGATTAAATTGTAGTTTCGACTCTGCTGAATGTAATGGTTTCAGTTGCATTTTATATCCAGCTGAAATTGTATCCAAAACACATGGATTCAGCAGTGAATTCAGCTGGGCCGAAAGCAAAGGTTTTGGGGACATCGGAATGGCAGCTGAAAACAATGGATTCAGCTGCAGTTCCGGCCCAGCCTAAACCAGTGGTTTTGGGAACGCCGGAACGGTCACTGAAAACAATAGTTTCAGCAGCGGTTCGGGTGTCACAAAAGTCACGGTTGAATCTTATTGTTTCGGTCGATGCCGAAACCGCGGCCGAAACTACCAGTTTCGGCCCGGCTACAGCTCATCTGCAGCCCATCGGCAGCTGAGCTGCAGAGTTTATACCGCAGACTGATCTGCATCTCTGTCCATTTATAACTCGGGTGCCGATATTTCAGTTTGAAATGTTTCTACTTACTATTGGAATGTAAATATCTGGGGTCTCTGCCAAACAAAGCTACAATTGTGGTCGACATCAAGCTTTTTCTCCAAATGGGTGGAATACCTATCGGCACCCAAGTTATAAATTGATGGGGGTACAAATCAACCTGCGGTATAAACTGCGGTTGAGCTGCAGATGAGCTGCAGATGAGTTTCAGCCGGGCCGAAACTGGTAGTTTCGGCCGCGGTTTCGGCATCGACCGAAACAATAAGATTCAACCATGACTTTGGTGACACCCGAACCGCTGCTGAAACTATTGTTTTCAGTGACCGTTCCGGCGTTCCCAAAACCACTGGTTTAGGCTGGGCCGGAACTGCAGCTGAATCCATTGTTTTCAGCTGCCATTCCGGTGTCCCCAAAACCTTTGCTTTCGGCCCAGCTGAATTCACTGCTGAATCCACGTGTTTTGGATACAATTTCAACTGGATATAAAATGCAACTGAAACCATTACATTCAGCAGAGTCGAAACTACAATTTAATCCACTAGTTTCGGTAACATATTCAACCTTGCCGAATCACTCATTTTCAGATATGTTTCAAGCCAATTTTTTTTTGCAGCCTAAACCACCGGTTTCGGCAACGTTGTTAGCCGTGGTGAATATTCATATTTTGCCGTGTGATAGCAAAAGACCTTCACTACAGCCACTACAGTCCACTAGGGGCCACTCTGTAGCACTACATAGTGGTCCATAGTGCAGAAAAATTAGGGTTGCTGATGCTAAATAGCTCAGTAGTGATTTTTTTTGATATCTGTGCGATGTGATTAGGGGTGTGATGTGTGACATCTTGAACATATTCGTCAATTCGTCAACAGCGGAAATCGACTGTGACATGCAGGAAATTTTGGTGACCTCTCAAATTGTTGCAAAGTAATATCGGCTGTTTTTCCGAGTTGCCCTTCATGTCCACAGCCTCCACAAGCCTTGAACGGAGCGGTGATGATCCGACATTCGCTGCTGGCGGCTGCAGATAATTGGCCACACATCGTGGCTCTTGGATTCAGTATCCGGAGGACCTGTTCACTTTGATGTACAGCAGTAGACCCACCGTTTCTTTGTTGTTCTATGATATCTGTGACCTGCTGTGGATGATATCTGAGTGCCAAAGTTGTACTTGTGCTGTGTATAAGCTCGAGGGATGTAGCTACCCCAATGGCTTGCCTAGTATGAATGTATCGCACACATACTGTCCAAAAAGTTTTTTTCACATCTCCAGCATTTACTACTAAAAAACAACAACTTCAAGTGTTGGATACAAGTTGGTAGGGAGGTTGAAGTTGCAGGACAACTTCAACCAGGATCAACTTCAGAGATGGGCAAGTTACTTGTGTGGCAACTTCACAAAAGTAACTTCTGCTATGGAACATGTTCAGGAATTGCAACATACAACTTCAGATCCCGACAGATTTCAGGGCAGCAACTTGACTAGGTAACAACTTCAGTTGGTTACAACTACCCCCGGTCCAGGCACCATCTTCGGCCTTTTGCAGTGTAATTGACTCAGGTTCTGCTGGTTATATCTTCTGCCAGTCATGGGCTCTTCTTCAGCTCTGTACAGAGGGAGCTGCCTCTCTACCCTGTTTTCCGAAAGTATTAAGCTGCTAATAGTAACTGCACCCATTCAATGAAATGGGGCAAGGCATAGCTAGTCACAGGTGCCCTGTAAGCCTTCAAGAGCACTCACAAGAGGGTCCATCACATGCTTGCCCTGGGGGATTCATCAAGCCTTGTTATGTGGTAAAGGCCCTATGCTAGTATGTATGGTCAGAGCTGTAAGGATCGCACTCAAGAGTGGGATATTTGTAATGTGTTTTGTCCTCCTCAAATTTACAGGGAGGAGAGATCTGCCTCGTGTTCCAGCCATAAGAGCCTATGATTCATAAATTGACGTAAAATGTGTTAATAAAAGAGCACAGTGGGCCGTGAAGATAAGTCCATGCATTAGCACCCAAAAGCTTAACATTGATATACCAAAGAATCTGAGCTGATTCCCCAAAAGCGGAGTTTAAAAGGCTTTGGACAGACACCTGTAATTTTATAAAGAGTAGGACCAGCAGTCTGGTGTCAGCTGTGCCTTCCTCAGCTTCTTGGAGCAACTCAACAAGGCTGGAAGGCTATGTAGGTAGTTGGTTTATGGTAAAATAAAATGATATCAGGTGATCTATAGACATGTGACTGATACCTAAAGAGTAACCAAAATAGTAGGATAAACGGTTCCTTACACACCCAGGAACATTGGTATGGATACATTAATCATTTCTTTGCCCCACCATCTGCATGAGACTGGATTATATTTCTTTATACTTTGCTATCCGGCATATTCAAAACTTAATATTGTATCCATGTAATGCATCAATGGCTCAAAAAAAAAAATTAGACCATGATTCCCCATCTGATGAGCTTGCTAATAACCCAGAAGTATCTGATTCCACTGAGTTCCCAGATGTGGCAGCTCAGCAAGAGACTAATCTTTGTTAATTGTGATGGCGAAGTCGAAGAGATGAAGGCAGCAACTGGGGGAGTTTTGATTACTTTGCAGACGACAGGAAGTGGGGGAGATTAATGCTTATTGTAGAGCGGTTTGCATTGCAACCAATTACTTTTTGGCTTTGGACAAATAATTCAAAACCTTGTGATTCACTCTCATCTTACACCTTTTCTTTGTGTTCCAGCTAGTCACATTGACATAGAATAAGGCAGAGCAATATGTACCTAATATTGTGGTCTCATTTCAATGGAAGGAAATGGAGGTCTAAGATATCTAATGGCACTGTTGATAAGTCTGGTTTGGTTCTGCAATAAACCAGACATTCAGTGGATTCTGAGCCACTGCCAGTGATATATAAGTCAGACCTGATGCCAGACAAGATGCAAGTTGAAGTCCTGCCATCAGAAGTTGTATTTCTGTTGAATGAAACATGTGTGTTCCCTCGGGACACAAACTTCGAAGTTGTGACTCTTTGGAGTTGAAACCTTATGAGGTTGCCACTTGCTGAAATTGCATTTGCCAAAGTTGTCCCAAAGGAAGTTGCTTTAATCCCTTGACCCCAACTCGAAGTTGTAACCAGAGGGAGTTGTCCCACCTTTGAGGCCAATTGGCCAAGTTGGACTTGGATTGTCACAATTTGATACTATCTAATCGTTCCAATGCCTTATGTAAACATGTGCCTATCTAATATGAACACTTATTAATATCCTCGGAACATTCTGGACAAACACACGACAAACACACCTTATACATGAGGATACAGGTCGCTTTGTAAGAACACATGGCGGAGGGACGGTTCACATGAGGAACACACATTTAGTTAATAGGCCTTGACAGATCTCATGGACAACACATGTACAACACATGGTTACAGACTATTGTAGTATATTTATATTCTCGTTCACATGGCTCGATAAAACAGTATATATACAGTAGCTAGTCGTCTGTAGTGGTTAACCTTTTATTCCATCCTCTTTCGAGCTATACACATCGCACTCCCCAATCCTTTATCTTTGATATTGGACGCGATTTAGTCTTGACTGTGACATAATAAAAGGTTACCCTTCATACCCTTGTACCACCATCCTCTACCAACCTCCTTTCCCTTTCTCCCCCACTACGCGCACTATCTGCGTCATCCTTACCTCTCTACTTGGACTCTCGTATTTGAAGATCCATTCTTACCCACCAACATACTACCTCGTCCACAGCGAGTCTAAACAATTGCAGCGCCAATCATTGGCGGTCCACTCTAGTGAACAGACACTTGGCCACGGGAAACGTTGAGTCCGTCCCCAGCCACAAAGCAGTTGTAGGAGCACTGGTCAGATCTTCGGAGAGGACCATCTCGCTATCGTCGGGGGTGTTGTAGAAGACCTGGGATAGTTTCGCTCGCAAAAGACCGCATTGACTTCACCCACCGCTTCGTGCGGAATTCGCCACAGTGTCCCGTTTGGCACCCCGTATACACACCAGTCCTGACTCCTCGGACGAATCCCATTTGTGCTCGCCACTATCCTCTTCACCCTCTCCGCAGACTCCCACACATCTGTCGTCACCACTATCCCTTCCCTTCCACACCTTAAGCTTAGACATGTCGTCTAAGGTTATCCTCGCCACCACCCCGCCATTCTTTAACGGTGACAAGACCAAGTGGAATAACTTCCACGACTCCCTGTCCACCTACATCGCTGCGTATGACGATGAGTTAAACACCAACAAGAAGAAAGTTTTCTTCACCGTGTCGTTCCTCCGAAATGCGGATGGAACAGATTGCACAGCTTTGGACTGGGTCCAAAACTGGAAGAAGAGGACATTCGTTGATAGCGCCCTCCCGACCACCTACACGTTCGACCAGTTGATTGTCGAAATGGAAGCCGCTGATAAGCAGGATATTGAACCACCACTGAAATCACTTGTTTTTGCGATTTCCTTATGTTTAATATTCTGTATATCATGTATCTGTTGTATCGAATGTATCAACTCTTCCCATAAAAGAGGCCAATATCATCTGAGTAACGGGACGACACTCCTGAGGAATCAGGAGTATCTCTGGCATGTGCTCGCTCGGAAACCTGTAGGAGAAGATGTAGCACAACTCAACCTACCAGTCGTATCACCAGTCTCTTCTGTTTCTTACAACGGTTTGAGTGGTTTCTGACGTTTCGGAAGTATCAGAGCGTGGATCAGTGGAGAAATCATGTCGAACATAGTTGTATGTGACAACGGGATCGTCGTTCCGCTTGTTCCAGGTACGCGGCTATGCCGGGCATGGTTTCAAGGAGATAATATCAGCCGGGTCTTGTGATCATCGATCTCAGAACCATAGCAAACACCAATGGGGATAGTGAGCTCTAATCCTCATCGGTCTCATTCAATGGTCTCAAGGAAGTGGGGTATCGTTTGGAAGCTATAGAACAGGGTTACAAGGTCCAACTATACCGATCCAAGGGATACTTCAGGAACGGGAGTTCCACAACTCAAGAAACACTTGGCAATTAGGGTTTCAGGTACCCATCACGTCGCCATGTGCAAGGATATTACCAAGGATGGTCGGAATATACCCGGAATGACAAATCCGACCTCACCAACCAATGGGGCGCTTTGAGGTCTTATAAATACTCCGGAAACACGGGAAATAGGGCAGATAAACGGACTCTTTTACATATTTTCTTTGTTGTCATAGTCATATCATCTTTTGTATAAGTAGCCAGAGTAGAGGAGAGGTAGGCAGCGAAGTTTCTCCCGAGAAACCCTCACGTTATTCGAGTTTTGCAAGTCTTAGATACTTGTGAAGGGCGAGTCTCGTACAAGTGGGAAGGAATAGAAGTTTGGAAGTTTGTGATTGAATTGAATCTGGTTTTTGAATTCGGAAACATTGTGTGATTGGATTGGGAGGATACTGGGACTGGGATTTGGATTTGGATTGACTGTGAACTGGATATTGGGACTGGGATACTGGATTTGGATTGACTGGAAAGGTTCTGGGACTCGAGATTTGACTGGGACTGGTTGGGAAACCGACAAAACGCACGCTACACACTTTTGGCAACACTTTATCGACACGGATCTTCGGGATACGCAAGAAACTACAGAAACCTCACCGTTTCCTACGTTTCTTAAATTTGGTTATCATATATTGCATCAAGGAAGTCCGAAACAGTTGTATCCTTTGGATCTTCGGTTTCGTACGTATCATAACACAACCTTTCGTCGGACTTTTACTTTGAACAATCAACTTTCCCTTTCAACCTTTTAAAGGCTCTGAAACTAGGGACTGACACTTGTCGGCTACCTTGGAAGTGATTGAAGCAGCTATCATACACCATTTCTAGTGTTGGTTTGGGATAGGCTCAGTCTATCTTGCCCAATATTGGTTTTGTTGTTTTGGTTTTGGTTGTTTCTTGTGTTTCCACACTAGGTTCCGAGTTCACAAATCACCGCGTTCAAGGATCAGAACCTTGCGCAGTTGGCCCACCTGAAGCTGACTACGCATCAGGGAAAAATGTCGCTGGTGGAGTTTTTCCAGCATTTCGAGCTCTATGCGGAGCAGGTGTGGTATTCTCCGAACTCAACAACAACAGGTTACAACGCCTTTTTAGTTGAGCTGTTGGAGGATCTCGTTGGACATGAGATCATTTCTCAAATCTACCTGGGGGGGACGGCTTTGCCCACCACGTACAAGGATTTCAAAGCCCGCTTGATGCAGATTGATGGCAATCTGCAGAGAGACAAGATCCGACAGGGACGGAGGAGACAGTTTTGGTCTCCCCGGGTGGAACAGACAGTACCGCCCGCTGCTAACAAAGGGATGACACAAGTGGCCCCACCAGCAAGAGACCCGGATGCCATGGACGTGGACAGGACACGACAGCAGATGCGAGCCTTTAAATGCTATAACTGTGGCAAGGACGGTCACATGAAGCGGGAGTGCCCGGAGCCTCCCAAGAAAAAATTCAATATTTGATCCATCCAAACCGAGCACTACACGCAGGAAGACCTGCAGGCCCTGGCGGCTATCCTTCGTGAGAAGGGTTTTTAAAGGGGCCCTCGCTTGTGGCCAAAGCGGCGCCCCCTGATACGAAATATGGACGCTTCACAGAATTAAATAATATAGATGCTACGGACACGGTAGATACAGATACAGATGACATGTACACAGAAGAAAATGCCAGCTTACGAAAGAGTATAAACAATTTCTTAGTAGCTAGTGTAGAAAAAGGACAAAAAATATGTATTATGGAGAATCAGAATCGGAAACATAATTTAAACACAAACATATGGACAAAGTAAATAAGAGGTGGAGCGCATTCAAAAGGGCCCCTGGAACCCAAACCAGTGATAAAAATAGTGAGACAAAAAAGGATTGTGATGCCGTGAGGGCTCAATCCGGAAAGACGGAGGAAGCGCCCAAGAGGACCAAAACCCCCGATGCCATTCGCATGCGGGAAGCAGCTGCCCGGCAGAAAGGACCAAAGCCGGACCGGTTGGCACAGGAGTTGAAGGCATTCCAGAAACAAGGAAAGCATCACAAGATGCTTGTTCCCGTTATGCTTGAAGCGTTGGATACCGGGAAGACGCATGCAGTCAAGGCTCTTCTTGATAATGGATGCACTACTACATGCATTGATCGTGTTTACGCCAAGGCTGAAGGTTTTGAGCAACACGAGCTCGATGTGCACATTGTCGCCCGCAACGCTGATGGAACGGAGAACGCTCAGGGAAAGATCACTCATTACGTAGAGTTGATCATGACCGTTGGACCACACAAGGAGCGACAGCGCTTCTTGGTTACAGGGCTCGGGAAAGCCCATGTATTTATTGGTTACAATTGGTTATTCAAACATAACCCCGAGATTGACTGGAGATCTCAAAGGATCACTTTCAATCGTTGTCCACCTGAATGCAATATGAAGGGCCAGGAGTTTCGTGCTGGGAGGAAAGAGGAATTCCTCGAGAAGGGTGAATCAATCCTAATGGTTGATTTTGCTGAGGAGATCGATCTACGCCTAAAAGAGACCCAGGCGCAGAAGATGGCAGAAGAAGCCAATCAGGGTAAAGAGAGGATGACAGAGGAAAAGATCCCACCGCAGTACCACGACTATGTAAAAGTCTTTGCAAAGGAATCATTCGATTCATTACCCGAGAAAAGACCATGGGACCACGCAATCGAGCTAAAGCCAGATGCAAAGGCTGTAGATTGCAAGATATACCCACTCTCGGTGACTGAACAGGAAAAATTGAATGAGTTCCTGGAGGAGAATTTGAAGAGTGGACGGATCCACCCATCAAAGTCACCAATGGCTTCGGCGTTCTTTTTTATAAAGAAGAAAGGTGGCAGCCTACGACCAGTCCAAGATTATCGGAAGCTCAATGACATGACAATTAAAAACCGTTATCCGCTTCCGTTGATTTCGGAGCTTGTAAATAAGCTTCGTGGTGCCAAGATCTTTACGAAATTGGACATAAGATGGGGCTACAACAATGTGCGGATCAAGGAGGGAGATGAGTGGAAGGCAGCATTCCGAACAAATCGAGGGTTGTTTGAACCGCTCGTAATGTTCTTTGGTCTTATGAACTCGCCTGCGACCTTCCAGACAATGATGAACGACATCCTCAGAGAGCTAATCACTGAGGGAAAAGTCATTGTCTATTTGGATGATATCCTGATCTTCACGGAAACATTGGAGGAACATCGGGAGTTGACGAAACGAGTATTGAAAATACTCCAGGACAACAAACTCTTTCTTAAACCTGAAAAGTGCGAGTTCGAACGCACAGAGATTGAGTACCTGGGAGTGATCATCTCGCACAACTCGATGAAGATGGACCCAGTGAAGATTAAAGGAATTATGGAGTGGCCTGAGCCCAAGAACCTAAAACAGACACAAGCGTTTTTAGGGTTACCAACTTCTACCGGAGATTTGTCCAAGGGTACAGCGAAGTTGTGAGGCCGCTCACACAGTTGACAGGGAAGGAGGGGTTCTCGTGGGGACCTGAACAAAAAGCCGCGTTCCAGAAACTAAAAGATAGGATCGCGGAGGATGCAGTATTAGCGCTTCCGACTGATGACAGAAAATTCCGAGTCAAAGCAGATGCATCAGAGGGAGCAACAGGAGCGGTGTTGAGTCAGGAACAGGAGGGCGAATGGCGCCCTGTTGTGTTTATGTCACATGGACTAAATGAGACCGAGCGAAATTACGAGATCTACGATAAAGAGATGCTCGCGATAATGCTTGCCTTAGATGAATGGCGACAGTTACTCCTTGGGGCTAAACACGAATTCGAGATTCTGACAGATCATCAAAATCTGCAGTATTTCAAATTGCCTCGAAAGGTCAATCGCCGACAAGCACGGTGGATTACGGAGTTGTCGGAGTACAACTTCTCGTTATCACATCGGGCTGGAGCGCTGAACAAAAAAGCAGACCTGTTATCTCGCAGATCGGATCATGATCAAGGAAAAAACGACAACGAAAATGTTGTACTGCTAAAGCCTGAATATTTCCGAGCACAGGACATAGTGCTAGAGGGACCAGAGGCAGAAATCTGGGATCAGATTATCAAGGAGAAAAAGATAGACAAAAGCGTAAAGCTGGCGCTGGAGAAAAAGATGAAAGGCTGGGAGAAAAAAGATGATGTTATCTATTATGAAGGAAAAATATATGTACCACGAAACGAAGAACTTCGCAATAAGATTATTGGACTACACCATGATCCGCCTCTGCTCGGACATCCTGGAGAAAACCGCACGCAGGAGATCATCGAACGTAATTATTGGTGGCCTAGATTGGGCAACCAAGTATCGAAATATATAAAGGAATGCGAAGCCTGCCAAAGCACGCGAGTGCACCGATATAAGCAGGGGAAGCTTAATCCACACAAGATCGCTGAGGGCCTTGGCAAATCATATCTATGGACCTGATCGGACCATTACCAATCAGCAATGGGTTTAACGCCATTCAAGTTTGGGTGGACACACACACAAAAATGATCCATGCTGAACCAACGAATATGGAAGTTACCTCAGAAGGGGTGGCTCGGTTGACCCGAGATCGCGTGATTAGATATCACGGAGTTCCACGTAAAATTATATCAGATCGAGATACAAGATATGTCTCGATATTCATGAAAGAGTTAAACCGGTTGCTCGGCATAGAAATGAACCCGAGCACAGCCTATCACCCGATCACAGACGGCCAGACTGAACGGATGAATCAGGAGATTGAAAAATATCTCCGTATTTATGTTAATTATCGGCAATCAGATTGGGCTGAATGGCTAGCAATGGCCGAGTTCACTCATAATGATAAAGTCAGCTCGTCGACGAGCATGTCGCCTTTTTATGCGAACACGGGATACCACCCCTGGAAGGGGATAGAAAATAGAGTTGAGTCGCGCAATGAGGCTGCGAACGATTTTGCAGAAAAAATAAAAAAGATTCGTGACGAGGCGGTGGCAGCAATGGAAAAAGCACAGAAAACAATGAAAAAATACTACGATGCAAAGCATAAAGATGCACCGGAGTTCAAAATCAGTGATAAAGTGTGGTTAGAAGGGACAGACATAACCACTGATCGACCATCGGAGAAGTTAGAGAAGCTGAGGCTAGGGCCTTATGAAATTCTGGAAAAAGTCGGAGCTTCCTCTTGGAGACTTAGATTGCCTGAAACGGACCTGTCACATCCAGTATTCAATGAATCGAAGTTAACACCATATGTGGAACCCCCGGAGCATAGAAGGGAAAAACGGCCAGCACCTCAGATTATCAGTGGACAGAAGGAGTACAAGGTGGAGGAGATCTTAAAGCACAGAAAACGCGGCAGTGGTTATCAATGGCTGATAAGATGGAAAGATTATCCGCTTGGAGAACGGACTTGGGAACCAAAAAGGAACTTGACGCACGTAAAAAAGCTTCTGAACGAATATAATAAGAAGCACGGCATCAAGATTCGGGAGTTACCGATTCTTCCGGCAGGATTTTGGGACAAAACCATACGCCGATACAAAACAAAGGAGGAGTCCTTACCATACTCGACGAAGAAATTATTTATCCCAGAGACTGGTGTTTTTGTCTCTGTCGACGAGGACGTCGACCCTAGAGGGGGGGTAATGTCACGATTTGATACTATCTAATCGTTCCAACACCTTATGTAAACATGTGCCTATCTAATCTTTGGCGCTTATATTATATGAGCACTTATTAATATCCTCGGAACGTTCTGGACAAACACACGACAAACACACCTTATACATGAGGATACAGGTCGCTTTGTAAGAACACATGGTGGAGGGACGGTTCACATGAGGAACACACATTTAATTAATAGGTCTTGACAGATCTCATGGACAATGCATGTACAACGCATGGTTACAGACTATTGTAGTATATTTATGTTCTCGTTCACACGGCTCGATAAAACAGTATATATACAGTAGCTAGTCGTCTGTAGTAGTTAACCTTTTATTCCATCCTCTTTCGAGCTATACACATCGCACTCCCCAATCCTTTATCTTTGATATTGGACGCGATTTAGTCTTGACTGTGACATTGCTACCAAGTTCTGTTTCACTTTTTTTTCCAGTCACAACACATTTTAGCTAATAGTATGACTTGAAGTCATAACTATGTACCTGAATGCCTGTGTCTAAAATCCATATATCCATGCATTCTGCATATGATTCCCTTATCATTTCACATGTTGAAATCCAAACTTTAGCCAACCAAACACTTTTTATTGTAACCGGAACAACAAAAGAAACTAATACTTTAGTCTTACAATCAATTTATGAGTCCCACATCACAGAGCCTCTTGATGAATGCATTTTTTGTCACGCTTGGTTCAAATTTTGGTTGAAATCGTGAAAAATGTCAAGTTTTCGGTGCCAGAGGTGCAATTCAATGATTTCATATCTGCTTGTAGCCTCTAACCCCTCTTGTCATTGAAATAGTGCTGTCTGTATGTGTGGTTCCTCGGTTCCAATTCTGAAAAAATTGTAAAATCATCCTTTTCTTGAATTTCTAACTTCTTCCCCCTGTCAAAGTGGTTTATTTTTCCTAGAGTGCCAAGTGGAATGTCCTACAGGCTGTGAAAAGCATCTGCTGTTTGATGATTTTTCGGGGGCTGTCACACACCCCGAGGCCTGTTGACAAATTGACAAAATGTATTTCTAGGTCACATGTCACACCCCTTGATGAATTGATTGTAAGACTACAGTAGCTTCTAGAGGTGCTCTGAATGGATACCATTCTTTCTATGGCAACATCAAGTGATAGCCTAGGTCTAGTAGAGAAAGGGGTCCACTGGAGTACCACACAAAACCTATATGCTTATATATATTTTCAAGAACCCAAATAAGGAAATGCAAACATAAATACATTGTTAGTCAAATAGATAAACAGAAGTCGGCAGTTAATTAGCCCCGGCATTATTTGTACAAATAGAGACAAAGGAGATGATAAGGAAAGGGTATAGGGTATATTTTTTGAAGAGATCAAGAAATTTGACTCTGTTGATGGAAATGAAATCCTCAAAAAGAATAAAATTAGAAACCTCCTGTCCTCCTGACTCATGGCCACGTGACTGCCTCAGTCAGCCAGATAAACATGCCTCAAGTTACTAATTGAGCCCAGTCCAAGCAACTTGTATCACATAAATTGGATGTCTTAGCATAATCTGTAACTGATCCTTGCTTCTGTGATGCCCCAGTATTACCCATGCCAGATCTAATCAGCTCTGTTTGGGATTCGAACATGGTATGGTCAGAGCTTGACCTTCCCATTCTGAGTCTGACTCTCTCTCTGTGCATATTTACTCCTAACAATCCTCCATGATCACTTGACTGCCTCCCAGATAGATAATGATTATACCCTTGGTAAGATGGTGCAGTGAAACCCCAATCTTGCTAAGAGATGGGTGGGAAACACCTTTAGTTATTGGTCCTCTAAATCCAGAAGAACACAAAGCCTAGACAGCCCTTTGTGTAATCAGACTCGAGTACCCTTCACACACATTTTAAGTCCATAGCTCACTGCTCAGGTCTCACAATAGCCCTTGCTAAGTGACACCAAGTGCATTGCTAACTTATAGCTAATGCATTGCAAATGTCCATAAAATTGGAATTTTCACTGGTGTTCAAATGCCAGGCTTATCAATGTTATGAGAACAAATGAAATAATGTGCCATGAAGTGTGACACAAAACATTGTGCCGACATTGAGCCCAATGTTGCTTCGATGTTTCACCCTCAAATGCTAATAGAACCTTACAATATCATTTGCGGAAGATTTCTATAAAATATCATCTAGGTAATCAATGTTTGAATCAACCAACATTTTGGCTGGTTGGTGGTGAGGTTCCGAGCAAGCCTGTCTCTGCACTGGCAAACCAGTGACTCTCAGAGAGAGGCTTGATACAAACTATCAAAAACATGGCATGTGTTGGAACACAAATTGCTCACCCGTTTCCTGTCCAATCCATTCAGAGCAAAGACATGGTTTGTTCTTTGGGTGTCTGCCTGTCATTGTATTAAGTCAGATTAAAATTAAATGGCAGGTGCACAGAGTGGATTTGAACTTTGGCCAGGGATCATCACTTTGCATACCTAGCAAGCAAAAGGAAATTTAACAGATATTCCCTCATTTTATGGGCTCAATGGACTTGAGTGATGATTTACAGCCGGTCCCTGAGCAATTTCTATCCCTAATTGCTCTGTTCATGCAGGACATATATTTTGTTCTTTTATGATGAGTGTGACAGTGCATGTCTTGAACATTGTACACTCGAACTGGTCAAATGAAGAGTAGAGAAATGGCCAGTACATGTTCTTGGGACAATACTGAATCAAAATTGAGCCCGTGGTGTCGATTCTGCTGAAAACTGTTGAAAAAAAAACCCGACTGCACCTTGTGTTCCGCAAATTGCTGTAATTTAAAGCTATAATCCTGCATCAAGGGAGAAAACTTCCAATATGTTCCAGCGAATCTAAAATCGCCAGCCTCACCCAAAGCTGAGAGTTTATTCAGAGCCAATAGTTATCCGAGTCCGAGAGTTGTCCATTTTGTTGTGGTTACAAGACCTCAAAAGGGGTATACGATCTGACACGAATAATATACAAACAAACGCAACAGAAAGAAACAAAAAAACGCCAGGTTCAGCGCCTGGCATGCACTCGAGACTGGTCCACAAATTCCCGGTCCTCCTGACTAAGTCCAAACTCATACTTCGAGAAGGTATCCGCCGCTTCCAAGAACTCGCGCTCGATGATTTCTGCCTTCTCCGCTGAGCGTGGGGTGATTTTACACTTGAAGGGTCGCGGGGGAGTAACAATGCCCTGTGCAGGTCCCTCGCGTCAGGGTTGGAATGTCGCTGGTACTAAATATTCACCGATTCGAAGTCGAAGGTATCCAATTCGATGGGGTTTCCCGCCGCGTTTGTATCCGTGGTAAAGTTGAATGCCCAAAGGAGGTTCATGGTATTGATATTCTGAATGATATTTGAGCCACAGTGCAATTTTATTGCAGTAAAACGGCGCACTATCGAGTTCTGTGCCAAGTGCAGACCAGGGCAAATTCGCTATCGTTCACACGCTCGTCAGGGAACGAAGTTAGTATCGTTGATGGTACTCACACGACCAGCTCCAAACATAAAGGTCGGCCGCAACCCTCTGCCATCAACTCCCGGCTTCGTGCCATTCTCGGTTAGTAGATAGCGGTCGGGAATGAAATTCTCTGGGTCATCGTAAAGCTCTGAAAAAGACATCCAGAAATTTGAATCAAGGTAAAAAGAGGCCAACTTGCCTGGATCATGGAAAATCCCCCCTGAGAGCAGGCATGTTCAACAAACGTAGAAGGAAATTCCTTGAACTTACAGACGTTGACGAAAATAGTGGCTCCTTGAGGTATAACAAAACCATTGTACTTTGCAGGTAAGTAAAATGGGACGAGTCTTGATGACATTAAAAAAACGAACCTCCTCTGTAACCAGTGCGCAACGCGGGATTAGGGGAAACAGCGGTCGGAATCGATGCGTCTGATCCAGTGAGCGCACCGCTAAACCAAATAGAACAGATGAACATACCTCCAGAATCATAGCACGAATATACGGCATATGGTCGAGGTCATCCAGGGTCGGCATGCGATCTTCGCCGACCACTCGATCAATTTCCTCGTGTGCTTGCTTCTGCGCGTCAGGATACGCAACCAAAGCCATGATCAGAGACTGAAGATAGGCAGAGGTCGTGTCCGATGCGCCTTCAATGAGCACGCCGCCGAGATATCTATAAACTTGTCAGCTCCGCAGCTTCCATTTCAATGAGCAAAACAAAATATCAAACCCGGTCATCTCTCGATTCATCCCAAATTCCTCCTGCCGCATCAACATCTCCTCCATATAGCTCCCATTCTCCTCGCCCCGTTTCAGCCTCTCCTTCGTCTGATCCAACAAGCCGAAATACACTTCCCGTTGGAGCCTCCGCGTCTTCGCACAATCGCGCTTCCACTTCGCCCACCGCTCGGGCACGTATTTCAAGATGGGGAACAAATCGACGGGGGGCGTCGCCCCGGCTTGCAAGAGTGACGTCCATTCGTGCAGGGCTTTGAAGATCGCGACGGTTTCGGGCGTCTCGTAGCGCGGTGCGCGCTTGCCGTAGAGGACAGAGAGAATGACCGAGCCGGAGTATCGTCGGATGTGCGTGTAGAACCCCTGTAAAGACAAGGCGACGTTCAAGGTGAGCGATGTTTGAATTTACATTGGGACACGCACCTTGGGTTGAAGTAGAATATCGTGTAGCAGCTGCGTAGCTTCCGCCTGCTGAATGGGGAGGTGGCGTGCCGACGCTTGCGGTGTCAGAATGGCATGTGCCATCTTTCGGAGGGTCCTCCAATTTTCGGCTTGAATTTTCGCCAGGTTAATTTCGGTGTATCATCAATATACATAGGAGGGACCACGAACTGTACCGGGAGGTCGCCAAGTTCATCCCTCCAGTGATTAGATCGGCAACGTACATCGGAGGCCTATCGGCTGTTGATGCGCTCCGTTTATCTATTAATTCTTTGACTGCAGCCGGGTCGGTGAGCACCACTGCTGTCCCAGGACCGATTTTCAGCTGGGGCAGATGCGTAAATAATAGGATTCGGTGAGCTATTAGCACTCACCGAATAAATCCCTCCATATTTCCGGGCCCATTCTGTGAATCTAACAAACCAGATGATGAATATGAGTTCCAAGTAGGTCTTGAGAAACTAACTTGTAGTGAGGGAATTCAGTGGGAAATATGTGCAGGTTCCCAAGAAGGGGGAGAGTCGGTGGGCCGGGAGGAAGCCCCGCTTCTCGAGAGCTTACGTTGCGTATCCACAGAACGAAACAGAGGACTCCTAGAGCCAAGAGTAGAAAGAAAACCATTCAACAGTCTGGGATGGTTCCAGTGGGAGAGAAGTCTGTATCGGCGCGTGGCCTTAAAGCCCTTTCCCCGATGGAGGTTGGCTGTCAGAAAAGAGCCGCAGAAATTCAAGAGCGCGGTGCATTAGCCCAAAGAATCGTGGCTGATTTCCCCAAAGCGGAGTTTGAAAGCTTTAGACGGACAGGGACAATTTTACAAAGAGAGAGATTCTCGTCACTCGTTATGGAACTTGTTCGCACAAGTGCCACTATGCCGGGAATCCAGTCCGCCGCCCCGGATCGAGGTTCAAAAAAAGCCAGATTAAGTCTGTATTGGCACAATCTCGAAAACTCATGGGGGGAGTTAGAACACATTGCACTAAGAATTGCCGTACAGTACCTTGGCAGATTGATTACGAGTCTAAGGGGACTGCAAATACCTGAGTTCGCCACAGGGTGGATCGAGGAACAGAATGTCAGGAACGGGAGGTCATCGGGAGCTCTTGTCGTCGGCCCTTGTCAGAGGATGAATTTGTTACCGCATTGGTTCCGGTTCTTTTCCGATAACCCCCCACTCGCGGGCCATGTCATGTATCAACGGGTTTTTGAAATGGTGTATATACCATACCCGTACCCCCTAGCCCCTACTCCTCATGCCCCTCCACGGACCCGCGACACGTGCTCTTCCTTAGCCAGCTCGAAGTCCGTTTCAAGTTCCTTGAATCTTTGAGCCTTGAACGTAGGCGTCTGATATTACGAAAGTCATCTTAAAAGGCCTGATAACCCCAGAATAAGGCCCTTATCAGGCCAATATCAGGCATTTTAAGAGGACTTTCGTAATATCAGACTTACGCAGATGTCATAATGCACCTACTTTCCGACATGTTCCTTACACTGTATTACACATATGTTGCAATTCTCGCTGCGAAACCACAAACGATACAAGTACTTACCTCGCTACCACCCACCAAAGACCCTCCTCAAAGGTCGAATAGTGTCAGTGAACCGCGTCGTGTTCCAGTACTAGGAATAGTGGTTTGCGATGGCGTCAAGCGGAATACTGGGAGCAAGCATCAGCGATGAACTCGATGATAGGAAGATAAAAACATATGAAAACTGATCTTGGCGTCGTACGCTTCCTTATGATCTACGAACAGATGTTGGTACTATTCAAACCGGAATGTGAGCGAAAACACGACAGGGACGGGACCACCGTCTTTGGGTCGAGGTATTCCCAACGGGGCATCAGGGTTTTATGGGGTTTAGCAAGACATCGACCGCGAGACATTCCTTTCGTACGTGGATTGACGAGTTGGTGCGGCCGGGGAACCGATTAACGACGGTGGAAGCGCGCAGCGAAGCGAGGAGGTCAGTATCAGGGAAGATTAAAGGACTCACCGAAGTAATAGCTGGAGTGTAAACATTATCGGCGTGTCGGTGGGGCGGCACTGCACGGTGGGAGCAGGAATCAGCAATGAACTCCGTCAGGAATGAGGAAAACGTACGAAAATCGTCTCCGTGTCGACTGCTTCGTTCACCTCATGATCTGAAGTGAAATCGAAGTACAATTTATGAAACGGCAGGCTACCGTACCTGAATGTAAGCGAGGACACGGTAGCAATTGTGATCTGGGAGTAAGCGCGTGAGCGTGATATGGGTAAGAGTACTGCCGTTAGTGGGAGAAGTGGAGGGAACCGAGTAACAGCAGGCGTGCAGTAAAGCGAGAAACGTTATTACATGCGAGCCCGAGGCCTTTCGGAGTACTGCGTATCAATCCCTTGAGGACGTCCTGAAAGAGTAGTGTTATGATAACCGAAAGACGAGAACTGGCCACGTCGGAGAGCCTCTGTGCCGTGTCCTGTATATAATCCGAATTTTACGCGCCAGTTCCAGTCCCCGAAGACAGATGTGAGGGAGATATCCATCTAGATGATCCCAGCGTCTAGGCACGTATGCGTCGCGTCGGTGGGTGGAACATATGGAGTGCGAGTCACACACGCCTAGTGGATCGCACAAGACTCGGGAGAGGATAGCTTATGCAGCGGTACGACGGGGAAAGGAAGGTGACACTGAGAGAGGCGGGAAAAGCGGGGGCGACGGGAAATGGTGGCGATACCCAAGAGGCGTTGCGAACTCCAACGGCCGTTCCCCGACGATGACGGCACTTGTGATGTAACGCACGCCGCCTTACGCCGCCGCCAGTCCGAGGAGTCGGCTTCAAAGCTTGAATGAGTCAAAATTGAGAATCGGGGCGACGAACTGAAAGTGATTTTCAAAGTGAGCAGCAGATTAGAACACATGGACCATATCTAACCAGATTCAAGCATATTTGCCCACGGGATTGTCACTGGGGCTAGCTTGAACTGATGAAGGGTGAGAATTTCAGGCATACAAGAACTATGGGATGTGGCGTTAGCAAGCTCTTCTTCGGTCCGCCAACCTTGGAGGCTCCAAACGCCATGGAAGAAGGAACAAAGTACGACAGCTTGGTAATCGAAAGTTGATCAAACGCTAACTGATAACTCCATTTTGCAGTAGTTGAAATACATGAAATCGTTCCAATTGTGAAACTAGATAGATTTTAATCCAAAATATGTAATATAAATGGGATATATAGTACCTGCTAGGTGGATTTTCTCGGAGGCGACCGTTCGGGGATGTCGTGCACTCAAAACAGAATAAACGTTCCACAATATCTCTAGGAATTCTTGAAATATTTCGACTGGTAAGTAGAACAAATCCCCAATGCCGAGAGGAATGAATAGCAGAGTCAATGTGTTATCATCCTTGAAGGTAATCTATTATGACCAACCCTCGTTAAAACAGTCTTCCACCATCACTCGTCAAACTCCAGGCCATGAGCCCACTGCGCGTACTCCTCCCTCTCCTGCTCATCTTTGGCGAGCTTTGGCCCGAGCATTTCAGGGCCCTCTGCGCCGAGCACCACACGCAGCGACGGGTCTTCCAATCTTGCTAGCTTGTACAACCGACGTGCGAGCGGCTTGTCGGGGTCACCTTTGATAATTTTGAGGTCAACTTTAGTGAGCTGGCGCGGGTAACGGTGCGGTATACGCTGGGTGGACATACATGGTGTAGGTTAGTCTCTTGTAGACAGACGCTACAACAAAATGGTGCTCATACGGATGACAGCGACTAAATGGCTATTATAAGCCACTTCGGAGTGGTTTTTTGGGACCAACTTACTCATCGGCGTGTCAATGGCTCCAGGTGCGTACGCATTTACTGTGATTCCATGCGCTCCAAATTCCATTGCTGAAGTTCATTTATTATTCACCCGATCATTGAAATAAAGAAACCAGCCTACCGGCAGCCTGCGTAAGACCTCTCACCGCGAATTTAGATGCAGAATAAGCCGTGCCACTCGCTTGACCTACAAGGCCAATCAGCTTGATGTCTCCAAAGGTAAGGTCCGTACCCTGCTTTCCCGCAAAGGAAGAAGCGCCGATTATTCGCCCTCCGCGGCCCTGTTTGACCATTTGGATTCCGGCGTATTTGTAGCAAAGGAACGGCCCTCGACCGTTGATGTTCATAACTCCGTCCCATTCGTCTGCAGTCACTGGTGCGCAGTGTCAGAAAATACAAAACTGTTCAGATACCAACGCATACGTTCGGTGATGGGCACAAGCTTGCCCACGACGCCCGCATTCGCAATCATCTGTTACGTATGATCAGCTTGAGCTCCGAGGAGAAACATCGTCGGCAAGAGAGCGAAATTAGAAAAGACCCACAGCATCAAGCCCCCCAAGCTCCTCCACGACTTGCTCGACCATCCCCTTGACCTGCTCGTCCTGCGACACATCCGCAACGCACTTGGCACCCTTACGCCCCTTTGCCTGGATCTCGGCGACCACAACATCGAGCTTCTCCGAATTACTGGAGATATCATTGACCGCAACGTCGTATCCGTCCTCGGCTAGGCGGAGCGCGATACTCTTGCCGATTCCTTGCGCTAATCGAGGATGATCATGAGCAACGGGAATCAATCCTTGAAAGGGGGCCTGTGGACGGACCAGCGCCAGTAACAAGAGCGACTCCTTTGGAAGACATGATAAGACGACAAGGATTGGTGGAGCATGTGCTCTGTTACCAAATTTAAACCGAACGCTCGAACCGGGCTTACCGGATTCAGCAACTGACACTGTGAACACGCGTCCGACGGGTTGGTATGCGAGATTCCGACGGGTGTCGTCAGGAAGTTCAAGAAAGAGCTAAAGAAAATGGGGATCCGCTGGACGAGTACGCAGGCGCAGTACTTGTGCCAATTGGATGAAAATCTCTCACCCCAACAGGCGTAAAGCCTCGCATCCTGGGACGGATGACTGTAGACCGGATAGATTCAAGTTACGAGTTTGAAAAATATTTTTTTAAGCTCGTTTTTAGATCACGTTTTACTGCCAGACCGGGGGTTTTCCGTGTTGATGACGTTCGTAAGTGTGTTGGAAAAGTTTCCTTAAGAGGTACAAGGGGCTGGTAGGCCGCTTCGCGGCCTCCCATCCCCTTCCATGGAATTTATCGTACCAAAATTTATTTTATTACAGCCAGTGGGAGCAAGCCCTTTGTTCGCCTTGTAGTGGGTGGGAGAGAAATACGACATTGTGGCGCTAGGGCAGTGTCTGTCAGATTGTTGTCAGAGGTGACGGCAAGCCACCATCAACGGCGGTGGGCGGCAACGGTACGGAATGGTTCGGCCGGTTGTGTAGCGCAGGTGCAGATCAAGCCTGGCAGTTGAACATCAATGTGGCACAGATAGGCATCAGCGGAGCTTACTATTTTGACTGGGCAACTGGTCACCTTAATGGTTTTCAATATCTTGAGAGAGGAAGAACAATGAAACTAGAGATTTTCGCATATCGTGACTTAGTCCTGCATCATGGGAATATAATGAGCCCAAGGGCATGATGTTTAGTGAAGAACTCATGTGTCAGCAAATATTTTACCGCGGCAAGTCAGGGACCGGCCAAAACCAGGTAAGCAGTCAGGTGTGAATAAGGAAAAAAGCAAATCGACGGGGCTACACTAACAGCGTCAAATCAATTTATTGACCTTGTAGAAGATCCACTTGGAGTTGTGAAGTCATAGCACCACCCCCTCCTCCAATATACGGCCGACAAATCCACGCTTCAAGCCATTTGTGACATCCTGAGATCATTTACCTGGTATAATATAAGAATGTATTGAGGGGGTAAGCACCTGTAAGTGAGCCCATAATGTATGTAGACACCTCCGGAACAAAATGAGCCCTAGCGGTGAACGGTGTGCTCGGGATCTATGGCTAAAACACTCAAAAACACGAAAGCAGCTTGGTGCAATGTGCTTTCGTGATAAGGCCAGGGATCCACTGGATGTGGATCTCTAACACTAATCATCCAATACACACACTACACCAACCACTAAACTATGCTTTTAAGCATCCAACATAGACGATCCGACGAGTTGCGTTCCTCAACTTTCAATTGATATCAACTGGTGGTTGATATCTCATTCTTGGGTCAGGAGTGAATGCAATCTCAGAAGCTGAAGTGCAAGCTGCACTTGAGCTAGTGCGATGCTCTGGGTCTGTGTTATCGAGAATGTGGCAAAACTAGGCTTTCAACCGAAGGTTGAACATCCTTCATTGCAACAGGGTTGGATTTAGAGTCTCCAAGACTATCAAGCGCTTATCACAAAAATGCCCCTGAGCCCAAATGCAAGTATATGTCGTATCCCATTCCAATGCGTCCCCTGATATCACAATAATCACGTCGGTACCCTTTGTTCTCCCTTGATAGCCTGCCAAAATGTAGTTGATTGTGGTATTTAATGATACTTGGGGTCAAAGACCCAAGCACAACAGTAAACACCTTGATCAACACCCCCAGCGCAGAGGACGCAAGGCCATGCTAGTTGGGGTGCTGCATCAGTGCCTACTATCGTACAGAAGCCCTCCTTATATACAGTACAAAACTGGCTTACTCTACTATGATTATGCTACTCCAAAGATGGTTTGTAAGTGTCCAAGCCTTTCACATGATTAATATGTATTGAGTCGAGTCAGAGTGAGTCAGAACGAGTCAGTGCGATGTCATGGACGACACCTGTCGAGATGGTTGCCTTCAGATATTTAATTGGAGCCCCTAGTTGTCACCAAAGTCTCCTAACCAAATATCCAGTGCAGACCACACATCTCTCCCTTGAGAACGATGTCCAGAACCATGTTCTAGCATTCTGTAGCTTTCCAATGATACCAAAAAGTCCAGGAGACACCAAGTGGTTCCCACAATAAATGGGTTTCCATTTGGTTTCCATGTGATCACTCCTAAATGAGTGATCACAGTCTGTCTCTTCAACTGTGCAGGCCTCTCCCTCGAACAGAGTATCCAGAATTGAGTTCTAGGACTCAATAGCTTTCGATTGATACCCCTAAGTCCATGGTAGGACCAGTGCCTGGTTCAGAAACCTTATGCTGAACTTCGATCTTCCTAATTCAGAAGATCATGATGATATCAGTGATATCCGATCAAAGCATGATCGCCATGTTGGCCAGCCGGACTTGGTCATATTTTGCAGCATAGGTCATGTTTCGTGATAAGATAGAGTCCAGACTATCCACTCTAGATGTTTCGTGATAGTGTCTGTCCTCCCTTTTGCCAGATAGTCCTTTCGGGTATGGACTGTTCCCAATAAGCGACCACTCAAGACTCATAGACTACATGTTTTGTCTATGCCCTTAGTGTCTGATGCTACATGTCGGATTTACTGATAGAGACATACACATTCCATGTATAGCCTCCTAATAGTGCTCCTTTTGTCTATTTTCATGCATGCTTCAAAACACGGCTTATCAGCGGTTACAGAACAATGCAGTGGTTGTGCAGAAATCATCGATTTATGTTATGGCTGAAACAAGAAAAGCGGTGTGCGGCATCTCCCACCGTCAATCAATTGAGCACAGCATCACATCAATGCAATCAAATTGCCTCAATTTTGGGTACGAGGGGTGTCTGTACTTGCCTTTCAACATGTGAGTAGCCTCTAAGCATCAAGTCGGGTCTACCCTCCTATATTGTTCAAGTGACCGGTTACCCTGACTGTGTTGAAGTTCGGGATCTATGCTTGGCGTTACGTGTACCTTCCTTCTCGCGCTTGATACGGACCATTACATATACAGATATTATTGTACCAAGACCCACATGCGACAGACCGCCTTCTATACATATTTGGAAGCATCGGCATCGTTGGCCGGTTAAACGGCCTTTGGTAAGGGTTCCGGTGACTCATTGTAGCTTAGTAGTACAGCCCGCGTGTTTTGTATATAAGCAGTCACTCGATAAGGTCCTTCTCTATCGAGAAGAACCTCGAATACATTGGTTTAACTCTATAACTCAGCTTAGGCTCTCCTCTTAGTCGTCCTTGCGGAGTGGTCTTTTGACCGGCCTCGCTTATTCTAACAGACTGACTGGGAAGCCAGTCGGACATAGTAAAAAGCTTCAGACAGACGGACAGGCTTAATTTTATAAAGATGGAGAAGTATTGTCAGAGTGATTACGGTGATCTGATGTAGTTCTCATTTTTTCATTTTGGTTTCCTTGTGTACTGTGGTATAGTTACTCTGTAATGGGTGACTTTCCATAACCATAAACAATTCTACGAGCATTATTTTCAGCGGTTTTGCCAAGCAGCCGAGACAGCTGTCAGGACCCCATCGGACTTGGATCTCACCTTTTCCGTTTTCGACCCTCTTGTAAACCTTAATTTATTATAATCTGGAGGGGGGGTAGGGACCCCCCTCCAGATTATATTTCTTGTTGAATAAACAGATTTAGCCACATCACCAACCTGCTTGACCAAATTGGGCTGCATGTCACGATGGTCACACCTGTCACTATTCTCTTCAGCTCTTGATTTGACGTCCAAATCCAACATATGACCTCGTTCCATGCCTGTCATGTTCCCTATGTGTTCAAGGATTCTGTTTAATAAAGTACTAGCAGTTACCCGTGCTACGCCACGGTATGGATCCTATTACAGTTTTGATTCACTTTTTGCGGCTGTTCCATAGCAATGCTGCTCATTGTCGACCTTCAGTCAACTCCTTGCGGCCTTATTAGCAGTCTATATTATTGTGTGACTGATTATGATATTCTGCAGACTTGCCGGACTTGATACTGCTTGTTCAACTTGCACCAATTCAATTTTAGCTTGGCTGCTGGGATATTCTACCTAAAAGCTTATGTCCTGTTCTTGGTAATTTTCTCTCTCCTCTCTCTCTATTTGTCTCGTATGTAACCATTGTTGACATGGTCAAATTGGCTGGTATTTCTGGTCGCCATATTGAGCTGTTCGCTGTTTTATTTGACTCCTCCCCATGTCTCCAAAACATTTTATATCCCTTCCTTCCGCAGATTTTTGCCTTCCTCTTTCATCTTCATGGAAAGATTTCCTCTAGAGTCTACTGGTTTTCACTTGGCTTTCACCCAACCCCAGCTAAATTAAAAAATCTTCCTCCATGTCTCAGTCATTGTGCCCCGTTTTCACGTCTCCATATGCATATCACTCCATACATCTGGAAAACACGTAGCCGAAGACACTATGGAGCACTATAGAGTGCTGCATAGTGCCTCCATAGGTACATTACAGCCACAATTTGCTGCATAGTGGTGTATAGCACTGCATAGTGCTTTACAGGCATTTCGTGTTTTCCAGATGTATGTTCTACTTACCTAATTTTCTTGCCACCAGAAAGGCATTGTCTGCCGGCGGACCTCCAAGTCCAACTTGCTGGGATTCGGTACTGGAGCCTTGATATCCATCTCGTCAAGTCTCAGGCCATCTGCCTTCTTCTGGCTATCCGTGCAAATATGCATCCGAAAATCTCTAACTCATCATCTGAACATCACTGTGGAGTCGGGTTTAAAAAAAGTCAACACCGGGCCAAGCCGGTAAGCGGATGACACCGGAGACTCCACCCAGCTCCACTTTTGCTGTTTATCCAGGCATCCGGTTCAAAAAACATCATTCGAACTCTTGGACCGGTTTGACTCGAAACAAACGGTTATTCAATTTTAATATAGATTGCCTATGGAACGAGGCCACACCATTTTCCTGTTGTGAATTGGATGGGAACAAACAAGCGATGAAGGCTTATCACCTCTTGCCGAAGCTGCCAAAAGTGCATCCGGTGGAGCATTTCAACTTTTGAAGCGAGGACATGTCGGTTGGTGGTGCAAAGGGAGGCAAAAGACAGAAAGAGCTGAGTTAACAAGGATATACAGCTATTCTATTCTGCAGCTTGTGGGAACCCACCCTGACTAGATTTTTCAGATTAAAACCAGATGCCGACATTGTTGGCACCACTCAGATAATCCAAAAACATATTTTATGCTTATGGAAAGTCACCCAATGTTTATGTATATACTTTGGGCAGGTATGTGCTAATGTGGACAATTAGGATCTGAAATTACAGCTCTCTGCAGTAGAACAGGCGTGAGCCATTGAAATGGTGCGCTTGAGGTAGGCCTAGGAAACCTGCTAAATGTGTGCAAAACACACACTCAACAAATCACACACACACACATACACACACACACACACTACCCTCAACTATAATGCGCTCCTCGGTTGAATTAGGGTCCGGTCCGTAGTATGCGGACAACTGGAATGGAACTTTCACTTCTTAAGCACTGAGCAATCTCTCTGCGGAAGCCTCAATAGAGTCTTATAGGGACTTCAGTAGCCGGAACTGACTGAAATACATCTCCGAAGACCTAATGAACTAGGATTTATGGGTTTTATAGATATAGATTGGAGGTTTTTATAGATCCGAGGACCGCACACTAGCCTCAGAAATGACACAACTTTGTTACGCCTGGTGCTCAGATCGTTACTGCAGGACAGATGGACGGTCGCAAACTCACTCAGCTACTCCGAGGAGCACTAGCAATGAAAGCACCTTCATCAAACGCCTAAAGCTAACCACCTTCCGATGCCAAAGACAGATGTATTGCTTAAGTCTAATAGACAGATGAACCAATTGTCCAAAAGCTAAATAGCACTTTTCAACACCAAACGCTAGGGCCAACATTTAACACTTAGATTTTATACCTGGACACCTGCCTCCGTGAACGAACAACTCGAAACTTAATTCCTTATTTCTCACACTCGAGCTTTCTAGAACCAACTTCTTTATATATTGAGTTACAGAAAAATCACAAACAGAGACTATATGTTTTTATATCTCCGCGAGACTGACCCAAACACACCAACACCAAACAGAGATTAGCTGTGAGGCTGAATCCGTGGGGATGCGATGAGCTGGGGCACTGCGGGGTCTTTCTACTCCCTTTATACTACTTGAACAAAACTGATGATGTAAAACTGATATGATAAATAGTCCGATATCTGAGTCATTGTCCGCCAAGGAAACGACAGCCAAGGTGTTCGTCATGATGGATTGCCGAGAAAGTCAGCTTGTATGACCTCCAAGAACCCTTATTTGGGTATAATGATGTCAGTTTCGAATGCCGTCCGCATCCGAGGTTGACGAAACCTGCCGGCCTGGTTGATAATCCAGTCCTCTCAGGTAATTCTGCTCTCATATGTCCATTCTACAGCGGGCCACCATGCCGTGTCAACACCCATGTGTCAGCACTTCCCAAAAAGACCCCGATCAATCGCGATCGGTGTCTTGCTTGTCTCTGTTACGTTCCTCAGAATCTTCCATGGACTTTCACGTGTCTCTCTACTTCGCGTGGGTTCAACCCCCATAGCGTACACTTCCTCATTTGGCTCTGTAAGCAACCCCATCGTATTAGACTAGCCCCGAGGACCTTCTGAGTCCATAGAGACCTGCCTTATATGCTAGAGAGTCCTCCTCGGACCTTGTCGTCCAATTCGTACTATGTCTCTTTGCAGAATAGAAGCCGTGACAATCCTCGGCGCATCTATCTGTCAACGAACGAGTCCCTAGACGAGACTAGTCCACTCCTCAGACCTCTCCTGTGCAGTCTTTGGTACTTCTAGTACTGACTCTACCTCCTCGGAACCTCTAGGCTTTTGTTATATATCTTCTTATTGCGTGTATCCAGCTAACACTGAGTGTTTAACTTGTGTAGCTTGCAATACTACAGTCAGCAGCTCGAAGCTCACTCTGACTCTCCCTTGTACCACCGAACAGGGTTCCTAGCTCTGCCATTCAGAAGCCGGGATGCTTTTGTAGGCTCCTCGGACCATGTGAATAGTCACGAAAAGTCGCAAAAATGCAATATATTGACCCTAGTTTTTCTCAGGCCGTCTCACCATTTTTTTTCCATTTTGGGCCACTTTTGATCGTTTTCCGCTAGGACAGTCGCCCTGCTCTCAATTTTTGCCTGTTTGCCTTGGTTATAGGCTCAATTGATTTGCCTGCAAAATCTGCAGTGAATGAGCTTCTCAGATTTTAAAACTGATTGCCAAGATGTTTTCCTGGTAAGGGAAATCACTTTATTACGGCCACTTTTGAGTGTTTTCCACTAGGACAATTGCCCTGCCCTCAATCTTTACCTGTTCGTCTTGGTTATAGACTCAATCAATTTGCCTTCCAAATCTGCAGCAAATAGTCTTCTCAGATTTTGAAACTGATTGCCAAGGTGTTTTTCTTGTAAGGGAAATCACTTTTTTACAACCACTTTTGAGTGTTTTCCACTAGGACAGTTGCCCTGCCCTCAATCTTTACCCGTTGATAAGCCGTGTTTTGAAGCATGCATGAAAACAGATAAAAGGAGCACTATTAGTAAGCTATACATGGGATGTGTATGTCTCTATCAGTGAAACCTACATGTAGCATCAGACACAAAGGGCATAGACGAAACATGTAGTCTATAGTTCTTGAGTGGTCTACTTATAAGTCCAACTGGCCGGCATGGCGATCACGCTTTGATCGGATATCACCGATATCATCATGATCTTCTGAATTGGGAAGATCAAACTTCAACAAAGTTCAGCAGAAGGTTTCTGAGCCAGGCACTCTACCATGGACTTAGGGGTATCTACAGAAAGCTATTGGGTCCTAGAACTCGATTCTGGATACTCTGCTTGAGGGAGAGGCCTGCACAATTGAAGAGATGGACTGTGATCACTCATTTAGTGGTGATCATATGGAAACCAAATGGCAACCCATTTATTATGGGAACCACTTGGTGTCTCCTGGACTTCTTGGTATCATTGGAAAGCTACAGAATGCTAGAGCATATTTCTAGACATCATTCTCAAGGGAGAGATAGGTGGTCTGCATTAGATATTTGGTTAGGAGACCTTGGTGACAACTAGGGGCTCCAATTAAATATCTGAAGGCAACCATCTCAACAGTTGATGTCCCTGACGTCGCACTGACTTGTTCTGACTTGATTCAATCCATATTAATCATGTGAGAGGCTTGGACACTTACAAACCATCTTTGGAGTAGCATAATCATAGTAGAGTAAGCCAGTTTTGTACTGCATATAAGCAGGGCTTCTGTACAATAGTAGGCACTGAATCAGCACCCTAACTAGCATGGCCTTGTGCCCTCTGCGCTGGGGTTGTTGATCAAGGTGTTTACTGTTGTGCTTGGGTCTTTGCGCCCAAGTATCATTAAATACCACAATCAACTACATTTTGGCAGGCTATCAAGGGAGAACAAAGGGTACCGACGTGGTTATTGTGATATCAGGGGAGGCATTGGAACGAGATACAATGTGTACTTGCATTTGGGCTCAGGGGCATTTTTGTGATAAGTGCTTGATAGTCTTGGAGACTCTAAATCCAACCTTGTTGCAATGAAGGATGTTCAACCTTCGGTTGAAAGCCTAGTTTTGCCACATTCTCAATAACACAGACCCAGAGCATCGCACTAACTCTAGTGCAGCTTGCACCTCAGCTTCTGAGATTGCATCCACTCCTGACCCAAGAATGAGATATCAACCACCAGTTGATGTTGGTTGAAAGTTGAGGAACGAAACTCGTCGGATTGTCTATGTTGGATGCTTGAAAGCATAGTTTAGTGGTTGGTGTAGGGTGTGTTTTTGTAAGTCTGACACTTACTTACATTGAATCAGTGAAGATGCATTGCCGGCGTCCTTTCAGTTTTGGGTGATTAGTGTTAGAAATTCACATCCAGTGGATCCCTGGCCTTATTACAAAAGTACATCGCACCAAGCTGCTTTCATGTTTTGAGTGTTTTAGTCGTAGATCCAGAGCATACCATTCACTGTTCGTCTTGGTTATAGACTCAATCGATTTGTCTTCCGAATCCGCAGCGAACAGGGTGCTCAGATTTTCAAACTGATCACCAAGGCATTTTTCTTGTAAGGGAAATCACTTTTTTGCGGCCACTTTCGTTTGTTTCTCAACAGGACAGGTGGCCCGCCCTCAATTCCTACCTGTTTGCCTTGGTCATAGGCTCAATTAATTTGCCTGTAGAATGCGCAGCAAACGGGCTTCTCAGATTTTTAAACCAATCGCCAAGGTGTTTTTCTGATAAGGGAAATCACTTTTTTGTGGCCACTTTTGTTTCTCAATAGGACATCTGTCCCGCCCTCAATTCTTACCCGTTCACCTTGGTTATAGGCTCAATTGATTGGCCTTCAAAATCCACAGCGAACATTGTTCTCAGATTTCCAAGCCGGGTGACACAGTGTTTTTCTGGTGTGGAAAATCATTTTTTTACAGCTACTTTTGAGTGTTTAGTCAGTAGGACACACTTTCTGCTCCCAGTTTTTGCCTTTTCCCTTGATCATGGGCTCAATCCATATTTCCTCATCACCCCAAGAATGTTTCCCTGGCACAGGAGTTTAATTTCAAGCGGAGTTGGCTCAAGACAGCTGTAGGGTTAGTTCTGGGCCTGTTAGAAGCATCATTTCATTTTAAGTCTGACTTGTATCCTATAAGTAACATTCTATGTTTTTATACTGGTGTAATACACACTATTGTATGTTCACTATGTGGTGCTGCTCACAAGGGAGGTAAAAATAACAAATTGTTTTAGGTGTGAAATGAAGAGTTCTGAGGGGACTGTTTGTTGTGGATTTTGAAGGTGAATCAATTGAGCCAGTGACCGAGGCAAACAGGTAAGAATCGAGGGCGGGCCAGCTGTCCTACTGAGTAAACAGTCAAAGTGGTCATAAACAAGTGATTTCTCTTACCAGGAGAATGCCTTGGCGTTTGGTTTAAAATCCGGGAAGCCTGTTCGCTGCGCATTTTACAGGCAAATTGATTGAGCCTATAACCAAGGTGAACGGGTAAGAATTGAGGGCACGGTAGCTGTCATGTTGAGAAACAAATGAAAGTGGCTGCAAAAAGTGATTTCCCTTACCAGAAAAATGCCTTGGCAATCAGTTTAAAAATCTGAGAAACCCGTTTGCTGCGAATTTGGAAGGTGAATTGATTGAGTGTCACAGTCAAGACTAAATCGCGTCCAATATCAAAGATAAAGGATTGGGGAGTGCGATGTGTATAGCTCGAAAGAGGATGGAATAAAAGGTTAACTACTACAGACGACTAGCTACTGTATATATACTGTTTTATCGAGCCGTGTGAACGGGAACATAAATATACTACAATAGTCTGTAACCATGTGTTGTACATGCATTGTCCATGAGATCTGTCAAGACCTATTAATTAAATGTGTGTTCCTCATGTGAACCGTCCCTCCACCATGTGTTCTTACAAAGCGACCTGTATCCTCATGTATAAGGTGTGTTTGTCGTGTGTTTGTCCAGAACGTTCCGAGGATATTAATAAGTGCTCATATAATATAAGCGCTGAAGATTAGATAGGCACATGTTTACATAAGGCGTTGGAACGATTAGATAGTATCAAATCGTGACATTGAGCCTATAACCAAGGCAAACCGGTATGAATTGAGGGCGGGCCAACTGTCCTATTAGCCTGTTTGCGCTGCAGCCATTGGAGCCATCTGATGGCTGTTTGGCGTTGCACAAATTGATGGCTCATGGCTCGAATGGCTTTGATACTTACCGTGATTTTTGGTGCCAGTAGAGTGACCTCAGAGTTGTACAGCTCATGTATGGGTGACTCGTCCTACTCACATATATAACAGCTGAATTGTGGGCCCAAAATACTTAATTTTCTTGAATTTGGAGGTCTCGTCCAGTTCAGAAGCATTCCTTAAGGTCCATGAGTGATAACACACTCATTGACACTCTTTCTAGCACAAAAGAGCTTATATGACATGATTTCATCAGCCATCCATCGGCCATTAGCCATCAGTTTGTGCAACGCCAAACAGCCATCAGAAGGCTTGAATGGCTGCAGCGCAAACTCTCTATTGAGAAACAATCAAAAGTGGCCGTAAGAAAAGTTATTTCCCTTACAAGAAAAACACCTTGGCGATCAGTTTGAAAATCTGAGCACCCTGCTCGCTGCGGATTCAGAAGGTGAATTGATTGAGTCTATAACCAAGACAAACGGGTACGAATTGAGGGTGGGCCAGCTGTCCTATTGAGAAACAATTGAAAGTGGTCGTAAAATCTGAGCACCCTGTTTGCTGCAGATTTGGAAGGTGAATCGATTGAGTCTATAACCAAGACAAACGGGTAAAGATTGAGGGCATGGCAACTCTCCTACCTTCTCCTTCTCACACGTTATTTGCATGGACAGTCCCAACTTGAATTGGAACTGCTGAAAGCCGTGGACACGGATGGTCTACACATATACACACAGTGCATGTTTATCTATTCTTTATCTCTTCCATCGCATGAGAGCTGATTCTGTAATTTTACATATGTGACACGTCCGCGTACAAGGGGGGATCGGCATTAAAATTTTGGATATGGGGTGGGAGGGGGGGGGGGTCTCAAGGAGGGCTGAAAAAAATTCTTGGCCAAGTTATGAAAGAGCTCCAGAAGGCTTCAAAACTGCATTTGGAGTAGTTGAAATTGTGTTGAATGGAAAAGAGAGGATTCTCCGACGGTCTCCGTGTCAAATCAGACCTCCAACCTAAATTGGGAAGTCGGATCACAGGGATCAACACCATGTTCATCTTCAAAACTTTCATCGTGTCGCGTCCATCTCGCTTGCAGTGGAAAAAGGAGGGAAGAGCAAACAGAAACAGCTGCATGACACTAACAACTTTAGTTTGGGTCAATTCATCTATATTACAGCCATTGTGGAGTGTTGATCTTAAGCTTATGTCCCCTAAGCCAATGGCGCGGTAGTTTCATATTGTAGGTTTGGCTTTGGGAGGTCCAGTGCTGAAGAGCTGGGTGTGGGAGTCATGCAGTGGGGTGGGATGCTCCAGAGACAAGTAGACTAATCAATAGTGGGAGACGCCACAAGAACGGTGTTTGATGGGATGCTGTAAATCGGAAAGCACGGCCTGCCAACAGGGGTGGGAAGCTCCTTCTCTTTATGGAAGGGGGGGGGGGGTCAGCTTGAGGTTGAAAAAACTTTTCGACCCCATATCCAATTTTCAAAAGCCGACCCCCCTTGTCCACGTATAAGTCTATCATATGTATCCACAACAACTACAAAGTCATCAATGATCCGTCCCACCATCACGCTAGTGTTGCCACGGCTCGGCTTCGGCTGGCTCTGTAGCCGAGCCGCAATTAGCCGGCTCACGTCAGCTGGCTCATGGCTAGCCGTCGGCTCAGTGCAATTTCTCAGATCTTGCAAAGGAAGGAGGGTTTTGGACTTTTCCTTTGCAATAAGCAATCTTGGCTCATCTTACACCTCTCAGCTGTAGAAAGATCCTCATCCACACTTTCTCTGTGCTTGCAGGGAGGACTTCAATGTCGATGTCACTTTGAGTGACATAATCTCCCATGTTTGACAGACATCGTGGAAACACACCATAGGAGCGATTAAAACGGAGGAAGTGGTACGCATGTGCTTGGAGGACCTTTAGTACTTAGTCAATATCATTCACTAGTGGAGGGTCTGAGCTCCCCAATAGCTTAATCCATCAAAGTGAGTTGAGCCGATGGCTAAGCCGGCTCAGAACCAGCTGGCTCGACTCGGCTACCTTTAGGCTTGGCTTTATCGGCTAGCCGAGCCGAGCCGAGCCGCGGCAACACTACATCACGCAATGCCACTCGCCACTCCCCGACCCCTTGACGGTGCACCTGCCTTGGGAGCATTGAAACGGTGCAGTTGGGTGCAGCCGTGAAATCAAAAGACTAAACAAACTATTGAACGTGGTGAACTAGTCACTACTATCAACCAATCTATAAAATCCAATCTCAATCACAACCAATATCCAAATACTTGTGTGTGTATGTTCGGGGAGGTAGGGTACAGAAACCCGTCAAGTTTGTTATGCGACTTTAATCTTTCTGGCGGGACGACTTTTATGTCCAGCGGGAGCTCGGTTTTTATCAGCGGGGGAACTTCTACCGTGGGGCGAATAGTTCGACCGTGAAATGAGGAATCTGACTGTCCAAAATGAGGGAGAACGGCACCGGCGGTTTATCTAGACCGTGCCAGGGAATGACAACGGCCGGACGACTGACGAGGCGTCTTCAACTCAATCCCAACGGGACGACTCTGATTTAGGGCCGGTAGCTGCAATTGAACGGCTGGCGTACCAACGGCTCCAAGCTGGCGGCTGAGCTCTTACAAGGCAAACGGCTTTGTTCACGTTGGCTTCTTCTCAATTTCAGTGACTTCCGTCTGTCAAGTCTTTCAAATCTGATTTCTATTTCTTAGTCTACTATATTGCCCTGAACAGCGGGGGATAGTTTACTACTTTTCTACTAATTATTCTACTGCTTATATACATGTCCAGAATTACAAACGGGGATATAAGGAAACCAGCCGGAACACATTCTGCTCTTGCCAAGAGACCAGCGGGCCAATGGTATATTCAGTATTTTCTCCCGTGGGTATTTCCACTGTCTCCCGGGGGTATATCATGTGATCCCCATAGTGAACCGGGTATGGCGTGCTTTTACTAAGCCCTGCCGGTGATGCCTCCTAAATAGGATGCTTGTTTCATCACCCGCTGAACCCAAAAGTTCCAGCGGGAGCTCTGCCCAGGTCCCGCGGCAGAAAGTATTACTCTCATTTATCTAGCGGGAACACCAACTAGTCCAGCGGGAGTAACTTAACCCCTGCGTCTGAGTCTTCAACCAGCGGGTGAAGCGCAAGACCAGTTCATCTGATCGCAAATCTTCGCCCGCCGATCACATATGTTTCCCCCGGGGTTAGTCGGTTCCCCGGCTCTTACAATAAGCTCTTAATCATGTTCAAGGTTCAGTGGCGTCAATCCGGTGTTCAGCAGGACAAGCGCCCGACCACCTGCTGTTGTAATATCCCGCCCCGGTGAACTGGCTTGACATTCTGCCAAAGTAAAATCTAGTCTAAGCTCCGCTGGGTGAACCGTTCCAGCGGCTGAACAGCTCCCATGGCTAAACTCTAAAATTGTCTTTCGTATGATAGTTCCATACTCCGCTTGTCCAGCGGCCAGTCCTGAGATAATATAGTTCCTCTTGATCACCTCTAGCGCCCAAGGATTCAGCTATCAACTGACCCCCGGGGCCCAGCAGTATGGTTGATTAATAGAACAGTTAACTCGTTAGAGTTAACTGTTGAACAACTCGTGATTGCCCGCTGGCTTTCGGCCGTCAAAGGTGTAGCATACCACCCTGAGGTAGGTGTACGCCCCGTTGCTAATCCTCACGTTTTCCCCCGGCGATAGGTATTAAAAAGAATAAAAACTCGGGTTTTTATGCGTACTCTAGTACGTGCCCTATCAGCGTGTCAAGAAGTCGGGATACCATGTTCCACGTGAGCTCACTCTTGTGGGCCGCTCATCCATGGTGCAGGGTTTTCCATGCAAACTCAACTCCGGCACTCCCTTGTACTACTGTCACCATGCGCACGAAGAAGATGTATACCGATCCTGATTTTTCAGCGCTGACGGGGGAGCAGAGGGCCCATCTGGTAGAGGTGAGTTTGCATTTTTGCTTGTTTTACATTTGGGCCGTGGACTGCGATGCGGGTCCCGCTGCATATGTCACCGTATCTATGTCTCCACCCCATCTGGTTTCCGGCTATTGATTCCTAGTTTACTAATTCAGGTGCACAAAAATATTGATGTCCAGTTGGGCCGGTTGAAGTGCGCGCTAGCCGATAAGTACAATGTCTTGGCGCACTCCGGCCAAGACCCCACCAACGCTGTCCCAGATTTTGTAACGCCCCTTCGCCTCCCCCACTCTGACAGTCACGTGCTGCTTTCCCAGCACGTGTTTGCGCGATGCGTCTGTCAGAGTCGGTATGGGAGGGTGTTTTGAGACATATTTATGGCCCCCCAGACCCCCCCTCCTTTTGCCTGATGGCATATCCAAGTGAGGGGATAATTTAATTTTCCTAATTTTCCGTGTTTTTGAGCTTGTTCTCGCTATATTTTGGAATCTGGCGCGGGGGAGACCCCCGCGGACCCCCCTGGCGCTTGCCGCGCGGCCCACTGCGTGGTGCAACCGCTCGCCGCGGGGGCCCACTACGTGGAGTCTTGAATATATATATATATCGCATATATTTTAATATTTAATGCTTATTCAGAGTGACTCAGTGAAGGTTATCCAGCGCGGGGGAGACCCCCGCGGACCCCCCTACTGCTCGCCGCGGGGCTTGGACAGTAGAGAAGGGGGGGAAAAAAAACGAAACCGAGGCGAAGCGAAAATGCTTGTGCTCAGGTTCGAACTCTAGCGGCTTCATAACGGTAAGACACGCATCATAACCACTACGGCAAGGAACCGATGACACCAACAGCTTACGACGTATCTAGACACGGCCGAAGCGGCGTCTAGCGATACACGTGAGCAGATAAGATGAGATATGCCTTTTAAGGCAATGTCAGAGTGGGGGAGGCGTAGGCCAGCTAGATTTTGTGGCTGCGTGCGTCTATATCGTATTATATAGATCGCGGCGATCCCTTTGTGTAAGGGCAACCCTGGCGGCCCGAAATATCTCAAGAGTCCTGGCAGGGGGGATCCGAAGTCAATTGAAGTACACTACTACAGGAAGAAGCGCACCTGGCAGGGGGGATCCGAAGAGGAGAAAGTCTAAGGATTCCCCGGCCAGGTGCGTGCCTATATACCAGCTAGGGCTAACTACGGGTTGCGCATGGTTTGTTGATGGCGTAGTGAACGGCAGTGATCCCGGGCACGATCACATGCGGAGTGCCATGCGGAGTGCGGGGATCCGTCCAGATGGGGTTTGGCTCGGCGGGGGGAACGTCGGAGGATAGCGGAGGTCTGACCGGGGGTCGGATCGGAGGATCCGGGGGTCGGATCGGAGGATCGATCGGAGGATCGGGGGTTGGAAACGGGGGTTCCCCTGACACTTTGGCTTTTCTTCGGTCTGGTTGACTTGATTTCCCAGACTCTGTCCTTTGAGCATACTGTACAGTTTCGCTCAATTCTCCCCGGTTGTGACCTGTGACCCCCAGATTCGAACTTGGGTTTTCTTAAATCTTCTGGGCCGGCCGTGACACAAGAAAAAAATTCATAAATAGCACCAAAGCATGGTGAGCACCTCTGGGTGATTCTGGACAAAGGAGTGGCTACCGAGGATCTGGAAACCCAATTCAAACCAAATAATTAGTCTGAAAGGCAAGTACGCACCACAAATGACCTATCTTGAAGCAAAACGCTGTGCACGCGCGAAAATTGGGTTTTTTGGCGGATTTTGTGACTTCTTTGGCACATTCGAAAATCCCCTCGGTGACCTGTGACAGGTTCGAAAACTTTCTTAAATTTCAGGCCCTGTGACGCGTGACACACGAATTGAGCGAAACTGTACAGTATTGGACGGTAAATTGGCTATCCTCCTCGTTTTGGTTTTCAAGGATAAAAAGAGGTGTAACGGTAATATAATTAACGTACATTGTCTCTATGCATCTCTTAACTGGTTAAGTTTTGCCTAAGCACATGCGATAAATACTTACATTGCTTCCCAAAATGTCAGTGTACTCAACAGGGCAGCGAAGGCCGCAGTGGAATGGGCCCGTGCGAACAAGGCTACATTCGAGGACTCGAAAACTGAGCTTATTCATCACTCACCTAGGCGTGCTAATCTCTCCGACTACTGCGTCTCCTTTAACGGCATCATAATCCGCCCCTCGGAGGTCATAAAATGGATAGGTGTCTTTGTCGACTCTAAATTGACTGGGTTAGAGCACATCAAGGCGCGGGCGGCTTCGGCGGCGAGAGCACTAAACACCTCTCTTGCTCTCACTCATGTGATCTGGGGTCTCAAGATCTCAAGCCACTTATGGTGTGCGACTTGGCTCAGGCAGTAGTTTTCCCTAGGGCGGACTATTGCGTCAGCTCCTTCTTCTTCCCTCTTCCGGCTGCTGCGCTTAAACCTCTGGAACGAGTTAACAAGTGCATGCACGGTGTATTACGGGCGGATACAGGACGGCATCTGGCGCAGCATTGGAAAAGGAAGCAGCAATTCTTCCGGCTCCCCTACGCATCGAGAGAGCGCTGTTACTCCACATTGCTCGCTACTTTATCCCAGCATCGCACGGCATTACCCCCCTTCTATGTGACGCCATCCGCACCGCCCCTCGTTCGCCTCACCGCACCTCACCGCTACACTTTGTGGAATGCCTCCCGCTCGTTCGCTGGCCAGTGGATGTCCCTCCTCGCGGCCGCCGGCGCCCGGGTGCGCAAGCGCTTGAATAGCTTCCCCATGGATGCTACGACAGATCCGCGCGCAGACCAGGATGGCAGCGGCGCCCGTGGGAAGCGAGGGGGGGCAGTCTCGGAGCACAATGCTCTGGGTCTGTCTCCGCCTCCTGGCGGAAGGCACGTACCAATTTAGGCCATAAAGAATGTCCCAAAAAAATCGCTGCTCAAGCTGAAAAAATGCGATTTTCGTATTTCGCCCATTTTGACGGCACATCGATAGATTCTGATGTCATCGAAGTGGTGGAAATGTCGGCCTCGGCGGTCTCAATGACCATGCATTTGACCTTGTTTCGGAAGACCCTTTTTTCATCGTGAACTCGCCACAAACCCGATCGGACATTCTTTTTGTCCACTTAGTGTAATACAAACAAGCGCAACAGAAAGAAAGAAAGAAAACACTGGGTTCAGTGCCTGGCATGCACTCGAGACTGGTCCACAAATTCTTGGTCCTCCTGGCTAAGTCCAAACTCATACTTCGAGAAGGTATCCGCCGCTTCGAAGAACTCGCGCTCGATGATTTCTGCCTTCTGCGCTGAGCGTGGGGTAATTTTACACTTGAAGGGTCGTGGGGGAGTAACAACGCCCTGTGCAGGTCCCTCGCGTCAGGGTTGGAATGTCGCTGATGCTAAGTATTCACCGATTCGTAAGTCGAAGGTATCCAACTCGATGGGGTTTCCCGCTGCGTTTGTATCCTTGGTAAAGTTGAATGCCCAAACGATGTTCATGGCATTGATATTCTGAATGATATTTGAGCCACAGTGCAATTCTATCGCAGTAAAACGGCGCACTACCCGCCGCCCCGGATCGAATTCAAAAGAAGCCAGATTAAGTCTGTATTGACACAGTCTCGAGAGGAAAACTAGTACTGATAGGGGAGTTAGACTCGTAAGCAGTCTGCCAAGGTACGCCGCACATAGGGAGGAGTGTAAATACCTGAGTTCTCCACAGGGTAGGTCGAGGCACAGGATATCAGGAACGAAGGTTGCCAGGGTTTTCTTTCTCATCGGGAGCTCTTGTCGTCGACTCTTGTCAGATGTCATCGAAGCGGAAGGAAAAAAGTAAGGATGAGTTTGTCACCGCCCTGGTTCCGGTTCTCTTCCGATACTCCCCGACCCGCGGGCGATGTCATGGTATCAACGGGTTTCTGAAATGGTGTACCGTAACCGTACCCCTTAGACCCTACTCCTCATGCCCCTCCATGGACCCGCGACCTGTGCTCTTCCTTAGCCAGCTCGAAGTCCGTTTCAAGTTCCTTGAATCTTAGGGCCTTGAACGTACACGTCGCCTTTATCAGGCCAATATCAGGCATTTTCAAGGCCTTGCGTAATATCATTTCTCGCTATGAAACCACAAATGATACAAGCACTAACCTCGCCACCACCCACCAGAGACCTTCCTCAACGGCCGAATAGTGTCAGTGAACCGCGTCGTGTTCCAGTACTACTAGGAATAATGGGTTGAATGACGTCGAGCGGAATGCTGGAGGCAAGAATCAGCGATGAGCTCGATCATAGGAAGATAAAAACATACGAAAACTGATCTTCGCGTCGTACGCTTCCTTATGATCTACGAACAGAATGTTAGTACTCTCATCATGATCCGATGAAGTTGGAATCGAAGTACAATATATGAAACGGCAGGCTACCGTACCTGAATGTAAGCGAGGACACGGCAGCGATCCGGGTTATCTGGAAGTAAGCGCGTGAGCGTGATATTTGTATACACGCGTAGGTGAGCCAAATATCGAGAGTACTGCCGCTGGTGGGAGAAGCGGAGGGAACCGAGTAACAGCAGGCGTGCAGCAAAGCGAGAAACGTTAGTACATCCGAGGCCGAATAGAAACAGAACTGGCCTTTCAGAGTACTGCGCGTGAGTCCATTAAGGACGTCACTCTGAAAAAATAATGTCGTGATACCGAAAGACGACGTCGGAAAGCTTCTATGCCGTGTCTTGTACATAATCGGGATTTTACGGGCCAGTTCAAGTCTCCGAAGGGAGATACCCTCCTAGAAGGTCCTAGGCACGTCTAAATGCGTACGCGTCGCGTCAGTAGGTGGAACATACATATATGAAGTGCAAGTCACATACGCCTAGTGGATCGCACAAGACTCGGCCGCAACAGGTACGACAGGGAAGGGAAGGTGACACTGAGAGAGGCGGGAAAAGCGGGGGCGACGGGAAATGGTGGTGGTACGAAGTCAAGAGGCGTTTCAAAATCCAACGGCCGTTTCCCGACCATGACGGCACTTGTGATGTAAGGCACGCCGCCGCCAGTCCGAGGAGTCGGCTTCAAAGCTTGAATGAGTCTCTAATTGAGATTCGGGGCGACGAGTCTGAAAGTGATTTCGAGATAAACACCTTCAATCTAGTGCTGGGAAGGTTCGGTTGGGTTCAGGCTCAGGGCACATCGCTCTGAACGCTGAACCTGAACCCCACGTTCAGTTCAACAATGTGCTGAACCTTGAACCTGAACCTGCGTTCAGGTTCGGTTCGCGTTCGAACGCGTTCGAACCTAGAGGGCGTCGGCCATCTCGGGGACCCGATTTCCTCCTCGAATGCTGGTCAAATTTGTTTTGCGGCGTCATTGTGGGCTGTGATATCGGAAATCTACGCGATCGAAGCTTGAATTGGGTAATTATAAAGAAACCAATATTTGAACGCATCCGAATGTTGCTGACAGCTCACCGGCCCCCTCGACCCTGCCGTGATCTGCGTCGACGAGACCTTCCCCCGGCGATATGGGTCCAACTTCGCAGCAATAGTTGTTGTGGGCATCTACAATGTGAATTAGAGTTCAAAAGTTCGTCCAGAAAGCAAAAAGCCGTCGAAATCATGCTGAACGTTGAGTCTTCGGGTTCAATTCAGGTTTGGCGTTCGAACCGCTGTCTCCCAGCTCGAACGCTAAACCGAACGTGGCGTTCAGGTTCAGCAAATGCCCGAACCGTGAACCTGAATGCCGCGTCCGGTTCAGTTCGGTTCAGGTTCGGACCGATGTTTGAACCGGACCCTCCCACCACTACTTCAATCCGGTGAGCAGCAGATCAGAACAGGTGGGCCATATCTAACCGAATTCAAGCATATTTGCCCTTGATTTGCCCACGGGATTGTCACTGCGGCTAGCTTGAACTGACAGTTAAGGGTGAGAATTTCAGGCATACAAGAACTATCGCCAACCTTGGAGGCTCCAAACGCCATGGAAGAAGGAACAAAAGTACTTGACAGCTTGGGATTCGAAAGTTGATCAAAAGCTAGCTGATAACTCCATTTTGCAGTAGTTGAAATACATGAAATCGTTCCAATAGTGAAACTGCATAGATTTTAATTCAAGATATGTAACAGAAATGGGATATATAGCACCTGCAAGGTGAATTTTCTCGGAGGCGACCGTTCGGGGACGTCGTGCACTCAAAACAGCAATAAACGTTCCACAAATACCTCTCGGAATTCTTAGAATATTTCGACTGGTAAGTAGAACGGAATTACAATCAATGCCCAATGTCGAGGGGAATGGATCCCAGAGCCAAAATGCTACCCCTTGAAGCTGGAAATTCGCAGTGGACAATTGAAACGGAAATTCATCACACAGCATCTCAAATAATATATTATGACCAACCCCCGTTAAGAGACTTCCACCATCACTCGTCAAACTCCAGGCCACGAGCCCACTGCGCGTAGTTCTCTCTTACTCATCTTTGGCGAGCTTTGGCCCGAGCATCGCAGGGCCCTCTGCGCCGAGCATCACACGCAGCGGCGGGTCTTCCAATCTTGCAAGCTCGTATAGCCGACGTGCGAGCTTGTCGGGGTCGCCTTTGATAATTCTGAAGTCAACGTTAGCGAACATGGCGTGGGTAACGTTGCCCAACAGCGTCGGTGCGGTGTACGATGGGTGGGTAGACACGGTGTATGTTAGTCTCTTGTGGACAGACGCTACAACAAAATGGTGCTCATACCTAGAGCAGCTAGTTAGTCGTGTCTTTATGGCATGCCGGAACACGCGTCCTTCTGCGAAGTAATGGAAGTTGATAGAAATCTGCATCAAATAGGTCCAGACCGCCAGCTGGTTGCAACTTCAACCAGAAGGTGAACTAGCTTCTGGCCTAGCAGGGCCTAGCCAATCCAAGGTGATGGCGTGCGATTCCGCTCGCATCGCTGGCCGAGAAACGGACCTTCACATAAGTTATTGGTGAGCGGCGGCGATTCACTACGGCATCCCTGGTACGAACCGTCCCCAGTCTTTTAAACAGCAATCCTCCACTCGATGAATACAAATGGATTTGTGATCAGAGTACATGCAAGCTTCAAAAGGAATTCCAAAAACAGGCAGTCAGCTAATCGAAAAATATACCTCCATTGATTGATATCTGCGAATAAATCAATAAGCACTGCGCCCACCCTGGAAGAATCCAAAATGACCCACAGTTTGTCCTGATCGAAGCATGTTTATCAATACTAGACATCCAAAATCAACTTCAGGTTTCACCGCACCTGTGATGAACTGTGACTCCTTGGAAGCCAGAAACGAAACGAGATTTGCGATATCCGCTGGGACGCTATACTATACAATTAACTGGACTGCTTCAGTCTCGTAGTGCTCAACTGACCCAATCTTGTTGAGAGGCGACATCTTCGTGTACTGAGTTTCAGATTAGCGGTCGGGATGAGTGGAGTGTGAGCATGGTTGTACCTGCTCTACTACCATGTCGCGGGTGGCAGCGACTATGTGGCAGTTATAAACCACTTCGGAGTGATTTTTTGGCGGTCAACTCACTCATTGGCGTGTCAATGGCTCCAGGTGCGTACGCATTTACTGTGATTCCATGCGCTCCAAATTCCATCGCTGAAGTTCATTTATTATTCACCGAAGTTTTGAAATAAAGAAAGCAGCCTACCAGCAGCCTGCGTAAGACCTCTTACCGCGAATTTAGACGCGGAGTAAGGCCCAGTGAGAGCAAGCCCTACAAGGCCAATCAGCTTGATGTCTCCAAAAGCTAAGGCGCGTACCCTGCTTTCCCGCAAAGGAAGAAGCGCCGATTATTCGCCCTCCGCGGCCCTGTTTGACCATTTGGATTCCGGCATATTTGTAGCAAAGGAACGGCCCTCGACCGTTGATGTTCATAATTCTGTCCCATTCGTCCGCAGTCACTGTTGCGCAGTGTCAGAAAATACAAACTGTTCAGATACCGACGGCATAGTACGTTCGGTGAGGGGCACAGGCTTGCTCATGACGCCTGCATTCGCAATCATCTGTTACGTATGATCAGCTCGGAGTCCGAGGAGAACCTCGGCGGCAAGAGAGCGAGATTAGAAAGGACCCACAACATCAAGCCCACCAAGCTCCTCCACGACTTGCTCGACCATCCCCTTGACCTGCTCGTCCTGCGACACATCCGCAACGCACTTGGCACCCTTTCGCCCCTTCGCCTGGATCTCGGCGACCACAGCATCGAGCAATTCCGAATTACTGGGGATATCATTGACCCCGACGTCGTATCCGTCCTCGGCGAGACGGAGCGCGATACTTTTGCCCATTCCTTGCGCTAATCGGGGGATGACCATGAGCAACGGGAATCAATCCTTGAAAAGGGGCCTGTGAACGGACCAGCGCCAGTAACAAGAGCGACTCCTTTGGAAGACATGATAAGACGATAAGGATTGGTGGAGCATGTGCTCTGTTACCAAATTTAAACCGAACGCTCGAACCGGGCCCGGGCTTACCGGATTCAGCAACTGTGAACACGCGAGCTTGGCATCCGACGGGTGTCGTCAGGAAGAGAGAACTAAAGAAAGGGGGGATCCGCTGGACGATTACGCAGGCGCAGAATCAGTTGGCAGTGCTTTCACACGTACCGTTCAAAAGGAAAACCCTGGAATTTCCAGATGACGGGTCCGGCGAATAATAGCGAAGCCTGAGCAAAAGCGACAGCCAAAAATTTGGGCGAGAATTTTCCCCTCAACTGCTCAAACCTTTTGGTAATACTGTCGAAAGCTTACAAAAATGACGTGATGTAAGGCGAAATGAGAGGGGTTTTGGGGAACATCGTTCCCCCCAGCAGTAAATATAGTAATATAGCAAAACCAGGTTAAAACATCAAGCAGTGAGAATCCGTTGTTCTCTGCCAATAATGATGGACGTAATGGCAGTCCCACCATGAATGGGGCTCCCTTAAATTAGGCGAGTCCCACTCTTTGCGTATATACCCGGTTTTCGGCGGCGACTTTCCAGCTATCCGCAAAACCGTAGACGTTTTCGAACAAAGTTGAGTTGATCAAAAGTGATGCCATCGACCTGACACCCTTCGCTCCACCGGCATCGTCACCGCCTCGTCAATTGCCGCACGCTCTTAGTCGCGACCAATTGGCACAGGCATTGGGCCTAGGCCCATGAGATAGTGCGCAGTAGCCCAAGGACCGTTAGCATGAGTTGTCCATATTCTAGTACTACTGGGTTGGATAATGGTGTTGCGTTTGAGAGTACTAGTATGTTGTTTACTGGTCAACAAATTGAACAATACAGCGCAAGCTATGATGCATTATGACGCTGCATGGTCATTTTGCTATTTTAATCCTGGTGCTCCACTTTTGATGAACTGAAGTTTTTTTTCGAAAACGTCTACGGTTTTGCGGATAGCTGTCACAGAAATGCACTAAACATTAACATTGTTCCGCAATCAACTCGTAGGATAGATGTATTAAATCAATCTTCAGCGATATGACACGATTCCGTCATCACTCGTCAAACTCCAAGCCATAGGCCCACTGCGCGTACTTCTCCCTCTCCTGCTCATCTTTAGCGAGCTTTGGCCCGAGCATCGCAGGGCCCTCTGCGCCGAGCATCACACGAAGCGGCGGGTTTTCCACTCTTGCTAGCTCGTATAGCCGACGTGCGAGCTTGTCGGGGTCGCCTTTGATCATTTTGGGGTCAACGTTAGCGAGCATGGCGCGGGTAACGTTGCCCAACAGCGTCGGTGCGGTGTACGCAGGGTGGGTATACACGGTGTAGGTGTGGTTTTTAACAAAGTTAGTGCGGAAAAAGCCCATTTCCGCAAGGGTGATCTGTGCAGCGTCACTATGAGGGTAACCCAGAGACGGAAGGACTGACCTTGATGTTCCATGCAGGATCTAACTCGGCGGCCATGGATTCTGTTATTCCCTCGAGTGCTGTGGGAGGTCAGCAAAATTGATTTGCGTTCGAGCGCATTGAAGCTGCTCACCATATTTGCTGGAAATTCAAATGATAGTTAGTCGACTTATCGCGCAGCGAATGAGAGTGCGCACCTTGCGCAGTAAAATCCGCTTGCGCCACCCGGCTGTCAGATCTGTAAGCAGGAGGCGAGGAATATTTTCGAATGGACGCACCAAAAGCCCGTATATCGACGACGCTTGAATGAGGCGGCCACCGATGGGTTTGTTCACCTCGCGAAAGAATTTTATCGCCGCGAGCGACACCCGCGTCGCGCCGAAGAAATTTGTCTGGACCAAATCAGCCAATGCCTTAAGGGTACAAGATTCCGTCGACGTACCTCAAACATATCCTTCGCATCGGCCATAGGCATCGCCTCGACCTCCCCCACGGCACTATACCCCGCGTTGTTGTACACCACGTCGACTCGGCCAAAGGTCGCCTCCGCCTGAGCGAACGCGGCGTCCACGTCCTCCTGGCGCTGTACGTCTACCTTCACGACGAGAAGAAGCCCTCCGTACTGGTCTTTTTGCGCGCTCATGGATGTGGGCGTCCGAACGGCAGCGACAACGTTGTGTCCTTCGGAGAGTAGATACTCCGTGACGGAGAGCCCCATACCGTTACTCGCGCCGGTCACTGAAGTGATTCAACCGTGAGATTTGATTCAAAGGTTTAAAAAAATGGTTACCAAGCCAAGTTTGACGAGACATGATAATGAAGATGCGTAGGGATTTTGATTGGATATCCATTTATGTGACTCCTTATATATCCCATGATCGGTCTGTCCGTCGGAGCATAGCCGCCCGACGCCGCCCAACGCCGCCCGACTAGGGCCGCGGGGAGAAAACGAGCGCGTAAGGTCCACCTCTTGGCGCACTGTTTATAGGCAGTTTGGACTCAGAGACTAGGCATCTCAGAGTCCGGAACCCCACCCCCTCCTCAAAAAATGAAAATTGCAATTCGATATATCGTTCGGCGCGACTGCCGCTTCACGTCGGCGAAGAAAACGAAGACTGTTCGACGCGTCAATTTAGTGTGAAACTTTGAGGGCGGCAAAGAGTAGTTATTTATGTAGCAATTATTTGGTCACAACATCGGCGTATTCCACACCCCCAATCCATACCCTCTCTATGTTCCGCGTCGCCGAAATATTCGCGATAGGATCCCCAGAGATCAACAGCAGATCCGCGCGCATCCCCGGCGCCACCAGCCCGCGGTCGAATAGCAAATTGTGTCGCGCGGCCAACACCGTGGTTGCGCGAAGTGCCTCAACAGTGGAAAGACCCGCCTGCACGAGCAGCTCGAGCTCTGTGTGGAGGCTACTTCCGTACGCTAATGTGAATGGACCCGGGATGCTATTTGAGTCTGTACCCGCAAGGATGGGGACTCCCGCGGCGTGAAGGAGCGCAACGTTTGCCTTTGCCATGGTGAATCCGGGCCCGGCGTTGGGCAGCCCGCCGACGGCGAATTGCTGGAATATAGATAGTGTGGGTACGGAGACGGTGCTCTGAGCGAGGAAGCGGGAAATCAGCGAAGAGTTGAGGGGCAGATCCATCGGGACATGGTGGGACTGGTCCACTCGCGCCGTCAAAGCCCGATCCACGGCAGCATAATCGGCCGCATGGCATGCAACGCGCAGGCCACGGGCGTGGGCCGAGACAACCAAGGCATCCATCGTCGCCTGGTCCAGGGTGGGCGAGCCGGGGCTTTCGGCGACGATTTTGATAAAAGTGGCGCCAGCTGCGTACTGCTCGGCGACGAACCGGGGTGCTTCAGATGGGGAGGTGATGGTTTCGTTTGGACGTAGACCCAAAAATATCGCGTGCGTGCTATTGGGTACGTTGGCGCTCAGGCCGGAGAAGCGCACATCGGGCAGACCGCTGTGATTTGTCAACGAGTCGCAAACGGGATAGCAGCTCGCCACAATAGCGGTTGTAACGCCATAGGAAGCAAGAGCCTCAAGGTGGTCGACAGAGAGCGGGTGAGTGTGAGCGTCGATGAGACCGCTAAGCAGCACACCGCCGTTTCCATTGACTACCGAGGCTCCTGGGGCATCGGATACGATAACTCCCCCGTCGATAAACACGGTGCCGAGGGGCAGGAGTTTTTCGCCGTCGAAGACGCGGACATTCGTGATAGCTGTCTTCAGCGTCTTCGAGCCAGCACCATTTACTAGGATTAATAAATACAGGCATCAGTTCAAGACGGATACCATACCTCGTCGGGCGTTATTTGAACGCGCGATTTGCAACCCCTCGTCGTAACTCCGTGCGGAGTGTTCTGCAAGAAGCCCGGGACAAGAATATGCTGGAGAGGCCAGAAGAGCGACCGCAATCAGGGAAAGTACGTTGAGCATGGTGGAGGAATGGACTTACAGTGTGGTCAATACTGGCCAATATATATGGAATGTGAGATGGCACAGTTTGACGCGGAAGCAGCCCGCGGACCGGAAGACATCCGCGCGAGCTGTCAGTGTCAAGGATAAACATCCGGTGGCAGACGTGAGAAAACACTTGGATGATTGCATTGGTTCTCTTCTCATTCCCTCATCCGAATCCAACTCGGCACGGCGTGAAAAAAAAAATTAAGCTCGACAAGAACAGAGGACACGGACGTTGTTGGAGATTCTGGAGCGAATACGACCGTTAAAGATAGGACCGAGAAAGATATTCTTGGGACGGCAGAACGGCGTGGAACGTAAGCAGTCAAGGTCATCGAAAACCTTTGCGGGACGGGCACATCTTCGAATATGATCCATTACGTCGTCCCGGTTGTTAAAGAGCTGAAATTGGAGGTTGGAATTTCAAAATACAGACCAGAAAATGACGTTGTATTGCACAGATCCACCGCCATACCATCCAAATGCATTGCGAGCATTCGATTTTCCGATTCATTTCCCAGGGTTCAGTGGGCGGTAATCAATCATTACAGCTTGTTCTCTTCCCGTCGAACCGCACCACTTCGAGCTGGCAAATGTGTTTGCGTAATACATCATGACGACGCACTTTTAAACTTCATGGCAGCAAGGTATCTTGATCGCCCTTCGTCATCACATACGGTACTATTGCGTTTGCCGCCGTTCCTCCAGCAGTTCAGGGGAGATCAGAGTGATCATATTCCAAGGGACAGCACACGGGTACCGCCAGTTGCCGTTTCAGATATTTTCCCACGGTTGACCCCGTAATGCAGGCAGCACGGATAGTGAACAGTATAGCACAGACTCGGCTGGCTATAGTGCTCAATTTCTGAGTTTATTCCCGCTGCCTGAGGTTTCTGAATCAAACCTCTTACTCAAATTTGCTCCAATTGAATGTCCGGTCTGCAAAACTCTATCGGCGCAAGCAGGTGCTCACAAACTTGAAGTCCAAAGAATGATGTACAACCCAGTCCCTCTGATCTTCAGTGGGTCATTTGTTCCTTCAAGAGACTACACGCGGGCCGTTTTAGCAGCGTCATCTTCCATTTCTATCTGCTGCACATCTTTGATGCAGTCGCGAAGCAAAGAATGTAGTGTTGGGATTTTCCACGAGCAACTTGAACCTGACAGCTCCAGCCTGCTATATATATTACATAGAAGACAGGGAATTGGTACTGCTTGTACTGCATACTAGTTTTACAACGAGAGTCACCTTCAAAAACTTGCAGGAAGAGCGAGCATATCCTTCTCCACAATCACCGCGTCGGGCCGAAGCTGAGGCTCATATCGCATACAGCGAATAACAATATTCCACAGAGCATCGGGCAGGAATGATTTGAGGCAGCATTTCTTGACATCCGTTGCCTGTAGATCTCCACTTTCCAGGGCCCGAGAAGCCAAGATACTGGTGTACAGGTGTGCCTCAGAAATAAGCTGTAGATCTTCATTTTTTAAATCTGCATAGGGATTCTCATTATTAAAAATCTGTGGCGACGCAGTGACGAGTAAACCTGTGAGACAACGGGCCTTTTATGCAAACACGCACCTCAAGGACAAGGTACGCAAATGCATACATGTCACGCTTCTTCGTCGGCTCGTGGGATTTGAGGCTCTCTGGTGCCATCCATCTGGGAGTGCCAGGGATTTTCAGGGTTCCACCAAGGCTTGCATGTTTGATGGACGGATCCAAACTAGCATCGTTGGCATCTAAACCATCTCAATAATCAAATCCCAGAAAGAGAGAAAAAACCTTCACATTTGCTTTCCCCCAAAGCTGGCCTCTGTGGGACCCGCTCATTGGTCTCTGCTTCTGCAACTTCTTCCTGAATGAGACGGGAAATTCCGAAGTCCGCGAGTCTTGGATTTCCTGTGGCGTCGACAAGGACATTCGCCTATCACAATGTAAACCAGGGGGTAAGAAGTTAGGGAAATTTTCGTGGCTTGCCCCTTTGATATCAGCGTGAACAAATCCCTTGGAATGAATCCAGGCAATTGCACGAGCAACTTTGTAGATCTGCAAGAATGATACTTAGTCTTCCAGTAGAAAAGAGATGTTGCAACCGCGATTACCGTGCGGCAACGAAAGTTCTCGCTCATGTTTTGTTCGAGGTTGAGAAAATGAACAATATCTTCGTGTTCCATCCGGCGACTGATGAGACGAAGGCCCGTGCTTGTGATGTCCGCACCAAAAAATTTTACAATAAAGTTGTTGTCAGTTTTCGACAGTTCTCGCCATGTGAAAGCCTCTTGAGCAAATTTCTGCCCAAAAGCTTCGTCAGGCAGGATGGTTAAAATGTGGGATGGCACTTACTGGTTTAATTTTGCTATAAGTATAAACTGTGCTGGCCGAATCAATCCCAAGCTATCGTGTTCCGGATGTTGCAAAACCAAATTTGGGAAAAAACTTTAGGTTAGGAAAACTTTTTTTTGGTCAAATCCTAGAATGACTATGTACTGTATCCCTACATAGCAGAGGCCTCCAGGGTACTTATTCTCAAAAGAATAGGGCTCCTGTGTCATGCTGTATGAAGCATAAAAAGGATAAGTGAATTTGATGGCTGTCGGAATATTCCGGCCAAGTGATTCTTGGTATTGTAAGTACTTGAAAGGATGATGTATGTGCAGAAGACTTGATGTCGGCATCAAGGAAGACTCCAAGATTTTACAGTATCGCGTCTATGCCTTTATCTCGCACAGCTCGGGAAGTGCAGCCTGTCACGTGCCAACGGCGATGAGTGAGAATAAATTATCTAGGTTTTTTTTTTTTTTTTTTTTTTTTTTTTTTTTTTTGGATATAACCCAACGTGGATACAACCAAAATTGAGGGGTGCCATAACCCACTTTTAACCCAGTAAATATAGCCCAGTCAGAGTCAAGCTTGAAGTATTGCCAGTACCGGAATATTCCGAGTACCATCAAAATCACTGATCCCCCTTTACTCTTCATACAGCATGGCATGGGAGCTCTATTCCTTCGTTAATAAGTACCCTGGAAGTCTCTACTATGTATAGATACAGTCCAAAGGAATTCTAGGATTTGACCCAAAAAAAAGTTTTCCCAACTTACTGCCGTTTGCATAAGTCTGTGAAATGTCTGAAAAAATTCGCAGCGTTACGTGATCGCCCAATCGGGATGCCGCCAGTGCCGAGGCGTCTCGGGTTTGCCGGCTCTCTACAAAAACTGGCTAACCTGGATCGGAAATGGTCTACTAGTTTGCATAGAGATACCTGGAATTTTCCCTCCCGAATTCGAAGCGCCAGAGCGTTATTCGGGCCCTCGGAAAGCCCATGAGAGCACGTGACATGCGAAAAACTTTTTCGCAAGTTTCACAAACTTATGCAAACGGCAGTAAAGTTTTTTCCCAAATTTGGTTTTGCAGCATCCGGAACACGATACCAAGCTTTGTCCTTTGAACAGGATTAAAGGCCTTGATTGCGACCATTTCCCTTTTCCCATAGATCTTGTAGTGTCCGAAACGAACCTTGCAGGAGCCACCGGGAATACTAGTCGAAAAATTGGATTCCTCCAAGTTTTGGCGGTTTATCAGAAGTTCCGGGGTCAGGTGGGATGAATCGCCTAGTTCGAGCGCGGTGGAAATTAGCTCTGTGCTTGTATTCGGCAAGGCGGCCCATTGGGAAAGCTAGCGGAATTTTTTCAGAATTGTGCCGAAGATCTTATATTTTCAAAATATGGCTCACTCGGCGCAAACTAAAAGCGACTCGCTGCTTTTTGTCAGAGGATAGATCAGGAGGCAAATTTCTGGCTAAGGTCAGAACCTCCCTAGCCCATTTTTCACTTGCTGTTGTTAGCAGAATTCTATATTTAAGGGGGAAAGGAGCACACCTCCAGTTCTTTCCCTTCCAATTTTTGCTCGTGCTTGCGAGTCGGTGAATCTCGCTCCAAACAGGATATTCCTCAATCGCCCACTCGTAATCCTCCCATTTTATCCAGCGTGAAAATAAGGTATGAGCCGTGGTAATCCTCGCCACAACAGATTTAGACTCGAACGGGGGCTTCTTGGCTTCCATCTTGGCGGGGGCGACATCAGATATCAAAAAGGCCGTTTCTCTCAACTGGTTTCGAAGATCGTCGGTAAGCAGTGGATTAATGGCGAGCTGAAACAGAGGGTTGAAAACAAGATCTCTGAAAGAGAATTTCCACTAACCTGGTGAATGCTTTTAGCGGCTTTGCGTTTTATTTTATCTAAACCTTCGGACCCGAGACTATCAAGGTCGTCTAAGGCGACATCAGCGCACTGCAAGACCTCTTCAATCCATTGGAGACTTTGAATTATAGTTAATGTACTGTTAAGCCATTCGAAAAATGCATGTCCCACCTTTTCTCTGAGCGTGTTTTCTTAACCGGACCTTTACTATTCCTCAGCTCCAGACGATGGAGATGTGCCCAGATGTCATGTTCGTTTGCAATCCACGCGAGGCTATTCTGTTTCACCATACCTGAGAAGATTTTGTGTCCTTCTGCAACATTGGAAAAGGTGTCCTTTCGCATATTTCTAGATTTTGTACGAGGAGAATAGATTTCGAAATTTTCCTGAGATGAGATGCCTTTCTCTAGCCGTCTACATGTCCAGCGGGCGGGTTCCTGAAATATTAAATATATAAAAAAGATGTCGATCAAATCCAACAGAGCGCCGACCTTGCCCAGTCGAAAATCATCGCTCTCGACCATGGTTTTCATTTCGCTGAGTTGAGACCATGCATGTCTAACATTGTCCCTGTTATCGAGGTCTGCCCTGAATCTTCTCAGTAGTTTCTCTACACGATTCTCAAAGGCCTGGGGAGAAACTATTCTGTCCTGAGAGTCGGAGAGAAAGTTGCGTTTGAGGCCCTCCAGGACAGAAATAATGATATCCTACATGACCAAGACTTTTTATGAGTGCCAGACGCTGGCACGGTATTCTGAATCCATACCTGTCCGAAGGGGAACGAATATGCAAGTTCGCGCATTTGATGTAAACACTGATTGGCCACCTTCTCCTAAGAAGCAAAGAAAATGTATAGGTAAGACAGTACCATGATTTGGAACCCACCTTCTCCGCATCGTCGATAAGCTGAAAGCGCGGCGTTACAAGGCGAAATTCATCGCAGAGGAAATCACGTACGCGCGGAAGTGTGAGCCTGCTCAACTCGCTTCCTTGCAAAGGATCTGCATCGTCGCAGTGCGTTGGACCCAATGCAGTAGCACTATTGACCTCAGCCTGCCATTGATCCCTAATATCCCGAATCATGAGATGATGCGAAACTGAAATTCGTCGAAGCCCACTTACCGCGATATCTCTTCCCTCGCAAGCCGTTGCAACTGATCCCAAATATCTTTTTCCCGGGTCAACCAGATTCTGAGACCCCATTTCCCCCAGAGTTCGAACAACATACGCCCGGCCAATATGCTGTCGAAGGCGTCCATCCCTGTATATCGTGGTGTTTGAGAGGGTATATGGTTTGTTGGCGGTCTGTACCTCGTCATTAATACAAAGTGTGAGTGAAATAGTGAAAGCACATACGTACTATTTGGAAGCGGGTCCTGACTCCGACTTGCGCCAGATTTACCCCGCAGAACAGACACTTGGGCTATCAAGGCATTTCGAAGCCGGCCGCAACATTCCATGGCTATCTCCTACGAGGACCAATCAAGACTTTCGAGCCGCACTGGTAGTTTCGGACTGCACCTGTCCGTATGGGAAACCGGAACACATATCCGACATTTCCTTTAATTGTTCAAGGGCACGAACTGCTGAGTCGTACACACTCGGGTCGTCGCTGCCATTGCGCAATTCCTCAAGTCGGTTCCGAGCCTCACTCTGTTCGAAGTGCATATCAGATCCGGCATTGAAAGAGAAGATGGGCTGTGCCTCGTCTAGTAACAAGCATTGCTCCTCATTATCGGACGCATCAGAGGCGTTAGGCCTCGTCTTAGGTGGACTTAGTGGCATGCGGTGGGCGAGAGGGTGAAGCAAGAAGAGCGAGGCGGACATGAAACGGGCCAAAATTAGTCTCAGCGCCAAAGATTAAATTAGCATAACAGCATGTATTTGGCATGGATCGCAAATTGAGGGGACGAAGCAATCGGAATAACTTTGGGGTATAATGGAAGGTCACCGGTTACAGCCTAGTCTTGTACAAGCACTATCAATCACAGCAATTCTCGGAGCCTCTCTACAACTTCTGGCATCGTTGGCCGCCCAGAAGGTATCCCCCAGCCTCTCTGGACGAGCTTCCAAAGACAATCTGGGATGGCTACGCCGCTGGCCGTATCGGTAGCTGGTGGAAGTCGGAGCCATGGATTGTTTGTTCTTCCATTTTCACTTGACTTGCAGAGGTCCCTGATGATTTCTTTGGAACTATAGTTATGCAAGGGACAGTAGCCACTGTAAAGCTATGGAGGATGTTCAGACTGCGATTTGGAAAGTGTACTCCGTCCGTACGTGGTAGCAGACTGATGCAAATGCAAAAACATCTGTGGCAGTTGTTTTCTTATACAGCTTCGCGTCTTCGGACGAAAATCTGACGCCAAATAGTTCAGGCGCCATGTATCGTATTGTTCCACTTGGGCTTGTCGCTGATATTGTCGTGGTTGCGTCAACCAAACAAGCAAGACCAGAGTCAGCGAGCTTGACGTGCTCGTCGTCATCGATAAGAATATTACCCTTACGATGCTGAATTAGTCGAACAGATTCATCTTCTCGAAAGAAGTTACCGGATGTAAATCTCCGTGGATAACCAGCTGGGAGTGTATGTATTGGAGCCCCTCGGCGATTTCAAGAGTCTAAAGGAGATACGAATCAGCGAGATAAAGCTGAGACCGATTTGCACATGTACCCAGTTGATTATTGGGAGAGTAGTACCCACCTTCGTCACTTCGTTACTTCGCGTAGCGTTGTGAATCTTCGTAACTTTGATGGGAATTTATGAAACTTTGTGAGTTTGATGGCATTCTGTGAAAGCTCGTGAGTTCAGCTTGGTGCCTTCAAGAACTCGGAACACCGGCCATCAGTGTTCGTTCACACAAGCCGGGGTGTTTATATATATAGATCCCTCATCCTAACACTAACCACTAACTCTAACCACTGAACACTAACCACTAACCATAACCTCTAACCTCTAACCACCAACCACTAACCCTAACCTGCTAACCCAAACCTAACCAGCCAACTCGGCACGCTATTGATATCTATCATCCTGTGATGTGCCGAGGAGTCACCGTTCGACAAGCCCAGAATACTAACTCATGAAATTTCATAGAAAGCCATCAAACTCACGAACTTTCACAGATTTACAGGACTTCACATCAGAGTTACGAAGTTTCGCAACATTAGCCGGAGTAACGAAGTGACGAAAATGGCGTGGACTCTTATTGGGACGTTGTGGGGCCCTTTCTCTTGGCGGTATTTCATGATTGTTCCGTTCTTGAGGAAGGGCGATATCAGGAACACGTGTGGGTAGGAGATCGTCTTGTCGTCAACGCCCAAGAATTCCAGAACGGAAGTATGGTGAAGACGTCTCCAAACAAGGGCTTCTCGGCACAAGTTCTGAAAGGATATGGCGTGAAAAAAAGGAGGCGCGGACGAGCGAATGAGGATCACCTTGCGATTCTCCCGCTGATCTTTGCCAATTATGCGTAGATGCTTGAGGATTACCGGCCCAGCATAATCGAGACCATTGTGGCGGTCGCAAATGAAGATGTAGGAATTTGCCCCTTTGAACGCCGCTCCCATGGCTTTAGAAGCCGCTCTTGTGACAAAGAGCGATGCAGGAAGGCGGTCCGAACTTCGAGAGACGGTTTCCACAAGTCTACAGGCTTTGTGAAACAGAGCGTCTTCCTGCGGCCGGGGGAAAATTCCCTTCTTTTCAAGCAACTAAAGAGAGAGACGATTGAAATCTGGAATTGCATACACTATGGCCCGGACTCACTTCTTGAGTCGAGTCGAGAAACATTTGTGCATCCTCTCCGGTCAGTCCCTTCGTGGCTGAGATGTCCGAGTCGGAACGTAGGGTCTGCAAGAGACGCTTCAAGCGATTATCCTGACTGTCTCCGACGTCAAGACTAGAGCTGGAGCCTTCTCTAATGCTTTTGTTCAGAGGGGTCGACATTGGTTCGGTACCAGAGTGGGTATGAGTCACATCCAGATCGAGTGTTTCTTGGTTTTATATTAGAAGCAGAGCGCCTAAGGAACGCCATCATGATGCCTCGCTCTTGCGGTATCTTTTGCCTGCTTCTAAAGACGGAGCTGAAGAGAACATAGACTAAGACAGCATTTCCCTGAACAGCTTTACAGCAGACCAAACATTGCGAGGTGTTCGAGGCCAGAACAATCCGCCAACTGCACATGGAGACATTCGGAAATAATCGGCGATCAATACTTTCCATTTTGGGACTCTCTCACCAACCGCCCTGTAGAAGGCATGAAAATGACTTTGGAAATATTAGCTGGACAGCTGTTTGACCCTTACCTCCTCCGGCTTGTCCCCAACCAGTTGATTACTGTTTCACGGAAAACTGGTTTGGTCCTCAATGTCAGCTCTTTTGTGTCCAACCAACTGCCTCCGGACACGATTGACCTCCGTCATCTGACGGTGGTATCGGGGTTCGTCGACGTACACGTCCATTGTGCGTCTTGTGCCGGAATAACTGGCCTACGTTGACGATATCCAAAAGTCTTTCTCCATTCCTACGCCGAGACATCCTGGGCGGACCAGCTAACGAAGGAGAGCCTCGCGGAGCGCACCGTTCGCGCGACTGTCCATGCTCGAAAGACCCTCATGGCAGGATATACCTCTGTTCGGTGGGCCTGCTCGCCATCAAGTTAGGCTGGTTTTGATACCGGAGCGGTATAGGGATCTTGGGACGGAGGGCGCAGAGGACGCCGATATCGCATTGCGCAAGTGTCTATCTGGACCAGAGCCTTTAATTGCTGGCCCGCGGTATTTCACTGCCAACAGAGCGATCGTATCGACCGGTAGCTATGGTCCGTTGTCTCGCATGCTTTTTATCTCGACGAGCTCATCGAGCACTAGGACCTAAAAGCTCTATCCAAGTTAACAAGGAGGGTGTGGAAGGCGTAGTCGGCGCCGAGGCCGCTGATGGTCCCGCTGAGTGCATTCGAGCTGTACGAAAACAAATCGGTGCAGGCGCCGATTGCATCAAGGTTTGGCAATAGTTTTAGCAAGCACGAAGTAATCTCATATTTCGCCAGATCTATGCCGGTGAGCGGCTTTGCACCCTCTACCCTCAAGGTAACCTAACTGACTACAAACTACGCTAGACTACCCTATGCGCTCCCGGCTGACCGACGTCTCCCCCCGACTCGCAGGCCGCTCCATCGCGACCTTCAACCGCGACGAGCTCAAAGTCCTCATTGACACCGCCCACCAGTACGGTGCCAAAATCGCCGCTCACGCTAAAACGGTGCCCGTCATCAAGGACCTGCTCGCGCTAGGCATCGACTCCCTCGAGCACGGCTCGGAGCTCCACACGAGCGCAGAGGCCGTGCGCACACTCGCGAGTCCCACCTGCCGCACCGTCTTCGTCCCCACACTTGCGGCGTACTATTCCCTGGCGCAGCGCGGCGGTGCCGGCGGGCCCGCCGCGTGGGCTGCCTCAAAGGCGTCCTTCTCGGCCGTGCTGGCGGCGGGGCTCGGGTGCGTCGCGATTGCGTGTGGAGGTGACACGGGTGTGTTCCCGCACGGGGAGAACGCGCTTGAGATGGAGCTCATGGTGCGGCTTAGTCTCTCTAGACAGTTACTGTGATGATACCAGCTCGTTCCTCCTATAGGTGCGGCTTGGCGCGCCGTGGGAGTGGGTCCTGCGCTGGGCCACGCTCGGCGGGTGGGAGTGCATCGCTGACGGGCTGGATTCGGAGACCGAGCCCGACGCTTTGAAGGGAGACAATGCCGTCCGGTTCGGGTGTGTGCGCGCGGGTTGGGCAGCTGATCTTATCGGCCTCGACGGCGACCTCGCGACCGACTTTGCTAGTACTGTTCGTCGCGTCGAGTTTGTGATGAAGGGCGGACGGGTGTACAAGCAGGGAGGCAAAGAAGTCGTCTAGATGGACAGCCAAATCAAGCCTGATTCGTATTATTATGCGGAGCGCATACGCTTCCGCGAAGCCGAAGCTAGTACAGAGAACTACAGGGAACACACAACACAATCGACACTACATACGGCCAATACGGCTAAGTACAATGGCCCTTGTATTAAAGAAAACACAGCGATAATAAGTACAGAGGGAGAGAAATTAAAAGGTCTAAACCAAGACAGGAAAAATATGAGTGAATATGAATAGCAAAGCGGTAGGCAGGCAGCAGTCGTTGCTTCACCGCGCGCGGAAGTCGATGCCCTCAAGGAGCCCCGAGTCCTCCATGAAATTGCTCCACCGCTCGTCCAGCCGGGAGTCGCGCGCGGCAAGCCCGAGCCGCGCGAGCTCTGCATTGTGTGCTTGGTAGGCAGCGGTGTGTTGGGGATGTGCATACATGCCCTGATTATATTGCTGTTGTTGCTGTTGATGTGGGTGCGGCTGGTACTGTGTATGTTGCTCCTGTTGCTGGTGATGCGAGGGCTGCGGCTGTGCTTCCGCCTCGAGCCCGTACGAGTCCACGGGCCATGCGTACGGTGCGGACGGCGGCGGAGGAAGCGGGGGCGGCATCCGCCCATCTGACGAGTAGAATTGGTGGTGCTGCTGGTGTTGATGTTGATGCTGCATGCGCTCCTCCATCGCAGACAACGGCGACACATAGTCGTGCGCCGACTGGGGATATTCCCTCGAGTCCCAGCTCATGTTCACGTTGACGTTCACCGTCGGTATCGGGCGCGCAATCTCCTGCATCGCGGCGTGATAATTTGAGGTCGAGGGCATTGAGTGCTGTCGCTGGCGTGGAGGCGGCTCTTGGGCGGGGTACTGCGCAGGGTACTGTCGATGTGGCTGTATCTCGTACGAGCGGTACGACATTTCGTCTTCTATCGGACGTTGCAGAGGCAGCTGCGTACGTATTTGCTGCTGCTGCTGCTGCTGCTGCTGTCGTTGCTGCTGCTGCATCGGGAACGGTAACGTCGACCCCTGGGTGCCGCGCTGCATTTGCCCGGAGACAAAGCGTGTGTGCCCGGCGAAAATGGACAGCTCGTCGTCCGGCTCCTCCTTCTTCACCTTGACGGGCTGCCCAGTCGGTCCCAGTACGCCCGTCATGTTCCATAACACCCCAGCGGTTTCACCACCCGAGGGGTCGCTCTGCGCCTGAGCGAGCGCATATCGTGCCTTCTCACTCAGCTTCGTCAGAATTGGCTGTAAAATGGCATGAGCACTCGGCAGAGGAAACAGATAGAGTATGAAACAGGAACTCACGAGTGCCTTGGTCGCACGACGACTATAGACGGCCGCTTTGGAGAAGAGGACGCATGCCTGCTCCAGTTCCGCCATCGCCGCCGAGGCCAGTGGACTCCGTGGCCCGCGTGTGACCACCGTCCCGAACACCACCTGCTCACGAAATCAGCATCGTTATCGCTAACGCACAACCACACGGATACACACCGCAGCACTGAACGCAAACGTCCACATCGTCCAGAAGCGCGCGCACGCGTTGGGCATGACAGCAAACTGCTCGCGCACGGACTTGAGGATCGTCGCGCTGGCACGATAGGCTGCAAGGAACGACGGCGCGTACGTGCTCTTGAGCGGGTTCACCGGCTGCTCGATGATCGCCTGTGCGAAGAAGCTCCGATGAATGTACATGAGCACTGAGGCACACACATCAGTCAATACACATGGATAAGGTCAGGGTGTGAGGGACAAACGCACCTGTTTCTCGGATGTGCTCCAGCACACAGCGCTGCAGGCTCGCGCCGACGTCGTCCGGCGGGGCGTCGTCGAACAACGGGAGCGGAAACTCGCGCACCTTGCGGTCGAGCTCCATGATCGTCGCGTAGCTCGGGGCCTCGGCCGTCAGAGTGCGCGCCGTCACGTCCGCGACGCACTCCGCCGCGAAGCGGAACTGCCACATTTCGACTAGATTAGCAAGTGGTCAGTATGGGAAGCGTTTCAGGCACAGAGGGGAAGGGGGACGCACAGGCACCGTCCCGAGCCTTCGCGTCTTCGTACTTGGGGAAGGAGCAGTCGATGTACGCGAGCGAGAAGGAGGGCGGCCGACCGGTGTTAAGGCTCTGTGGGTGCGTCAGTGTGTTTCGCAGAGGGAGGGGTGGGATACAAACCGTCCAGACATCCGCAACGAACAAATCCCAGAACAATATCCGCCGCCGCTGCACCATCGTCGCGGACAGGCCCCACCGTGCGCTGTCTCGATCTGCAGGCCCGCATCATAGTCAGCACTATGTCGAAGAGGGCCAAAAAGAAGGTAACGCACGCAGCCCAATCGTCTGGCTCAAATGCGCGGCGAGCGTGATGAGACTCCAAGTCATCTCCATGCTCGTCTCCGCCGTCTCGTCCTCCCCACCGGCCGGATTCCGCGACACCATCGACGTATATATGCTGAGCAGATGCAGCGTCTGTATCGTCACCAAACTCGGCTTCTCCAGTACGGGCTGCAGCGCGAGCGCCGTGCGCGCAATCTGATGCAGATGCTCTGCCTCGGCTGCGACGCCCACTGCATCCGTGTCCGCGCCTGGCTGTACGAGTGCGCCGACGGCGAAGACCATGAAGAGCAGCGCGAGGTCGTGCGGGCCCGTGTAGTCTTCCTCCTCACCGTCGCCCACATCGTCGTCATCCTCCTCCGCGTCGTCCTCCCCTTTGTCGGGCCGCGTAACGCGTACGCGCGCACCGTAGGCGGCGTACACGCCGTTCAGCATGTCGCCGACCTGCCCGCGCGTGACACCGCGGAAGAGCCAGGCGAGCTGCGCGAAGTAACTCTGTACGAGCATGCGAGCGCGCGCGCGGGCGGGGAGGTGCGAGGTGACGAGCGCGTGGATGGACTGCGGGGAGCCGATGGGTGTTAGAGGGAAGGAGGAAGGCGAGAAGAGTGTTGCGGGGGATGGGGCGTGCTCCGGGGACATGAGGCCTGAGGCGCCATACTTGGAGCGGGAGGGGTGATGTGGGGAGAGGCCGGTGCGGGCCGGGGAGTCGGGGGCGGAGGCATGTGTGGTGGGCGGGGAGAGGGATTGGGATGAGCGTGAGAGGGAGAGGGAAAGAGAGGAGGGCGAGGTGGAGGAGGAAGTTGTTGTGCTTGGGGTGCCAGGTAGGTTGGCGATGAGAAGGCTCTACGTGGGAATCGAGTTAGTACTGGTGGATGATGACCGAAGAAATGAGAGCAGATAAAATTCTAGAATGCACTGCGCAAGACAGGAGACTCGCAGAAGTGACAGAAAACCGGCAACCACAAGGACCGAGACAAGTCAACGACAGATAAAAGAAGCTCAAAACGCCGCCCATATTTCCGCAATCTATGCGCAGATTCTCCAGAAAGCAAATCGAGAACAATTGAGACACGGCCAAAGATCCAGGCGAATAAACGTGTGCATCCTCGAGGTGAAGATATAGATCACCTCTACGGGAGGATACGGGGGTCCAAGCATGGGACAGCCGAAAAAGGACAGAAAGGCGAATATGCCCCTTGCAGGGTGGGCGCTCCGTATGCCATGTCCAAGTGGATATATGCGCCCCAATTCGGTGGCATAGAGCGGCCCTACAATTGGCATGTAGCAAAAAATGCCCCGAACTGGTGCAGGCAAAAAGCAGACGAAAAAGAAACACTACACACCTCAGACCCGCCGGTTGGCCCAAAGAACCTAGATATGCCATGGTCGGAGATACTCAGCGTCCCAAAGGCGTCAATGACGTCCGGGTTCGGCGCGCCGGGCGTCTTGTCTTCAGGCGCCCCGTCCAGCACTTCCCAGGTCTCGTTCATGCGGCGTGTGGGCGTGTCGTCCGCGCCCAGTGAAAAGTCCTCGCCGTCGACGAGTAACGGGTGTGCAGGGCCGTCCGCGCCTCCCTTGCTCGCATGCAGCGTGGTGAGCGCGTCCTCGAGCATGCGGATGCGTTCGCTCATGCGGGCAATCTTGCGATGGAGGTGCTCCGTCGCAGCCAGCACAAAACGCGTGCCCTGCCCCGTCGCAAGGGCGCCGTTCGGACAAAGCGCGGAGCAACCCCTCCGCACGCAAGACTGGCAGGGAATCTGCTTGTCGCATTTTATTTTGAGCCTGTGCACGTCCCGCAAAATAAATAAGACCGCACACGACACTAGAAGACGAAACGCACCTCCGACATTCTGCGCAGCTCACTTCGCCTGGATTCGACATGTAAGCGATCGGGAACGACACGGAAATGTTATGGACTTGCCCCGGCTTCGTTTTACCTCTAGTTCGCGGGCATGGGTGATGCCATTGGCACCAGGGACAGTCTGAGAGATATAATCTGCAGTAACGGCCTCCTGGGGTCGTTTTGCATTCGTCTTTGGAGGTTTTGACTTGTCGACCGGCATCCGCTTGCTGGATTGATATTATATTTCTCGAGCGTCGCCGGGTGCTGCCTGAGATGTGTATCCTAGAGTATTTCTTTCGCTCGAGCTGCTGGAGGAGTAATCGTGGCTCGAACGGCGTAATAAATGGAAGGAGGGCCAGCACACGGATAACAGATAGAAAGAAGCAGGTGAGCGTAAGAGGAAAGAGCTTCCCACCGCTTGTAATTAATTCCTAGCCCCGATTAGGCAACCAGACAGTCAGCCATGCTGAGCCACCTTTGTCAACTACCGTCATCTTGCCCTGCTAAACGGACCTATTTATCCTGCATTTCCCAAGCGTTTATTTGGGCCGCTTCTGCATGCTCTCAGGCTTTTGTCAAAGCTTTTCTGCTCTTTTCCTTGTCTTTTTTGCCGTCTTTTTTCCCCTCTTCTTCTTGATTTGTTCACTTCTACAAAAATACCGAGCCAACGAACCCTCATCGCCATCGCTGTGCGCAGTAGCGTCCCAGGCTGTCCCAGGCACCCAAGTTACATTCGACTGCGCAGCACAGGAATGTCGATACATCGCATCATCTGCGCATTTCGTCGATCACTGCTCTGATCATCAAACTCCCGGCTCCGAAACTGCCCGAAACAAAATTGGTTTTTTTCCCATGCGGATATCGTCTGAAGTTTCTCTCGGAAGTCGGAGGCAATGCCGCCCGCAGAATCATTCTTCCAGAGCGATCAGTTTTTTTTTATTTCTTGAGGGGTTTGTATTGCACCCGTATCGGGTTTCTGCGGCCTTACTGACAAGTGTGGACAAAATTTTACCTCCACGGCGGCCTTGCGCCGTTGTCGATTTCTACGAATGTCGGGTTCGCGGTTGACACATTTAAAGCCCTCGAAAACATTACTTTGCAGTTTGGCACAACCATCACCCCGATATTTTCTGTGTCTCTTCTGACATTTCTCCTACGACGAAGGGCGAAAAACTGTTCAAGTGACTTGGAATTTGCCCATACCTACCTTCGCCGTTCACCCCACCAAAACTCCGAGACGTCGTCTTCATTTGGCTGCGCATCGCTATGGCGCCTCGGGCAAACCACCAAATCTTGTGCTCCAGCCGTCTTCCCCGCTAGCTCAATTGCAAAGAACGTCGTCGTTACCGGCACATGCCAAGACTGCGTATCACCATGGAATCACGCGCACGCCAATCCCCGAAATGTGTTTTACATCAGGCTATCCTTTCAACTTGCAACTTCCGTCTTACTTGGCATGTCTCGTGTCTCGAGGCCAACCAGGTGTGCCGCCTGCCGCTGTCTTATCTCGCTACGTGCTCACGTACCTTGAGTAATTTTCTTTACTCTTTTTCCAGAATCCAAAACGATAAGTCGACGTACCACCTATCCGCAGATCATGCTTCCACAGCGTGTTATTGTTCCAAGAATCCTGACGTCGACTCGATCATCAGGATGTCGTGGTTCACCTTCCGAGCGGAAATCTGTTTTTCCTTTTATGTAGATGAATTCGAAGGAGAGATTCTGTCATCCAATTTCAAGTTGTCAAAAAAAAAAAAACGATTCGACCACGTTTCGGCGATCTGAATGAAGTTCTTTTGCGAATCGGAGGCAACCCGAAACTGCAGCCGCGACGATCTCATTTGCAATTCGGATTCGGATTTCGACAGGAAAACCGAGCTACGATGCAAGATTTCTACACCGCCGACTTCCTCTCTTCTGGCACACTTTCCAAATTCCAGCACGAAGTCCAAGTTCATTTCAGTGAGTGGAAACTGGTCTTGTACGCAAACAACCAAGAAGTGATCGGGCGACAAGTCCGAAGTCTGGATCACAGACAGGGCGGAACACAGGTCATCAAGTTGAAGTATAGGATTTTCTTCCGCCACCCCTCTACGCCACGAACAAGCTATTCTGGACCAGTGAAGGCGCGAGGCCCCGGGTGTGCGATGCGTCACCGGACCCTGCGGTTTCAAGTTGAATTATGTCTGGATGCCCTGAGCTGCCTGCTGCGGTTGGGCTATTTCGGTACGCCCCCTAGGGCGCTGTCTGCCGCGCTTCATAGACGGTCGTCCAATCTACCGCGTCTTATGATGAGTTTGCGCGTCTTATGATGAGTTTTGCAGTCCACTTCTCATTCGCCTAAAATAATTCTAGAATCTAGGCCCCATTTCGAACCAGGCCAAGGATCATCTGGTTGTGTCTGCTGCGGTTGAACTATTTCGGTACGCCCCCTAGGGCACTGCCTGCCGCGCTAGATAGATGGTCGTCCAATCCAACGCGTGTTGTGATGAGTTTTGCAATTCATTTCTGATTCGCCTAAAATTATTCTAGAATCTGGGTCACCCACTCTCCATTTCGAACCAGGCCAAGAATCATCTAGTTCTGGTTCTGAAATATTTAATCACCAGCCTCGATCCCGCTTTAATTAATCCTACCACAATCTTAGGGCGCGGATCTACATATGTTCTGGGAGCACAATATCTGCGAACGTGAACCCACGTGAAGATCAGTCGCTATTCCTCACCGAGGGATTAATATTAGGTCAATTCGGAGAAGTGCGTTTCCCGCCGGGGAGGGATGAACACCATGCCATAACTGGGAAGACTAGGCATAGACTGGGCTATATTCGCTCATTACCAAGCTTGCCCAAGGACTTACTACTGAACTTCATTTTTATGTCCTAGACTTCTGCACTTCAAGTTACAACTGCAGTCGGCGTAGCCGGGAACGGTGGGCACCGGGACGCACTCCCGTTACCTCCGCTGTCCCCGGGGGCTTCACGACGAGGGAGAACCTTACGACAGCGTCGGACCTGAAGATCCATCCGCAGGCGGGTATGTAAATGATAGTCGTCAATCGCGTTCAGAAGATTTCGTTATCTGTCGTTATCACTCCCGTAACCAAGTTGCCTTATTAGGACGGATGGGCGCACGAAATTTGCGGGGAGCCCAGAGAATCTCCCATAATCAGTTATAATGTGAGTCATCTGTCCGGAGACTGGTAACTATGCAGTGGACGTAGAATGAACATTGACAGCGACGAAATTGAACTTTGCCGTCCGCCTTTATGTAACAGGTCGAAGTTCAACCGAATTGCAAGTTCAACTACGCTCCGTTCAATCGAAGATGTAGACAATGTTGGGCTCAGAACGAGACAGGGAAGGCCTGCAACAGGAGATCTCCCGCACTTGCATGATAAGGACATACCATGAGCAGTTTTATTGCCCCCGGTCGACTCCCCGGTTGACATTTCTCGACTTCTTAGCTGTTCTGAACAAAAGTTGCCGAAATCAAGAAGCTTACATTGGAGCCCCCAGCAATTGAAATGAGACAGAAAGAAGAAGAAATATTACCGGCGCATAGTCTCCTCTACAACAGTTCTCACTGTGTTGTAACCGGCGCCGTATGTCGAATCCGGTGGCACGAACTCTAGATCTGTATGTTCAGAAGGAAGACTGGTGGCGCTTCGAAGGGTGTTGAATATCGTAGCTAAATAAAAACTGTGCAGGAACAGATTGTACCCGCTGGAGGATTCGAACCTGCCATCAGTCAATCACACCACCGAGCTGGCACCTGCTGGCCCTTCGTCCATAAGGGTTTTCGGCTGATGAGAATCCGAGACAGAAACGCAGAAAGAAAAACGTGCGTGACTCCCGGTGCATATGCATTCTTGATCACGATAGCATGGGGTAGGAATCCTAGGATATGATAGGATTGCAACCGCGTGCTTCAAGGGCTGACGCAAAATAAGTTAGATTTCAGCCAGGTTCGTTTCAAGACAAATTCACACAAATTGCCAGCAGTCTGTGTATGCCGAACAGTAGTCGATGCAAAATAAGTTATCAACCAGTATAACTCTTCTTGCTCGGCGATGATTGGGTTTCAGGTACAGCGGCAGAGATCCCCAACAGCTGGCCAAGGCGCCATAACGATCAACTACCTTCATGCGGCTCGAGCCGCAAGATTCTAGTATTTATAACTATCGAACGGGGAGAAGAAGACCTTGTTAACTCCAAAAGAGTTTCAGACGACAAAAATGGCTGTTTTCAATACAAAACACCTGACTGGTTGACTCCTTCCCACTCACGGCTCTGTTCAAGTGCCTCCGTTTTATGGCTCGGTATTCGACGTGCACCTGACCCCAGGTGCATGACAGAATACCCTCAACATCCGACACTGTAGGATGTGGAGCGGGTTCTTCCGCTCGCATCTCAGCGGAGGTACTGGGTCGTACCGGGTCATTGGATTGCATCCTAGGGGTCGTTCTTCCTTTTGAATCCTACTTCGACGGCTCCCATCTTCTACCGAGAGTGGTTAATATATGGACCCAGAGCTTGGCGCTTGAGATCGGCGTCTAAAATCGGAAAACGCCGCGTTATACCCTCTTCCGTTATGCGTGCGTTGCCTCCTTTTACCCTACCCGTCGCCTGGACTGTCCTTCATCCGTAAAAAATCCTCGTGTGCGGGCTCTCCATTTTGTCACCTCCCCGACAGCACGATGGTATGTATCTTTGGCACCCGGCTCTCACGTATTGATCTCAGGCTGGCTGTTGGTGCATTATTTTAGACTCAAGTAACGCCAGGATCTCGGCGCATTCTCTTTTAAAAACGGATGGTCATATGCCTTGTGGCCACCGCAAGGTCCCAGGCGCTGGAAAACCTGTACGATGCCACCTGGCAACCTGTGCGGAGTTTCAGAATCTCTCAGAGCCTCGGTCTCCCTTCCTGTGTCGTCAACCACGCAATCCGCCGTCACATCTGGACTTTTCACTACAACAAGCGAGGCCCGAGCTTCCCGTTGTAGCGTCTGTTTATAAGAGACTAACTTCTCACTGGGCTCCAATGAAAATTTCCGCCGTTCGCCTCGAAGTTCCCTTTCTAATTAGGTCGTGTGAGCGCTTAGCAGACTATTTATTTCAATATTGACGACATGCGCTATGAAAAGTGACGACAAGCGAGACGCAAAGTGACGACAGGCGAGACGCAAAGGGATGACAGGCGATTTGCAAAGGCGTACATGCACCCACTGCGTGTAATGGTGTTTTCTCTAGAGGTTATAAAGATAGCTAACTTTCATTTAATTCTCATCTCCTCAGCACTTCAGTCCTTCACTTTCTCTGACAGCACCGTGGTAAGCATCAGCATTTCTTTCCGATGAGCTGAGTTTGCGCCGAGCTTTCAGTCTTGTTCGCAGTCCACGTGCATTTGTTACGTTCTATGCGGACGACCTGCTCCCCCCACGGCGGCAGCCCCTCCCCCGTCGAACCCGAACCGTTGCGTGTATCCGGCCCGTCCCTGCGTTAACTGTAACATGTGGATAAACCTACATCTGCTCCATCTTCGTGCTTACTTTTATGTGTTTGCTCTCAGGGTTGCTTTTTTCTCGTTAGGAATTCGTACTTCAACGAGAATGTACCTTTTTCTCACAGTATATCTTCCGATCTACATCAGGGTGAGATAAAATCGAGGGATGCGGATGCAGAGATTGAGCTTTTGACCCGAAGTCCACTTTCCAACTTTCCTAGCCTAACGAGTTCTAAGCTAGCGCACGTTCCTATAAATCGATAATCTAATGTGTGCAGTACGAAACAGACAGCGTGCATTTGCATAATCCTCTATCGGAAGGTCCTAAAGGCACGAAATATGGCGGGAACCACTGTAATATCTCATAACCTAGTTGAGGGAGCTTGATATGAAATTCCAATGTAACCGGTGATGTTAAATTGGTTGGTAATTTTTGGAACTCAACAACCAGCTTGGTATTTTCAAGTTTGCCCACTATACTGATACACTTCACATATTACTTATCGCGGTAAATTTTAGACCTTGTTGTGTTCTTCATTTCGTGTGACATGTCGTCTGCAAACGAAACACTCAGGAGAATTGTCCAAAATTGAGGGGGCACAATTTTCGTGTCCCAATTATGATGGTATTTCTGGTCGATACCCCGTCGCTTGCCTTACTCAATTGTTTCGACGAAATCGGGATAAAGCACATTTTTATTTTTTATTTTTTGAATCTGCATTTTTATACCGCAACAAGTACACTATCTACTAAGACGCCATGCCCGAGAGCCATAAATAATTTAAGGTCGGAAGTAGTTGTGGAGGTTTAAGGTGACCGAGGGCCAGCTCCGAATGACGCCCGGCTTTAGCGCATGAAATAGAGAACACGAGAGAATAGGAGGGTTGGGGTCCGGGGGGGGGGTGCCGTGAACTTGTTTGCAGTGTGTGCGGGGAGCTTGCGGCTGGATCCAGGCGTGTCCCGAACGCTTATCCGCCGTCGTCTGAGTCGTCGTCGGACCACATCGTGTCAGGCTCGTCGTTAAAGACGAGATGTCCATTTCTCTCCGTGGTTTGCCAGCCTTTGTGATGGCACCCGACTCCTCGAGGAATTTGCAGAAATGCCTTCTCGTGTGCCCGTATCTGGGGCAGGGACACGTCCCTCGAGACCGCTTCCAAGATGTGTCGCTGGTCCGCGTACTGCGGGCACTCGTGAAGTAGGTGTTCGCGTGTTTGTATGACCTCTCCACAGGGGCAGTCAATGTTCTCGGAGGGCACGAATCGGACGTGACTGGTTGAAATCTCAAGAAACCTGATCCGTGATCTCCAGCCTTCGGAGCGGGGGTCCGGGGGTCTCGGACGTCGGCGGCGTGACGGCACGGCGAATTCGGTGGCATTCCTGTCTTGCAAATCCCACCCATTCGTGTTGACGGAGCAGCGACAGATGAGCTCTGGGGGAAAACACACCTACGCCTCCGTCGAAAATCTCTTCTCCTCCCGACTCCTCCCCGATGATGCCCAGAAGACGGAGGTTTCCGACCTTGTTCGGACCAATACCATCCCTCCCGATTCATCTTACTTCCAGTCCATTATCGCTTCTTCACGGTACGAACTTGCACGCTACAACATAGATATTCGAACGCTCAGAGAGGCCCTCGATAAACTCCTCTCTGAACGTGATGCTTTCCGGTTGCATGCCGACAAATGCAGCAGCCTCTTTGCCCCAATTCGGTCTCTTCCGCCAGAGGTATTGCTCAAAATTTTTGCCTGTTGCTCGCAGCCATCGGAATCCGACTATTCCTTTATTTCTTTGGCCCGAATAGCTAGCCAACAGCACATGGAGCGGCTCGCAAAACCCCAATTGTTGCGACTGTCCCGTGTATGCTCTCATTGGCACACGATTATAATGGGAACACCGTCATTGTGGGCAACGATAGAAGTAAATCTCGAGCAATGGTTCCTACCCTCGATGGCAAAGGGCTTGACGGGTCTGTTGACAGTCGCGGTTGAACGGGCGCGTACTTGTCCATTGCGCCTCAAGATCCGTGCAACAAGTAGTCGCTATGCGGCTCCAGGCATGGATTTTCTCGCCCGCTGTTCCAATAGGTGGCAGACCGTGGAGATTGACATTTCCTCGAGGGTTTTCGAGGACATTTCCTTCACCAGCGGAAACTTTCCACTTTTAGAGGCTCTGGACATCCGTGGCGACTATCTGGACAATCTCGACATCTTCCAGGTTGCGCCGCGGCTCAGAGAGGTTACCCTGCGATTTGAGGGAGCGGTCGCACCCCCGCCACTGCCGTGGGACCAATTGCATACCCTCAACTACGAAACTAACTCATCGGCGAACCTGTGTGCTTTCATGGGCCTGATCCTTCGTTGCACAGGTCTCACTGTAGTGAAATTCCTCATCAATATCTCGGTTCTATCCTTGCCACTGGCACTCCCGCCGGTCAACGCGGATTTGACGTCCCTCGCTGTTACTCTCACCAATCGCTGCTCATCCTCTGCCCATGCAACCGAAACATTTTCTGAGATCATCGGGAGCTTTACGCTCCCCAGTGTCACAGAATTGAGCTTTCGCGCGAACTCGCCGTTACCGTTGTCTTGGCCGCAACGTCGTTTCCTCGCCTTGGCTGCACGCTCGTCGTTCCGGGACACCGTAACGTCGCTAGCGCTGCATGGGATAATAATCACCGACGTTGAACTCCTCGTCTGCCTCGCCCATCTGCCGCGGCTGGAGAGCCTGGCCATTGCAGACGTTCCGAAGCCCAGTGCCGACGACGAAAGCACAGATCACATTGTCATTACGGACGGATTGCTCCACCAATTGACACAGACGGCCGACGATGCTAATCTCATTCCCCGGCTCCACATTTTCCGGTTCGCCTCGCTCTTCCAGTTCGCCCCACAGGCACTCCTGGATGTCGTTTCATCGCGAGTGGAGAGTGGGCGCACCGCTGTCGGGCCCTTCCAGCTCGAGGTGCACTGGGACCCTGACCTTGCGGCGGCGTTGGATCCCCAAATAATCGAGCAGTTGGATGCGCTGCGGCGACGGGGACACATATCTTACTCAGTCGAGGCTTCCAAGGCATCGTTCGCAGATAAATTCTGGCTTGACGCGTGAACAATGTCTATGTATTCCACCATGCGAGATCCTCCTTTCCAGTCCTTTCCTTGTAGAATTTCTCCAGAGACTCACGCTTACTGCAAGCTCGAATGTTCCTTCGTTGTTTACTTCTCAAGAATGAGGTGACCAGAAATTATACCCTCAGTTTATGTATGAGTCGAAAGGGAATTCAGGTCTTCGTCTGAAGATGAAGCACTCAAACCTGCAGGGCTTTCCGTGTTAATTACTGCTATCGGCGAGATTAATCGGCCGCCTTGGCATTGAGCGTTGAATGCTGCACGTGCACGTTGTAAGCAGCTTATCATGCTCAAGAGGTATCACATACACAGTAGAAATCCTACGATTGTTTCAAGCCAGCTTCCTCGAATTTAGCTGACGGTTTGAATGTACAGCAAATATTCTTCCCGCGACATGCCAATTGATGCCTTAGTCGGCCACCCGCCTGAGCAGGGTTGTTACGCTGGGGCTCCAGTGCATGGGATGTTGTAAAGAGGTCATGTAGCGACTATGTACAGTTTGAAGGAGGAGATCAAAACGCCATAACGTTTGATCGCATATCACTTTCTCTTAAAAACATGATCTAAACCACCGAGGTAGTACTCCATTCCCAGACATCAAACTCATAGCAAAATTAACCGTGCGTGTATAATCCAAGTGGCCGACTGAATAGGGGTGGCCGATAGTATATTGAGCGGGTGCGTTGGGAAGGTCAGTTCAAACTTGAATTGCAACCGAGTGAATCCACGAATGGAGGTTACTCGGGAGTCCGAGTCGGCGGCGCTATGAAAATCCGAGCGCAGGTAAATTGAAAAGGAAAATTTTAACTGGAGTAGAATCCGGACTGCTTCCAAGCGGTTATGGTGAGGATTGGAGACGATGGAACAACCTGCAAACTGGCCATCACATATTGATCGGAGGTTCAGCCTGCGTCTCTTCGTGTTCAAAATTTAACAACCTCTTCTTTTATTGCGGCATTCCCTTCGTCGGATTGGGCGTGAGTATACAGACTCGAATGTTCCTCTTTTGTTTAAGTAATTCCCTATTTCGTTGAGGCTCCACCTCAGTTACGGGACGCCCAACGGCCCCTAGAGACGTATTTCATTGTCTCTCTATACGTAGTTCTCAAAATCAGTACATCAAACGAGATCCAGAGGTAAGTTCTCCGTACAGTTACTATCTACTCCCAGTACGTCATTTACTGAGCTCGAAGATGTTCCATTCAGCTCCGAGATCGGTACATTCCCTTCACCTTCACCGGTGGAGTCTGCTTGCGCATTTTCTGTCGTGTGGGCAAATTCTATGTCAAGTTTTCGACAGGTCCATTCATCGTCTCTGCGTGCGTGACCAGCGCTAATGCGAAAGACCAGCAATGTGGGCGCGATGCCCTGTGAACCAAGATCGTGAGAGAATGTCGTGGAGAAACCGCAGGACACACCGCAATCTGAGGATGAATATATTGAGGGTAAGCCTGCTTCGGGCTATTAATCGCCAGGAGAACCACAAATACGAGGAGGCTCGTCGCGTACAGAGCGGAGGATTCAATTAAAATTTCGAGCACAGGGGAAAACCTTCCGTTGCTTTGGTTGAGGCCATGCTTGTGGAAATATCTTTGGACTTGAATGACTCTCCAAGCGAGAAGTCCCGTCGTGTACAATGTCACTGCAAGGGATAAAGAAAGGAAGGGAGTGCTCAAGTGCACGAGTGGTGCAAGATGAATTGGAGAGGAAGGGTTTTCAGAGATGGCGGCAAGTTGTCCTGCAAGTTCCAGTCCAGTGCAAACTGAATAGGATGTTCAGACCGATAACCAACAAAAATCAAACACAGTGCAATGCGGCTGACCTGTTGCGACAATTGCTGCTAAGACGGGAAACACTATCACGACCCACCAACGAGCCCATACAATCCAACATCTCCAGACCTATACCGGGAGATGTAATCGTCACCGCATTTAAAGGACGACACTGAGAAACGTACCATAACCGCATCTGCCAGCATAAATCCGAGAAAACTAGCCACCAAGGCCGATATTTCCAGGCTCAAGTGCTGATTGAAAGCATAGATCAGGTTCGGGGATGTCCCATAATTCTGGAAGGTGGTTATAAACGCCTCCCAGGTGCACGCTGAATGGATGGTGGAGCACGAGTATATCAAGATGATGAATGCTGCCCAGAACTTTCTGCGGTAATTGCGCCTCTTCCCTAAGTGGTAGAACCTCGGTTAAAAAATCTGCAAACTCGTCTGGGAACTGAACCTACAAATTTTACCCAGGGTAAGGATCATGAGACAGCTGAAGATTCCTGCACTGTTATGTCAGTTCGTTGTGGAGGGTGACCTATCGATGAGCATTACCGTTGAGAAATATCTCTATCACAGGGGCGTTTAAAGGTACTTGATGTAGAATAGCTGCTGCCTGGTCTGGGGTCAGCGCGGAGTGCATCAAATAGGAAAGGTGAACTGAGATGAAAAACACAGTAGGGCTCGGCGGCGAGATGGGTGCCGCTCTATATGGTAGCGGGCTCTTGGTAATATACTTATGGAGCCGTGTTACCAATATTGCCAGTCACGGGGAAGATACTCCGAACAGTTTCGACGCGAGCCAGTGGCGTCGAATTTAGTCAGTGAGGCTATTTCAGGCTTTAGGCGGAAGCCTACAGTTGCTCCAGCTATTCCCCGTTCATTAACAGTGGGTATGACCGACCCGTATTGTTTGAGAGGCGACATTTGCTTGGCCTAAATTTACGATAGATTAGTATGGATGGCTAGAGTGTCGCGGCTGCCCACCTCATTTAATCTCACAATGCGGTGTCTGCTGCCAAAGACTGCGGAAATAGCAACATAAATCGCTATCACGCAAGTTGCGAGATGGGCTACTAGTACACGCACTTGACACGCACCCATGGGGGTGTCTATGGACCCTGGAGCGTAAGAGTAAAACCGTGTGCTCCAAATTCAAATGCTAGGTGTGCATTGAAATTGTTGACCTGTCTGGTTTTAAAAACACAATCACTTACCTGGCAGCAGCCTGCGTGTGACCTCGCACCGCAAATTTGGATGCCGTATAAGCTGCTATTGACGCCACATCTACATTTTGAATGAGTATCTGTATCTCGCGATGTCGCAAAATTTAAAAGCGAATTACCCTGCTTCCCCGCAAAGGAGGAAGTGCCGACTATGCGTCAACTGCGCTTGTTTGGTCATCTGTATTCCTGCATATTTGTAGCACAGGAAGGATCCCCGCGCATTGACGCTCATAATTTAGACTTGATCTCATTTCTCTGCGGAGACTAGGTTCATATGCGTTGAATATTACCACACGGCCAAAAGAATAATCTATCGCTTTCAGTAAGTTGTCCTGGATCCCAACATTTCAACCATCTGTGGATCATCAAGATCTCGTAGTAGATATGGAGAAGAAGGTGAAGACCACCAATCACATCAAGGCCCCCATGCTGTTTTACAACCTCTTCAACCAGCCTTCACCTCTTCCTCCTGCGACACATCCGCAATATGCTTCGAACTCGCCCGCCCCTTATTTTATATCTCGTCGACTAGCGTGTCGAGCTTCTCTGACTTACTGGAGACGTCGTTGACAGTGAGGTCGAATCCGTCATCGGCCAGCCGGAGCACCAATGCCTTGTGTTGGCGGTGCGAGTCAGATAAACAGATGCTCTCGCATTAGAACCGAACTCTTACCAGCGCCAGTGACGACGGAAATTCCGTTAGAAGACATGAGAAGCAAATGAGCGAGAAGAGAAAAGAGCAACCAGTCGTCGTGTGTCCTTATAGCATGCCCGAACACGCGTCCTTCAGCAAAGTAGACAGAAATCTGCATCAACCCCCAAATGGGTCCGGACCGCCAGCTGATTGCAAATTCAACCGGAAGTTGAACTAGCTTTTTGTGCTGTCATAGGATGAATACAAGGCCGGCAAGCGGTGGATCACAAGAAAGATTTGGAGTTACAGTAATAAATTACATTGTAAAGGAGTGAATTAACTAGATGAGGTTGTCCTTTTCCTATGCGGCTTTTCCTTTCTCTTTCCCTTTACCGCTACTGTCGGTGCCGTCATCATTCTTGTTGTCAACATCTTTCACGATCTCGATCTCGTCGGCGTGTGCATTTGGGGTTGCTGCCTCCAGGCTCTTTGCTGGCCTTGCATTCCTGAATGATTGTAATTTAGTAGGCTATCATGAACAAGTGGAAGAAGCGAGTGACATACTAGGAGGGACAGGCAGATTGGATGGGCCAGCGGAGCTGAGACGGGGAGCCTTGCGAAGGCGTCGACAGCTCGTTGCTGTTCGCCATGGACTTGTTGGGGCGAGAGTGTTGGTAGACGATACCTAACAGATTTGAAAAGGCTCGGTGGTTTTATTTGGGCGGGACATGGGATAAAAAACTGATGATGACACGTGAAGAGGTATGAGCGGGTATACCAGAAAACGAATTGACTTCACCACCAAACAAGAAGAAGTGAACAAGGTTGAAGGAGCATTTGATTAAGCCATGTATACATGTGTGCTTGTAGTTCACCAATAAGAAGGGACCGCTTTTTGCGCTTGAATCTGTGTTCGCAAGCAACAGCTACTACGAGAGCTGTGTCAGAAACCAGAGAGGGATCCGTGAGAGAAGTGCGCAACATGTGGCGAAGAGTCGAGGTTTTTTTTTTACGGAGAGAGAAATCACAAAGTCAGTCAGAGATGGTGGTACTAATAAAGGAATACACCATTGATGATAAGGAAAGGTTGAAGCAACAAGTTTGAAGACCAAGCGCTTGAATTAGGGTCTGCTACTGTGCCAGATTCAGTGACAACTTTCCGACGTTTCTTGGCTCGGGTTACAGTATCATGCTGGCAAAAATCATGAGAACTCTTCAGAAAAAGGTAAAGAATTCATGTGTTCCGGTAATCGTCAACAAGAGCAAAGAGAACAAGGCAAAGCAAGATCCGGTAATGGTCGAGCCTGCTGTTGTGAAACAACTAAAAGTGACGGTGTTTGCCGCAAAAGTGGCTAACAGCAAATGAGGGAGCCCAGGCGAGCGAAGAGGGAGCAGAGGGAAGCAGAGAGAGAAGGCCCGTGAGCCCGTGGATCACGTCGTCGTCCTAGTCACGTCAGAACAGGGACAGAGACGCGCATCGCCGATGACGCGCTCGACCTTCGGAAGTCGGAGATCTCGGGATGAAGCAACAATTAGATCTTGCAATTATTATATAAGCCGATTGCAGACATTTTCGGTACTCTGAGCAGAAACATAATTCTGTTTGTGAATCAACGACCTAGCAGGGCCTAGCCAATTCAAGGTCATGGCGTGCGATTCCGCTCACATCGTTGGCCGAGAAACAAGGACATTCACGTAAGTTATTGGTCTCTCCGGAATCTGAGCAGCGGCGATTCAGTGAATTAACCGACTTCCGCGGCATTCCGGGTAAGAACCGTCCCCAGTATTTTCGACGACCATCCTTCGCTCGAGGAATTCAGATAGATTTGTGGTCAGAGTACATGCAAGCTTCAAAAGGGATTCCAAAAACAGGCAGTCAGTTAATCGAAAAATATTCCTCCATTGATTGATATCTGCAAATGAATAAATAAGGACTCCGCTGCCGCTGGAAGAGTTCAAACGACCCACAGTTTGCCCTGATCGAAGCATTTTTGTCAATACTAAACATCAAAAATTAACTTCAAGTTTCAGCGCACCTGTGATGAACTGGGACTCCTTGGAAACCAAGAAAGAGACGAGATTTGCTATATCCTCCGGGACGCTATAAGATACGATTAACTGTACTGCTTCAGTCTCGTGGTTAGATAACTGACCCAATCTTGTTGAGAGGCGACATCTTCGTGACCTGAGTTGCTGATTAGTGGTCATCGGATGAGTGGGGTGGAAGCATGGTTGTACCTGCTCGACCATGTCGTGGAGGACAGCGACTAAATGACTATTATAAGCCACTTCGGAGTGATTTTTTGGGGCCAACTTACTCATCGGCGTGTCAACGGCTCCAGGTGCGTACGCATTTACTGTGATTCCATGCGCTCCAAATTCCATCGCTGAAGTTCATTTATTATTCACCCGATCACTGAAATAAAGAAATCAGCCTACCGGCAGCCTGCGTAAGACCCCTCACCGCGAATTTAGATGCGCAATAAGCCGCCGTGTTCGCTTGCCCTACAAGGCCAATTAGCTTGATGTCTCCAAAAGGTAAGGCCCGTACCCTGCTTTCCCGCCAAAGAAGAAGCGCCGATTATTCGGCCTCCGCGGCCCTGTTTGACCATTTGGATTCCGGCATATTTGTAGCAAAGGAACGGCCCTCGACCGTTGATTTTCATAATTCTGTCCCATTCGTCTGCAGTCACTGTTGCGCAGTGTCAGAAAATACAAAACTGTTCAAATACCAACGCATACGTTCGGCGACGGGCACAAGCTTGCCCAGGATGCCCGCATTCGCAATCATCTGTTACGTACGATCAGCTCCGAGGAGAACGTCGGCGGCAAGATAGCGAGATTAGAAAGGACCCACAACATCAAGCCCACCAAGCTCCTCCACGACTTGCTCGACCATCCCCTTGACCTGCTCGTCCTGCGACACATCCGCAATGCACTTGGCACCCTTACGCCCCTTTGCCTGGATCTCGGCCACCACAGCATCGAGCTTCTCCGAATTACTGGGGATATCATTAGCCGCGACGTCGTATCCGTCCTCGGCTAGGCGGAGCGCGATACTCTTGCCGATTCCTTGCGCTAATCGGGGGATGATCATGAGCAACGGAAATCGATCGTTGAAAAGGAGCCTGTGGACGGACCAGCGCCAGTAACAAGAGCGACTCCTTTGGAAGACATGGTACGACAAAAGGATTGGTGGAGCATATGCCCTGTCACCAGATTTAAATCGAACGCTCGGGAACCTAGACTCGTAACCAGTCTGCGCTACAGCAAGCACTATGCCGTGGTACAACTCGGGACAAACAAGGGCTGAGCCCGGAGTTTAAAATTTTGGGTGGCGCCGATCATCGGCATCGCGGTGGCTGAGCTGAGCCATCATATCCTGTATAATAATGGGCATTTGGTGCTCGCCCCCAAAGGGGTTTTAAAAGAATCTGGGCTGGCAGAAGCGAAGATTATGGTCCCTGAAATTTCTTTAGACATTTGGGAAAGCAGGTAAACTGAAAGATTTGAGTTAATAAGAAACCTGTTAGACTGGTAACGAGTCTATCAGGAACCGGGCTTCCGGTCAGCCACTGTGAAAATGCGTCAGATGGCTTGGTATCCGACGGGTGTCGTTAGGAAGAGAGAACTAAGGGAAGAGGGGATCCGCTGGACGAGTACGCAGGCCCAGAATCGGTTTGCAGCGCTGCGCACGTATCGTTCAAAAAGAGAAACTCCGGAATTACCAGGCATAGCAGTGAAGCTTGACCGCAAGTAAAAACAAATCAGGAACTTGAACTAGTTGCTTATGATATTGTTACACAGATACTGTTTGAACCTGCTCGCAATGCAGCCCCTGCTTGCACTAAAGGGGACAATCGCTGATGTTGAAACCATGAATTTCGAGGTCCGAATACACGTTGGTTGCAAAAGATATCCAGTCAATCGAAAAAAGATACCCCGTTGATCGATATCAGCGCAGCTGAGTTATGATCCTGAAAATGATTGAAGTCGACTCACACTTTGTCCTGGATAAAACCGTCTCTGTCATCGAACGTCTGGTGCGGAGGATTGTACGCACCTGTAATATGAAAGTAGACTCCTTCGAAGCCAAGAACGATAAGTACTAGACTTGCGATATTCACCGGCGTTCTACAGGAATCGATTAATTTGAACTCGTCCACTTTTGGATTATAGCATGCCGGAGCGCAGAGAAAGCGGCGAAGTTGACAGAAATCTGCATCAACTCCCGCTTTAGGTCCGGATATAGATTTGTTTACACCGCAAGTTGGAGAATTGAGAATTCAGGGTAATATCGTGTGGCCCAAATTCCGGTCGCATCGTCAGCACAGGTTTGCGCGAGTGTCAGCTATAGAGTGGTCTCGTTGATACGCGGATAAATGGTGGTTTTCGGACGCGACTCGATATTTATTATTTGTGGCAGCCCATGTGAATTACTGTATTTCTTTCAGAATTCCAATCATATTTCCGGAGGACATTCAGCTCACTCCGATTGTTATAATACTCCGTCGATTATGATTGTTGAATTTTCGCAACGGCAATGACCGACAGTTGAAACTCCGCTGAGGAAGCGGGCATCACCATGATCACACAGCAGTTGCGCGCTTGATCTGTCATCCTCCTTCTCCACCACCAATGCCTGCCCTTACTCTCTACGGTACAAGCCCCCGAGGCTCCTCCACCAGTGACTCATCCTCGATCAATCCAGACGGCCCGAGGCCACTTCCGCCGGAACTGGAGCGGGAGATATTCGAACTCACCGTGAAGCTGTACCCAGCGATGACCCCAGTACTTCCACAAGTTGCCCATCGTGTTCGTGTGTGGTGAGTCTCAACATCCTCTGTATCCGTCAAGAGAAGTTATGAAAGCAGGATCGAACCCTTTCTATACAAAACTCTCATCATCGCACTGAGCTCCAGTCCGATATCCCCTCCATCCATCCTTCTGCCCTTTAAATCGAAACCGTCTAGTTTCTTTCGCAAAAGCGTCCGGAATCTTCTGTTAGATGATGGACAGTGGCCAGCTATCGAGCAGTTTAATCTGGTTCTCTCTGTTTGCAGTGGCGTCTTAAATCTTGCTTTGACCTCGGGGACGAATCCTTCCATGCTCCCTTATCTCAAGGGCATGAAATTACAGAGACTTACCATCTCCCTACAAGATCTCTTCAGCGACATGCCCATAGATCTGACGCTAATATCTCCTTTCGCCACAATCACTCATCTGGATGTGCTCTACACACCGGCGGCCCGACTCGCAGCAGGATTCGCATCGCTTCCCGCGCTTACGCATCTGCATCTGTATATAGCGGAGCTTCCTCTCTTGCGTCGTGCACTGCGGGAATGCCAAAAGTTGAAGGTTTTGATCCATACATGCCTGGGCCCACCGGTGCCAGCAATAGTAGTTTCCCCAGATCTCGACGACCCGCGTGTTGTTTTAATGGACATCACCCGTCATGACATGGTGGAAGCTTGGAGAGGCGAAACACAAGGGTGGCGGGATTTATGGGCTATTGCAGACCTTTTTGTCGCCAGGAGGAACGGGCTTGTGGAATCATGTTGGTCTTTGGTTCTGCCCTAATTTCGAGATGTTCTGAATTCTGCGGGTTGTTTTAGCTTCTCCGCTCTGGCTAGATCTCGAAAACTTTGGCTAACATGGTCCTGCTGAGATTTTACTGTTCGGAATATGTGAGCTGTTGGGAAGGAGGGAGAATTTGGTGGTATGTAGTTCGCAATTGTGCTGAACTTTGCTAAGATTGGTTGAAAGTGAAACAGATCTTAGAGAAGTGTTTTTCGCGAGGAAAAACTCAGTTTTCCTACTTTCCTTTATTTGTACAAGCGAGGATGATTTTTTTTCTGTAGCCTTCGGAGGAATCTTGAAGAATCTTGTAAAAGAACGTTAGTTCCTACTTAACTTAACTGGGGGCACGTTTGTATTTATTTTGGGGTTAGCGAGCTCGGCAAATCCCGATATGGCTGTGCAACGTGCCAGCACGGCGGCCCGCCCCTCATTCGACATCCATGAGTTCAAAGGTGGACGGGGTGATTTGGGCGCTGATCGCTGTTTTCTTTTTGTGGATTTTTTCTATCACGCCTTCGGAATCGGCCGTGGACCGGGTGCTCTGGGCCTTGGTCACCATTTTCGTCTCGTCGATTTTTCTGAAGAAAAATTTCACAACGATATCGGCGCACCAACCGAACCAAGGAAACTATTATCCTTGCTGTCCGGACGATGTCTTCCAAGTACGACGCTTCCTAGTCGAGTTTCTCCCCCCAGAGCTCGTCAATACCATTCTGGATGACGCCCAATACTGGCCCAGAATTCGATGCACGAGTAACGCCGCAACGGTCCACGCGTCGTCAAACTCCTACCATAATGCTTCACTGCGTTGCCTCATCACCCCTGCTTTCCCCTCATCCGAGACTCTCGGAGGTCCTGCCGCGTGCCTGCGCGTTAAACTCATCAAATTTGGCATATTCAGCCATGATCAAGGCTGGGGCGGCCATCCGCAGGACCATGGTAAGCGCCTCAAACGCTAGTGAATTCGGTGATTTGGAATTGAATGCTTCTTTTCAGGGACATATCAAGGCTCGTACACTTGGTTCGAAGCAACGATTTTGCGGCCCGGAAAGGCACCGGCGCTGGAAGGATGGCGGCGCTGGGCTCTTGCGCTGGGGTATACCAAGTTCCGCCCCATTCGGCCTTTGTTCGAGGTGACGAACTGGTGCGAACCAGACGGGCGATGGCGCGTGCAGACCAATCGGTGTACAATTTCGGAACCAAAATACCACACTATCGTTTGGCAGGCGGAGGGATCGGAGGGATCGGATATTCCTAGTGAGTTCGAGAAAAATGGGAGCGGCGACGGTGCTGGGTTTATAGAGCGGCTTGCGCCGGGGGACCGCATCGGCGTCGTAGCTAGAGCAATGGTACGGTTCTCTCCCAATCTTTCTGTTGTTCCAAACTGATAGACTTGATCCAGTTTCCGGGATGGGTTAATCATGTTGGGCTTATAGAGGTTATCGTGTACTACGCTGTATAATGGGGGAAACTATAGAGTGTCGCAAATACGCGGTCAGTTTCCGTTCGGCGACGCATCACTCGACGATTGGCCATCCGAGTCGACTCTTGCACCCCAAACCTCGGAAACTGCGGAATAATGGCCGTCAATCGTCGTATGCATGGAGACCACTGACAAATTCACTACCCTGCAGCAAGCTTCGCCATGAGCGTCTCCACCATCGTCGGGCAATGCATCTTTCCGACCGCAGCATGCCCTTCGCCGTGTTCGACTTCGCAATCAGTGGATCCTAACTGGCCTTGGCCGCATCAACGAAAACGCCGACGCTGTGCAGCCCCATTGCATCAGCTCATTTTTCTTCGCCCCATGAACTCGTGCAACACTGTCTGCTGGGCATCGCCGACTATTTTGACCTTTCTAATTTTCTCTCTCACATCGACGAGCTCGTCCATGGACAGGGTCTTTTGGGCCCTGGTGACTGTTTTCGAGTGGTTCATCTTGTCAAACAGGCAAAGAAGTCGCGCCTATTACCGAATTCGCATGCTCTGGAAGACATAAGCAATCACGGCGATGCGGATTACTATCCTTCAAATTCGACGTTTCCTGGTCGTTTTTCTCCCCACGGAGCCCATCAACAACATAATGGACGACGCGCAGTATTGGCCCAGAATCCGCTCCAGGAGAGACCGCTTCCTATTGGTCGAAGCCTCCTCCTTCTCCAACAACGACGGCTCGTTACGGTGTCTCGTCACCCCAGCCTTCCCCGTATCCCAGGCCCTTGGGGATCCCGCGGCGCGCCTGCGCATTAAATTTGTTAAATTTGACATTGTCGCAACGATCAGGGCTGGGCGGGCGTTCTGCGGAACCATGGTATGCTCCCAATACCAGGAATTCAAATTTTAATCATGATCTTCTGCCCAGGGACGTATAACGACTCGTACACTTGGTTCAAGGTCGCGGTCCTGCGGCCGGGGGAAGTCCCGCAGCAGAGACGCTGGATTATCGCGCTCGGGTATCACGGATTCCACGATCGACACTTGTCTGAAGTGAGAAACGCAGCCGCGGCAGACGGTCGGCCGAGATGGCGGGTTCAGACCGCAAGCACGACACCACAGCATCGTCTGGACCGCGCATACGGCGGAGAATGCCAGCGAGGTCGAGGAAAATAGCAATGGCAGCGGCGGTGATGTAGGGCTTGTCGAGCTACTCGCGCCTCGAGATCGGATCGGCGTCGTGGCTATGGCCGTGGTAAGATTTCAAGTTGCATCTTTTGCTTTTATGCCGATGGATTAAAATCAGCACCCTCGATGGGTCAACTGTGTTAGAAGTGTGGAGGTCGTTGCATATTACGTTCTATGACCTCAAGCCATAGGTTGGATGTATCTAGGTTTTTGCTCAACTGGAAACGTGTTTTGGCTGTTCAATTCGGTCACATGCCCGATACTCATCGATGACTCATGCGCACGCGCAAAGAAATCGTGAAAATTGACTCACTCTTGACTTTGGACCACTACCATCATCTACCACGTACTTGAACCGTAGACATGACGCCGTCGCACGATCCTAATTTCTGTTTTCCCGTACCTGCAAGTCTGCAGAATGACCGCGTGAAACTCGTCCCATTCGTGGTATGAATTGTACTTTTCGCTCCATTGATTCGACTAATCCACATATCGCGCAGCCGTCTGAGCACGCCGACGCGTTCTTCGCTGTTGCAGGCCCACACCCGGATCTCTTCGCATACCTCCCCTGGGGCCCATTTACCTCCGCGCACGACTTCGCCTCCACGCTCATCGAGCAGCGCATCCAGCCCGACCGTGGCATAGTCCTTTTCGCCGTGTTCGACACTACGGCACCCGATGCGCCGCAGCTCGCTGGTACAATTGGTCTCCTCGACACGTCCGCCACGAACCTGAGCACGGAGATCGGCTTCGTCATCACGCTGCCGCGCTTCCAACGCACGCACATCACTGGCAACGCTGCAGGGTTGCTTCTGCATTGGACGCTCGACGCGCCGGCGGAGGGCGGGCTCGGATTGCGGCGTGTTGCGTGGAAGGCGAATACACAAAATGCACGCAGTGTGCGCGCCGCTGAGCGGTTGGGATTTCGCCGGGAGGGAGTGTTGAAGTGGGATCGGGTCTTACCCGAGTGGAAAGCGGAGGGTGGGAACGGCGGGGGTGCGCGCGACGGGGATCCCAAGCCTGGTTGTCTTGGCCGCGACACCATGCTCCTGAGCTTGTGCTGGGACGATTGGGAGAGTGGCGCGCGCGAGTCGTTGAATGAGATCATGCAGCGCTAAAAGAGATTAATTGCAGTCCGGAAACGGAAGAACATGTTGCGCTCGATATTCGAAGCCGCTATACGCACGGGTTAGATCGGAATCTTCAAGTTGCCTCGCGCTCTACTAGTACGTATAATAGTTCGAATCCACTTTCAGGATATCTATATACTTGCATGATTTGCTACATCCCCAAACTCACAACTACATAGCCCCACGACGTCATCTCGTATCCATTAGTGACGCCGAGACCTCCAGGAAGAGCTCATATCCAAGTCATTGCAAAGCTGTGTGCCTCAATCAGAGAGCGGTCCCCGAGGAGTTTTTGAACCAAAACAGGTTCAACCAACAAATCCCGTCGCACGACTCCCAAAAGGCCGTCGAAAATCGTGCTGAAAACATCTTCAGGATCGCCAGTCATGTCGACAGGACCAAAATGGACAGTGGGGAAGTTGCCCACCAAGTGAAGGCGCGGCTTGCCTTTCGTGCTGAGCGGTGTAGGAGGGGCAGGTGTGTGCTTTGGGGTGTTCGCAAACGATACTGCTGAAGGCAAAGGACAATCGCGTCTTGTTATTGTTTGAGATCCCCCATGAATCGGCCTAGAAGGAGTCTTCCTCGACAGCCTCCTCGTTGGCGTCAGAAAACACACCTGCCATCGCTGGAACGGAAGGCCGTTCAGAAGGTTGAATTTTGAAAGAGCACTCTACGAGATCCCAGAACCAGTCCGGCATGGCTCACCACCTCTGCCGGAGGGTCTGCTTTGGTAGGGACGTGCGAGGTTCGCGCGTTCGACATCTGAGTCAGAGAACGCAAAAATAATTCCCATGCAGAGCCTATGTGACTGAAGGGCTGCTCTCCCTCCGACCAGATCTAACAACCCAAACAGATTAGATATCGCGATGAAAGGATTCAAGGGGTTTAGCGTACCCCGCACGCGACACAGACAAAAGCCCAAACGTCGGATGCTGGTGTGCTCTTGAAGGAAATGCCAGGAGGGGGCATGAGCAGCTCCGATGCCATCCAACGTGTTGAGCCGCTGCGCGTGGAGCTCTTTCTTGAGGTCTCTGGCCCGATGAACTCGGCGAGTCCAAAATCCGTTAATTGGGCGCGTCCGTGGCTGTCTATGAGTATGTTGCGCTATGATGGCGAGTCAGGATGACGAAATGCAAGCGAGTAATTGCTCACACCACAGAGGTCTCCATGTACGATATTCGCAGAATGTAGGTACTTCAATCCTTCAAGACTGGAACACCAAGTTCCACAGTGTCTCGCTGGCAGAGACTTTTCAGCCTTGGTGTTTGGGACCATAGACTGATTCTGGCCCCAAAAATTGGGGGAGGGGGGGGTCAAAAGAATTTCCCCCGGCTGGACCAACTAACCGGCCTTTAGTTGCTGGTTTGAATGCCGGTGCCCTCTTGAACAGAGTTCGGTCAAAAGCAATATAAGACGAAGAAGATGCTGTTTCCGATTAAATCGCGCTGAAGCTTCTTATTCGTCAGCCAGGGAACATCGCCAAGATCACAGTTCAACGCAAATCTATACATTTCTTCGGATACGGTTCGGTATGTGCTTGTAAGTGGCCCATTGCCAATGCTGCTCCCTGCTACACCAATTGAACACGAGCTGCACGGCTCCCTCCGCACGAACTGCTTCGTTTAAACTTGGGGTGAATAGAAGCGTTTGAGGACTTTCTTGCTCTGAAAGATTGCCAGGTTCTCAGTTGATTGTCCACCCGCACACACGGAAATGACCTACTGGTCCTCTCAATTTCAACATCCCACATGCATCCCAGTGATCAAACTCCTGTGGTTTTGCAGCCAGGCGCTCCGCCTCCTGGAATCCCGCTCATGTAGGACCACGATACACGAGTAGGTAATCACGGTAGATGGCCTCCCATTTCTGGGCATTGATCGCATCGCTGTAAGCCGCACACAACCGGAAAGCATCGTGCGCCCTTATGCCGATTTCGCCAGTGTACCCTTCCTCGCATATAACGAGGATCTGCCTTTCAGTTTCTTCGAGAAACTCAAATGGGTTACTTTGACCAAAGTGCTTCGGGCGCAGGACAAACGCATTATAGGCACGGATCCGCTGTTCCGACGCAAGTCGCGTTGGGGCCCCACTTTGGAGAATGGCACGTGTGATTCACGCGGCATATAGTCTCAGAGTGGCCTCTAGCAGCACATCCGGCGCTGTCAACGCAGTGCATGAAGTGCTTGAATCTTTCTCGAATAGGATCGTTCTCGGGGCCAGGAAATGACAGAATGAAGGAGATATCTTCTTTGGAGAGTCGGGATATGGCTTCTGGTAATTTTGAATCATCGGCGGGCAGGATAATGTGCGGCTTTTCGGATACAATAGGGGTGCCTCGAGAGATGTGCTCTTTGGCTATCACACCTTTACTCTTGCCAGGAATGTCGACGATGGCAATCCGGGGGAACTGGACGTTACTCCTCGCTGTGGAGATTTGAGCCAGACAAGGCCCCCCCTCGGCTTTCAGGCGTTTGCACTCTGCTTTGTGTGCCAGCCAATCCTGAGTATCAATGAGTTCAAGATGTTTCCGTAGTGAATGGATTCCACCTTCTTTTGACACTCGGCGCTGCAATAGAACCATTTTTTGCATTGTGAGCACTGACTTTTTCCTTGCAATTGGGAGCATGAGTCTTGAGGTTCAATCAAAAAGTTGTCACTCAAACGCACCGCACTTTGCACACTCTGCTATACTGCACTGTTGGACCATGGTGGAAACGGGAGTTGAGTGGAAAAGGAAAGGATGGGAGGTTCCGACGATGCTCTACGTCACATCAACGGGTTCGGGCCGGTCAAGCCGTGCCCTTTGTTGTACAGTACTAGCAGGAACCCGTGCTTCGCCACGGATTATGTGAATCCTGCAAACAGTTTGAGTTATATTACTACAGTCGGAAGAACTTCTCAGACAAATATAAATACACTTCATCTTCCGCCAGATGGACACTCGTCACCAACCTGCGGTTGGTTCCTCGTGTCCCCCGTCTTGCCTCAGATTACTTGGAGGGAAAAAAATCTCGGAAGGATGAACACATATACATTGTGAGCCAATATCGGGGTCGAAGCACCAGTACCCGTAATGAATGCTTGGAGGCCTTCCAGCGGGCTCCATATTCTCGTGTCACAGATACTGTTCAGTGTTCTCTAATATGCTCGCAGAACTCATAACGATTTTCTCCCACACTTGTGCGAAGGGTCAAGTACATCATACTGCACACAGTACTTACTTGATGATATTTGAATTTCAAGACCACAGGGCTGTCTGAATTATTGTCTTGCCAAGGGGTTGTCTCGTTCCGGGGTTGCCGTTGACGATCTCGTTCTCGGCTCACGGAAACCACCAGGCTGTGGGGGTTGACCCGTTCTCGCTTGACGTGGTCAAACCCTGGGGTCACGTTGGAGGTGGACGGAACTCTATACGGTATACTGGAAGCCGCAGTCGTGATCACGGAAGATCACAGCCACCATTTTGACAGTTGTCTCTATAACCTGATTGGACGCTGTTTACTACACGTGACAGCCTTCTTTTGTATAAGTAGATGACTTGCCTTTCCTGTTCGCGAGACTTCATCATCCTGCCCACCACAGGGATATGCCCAGGTGTCGACCTGGTAAATCATGAACATCGAATTTTTCCCCCTCTTAGATGGGTTTTCCACCGAAATACTGCTTGTTCAACATTGACGTGTCTCCATCTCCTTCTTACAGGAACCGACAGCATTTCAACCAATTCGCAAACATCGCTCTGGAACATTTGTGGTTTGCATTGCTGATTTTATTTAAACTACGGTTAAACCGGGGTTTACAGTTCTCCCACATGCTACTACGCTGGCACGTCTCTGGTAATCAGGTCTGGTAGAGTAGAAGTATCAGTACAAATGCTAGGGCGTGTAGGTAAAGTAGCGTTAGAGTGTTGTAAAATCCAGTAGAATGTCTTTCGTTTCTCGTACTATACATGGAATGAACCACCTCGAAAGAAATTGAGGAAAGATATGCGGTCTCTGGTACTAGGGGATTATAACTTCTCCTTGTCCAAACTCTTCTCAATCGTGATCACGCTTGCATGGCCGATTAAAGTTTCCTCGCCGGAGGTCCTGATCGTCGCGCGCGTCGAGCGACAGTCGATTTGCGCTTCTTCGGAATTGAACTTCGCCGCAGATGGCGCGAGACGGGACTTGTAGAAGGGGAGCACAATCGTGTAGATCATGACTGGAGGCAAAATGCGTGTCCATATGAGTTTGTGCGAGACAACAGAATACGCACGTAGGATCCAGTTGACGAAAGGGAAAGCTATGATGGGACCAATCTCGCTGCCCTGGTCGATCTGCCCATCGAAGGGGACTGTATCGGGGAGGACACCAAAAATTGCGGTGAGAGCCCACATAATCCAGACGACAGCTACGTTGTAGCAGAATAAGCAGGGTTGTCCACGTCTATAGGGATTTCTTACAAAGCCAGCAGACCTCGGCGACGATCATAGATCTCCATAAGCCGGGCCGACGATAGCCTAGTGCAGCCCTATAGTAGCAAATGTCAGACAAACAAAAACAAAAAGACGGTACGCCCGCCACGAACATTGTCAGTCCGGTCGTGAGGGTCAAGGCGACGGTGGCTATCCCCATAACCCCTGCAAGAGCGCCGGTGGGGCCGTTTTCACCGTCAACAACAGTCATATGAATCACTACTGCGAGCCACACTAAGGAGAGAACAACGACACTGGCTACATAACTCGGAAGGTGAAAAACGTGGCAGATAGGCAGGTTGGAGAGGCACTTACAAATCGTGGCAATCCGGAGGCGAGGAATGAATGTCATGGTGCGAGCGCTGCGGTTGTGAATGAACGGTGCTGCGGTGGGCCTTGCTACAGGGACGGGTTCAAGTTGTTCCCGTGGGGTCTTAAGTATCATTTTCGCCTTTTGGACTTGCGAGCTGCGCAATTTGACACCAGGGAAGTAGGCAAGCTGTGAGCGGGAGTTTTTGAAGCTCTTGAACATATTCTCACTGCGCCGCAGCAGCATCAGATACGAGTGGCATCACATGCCAATAGGGCACGGCATCTATCGCCGCGTCCTAACAGATCCTAACGTTAACTTGAGATTAATGGGGATGGAAGTAGATATGCCGTTTCGTCCCAAGCACATACCTCAACTCGGTGGACAATGGATAGTTGAGTTGACCCACTGGACCCTACTGGACCGTAAGGTGGTCCTCGAAATTGGGAAATTCTCGGAACCTGGTGAGGAATCATCAACACCTCGGGTACCTCTGTAATAGCCGGACCCACTCTCAATTAGTCTCAATTGGCCTGAGCATCAGATCGATCAACTTAACCAGATTACTAGTCTGTTGTTAACCGCGCCACCGTGTATAGGTGACCGCGTTATTACAAATCATCGGAGTTTCAATTCTATTCCCACGGCCTCTCAGTACTTCCACAGCATCAATTTACAAACTGTAAGAGACAAAGTCTCTTGGGAGTAAGATTAGAGGTGAGCTGTCTGCTCAGAAAATATTTTCCCTCACTGTTCTCATTGCAACTGGAACTCTCGGTGTTTCGGATGTCGGTCCGGTCTCCGCCCATCAAACCTCTTTTTCCTTGTTCTTGAGCTTTGGCGCCCGAGTTTTGCTGGACAAATGGATGATATAGGGTGGCCACACGTTAATCCGAGTATCTGGGCAAATATGTGTTGCAGAACGTACTTTGCCGACCGAGAATTTCGAGATTATATAATAACGCGGCCACCGATCACGGCATCAACCTTATCAACAGACTACAACATGCGAGGTACGAGCACCATATTCCAGATTACGGGGATAAAGAAAGAAAGGTTCCTGGAGATGACGGTCTGAGCACCGGAAAATTTGCTTGAAATGGACAATCAAACCAAACTGGACAGATGGAAGCAATATTCATTCTGGGGTCCGGAACTGTAGGCACGGGGAGAGATTGGAAGAATAACCAGATGCGCATGGGGCTTGTGGAGTAAATGCAGTTGAAATCTAGAACTGCAACGCAGATTGCACACTAGAAGGCATCACAAGCATCCACCGGACTCCGGAAGGTCAACGGGTACAAATGGCTGCGACGGAGGCCGATTATGATGGACCTCCCCGGTTTGTAGTTTATTTGCAGTGAACATGGATGGTAATGATTAGTCGACAGTTGTGAGGTCAGAGCAGAAACTCACCTTGTTCAGACCTCAAACACATCCTAAATATCTTTTGTCGCTGCCGTCTACCGTTCCAGATACTCTTCTTCCTTATGATTTGCAGTGGATAGAGAGATCGTCTTACAAGGCGGCCCCGGCTAAGGGATCTTATTGTGAAAGGAATGGTATGTGAGTCTAACCTTGAACTCGAACATTACAGGTGGATGCATCAATGTCGGCTTTGGAATCAAGTTGGAAGACAACATGAATTAACTGCAAAGCAGGCAATCGACCGCGCGTTCTCACCTGCCGATTTTCCTCGGCTGGTTGGCATCTGCTAACATTCTGGCATTTCTGCTTTCGATTCCAACAACTCAGATACCGACGAGGTAGCGGCGCAGCAAAATACAGTAGCTGCATATATATGTACAACATGGTTGTAGATGAACAGATACAGCACCTCTGCAATTAACTGTAAGACACGGGTAATGATCATTTGCACCACGTTTACAGCAGATGGCAGTACCGAGGGCACGAATCAGAAAATACCCATTTTGGGCAGTTTCCGATTCTCGCGACCAATTTGTCCATATCTCAGTGAGTTGGGCACGGATTGAGATGAAACTTAGCCAAATAATTCGGCGTAATTCACGTGCAATTAGTGATAAAGAAACATCGGAAAAAATATTATATTTTGCATTTTCCCATATGTGAAGTCCCTCCGACTGAAAATTCCAATTATCGAGCTCAAATCTTGGCCGAATGAGCTAGAATTTTGGTAGGGGCTACGTCAACACATTTAGAGCCAAAAGTACGAATAATTATAAAAGCCAGGGCAAGATCTGTGCTTGCTATACAAAAAGCTTCAAATGCGGTATCACAGGCAGGTAAGGAGATATCCATACTTTTGGCTCTATCACTTCATTCTAAACGTGTCGACGTAGCCCCTATCAAAATACTAGCTCATTCGGCCAAGATTTGAGCTCAATAATTGGAATTTTCAGTCGGAGGGACTTCACATATGGGAAAATGCAAAATATAATTTTTTTTCCGATGTTTCTCTATAACTAATTGCACGTTAATTACGCCGAATTATCTGGCTAAGTTTCATCTCAATCCGTGCCCAGCTCACTGAGATATGGACAAATCGGTCGCGAGAATCGAGTATTTTCTGATTCGCGCCCTCAGTACTGCCATCTGCTGTAACCTATTTGATTCAGTACCCACATGTAACAGGAATCTTACAGGATATTCAGATATTGAGCACCACGGCCAGCCGAGTCTGTGTTGCACTATTTAACATCTGTTCTGCTGGGCCCTGACATTAAGGGTTAACCGCGGGAAGTATCTGAAGGAGCATAAACCAACCATGTGCCGTCGCCTGGAAAAAGAGAGAGCAAAAAATGAACAAAAATAGTTTTTATGAACAGCCCCGTTCATCAGAACCGTGGGAAACCATGGTTCGAATGTAGTTTGGTGGGTTCTTCCTGGTGGCTTTGTGTAATACACGATTTTTTGGCCTGTACCTGAAATTCCAGGCTCCAGTTTCGGAGCTCTGGCAGCCGAAACCAAATATGGACGCGTACCTTTTCGATGTTCGATGACCTTAATTGCTTACGCACCACGCCGTTCTGCCGTCCTGGGAAAGTCTTAATCGGTCCAATTTTTGACTTGCACAGTTGTATCTTGTCCCAAATTCCAACGTCCTGTTCCTTTGTTCTTGCATTGCACTTAATTTTCCCATGCCTTGCCGACGCGTAGGATGAAAAGAATTCCATTGGATCTCTCACGCCTGCAATCGATGTTGCTGATGTGGTTCCGTTCTAAATGACCTTAGCTGCTTGCGTGTCAGACTATTGTATGACGCATCATCCATCCTAGTGGTCATCAAGTCTACAACGAATACTGATCCTCGGAGCTTATTGGCCGTATATAGCCTGGCCGCAAATCATGCTACTGTAAGCGCCGACACCTGACACCATGGTCAAACTTGCCCTGGTTGCGGTCATTCTCCTGGCTCCATCGCCGTACTCTTGTCCCGGGCTTTATGTCGAACACACTGTACAGAGTTACGAGGAGGGATTGCAAATCCACCATTCAAATAACGCTCGGCGAGGTAGATTAATCCGCCTTGAACTAGTTCTGAGTGCTCATTCACTCCTAGACTTAGTAAATGGCACTACATTGGCTGATTTGGGCCAGACAAATTTCTTCGGCGCGACGCGGGTGTCACTCGCAGCGATAAAATTCTATCGCAAGGTCAACAAACCTATCGGGGGCCGCCTCATTCAGGCGTCGTCGATATACGGGCTTTTGATGTGTCCATTCAGAAATATTCCTCGCCCTCTGCTTACAGATCTGGCGGCCGGGTGGCGCGAGCGGATTTTACTGCGCAAGGTACGCACTCTCATTCGCTGGGCCATGAGCATAATAACTACTATTTAAATTTCCAGCAAATATGGTGAGCAGCTTTGCGTTCGAAGCCAAACCAATTTTGCCGACCTCCCACAGCACTCGAGGGAATAACAGAATCCATGGCCACCGAGTTGGATCCTGCATAGAACAAGGTCAGTCCTTCCACCTCTGGGTTACGCTCATGGTGACGCTGCCCAGATCACCCTTGCGGAAATGGGCTTTTTCCGCACTAACTTTGTTAAAAACCACACCTACACCGTGTAACCACCCAGCGTACACCGCACCGATGCTGTTGGGCAACGTTACCCGCGCCATGCTTGCAAACATTGACCCCAAAATTCTCAAAGGCGACCCCGACAAGCTCGCGCGCCGGCTGCACAAGCTAGCCAGACTGGAAGACCCGCCGCTACGTGTGGTGCTCGGCGCAGAGGGCCCTGCGATGCTCGGGCCAAAGCTCGCTAAAGATGAGCAGGAGAAGGAGAAGTACGCGCAGTGGGCCTATGGCTTGGAGTTTGACGAGTGATGACGGAATCGTGTCATATCGCTGAAGATTGATTTAATACATCTAGTATCCTACCGGTATAAGATTTTCCAGCGTTGGTTGCGGAACAATGTTAACGTTTGGAGTGCATTTCTGCGAACGGTCGCCGCCCAAACCACCACTTTCTTAAAACCTCCATTAGTTTACGTACATCATATCGCTATCACATATTCTGAGCTAGAATCCACATATAACAAATCGTGGTACGAGGTTAGAAATGGTATAGCGTCAGTTTATAAGAGACTAGAATCCACGCAGTTTCTGACAGTTGGCACTTCTATTTTGGTGGTATTTTCAACTTCAACATCAGTGTGAGATATTGCCGCTGACTCGTTGGACATCATTATCCGGAATATGGAGCGACCAGGTACCTTGGGCCGGAGATGGATTCCAGAAGGATGGATACTTGCGTGAGAATATACTATTTAAGCCCTTCCAATGGTAGAGGCGGTGATCGCGCTCGACAATTCTGTGTCGGAGCTCATTATTGCTCTCAGCCCAAATACTTAAGCTCAAGTACATCTTGTAACAAGCTCAAGTATTTCAGAAATTTCAACGACCTCTGTGTAACGATATGCGTACTCCGAGAGTGAACCCCAAGAGGTAACGGCGCTGCTAAAATAGTATTGATCCGAGTCTTTCGGCTCTCCAAGCCGGGAAGTGCCGGACAAGCACCGGACTTCCTTCGCGTTCATAGTGTCTCCAAGGGCTTGCTAAAACCACTCTTTACAGGTCTGAAAATTCCATCTTTCGTCGGTTCAAGGCTCAAAGATTAAGAAACTTGAAACGGACTAGTGGACCCTCTTCGATTGTCAATTCAGTCATGGCGCTTCTGCGGACAGGCTTCATAACCAGTAACCGGAATATATTACTCGACTGTTGTCTTCTGACATGCCGTGTGGACCGGATCTCCGTCTGGGAAAGGGCTTAAGGCGACGCCCCCATACAAGCACGCCCTCTCACTGGAACCATCGCAGACCACTGAATGGCTTTCTTTCTACTCTTGGCTCTAGGAGCTCTCTGTTTCTTTCTGTGGATGCGCAACGTAGGCTCTCGAGAAGCGGGGCTTCCTCCCGGCCCCCCGACTCTCCCCCTTCTTGGGAACCTGCACGTATTTCCCACTGAATTCGCTCACTACAAGTTCGTAGTGTAGTATCTCTGGACCCACTTTGACTCATATTCATCCTCTGGTTTGTTAGATTCACAGAATGGGCACGGAAATATGGCGGGATTTATTCGGCGAGTGCTAATCCAACTCTTCGAGTCTTGTTATTTATACGTCTTCCCCAGCTGAAAATCGGTCCTGGGACAGCAGTGGTGCTCACCGACCCGGCTGCGGTCAAAGAATTAATGGACAAACGAAGCGCGTCAACAGTCGATCGGCCTCCGATGCATGTCGCCGATCTAGTCGCCGGAGGGCTGAACATGGTGCTCGCTCGGTACAGTTCGTGCTCCATCCTCTGAATACCGACGCTGCACTAAAACTAATCTGGGGTAAAATCAAGCCGAAAACTGGAGGACGCTCCGAAGAACGGCACACGCCATCCTAACACCACAAGCGTCGGCGCGCCACCTACCTATTCAGCAGGCAGAAGCTACGCAGCTGCTGCACGATATTTTGCGGCACCCTGAGGCGCGTGGTCCAAATTAATTGATCATCCCTCACCCTTACATGTTTAATAGGCGTTCTACACTCACATCCGGCGGTACTCCAACTCCGTCATTCTCTCGGTCCTCTACGGCAAGCGCGCGCCGCGCTACGAGACGCCCGAGACCACCGCGTTCTTTAAAGCACAGCACGAATGGGAGCTCGTCCTTGAGCCTGGGGCGACACCCCCCGTCGATTTGATTGCCGTCTTGAAATACGTGCCCGAGCGGTGGGCAAAGTGGAAGCGCGATTGCGCGAAGACGCGGAGGCTGCAGCGGGAGCTGTATTTCGGCTTGTTGGACGAGACGAAGGAGAGGCTGAGACGGGGTGAGGAGAATGGGAGCTATATGGAGGAGGTACTGGCACGGCAGGAGGAGTTTGGGATGGATCGTGAGAATACTGGGTTTGATTTTTTGCTTTGTCGATTGAAATGCAGTCTGGGGAGCTGACACGCTTAATAGATATCTCGGCGGGGTTCTTATTGAAGGCGGATCGGACACGACTTCTTCCTATCTTCAGTCTCTGATCATGGCTTTGGTTGCGTATCCTGACGCGCAGAAAAAAGCACACGAGGAAATTGATCGTGTGGTTGGCGAACATCGCATGCCGACCTTGGATGATCTCGACCATATGCCGTATATTCGTGCTATGATTCTGGAGGTATGTGCATGTGTTTTAATTGATATGGCAGTGGACTCACCAAATTAGACGCATCGATTCCGGCCACTAGCACCCCTCCTCATCCCGCATTGCGCACTGGTTACAGAGGAGGTACGTTTTGTTAATGTCATCAAGACTCATCCCGATCTCACTTACCTGAAAGTACAACGGTTTTGTTATACCTCAAGGAACCACTATTTTCGTCAACGTCTGTAAGTTCAAGGAATTTACTTCTACGTCTGTTGAATATGGCATGCCTGCTCGCAGGGGGATTTTCCACGACCCAGGCGAGTCTAGCTCCTTTTATCTTGAAACTTCTGAATGATTTGATTTTCAGAGCTTTACGAGGACCCAGAGAATTTCATTCCCGACCGCTATCTACTGACGGAGAATGGCACGAAGCCGGAAGTTGATGGCAGCGACTTGCGACCAACCTTTGCGTTTGGAGTTGGCCGTGTGAGTACTATGAACGTTACCAGCTTCCTTTTCTGACGATCATGCGAACGATAGCGAATTTGCCCTGGTATTCACTTGGCACAAAACTCGATAGTGTGTCGTTTAACTACAGCAAACTTGCACTGCGGCTCAAATGTCATTCAGAATATCAACACTATGAACCTCGTTTGGGCATTCAATTTTACCACGGATACAGACGCGGCAGGAAACCCCATCGAGTTGGATACCTTTGCTTACGAAAAGGTGAATATGCAATAATAGTAAAATTTCAATCTTAACGCGCGGGGATTTGCGCAGGGCATTCTGACTGGTCCGCGACCCTTCAAGTGTACAATCGCCCCTCGTTCGGCGGAGAGGGCAGAGATCATCGAGCGCGAATTCTTCGAAGCGGCGGATACATTCTCGAAGTTTGAGTTTGGACTTAGCCCCGAGGACAAGGAATTTGTGGCCCAGTCCCGAGTGCATGTCAGCCACTAACCCATCCGTATTCTTGTTTTTCCTGAGCTTCATTCATATCATCCATGAAGCTGTCCATAAGATGCCGCTCAGACTGGTCATCGTGTACTACTCTGTATGAAAAACCGTAGACCGTCCAAAATGTGTGCCTAGTTTCCGTTCGACGGCACATCGTGATGCAGCTGAGAGATTTTCATCCGCAGCCCTCGAAGAAAATCGTAGTACCACATAGCATTGTGGTTCATCGAGTCTTGAGGAGCTTTACACTCCAAGTCATGTTTTTAGCTTTCTGAATCCTGCACACTAGTCCGGCAATCTTGCATGGTAAAGTAGAAGTACCAGTACAAAAAACCTGGGCGTGTAGGTAAAGTAACGTTAGAGTGTCCTGAAATCCGGTAGAAAGTCTTTCGTTTCTCGTACTGCGCATGAATGAACGACTTCGAGGAAACTGAGGAAAGAAATGCGGTCCCTAGTAACAAGGGATTAGAACCTTTCCTTGTCCAAACTCTTTGCAGTCGTGATCACGCTTGGATGGCCGATTAAAGTTTCCTCGCCGGAGGTCCTGATCGTCGCTAGTGTCGAGCGACAGTCGATTTTCGCTTCTTCGGAATTGAAGTTTGCCGCAGATGGCGCGAGACGGGACTTGTAGAAAGGGAGCACAATCGTGTAGACCATGACTGGAGGAGGTATGCGTGTTCATATGAGTTTGTACGAAACAGCAGAATACGCACGCAGGATCCAGTTGACGAAAGGAAAAGCTATGATGGGACCAATTATGCTGCCCTGGTCGTAGTCGATGTCCTTTTCGAAGGGGCCAATTTTCGGTCGGAGACCGCAAACTGCGGTGAGAGCCCACATAATCCAGACGAAAGCTACGTTGGAGTAGAATAAGCAGGGTTGCACGCGTCAACAGGGATTTCTCACAAAGCCAGCAGACCTCTGCGACGATCATGGATCTCCATGCGCCGGGACGACAGTAGCCTAGGACAGCCCTAGAGTAGAAAATTTCAGACGAAGAAAAGAAGAATGAAAAAAAGGCGGTGAATGAAAACGCCCTTAGCGAACATTGTTAATCCGGTTGTGAGGGTCAAAGTGGCGGTGGCTAGCCCTATAATCCCTGCAATATCGTTGGCAGGGCCGGTGGAAGTGTCGAAGACAGACATAAGGATCGCCACGACAAGCCACACAAAGGAGAGGACAACGACACTGGCTACTCGGAAGGTGAGAACATAGCAAATAGGCAGGTGAAAGAGGTACTTACAAATGGTGGCGATCCGGAACCGAGGAATAAGTGTCATGGTGCGAGCAGTGCGGTTGTGAATGCACGATGCTGCGGTGGGCCTTTGTTCTACCATGGGGACGGGTTCAGGTTCTGCCTGCGGGGTCTTAAGTATCATTTCGCCTTTTGGACTTGCGAGCTGCGCAATTTGACACGAGGGGAGTAGGCAAGCTCTGAGTGGGAGATCTTGAAAGTTCTTGAACATTTTCTCACTGCGCCGCAGCTGCGTCAGACATGAGTGTCATCTCACGCCAATAGACCCAACTCGCGGCGGCTACTGGCACGACCCAAAAGGACAACTCGGAAACGGAAGCAGAAAAGTCCTCGTCCCAAGCATATATACCTTGACTCGGTGGACAGTAAATAGACTTGGCCCACCAGTCATGCCTGAAGCATCATCAACATCTCGGCTATCTCTACAAGAAGGACCTACTGTATTGAAGACTCTATTGGTGAGAGTATCAGAACGATTAATTCAAACGAACCGCCGAGAACAACGCCGGTTTACTTAAGCTGGTTTCATCCAGGCAAACACACACCACGATAATATTCTCCGCCCCGGGAAATTGTTTGAAATAAAGAATCGAACCAACAGATGTGAGCAATACATAGTAATTTCGGAGTCTGGAAATCCATGCGCGGAAAAGGGATTGGAAGAATAAACAGCCTGAATGAAGCTTGAGGAGTAAATGGGTTGAAAGACCCGCAACGCACGTCGTACATGGGACTTTTCGACGTTTGAATTGTGACCTCGTATGTACGAAGGGTAGACGGTAGACAGTCCCCTTCGCTTGCACTGTGTCATTGTACAGGATGTACATGCGTTCTTTTCACCAAAAAATCCCGGTAGACCCAGATCAGCATCGTCCTGCCCCCACAGACCATCCGACATCCAGACCCAGCTCAAACAGAGTGCAGGGGCTCTCCTGCAATGATCTGCTCGAAGATCGCCAGCGCCGCTGCGGGCTGGAACGCAGGCTAGAAAGAAAACAGAATGCAATTGAGCATCTCGCAGAGGGAAGGGAAAGGGGGAGAAACTTACCACCTCGTGCCCCGCAGCGTAGACCCGCGCGAAGCTGAAGTTGTTCACGTTCTGCACGGCGGCAACGGCTTTGCCCGCGAGCGTGATGTTGGTGAGCGGCGTCGCGGCAAGCTCTGCCTTGCCCGACCAGTCCATCGCGAGCACCGCGGCCTGGTTCCCGAGCCAGTTGCAGCTAATGCGTAAATCGTCAGCTCACGCCGCTTTACGGGCTAGGTTAGGCTGGCCACGCACATGATATCCGCATCCCCCGCCCAGATGAGCACGCGGATCCCGGAGTCGGCGATGTTGCCGAGCTGCGGGAGAAGCGTGCGTGCGTCGTCGCCCGTGCGCTGGAAGAGGTTGAACGGTGCGTCGGGGCACTCGCTGTACGTCGAGGACGTCGCGCCGATCGCCTTGGTCACCGATGCGAGCGCGAGGTAATTGAGATAGAACTCTGGCGGGAACGCTTCCGAGGAGTCCTGGCGCAGGTCGTACGGGTCGCGGTTGCCCACGGCGTCCTCAAAGAGTGTAGCCTATATCGTACCACGCACGTCAGTATAAATGATAGAGTATGGGAAGGAACAGGGACGCACGCAGAAGTTGTCCGCCTTTGTGCAGATGCTGCTGGATGTACTCGAGTTGCCCGCGTTGTAGCAAGCCTGCTGTTGTGCGAGGCATCCGTTCGCTTCAAAGTACGTCGTGTTCATTGACTTCACCGTCGCCGCGCTCACAAGGGCACCGTAACCAGGCGCATTCTGCGCGAAGTTGATGTATTGCCCGTTCTGGATGAGCGGGTCGATCCAGCCGCTGCACTCGCGTTAGCGGAGACGATGACATTAACAGCGAAAGCACGCACTTGTTAATCATCAGCGCCCCCAAGTTGATCACTACACCGGATAGTTTGCCCGCCTTGATCAGGTTGTTTTGGATGTCGAAGTACTCCGCGAATTCGGGTCCGTAGTGTCCGCCGTAGCTCTCAGTCGCGAGAATGAACTCGCGGGATTGGTACGCCGAGAACTCGGGGCTCTCGAAGAGCGTCTGGATCGCCTGCCACACTTGCGGCGCGGCGGTGTACGTGCTGTCGACGGTGTCCGTGCCGTAGGAGAAGCCAGTCCCGGTGGGCTGGTCGATGTAAAGCACTAGGACGTGTTAGCTGAGGACAGAGGAAGGGGGGAAGAAACGCACTGTTGCTGACATTGTTCCAGCTGAACGGATTGAGCACGGTGGTCTTACCGCTGGAGGCGACAGTGCATGGCCCATTCTCTGAGCGTATAGTTAGCGTGAGGAATCGGCAAAATGAGGATGCGGGTACCTTGGAAAAGACCAATCATAGACGAGCACCCCGGTCCACCATTGAGCCTGGATATTGTGTCATCAAGACCCAGGGATCCTGCCACTGGTGATAGACTCACCAAAGAGTGAACGGTGCCGTTGCAGGCGCATTACGAGCCGCAAAGAACCAGAACCACTGAACCGAGATGTATCAGCTCTAAGCCATAATAAGCTGAGGGAAAAGCCATACTGTGTGGACGGTCGAGGAGATATCGACATACCCGCTCATGGTGTGCACACCCGGCGTCGTCTCGCAGATGCCGGAGTTGTTTACGTACCGCAGGGCTGGCAGACCGCAAATCGATCGATTAGTAGACAGTTGGGTATATAGGAGCGTAATGCGCGCGCACCGCCGTCCGTTATGCGCGACTGGAAGGTATGGATCACCGGGCCAGCATCCTCGGTAGGGGGGAGCATGGTGGCGCGCGCGAGCGCAGCAAAAGCCAACAGAGGGGCGAGAAAGTGCATCGTCGCGGGGTCAATGGGACTTGAACACGGAGCAGGGTGATTCTGGCATGGTGTTATATGGTCGAGGATCCTTGTTCACCGTGTGCAGCAGTCATTATGAGGCTAATTTTGGATCCCAGAAGGTGAAAATATCCTCGTTCTTGAGTGGTAACCTGGAGAGAAGCTGGACGCGCGCATGGCACGCTGTGGGCACAGTCATTCATGTGCCCATTGACCGCGCTTCGCCGGCGATACTTGGACGCTTCAGTCAACGGAGCTTGATTGCGCGAAGTAAGCACACGGAGGAAGCGAGATAAGCCACATGGATCATAGAGGTTACGAACATGTTATTTCTTTCCGTGTTTGATCCGGCTTTTCCCGGTCTAGTCCTTTTGTTCAATTTTCAAGTTATGACCTTTTCCTGAAGTAAACGCGATCTGCCGGAAAGCATAATACCATGAACCGGAGTTAATATCCGTCAACGAACGCATATTCACAAAATTATATTTTGACCAACGCAAACCGTACTCCTGAAATTTATTCGATTCCTGGGCGTACAGTTAATTTAATGCTGCCGGTACGAACAAGGATGATTTAAATTAAGCCGACCGTCAACGATTTTCCATGAACAAAGTCAGAATCGCTGACGCCAATGGTCTTCGTCGCACACCTAAAACTGGAAATCCCGATATTCAAGTTCCAACTCGAGTCCGCCAGCAAGGAAGGGTTGGAGGGGCAGTAAAATATCGTGCTGTCTCTTGCGTGTCAGCTGCACCGTGATATGTGTGAGCTGGGCAGCGGCTTCGCGCCGCGGACCCGTTCGTGCCTCGATGAAGGCAAGAATAGCGTTGTCGGAAACAGCGCTGAAGTTTCGGAGGTACACACGACGGAGGTTGGGGCACGGCATGGGTCCCTCGGACGGAGAGAGGCGCGCGAAGAAATCGGCATCCTTGGTCGGAAGCACAGCCCAAGGATGGTTACCTGCTCCCATTAGAAGTATCGGTTCGTCGCGGAGCTCGAGGGAAGTGAGGAGCGGTAAGAGAGAAAGCCGCCGCACGAGGTCGTCACCTTGCAGAGCGGGGACATTCAGATTCAACTCCTCCAAGGAAGGGAAAAGCATATGTGGGAGCGGGGTTCCGACCGTCGAGATGGTGCAGGAGTATGTCAACGAGCGCAGACGTGGAACAACGAGGTTGCTGAAGAGGTCGTCCATTCTCCACCCGATGGGGCTGGTCACTTCGATGTGCGACAAGAGGGGAAGCGAGACGGGGGTAAGAATATCCGTGTCCTCCGCTGCAGATGTGATTTCCAGATGGCAACTCTGGAGAGCGGAACATTGACCCAACATCGTAAGGGCGGCAGTGATGGAAAGGTCCCAACCCCACCTAGTGACACGGCTGCGAGTCATCCGGAGATTCGTGAGTTGTGTCCAAGGCAGCCAAAGACTGGTGGAACTGGTCCCATCCGTCAGGCTGATACTTTGCAAGCTGGGTGAATTGAGGAAGGGAAGAGAATCACAAGACCAAAGGCCGACGCCATTACCGCTGAGAAGAAATTGTCTATCGATAGATACTGTTCGCAATACAGGAACATCCTGGGAAGTGAGATGCGAAAGCGCCTCGAGTGCGGAGAAGTCGGGAAGGGCGATATGAATGGCTTTCCACCGCGCGGAGAATCCCGATAGCGAGGTTAACAAAGAGGATGCCTGGCATTCGTGAAGCTGGGTGGGTTTCAAACCAAGAGAAATCGACAGAGGCAGAATTCCGGAGCGTGATAACCAACAGGTTATCCCATCTGCCAATTGCTCTATTTTCGAGTTCCTCGGAATGACAATGCGAATGGACGCCCAAAGCTGCGGGGTAGAGAGGGCCACATAGCGCCAGGCGCTGCAGATCTGGCACAAAACCAAAGGAACTTCTTTTGGGGTCATACCAGCGTTATCCGTCGGCATCGACGCGATGAAAACCGCACGGATGACGTCTTGGGGCAACCTGCGCGCAGGAGACAGTAGTGCGAGATGGGCATCGATGAAGGTCTCAAGACAATCCCGCTTCCGAGTGAGCTCGTCGAGGTGACTCTGGATTCGAAGGATTTCCTCGGTGAGGCTCGCAGCCTCCTGGCGCGCGCCCACGAGCAGCTCCTGGATTCTTGTACACTGCGTGTCTGAAGGTACACCATTGGTGTGGAGAATCGATTCAAAAGGAGATTCCATTGGACTACTCGCGGGTTTTCAATCGGCCGTCATTGCAGGAACCACTTCTTACCTTGGATTCAATGCTGGTGGTGAAAGACCAGAACTTAAAAGACTCGTGGCATCGTGAGAACCGGCATTTCGGCCGCGCTTGTTGTTTGGTTGCCTCCTATTTTATCCTCCACCATCCGCGTTTTTGCGATCGTGGTTGTGATTCGGACGCAGTTCGAGTGTTTAAGAACTGGCAGATGGAAACTTCTGGGGGTTAAGGAGTTTCTTGTCAAGAAGCGGAGAGGTGAAAGTTACGTGGAGAGTCCTTTCCATGTTATTCTTTTACGATGCAAGGCTGGCCAGGTCTATTTCATTTACAAAAACTTGTCTTAAATCTGAAGTAGACTCGCTACCAATCCGCCTACGGTTGGTTAGAACTGTAACGAGTCTATCTGAAGTGGAAATGTAAATTTTCCGTTGTCAATCACTGTGACCTATTGGTGCGAATTAAAGTCCAACGGATCCCAATTGCAGTGGAAATCTGGTGAACTTCTTCTTTTACTTCCATCCTCCGAGTCCTTGTTCAATGCCAAGTGACCCACTCATTATCCAAGCCATCTCCATGCGATGCGCGGGCCTCCTCCGCAATTGAGATATCAAGTTGAAAGTGGGGCAAAGCTGCCCGCATGATGATCCCGAATGCGAAGAAAGCAGCCTCCCTCGTCGCATCGCTTCCTCGTCCTATAAACAGAAGTTGACAACGGATAGAATGTGGCATTTCCCAGTTCTCCAGGCCCACGAGTGGGTTTTGGTTGGGCCGGGGCTCCGCCCAGGAATACGCCGTGGTCGCAAACACGAGGGTCAGCGCCGCGCGCGGGAGCCTGGTGAGTGTTTCTGCCAGTCCTTCCGGGATAAATCGTTGCGTGAAGCCGCAACAGATTTGGAGCGTTATGGAACACAAGGTCGGTAAGGTTGGAAAGCGTAATGTACCGGCGAAATCTACCCTCGACATCAATATGAACTTCTCAAAGCTGAATGGATTATCGGGTAGAGGGCGCACCTCCGTAATCGAGCACAAGGTGCGTTAGTGTCCCAAAGAGAGAAGACAGAAGACGTTCTGCACCAGGCCCCGTCTTTTCGCTCATGTGTAACAGGAGGCGCCTGACATTCCTCAATGTCGGGGCGCCCGGAGAGTGGATGAGGGCGTAAATTTCCGCTTGGTCGGTGCTCAGAATTAATTGTTCGAGCCGCGAGGCGATCCCAGACGATGACGAATTTGCGATGGACGTGTGGGCCACCGTCGTTTCATCGATTGATAGGACTACCATCGAGGAAAGAGCTGTGAATATCAACGTGGCTGGGATATTTTCCATACTCCACAGATGTAAGCGGCTGAGCGAAGGCAGGGCAATCACATTCAAAATCGTGGACGCAAGGGCAGGAAGTAGGCGATTCCAATCAATAAGAGTGCCGGAAATTGCGAAGGTCTCTAGATTCCGCACTTTTTGCAGGAACTGCTCCAGAAGTGCCGCTTCATCCGGGGAAGTCGTCAGCTCGATGGTTAGGTGCCGTATGTACGAAGCAAGATGCGGGGATCCAGACAGAAGGGTAGATGCCCTCCGGATGGTACTCGAAGGAACCCTGTACTCGCCGCTGTAGGAGGGTACGACGCTCCTGCTCATGACTTGCAACTTGATGCGGTTGGGGTGCAGCCACATCGAATGAAAGAGACGGCGCTGGCTGGGCGAACGGAAGGATGATCCCACTAGAGAACATGCCTTCAGCGATGTGCGGTCGTGTTCCAGTTCTTGGACAATGGATGGGATGAGGTCGTCTGGAATGGATGGCATCGAGAGGAAGAGAGAACTAGAGAGAGCTGTTGACTGCACAGCCATGGTATAGAGCAGATCTCAGTCATACCATCTATCTCCATGGACCAAGCATTCACCGGACGCGTGCATGAATAACTCAGCTTCTTCAGCACATAGCAGTTCCTCCTTTTCCGGTTTGAATTCCTCTCTTGATTCACGAGCAATCGAATGATAAGTTGTCTGTGAACGACCCTAATGTCCGCCGAATTTGAACCCACAGCCGCTCGCACCAATCCGAGCACGAAAAGGGAGCAAAAAAGGGGATCAAAAAGGGAGAGAAAAAGAGAACCGTGAACGACCCTATTAGTAGTAGCTGTCGGCCGAGGCCAGTAGCTCCTGGTAGCGTCCGTAGCCGCGGATCAGTACTACTAGCGAGTCGTAGCGTATCACGCCCAACGGATTAGTAGCGAACATGAAGAGGTTCCTAGTGGCGTCCTGCCAGCATGTATCGCATATAAATCAATGTTGCGCGGCTTTTCAGGTCGGACAAAATGGTATTACTTTTGGACAGCCTGGTTAATAGGGCGCTGATCCCTCATCAGGAGCAGTATCTCAAAAAGACTGCGTTTTGGTATGAGGACGATATTTAGAGCCCCAGGCCTAGGCTGTCGTGGTTCTCATCGTGAGCGCAAGACCTTGTTCACCTATTAATATTCTATTTTATTACTTCAGACTAGGGCGCACTGTACTGGGTATCCCGATTATTCCCTCAACCCCACCGATGTCTTCATTCCACTTGAAATATATAACTTGAAACATTGTGGTACACCCGTTACTCTCCTCCGAGTCCGCGAATCGATGTATCCCTTCCGGAGAAGAATTTATCCCGTCTTTGCGGAGTTTGTTGACGACCCTGCCACTTGCACAAACGTATCCAATGGCCACTCGGTCATCATGGACCTCGATGATGACTGCACGCCGTATTCGTGAGTTGAGGGTCAAGATACAAGATAGAGTCCTCATTGTATCATTCATCGCAGATTTGTCGACTGCAGCGACGGTGTTACAATCGGCGTCGCGATAGAAATTGTCCAGAATACCGTCTTAACGAGCAATCTACCACCTGACATCAAGAGTATAACAGCTGCCAGCGTATCGATGGGCTGGTGAACGGGTTGTTCCCGAACAGGCTTAATGTTGTGTTCGATTACAGGACGAAGTAGCTTCTGGGTAGAATAGTAAACATTCGATGTCAACATGTCCGAGTAGTCAACAGATTTGGGGCATGCATTTTTGCAGTAGTGAAATCAAGTCTTGGGCTTTCCACAGGGCGGACGATGCATAGACCACATCTTTACGTGGGAGAAAGGATGTGTATTGCAGATGTGAATGTTACGCGTTGTGGGTATAACTTGAATACGGTTCATCGCCAGGCGAGAAGCCGAATGAGAAGTGCACACCCCGTTCATAAATGTGCGCTCCAATGTCCAAAGTCCGTTTGCAATCGGCGACTGGCGCAATATATTACGCACCGGAGGGGCACTTGTACGATACCCGTTGAGTGAGTATCTCCCTGAAATATTCGTCAGATGGAAGGCGATAAGAAAACTTTATCCGGGACGTACTTCGCTGGTAGCAGTTATTATAGATGTCGTTCCTGTTTGACGACGATGTGCGGACAGGCCGCGTTGACAGCCTCCACAAGCCAATCAGACACAAGCGGTCCTTTCGTCTGCTGGAACAGGCTTCCGGAGATGGAAAGGTCATGGAGACCCGGGAACATGGCGAGCCACGCGGGAAACGCGTTTTTCTCTGCCTCGCGGGTCCACGGTGAGAGGCGCAGTTCCTGTATGGCATGAAGCTCCTTCTCGACTCTAGATACGTCCTTCGCATCGAAATCCGCCCATGGGAGATCAATGTTTTGGATGTTTAGCATGAGAATCGTCACGGAGGATCGAGCGGTAACCGCTCGCAGGGCTTCCCAAAAATGCGTTCGACTCTCGGTGTCGTCCGCAGAGGATTCCGGTGCACCGATGCCGACGTATTCCAGCAGTGGAAGTTCGTTCGGGGCCTGAAGTATGCGAGCTATGGTGCGCGGAGCCGCCGATATGCGCTTCAGGCGAGGTATAGCCGAAATGGAGAAGGGGGGAGGGTGCGGTCACAAAGACAGCTCCAGTCGCCGACGAATTCAAGATGTTCGATTTCGTTATGCCTCTCGAGGAAGTCAGAGAGTACATGATGTTCAAAATCGATCCGGATGAACAGTGTCCGTAATGAAGGGAGGTGCAGTTCCGCCAGCAGAAACTGCCATTCCGGGGAAGAAAGAATGTGCTCGCCAATGTCCAAATAGAAAGTGACGCCGGGGTTTAGAATCAACAGAGCACCAAGAGGCGCGTGTGGTTCTGTAAACGAGCGCAGGTAGATGGTCGAAAGGACTCGACGAGTGGTGGCGGTCGCTATTGAAGACAAAAGTTTTCGTGTCAGTTTCATCCTGTCAACCACAGGGACTGCCATCGAAGGGCGGCGTCTCGGCGTTTTCCATGCTCTTTTCAGAAGGTTAGGGAGTTTCGGTTGTACAGCTGTGACGCTGAGGTAGTTGATTAAAACCACTGTCCGTGAAATGTTGGTGCCCATGAAAGCAATTAAAGTGGTTGGGAGAAGATTCCATAGACCGGAAAATCTCTCTGATGCGGTCGACCGATCAGAGAAGGTGAAAGTGACACATGGAATGAGCGGAAAGCGCTCGGCAAGGTGTACGAGAGAACGCCACGGGCGCAAGTGATCAACGTCTCCGTCGCTGAAAGTGAGATCCAAGCGGCGGATATTTGAAATGAGGGTCGGATGGGAAACACACAATGAGCGGATTGCAGGCGATGTGACCTTGGACAGCTCCTGGGACTGGATTTGGGATTCCGAAACACCGTGTCGGGCGAGAAGAGTCAGGAGAGCAAGCTGCTGTGACTCGGAGCTCACTTCGCACAGTTTCAGGAGCTCCGATTCAGGGAGAAAGTCCAGGATTAGCAGGACAAGTTCTTGTGGCAGCCGGAGTAGCGCAAAGGCAAAGGGAGCGACTCGGAACTTGAAGCTGGCGCTTTCGTCGTCGGTGAGAGGTACGACGGGGCCCTAAGCGCGTTACAAGAGGAATAATTTCAATACAAGTACTGACACTCACCATTAATACCCGATATTGGATGAGTTCGTCTTCGCAGTGGTGGTGTGAGCGGAAGGACTTCAAGGAGTGCGGAAGGTCGATGACAAGTTCACGTGGTCGAGATCGGCAAGGAAATGCTCACACGACAACGATCTGTTTTTAGCTCTGTAATATTTTTAACATCAGCAAGGACATCGGCAGCAAATTTTGAATGCCAATGGGACGTGTCTACTAGATGTGTGAGCACCGTGCACACCGTGAACACCGCGTCCGTGAAATGCTTGGTAGTATCCAAGTTCATCTCAAAGCAGTTGATTCAGCTCGCTGGAGTTCAACTTGTTGACAGCCACTTCTGAAAGCAATCTTGGTGAACCAACGTTAACCGCTTAGATACTTACGAAGAAATTGGTATGCACGTGTGAATCAACTATAGTCTCTTCTAAATAGTCCCTACAATATTCTTTCATACCTCGCAGTGTCATAAATAGGTATCGCCCCATGTAATATCCCCTCCACAAAAATCAAGTTCCGTCATGATCAACTCGGTGTTGGACCCAGAGTAGGCCAGGTTATGGCTTGGTGTACTGATATCCTGTGTTTCAACCTGGGTTTAAAAGGGCTCCGACTTGTGCACGTAGATCTGGAAAGACGACAGTATATTATGACTTCAAGGACAGCGGCTGGCGTGTCACGACTTTAGCCAAGGACGGTGAAGAAAATGGTATCGCTCTCACATCAATCGTAGCCGCGATGAACCCATTCTCCAAAATCGATCTCGACTTTGGTCTTCTCCTCACAGTCAAACCGCTCGTCAAGTCCCCGTTCTAGAGTCTGAATGCAATTTGCTGTGGACCGGAGATTTAGAGTGAGATCTGCCTCGCGATCGAGGCCATAATGCCAGCGTATACAGAAGTCGAAGTCACGATCATCGGCGAACGGCATTACGATGTCGTACAGCACACCCATGCGCAGCGAGAGATCCCGCAGCACCGCACGCCCTTCCGAACTGCCGCCTTGGTGGTAGGATATGTGTGTTACAAGCATCGTCTGTGCTGGAGGCTGCGTAACCAGCATGCGTCGCCAGCTGGTACCCGCACGCCTGAACGCACTGGAAGCCTTCGTCCATGGCATTGCCATAATGGAGGTTGCGTGACCTGGCCATAACCGAGGACCGTTCTCATCCTCGTTGCCTGCTGGAGCGAAGAAGAGAGGAAAAAGTTCTGCCAGCAGCGGGTTCTGGACGGGCTCGGTTGCTGTTGGGTCTGGCTCGAAGAAGAGAGCGCGCTGAAGAGTTGGCGAGAGTGTCGTGGCTTGCCATGCTTTGCTGACAAGCGGCGCGACGACGAGGAGATCGCGCATAGGGAGGCATGCGAGGGTCTGCTCGAGGAGTTCAGGTGTGGAGATAACCTCGTCTCTGGCAGACATGGTGGTAAGCGAGAGAGATGCAACAGGCTGTGCCAAAAAGTTCCCATCACTCTTTGTCAAAATTTCTACACGGTCTCGCAATAACTTGCCATCAATTCGTAGGGTGGTGCATGGGGAAATTTCTGAGAAAGGATGTCGGTGAGAGACGCTCATCACTCAGCATTCATGATGCATATGCGATAACTTCCCTTGTTCCAAGCGTTTTCGCGTCTCGAATCTCGACGACTCCATGAGCGCGGTTTCAATTGCTGCAAGTTCAACTTCTTCGCAAGTCGTCCGCGGCGGAAGTTGAGACAATTCGGAGATCCCGTGGTTGGATAATCGGGCCGAAGCGAAAGGATGGCAACTGTTTTGATATCGGGCATGTCGGACGATCTGTTTTTTGGCTTCGATATATTTACAGGGCTGGTAGCGGGAGTAGTACAAGTAACCTCCATGGTTCGTTATCTACATGAATTTTTCGGGCTGTGACCAGAGGGCCAGAGGCACGTGGACTGGCGACTGAGACCTTATCCGACCCAGCGGCGGACCAATTGACCATGGTGCCGTCGACCGCCGTGGGTTGACTTTTGGGCGGAGCTGTAAATGTCATGAAAAGTACTGAGAACGAACGTTTGCCGCATCCATGAACTAGATGTGAGCTACACAAACATTGTGAGTCACGCGAGTTCCGTGAAATGCTTGATAACAATGATAAGTAGGAAGTTCAAAGTCTGCCGAAGCTGTTGAAGTCGAGATCAAGATTTCGACAGCGTCGGAAAACAGTATTTGTAGGTATACAAGAAACGCGTATGTACATGTCAATGGTCTCAAGATAGTCTGTTTTAAATTTTAACATTTACTCATACCCCGTGTGTCGTAAATTAGCTACATGGGGAAGAGTACCTTGTTGTCGTGTCTGTCTATAAATTAGCTAAGTTATCACCGGGCCATGTAATACCATCTCCACAAAAATTAACTTCAGTAAGCTCGATGTTGAGCTGAGAGCAGGCCGCTGTCGGGTGTTACAGCCGTTTGCGGAACATAAGACGCGGACAAAATTTTCTTCCTTTTCGGGCGCTTTTTGAGCTCGCGACTAGAACAGTTGTCCTGGCCTCAAATCTCATCTGTTTACCTCGTCTATAGGCGCGATCGATTCTGTTTTCATATGCGCGGCGGATTGTCTATTCAGATTCCTCACTAGATTCCAAGGACTGCTTTCTGAGCGACGAAAACACCCTTATCTGGTGCTTTTTGATTATTTTTTCAGTAGGACAGCTGCCCTGCGCTCATTTTTGAGCGGCTTCCTTTTGCTATAGGCTTATTCCGTTCGCCTGATGAATACTCAAGGGACTGTAGCCTCAGAATTCCAACGGTGCCTCAAAGGCCCTTTCGTGAGCAGGGAAATCAATGTAACAATGCAACATATGATTGTAGATCAGTAGAACAGCCGACTCATCAAACCGTCCCGTTACCGTAGTCTCTCCTAGACAGACACTACAACGGGGATGCTCGTACCTCGCATGTTGTACCCGCTACCGTCCCGTCAGAAAATGTTTTTAAGCCCCGACGGAACGGGTCGGCTACCCGTCGGAACCCGTTGAACCGGCGCGACGGGCACGGCGCACAGCTCTAGGCGCTGAGACCACGTCGCTGTTGCCGGGCCAGGAGGGTGGCTTCTCGCAAATGTCGATTGCAGTATCCCAGGTCAGCGGCGCCCAGTCCTCGCATAATTGGGTCGCTGGTCACATGAACTCAGTACCTGCCAACATTGCGCAAAAGAGACAAACTAATGCTCATATCGCCCCTCTTCTTGGCCAGGAATTCCTCTGCGTGCACCCAGAAGTCGCGTCCTCCGGCTCTGCCCAATTTCCAGTCCCGTTCGTACTGCGGATCGTATCTCTCTGAATCTAACCGCATCATCACAATGCGCTCGTCATCGATCCAGACGCCGTCCGACGCTCCTGGAAATGTTATGCTGGGGAGTGTACAGACGAGAACCTGCAGTTTCTCGTTTCTCTGGAGAAGATTATGGATGAACGGACGATCGTGATGCATCGGGTTCTCGACGCAGAGATGCGTGAGGGAAGGGAGGGAGTTGATCCATGGAAAGTTGAAATTACGAGAATAGTTGCGGACGCGGAGGTGAGTGAGCGCGACGAAGGAAGATTTTGTCGCGTGATCCAGAGGTGTGCTGTCCCAGAGTGGGAGAGTCAAATATGTGAGCCGCAAGGAGGAGAGGAAGGGAAGCATTGGGGGAGTCAGGTTCCACAACACGAGATTCTGGACCCCAGTACAGAGGGAGAGAAGGACGCATATTGCAGTTTCCGGAAATTCATCGGTGCACATGAGATGACGAACGTTTTTGTGGATGAAGGTTGGTGATTTTTTCTGTATCATTCGAAGTGCACTGGGGGAGTATCGCCCGTCGCGGATTGTCCGAGTTGTCCCCGGGCTGAATACGAGCGTTCGGTAGAGCAAGGGCTCGATCCTGGCGATATATGGTTAACGTGCATACGTATTGCGGCGTCCCTGTTTCCTTACCAGACCCACACGCGATGCGCAACCCGAAGAAGCGTGAGGATTGTATCCTCGTGAATAATCGCAGCGGTTGTGAAGATCTCGCGCTCCAGCTCGAGTGGGAACACCGGAGTGTGCATGGAGGTCTCTGTAGATGCCAGGTCGATGTGGCGCTGGGAAGAAGAACGGGGAAAACTCAAAGCCGGAACTTTGGCTGTAAACAAGCTGTATGATCATGATCGCATCGACTGTGTGATGCGCAACCCAAAGAAGCGTGAGGTTGGTGTGAGGAATGAATAACCGCAGCGGTCGTGAAGATCTCCCGTCAGAGCTGGAAGCCTACTTTGGTTGTAAACAAACTGTATGATCATGATCACATCGGTAGCTATTTGGGGATTTAGAGTAGTATCATTCAGTATTCAACATCTGACCCGCGAAGAAGGCAACACTTACTTTGTCCTGGATGCGTTAAACACACCCAACCGCTCTGACAAGTTTCTTTGGACGCCTCAATCAGATCCTACCCCGTGTTCCCCGCATTTTCCCGCGTTAAGCGCTGATCTGGGTGATCACGAAGCTCAAGCGTAGGCCTCGACATTTCATTCAAGAACGTCTGAAGTTATATTATATTCTGGAAGCGTTAATTAATTGCTCCATGATAATTTTAGAGTCTGTACCTGCACATTAGACACGGTAAGATCCTTGCTCGTCCTCGTCCCACACTGATTTGAGCATCGTGATCCACCCGATCTGCAGATGAGAATTCGGGGTGATCTCTTGTGCTGGCAGTGATCCGCGCATTCGAGGCGGAGCGCTGGCGCCCGACAAAACCCTCGGCGGCGCGCAGGAACAACAACACCCTCGGCGCGTTTGCGATTTTGAAGGCTTCAGCACAAGTACATATCTCAAGCCACTGATTCAGAGTGACTACTCTCCTCCCGCCCGATCTTGATGCATCATTCAGTGCATGAATACTTTATACATACCTTGATGCCCCAACTTGCAACTGCCGCATTTATGGATGGCTATATTTAGCGTGGGGTCTGTGGAGGTGGGGGTGGGTTAGTGTACTTATTCGAGGGAGGGTTAAGGACGGGGGTTCGATTGGGAGAACAGGATTGGGACCGGGTGGGGCGCGGACACGACACGGGCAGGGACGCGGGGTGCGCGGCATGGGGAACCCGGAAAACCCGAAGTGAGATTAGGTTAATTAGACGAGGGCAGTGTTGACGTCGGCATCAGGATGGTTGGACCGTTGGGGATAAGGTGCTGATCCAAGGCTGCGGCCGACGGAGAGGCATTGAGCAAAGGGAGTAGACATCGCTGTGCAGTCAAGTGGTTAAATATGCACCGGAATGATTCTCCGTGAAAGATATTAAAGAGGCATTGATTCCGAACTGCACCACAACGGGCTGGGTTGTACATAAGTACATGTGCTGCGGAAGGTCGAGGAGGCAACGCCGTGTAGGGGTGAACACCTCATTATTGCAATGTCCGCTGCGGAGCGGTGTGGGGCAGTCATTTCAGACACAAGTCTTCTTGGCATTGAACTTGCGAGGAGTAAAGGTTCCTGGGGAAATAGTATGCCGGTGGGTTAGCTCGAGACGCAGACGTTTTGGACTTCTAGTTTCAAACTAGTACTAGGGGGCGAAAACGGCGTTTTAGGTGAAGGATAGAACGCCGACCGTGGTTTCAAAATATCTGCCACCGTGATGAGACGGCCCGTCGGTTATCGTAAAGGAGTAAACGGCATAAGTGTAAGGCGGCTGACGATGGTGGGCCAGTTGGTCATGAGTACGCGCGTTGAGCCCGAGTGAATAATTCTCAGTTAAGGACAGGATCCAAGACAGGGCCTGTATTGAAAGCTCCGCAGCCAAGGTTGAGCCAAGGAATATTTCGAGGCCAAGAGTGTTCATAATCAAGGCTGAGCCTTCCGTTCCACACAAATCCAAACAGCTGCGTTAGGGAATCCGCCACCGTAACCTGCAATATTCCCAATTTCCTCCTCCTCCTCCGCCCGCCATGTCCCTTCTCAAACGCCGTCCCCCGCAGGACAGCGTCGATTCTGACGATGAAGCAATAGACCCCGAGCTCCGTCTGCGCACAGTCCGCACTGCGCATTCGGCAATCGCAGAGAGTATCGTGGCCGACGCTCGTCAGACCAGGCGGCGGCGGCGGTTCTTTCGTTCGCGGGGGAGAAGGACAAGGAGCGGCGGCTTGAGGAGGGCAAGCCCGAGCCGGAGGGGATTCGACGGAACGTGTATGTCAATACCCCGTTACCGCGCGGAGAGGTCGACAGCAGCGGCGACCCGTATGTGCGATACCCAAGAAATAAAGTCCGAACCACCAGTGCGTTTTGTGGTGTGGATTTCTACTGAAATTGGCTAATCCGTGGCACAGAATACACTATCCTAACCTTCGTGCCCAGGAATCTATACGAGCAGTTCCGCCGCATTGCTAATCTATTTTTCTTGACTACTGTGGTGGTGCAATGTGGGTGTCCGTTTCATTTCTGACTGCAGTGGCGATATTTTATTTCTCGCTGCTCGATGCACTTTCTGCGTACCACGACTGCGGGTTACTATGCTCGCGCGGCTTGCTATTGGTCCCTACATTACGCAAAGATACTAATAAACTGTTCTAGTATTCCCCGTCTTCGGCGCTGCATCAGGCGCTATCGCCGTCCTCCCCCTCGCCTTTATCCTCACTGTAACCGCCATCAAGGACGGTGTCGAAGACTACCGCCGCGGGCAACTCGACGAAGAAGTCAACAACTCCCCCACCACACGCCTCTCCATCGCGAACCCCAACATCCCGCGCGACCCTCGCTCCTTCTTCGCCAAGCTCTTCGGACTGAACAAGCCCGGCAGCGTCAGCAAAGGCGTGCGCAAGCTGCGTGTTACAGAGGCGCAGAAGCCGTTCGGGAGCCAGAGCACGCTTAACGCTGATGCACGGAGCGTGGATGGCTTCGGCGATGCGCAGAGCGATGTGCGGAGTACGCACTCGTACCCGCCGCCTGCGGTGCTGGACCCCAATATGCGGACGGGCCCCGCGCAGTGGGAGCGCACGCTGTGGAAGAAACTGGAGGTCGGCGACTTGGTGCTTCTACGGGATAATGAGCAGGTGCGTGTCGTCTGTCTATCTATCTAAACGGCGATCTGAATCCCCGCAGGTCCCCGCCGACATCATCGTCCTCGCGACCTCGGACCCGGACGGCAACTGCTACCTCGAGACCAAGAACTTGGACGGGGAGACGAATTTGAAGGTGCGTGCCCCCCCCATCTTATCTTATCTATAACTAAAGAGCATTGTGATACTGACGACCCACCCTCGCAGCTCCGCAAGTCCCTAGGCGCCACGCGCGGCATGTCTTGCTCCGAGGAGGAAGTTCAGCGCGCGCGTTTCGTCCTCGACTCGGAGCCGCCGAGCCAGAATCTGTATCTCTACCACGGCGTCCTGCGCTACCGCGACTTTTCTGTCAACTCGACCTTTTCGAGCGTGCATGCGCACGCGAATAATAACGCCAACTATGATGCGGACTTTCATAATGCGGGGCGGGAGACGCGAGGTGTGTTTTTCTTTATTTCTAATCTTTGTGTGGCTGGGAATGAACTAACGGGGCTGTAGGTATGAATACGCCGCCCGAAGACCGCGCGGAGCCGGTGAGTATCAACGAGATGCTCTTGCGTGGGTGTGCACTGCGCAACACCGCGTGGGTGGTCGGGCTGGTGGTGTTTACGGGCGCGGACACGAAGATCATGCTCAACGGGGGCGAGACGCCCAGTAAGCGGAGTAAGGTACGTTGCGCTACTCTTCTTTTCTCGTGAGATGGATAAATGCTGATTGCAATTTTTTTTTCTTTTATTAATAAAACGAAAAACTTAGATCGAGCGCGAGACAAACTTCAACGTCGCAGTCAACTTTGGGGTCCTGTTAGCGATGTGTGTCACAGTGGGGATCCTAAGTGGGTTCCAAGACTCCATGGGTAAAACGAGCGCGCACTTTTTCGAGATCGGCTCGGACCCGACCAGTGTGTTTGCTTTGAATGGGCTTGTGACTTTCGTGTACGTCCTTCCTCCTTCCTGTCTGTGTCCGAATATACGCTTGCTCACGCGGGAGTTGTGGACAGCTCGTGCATCATCGCGTTCCAGAACATCGTCCCCATCTCGCTATACATCTCCATCGAGATCGTCAAGACCATCCAGGCCTATTTTATCTCGCAGGACATCGAGATGTACTATGCCGGGTACGACACGCCGTGTGTGCCCAAGACGTGGAATATCAGTGATGATCTGGGGCAGATTGAGTGAGTCTTTCTTCCTCCTTTCCCCTCCCCTCCCTACACAGCCGATATTGACGACCCCCCCCCCCCAGATACGTCTTCTCGGACAAGACAGGCACGCTCACGCAGAACGTGATGGAGTTCCAGAAATGCTCCGTCAACGGGATCCCGTACGGCGAGGGCGTCACCGAGGCGCAGCGTGGCGCCGCGACGCGCGCGGGGGCGGCGGACACGATGGACCCGGAGGAGCTCAGCGCGAAGCTCGCGGGGCTCAAGCAGCTCATGGTCACCACCATGGAGCGCGCGTGGACGAATCGCTATATGCAGCCCGACAAATTGACGCTCGTGTCGCCCGCTCTCGCGAGCGCGCTGGCGGACCGCGGCTCGCCCGAGCAGCCGCACCTCATTGAGTTCTTCCGCGCGCTGGCGCTGTGTCATGCCGTCTTGGCGGAAAGACATGGGGCGGACGACGGGAAGGGCGCGGTGCGGGTGGAGTACAAGGCGGAGAGCCCGGACGAGGCGGCGCTGGTGGCGGCCGCGCGCGACGTGGGGTTCGTGTTCGTGAACAAGGGGCGCGAGATGGCGGAGATTTGCGTGCTCGGGGAGACGGAGCGGTGGACGCTCCTGCGGGTGCTCGAGTTCAATTCCACGAGGAAGCGGATGAGTACTGTCTATCGGGCGCCGGATGGGAGGCTGGTGATGTACTGCAAGGGCGCGGATAGTGTGATTTATGCGAGGCTGGCGCCGGATCATGAGCCGGGGCTGAAGGAGGCGACGAGGAGGGATATGGAGGCGTTTGCGAATAACGGGTTGAGGACGTTGTGTGTTGCGTGGAGGGTGTTGTCGCAGGAGGAGTATACCACGTGGGGAAAGGTGTATGATGACGCGACGAATAGGGTGGAGGGAAGAGATGAGGCGATCGAGGCGGCGTGCGAGCAGCTGGAGCGGAATTTGACGATCCTTGGCGCGACGGCGCTTGAGGATAAGCTGCAGGAGGGAGTGCCGGAGGCGATTGAGACGCTGCACCGCGCGGGTATAAAGCTGTGGATTCTTACCGGTTCGTTCGATTCCTTCTCTTTATTCTTTTTCCTCTAAAAGGTCCTGACGATGCTTGTGCAGGCGACAAGCTCCAAACGGCCATCGAGATCGGCTACAGCTGTAATCTACTCAAGTCGGATATGGACCTGATGATCCTGTCCGCCGATTCGCAGCAGCAAGCGCGCGCGCAGATCGAGGCCGGGCTGAACAAGATCGCCTCCGTTCTGGGGCCGCCGTCGTGGGACCCGCGGAAGCGGGGCTTCGTTCCTGGGGCCCAGGCATCGTTCGCGGTGGTCATTGACGGCGACACGCTGGCGCACGCGCTGAACCCGGAGCTGAAGGAGATGTTCCTCAATCTGGGGACACAGTGCGAGACGGTGGTGTGCTGTCGAGTGTCGCCAGCGCAGAAGGCGCTCACGGTTAAGCTTGTGCGTTCCGCGATTCTTATTTTGCCTCTTCCCTTGGCAAGTGCTTCTTGTAACAACTGCTTACATCCTTTTTTTCTGTTTTGCGCAGGTGAAAGAGGGCCGGAATGCGATGACGCTTTCGATTGGAGACGGCGCGAACGACGTTGCGATGATCCAGGAGGCGAACATTGGCTGCGGGTTGTTCGGGCTCGAGGGCTCGCAGGCGGCCATGTCCGCCGACTACGCATTTGGCCAGTTCCGCTTCCTGACGAAGCTGCTGCTTGTACATGGACGATGGTCGTACCAGCGCATCGCGGACATGCATGCCAACTTCTTCTACAAGGTACGTCTCTCGTTCTTGTTTGCTTTATCGCACGCAGCGTGCTGACGGAGTTGCGGTAGAACGTGGTCTGGACGTTTGGGTTGTTCTGGTATATGCCATTTAACGGGTGTGTTGCATCGGCTTCTTGCCCATCGAGGGTAGACTGACAGTTTCTAGCTTTGACGCCACGTACTTGTACCACTACACATTCATTCTCTTGTGCAATCTCGTCTTCACATCCCTCCCCGTCATTGTCATGGGTGGTACGTTTCTTTACTCCTCATCCTTCGACCTTGCCGATTGACCCGACCGCAGCCTTCGACCAGGACATCAACGGGCGCGCGGCGCTCGCCTTCCCGCAGCTGTACATACGAGGCATCCGCGGGCTGGAGTACACACGGACCAAGTTCTGGCTGTACATGCTTGACGGGCTATACCAGTCGGCCGTCGTCTTCTTCATCCCGTACCTCATCTGGACACTCGGCCTTGCGGTCTCGTGGAACGGGAAAGGCATCGACTCGCTCGCGGACTTTGGCACGACGGTCGCCGTGTCGGCCATCATGTCTGCGAACACCTACGTCGGGCTCAACACGAACTACTGGACGGTGATAACATTTATCGTGGTGTTTGGGTCAACGATAGTGATGATGGCTTGGATCGCCGTCTTCTCGTTCTTCTTCAGCGCGGACTTTATCGACGAGGTGGTCGTGCTGTTTGGGGAGCTGACGTTCTGGACGACGATCTTCGTCACGACGCTCATTGCCCTCGGTGTGTTTCGTTGTTTCTTTTTCTGTGCCCTTCTCACTCCTTTGTGCCCGCAGCCCCGCGGTTCATCGCCAAGTACTACACGACGGTGTACATGCCCTTGGACAAGGACATCGTGCGCGAGATGTGGGTGCTGGGCGACCTCAAGGACCAGCTAGGACTCACGCACCGGAACGGCAAGCGGCGGCGCGGGGCACGCAGTGCGATGCAGGAGGAGTCCGCGCCCATGTTCTCGGACCATCACGGGCGCTCGGTGTCGGAGTTCTCCACGCAATATGAGCCGGCGAACCTCTCCAGTCCAGGGACGACCACCACAGGCATCCCGCTCACGACAATGCATCAGCCGTACAGCGACACGACGCCGCCGAACGAGGAGCAGGGGCAGTACCTGTACGCGCCGCAGCCGCGGCAGGGGCAGCTCGGGAAGTCGTCTCCTGCGAGCCCCGGCCGCGGTGGGCACGAGGACCCCGCAAGCCCGCACGGGTCGTACTACTCGGTCTCGGAGCTGCCGCCGCCGTCGCCGCAGCCGTCGCCCAAATATAAGCTCCCGAGCGGGGAGATTACGAGCACGCCGCCGAGTCGGAGGTCGAGCATTGCGACGACGCGGGCGAGTATGCGGACGGTGCGAGGGGCGCAGCCGCAGATGCCTGCGTATGACGTGCCGCCGCTGTCGCCCGGGACGCTGTCGCCGCCGCCGCACCAGCAGCACTTTGAGATGCAGGCGAGGGCGGGGCCGAGCTCGGTGGGGCACGGGTCGTCGGTGAGGTCGCCCAGCGCGGCGAGCTATGCGAGTTATGCGACGGCGCCGGAGGGGTCGTTTGGGAGGGAGGAGGATATGGATGCGGAGATGGAGATGCCGAGGCATGGGGACATGGGCATGGGTTTGGATATGAGCATGGCGGGCAGGGGCAAGGGGGGCAGGGGCAGTATCACTATGCGCAGGGCTACCGGCAGGGCGAGCTTGATGTGCATCATGGACAAGATCACGACCCGAATCGGGACAGCCGACGGGCGAGCGATATTTCGTGGGATGGGCCAAGGGCGCTGTGATTGTGCGTCTGCTTCCTGCATTGCTCCATCCATCCGTCCTTCCTTCCTTCCTTCCGCCTCCCTCCCTTCCTTCGTTGTGGTGGTTATGTGGTGATGTTATTCTTATCCCTTCCCGTCCGCTCGTTTTTTCGCGTTTCCTTTTTCCATGCAATGCTTTTGTGGTGGTGTAGACTTTCTTTTTGTATTGGATTTCGATTGGACTTATTTATTTACCACACTGCACATCTCGATAAACCCACCACAGTACTTATACCTATTATTGTTTTTTTCGCGACCATCGTACTGCAATTAATAAAGGAATTCTGTTCTGCTCGCGGGCCTCCGTGGTTGGGCGCCAAGCGAGGGTTACGGATTTAATTTAGGGGCGGGATTCGGAGTCCGCATCCGCCTCCGCAGACGGAAGGAAGGGAGGGCCATGATGACAAGCGTCACGGCTTCGACTCGTCCCTCTTTAATACGTTTCCACTTTCCGCTTGCCTTCGTTATTGCCTCTGCTACTCAGCTTAAAAAGACGCGTACCACGAATGGCACGCGAGAAACATGAGGGACGCGTCAGGCGGACGGTGCGGCGATAGCAGTCTCGGCCACTGAGCTTCTTGAGGTGCGTTGAGCTGGGGTACGGGTTTAAGACTTCGAGGCCGATACGCGAGTGCAGTTCACCTCTTGGCCGCATATTTTTCCGAGAGAGGGCTGAGTCTGGGTACGCCTCTTATTTTTCCTCCATGGCCGAGGTTTCAGCTTCAACAAGTTCTTTGTCGCGGGGATCATGAATCATGATAGGCACAGGTAAGTCGCATTATAATTGGGTTTCTGTTTTCGATTCAACGCCACTGCCACGGCCAGTCGAAGGGTCGATATCTGTTGACCGGGTGTTGCTTTCAAGGGTATCTTTGGGGTATCTTCACGTTGATGGTGAGTCCTTATCCTTGTCAGACATGTTGAATTGAAGCTGTCCAACTTGAATTTCATTGTCCTCTGTTCAAATTTCAATACTTCCCCGCAGGTTGTCTGCTGCGCTTTGTGGCGACCGCGGTGATAAAAGACGAGTCTCTGACGATTGTCTGACGAGTACCAATTGAAGCCTGGACGGCGGCCTTATTGTTTTGACTCGCTTGGTGCATTCGCCGCGGCGTGGCTGGTCAAGTGACTCTCAAGGATCTTGGTCAGAACCGCTCCTCAATGCCGCCAGTGACCACTGCTGAGAGCCAAGAGGCGTCGGCGGCTGCCATCCTCAAGGAGCGTCGATTCAAGCTCAGCAGGTATGTTTCCCATATTCCTAGCCACAAAATACTGACTCGCGCGCAGGGCCTGCGACCGTTGTCGGTGAGCTATTTATTGTCAGAGAGATTCAGTGTCTGCGGCTAAAGGACGCGCAGCCGGCGCAGAATCAAGTGCGACGAGGGTCATCCGTGCCAGGCGTGTCTGGCCGCGAGCTCCGCATGTACGTTTGAAGAGCCGGGGAAGCGCACGCACCCGCACAAGTCAAAGCGCACCGCGACGCTCGAGGACCGCATGCACCACCTCGAGACCCTCATTCAGGCCATCCCCCCGGCGGTGTTTGCCGCGGGGAGTGCAGGCGAGCATGCGGCATCCATGTCGGCTATGGGGGAAGTCCCAGCAAGCCCAATTGCGCCGTTCATGTTCCCCAGCTTTGCGAATGGCGTGCCCCCACCTTCGCTGCACGTCTTCCCGCTCACTAATCCATCAACGCACTTTACGCCCCATGAGATCAAGCACGACGAGGGGATGGTATCACCGCGCTCGGCTGCAGATGCGCCCAGCCCCGATCAGCTCGCGGAGGAGACTTCACGGCTCTCCCTGTCCGCGTCGTACCTGTATTTCGACGACGAGGGCTACACTCGATGGCAGGGTGAGGCCTCTGGACTTCCTCTACTCGATTTGCTCGTTGAGCGGCACGTACCGTCCTCGGACGCTACTCCCCCCAACCTCGCTCCTGTGGAACAGGATTGGTTCCCCAATCGCACGCCGCGTCGCACAGACGTCAACCCACAGACACTGTGGCGCCTCATTACCTCCTACATCGCCCCCGAACTAATGGACAGGTGCGGGGACATTTTTCAGACAAGGGGAATTGCCCAATTAACTCTATCGAATTTAGCCTGGTACAATGCTACCTCTCCACCTCGTACTATATCCTGCCTTTCCTCCACGTCCCCTCATTCCTCGCTGTACGTCCCTGTAATTGACGCCGTTTCAAATCCGCTAATTATTTTCTCAGGACTACGGTAATCCACAAAAATGGGGCGAACCTGGCTTTGCGGCCTTCATTGTAGCAATATGCTGCCTCGCCTCCCGACACATGGACGACCCCCGCGTCCGCGCTTCGCCGCAAGACGGTATTTCAGCTGGAACGCAATGGTTTGAGCTCCTTGGGCGCCTACGGACCCTGCCCATTGCAGATCGACCCACGCTTTACACAATCCAGGCCGATCTAATAGCTGCAGTCTACGCCGTCGGCCTAGGCAAGCTCTCCAAAGCTGCCGCGCTCCTCTCTGAAGCCATCACCATCTCCATTGACGCGGGCCTGCACCGCAGCGCCGACACCTACGACCTCTTCGACCCCGTCGAAGACGAGGTGCGCAAGCGCACCTTTTGGTGTGTGTACATCTGGGACAAGCAGCTGAGCGCCCACTTTGGGCGTCCGCCGATGCTGCGGCTGCGCGACTGCGATGTGGGCGAGCCCGCGCCGGTCGACGACGAGTACATCACGCGCGAGGGGGTGGGGGCGCCCCCGCCTGGGACGGAGTGCCGCATGGCTGCGTTCGTATACGCGCTGCGCATCCTCGTCGTGCTCGAGAGCGTGCTGGACGTCCCCCTGCGCGGGACGCCTCCGCCGCGGGGGGCGCCGCCGCCTTCCTCGTCCGCGCCGGTGCCCTTCTCGGCGGGGGACGCAGGGTGCGCGAACTGCGCGAGGAGGAGGCGCTGCTGGACGAAATCCACCGCGGGGTGCCGCCGTTCTTCGCACACACGCCCGAGACGCTCGCGAGCGAAGACACGATCCGGCTCACGCAGGCGGTGCGGCTGCATTGCGCGGAGCAGTTTGTAAGGCTGTTGATTTATCGGCATCGGTTTTCGGAGCTGGTTGCGGAGCGGACGGCGGCGGCGGATCCGGGGATGCGCCCGCCGCAGAGCGAGGTGGAGCAGGACGCGATGGTCAAGGCGCATTTTTCGGCGCTGCAGATTGTTGCGGCGCATCTGCTTGTGGCGAAGAAGGGGTTGATGACGTATTGTGGGTTTTTTATTTCCTCTTTCTTTGTGCTAGGAAGGAAGGATTATTGACGCCCGACGATAGATGGGGTGCACGTCATCCACCAGCTGACGCAGGCGGGACGGACGCTCGTCGCGGTGCTGCTGAACTGTAAGACGGAGGCGCTGCAGCCGCTCATCCCGCCTGGGCTCGATGCGCTGCGGTCGTGTGTTGGGCTCTTAAGGCGCTTCAGCGGACGGTACGTCTGCGGGCTGCGCTCGGGCGATTTGATGGAGGAGTTTTGTCGATGTACGTGCCTTTTCTCCCATATTTCCATCCATCTATCGAACATCTATCTGACGCCTTCTTCGCCTTTGCAGTGACACAAATACCCCTGGACGCACCACGAGACACGCCCGACACGAACGCACGGCCGCCGTGGATCCGGCCCGTGCGCAAGAAGAGCGTCGCCGCCACCGCGACCGCAACGGCGACCGCGCGACGCTCGCGCAGCGCCGAGAGCCAAGGCCAAAACGGACAAAGTCGAAATCGGCCGAGTCCGTCGCAGAAGAGCGGGAGCAGCCACAGCCCTGGGCCGCCCGAGGCGTTCTCGCCGTCGGATTTCTTTGCGGACCCGGCTGCGGGTTCGCCGCAAGGGCAGGGCCAGCAAGGGCAGGGGCAGGGGGAGTATGGGCAGGGTGTGGGGGTGGGGTTTGGGGAGATGGATTTGGGAGGGGGGACCCGAGGATGTATGCGGAGGTGCTGTCGCTGTTTGGAGACGGGGCGGCGGATGGCGCGGGCGGGGGGCAGCAGCATATGTTTGGGCCGGGGCTGGGGATGGAGGAGTACGATACGCATCAGAGCGCGTTTGGCGGGGGAGCCCGGGGATGTTCAAGATGGGGGGACTGGTCACGTCGCCGTAGCTCGGCTGGACTGTTGATTTCGTTGGATTATCTGCTGCTTCCGCGTTTGCTTTGTGTACATACAAGTAGTCTGTAGTTTTTCTTTTGTTATTGCCGCCGCTGTAATTCTTATGCATGATATTTCCGCTTCTCGGATGGAACAGAAGGAAGCTACGGCAAAAGCCGCTGAATTTTGGGTGTATTCCGTAAGTACTTCTGCCCTTCGTTTCTTCAGAAGGAAAATTTTGTCTTTCAGAGTTTCACGTCGCGAGAAAATGGGCGTACTCCTCTCCTTCTGACCAGGGTTTGCAAGAAATTTCACCTCTCGACCCTTCATTTGATCTCTTTTGCGCTTGAAAAAACTCGGAGCAAGACTCTATCACCGACCCTTTTAATTATCTGAGACCGTTTCCGCCCCGATCGCCCGCAAAGTGTCAAATGGCTCTGATGGCGGGGCGGTCACTGTACAAGCGATATCCCAATTTGAATTGAAATTTCCTTTTTTGGGCGGGACAAAGAGTTTGACACGTGGTTTTACCTCCCGTCGATCGTTTTGATGCGATGTGTTTCGCACGAGAGTCATGAAACAGGTGAGAAAGTTCTCAAGGGGACCTGACTCGTCCCTTCGACAGCGACAAGCCATATAAATGGGTTGCAGATGCAAGGTCGCCTGGTTGACGACCGCCCCCGGTCTCCCCTAATTGTATTCTCAGCCGCCGGTCTTGTGCTTCAAGAAGGGCCAAGGTTTTACCTCCACGGAATAGCCGCCGAGGCCCGAACACAATTAACCAAGCCCAATCAGGAAACCGTCCATCATTCCTTTTTGTCTGTAGGAGACAAAGAGGATGCGATCTACTTAACCCGTATCTATCTGTCTGCTGCTTCCCGCCATCCACACACACCGTTCGACAATGTTTTGTCGCCCCCAAGCCTCAAGCTTTCCTCAACCACCGATTAACTCGCTCCCGGTCGAGCTCCTCGCGTACATCTTCGTGCTCGGCACGCACGAGCCGATAAATCCCTCGAATTCAGACGACGACTGCCAGCTGTTCAACTCGGAGAGCGTAAAGGCGCCGCTGATCTATGCGAGTGTGAGCCGGCACTGGCGGGACGTTGCCCTAAATACCCCCGCACTGTATACGAGTCTGTGCATCACCCCGGAGCTGTTCCGCCAAGTCGGGACAAAGGAAATACTCGACACGACCGGCATCGCGTCCTATCTGGCGCTCTCACGGAACTATCTTGTCGATATTCTCATTGATGCGCGCGACCAAGAGTGGGACTTCGACGATGAGTGAGTTGGTTTCATTTATTTCGCGAACGCACAAAGACTAATGGGCGTTTATTTAGTGCGTGGTTCTCTGCCGACCATATGAATGCTGCTATGGGGGTGTTACTGCCGCACCTCGGTCGTTGGCGGTCTTTGTCTATTCTTACAGACATCTACGCTCCCATGCACGCCGCCCTACGCCCTCTAGAAATATATCTCAGTGCTTACGGCGCCCCGCACCTGGAGAGCCTGCGTCTCATGCGCTGCGACGCCTATGTAGCGCACGCCCATGTCGTAGAGCCCGAACACGCCTTCCTGTCCTCTCTGGCCAATGGCGGATGGACGCTGCCCAGCCTGCGACACCTTAGCCTCCGGGGTGTCCCTGCAGCATGGACTCCTCTTGCCGCCGTCCTCCCCGACTGCCTACAAACGCTCGAGCTGTCATTCCACCCTCTTATGGCGCAACCCTCCGTGCCTGAGCTCGCACTCCTTCTCAGCGCTGCCCCGCAGCTCTCCCGTCTCGTAATGAACGGCTCCGGCCCCGCACTGCCGGAAGAGCCTTCCCTCGCCCTCGACCCCTCGCCAATATCCCTCCCTTTCCTCACCTCCCTCACGCTCGGCTACACCTCCGCCGCTGCCGCCCTTGCGCTCTTCGACCTCCTCGCCGCCCCGCATCTCCATACGCTCGCCCTCGAGGACGCGACTCACCCCGCCGAGACCGTCCCCGTCGACGTCGTCCCCCTCCTCACGCGCCTCTTCTCTGGTCCCACCTCACCACCGCTCTTCCCCGCCCTCGCAGATCTTGCGCTGCGCCGAGCGCACCTCGCTAGCCCACCACCTCTAGGGGCGCGTGTCGCGCGCCTCGAGCTCGTCGCGATGCCGCCCGCGTCGCTCCTCGCGCTCGAAGCGACGCACGAGCTGTGCGTGCGCGGACCGCTATCTGTGTCGGGGCTGCCGGGTGCAGAGGCGCTGGTGGCGCTGCGCGCGCTCATCGAGGGGCGCCGCGCCCATGGTGGTGCGCCGCCCGTCGTGTGCCTGCATGAGGCGGCGTACTGCGAGGCGAACGGGGAGGCGCTGGAGGAGGAGTTTTATCTGGGTGGGACGTGTGTACGGGTGTTTCGCCGGTGTGAGATGGACGTGGAGGAGGGGGACGAGGATGAGGACACGGTGATGGGGAGCGGGTCGGAGTGTGGGTGGGACGGGGAGGAGCTGGACGATGCGTTTAAGGTTGGGGGCGTGTTTAACGACCCGGTGTTTGATGCGCGGTATGGGTACGTGGCTATGGGTGAGGGTGAAGAGAGACAAACGGTTCCTTGCTTTTCTTGCTTTCTTGCTGTCGTTGCTTTCTTGGCCAGTTGGACATTTGTACAAAATACATAGGTAGATTGACTCGGCAAATACCAGAAATATTTCTGGCATCCCAGCTGAGCTCCATACTTTGTTTAAGTCCAATACGACTAGGGGCTTCATGAAGCCCAAATATGGTAGCCCAAATCACGTCGCTGATTTCCTGATTTGGCCATCTCTAGCATCAGCAAACCCTGGTAGCGTCATAGTACTATGTAGCACTGAGTCCATAGTAGAAGAGGCCTGATGACGACATTTTTTTTGGCAGGTGTCAAAGAATCAGGTCGAACACCATACGTAATATTACGTAACATGCCGGCAACGGTGCCGGCATTGATATGCTGCGCCTCTTGGTGCAAACAGACGTCGCATCAGACCGCCTTCAGACCGCATCACAACAGACCGACCGCTTTCGCCACCGGGCCAGTGCCCGGTCACACTAGTCACGAAACACGAGAAGCAACGAATGAGGCAAGTGCTTCTGAATGCAAGAAGCTTTAGTTCAAGTTGAACTTTGCGTTCTTTAATTCCGGAGAAAGAAGCTTTAGTTCAAGGTGAGGAACTTCACGTCTCGGTAGGTTTTTCAATTCCGCAGAACCATCCGCAGGTGTAAGTTCGTTTCAACAAGGTCGCCGCGCGTCTGTCGTCGAAAAAGAACGTCTTTGGGGCTGGTTCGCGGTCTAGCTGTCGTCTCAGGACTGACTCGAGGCACCCATTCTCCTCGCCGTGTTGGCCAACCCTAACGCCACCAACAAATGCGCAACAAAAAAGAGGACGGAGTGAAGAATGTCTCTGTAATGCTGAAACCAGATAAATGTTGACTAGGCCAATCCCTCTTCCGCCCTCCGCTCTTATTTCCTCCTCATCCAATCCAGCAGTAATCTCCCTACATGTCGTCTCGTCCTATCTATCTCATGGCCGGTAGTCCTGCCGCCGACCCACAAAAAGCCGCCCAGAAGGCCTCCCAAAAGCTTTGGCTAAAGCACGCCTTTGACGGTGGACCACTCCCAACACACTCCTACCACATCCGTGGGGACCAATTCGACCCGCGGGACAGGGACCCATCTGCCGTTGACCTCGACCGGTTCCAAAGAGAACTCGCACGCGCCAATGCTCAGGGCGAACTCCTCACCTTTTCGAGAACCCGTTCATGCTGGGAACCCCTAGACTAGTCAGTCCGTTCTCCGTTTCCTCCTCCTCCTCCTCTTGTTTTCCCATCTTCGTTGACTTTCCACTAACCTTTCCTCAGTCCGTCCACTTCCACTCCGTCCACCACGACGCGCTTACAGCCTTCAGGCTTCCGGAACCTCCGCGCTGAAGCGCTCCCGCTCTGCCCCCACGCTGGCAACCCCCTTCGCCGCGACGAGGAGTGCCGGATGCGCCCACATTCCCACCGACACAAGCGACTTGGCACGGTCTATTACCTTCAAGCCACTCTCCACCCATGCTCCTTCATTGGTTAGTCGCCTCTTCACCTTTCCCTCACCAACCGTTAATCAAGTTTCAGCCGTCCTTCAAGACGCCAAAGTCAAGACAGAGGTCAAGTCGGAGCCTCTTTACCTCTCTGCCCTCACCCCTCACCCCGCTGTCAAGCGCGAGTTCGACTTTAACGGCGGGATCGCCCCGGTCAAGCGCGAGTTCGACTTCAACGGCGGGATCGCCCCGGTCAAGCGCGAGATCAAGCGCGAGACCGTGGAGCTCAAGCAAGAGCTCCTGGGCGGCCGTTTTCGGGCGATGACCTCCACCCGGCGTGGCACATCCTCGCGCAAGCCCTCTGGTCTGCCGCTTCGCCGCCAAAACGCGCTCCTCTTCATCCCAGAGTCGTCGTCGCCCTCCTCTTCGCCTACTCCGGCATCAGCATCCTCGTCCTCTACTCAGCCCCCTGTCTTCATCGACCTTGACGACGACAACGACGACGAACCGCCGGCCTACACTCCCCCCCAGACCCATCCCCAATGTCCGGTCCTCCCCAGGCCACTTGTCCCCGGCTCCCCGCACCACCTGCTCCGGCTGGAGCGCTACACGCCCGAGGAGGCTCACCTTAATCTCACTGGAGGTTAGCCCTCCTGCGCCTACCTTGAATCACTTCTAACATTCTCTCACAGACGCTCAGTTCCTTCAACAGACGGAAGCCAACGTGGGTCATATTTTAGCCACTCGTAAGTTTCTTCATAGCCTCAATGGAAGCTTGCTCATGCGCCGACTCTGTGTAGAGGATTTTTCGAGCAGTTTCTGGATGCGGGAGACAGCCCCCGACTTCCCCCAGAGGCTCTGCCCGTTCCGCAACGGCTCCACAATGGCCATCCGGATCGGTCAGGCGGCTTTCTTCTCTTCGTCCATCATGGGACGCTTTATCTCTTCCTTGAGTACCACTCATGGGGTCCATGGGCAGTCGTTTGACAACTGGCTGAATGCCCTGCGCGTTTGTGTAGGTTGCGGGTCTCATTTTACGCCAGCAGCCCTCAACTCCCATCTTGTGAAAGAGGGGGATGTTTATGTCTGTGGGAACCATCCCAACAGAGCTCCCTGTCAGTCTCCATCTCTTGATATCTATTGCATAACACTTATTTTTTTTTATCCAGCCTCCCCTGTGGAAGAAAACATACCCTACCACGACCTCCTTCGGCCGCGCGACTTCCCTCCTGCCCGTGGCCCAGGTCAGCTCCGTCCGGCGAGATTCACTGAGTTTGGTTATACGACAGCCCTAGGAATCGCTCTCTCCTCTCTAAACACCAGGCTCGGCCTTCCAGACGATGTGTGGCAGGCCGTTCGCTCTGCCATGGTTCCTTGTATGGACTGTGCTTGTATTCGCACCGTTCATGGCCACCTCGACCACCTCGATAACGGCGTCTGTCGCGATGTCTCGGGGGATTTTCTCATCGCGGTCAGCGCCGAGGAGCTTAAGGCTTACGGCCCTCGGGGAGAAATCAGGAGAATCGTTGTAGAAGACGACTAGTGCTTTTTTTTTTTCGACGCCCATCCATCTCGACGCCCATCTTACTTTCTTGACGCCCGTCTTGTATATCTTCTTCCTTGGACTCTGTCTTCCTAGATAACTCTCTTGAAAAATCGTCTAACATTCGCTGTACTTTTTCGAAAGCTACCTACCCGCTTGCTCTACCTCTGCCGTATACATTGAGTTAATTCCACCGATTGTATCTATGTTAACAGCTTTTCATGTCCTATGTCTTATACCGCTCTCCTTTACTTATTGAATCTCAATAATATAAATTTTCTTGACGCTATTTCATGATTCTTGGCGCTATTTCATGAATTTAGTCCACAGCTTCTAGAAGCATTAGCAGCCAGAATCCGATAAACGTTCCTCTCAGCCGAAAACTTTAGCGGCGCCACCTCCTCCTCGTGCACTGAGAGCTCTCTTAAACGCCGTCAGTCCATATATATTCTATTCTTGATCCCTTTTTGTCGACTCACCAAATGCCGCATCGTGTATGGACCCCCAATATCCAGTTGTTCGACACCGACATTGTGAATCTGCAGCGCAGCTCTCCCAACCTCGTCGTCTTCTCACCCACCTTGCGAATTCCTGTAAAAGTTGCATGGTCAGCTTTTGCGTTCGTTCTATTTCCTATGCGCAAGACCGCTTACCTTTCCTCGCCCAGGCCAACCGTCAACCAGCGCAAGATACCTCCTGAGCATATCCTCTCTTTCCTCCGGAGCGAGGACCTCCACTGGGCCTGTTTCTGCACACTCTTGAACTGTACCTTCACGAACCCCACCGAAAGTGCGCCGAGCACCATCAGCACAATTGTACATGTACCAGCGCCGGTCCAGGGCAATTTTGTGGTCTGTGGCCATACACCTGCTCGATGTTCCTTTTTCAGTGAGTCCGCTCTCCGACTTGCCACTTACTGTTTTTCTCAAGCCTGGCAGTCGACCTTGGTGCCGTTTACGACTCTACTACCCTCTGCCGCGAGTATATCCCAGGCCACCGTCAGCACAATCTCAATACATCATGGCAATTGGCCAACTATCTCAACGCCGGGGTTGGGGATAACGACGAGAGGGTCTTTGTAGCACGAGAGGTCCCTGAGTACTGGGGGGAATATGGTAAAGGACAGCAGCGCGCTTTGGAGGATCCCTACCTTCTACCTGCGCTACCTGCGCTACCCCCACTGACTGCAGGACGCTGTCAGTCCATTTCATTTAATTTCAGCCGATGCTTACTGAACCTGCCGCCTTGTCCTTGTTCTCTTCTCAGCTTCCCCACCGCCCTCTCTGCAGTACCGTGCAGTAGGTGTCCAGGTCGACGAACGAACTGTCAGCATAATCGACCTGCCCGAGCTTCTGGGGTTCTCCATGCTCAGCAGAGGTGCTGGGATCACTTTGGAACAGTTTGACGCCCTCTTCGGAAAGTGCACAGTTTGTGGCCAGGTTTTCGTTGCGACCGTACTCTATGACCACCAGAGGGGTTGCGTTCCCGCTCTATAAGATAGATACTTATTCCGTGTGTCTTTGTCTCCTTGGTCCTCGGTGTAGCACCGTCGCCAAGACACATTAGTTATCTTGTGGCACAGAAATAAATGTACTTGGCTTTGCATTAATTGACCTCAAGAACAAGAATTCACAATACCTTCTCCGTCGGCGATTCCCTCTATTCCAGAATTCTTTACCTTTAGTTCGAAGCATACGTTCCGTCCCTGCCATTCGTGTCTGTGGCGTGCTCCTTGAGGCGAGGCCGCGGGTCGAGGCAGCCATAAGTAAGAATGAGGCACCCACACACCTGAATACTCGCAACGCCAACTATCTTACTCGTCTCTCACTTGTTCCCATACGAGTCTTGGTGCAGTAGAATGAATTCTGTACAAGATCATGATACGTGAGTGTTATCAGCACAGCCTCATCTCTTATCACTTTTCTCGTCTCTGGCTAAATAGCCATAGTTCTCTCGACACCAACGCTGAGCGACATCCAACGCAACAGCAGCAGGATGAACAGCTGGCCAAAGTGCGAAATCGAGCCAACCATCTTCTCTGGGACGCCAGCCGCAGGCACCAAGCAAATCCGACACCCGGGACTCGCTATGCTGTGAATACGGCACGCTCTCACCTGCAAGCCCTGTATAACCAGAATGAAGGCCTCCTCCCCGAGAGCCAAAGCATCCGCGACTCGCGCAGGCTCAGAGAACCGGACCTCCCATCGCTGACAGACCTAGCTGAGCGGCGGCAGCAAGCTAAACAGAGGCTTGCCAACGCCCTCCTCCAGCACCAAAACACCCCTACTTTCAGCACTAGCCACGCATTGGACCAGGCTCGCCGAGATCTTCTTGCCTTGTCGTACCAGGAAGATCCTGTGGCCTCTGAGTCTTCCTCCGGTGACGAATACACTTCTTCCAGCGATGAGGGTCCTTCTTCCAGCGACGAGCAGAGAGCCTCGGCTAGCGGAGACACAAAAGAGGAAGAGGGGACTTCGGCAGTCAGCCACGACGCAGTGAGTATCAATATTAACGATCGTCTTTGATCAGGCTCAACTCAAAGCTATTCCAGTCTTCGATCTCAGCGTAGGCTAGGCCATCACACCCAAAAAAATGAAGGATAGATGAGTGCCTGTATGTGCTTTTCTTGTCTTGACTTTAATAATGCTCACTTAACAATCAATTCTCTATAGTCTCTGGCGACGCCTTAGGCCCCTCTGTCTCTCAAAATGCAGGATCTCCGTGCTTGAAATTTCCTAGCTAAGCTTGTATATATTAGTCAAATCCCTCGTACCGAACCCATGCGCCCTCGTAAAACGAAACCGTAAATTTAAGAGCCATAAATTGAGAATTTCAGGCATAGGTCATTTCTTTATTTGTCCGTGTCTCCCATCAAAGGCTACGCGATCACAAACCACGCCGTTATAAATACTGTTTGTCACGCCACACTGATTTTCTTTGCTCCCTTCCTGGCCACAGTTGCACACTTTGACTCTGGTTCACCAGCGGGCATTTTCAGCTCATCCTATACCCTAGAGACCACATTCCCGCCACTGTGGTCTCTGCATTCCTTGCTGCGCCTCACCCTAGTAGGTCAGCTGTGTCGGTATGCCACTCACTCGTTGCCTTCGCCTGTCTTGGCCACTTGTGGCCTTCGCCTGTCGATGCCATCCCGCGTTCCCCTCCTCTCCTCCGCCATTCCTTCCTCCTTGCGCTGGCTGACGGTTACGCTGGCTGACGGATCGCTTCGGCTTCGGCGATATTCGGGTCTCGGGCTCAACGCGTCTGTGGGTCCGTGCGTGAGAAATGATCTGAGGCAAACAAGACCAACGCCATGCCACGTCCTTTGCCTCTTTCTTCTCTCCCACCACCATCCCTCTCCCTCGCCCTGCCTTCCTCGTCTTCGTCGTCGCCCTGGTCCTCGCCGCCCGGGCCCTCGCTGTCGCCATCGCTCTCGCCTCATCGCCCCCGCCGTCACCCTCACCGCCGTCGCCGTCGCCTTTATCTTCCTACCCCTTGCCTTGGTACGTTTTTCTCTCTCTCTTTCCAATCCCATTTCCGACTGACGTCCTTTCCACCTATCTCAGTCGTCCATCTTCACCGCTTTGACTCCTTGTTTTGGTTTTTTTTTTTTTTTCCCCCTTCCACTTGCCACGTCTCGCCTCGCCCTTGCCATCCTCTCTCTCCTTCCACTTACCGCGTCTCCCCTCGCCATCCTCTTTCCCCTTTCTCACATCACCTCCCCTCGTATCTTTCTTCCCCCTCGCCGCATATTCATCCTCCTCCCTCCTTCCCCTCAGGTCCCCACAGATCAGAGGTCGACCAGGATCCCCAGACCCGGGGTTTTTTTTTTTTGTTCAGAGCTGCCCCCCTAAGGGCGCTCTGCGCTGCCCCTCCCAGGGCGCGGTTGGTGCTGCCTCCCCATGGCGCGCTGCGCAAGGTCCCCCAGGCCAGCGCATCTCCCATTCCTCGATCCCTCCTCTATCCCTCCCCATTCCATTCATTCTCCACCTTCCTCTAACCATTCATCACTCTTTCACTCCTCTCCTCAGCTTCAATCTCTTCGTTCGTTATGTGTACTACATCCATCTCATCTCATGTATCTGTAGCTTTGCGCTGTCTACCACATCCATGTCATATCATGTTTATGTCTCTATAAAATCATATATGTTCTCCCATTTTACTTTTATTTCTCTTATGTCGAATTTGATCTGAGTTCGGAACAATGACCCCACCGTCTAAATTAGGAAATAAGTCATGCATAGGGTCTCAATTCGCAGGATCATTTCCGATTTGGGACTCATCTTTTTCTTGATCTAGATGCATCAGCACTACAGCAGCAAAATAAAGCTTCATTCGCTTGAGGACGATTCACGCTTCCTCCAAGACCATTTCCCAGACTTACACGCTCTCTTTCGGCAACATACACACACCAAGCTTCCCTTGAGCTTTCATTCTTTTTGGCAGACTGCCTTCGTGAACAAACTGGTCAACGAATCAAACAGGATCGGCGAATCAAACAGGATCGGCAGGGTCCATGACTGGGTATGGAATTACATCCAGTTTGAACTGCAAGCACCTGTTGCGGCCAGTCTCTTTGTCCAAGTCCTTTGGTGTAGGTTTGAAAGGTTAGATGACCAAGCGGTCGAACTCTTACTCCGGGCTCAGGTCGACGCGTTCAAGGTTGACCACATTTGATCACTCCCATGTGCCTAAGCTGAAACTCACTCCCCCAGGCACAAGCCCCAAAGGACGCCTACTACGGCGAACCTAGGCTTCGTCCTGATGAGGACGATGCAGCCCTTGTGCAGGAGTCTTTCTCAGATCTGTCGATGCTCTTTCACCAATACTTGGGTCAATCCGCACGTCGATCCCAGACCTGGGCAAATACATTTGCAAACCAGCTCGCACAAGACACCAAACGAATGGCTCTGGTCGATGGCTGGGTTTGGTACACCATCGCATTCGAGCTCCAGCCCGGCGCAGCGGCTGAGCTTTTTGTCAAGGTTTTGTCATATCGCTTTCAGGGTTGTGATGATCAGGGTTTGGCTCTGCTCCTCAAAACTCAGAATGAAGCTTTCAAGGTGAGACTCAGTTTTTGTGTTCCTGCACGAACTGATTGATGGATCTTTTCTCTGAAGGCGCAATGTGGCGCCGAAGTCGGTTTGAAGTTCAACGACCTGCGGGAGTCCACTGTTGTTATACCAACCATCGAGGCGTTCGAGCAGAACATGGCAAACAGCGCAATCCAAAAATGTACTCGCTGGAACCGTATTCTGCGGCAGTTCTTCCGCTTAGACCCATGTGGGGTTTGTTGTTTTTCCTCCTCCCTGCCTAGGGTTTGGTGACTAACATTACATTGGGACTCCAGCCGTCACACCCAGGCGATCTGAACGCGGCCGTAGCCGTGATGAAGGAGATGAGGGAGGTCACAAAGCCAGCCTACACGCTGACCACATTTACTGCAGCGGTTAAGGTGCGAAATCTAAATCCCCTCTTCCGTCATTTCTAATTGGCGCTGCAGAAAAGTGGCCTGGCAGAGGCACTGAGAATAATAACAGATCCCCACACGCGACGTGAGGTTGATTTTCCTGCGATACAACTCTCCGATGGAAAGTACCATTGGAGGGATTTTCTTGGGGAGGTATTGCACCGATGGACACCTGTCGAGCACCGGCGTCGTCTAGACGCTCCCCCGGGTATAATCAGAAGAGATGTATGTGTTGCTCTACCCCTGACGTGTCTAGATTTCATGGCCGTTCCGTCTCGTTTTACAGCAGGTTATATCAGTGCCCACCTTCATACAGCTCATGTGTGATCCCCGCTTCCTTGCCTCAATGACCAGCTCGTCTCAGCAAGTCTTTTTCTTGTCTTCTGAGGAAAACTGGAAATTTGAGTTTATACGGTGGGTAGCCCCCACCGTACGCTCAATGGTGAGCTAATTTCTGAGTCCAACACCTTTCCTTTGTCGCTGACCACCGTCGTCGCACCACACACAGAATCGTACCGACTTGCCTCCAGTCGAGACATGGAACATCAAGCGACTATTCCGCGACATCAGCCAGACACATGTTAGTGATAGTCTGCTCGAGTCTACCAGCCCCAGCTGGGAGCTGGTCAAGGAGATTTTGGTAGAAGCGCAGGAAGAGCGATCCCACCTTCGACGGGTAAATTGCCACGCGTATCATCCAAAGACATCAACGGCCAGCTCTAAAGACGGCACGGCCAGGCATTCAGCGCGTCCTGGTCCTCAACCCAAGGGTTCTGCTCAAGCTCAAGCTCCTAGGAACGTGAGGGAGCATAAGTTGACCTACGATGACGCCGTCCGAGTGGCTAAAGCACCCCGCTGCCCTCGATGCGAGCACAAGCCGGAGTCGGAGCACTGCGTTCGGACCATATACGTTACTCGGCGCCCCAAAAACGACTTGGACTTTTGGCGAGGTTCTCTCCTAACATGCTCTCCCCCTGACGACGTGATACAAGTAAGCCTTTCTCTTCTTCCTTTCTTCTTCCTTTCACTCATATATTAGCAGCCCAACTCGGGAGTTCGCCCCATAATCTCACCAGAAGCACTTGGATTCAAAGAGATCATGGCCCGCAGCCGCGAAACTCTGGGTGATTGCACCAAGGACGTAACGCTCTTTGTAGAGGCAAACACTACGAACATTGTACGCGCGTGGATCTCTCTCTTCTCATGTTCTCTTGCTGATGCTCCTGCTTTAGATTGGCGGCGTGGAATTCAATGCATGGGAGGAGAATACCCTGGAGGACCTTCGAGCAAACCATGCCAGTGCTGGGGAGTACGCCAAGGCGGCCAAACGCAGCGCCAAGTCACAGCTTGCGGGTAAACTCAAGCCGGTTGGATCTAGAGTTCCTAAAGGAGGGCGAAAGGGGGACGGGTATGGTACGTACGCCTACCATTCGGCTCAGAACTTGCAGGGCGTCCAGGCTCTCTTCTCAGCAGCCAGGGTACGTTTGCTATTTGTGGCTCCCGCTGGCTCACTCACATAGGACTATCCAGGATTCAGACACGCTGATGGAGACGGTCCGCTCTTTTGCACCTAGTGTGGTACGAGACATCCGACACTTAACGCATCAAGCCGAAATAAACCGCATGGGACGTACCGGGATGAACAGCTTCTATTGCTGGGAGTATGCATCTCCTCTCCACGAGGATGACGACGAGGGCTGGTCTATATGCTGCCAGCTGCACAAGAAAACCCTCCTCGACGAGTACAATTTTGCCTACGCCGAATGGGGAATCTACATACGCACCGAACCCAATTGCCTGTGGTATTTATTTTGCTTTCTTCTTCATTCGCGCAGCCTCCCTCTCATCAACCCATCTCAGGTTCTTCAACCCAAAGCATCTGCATGGCACTGTCCTCCCTCGACAATCCTCAATGGGGTGGGCTGTATCGAGAGGGACACATACCACCATCCGCCGCAAGGATATTCAAAAGGCCGCGCTTTTTCAAGAAGTCAGAGCGTCTTATTCAGCTTTGACCGAATTCTGGCGCGCTTGAACCATCACCTTACATAGCGTTTAGCTGACTCGATGGCCTTTTTTTTCCATCATCTCTTCCACTATTGATTGTATTGTACTGTACGTTCATGGAAGGTCAATCAAAATATTTACGTTCGGCTTTTTGCTAAGTATGCCCTGCACCGCGTGAAGGTCGATCCAAATATTCAGGATAAGAGGAGCCTGGATAATATATTAATATATAATCTTGGCGCGGTCGCATTCAGGAACATACCTAGTTGTGTTTGGCCATGCCGTACAATCGCGTGGATCGATCAAATCTTTCTCACTTGCTCACTTATGCCGCGCAGCATTCGGCCCATGAATCCGCTATTCCGTGTCTACCCCGGCCGGACCCTGACCGATGGGTACGAGACGTGCTCAGTTGATTTCTATGCACCCCTGAAATGGGACCGGTCCGACGACGAGAAGCCACGACACGGGCGGTATAATATCTGGACGGTCGAGGACGGCCGTATCAATGGAATTCATGTAAACGCGTGGGTGGTACCCTGTGCTCTTTCCTTGCGTCAACCTCAACTTGCCTGTCGCTGCAGAGCCGCCAAAAATCAAGCTATCCAGAATGCTCCCTTCGCCCGGGTGCAGGTTTTTCCCTGCGTCACCGTGGCCCTAGAGCATCTCAGGCAGACATGCCGAGAGACGCACGTTGCTTGTCAGCAGCGGAATGCTAGATCTAGTTATTGCGACAACAACCATCCTGACACCACCTCTGACTTGGAGTCGACACAAGACGGTGCAGACTGCGACTTCGAATCTGGTTCCGACGACATCTTCATTTTGCGGCAGACCCTCCCCCGGTACTCAGCACTAATACAGATGGAGAATCTCCCTTCGCAGCTCACTAGCGACCGGTGAGTAGATCCACCTGCAGCCGTGGAGAAGCTGAATAGCTTTCCTCAGACACCGCCCCCTTCGCGAATTCATCAAACAGGAAGGTGCCACCTTTCACGTCGCCCTGTCTCGCCAGCGGGCGATCATCTCGACTTTGAAGGACACGGAGTGGCATAGCGCCGCGCACCGCGAGAACGTCTTTTCTGCGGTTTATGAGAATCGGAACCAGAAGTACGTGCCACCTCCACAGTTTTGGTTCTTTCTACAAGAGCAAGACTTATATCATTTCTAGCGACTTGACGGATGCAGCGATGGCTAGAGAGGGATTGGGCGGCGATGTGTGGGTGATTTCTCCGGCAGCCGCGCTGAGGCTTCTTACAGACCTGAAGCTCCCGTAATTTTATCAAACCAACTGCAGAGCGAGGAGGTATTTTCTATAGCAAGAAGTTATTTGTATATCACAGAATTGGAATTCCAATCGGCATAATTTTGGGCCCACCCAGTTCATCGTTGAGACCTGCCACCACTGCCACCATCAACCTCCGAATCGGACCAGTCTTCACCATAATCGACCCCGGCCCGGCGGAGGAGGGCGCGCTGCGTTTCTGCGAGGTCGCGAAAGTATCGGACTTCCTTCAAGAGCTTCGCCTTTTCCGTCTCCACCTCGGCGAGCGGTCGTGAGGCGTGTTTCTTGTGAGGCCGCTTGCCCACCCGACGCAGACGCTGAGCACCAGGTGCACACGGCAGGGGTTTGTGTCGGATCCCTGCATGCCGACGCAGAAAACGGAGTGTTTCCCCCGGCCAAGGTGTGGTTTGTCGAGAAGTTTGGTGAGAGGCACCTGAGTCGCGCTGGTATAGTCATCCTCCATGCTGGAATATGTTAAGTTCCAGCCGACCCAAACCCAGTAAAGTTCACATTACCTGCGTCGCGTCGGTAGGAGAGAGGAAGAAGAGAGTGAAAGAAGAGGAAATGGGTGGCGTGGCGTTGTTATGAAATGAATACGGTTCTAGTCTTCTTAGGCAGCTCGCCGCTCATTCGATAACACTTGGGACGAAAAATCGGACAAAAAAGAAAAAGAAATTGTATCAGATTCGATATATACAACGAGTACAGTCGATTGTTCAAGAGATTGGCCGCCCTCCCACCCAGTACAAGTAGGCATCTACTGATTAGCGGCGGGCTTGCTCTCGGGCACGTCCTCCAACCACTCGAGTACCGCTGCCAAGTCCTTGCTCCCCATGATGTGGATCTCCTTCAGGTCCTTTTCTTCGGCTACGCGAAAAGCGGCGATCCTAGAAGATTAATGGTCAGAGGTAGGTATATGAGCTGAGCGAGTACAGAGTTGGCTCCGATTGATCAAGATGAAAACCGATGGAGAAGGAAAAGAACGGATGGAATAAAGTAGAAGAAAAACATACCTTGACCCGCACACATCGTCGTGCCCCTTCAGGGCCCAATTCATGCCTCTACCGTCTTGGCGTTGAAGAGACTCTCGATGGCACTCGTCATCCCCGTGCCACCTTAAGCATTGCAAGGCCCAGCGCCCAAGAGCCTCATCCCATGTATCGGCAGCGAGAGAGATCCCGTTCTTGCAATATTCGGTGGTGGACCGCGCGATTTCACTGGAATTATGGGTAAGTCAAAGCAGTCAGATAGATAAGGCCAAAATAACTAGCGAATCGGTATAGATGCCCTCAAGGTAGCCAGGCAGGGTGACATAAAATTTTTTCGAGGCCGTCAGCGAGTGGTGGTCGCGGTCCAGGGTGGGAGAATCCGGGTAGAAAGAGGGAGTGCAGGTGGCCCGGCGGGGGAGTGGCCCGGTGCGGGGGCCATTGAGGGCGCCCAGTTCGTATGCGGCACCGACGATCGGGTGGATGGGCGCGGCGGCAGCAATCGGGTGGATGGGCGCAGCAGCAGCAGGAGCCTGACCGGCTGGGGCGACAGAACGAGGAGCTTTAGCGTTCATTTGGACGGGGACGAAAGTAAGTGGACTGAGAGAGGCGGGCGTTGGTTGTTGGGCGTCGAGGTTCCAAAGGTAGAGGTTGGGTAGGTAGGAAAGCTGGCTCTGTACTATATGTATCTGTATCTGGCTCCAGATATTTTGCTTTGTGGGACGGCGACGCTTGCCATCGGCGGAGCGAGGGGCTTAGAAAATAGCCGTTTATTGCGGCCTCAGAGGGCCGCCACAGCACGACGCCCTGGGGTATTGCGGAAACACTTAAGCTCCCGCACCTACCAGCACGAGAGAAGGATTGCCCGACGGTGAACTTGGCTCGGCCGCGAAAGAACCACGGTGGCTTCCTGCGACGAGAATTCCAGGGAACATGGACCGTATTTCAAATGCGATTTTAATCGGGGCTGAGGGAGCGTGTCGGTAGTTTGCGTGAGGGAAGCTTGGTGGCTTTGACGGGGACTTGAAGGAAGATCGCCGCCCAAATCGAAAGTGCAATGTTAATCTTGCCTAAACGGGAAAGGCCGGCCGGCAGATTGCCGCGAGAAGCTGCAGAAGAGACGGCGACTTAAGTAGATTTTCAATTATTTTTAATTTAATTTTATTTATTTATTTTTCAAGTCGGCGAGTATCGATATGAATTCCAACGAAAAATTTATCGTGTTACAAAATACAGACAATACTGCAGCATTGAAAAAGAAAAAAAAAACATGTGATCGGTAGATACATATGGCGCAAATGGATTCAAGCAGAGGGAAAGGGTAGAGGAAGGTGGGGAATGAACATGCACTGGCCTGGGGAGACCTCGCGCAGCGCGCCATGGGGAGGCAGCACCAACCGCGCCCTGGGAGGGGCAGCGCAGAGCGCCCTTAGGGGGGCAGCTCTGAACAAACAAACAAAAACCTGGGTCTGGGGACCCTGGTCGACCTCTGATCTGTCGGGACCTGAGGGGGAAGAAGGAGGGGAGAGGAAGATGAATATGTGGCGAGGGGGAAGAAAGATATGAGGGGAGGTGATGCGAGAAAGGGGAAAGAGAATGGCGAGGGGAGACGCGGTAAGTGGAAGGGGAAAGTGGATGGTAAGGGCGAGGGGAGACGTGGCAAAGTGGAAGGGGGAGAAAAAAACCAAAACCAAAACAAGGAGTCAAGGCGGTGAAGATGGACGACTGAGATAGGTGGAAAGGACGTCAGTCGGAAACGGGATTGGAAAGAGAGAGAAAAATGTACCAAGGCAAGGGGTAGGAAGATAAAGGCGACGGCGACGGCGGTGAGGGCGACAGCGGAGGCGATGAGGCGAGAGCGCCCGGGCGGCGAGGACCAGGGCGACGAAGGCGAGGACCAGGGCGACAACGAAGACGAGGAAGGCAGGGCGAGGGAGAGGGATGGTGGTGGGAGAGAAGAAAGAGGCGAAGGACGTGGCATGGCGTTGGTCTTGTTTGCCTCAGATCATTTCTCACGCACGGACCCACAGACGCGTTGAGCCCGAGACCCGAATATCGCCGAAGCCAAATCCGAGACTCTTTCCTCATTCCAAAACGACGACATGGTTAGTACCAACGTTTCAACCAAACCAAGCCCAGAACGCTGAGCACTTGTCCGCAGGCGAAAGAAAGGGGTCAAGCTTCCAGTCAGGCCGTGAGTCCTCCCTTCTTCTAGCTCGCATTGGGCAGTCCCAACCCGTTTTTTCTGTAAAGGAATCGTCGAAAGCCAGTACATCCAATGCGACTCGCTCCAGATACGCCCAGCCTTTGACGATGAGACCCTTTGCCAGGAAGCTGGCCCAGCCGCCCCCAAGATTCAGATTGCCCAGCAGCGACAGTAGTAGCAGTTCCAGTGGCAGCGGTAGTGAGAGTGACAGCAACAGCAACAGCGAGACCGACAGCAACGGCAAGACCAACAGCGACGGCGAGATCGAACTCTTGGAGAATTACCCAGAGGTGGTAGGTGGCCCTTTCTACCCCGACGTGGTTGAGGTCCCCGCCGTCCCTGGATGTTCGACGTTGGAGGAAAGTAAACGCCACGCAAAGTACTTGCGACGCTATGATCTGGTTACCGCACCTATGAACGAAGCCATGACCCACAAGGAGAGGGCTAGGGTATGGGCTTTTGCGCTTTGTTTCTGCCTACCTGGAATGGCTGAACGACAGACAGGTCGTGCGGGCTTATTTCTCGAGAGCGCCGCGTCTGGATGATCCGCAAAAGCAGCAGGTAGAGCTCTTCAGACGCGTGTCCTCGGACACGCGCCGCAATTCTAACTGGGTGGCTGAAGAAGAATGCTCGGTAAGTGGCACGAATATAAGGCTCTGAAGCGATTGAAGGTCTGTCTCATCCAATATCCAATAGATGTGTTTGGGCCCTCCGTCGCCGAAGGTGGTGCTCTCTTGCGGTTGCCGCCACAAGCTTTTTCATATCGTACGTGGTCATGCTCAGCTGAAAAACGCACTATGACTGACCCCCCATGGACGGACACAGAGATGCGTACAAGAGTGGCATGAAAGGGAGGATCCAGGGTACCAGCGCCTTGTCGACTGTAAGTCGGAGGTTAACTAAGATGTGCACCAACTCCAACTGACGGGTTGCTTGTCGCAGGTCCGACGTGCAAGGTCGGGACGAAACCACTCAACCTCGCTTGGGTGACCCCGTCTGCGAAAGAGAGCGCAGAGCGCAAGATGAGGAAGAGCAAAGCCAAGCACAGGAAAGATAAGATGAGTTCCGAGAAGAAAGCAGCGAAAGCGGTGAAGAAGGCAGTGAGGAAGAGGGACGCAGAGGCGGCGGTGAACGCGCAGGCAACGGCGGTGGAGAACACGCAGGCAGCGGCGGCGGAGAACGCGCGGGCAGCGGCGGCGGTGAACGCGCAGGCAACGGCGGCGGTGAACGCGCAGGCAACGGCGGCGGTGAACGCGCAGGCAACGGCGGCGGTGAACAGATCAGCGGGAGGGGAGCAGATCATTGCGCCAGGACTGTTTCTAAACGCCGGGATCTTGTATTATCGCAAATGAAATCTCTATTCGACAGATATTGGCATAGAGATTGGATGAATATTAGCTGCATGGTTTTTTTTTCCGACAATATTCGGCCATTATTTGGCGCCACTTTTTGGCCTCAAATTCCGGTGTCGTGCGCTCATCCATACATCTCCATCTTAGTTTCGATCTCCATATGAAAACAATCAAGTAATTAATAGATATGAGATAATTACAAAGTGGATTTCTAGGAAACGAAATGGGTATTAACTATCGTAAAAGGGGAGAAGAACACCAGAAGCGCCTGACTCGCGTAGCCTCTGTCCAGCCGAGACCTGAGCGTCGTACTTGGTCTGAGCCTTGCTTGCAGCCAAATGGGCTAAGGACAGCTGGCAATGATATTGTGCGACGAGCGCTGGGAGGACCGGCTCTCGCGCTAAACGCTCTAGATTCCTAAGCTCGTGGAGTGATGTTTCGAGGGCCAAATGCACTTTCTGCATGTGGGTGTTGTGCTCGGCGACGGCTGCGGTGGAGGCTTGGACCTTCTTGGCTTGCTGGTTGTCTGGTGAGTTGGTGAGATACGCTATAGGGAAATAGACGAGACATTGGAGCGGACGAATCACCTCTCCTCTTGACATTTTTTATTGCGTTGGTGATCTCGGTGACTGAGTGGTATGAGGGGCGGATACCGTGGCTTCAAATTGCTTGAAAAGCGAGGAGTGAGTGAGGAATTGAAGGGAAGAAGACACTGGATTGGCTTACCAGAAGGGTCTCTCGCTGCATAACATCGTAGTCTTGCCCGCGCAGAAGGCCCCCGAGCAAGGTGCAATGGACGCCTTCGCGATTGACATCGCTGTGGACAGCCTCTACGAGGTTGGTGCTAGGCTCTCCCGCCTGCCAGATGGGGAGTGGGATGAAACTCTTTTCCCAGCAGATGCCAGGGAATGCAAACTTGGAGGTCTCCTTGTCGCGAACCCAGTCTAGAGAGAGGTTATAGTGAAGGTGTAAAGTGAGGTGGGGCGGGGCGGGGCGGGATGGGATAAAAAATCTCACCTGCTGCGGCTTTGCCTCCGTCTTCCAGGATCTTGGCTATGGTGTCGTCCCAGTGAGGATGGCGGATACAAGCTAGACTACGCATCAGTCGGCGGACGGACTCGCTGACGGCACAGGTCTGGATATTGCGGTAGTTGTGGACTTTGCAGACTCGGTAGACGCGGTGGAGGTGTTCATATGGCCCCAGGCTGCGGAGGGGGCGGTCGAGCTCGTGCATGTCCATTCGGTCCGGGGGAAGCTCCGCAGCGCGATTGACGAGATGAAGACCAAGTCCTGACGCCAACATTAATGGGCTAGAAAGAGAAGATGGCGACATACCCTTGGCTTGGCCTCGGTGTTGGTCGGCGCCCCAATGGAGGATTAGCCCGTCAAAGTCGTTTGGAGATTGTCCGTGGAGATGGCGCCAGCTCAGTTTGGAGCCGGTGTCTTGCTGTACGAGCTTGTCGATCTCGTCAAATATACGCTGATGGGCAACAGCAGTATGGCGCGTGAGGTATACTCGACAAAAAACCACACCTGGGGGGGGGAGATGTATGTGGTCAGGTTCGGTTACGGGGAGGACGTGAGGGAGCTAACTGGTATTTGCATCGCGGTCCATCGCTGCGATCTCAAACTCATCAAAGCCTACGATTCGCTTAAAGCCGATGTCGCTCTGGAGATACTGGGTCTTCTGGAGGCGAGCGCTGGAGTCGGGGCTCATGCAGATGATGATTCGCGTCTTCTTCTCATCTGGGAGCGGAGGGTCGTCCTCCTCATGGACTGGTAGGCTGTCGTTGTCAAGCTCTAAGACTACGCGGATATAGTGCTCATGTTCCGGGAGCTGCTGATCTTGGAGACGCTTGAGGTGGAGGACCCCTGAAAGAATAGAGAGTAAGGGAAATGTCCGGGGGTGAGAGGAGACGGTGCATGCTAGCCTTTCCAATCGGTGCCGTGCGGGAAGTGCTCCGTTTTCGCATGAGCAATGTACGCGCTTAGGTGTGCCCGATTGGCTAGGGATGGGTGGAGATGGCTGAGCGTTGGGTTGCTGATAGTCGGGAACTTCATGTATAGATACGACTTAACAGCGGGATGACGGAGGAAGCGGCGCGCTGTCATGTCGGGGAGATCATGCCGAAGGTTTTGGAGGAGAGTGAGGAGTTGAGAGCGAACAGCTGTGGGGGTTTTCTCTGGAAGGGGGATAGGATGCCTGTGAATACCTTGCGAAGTGATGAGAACGTAGGGACACTCTTTGCGGTCTATTGGGAACCAAGCGCGAAATTTGACTTGGCAGTCAATAACACACATTTGGTGCTGGACGAGAGAACCATGTTCGCGGTGTTCAACGGCTGAAAGGTAGGGAGTCAGCTCAGCATGTGGTCCCCGAGAGAAAGAGAGGGATGAGAAACTCACGGCAGTTGAGTTTTTGGGCAGAGTAGTTAGTGACAGTCTTGCAAAATGTCAACGGCCCGATATCCTTTTCCTTAGCGGCCTCCTCAATTTGTGCTTCCTCTTCCGTATCACCCGTAAAGACGGCGGCGATGTAGTCGAGGTCGTAGCCAGCATCCTGTATGCGGAAATCAACCCAATGGTTGGGACTTGTACGGGGCGAATAGTGCTCGCAGCTGAGTATCCCCTAATTAGCTATGAGAGCCTTTTAGGATGGTCAGGAACTTGCCTGAGATAGACCAGAGAAGATTCCCCCTCTTTATGGTTCTCGTGGAAGATGATTCGGCCGTCGCAGGTGTCGGGCGGTCGATGGCCGCGCCGAAAATGTTGAGCGCTTTCTTGACTTTGTTGAAACTGCTGGAGTTCTTCCTCGGTGCGAGACGTTTTTTGTTGTGGGGGCCGCCGGCAGCCCAGCTGTCGAACTGCTGTAATGTAAGCGGCGGTCTTTAGAAAGATGTCGCGGTCGGGCGATGAATGAAGGAGTCGGGCATCTCGTTCGTCAGCCAATCTCCGCTGAACGTCCTCACGCGTTGCCGACATATGCCTGTAGTCATTTTGGAGCGAACTAATATCGGCTAGGGGACAAGCCTTCACGCCGAGACCTGTAGGTAGAGGGAGTGAGTGAGTGGGGAAGATGGTGTCGAGAGGGAGACTCCACTTACAGGTTGTGTGTCGAGTTTTACAGGGAACAGTTTGACCTGCCTGGTTTACCAGGAGCGGGGTATAGAAGAATTCGTCTTTGCCACATCCTCCGTCAGGAGACCCGCGTGAATATGCGAAGTCAGTCCAGGGAAGGTGAAGGGGCTGGTCTGAATCAGGGTCGTCAGGTATGAGATGTCCAATTGGACCATCGATACCGCTCTCTGGATACTCCACGTAGGCACCCTTGGCGTAACGATAAAGAGTTGAGAGGGTGGTCTTGGAATTGACGGGGATGTCGTACTCAACCGTCCGATCAGCCTGAGGGTGAAGGGGAGGATGACGAGCATTTGGCTGCGGCGGGACCGCCTGTACCTGAGTCTGCGTCTGAGACCGGGGCGGGGGCGGTGGGAGGGCACTCCAAGAGGCGAGAAGATTTTTAAGGTGGCGTTGGACATCGGACGAGACAAAGAGAGGATGGTTCAAGTCTAGGTGGGCGAGGATGTCTTGGAATGCTCGCAGGTTTGCTGAAGCGTCTACGGGCTGTTCAGGATTCATTAAGTCCTCGAGTCGAAACATGGGTGGCAGGCGACGCGACGCGAGAGTGACAGGCAAAATGTGACGCGACGCGACACGGGCAGAACAAGAAAGAAAGGATCGAGGAATTAGGACCGTTGGACCTCTTAGCTTGGGTCGGCGGGAGACGGAGGCGGGGACCTGCGGCGGACCATGAGGTATGCAAATAGAATTCGGCAGCGTGCGCGACGATGCGTGTCCCCGTCGTCATCGGCTCAAGAAGCTCAGACAGAGCTGAGCGGAATTTTTGAATATTAAGGCCATAGATTGAGGTTGTGGTTCTAGCCCATAATGAGGTTGGAGGTTCTGTGGCGCTGGGGTAGTGATTCCAGTCACATCCGGAGGTGACACGGTCGGCGATGCTGGGCGTGGCCGAGAGCGCATCAGAAGAAGGGGCGCTGTTCGGTTGAGGGCGCGGACGGGCAGACGGGCCGCAGGTTTGTTCAACCAGGCTTTAACAAATAGTTTGAGTAATAGAAGCATGCCGGCATTAGAGGCGGTGCTATGACATAAAGCTGTCAGGCCTATTCTACTGTCCCCTCTGTAGCACTATGTAGCGCTACGTAACAAAGGGACCGATGCGTCACTATGCGTCACTACCGACACAATGCGGCACTAATCTATGGCGGTTTGCTGATGTATCTTCCCGTTTAGACTCTTGACCAGTCTGCGCTACGGCAATTCTTAAGTGCAAGCACTTTGCCGTAGAAGTGCTTGCACTTAAAAATTGCCGTAGCTTGGCAGACTGGTTACAAGTCTACTTCCCGTTCACGGAGTCCGATTCTGTTAGGTGAGGAAATGATATCCTCACGCTGAAAAAATACACCGGTTCGGCCCCGCATATACTTAACTCACTGTTCACCGGCATTCGCAGGAATTTAGAACGACATCAACCTTTTCGACTTGTTTTCGACATGGCAGACACTCCGGTATTTCCGCCTGAGCTTGAGCTGGAGATCTTTACCACCGCTGCGATTATCCACGAGGAAACAATCCCCACCCTTCTTCGGGTCGCGCACCGTGTGCTAGTCTGGTCAGTATATGCAGACTACGCTGCAATACATATGAACATTAACCATATATCGCCAGGATCGAGCCACTGCTCTACAGGACACTCACATTCACGACAGCTCGCGATGCGGCCCGATTCTCCGCCGCAGTTCAAACTATAAAGGCAAAATCACCGGCTTTCATCCACGAAAACGTTCGCCATCTCATGTGCAGCGATCATTTTCCTGATCAGGAGATGGACACCCTTCTCTCGCTCTGCACTGGGGTCCAGCACCTCGTATTGTGGAGCCGGACTTCCCGGGCGTTCCAAGTCTTGAGGTCGTTGCGGCTCACGCGTTTGACTCTGCCGCTCCTTGACGCACAAATGATTAAATCCTCCCTTGTGGCCCTCACTCATCTCAATGGCCGCGCTTCCGCTTGGGATTTTGATTACCGGTGGATAAACACACTCCCCTCCCTCACACACCTCTGCGTCGAGAACCCCATACCTGGTTATCGTGTTTTGATTCATAACCTTCTCGAAGGAAACGAGAAACTGCAGGTTGTCATTTGTACAGTCTCTAGCATGACAGTATACAGAACTCGACACGGCCCATGGATCGACGATGAGCGCGTTGTGATGATGCGCTTGAAGGAACATCATCGTCAGGTCGTATTGGACTGGAAAGTGGGTATAGCCGGCGGACGCGACTCCTGGGTCCGCGCAGAGGAGTTCTTGGCCAGAAAGAGGAACGATAAGAGCATCAGTTTGTCGTCTCTTTTGTTCTGCGCCGTTAGGTACTGAGTTCATTTAACCAGCGACCCAATTGTACGAGGATGAGGCGTAACTCAGCGAGACCGCAATCGGCAATCGCGATAGTGGTAGTACCGCACAATTCTCCTACCCACGACGGCAGACCTCAAGCGTTATGCACTTTTTCTCCTTCTTTTTTCACCTGACATACCATCGACGGGGACTCGATCCACCATTTATAATACCAGAACATTTGCTCTCTGCTCAAATGTCAAATAATGTGGCCACAAGACGAAACCGGCCATCATTTGGTGTGGCCAAAGTGTGGCCACAGCACGGGCCCCAGTACAAACACTGTCGTTTCTTTTGTTAGATTCTCTTGTTCTTTAAAACACTTTATGTAAAACTCAGAGCCCAAACGACAAGAAAACAAATTCCCTTCTCTTCCCATTATCCTTCCGTCGCCATACTATCTATATTCGACCTGGAGTCTTCAATTCAATGGCTTCATCTGAACCATTGCCTGACGCCTCGAGGTCGGAATGTCGAAAACTCTGTTACTGGATGCTTTCTAACTTGTTATATAACCAGATCTTCTGCCGCAGTCCTCGAGGCGCACTCGACATCGGACCAGCGATCGCACCTTCTGAACTTGCCCCAAGAAATGATTGGGGAGATCTGTGGAGCACTTCTAGCCCCCGAATGGCGAGAGTCCCTCGTCCAATTTGCTCAGGCCTCTCCATTGCTGCTATACCCCGCGATTATGGCCTACACCGGCTTCGAAAAGTCCGACATCAACGGTGGAAAGCTCACGATCTCGAACGCCGAATTAGCGGCTCTTCCCCAAATTATTCGGATAATGTCGAAGTATTTCTCCGGGATCCAGGAGCTTTTCATTGAGTTGAATGGAACCCGCGCCACGATACTCGACAAGGTTCGCCAACTTGGCGATTTGGTGCACGAGATACCCTCCATCCTCAGCACAAACTTCATATTCATGATTGATCTTTGCGACGTCGAACAATCCTTTGATCTTTCCGACCCCGAACAAGCCTTCAAGGTTTGGAAAGATTTCGCTACTGGTCTTTAAAGGCCCCTTGCTTAACATATGCCATAAACTGACTGGAACTACACCTGTGACTGGGACGATGACGGTGATCACAGGCGGAATCTACGAAAATGATCCCGAAGATTGGTTTAAAGGAGTGGAAAGAGGTATAGTGATTAGCGGCGCTTGCAAGGAATGTGTTTCCTTTCATTTGCGAAGATTGCCCGATGGCGCTGGCGGCCTGATTCTCATGAATGGGCCCTCCATCGAGCACCTCAGCACTCTTCCCCGCTGGGACAGATCTACTATTGACTGGAACTCCATTCTTCCACATTTAAAACTGCCTCGTCTCCGGAAAATCTCGGTCTGGTTGGAACCTAAAACCAATCTGTCGATGTCGGTTTTATTCGACTTTATCGAAAGGCACTGTGTGCCTCAACCGGATTCTAACAACGGTATACGCATTCTGGAATTCCCACTAGTCGCCAGAAACTTTCTCCAGCCGATTTCCTCACTTCGCACCGTGTGTCTTCCTACAGTGCAGGAAGTAACAGCGACTCCAGATCTCATCACACATCTTTTCCCACTGCTGGGTTTACCAAAACTGCAAACGATTTCAATTGAAGGGTTTACAAAGCACTCCGGAACTGCGCTCAGGGAGATATCGAGATTCAAGTTCAAACGCTTGGAATTGAAAGATGTCTCGAGAAAAGTATTTGCCGCATTGACCCCGAAGGAGTTGTTACCCCAGTATAAATTGTGGCGGCGGTTGCTATCGCTTCCGCCTACAACCGAGGAGGTGCAAGCTGGTCTTCTGTACTCACTTGATTGTTGCGCTCTCAAATCATTGCTGCCACCTGCAACTGAGGAGGAGCAAGCTGGTCTTCTGAACGCACTTGATGGTAGCGCTCCCACATTTCGAGCTCTGACCACGATAGCCCTTTATCGAAATCGAAATGGGACGATAGTATTGGAGCCGCAAGTCATCGAGGCAGTTAAACTGCGCTACGCTGACAAGGTTATCTTGACGGAACAATGAGACGAGATCTATCCCTCCATATATTTACACCTCATATCTGTTTTTTTTTTTTTTTTTTGTTGATAGGAATTCGTTAAAACGGTTTACTTGTAGCCATGCATGAGTTGATGGACGCTGGGAGAAGGCGGAGGGGAAGAGGTTTCGTCCGGGCTTGCTGGGCCCGATTTGCGTGAGGTATGCGACAAGGAGGGTAAGTACAGAAATAGGATAAGGGAGAGAGTGTGCAGGTGTACATTTCCCGTCGTCAATATCAGTCCTTCCCCACTTTTTGCTATTCGTGTCTCGTCGTCCGTCTGGAATTCAGAAACTTTCCGTCAAGTTCTTAAACGGAACGCCGAATGCGATACTCTACTCGCAGACATGGTAGATGCTCTGGCCGAATAAAATGAACTCTTTTCGAAGTAGCAGCACGGGCCGCAATACCTTTAGACGCGTTCGAACCAAATTCGAACCGACGACTTCAAAAACTTGAGCCGCGATGCCGGAGATGGCGGCGCTCGGCAATCATGATCGCGCTAACCTCGTCCATGAACTTGAACAACGTTGAACAACGGAGCCAAGAAAGAGCAGTCTACATGTCGCCGGGATCAATATTTATAGAAACGCCCCACAGCTGCAGTTCAAACGATACAAGCCAAAACACGGGTTTGAAAATGTTAATCGTGCCCACTGTCATCCGTCGTCTAAATGCGGCTACCACGTGTCCAGTCTTGTCCCTCTATCGCGCATACACGCACCGTACACTCTCGGTTTCTAGCAATCGACATCGGCGTCAATGCTTCCCAGCGCTTGTGAATCCCACTCGGTTAATCATTATCTCTACGGTCTGTAGCGAAATTGGTAAGAATACCAACATTATAATTGACTTTGCCCAGGCGGCGTAGGGGCACTGGTGGAGCAGGTGGGATACAGGGTGGGGGTGGGGGGCTTGGAGAGGGTCCCAGGACGAATTATGTTATCGAGGCTAAACACCTCACCATGAATAATATGTATGTCCTTCCTCTCTCAGATGCGATTTCCCAATAACAGTAATGGCACCCAAAGTCACGGCTCGGGACCGGAGCAGCAACAGAAACTGAATTGTAAGTGGTTGTAGAAACAGACCTGGTCGAATGTTGAACCTCCTTTAGCTACTGAACGCAAACAAATCATCGATTGGCTTGCACCGATCAATTTCTTTCTGCGACACACGGATATATCCCGGGCGCGGCAAGCAGAAACAGGTGGATGGCTGCTTGCGCATCCTCTGTTTAAACAATGGGAATCTGATTCTGGAGGGACGCTTTGGTGTAGCGGAATTCGTGGGTGGTTGCATTCCCTTTCGATCTCAGCATTAATACATCTGCATGTACAGCGGGCGGGGGGAAAACGGTGCTTGCGTACGTCCATTCGTGGTGTCATGATGACACTTCTCATTATTGGTTTCCATCATCCAGATCGCTAATTGTGGATCATCTCACTGCCGAATCTAGAAACACAGATATTGGAGTCGCTTGCATTTATCTGAACCACAAGGAAGCCGATTCACAAACCCCAGTTAACCTCATGGCGGGTCTCTGGAGACAGTTGATACTTGGCAGAGATGTCCATCTCGCAGAACAGCTATTTCAGCGCCACTCTGAGAAGTGCACCACACCCTCTCTCGATTCAGTTTTGGAACTGCTCAGGTCTGTCATTGCCGGGTATCTTCCCTTCCGAAACTCGAGATTCTAGAGATTCATGCGAATGACGACGATCTTCGCAAATATGTGCATGCACAAATTCAGATATCCCCGCGCTTATCGAAGCATGTTCAGAAGCGACCCGAGTTGCGAGAGGAAATTGATGCGAAAATCAGCGGTCGCACTGTGGATGGAATGTGAGGTGATTCACTATTGGTCGAAAAGTAACTCACATAAATTCTGACCAGGTTCCTTCTGGCTAAACTTCACATTGAATCTCTGAGCACAAAGAACACCATCAAAGCCATTCGAGATGCTCTGAACAGCCTACCAAAGGACCTCTATGACAGTTATAATATTGCAATGCAACGAATCGAAGCCCAGAATGAGGAAGACAGAAACACTGCTCACTCAGCCTTGATGTGGGTTGCTAACGCAAAGCGGCCATTAAAAGTCTCCGAGATAACAGCAGCTTTGGCCATCGAGCCTGGTGCGAAGCGGTTTGATGAAGATAATGTTTTAGAGATCGAGATTATTCTCGCCGTCTGCGCTGGACTCGTCATCGTTGACCAACAGATTTCTGTTGTGCGGCTCGTTCACTACACCACTCAGGAATATTTGGACAGCATTCAGGCCAACCTATTCCCAGATGCGCAAACAGAGATAACACGCACTCTGCTCACATTTGTCACCTTTGACGACTTTCCTGATCTGTCTTGGATTGGTCTGCGGCCCAGTGATCTGCCCCCTCTCCTTGAATATTCCCAATATTGTCTGGTGCATGCTGCCGGTCAGCCCGAAGGCCAGCTTCAAGCCATGATTCAAGAATTTCTTCGTCGGGTTTCTCAATGGTGGAAAACTGCTGTGACAATTTGGCACACAGCGCCGTGGAATTTCGCGGTTTGGCCATCAGAACCCTCTGCATTGTGGATTGCAGCAGCGGCGAACCTGCTACAAGCAGCAAAGTTTCTTTTGCAGGAGACACCGTTGCCAGACTCGGAGGAGTCAGACAGCCCAGCGATCACTGTAGCATCATACTACGGCCACCTCCAGATGGTTCGTTTGCTCGTAGAGAACGGTGCCGATGTGAATGCGAATGCCGAGGGTGGACCCTATGGTAGCGCTTTGCAGGCCGCGGTATACTTAGGGAACACCAACATGGTTCAGTTGCTGCTCAAAAAGGGTGCAGATGCGAATCGCCCTCACGGGAAATATGACCCTCCATTGACAGCGGCGTCGTACCGAGGCTATACAAACATTGTTCAGTTGTTGCTCGAGAATGGGGCCGACGTGAACGCACAAGGTGGAGGGTACGGTTGCGCATTGCAGGCAGCACTGTCCTACGGTCAAGAAAATATTGCCCATCTAAACATCGCTCGACTGCTCATAGGGAAGGGTGCCAACGTGAACGCAAAGGGTGGACTTTCTGGGAGCCCACTGCATGCAGCAGTATCGAAAGGCTCTGCACCTATGGTCCAGCTGCTCGTAGAAAACAACGCCGACGTCAATATGCAGGTTCTGAAACATGGGACCGCATTAACGGAAGCATCATATCTTGGGTACGAGAACCTCGTTCGGCTACTCATCGATAAAGGCGCTGACCCCAATGCACTGGGTGGGGAATTTGGGACCGCATTGGGGACGGCGTCGTGGCGTGGCTACGAGAACATTGTTCGGCTACTGCTCTTGAACGGGGCCAATGTGAATGCATACCCTGAGGGGAGGCAATACCATTCCGCACTGTATTTGGCCAGCAATGAAAAGATCGCTCAGCTGCTCATCGACAACGGTGCAGACGTGAATTTGGAGGTCAAACTTCATGGCACTGTATTGATTCGGGCTGCATACCTCGGATACGAGACCATAGTTCTGTTGCTCATAAGTAAAGGCGCTGACCTCAACGTACTGGGCCAGGAGTATGGGACTGCGTTGGCGGCAGCGTCACTCGCTGGCCACGAGAACATTGTTCAGTCGCTACTGGAAAATGGCGCTGGTGTGAATATTGAGGGTGGACGATACCATTCTGCGCTGTACGCAGCGGTGTCCAGGGGCCACAAAAGAATCGCTCGGCTGCTCATAGAGAAGGGAGCCAACGTGAACACAAAGGGTGGACTTTCTGGGAGCCCGCTGTATGCAGCAGTATTTAAAGGCTCTGCATCTATGATCCAGCTGCTCATAGAGAACAGCGCCGACGTTAATATGCAGGATCCGGAACATGGAACCGCCTTGGTGATGGCATCGGGGCGTGGTCGCAAGAAAACTGTTCGGCTTTTGCTCTTGAACGGGGCCGATGTGAATACGCAGGGTGGGGATTTTGGGACCGCATTGGGGACGGCGTCGTGGTATGGTCACGAGAACATTGTCCAGTCGCTACTGGAAAATGGGGCTTGTGTGAATATTTTGGACGGGCGATACGGTTCTGCCCTGTACGCGGCAGCGTCCAATGGACACCAAAGAATCGTTCAGCTGCTTATCGAGAACGGTGCAGACGTCAGCATGCCAAACAAATTTCACGAGACTGCGTTGGCCGCAGCTGCAGACCATGGACACAAGAATCTCGTGCAGCTGCTGCTCGATACGGGCGCTGGCCTCGATATGCTCGCCTTGCGAGCGGCGGCAAAGCGCGGGCACTTGAACATTGTTCGGATGTTCCTCGAGAATGAGGCATATGCAAACAGGGATTATCGTAGCGCCATCAAGGCAGCGTCGCAGAACAAGCACAAAGAGATCCTCCGACTGCTTATAGGCGGCGCCAATGTGCAGCATATCAGTACGCCCCACGTGCCACAGTCGATTCAGACGCTTCGCGGTAACGGCGCCATTCAAGTATCCCGGCCAAAGAGACGCAACCGGTACCGCTGTATTTCCTTCAGCATCGCTAACACTAACACAATTTTCAGAGAGAGCAAAGGACGAATTGTTACGGATTTAGAGGAAGGGTACTTTACCGACATAGAGTAGGTACCTGCGATTTTTGCAGAAGACAGTTCCGTTACGTGGAATTCTGTTCGACTCAACAAATTGGAAGGAAAGATGAAGTGCGAGTTCAATCTATAAGTTGGCTATGCGCCTGAAACAAAGCGTCCGTCGAGAGAGATTATGTTGAGTACGCTCACAGTCAACCGTCTGGCCGGTACACGCCAAGCGCCATTGTCTCCATCAGCTAGGGAGACTAAAGATTTCCTTCGAATTAGAAATAAATCAGTCCCAAATGCATATCGATTCATACAGTAGAATGGCTCACAATGCATACCTGCCAAAAATCCTCATAACACATAGACTTACAGATCCACCAATATGCCTTTCGCCACTGTAGAAGGGTGCTCATAATGCATAGGATTCGGCTAAATTCAGCTCATTTTAGCAGGGAACGAGCCTTATGCATTATGAGCTGGCCTACTGTAGAAGTATCCACGAAAAAAATAACACGCTCAGCCGACACGATACATAAATCAAATACGCACGCTTTTCTCCCAGATGCCCTCACCACCGGGGCCTTGGGGAAGGAAAGCGTAATTGGCGCCAAATGGCGCCCCTTCAAAGCCTACGCACGTCACAATCGTAACGAGTCGTTCCCGTCGCATCTACGCGTCTCGATCACCCTCTCGACGGTGCGCTCGCTCGACAGCCTTGCCCCATCGACATAACAGCGATGGCGCTGTGACTCTGCGCTGCAGCGATACCTCCCCAGCCCGTGCCGCACACGCATTCGTCCGAATGACCCATGCACGACTGAGCGCCCAGATGCCCTCCCACTCCGCTGCGGCGGCCTACCGTGACGGGGAATTCAAACTCACGCCCGGAACTTTGGTCACGCGTGACATAACACGTGATTCCCACCACTAAAAGCTAGTAAATCCAACATTTTCGTGATGGTCTCTCAATTCCCTTCTGATGTAGCGCTGCTCCAGAAATTCTTGTGTTTTTCTGCGGTCGTGGGTTCGACCCACGCTGGTGGCTTTTTTTTTTTTGCACCACGCAGTGGGCCCCGCGGCAAGCGCCAGCACCACGCAGTGGGCCCAGCGGCGAGTGTTGGCCCCGCGCCAGCGGTCGGGGTCTGGGGTGGAACCCCAGCCGTCCGGGCCGGCGCCCGAAAGAAAGACTTCAGCTATTTGGGTAAGAGCACGCGGGAAAAAAAAAAAAAAGTCCTAGATTCTGTCTCGAAAATTCTGAACTGACCCACAGAAATTTACAGATTAATTGACAACCACATTGCGCAGAAGCTCCACGAAGTGGGGCTCTGCAATAAGTCGATGTGGGTGTCAATTGAAATGTGAATGGAGTGGGTCAGTTCAGGATTTGAGGATTTTTTTTTTTTAAAATTGTCTGAAAGGGCTCTGCGCCAGCGAAAAGGCACCGCGCCAGCGGAACGGCAGCGCCAGCGAAGACGAGGGGGTCTGGGGGAAGCATTCCCCCAGAGCACAGCCACAGTGTGACGTCACGCGTGACCAAAGTTCCGGGCGTGAGTTTTGCCTCCCCGTGACGGACACGTAATCCACCTTTGCACGACAGCCCCGCGCCCATTCGACGCACGCAGAGCAAACAGCGAGCTCTGTGGTCATGATGACCCTCGACCATCCGGCCAATCGAGGGGATAGGTGCTCCGTAACAAGAGAGGGAGAAGACGGCAGAGGAGAGGGGAGGTAGAAAGGAAAGAAAGGCGAGGGGTTAGCCGACTGTCGCTGGTTATGTGCCCTGAATCTCCTAGTGCATAGTCACCCAGCGCTAGTTTCTCGTACACAAACGCTTCGACAAGAAACTCGTACCTCCGAGTCGTTTATTGGCCTCCCTTCCCCGCCAGAAGACACAGCGTACTCGCGACCCTGAAGCTGGGCATTGGACAAAGGCTTGCGGCCGGAGGGTAGCGCGTCTGAAAAGAGGAGCATGCGAGCTCCGGGGAGAATGAGTGTACGGAGAAAGAGGAGCATGATTTCAAGAGCTGGACTCGGAGCCGCGATGCCGTAGTTCCGCAAAGATGGCGGTGCTCGGCAATCGTGATCGTGCCGTTACTGTAAGTGAGCTTGCATATGAACGACAATGTCGTCCACAGGAGAGCAGTCCACAGAGCAAACAGATGCCCCAACCGTTGACCACCGCCATACACAGGCCATCCTCTCCGCGATCTCTTCCTCTAATGTTGACCTGCTCTCCTCCCTCCTTGCACAAACCCACGACGATCCTGCGACATATCCTGGCCCTCCTCGGGACAAGATGCTGTCATACGCTGCTGACGGGAATCAACCTCTTGCTCTTTCATATCTCCTCCAGCTATCACCCGCCAAGGAAGACGTAAATCCCGCCCTGTTGCTGTCTTGCGCGCAACACATAGAATGCTACAAAGCTCTCGTCACGGCCCATCCCCACGCGCTCGACTTCGAACTCGGCCACGCAGGCAGCATATTTGCTGCTGCGGTGCTTCGTGGTGACTTCGAGTTCATGCACTACGCCGCAAACCACCCCTCTTGGAACATAGATCCCAACACCAGCCGCTTTTTCTCTTCGCCGGTGCTCGTGAGCGTTGCCGAACACAGTGAAACACGCATATTGCGGTTTCTTTTAACTGAATGCGCTCCCGGAAAAGTTCGAGTCCAAGGAACAGATGCGATACGAGCCGCAATTAGAGGGAATAGGATGGACAACCTGCGGTGCCTGCTGGAGCATGCGCCAGAGGGAACGAAACTGGTCGTGGACGGATGGCCGGTGAAACAGGATGAGTATCCATGGGAGCTGGAACACAGACAGAAGGAGGGTTGGGACGTTCCGAATCTGCACTATGCCGCGGCCATGGGCAACGGGGAGGCGGTCCGCATGCTATTGGATGCTGGCGCTGATCCGGAGCTCTTGGATGGAAAGGGAAGGAAGGCCGATATTGGAAAATGGAGGACCGCGGACAACTTTTTTGGCGGAATCAAGTCAGTGCTGTCGTCGCGGCGGTCGCAGTGCTCGATAATGTAGCAGGCCAAGCCCACCACTTCTGTCTTTCTCAAATTTCAAAAGTTGAGTGCTTCGTGTACTCTGTGACCTTCAACCGGGGGAACTTTGAGAGTGGGTACAAATGTTTTGAAAAGTGTTGTCTGGCCGCACTATCTGATTCCTTGGTCTAAACCTGCCTGGACGTGTGATCTTAGCCGATGGCTAGTCACTGCCACCAAATTCAACCCATGAAACCAAGTGAACTTGGGGTGTGGTATTGCAGAAACACCCTTCGACTCGGGGCTGCGTCATCATTTAGTTCGTTCCTTTTTGCATGCGTGAGTTCAATCCGACAACCAATTCCTTTCCTGACGGAATGATCTCGTCAAGTGGTGGAATCCGAATCATTTGCGCTGGTCCGCTCGGATATTTTCACGGTCTTTTCATGCGGTCGCCAATACCAATTGTTTTCCAACTCACCCTCGGCCTGACAATATACTGCGTTATTGACTGGGGTACGAACTGCTCCCTGCGAATTCATCACTTTCGGTTTAGGGTTCCGGTGTGTGAATATCGTGAAGGACTTTCGAAATAGGTGATGTACCCTGGTCTCTTCCTCAGCTTCAAGTATACACCGGCTTCAAAGCCCGTACGCGACCCGCCCCGGTTGCCGTTGCTGTACTCAATGGTACTGCACTCCATTCAGGCGTTTGCGTGGGGGGTCAATACCAAAAGCAACAGCAACGAGGTAAGCGTGCTCGCTCCCACTTCCGCTAGTTGAGGCTAACCATGATCGCATGAAGAACGACGCCAATGGCAACAAAAATGCGAACAACAGCGTATGCTAGCTAATCGCCCTCGAAACTGTTTATCAACGGTGGTAATAGGCCGAGAGCAGCTCCAACTCCACTCTACGACCTCGAAGGCCACTCAGGTACGCTACTTATCTGACCTCACGACCCGGGCCGCTAAAGGAACTCCGCGCTCTAGACTCAGAGCTCCTCCGTGGCTCAGAAGGCGCAGTTGAATAGGTACGCATCCCGCCCGCGTTCCTTGAATTTTATTCGGCATCTTGTTGATCACTGCCATAGACATCGCGCTGATAATGTCTTTCCTGTTCCGCATTTCGCATTTAAGGTGTTCACTTCCAAACCGTCTAACCCACTGAGAGGCCGACGGGGGACTTTGGAACAAATTGAACCCCAGATTGAGTTGCTAGGCGCAGCAGCGCACGCCAACATGGAAGATCAATTCATAATTTTTATCATAAAATCCCAGCCAAATATCTATCATGAATTCTGGGGAAGAGCAGAGCGTCTAGGCGCAGTTTATGCAAACAGGAATTTATCCCGGGAAAAACGTGCCTATCTCGACCTCACGCATGATCCAGTGTCAACGGAGCGCGACAATTTTGAGCACGGGGTATAATACGATTCCGCCCACTTTGGAAGTACTTTGTATCTATCGAGATGCGTGCTATTATATGATTGGACTGAAACAATAAATACTCCGCAAACCCAGAGCACCGCAAAGAACGCATGGGCCCTTTTTACGTCGAACCTACAACGACAGAGAGAACCACCATTACAGCTGTTATCACAGTTGCACTTCGGCATCTCATTCGCTCTGCGCTCGACGCTCCCGCAGAAGCACCTGACGCGGAGGCCGAGTTCGTCGCGTTTGCCGACGCTGAAGCCGAATCTCCCGCAGCGTCAGTTTGAGAGGGATCGTCGGTGGGACTGGGATCTTCGGCTCCTGTGCTGGTTGGCTCTTCAGTCGGTTCGGACGTATGCGTGGATCCCGAGCCCCCAGACGGCACGGAGCCTGAGGTCGCAGAGATGGTAATATTATTGACGGGCTGGCCGTTGTCGTCGCATTCCTGCACAAAGGCTGTCGTAAAGCGTGAGTATGCACAATTGCATAAATGGCGGCGCAAAGAAGACACACTGTTGAGAGTCTGTTGCGCCTGATCCTGAGGGATGCTGCCATGTTGGACGTTGCACGTCAAGCAAGTTGCGGCACCTTTGACTACCGTGTTGTTGCATTCGGTAATCTAGTCGCATGGTAAGTAAATGAGACGGAGGGAACTAGAGCAACACATACATCGTTGGAGAACGCGGCGCACTCATTTGCGCAGGCTGGGTCGGTCTGAATCTGGCGGATGGCTAGATTCTTATTGAAAGGAGTGAAGGCAGCGCTGCTTAGCACTGAGATCGGTTACTTGTTAGTCTAACTTCGTTTCGTAAAGATTTGGAAGGGCACTCACATGCGACAGAAAAAAACAGAGGAACAAGGAAGAAACGAGAGAACATGTTGGGATGAGAAGAAGTGAGGAACGGCTGAATCCATGAAGGGAATTTATACCACTGACACGTCTCTCTCCACCCCGACTGCATCTCGCCGAATCAGGGCGCCAAACTATCCATCTGCAATTCGGGCAGGACGAATGCTTCTGACGGGAGTCAAAATCACTCACTGAAAGCTTTCACTCCTATTTGCGAGACGTGTAACTGCCAATTTTCATACATGGGCGCGGGTTGTATTTATACATCATGCGACGATATTGAAGACCGGACGGTCGTAGACAGCCAACACATCAATGCCCGACCATCCTTCGCCGTTAACTGAGTGACTCTGAGAACAATACCATATCCTCACAGAAATATCGAGTTCATGCGTGTGGACGGACATTTCGAGTTGGCGCTGTTCGCGCTAAAAGTCAGAGGCTGTGTATAATATATCACCATCAGTATCACTATCGCTGAACCCTAGCCAAATATGAAGCCAACAGCTTTTCTTGTGAATGTTGCAGTCGGTGTCAGGAGTGGGTCGGTCATCGTTACATGGCTATTTGAGACTGGTTGTTAAGTTTGTAAAGGTTCATCATGCTTCCATTGCAGGATAGATGGACAGATTGACATCCAGCTTCTCAACTCTGTGGATTTCATGTGACAAATTAGTCAGTTGGATAGGTACAAATTTAAAGTGGAATGTCCACCTGCTCCATACTTTTCGCAGAAGGTACCCTGGCCGTGGTGGCGAAAGTGGTGAGCCCAATAAGGGAACCTTCCGCGTTCTCGAACACGAGTTCACAAAAGAAGAAAAATTATATTTTTGGCGAGGAAATTTTCGTATCACAATCACCATCCAAGGAAGAGGCGGGCGTGACGTCACATGCGCCCGCGCCCGCGCCAAAAGTTGGCAAAAGCACTTGGAACAAACAGAACGAGGCACGTGAATGGTCCACCAAAAATCGATTTTGCATGTTTAGGGTTTTAAACCGTTTACATCTCGACTCGATAGTCACATGCTTGTGTTGCTGGGTGAAATGAGAACTCAATATTTGACACATCAGAACAGAAAGACACGACGAACTAATGCTTGGATCTTTCTGCTTCTTTGCGAGGAATTCCTCTGCGCGGACCCAGAAGTCTCGACCCCCGGCGGCGCCTGATCTCCAGTCCTGGACATAAGCATCGGTCTCCACATCCAACGCCAGGAGCACAACCCGGTGATCGTCGATCCAGGCGGTGGGGTTACGCAGAATGCCTCCGGATAAAGAGTCAAGAGGGTATGTACAGACAAGGATCCGGAGTTTCGTGCATTCTTGGAGTACGCCTAAGAGATCTGGAAGATCTACGTCGAGTGGCTGCTCGATACAGAAGTGGGTGAGAGAAGGCAGGGCGCCGATCCATTGACGATTAAGATGCCCAACGAACGTGTGTATATGAAGGTGAGTGAGAGCCAGAAAGAAGGGCATGCTTGGATGGATTTGAGGTACTTCGGACCTCAGCGGCTCGGGTAAAGTCAAACGCTGGAGCCGCTGCAATGACGAAAGACATAGAACCGTTGCGGGCGTCAAGCTATGCAAAACGACATTTTGGACGCCAGAGCACATAGAGAGAAGCGTGCAAATCTCATGCTTGCTATTAGGATGCCACACCATAACATCGTGAACGTTCTTGGGAATGACAGCGGGTGGTTTTGTCTGGATGATTTGGATTGCAGCGGAAAGTCGGCTTTTATAATGACGAGTTTTCCTGAATATGAGTGTTCTGTAGAGCAAGGGCTCAATCCTGGACGATATGAATTAATGTCAGCGCTGTCATAACGCGTGATTTTGAAAGTGAGACTTACCAAACCAAGACACGGTGTGCGACCAGAAGAAGCGTGGGGATTGCTTCTTCGTGCATCGTCGCAGCTGTGATAAATATTTCCTGCTCTAGCTCGGGAGGGAGCACCGGAGGTTGCAGTAAAGTCTCTGCGGACGTCATGTCGAAAAGGCTGTGGTGGATGAAAGAAAGAGACGCGGCCGCCGGGTCACGGCGGTCACACATTTGATGGTCCTGACACTCACCAGCGAATCCTCTTAGTATTACGCAGAAGACAAAGATATCACGATGGTAAGCACCAACCAACCCTTTCCGAAAATCGCCCATTGACGCCATTCAGGCGCGCCAGTCAGCCTTGTCGGATGGTACAGCCCACGGGAACTTGAGTTCTGCCACCGCTCCGCTGTTAACACAGCTGCCGAGAGAACTTATTCTCGAAATCTACGAATATCTCTCTGAGCCTGACCTCCTGCGCCTCTACGAGGTCGACTCCTTGACGAAAGGGCTCGCACTGCTCAGCCTTATTGCGCGGTACGGCATCTCAGAAACCCAGATACAGTCTGCAAAATCCTGGAATATTTCGTGCCAGGCAATGCGCCTCATAGGCGCGTCCCCACCCATTTCTGGTCCCCTCGGCCTTCGCTTTAACGATCGGCATGTTGAACACCTGCCCGTTTGGCGATCCCTCGTACACCTGGCAAAACATTTTCGTTTCGTTCCAAACATCACCCTCACGTTTCCCGGTCATCCAGTCCACAAACTTCCTTCGGATTTCATGAAGACTATACCTCGCTCGGTGGCAAGCCTGATGTGTGCCACTGCTCTCCGTCCCATCTTTATAATCAACTTCCTTACCGGTGTCTGCGTCCGGCCACACCGAGTCCCAGCTGGTGGATACGCACCGGCTGCCGTCGACAAGGAAACATTGACACGGAGGATTCAAATATTAATCGCGGCTACCATAAAACAGGAACCACTTTCAATGATCCATATCCTCTCCTTCCCGTCCCCAACGACGCCCCTCGGTTCTCTCGCTGTTATTGAACCCGATTTCATCTTATCCATAGACGTGGATGCCCACGCCGCCTCACTCTCCGAGTGGCAGTTTGTCCTAACCCATCTGGAATTACCCAATCTCCGAAGGCTACGCATTCAGGTCGATTTGGAATATGATGTCCTATCATCTTTCCTCCACAGACACGCCGGCATCCAGAACCTGGATTTCCGCTGCGACTGGAGCGGGCTTCGCAACGAACCTCATGGTCGCTTTCCAGAGTTGTCCGCCCTCAAACATATATCGGGGAGCACTCGGATGATCGCACTTGCACTGCAGAGATCTCGGTTGCCGGGTCTGAAGTATGTTTGCATTGGCGATCGCGATACCTCTAGCGCCGCAAATTTCCAGGGGGCCCTGAAATCTGTGGCTGCCTGCTCTTCGGTGAAGCATCTGATGGTACAGTTACACAACGCCGAGCCGCCATGGAATCATTTTAATGTAGAAACGGGCGCTACGGCTGAGAGAGATCTCGCCCACATCCAGAGATTGCACATCTCACCTTGGACTCACGAGGTAGAGAATGATGAATTCCCTCACTGGCTGGCGATGTTTCCCGCCCTAAAAACACTGGAAATATCTGGGGATTTGTTTCCAATCTCCAACAAACCCCTGGTGTCTGAAGGGCTCATAACAGCTATCGGCACGATCTGCCCTCACATCGTTGTAACACAAGAACAGCATTTCGTATAGAGTACGTCCCAGTCTTTCCGATTACTGTATGTCTAATGGCGAAGGCGGAGAGCAGTATTTATTTAACTATCCGGTGGGATAAATCGCACCAGAAATCACTCTGGAGTGCAACCCACTGGCTAGTGACGAAGTAGGGTTCCGCCATTGACTCGCGACCATCCACGGCCCTACCGACTTTATGCTTATGCGGCGACGTCGCCGAACGCGGGATGAACTCGATATTATACTTCCAAAATAGAAATGGCATCACTTTCGACACCTCCATCATACCTATCTCCCGCTGTGATCAGCACCTCTCATCATTTTTCACTGACATTTGGGCTCACCGATCGTTTTCCCAATGCACACTCGGGGCCCGGACCCAAATGCGAGGTTGTTGTGCTCCATCGTCCTGCGCTGTTCCGTGTCTGCTTCGATCCAACGCTCCGGTTGGAACACCGCTGCGTCGTCACCGTACGCTTCTGCGCATCTGTGTAGCACAAATGGGCTCATGGATACCTCCGTGCCCTCGGCGAAGAAATGGCCCGCGATGTTTACCCCGCCCGTGCCGACGGAGCGGGCAAGCGTCCACGGAACCTGCGGAGTTTGTTAGTCGATGTGGAGTTTCAGATCCTGCGATGCTCACGGGCGGATGTAAGCGTAGTGTTTCCTTCAGGCATGCCTGATGGTCAACGACAAACTTATCCAACAGTGTCTGGAACACTATACCTGAAAATACGAGAGCTTGGCTGCATCGTTGTACGACAACGGAAATGTGATGGCCCCACACTTTACTGCATCGTCTATTTCCTTCTGCACCTTCTTGTAAATATCGGCGTCTCCGACCACGAATCTAATCATTGCTCGCATAGTCTGTACTGCCGTTCAATACCTTCTCTAATACAAAACTCGTGTGGCTTACTGTAGCTGTCGTGTCTGTTGGATGACGCCGGCGGAAACTCAATTAGCTGGCTGAGCATTCACATAAAGATTATCTCGCCTGAACCTGCGCCAAGAATTGATCCTCTAGCGACGAACAAATAAGATAAGCGCAATTTCCTCATAAACGATGACCTTACACTGCTGCTTTGACTTGTTGCAGACTGTATTCCGAACCGTCTGGGTTTTGAGCTGTGATGAGCTTTTCGCTTTAAGGATGTTAACTACTGTTAAATTATTTTCAAAATTCAACTTCAACGTACAGCATATCATCATGAATGGAATACGTTTCTTGCCGCTTGTACTCTTTGAAACGGGAGTCGATGCTGCCGTTCACTATCCCAGTAAGAATTCTGGCACTCGGGAGCTCCGGTAACCTGACTGGAGTTGATCCTGCAATACGAACCCAAGGAGAGTATGTAGGAAGTTGTGAGTGTCTTCCCCAGTGGTACACAATCCAAACGATTTCCCCAACTAATGAAGGATCAGAGGATGTAAGGTTACTCATAATCGCTTGAACTGACCGCAAGTTTTCCGACAACGTCTATCGCGAACAGTTGCAGAATCTGCGCCAGATCCACCGTTTCCTTCCCCGCATCAATGCATTGGTCAAGATGAATCAAAAGGTCGTTGCAGCAGGCATCCACATTTTGCTCGAGGTTCGCAAAGAGTTTTGTCGTATAGGCAGGAGACTCCGCGCGCCTCATCTCTGCGTGTTTCTTGTTATCAACTGTCGAAATTGACGTGGGTCCATCCAGACCGCCTATGTCGAGCATCAGGTTCATCTTTGTTGAACAAAGCAAAGTACTAACGCAGAGACTCGTAAAACCGAGTCTTTTTGAGAGGCGATTTGAATCTGGGGTACGGTGAGTATCCAGTTCACCTCGATTCATTCAAAATACCGGTATATCTGGCTTATTGCTTCAGGACTGGAGCGCGGCCACTGTTCAATATCGTGTAGCCAGCACAACACAGCACTCACTCGCAAATCGACACCTCATTACGTGCAATCCGGACAACTTTCCCGTACTTTTTGTGAAGCGCAAGCAGTTCCCAGCCCTATGTTACGAGGGGATGAGCAATCGATCATACCGACGACGGTTAGCACACCATGTCCAGTTTTATCGCCCGAACTGATTTCCACGATACAAGACCCGTTCTAGCTCCGAGCGGACCAGGAGTTCGGGAGAGTGGGTGGAAGAATAGGTTGTAAACCGAATAGGATACGACTGACAGTCCTGCAATGCCGAGGAGTATGAAAAGATCAAGCAGAGACATAAAGATGGGCGACAATGCGGACAGTCTTGTGAAGAGAGGAGGGCCGAGCAACTGGTTCAGATCTCCGACGCCGAAGTGCTTCTTATACGTGGCCAGTGCTGGGGAGTCAGCATATCGGATCTAGTGCTGCGCCGCAGGTCGCTCTCCAAACGACTCCGAACGTCAGACTGCCCAAAATGTGTGCAAGGCGAGTAAGCATCTTCGAGGCCGTCCTCACTGATCGGAGTGTCCTTCAGAGGAGATCAAGTTGCTTTTAACTGGGGTTGTGGTGAGGAAGCCTCACCGGCTGTAGAAAAGAAAATTATTGTGGCCAACCTATTCCGTGGGAAGGGTTTGAACCTTCGTCAAGCTCTGCTACAATCACATCTACAGTGGAGCTGATCTCATGACCCACGAAGGCTACCTTGGTATTCATTTGGGTACGAGAGTCAAAGGCGATTTCCAACACTCTCCGTTCCTGGAGAACGTCCAGAATTGACAATATCACGATTTTGAGTCGGAGGAGGATTGGGTGAATGAACATTGCGCAAGCCGAAACTTCGCCAGAATAAAGGGGTAAATAAAAGATGCGTAAAACAGCTGTAAAAAGTCTCAACCGCTCCGTCCATGATAAGTGAACGCGACCAAGACGCGACTGTGATGCGGCGCACGTGATGGCGAATGTGTTACGCGTGATGGGTGATCATCCACTCCACGCGCCGCGACTTTGCCTGGACCCAGATTCCTTGCCCTTCTTTCCGCCTGAGCTGGAGCGAGAAATCTTCGAAACGGCCGTGTATCAGCATCCCCAAACAATGCCGAGTCTTCATTTGGTTTGCCGGCGCGCGCACGACTGGTGAGCCGATTCGGAACTGTACATCGTCAACTTGAAGAGCGATATCCGACTCAGAATATAGGACTGAAAGGATCAAGTATAGAGTTGTGACCTCCAAAGGAAGACGGTCCACTTGTCGAGTCCCTGTTCTCCAGAAAGCGATCCAATGCAATTCAAAACCTACACCGCCATTGGGACCACAGCTGGCTGCCACCTGCTGGCGACATGCTGGCTAGATGCTGCTGACGAATGGTGGCCATGTGCCGGCTAGGTGGTGGTCAGCATCATTATCCTATGGCCTCACCGTGCAGCCACATCCAGCTGGCTACCAGCTGTCGACCGCAGCTGGTGGACCTATTGCCAGCACATTTTCTTCCATTTGATTCTAGGTCGTGGAATGGTATGAAAAACCAAATAAATTGAAGCAGTAATGCAGAGGATAACTAAGAGAGCTAATCTGAGCTATTTAATATGGAATCCTTCGAAAACCACTGTCTGAAGGAACGGCAATCAGTATTGAATATGTTACGGAGCAAACCGTACACTCACTGGTTCTCAATAACTATCTGATGACATGGAGGAGGAAAGGCGAACCGAAAACTTGAACACCATGGACACCCAGCACCGAGAACGATGACCACGATCTTTATAGTGAGGGGTACAATGAGGGGAACAAATAAACCAAGGAGCTTGAGACGGTGAGACGGTCTGGTCAATTGAAGTCACCCTGAGCTTTGAGGAAGAGTTTCGACATCGAGAAAACAGAGGCATCGAAGATGGGCTTGAAAGTTGACTTCAAACCGAGGCTGGTGTACATCCAACTTGAGAGCGGGGATGCGTACATTGATCCAGTACTCGAGATTGACCGAGGAGGCAAAATAGAGACTTGATCGTGCTGTCCGAGATCGGTTGATGCGATACGGTCCGAGATTTGAAGAGAAAGTTGTCATTGGTTTGTCGGTGCGTAGAATGAGTCATTATGTTGCTGTGTCGCACTGGCCACGATGGGTGCTTGCAGCCGAGCCAGGAAGAAATCCAGGTGCGCAGGACAGAGAAAAAAGGGAGAGGAGAGGGACGCCTAAAGGATCTCACCGCCGTCTTGCTTTGCATGGTCTTGAATCCATACCGCGACCCGAGGTTCTTGAGGGTGTCTGGAAGTGAGGATAAGGCGCGGGGCTCCATAGGTAGTTGGTTCGAATGTCCGACGAATGTTGCGGCGGCCAGGCTTGAGCACTGGGCGCTGGGATATTGGTGGCTTTCTTGCGCAGCGTGCGAGAGATGTGCGGGAAAGTGCGAGGAGCCACCGCAGGTTGATGAATGGGAGATACGGGGTTGGAGGTACTCAAAGAGTGGGCCAGGAACGCGGAGGTCGCAAGAGAATTTGAAGCGCCCATTCGGAGGGCGGTCTCGACGGCGACGGGCGAGATAACGGAGGGTGCGGGACAAGAGCTCTGTGACGCTCAGGAATTGCGGGTACGTGCCATAGCGAAGGACTGGACTTGGCAGCGGAGTGGAGGTGGAAGGCAGTCTCCTACCCAGCCGCGGTTTCGAGGCTCACAATCTCAGTGGTGTAATTACAATTGGATACAGAGAGAGATTTGGCAGGCGGAGATTTCGGACCGAGTTATGCGTGACGTTACAAGTGACAGAATGTTGGGGGTGAGCCTCTCCACGGCGGCTGGCCGATAACATATGCAAACAACATAGCCACAAATGCGATTAATTTGAAGAAATATTCAACAAGCCCTTCAAGAGGGTAGATAAAATAGGTTGAGGGGCTGGAAACATTTACCTGCACCATATATGTACCTTGACAGAAGCTTGAATGAATGTAACACTCCTTTGATATACCCTCAGCCAATATTGCCAAAACACCGCAATTCTTTGTTACAGCATACAAAATACGGGGATTAAGGCCAGAAAAAAATGTAGGCCGCTTCCTATATACCTGAATGTTCGATTACCTGTGCAATATAAATATAAATTTGGCGTTGGAGAGGTACTCTTGAATTTCTCTTCAATTGCTTACAAATGTGGCTATGTTGCTTGTAGATGTTATCGGCCAGCCGCAGTGGAGAGGATAACCCCCAACTTTATGACAGCCTTACGTCACACAACACCCGCTCCGAAATTCCCCGATATCTCATTTTCTCTGTATTAGATTGCAATACTGCAACTCGGATTGTTATCCTCGTAACCGCGGCTGGGTAGGAGACTGGGTGGAAGGAGGAAAGAAGCGTCTGTTAAACGAGCAACATGCACGTGATGTTTACATCATCCAAACCAACGCACGGACCTTCAATCTAGCCATCATCCTTCAGACTCTGCCAGTTGCTGACGAGGCTTACGGCTCGGAGGTTGCCATTCAACTGAAGTCGATACGCTTAAAAGACCTTTCTCAAGTTGCTGCTCGCCACCTCGGAAATGGCGGTTTGATTACGGTCGCTGCTTGGATGTTAGCGCAGACGCATCGTTTCACTCTTTCAACGGCTTTCTTCATTGCGGCGTCAATAGGGAATTCATGTATCGCTTGAGTCTGGTAGGTGGTATATATGGTTAAAATAATTTAAATTTGAAACCATGAGCTGAACCGTAGCTGGCGCTACCAGCTTGCCGCTATGTGCATCGCAGCTGGCGGAGAGCTGAAATTCCAGCTGTAAGGTACAGCTGGTAGGCACCTGTCGGAAAGCTGTGCACATGTGTTGCTGCAGGTGGTGGCCACCTGAACTCTCCAGCTGGATCTAACGTGAGGGCACTTCGGCGGTGTACTTCTTTCTTCCATGATTGCGTCCGACAAAGCCGCTGCCAAGCATAGCCAGACCTCGGCACGATGATCCGAGCGCCCGCCTTTTCCCGGACGACGTTGATGGCAACGCCGCCACGTCCGCCATACGCCGCCCACTGCCCAGAATGACGGGCGGGAACCCCCGCTCGCTGCCATCAATGATGTCCGCAGACACTTGTCGGATTATATTTGTCAATTTGTCAATATATATATTGTGAGCTCAGTTTATATATGCTGTCACCCCAAAGTTTATATATAACGTGTCTCAAACTCGCGATATATAGCCATCACTTGAGATATATATTGTTTCAAACTCACGATATATGGTGTTCTCAAATTGTATATGGTGCAGAGCCTCTGAGTATATAGGCTTTATTTTTTTTACAAAAGGAACAGCATACAAGAGCCTCGTCGAAACGTTCTTAGCGCTGGTTGAGTCGCACGGAGCACCATTGGAGCTAAATAGAAGTGCTGTACAGCAAGAAACTTCACAGTGAGCGGTTCCCATGTGGCTGATATTGCGGCATACGGGATCCCAGAAAAGATATAAAGGTGGAGTTGCCTCTCAAGCTCTGTGAAGCCCTATGATGTTCCACGCCCTTGTGACTCTGGCGAGTCTTGCTCACGGCGCCGTGTCGAACGATGTTTCGTCTTCAAGTGTTCTGGATCCTCCGTCCACATTTGTCTCCGGGCCGTGGTCTTTTGTGCAGCAAGAGTGCGTCGCGTCGGATCTCACGAAACCATTGCCCACCATGACATCTTCAGGACTTCTGATGTCAGTGGTATGCAACTGGCGGTCGTAACGGAGACTACTGCTGTGATCTTCGACAAAGTGTATGCTCAGTATTTTTCATTATGCAATCTATCTCACTCACGGCAGCGAACACAACCCCCTCATGACGGAAGATGGGAACCTTATAAGCAAAACAGGAGGGGTTATAAGCACTTATAAGGCGCTACAACCCTGCATGTTTTGCCTATAAGATTCAGAAAGGCCCTATCCATTGTACTCCAAATCGGACATTTGCGACAGTCTCTCAAGCTCTGTGAAGCTATGATGTTCCACGTCTTTGTGACTTGTGAGTCTTGCTAGCGGCGCCTTGTCGAGCGATGTTTCGTCTCCAAGTGTTCTGGATAAATTGGTGATGAGTCTAGCACTCTAAGGAACTAGACTATATTGGCTTGTGCGACTTTGAGGATAGATTTGATTCCAAACTCAAGAAGTTACAATGGTTTCTGATAAGAAAATAACTTCCAACGCAACAGTGTTTTTTTGTGAGGAAATAATTAACCTGGCTCTATGAAATCAGCCATATTGTAAGTATCTGCTCCCAAAGAATCAGCTTTTTTGTCCAAGATCTCATCGTGGTGGAGTGTGTTGAACTCGAACAGGACCCACCCGGTCATATGGCTCGACAAAAAACTTTTTAGTACTTTTCTTTCTATCACTAATTGCATAGGAATTATTCTGAGAGATTGGTGATGGTCCGAAAATTCAAAACTTGTCTGGCAAATCGATCGCAGGGATCAAAAAGTTTCAAAAGTGCTTGCGCCTTCGGTTCTGACAGTGAGAACAGCTGTAAAGATACGACAATGGTCAGCGACACCGAGTAAGTCGACATTCTTATCTCAGATCCCTCGAATGCTGTTGATCGTCCTCTATAAATACCCATCTTTCAGCCTCTGGTTCAACCGGCCGGGTGACCCACCGGCGAAAGTACGTCTTCATGTTTACTTTGGCAATGATGCATGGCGTTAGGTTCCAGGCGTGTTCTTCAGTCAATCTTTTGTTGGAATTCAAAGAGACACTCCAGTATTAGCAGGGAACCCGTTGCAAACGCGGCGGGGAATTCTTCACTATCGACGCGACATATGTACTACTTTACAATAATTAAGGTACAAATTTAACTTGTCAACAATAATTCGAAGGGCGGTATGAACAATGGAACCTGGTAATAAATTGCGGCGCAGGGGCAGTGCGTGCCCATCACTCGTTACCTCCAACATCTTTCGACCCATCCTCACAACGACTTGCAACTGCGCTTCAATATTCAGGTCTTCACCGAGCTGTCCTGCGCCAATATCCCGGCTTTCAATCGACCGTTTCACATTTTAGACAGTCTCCTGACCCTAGTCATCATGGGAGCCGTCAGTTCCTACATCCTATTCGATTCGCCAAGTTCAGTGATTTATCTTCGGGTTGCAAGGCGATGCTTTCTTTTTTTTGACCAAATCCACTGGTAAGAGCGATCTCACAAGGGAAACCTGGGAGACAACTAAATTGGATTTTGGTTCTTATGGGAACAGTCCGGATCCTGCAGTAACAGCGTTTCGGTTAGCAGGTTCAAGCGGTCCTTTGTTGATACTTGGTGCGCCTTCTAATGTTCCGAGCAGACCACGCCAAATATTCCTACAGGTTGAGGTTTTTTTTCCCAAACGCTCTCGGCATTCAGGGAATGATCTAATCTCTGTACAACCTGACGGTGACACATTGCATTCATTGATCTCTCGTCTTACCACCATCATCTCCGATATCGAAGTCCGCCGTTAGGCCCTCTGAGCCACTCTGTCTGCCAAAAAGTGCCACAGTAGTCCTCACAGCCACCTACACGAGCCCTTCCCATTTGCAGATGCTGCTCTGGACGAGAGAAAGAAAATTGCCAAAAAAAAAAAAATTACATCCACTTTGGTGGTAGAGCATCCAGCTCATTTCCACCCCTTTAACCTGATTCCACTGCACACTGTGTTGTACGGATAGGTATCTGTCTAGGATATACCGACTTGTACTCACAAGACGTGCTCGCCGTCGTTGCCAGTCGACCCTCTGCCATGCGCTTTCCTCTTTCGTATCGATTAGTCAGCAATACACGGGTCACGTTTTTCTCATCATCACTTTTCACTCACGAACTTTTCACTCGCGAAATTTTGACTTGGCCTATTTTGACTTGTGTGACTAAATTCACCTTTTATTCCTGGCCACGGTACCTTGCTCTAACAATCTTCTCATTGTCTCTGGCTGTAACCTCCGTGAAAAGCTCTCTACATTGGAAATTTGGTGCACGACAAAGTCCTCGTCAATGTGGTCAAAAACAATTGTCTTGATCTACGGGGTCACGAACTCTCCATTCTCTAAGTATTCCACCTGGGTGCAACCGAGCTAACTGTCAAATCCAAAGAGAAGTATGTTGGCATCAGTCTGAGGACAAACAACAGATATTTGTTTGAGGATCATTATCAAGCCAAAGCACGCACGCCCGTTACCGTGGTCACCAGATTATGAGGATTGAAGATATGGCTGGAAGATTAACACCCAAAGAACTCATACAGCTGTTTATGACTTGCCCCATTATCATTTGATCCACGGATGCCAAATCGCGCTGGATAGTGAAGATGTGCACGTCAAACAATTATGTAGAGTTCAAGGCAGCGTCATCTGTCAAATGCTCAATCTTCCTTGTCGGTCCATGATTGCTCCTCTATTCACAAAGACTGGTATCATGCCTATCTGAGTCCGTCGCCTCCTCCTCGGTTGCAGCCACTTATGGCACGTCCTTGGCCAATAATATACCTGTGACGCTCTAAACGGTTCATTTGAACTTCTGGCACGGGTAAAAAATCTTGAGCCATCGACTTAACTTAGGCTGCATCGAGACTGCCATTGCGCTGCCCAGAACTAGCTTTGACGCATCAAACCTCTGATAAAGATGTCAAAGACTACAGAAAACTGGTGCAGAAGCTTATGCAGGAATGGTTACAAGGCGAAATTGACTCATCTGACAAGCTTTATTTGTTACACAGACATCATGAACCTCAAAAGGACAGAGGACTGACCCAAGTTACTTCCTGCACACGGCATTATCTGACATTGGTGAAGACGCAGAAGCACCCAGAGGGGATTACCTCTGGGTTACTCTCTACACACTTGCTGGCCGTGGAAGTCTTGCGTTACGTCGATCATGCGCATCAACCAGTCCCTCGCTCGGATAGATTGTGTAAGTTCTGTAGAAGCGAAGTAGAAACGCCAAAACATGCCTAATCACTTGTATGTCCCCGGACACACTCGCTGATTTACGGGCTAAGTTCTGAGCGAAACTATTCATCGACCTTCCAGACTTACACATCCGGATGACGGCACTCTTGAATACTTAATTCTTGAAGGCCATTATTTATCCGAGATCGACTATCCCACTGGTTGCAAATTTTGTGTTTGATGTTCCGGAGTTTGTCGATGCCGTTCCCGTGTTTCGTTTAAACACTTGATTCAGAGGGCTGATCGTGTCGATGTGCTAACTTTTTAATTGCTTCTCTTTGTCCTTTTAGTTCTACGCCGGCGAGTTTGAACGTTTCGACTGACAGCTGCGACCGGGAGCTCGGCTAACGGGGTTTTGAGAGGTCCAGGGAAGATGATGTAGCTACTTAGTGCGTGTACATCGGAGTAATCTCTGGGACCGGCGTTCCTGAGCGGGACCGTGCCGTGTAATTCTACCTACCTACCTACCTACCACCGATGGCATGTGACTGGATCGTTATCCCCGTCAAACTGCTGAGTCCCCTCTCTCTCACTCACCATCCAAACCCCGACCGTTAAATTACTCCACCTGTGAGCATCGACTCCTTCTGAGACTCCTCATAGGCTAGACTAAATACTTTAATCTTAATGAAACACTCCCTGCGGAGCCAAAGGCGAAGGATCATGAAAAATGAGGACGTGTCACGCAAATTTCGGCCCGACCGTCAGTTGTCGATCACGGCAAAAGCTGTTACCGACCTACGTTCCTAACTCCTACCTCCATTGTCAGAAAACACTCGACTCCCGAGAGTCGGCGTATCGGCCTAGCCATCTGCCCGAGCATCCAGGTACAAGAGCAAGCTTAAAGTCACCATCTATGTCCCTCACTAGACAACCCCCATCGCAACTTACGAACGAGAATTCCTCCCGATGTTCAGTCTACTCCTCTACGCTCTGGGCAAGGACATTCTCTGTCACAGCGCACTTGTGCGCGGCTCGCTTCCAGAGGCTACGCAGGCGGCGGACAGCGATGTCGTCGTCGAGGAGGACGTGACCCCGCCGCCAACGTACGAGCTGCTTGATGGCGGGGTGAACGAAAGTTGGCTCTTGGCACCCGCGCCAGCGGCAGATCTCACTGTCGCCCAGTCATTCGGGTCGCTCAAAGCAATTTCTCTCGTTCCCAAGTAATACATTCCCTACAAAAGCTTTCTGCAAAAAATTAACGCGCCCATTCTCCAGTAAAATCAAGCTCACCGAGAAGCTGCCGGTGGTCTCTGAGACTATCACGTCTACGAGGTTCAAGGAAGTAGCACTCTTGGCCCTCCAGAACATCTTCTTCCTCCTTCGCATTGCCAGTAGGTGTCAATCATTTTATAGCCTATGAACCTCATGCCAATGTCAATGGTAGAGTGGAAGGTGGATTTCCTGAAAGAGCAACACTTTGACCGCAAGCAAAACCTGCCATATGGTGCATTTTTTACCTGATTTGCAAGCGTACATGACTCATACTAGCATTTCTCCTCAGCCATGAACATTGATCTTTCGCAGGGTGTTTCAGCACTGCACGCCGTCATTGACGAAACCTTCGGTTCATCGGAGTCGTGGGCTGCCTCCGCCAAGGAGGAGGGCAAGGCAATTCTAGACAGGGTCCTGAGCTCTCAGGACAACACCGAAGACGTATTCGCCGCCCTCAAGGACGCGCATAAACTCCACCTCGATCTACTCAAGAAGATGGGCGCAACGCGCCATGCAGTGGTTGACCTTGCGCCGGATGGCGGCGACGATCACAAGATCTTCCAGCTCGCCGCTCACGGAGACGAGTTCAAGATCACCTGGCCTGCTTTCTACGGCGAGCGCTTCTTCGCGGCTACTATGAGTGTCGCACAGGCGTTGCGCGAGGCTGACCAGGAGCCAGGGTTCAGCGATTTTCTGGTGAGAGAGTCGATGTTCGCGTCTACGGCCGCAGGACCTGACCACAGCCTTTCTCATCAAGGCTTTTCACCTTGCTTACCGCAACATCACAGAGTCAAACCTCCTCACAGAGGCAAAGGAGGCCACGCGCTTCTTAGGCACGGTCGGCTTCCGGCCGCACTCGCAGACCTACGTCAGCCTCACCGATCCGGGGGAGGGCCACATCTTTGGCACGACGCGCCACTCGCGCTGGATGACAGGCGCCATCGTGCACAACGAACGTAAGTTTTAGTATCTTCCATTATCTAGTCCCGTATTGATACATCTAACATGTAGATCTCGAACGGCCTTTTGGCGTGGATCGCACTGAAATTGAGTCCTACCGGATCCCCGAGATCGTCGACTTTGCGTGTGTGCGCCTGCACGTTGGCGCGCAGGCGCCAACGACTGCCTATATCGGTCGCTTCCTGCACACCGCTCCGTCCAAAAACTTCGATCACGAGTTTGTCGCGGGAGCAAACGTGATCAAGGCCGCGTTGAACAAGTTCTTCGACCTCGGCGCGGCAGAGTGCAAGATCAGCATGGACGGGCTAACGACGTCCCAGATGCTGAGGTACATGCGGTCGCTGGGTACGGTCCCTCGCAAGCGGCTGCAGTACCTGTCTGCCGCGTTCAACATACACCCGGAGAAGACCTCGATCATGGACGACACCGACCAGAAAAACCCGGCGCGCGCACTCACCAAGCCCATAGAGATCTGTCTCCGCGGAATTCAGCTGGCGGCGCAGGGCGGTTTCGACAAAGTTACCTTCGATGGCGCGGCGGACACGTATCCGTCTAAGCCATTCATTGAGCAGCTCTCGTTTTCTGAGGGCCTCGAATTGGTGCACGAGGCGCACTCTGTTGGGCTGAGCACTTATATGTCTGCCGGTTTCACCTTCAAGAATATCAAAGTGCTTTAATTTCGAATGCATCTTCATTGTGGTTTGCTTATCGCAGAACCTATAGGACGCAGTCTACACTGGAGTGGACGGCATTGGTCTCGGGGGCGCGCAGATATTGCGTTACATGGACAAGCAGACGGGCATGCATGGACCCTATGTAAGCTTACACCGCACCATCCTCATCCGAAATTTTCATCGTTTCATTGTAGACCGAGGAGAACATCGATCGTATCAAAGTCGAGCGCGAAGATGCGGAAAAGAGTCTCCGCGGACGCGGTGCGCTCCTCCTTGCGCGTCTCGATCAGATGCACTTCGAAGGATCATCCACCGAGGAGGAGAACGCTCTCCGGCTGCCTCTCTACGACGCCCTGCTTCACCAAGATGTTGCAGACATTCAGCGCATTCTCAGCGAAGAGCCTGCTGCGGGCGATGTCGTGGCCATCTTCGACGACGGCGAGCAGCCGTATGTGGGTCGGGCCCGCCGCATTCTACGCTCAGAGATGCCGCGCCTACGCAAGGGCTCCAAGGGCGACGATGCGCTGTGGGAGAAATTTGTGACGATGCTGAAGCGTCATGTTGGGCCGAAGGAGGAAGTCATGCTCCAGGAGAAGTACCGTGACGACATGTGGACCAACCTCCGCGCTGCGTATCGTGAGGCTATCGGGGACGAGATGTTAGGGGATCAGAAGAAGGTAAGACTATATCAACTCAAATCGCACAACTTGGTCAACTGATGATTTCCCAGTACTTCCAGGGCGACCCGCGTCATGTTATCAAACAGTGATCGTCCGTGAAAAAGTCATATTTGCTGTTTACCTCAAGTGTTGTAAAGCAATGATCGTATTTCTTTGTTACATTCCATCTCCAATGAACTTCTTCAAGATTTGACATCGCCCGGCGTGGACTCGTCCTTTTTCCAGTGATCCAGTGACTGTCACCATCCCTTTCATCTCCGGTAATGACTTGTGGCCAACCTATTCATATGGTTTGAACCTTCGTCAAGCTCTGCTACAATCACATCTACAGTGGAGCTGATCTCATGAAACACGAAGGCTACCTTGATATTTATTTGGGCACGAGAGTCAAAGACAATTATCAACACTCCCCGTTCCTGGAGGACGTCCAGAATTGACAACATTACGATTTCGAGTCCGTGTATTTCGGAGAATGATTGGGCGAATGAACATTGCACAAGCCGAAATTTCGCCAGAATAAACCGCTGTATTTGACAGAACAGATCTCGTTTGCTATATTCTCATATATCAGTGCACTGCCATCAATTTTCCCATGACTGGAGTCGTATAGTCAACTATCAGAAGGAAGTACTGAGTTGGTATTTGATCAGGAACGCGAGGATTTAGATGATGACAAGTACTCGGTATTACCAAAAGTAACCGGGCACTTGGTTTTATTGGCACATAATGAAGTCTTTTGACATTGCTACGCATAGGACCCTCATCTAGGATGTGTTTGACCCCTACCTGAACGTTGGACCGTGAGTTAGAAGCCTTCATACTCGATGTAATATTAGATTTATGAAATAACAGCATTTCCCGCTCAGTGATTTTCTGGTTGAGACTCGTTCCCACTTTAAGCTTTCAAAAATTCCAATTGACCTGTAGAAAGGCCCTCGTGAAGTTTCTAAGGTCCACAGTCTTGTTGGAATCCTCTGTGTGTAAATCAAGCGGAAGGCAAATCATCCATTTAATCAAACTCCCAAATAAACACCAATTCTCAGGGCATAAAAAGCACAATGATCCGCGTTTTTGTGATAGATATGTTGAGGAGCATCCTTCCATGAACCATAGACAATTTCACTTTTAATACGCAAGGTACGGGCGCAGGATAACCTGTTCCGGAGTGCCTGGTTACTCTTAGTGATACCAAGCGTATTCCACGGCGAAGATGAATAGCAAATACGATCTCATACTCTCCACAAGCAATGATGGACAGCAAAAGTCGATGCGTGGCTTCTGTTGGGAGGGCACGACGGACAAGATTTCTCTGAGATTCTTCGGTTAGTTGTTGCATTATTCTGCTGGATTATTGCGCAATAAATTGTTCGCCGGTTCAAGGAAAATACCTAGGATATTATTACGTGAAATACGCAGGTGCAATCCCATCTCGCTCTTCAATCCAGCAACGCGAACCTGAGAGCTAGTGCGTTAGAAGGAAAACAGGGAATGCGGAGGAGATTCATTAGGCAATGTCTCCTCGTGGCGTCTCTTCGCGACAAATGCATCTGCGTGAGCCCCAAAGTCTATTCCTCCCCTCGCTCCAGTGACCCAATCTTCTTCATAGTTTCCCATGTTCTTCACTGCAATATATATAACATGATTGTCGTCAAAGAACATGTCTTCGCAGCCTTGGAATCCCAAGCAAACCAGAACCTCAAGGTTCTTGCAGGACGCAAGCAGAGATGATGCCACCGCCAATCCGTGGTGGATTGACAGATGTGTGAAGACGGGAAGCAGAGCGAGAAACGACAACCAACGGTCAAGCTGCATGGTGTCATGCGCAGCAACATAATCCAAAACATTCCGATGGGTGAGGAAGGCGAACATGGGCCGGCTCAGGTCCAGCTTATTGAGAAGGGGCTCCATGAGGATGGTCGACTGTCTCTGGCGCAGAACCACCAAATTGGCAAGAAACAGTAGCTCTGTCTCTTCATTACTGAGAAGGGCAAGTGTTCAGATTCCGCTGTGAGTGGAGAAGATCTCCCGCATTTCATCTGCATTCCTATTTTTCACCAGCACATGTCGGACGTGCTCCTGAAAGAGCTTGAAGCAGGCTTTAAATTCGACTGGATCGCCTGCTTGAGAGCATGAAACGGACAAGACGACAGTTCCCCAGATGTGGTGGAAATTTTGTATTTTATTTCTTCGATCTTACGCATGACCAGGTCCGTTGGACTCGGTGTTTTCTCAGTGACCGCCACGATCCCTTTCATCTCCAATGACGGATACGGAAGCGATCTTGACCGCCTTTGTTTACGGCTCGTATGCGGAAATTTTGCGAAGGTCCTGAGCTCACCAAAGCCGTCCATTCTTTTGTCCTTTGCAGGGAGAAGCGTCGACTCTTACGTTCCATGATTACGAATCACCGCCATTGAATAAAACTAATCCATGGTGTCAAGAGTTGATAATGCATAGTATCAAAGACTGGAAACATAACGAAGACTATGGATGCGATTTCTGCGATACGTCGGGTTGACTCCCCATGCGCCACGAAAAAGAGTAAACAGTGAGTGGAAGACGTTTTGCGGGGATTTTCACGCTTATCTCGAGTTAAGTAAACTGTAACCTAGTCGGATTCATTAATTGCAAAGGCCTAGGGATAATACTTGCATTTGAGTATATTAGACATATGAAATGACCGTCACTCTGCCCATAGTATCAATCACCGAAACCAGGCCAAGTGCGTCGTCGAAGGCGATCCACTCCCCCGAGCCTGGAGACCACTCTCCAGTGTCCAATTTTCGAAAGGTGATGTGCGGGGTCGAAGTTGGGCTGAAGTGTAGTAGTCCAAGGTATGCATCTTCGCTATACTCTGAGTACTGAAAGTCCCCACGGCGAACAAGAATGAGCATATATCGTCCGGAAGCACCCACGGCTGTTGCATAGATCGGGCCAACGTGTTCGTGGAAATGACCCTGCCCAATATCTATCGGCTCTCCGGGAGTCGCGTTTCCGGGCCAAAAGTGGACGACAGATGTGTGTCGACCTTTCCACGGGAAGTCTCTGCATGTCGACGCGAAGACACCATAATCCGGGGGGAACAGACGTGCAGGAGGGAAGGACATAGTGCGAACGTTTAACGACAAAAGTTCTCTTTGGTTGGATGCGAAGGAATACGAAAGCGGTAACTCGATTGTGTAGGGTAAGAAATGATTTTCCTCGGAGTGCTCGTCAGATGTGGGAAGGAGATACGAGAATTGGACGGCAGCGTCTGCGTCAAGGGAGCCTCCGGAAAATAGATATAGCCCTTGCCCGAAAGGCAAACAGGAAACTGAGTCAGCCTAGAGGTTTCTTCAATTCAAACGCGGGATGAAAAGGGAGATTTTTCCGAACCCGACTGATAAATTCTTCTGCAACACTCTTTACATTGACGCCTGCATCGATACACCAAGAAACCAGGGATGAGCTGGAGCAGAATCCCAGCATACGAGAATTCACAAAGAGAGGGCCGCGAAAGAGATATGAACTATTGGTTGGCGGGGATGTCACATGAGAAATTGAAATGTGAGTGCGATCCTTGTAATCAATGTATATCGCCGCCAGACGGACGATGCCTGGTTCACCAACGTCCCTCCTGCACGACATGAGTGAACGTGTGGTTGGTATTTCAACACATACCATATGAAGCCTCCAAGTAAAGCCTTCCCCTGGATTTCCATACATGCTTCGGTCTCAATCCGAAGATTGGGAATTTCCGCATACGCAAGGCGTTGGGAGGTGGGAATATCCCAGCAGGCCACGCTCCCACAGGCACGATCATGAATCACCAGAAGGTTGGTGCCTTGAAGGAAGATGATTCCGCGGTATCCCGGGCCCACGACGGTCTCGCAAAGAGTACGAAAGGCAACAGGACGTGGGTGAGCGGATTTGAAGTTGTTCATAAGACGATGGGCGCGTCGCACAATGTCCTGAAGTTCGCCCAGGGACAAGGCCTCGAATGCCTCGCCGTTTGGGACTGGCAGAGGGTGATTCTCAACCGCCTTTATTCGTGCAATCGCGTTGAGCCAAAGGGTTCGGTGTAACTGGACCCTGCGAATGACGCGGCAGATCTGGGACAACGTGAGGTGTAACTTGTTTCCGAGCACAAAGTTGACGACTCGGCGACGCACAGAAAGAAAAGCGAGGAGATCGCCAACATCTAGCTCCTTAGCTAGTTCCAAAAGAATATCTTGAGGGATTTCAGCGATTCCCGGAGACATGGTGTATGATGATGTGACTAGGATAAGAGATCGCCGCGGAGATCATTCGCACGCCAAGAAGAACCGGCTATTTCCTTGATTGATCTCCGACTCGGACACTCTCGGTCCTCGGACACCACTATTTTTTCTGGTCTTTTTGGACCTCACAGGCTCTTGTGTGCGCACATCTAAGAGCATCGGAAGGCGTCTAGTCGAAGAAGGGGATGCGCTCATCCGTAGGGCTGAGGCGTGGCAACTGGGTAAGTACCTCAAAAAACGTCGGGACACAATGGAGACAGACACTCGGCCCACAAATGCGTCGGAGGTAAAAAACCTCATGGCCAAATCGCAGCCAGTTGAACTTTGCCGGCGTTCTTCGTTTCGCAGCAAAATTTTGAACCAAGACCAGGACACAGAACCGCTCACGCCGTAATCGAAACGATCGTAAAGTTCCTATCGGAATTCAGCGTGGGGATTAAGTAAAAGAATGTAAGATCCTTCCCTCCCTGTCCATTCAGCAGTGTTCCACATTTCACTCTTTTGGGTCTCTCTCAATGCATACGTCTGGCCTCCTCGATGCTTGACGCCCTCAAGGCCGCACGCTGGAATTAGGATGGCCATAATGGAGCGCAAATCTCCAATTTTATCGAGTCCTGCGACAGTTCTTTTACGGAGGGAGCGAACTCAGGACGAGCCAATATCGCAGATTAGGTACGCACAGCGTACTATGATATGGCAACCTACAACGTGGCGTATGCCTAGACACGTTAATCCGAGTCCTGGAGGAGACTTTACGCGCAGAGGTATCTCTTTACATCGCCCTCGAGTTCCAAACCTGAGGCGACATATTGTTCTATAGCACGCAGGCACTGGTTTCAATAATCTAGAAGAGGTCAGGCTTGTCAAGGACCGATATGTTAGCGGTATGTTCACAACGTTGTCACATAAGTCTGTTACTTCAAGCGTTCGTGTTTCAAGCGGAGGACCTTCAAACTCGCGACGCATAGATGCTACGGAGCCCAACAATTCTCGCGTGCCCGAGGGCCGAACCGCAGCAGCGCATATCGCTGATTTCGTCCGGCAGGGATTTAACCACACTGAGATGATCACTCTCGTTGCATGCGGGTGGGTTTCCTTTGATCACACTCGGACATCCCAGCTCATAATTAGCATACACTCAATTGGCGGGGTGGAACATGCGCCGTGCGCCGGAGATGAACGACCCCAACAATAACCATTCTGTAGCGCACTTTGATTCCACATTTTCATTTCGACAATAACGTGTGAGTTACTTGCTGCACGTGTGTATTTCCTGGTAGAGGACATTCTGCAGCGCGACCGAGTATATTTCCAGCACCATCGAAAGTCCTCTCGTTGTAGGCTTGAATGACAAGACTAATTCCGACAAGCGTGTATTCGGCGGCGACGGGAACGTAACTCTGAAATCGTGGGCAATGTCACCCAGTCTACGCTTCCAACTGATCAGACCCCGACTGTAGAAAAGAAAAATTATTGTGGCCAACCTATTCCGTGAGAAGGGTTTGAACCTTCGTCAAGCTCTACTACAGTCACATCTACCGTGGAGCTGATCTCATGACCCACGAAGGCTACCTTGGTATTTATTTGGGCACGAGACTCAAAGAAGGCAATTACCAACACTCCTCGAACGTTTAGAATTGACAATGTCACAATATCACGACTTTGAGTCCGTATATTTGGGAGAATGATTGAGCGAATGAACATTGCGCAAGCCGAAATTTTGCCAGAATAAACCGGTAGCTAAGAGGCACGTACAACAGTTGTAAAACAAATCTCAACTGCTCCACCCATGTGGTAAGTGAACGCGACGAAGACGCGACTGTGATGTGGCGCACGTGATGGCGAATGAGTTACGTGTGATGGGTGTCAGATCATTCACTCACGCGCCGCGACTTTGCCACTTCCTTCATGGACCCAGATCTCTTGCCCTTCTTTCCCCCTGAGTTGGAGCGAGAAATGTTTGAAACAGCCGTGTATCAGCATCCCCAAACAGTGCCGAGTCTTCTTTTGGTTTGCCGGCGCGCGCACGACTGGTGAGCCGAACTGTATGTACATCGACAAGAGCGATATCCGACTCGGAATATAGGATTGAAAGGATCAAGTACAGAACTGTGACCCCTGCAGGAAGACGATCTACTTGTCGAGTCTCTGTTCTCCAGAAAGGGATCCAATCCAATTCAAAACCTACCTCTTTCTTCCATGATTGCGTTCGACATGTATACATTCGACTCGTGCACGAAGATGAAGCACGAGAAATTATTTCTGTCTACCGTGGAGTCCAATTCCTTTGGTTTGGACACTACGCAATGGCATCAATCTTCCCCCTTCTTGCCGTTTTGAGGCCCGAACGGTTAGGCATCGCTCTCGAGCCTCTACTCGTTGACATGGATTTATGCCGGCCAATGTTCACGCTTGTCACCCGCCTCGACACACTTGATTATATTCCGTTCGTTACGGAAGACCATATTTTCCTTTGGCCTTCAGTTCTAGCTCTGCTCCCTGCTCTCACGCATTTGGCGATGCGCGATAAGGCGCGTAATGGACTCATCGTGGAAAGGAATATACTCGCATCATGCAAAAAATTAGAGGCACTACTCCTACTGGACGGATTTATCACGGAGGGTCAGCCGTCTGTCGACGACGAGCGCTTTATATACATGGCGATTCGAGGATATGAAGATGACTGGATTATCGGGGTGCAGGGAGGAATGGACTGCTGGGCACGTGCAGATGCATTCATCGCGAAGAAGCGACGCGGAAAATTTGAACCAAGTTTGTTTGATACGCAAGCCCCACACTGATTCTAACATTTTGGCTCACAGGGTCGCGTTGCTGGATCAAAGAGGAAGACGGGATTCCATGTTTTTGAAATGAAGTTCAGATTGGTGTATATCTGTATTTAAAAGAACAGATCTCGTTCTGCTATATTCTCATATATCAGTGCTCCGCCATCAATGTGCCCATGACTGGAGTCGTCCCGTCAGCTTTCAAGAGGAAGTACTGAGTTGGTATTTGAACCGGAACTCGAATGTGGGAGGATTTAGATGATGAAAAGTATATTCCGCGGAGAAGATGAATAGCAAATACGATCTCATACTCTACGCATGCAATGATGGACAGCAAAAGTCGATGCGCGGCTTCGGTTGGGAGGCCAAGATTTCCCTGAGTTCGTCGGTTAGTTGTGGCATTATTCAATCAAGGAAGATACCTTGAAAATTATTACGCGTCCCATCTCATTCTTCAATATAGCCACGCGAACCTGCCAGCTAGTGCGTTAGAAGGAAAACAGGGAATGCGGAGGAGGTTCACTAAGCGCTATCTCCTCGTGGCGTCTCTTCGCGACAAATGCATCTGCGTGAGCCCCAAAGTCTACTCCTTCCCTCGCTCCAGTGACCCAATCCTCTTCATAGTTTCCCATGTTCTTCACTGCCATACATATAAGGTGATTGTTGTCAAAGAACATGTCTTCGCTCCCTGGGAATCCCAAGCAAACTAGAACCTCAAGGTTCTTGCAGGACGCAAGTAGAGATGATGCCACCGCCAATCCGTGATGGATTGACAGATGCGTGAGGACGGGAAGTAGAGCGAGAAAAGACAACCAACGGTAAAGTTGCGTGGTGTCATGTGCAGCAACATAATCCAGAACGTTCAGATGGGTGAGGAAGGTGAACGTGGGCCGGCTCAGGTCCATCTTATTGAGCAGGGGCTCCATGAGGATAGTCCGCCGCAAGTGGAGAATATCTCTCGTAGTTCATCTGTATTCCTATTCCTCACCAGCACATGTCGCACATGCTTCTGGAAGAAGGAAGCAGGCTTTAAATTCGACTGGATCACCTGCTTGAGAGCATGAAACAGACAAGGCGACAGTTCCTCAGCTGTGATGACAATCCTGTGTTTTATTTCTTCAATCCTACGCATGAAGTAGATTCACTGAGACGCCTCGGCTCACAGGCAGTGGTGCCACCCGAGTCCAACTCACCACTCGCACACGCGCCGGGAAACCAGAAAAAGCCTAGGGATCGTTTCTGCTGCAGCCTCAAACATATCTCGCTCCAATTCGGGAGGAACGAGTGGTGAAGGTTCGGAGCTCATGACGGCTGAAAAGCAAGGGCAAAATGTGATGGCGAATCACATCAGATGTCGGTGACGCCACTTCAATCTCCGACTCGCCTGCGCTTTCACCACATCATCGAGCAGGTGGAATCTGCCGCACCAAAGTCCTGAGCGTCGAGATTGTTATCATTGCAAACGTCGCAGTTGACTCAGTGGCACCCTTTCATGTCCGTTTCTCGTCAAAAAAGTTCCTTAGCTCGCCCTCCTCCCTCTTCGTATCTGACCTTCAGCGCTGACATCGCCCTCCGCATCTTCTTCGAACGTGTGTAGCCACACGACGCCCCGCACCTCATCTCGCCCAGGTAGCGAGCTTGGTCGCGGGTGGCGCTACCCGGTACCGACCGCATCTCACAGCTGCCAGTAGAAGGGAAGCAATAAATACCTGTCGCCTTCCCATGGGTGTTTCTCTTGCTAGGCTTGTTGTGAAAGCGATGGTTTTGGCCTGGCATCGTCTGTCTTTGGCGTCCAAAAATCGGCGGCCGGCGAAGCCAAGCCAAGCTCTCGTCTCGGAGCCAGACGCTCATACTTTTGACTCCATATATATTCGACTTGTACACTGCGAAATACACTACGGAATAATATAGACGGCTCTTGCGCCCGCTGCCCTTCGGTCGGCGGATCATTCGATACATCGCCGCAACTGACGCCAGTGAGCTTTAACTTAGCTTGTCTCCTGTCTTTCAACTCTAGACCGGAGCGGCATTTCTCCGCTTCTTCTGCTCGCTTCTCGAAGTCCTTCTTCTTCCCCCGTTCTCAAGGTCGTCTCCTGGGTGAATTCATCCTGCCCTGGTAGCACCACATGACGGCATCTCCCCAAATTGAAGGCCAATGAATGGTCGCTGCTCCAGCGGGTACTAACGGATACTTGATGCCGGCGGATAAGTACCCATCTTCCATCAGAATCCCTCCCGCACAAGAGCCTCGTCGAAACGTTCTTAGCGCTGGTTGAATCGCATGGAGCACCATTGGAGCCAAATAGAAGTCCCGTACAGTAAGAAATTTCCCAGTGAGCGGTCCCGTGTGGCTGATATTGCGGCACACGGGATCCCAGAAAAGATATAAAGATGGAGAGGCTTCTCAAGCTCTGTGAAGCCCTATGATGTTTCACGTCCTTGTGACTCTCGTGAGTCTTGCTCACGGCGCCCTGTCGAGCGATGGTTCGTCTCCAAGTGTTTTGGATCCTCCGTCCACATTTGTCTCCGGGCCGTGGTCTTTGGTGCAGCAAGGGTGCGTCGCGTCTGATCTCACGAAGCCATCGTTCACCATGACATCTCCAGGACTTCTGGCGTCAGCGGTATGCAACTGGCGGTCGTAACGGAGACTACTGCTATTATCTTCGACAAAGTGTATGCTCAATATTTTCCATTATACAATCTATCTCACTCACGGCAGCGAACACAACCCCCTCATGACGGAAGATGGGAACCCCGCATGGACCGCTGAGCTCAATCTAAACACTCACGTCGTTCGTCCTCTGCACGCCCTGAGCAATACGTGGTGCGCGACGGGCAGTTTCCTCAGCAATGGAACGTTCCTCAGCTCGGGAGGAAATCCCATCGTGATTACTGGTACGGGAATAGGATTAGTTTGCAGTCTAGATTTGGCTGAAGGTCTTTCCGAATCTAGGCCAAGACGGGCTACAAGCACTACGTTTCTTCACCCCGTGCCAAGACGGGAATTGTGATATCTGGGAGAACTCGTCGGTCGTTCGGACCACGTCGCCTAGGTGGTATCCAGGCTCTGTAAGCCCGAACGGATATCATCTAACTTTTACTCAATCCTCTCTGGCCAATTTTCTAGGTGCGGATCGAGGATGGATCAGTCATTATTTTCGGGTATGTGTCTCGTACGTTTCCGACGTTGTCTTGCTGATGAGGAATTTCTAGCGGGGCGACGGCCAATGGGTAAGTGGAAGTTCGAAGAAAGGCATCGATTCTGAAGATTATAATAGATGGATGAACAACGCCACCGCAAACAATCCGTCCTACGAGTTTTATCCCCCCAAAAATATCAACGGCGAGTCCAATGGCCTGAATTTTCAAGTTCTATTCATCAGCACTGACTGTGACGACAAGGTTTCAATGGAATGAAGATCCCCAGCCCATTCCTAGCATCGAATCTGAACGCCAACCTCTTCCCTATCGTCATGCAACTCCCCGATGGCACCCTTTTTGCGGCCGCTAACCAGCGTGCTATGATCTTCAACTGGAAAGAGAACATCGAGACGGAATTGCCGGGTATTCCGAACGGTGTTCGGATATCGTGAGCCATTTATTCATACCTGAGTATCGAAGGCTCACTATTTTTTGCCGTAAGATATCCGCTTTCAGCCTCAGCGGTTATGCTGCCGCTTACACCAGAGAATAACTATACACCCGAAGTGTTGATATGCGGTGGAACTACAATCGATGATCAGGCCGATCCGTCGACTTTAAGCTCTCAATTCCCCGCCTCGGCTCAATGTTCGCGTCTGCTCTTAACTCCAAAAGGAATTGCAGCGGGCTGGAAGGTTGAAAGCATGCCCCAACGCCGAGTCATGCCCGACATGCTTCTCCTCCCCGATGGCCGAGTTGTCATCGTCAACGGTGCACAGACTGGCTTTGCGGCTTATGCAAATGTCGGTGATCTCATTTAGACGACGAACTAATATTCAACTAAATACCTCGTTTTAATCTATAGGCCCCAGATGCCCTCGGGCCGATTAGCAATGCAGACCATCCAGCTTTCACGCCAGTCGTCTACAACCCCGCAGCCGCTGTCGGACGCCGTTTCAGCTCACAAGGCATTCCAGCTTCGCCAATCCCAAGATTGTATCATTCGACGGCGACTCTTACGCCGAATGGATCTATCTTATTGGGTGTGTGCTCACACGAATTCAGTAAATCGAGTCTTATACACATATTTTTCAGCCGGCTCTAATCCAAATGTCGACTTGACCGTAGGAACCGAATACCAGACTGAATATAGGTCAGTTACGGATGCTTGTTTATTGATAGTATATACGGCGTCCAGCTGATTGTGAGCTCAGACTGGAGTATTATTCCCCTGCATATTTGAGCAAACCCCGTCCGACTTACAAGGGTCTTCCGGCGACGGTCAACTACAACTCCAAGTTCACTCTTTCCGTCCAATTGCCTGCGGATACAACCGAAGTCACTGGTATGTATCCGGTCCTTCATGCCGAAAACCTCTTGTGCTGAAGAAAACAGTTGCGTTGATGGATCTAGGATTCGCGACACATGGCGTCCACATGGACCAGCGATTTGTGAAGCTCGCGGCCAAACTGTCGGCGGACAAAAAGACGCTCACTGTGACGGGGCCGCCAACTTCCCGAATCTATCCTCCCGGCCCTGCATTCCTCTACGTTGTAACCGCTGCCGGCGTGCCAAGTTTCGGGCACAAGACTATCGTCGGCACGGGAGCATCTCCACCGGTGGATCAGGGCGCTATCGACAAGTTGGTGGTCAATTTGTTTTATTGAGTTCTTTTGCTGATGCATTGTTTTTAGTATGCTTCGGATGACGGAGGAGTGGTAAAAGTGGTAGTTCTTTCTTGTATGAGGTGATGAAAAAGGAAGAATCGGAATAAATCAATATTTTTCTGCTCTAATGAATCTGCGCATGGATTCCTTTCTATCATAGCTATCTTACGAGTCCCGAGGGTGGTTTCTTTTCTTTTCTTTTTCTCCCAGCCCGCTCAGTGAACGGCGTGCATGATCTCGAATTAGGCGAACATGCGAACATATTGCCAATAATAGCGCTAACGCGGGCTGAGTGGAAGCTAGAGGGTCGTAGAAAAAAAATCGGAGTTTGGTTTGTTTTTTTACTGATTTGTGAGGGTGCGTCGGAGAAATTCTTTAGTTATCGGGTTGGCAGGTGTATACATTAACCCGGTCCAACACTGTCTCTCCCTCTTCGATCCAGCAACGCGAACCTAAACACTAGCGAGTTAGAATTGAATATACTGAGGATAAGAGAGACGAACTCGGCTCGATTTCTCCGCATCGCTTTTTCGCGATGAATTCCTCTGCGCGGGCCCAAGCATCCATCCCTCCCTTTGTCCCAGTGAGCCAGTCGTCCACATCAGGATCGGTCTTGCTTCGCATGTATACGAACCGGTTGTCTTCAACGGACGAGAGCTTCGCGCGGAAAAATGCGTAGGGATGCCTACAAATGAGAACCTCGAGTTTTGTGCACAATTTGAGTACCTCTGCGGTCGTCATACATCCATCGCGAAATGACAAATGCGTGACAGCGGGGAGCCGAGTCAGGAGTGGTAGCCAGTACTGGATAAAGACCGCCGGAGGGATCCTATACTCCAGCGCCTCGAGATGTGTGACGCAAGTGAACGTTGGACAGCACAGATCCCCCGCGATGAACGGTGACAAAAAAAGGGACAATCGGTGGGGTCGCAGACCCGTCAAACTGGGGGCTATGAATGACCCTGGATAGATTATCATCGCGAGGCTCCGTATTCCTGTGCAAGTAGAGAGAATTGTTGGTAGTTCATCTTCGTCCGGGTCTTGATCTTGATCGTCAAATTCAGGTTGAAAGAGAAAATCTCGGACGTGGTCGTGAAAGAAGGAAGCAGGCTTGGCGTTGGACTCGATAGCCGGCAAAAGAGTCCAGAATGAGCAAGACCATTGCTGTCCTTCGGGAGCGACAGTCCTGTATTTGATTCTTTCGATCCTAGATGCAAACTGAGGTCGTTTCGTGTAATCACCACTGGTAAACGCGCTGTGAAACGAGGAGAAGGCTAGGTATTGTGGTCCCAAACCGATGTGGCGGTTGGGAACAAGCAAAGTTTGACAAGTGCCGCGGAACATGATGGCCATCATGATGCCGATTTGAATGATGTCAGTCATCGTTACGTTATTTTTCCAGGTCTCTTCCGAGTCTCGTCTTTTGTCATGGACTCGGACCCTTTGCCTTTCTTTCCTCCAGAATTGGAGCGAGAAATGTTCGAAGCAGCTGCATATATGTATCCGCAAACGATACCTACCCTTGTTCTGGTTTGCCAACGCGTCTACGAGTGGTGAGCCTCATTTCATTGACACCGGCGTACCATCAGAGTCACGAACTAGGAACGGTCTCATAGGATCGAAAAAGTGAAATACCGGACTGCCAGCTTTACCGGAAAACATTCATCTTGTTCGCTCCCCGTTCTTCAACGCGCAATCCGGTCGAACTCAAAACCTGCCTCCTTCTTCCGTGATTCCGTCCGACATTTATTCCTTAATCTTGCGGAGGAAGATGAAGTACGCCAAGTTCTCTCCGCTTGCGGTGGAGTTCAAAACCTTTGGTTTGGCCATTATCCAAACTCATCAATCCACCCTGATCTTGCCGTTCTGAGACCACAACGGTTGAGCATCACTCTGGCACCTCTTGTACATGGGATGAATGTGTGCCAACCAATGTTCACCTTCGTCACCCATCTCGACCTGCTTGACTATATTCCATTCGCCACAGACCACCATCTTGCCCTTTACCCACCATTCATCGCTCTGCTTCCTGTTCTCACGCATCTGGCGATGCGTAATAGGCTGAGGGAACAAGCAGCGGTAGAAAAACAAATACTTGTCTCGTGCAGAGGTCTAGAAGCCCTCATCATCCCAGTCCCCCTTGAAGGCAGAACGGCGCAATATCTGTCCATCGAGGATGTGCGGTTTGTGTACATGGTCGTACAATATCACGAGGACGACTGGGTTATTGGAGCGAGCGGTGGAATGGACTTTTGGGCACGGGCAGACGCCTTCATTGCGAAAAGGCGAAGAGGAGAAATCGAACCAAGTTTGTTTACTTTGAGCCTCGTGTGTTCATTCTAATCCCTTGGCTTGCAGGTTCACGTTGCTGGATCGAAGAGGGAGATGGGATTTAGAGGGTCTTAACGGACGTAAATCAGTCATGACTCGCCCTGTTGCAATATGGAATAGATCTGCTCTGAGACAACGACCGCGATGATCAGCCAAGGCACCCCAGGATTCTGTGAAAGCGCCAAATGCGGAAGGGAAAATAACCCAGAGATTCGGTATGGTGATTTGAAGGTACGGTACCAGGGGTGTCCGGATGGCTTACTATTGGTAATGCTGAAACCTTTGATACAGAATACAAAAGACAGGTCCATACAATTATTTACAGCGGATCCGCAAACCGTGAAGGACTCAGAATGCGCTTTCAGTTCTTCGTATCGTCCTCCGACGACCTCGCGCAGGTCTCGTCATATAAACCATCCAAATCGAAGAACCCCTTGAATGCCGTCCCGGTTCTACAGGATGTCATGAGGCATGTGTGGTGCAGACGTGAAAACTGAGCTCACTGCCTGAACATCGCTCCTTGGGAGGCGGAACTATCCACCCTGAACACAAGATCGTTGGAATATTCTAGTGACCATCAGTTCCTAGGGGCAATCTGGATTAGAAGAGTAGGCGCACCCCCGACACCGGCAACATATGACGCGAATTGAACCTATAGACGGTCAGTGGGTGCCAAAAGCCGGAAAGGATCAGAATACCAACCGATGATCCCTCAGGAATTCCTTCATCAACGAGGTTGAATTCTTGTTGCGTCGCTATTGGCTTCCAGGGGCCGAGATCCTTGCTGTGGGAGCTACCGTCGTTGGGATCAGTCCAACGGGCGATAATGTACGCCGAGACGGCTGCATTTTGAAGGTATTTGAGACGGGAGATCGCGCCTGCCTGTGAATCCTATCAGTAGAATTAATGGGTAGTTACTTCGCGACGTTGACCTGAAAGTTGTCGTGAACAATAATGGGGCCTGGGCGAACGTCCTTAGACTCAGAGGATTGATAATTGAAAGGGTTTCGCTGACTCACGGTATAACCCTGTGTATTGAAACCAGCCCTTGAATGCTGTCCCTGTCCTAAAAAGATGTAAGCACAGTCCGGGATGTGATTGAGATAATGAGCCCACTGTCTAAAAGTCACCCCTTGAGAGGCGGAACTGTCGACTGTGAACCAACGGTCGTTCTCATATTCTGGCCAAATATTAACTCGACTGAACTGCGATCTAGTAGAAAAGAGGGACGCACCTCCGACCCCCGCAACATAGGAAGACAACCGTACCTACAGAAACAATGTGAGCACCGATGGGAATTTCGAAACGAAATAGTGTTGACCGATGCGCCATCAGGGATTCCCTCTCCCGCTAGGTTGTATTCCTGTTGAGTACCGACCGGCTTGTACTGACCGAGCGTTTCCCGTTTGGTGCTTCCGTCATTGGGATCGATCCAACGAATGACGAGATACGCCAACACCGCCGCGTCCTGAACATATCTGACCCGAGCAATCGAGGTGTATCGCCGGTCACCTTGCCGCAACGCAGTGGAATTGGCGAGCGATTCGAGCCTGGAAACGAATTCAGATTGTACGAGGAAGGCTTGCCGCTGTTCGATGACTGCGTCGCACCTGGAAAGCACTACGCTGTGATCTTCGACCAATTGGTTTTGAAGCCGGTTAAACTCCCCGACGACCTGCTGCATAGTCACATTTTGTTGTTTGATCTGCTCGGTGAGGTCCTAATCGCACAATGCCCAGTAAGTCGCACTCCATCATCTCCATCCTCGCAATGACCCACCGAGATGTTAGTGGGAATCGTGGTGGCTGGTACGGCCCCAACTGCCAGTGGGACGGTCCAAGGGTTTTCGTGCGGTTCTTGAGGGATCCGAGTCATGTTTTTGAGACCGTAGCTTCTGTGGTTTGAGTCCGAGATGGATCTCAAGCAACGACGAAGAGGAAGGGTGGGGCTAAGGCGGAGGTTAAGCGCTCTCTGGGCCGGGAGCCGCGAAACGTAATTCACAGCCTCATGCCACTTGGGAGATACCGGGCGGGCCGTAATTTCTCTGAGCAAAATTTAACAAAGGGAAGAACGCAGTTTGTCGAAGGGTCTTTCAGGAGACTAATTGTGTACACGGTTTCAGGAGTAAAATCTTCTTCTCCTCTACAATTCTTCTTGGTCTCGTTGAAACGAGAAACCAAAGATGAATATTTGGTGCGAGGCTGAAAACGTACAGCTGCTAGAGCACAAGAGTTTATCGCCGTGTGTACTGCGGTTTTACCTACTACAGGTAGCAATCGCATTGAAGAGATCCGAGAGCACCTGAGATAGACTACTGTTTCTAGAGGATCATGATGGTCGGATTTAGTCTCGCCCGCTCAAACGCGAGCAATGCCGCCAACGCGCCTTGATATTATCGTGCATTCGGGGGTAGGCAGGGAATTACATAAAATATGCCGGTCCAATTCCGTCTCGCTCCTCAATCCAGCACCGTGAACCTGCAAAGGAGCTCATTAGAGTGAACAACGGCGGGGAGGAAGGAAACAAACTCGGCTCAATTTCCACGCGGCGCTTCTTCGTGACGAATGCATCTGCACGGGCCCAAAAGTCTACTCCTCTCCTGACGCCGGCAACCCAGTCCTTTTCATATTCCCACTGTTTCACGACCATATACACAAAGCGCTCGTCGTCGATCACCACCTCTTTCACGGGGCTGCCTGCGTCGGGTTGCAAGCTAATCAGAACTTCAATTTTGTTGCAAGATGCAAGAACAGATTCTGCCACTGCCAATCCTTGGTACATTGATAAATGCGTCAGGACGGGGAGCAGCGCGAGGAACGACGGCCAAAAATGAGCTTCCCCTGCAATAATATCCAATAGGTCGAGATGAGTGAGAGCGGCGAACATTGACTGGTATACTGTAGATCCACATTATGGCATAGGGGCTCCATGGGGATGGTTAGCTGTCGTGGCCGCAGAGCCATCAAATTGGGAAGAATCGAAGCAACCTGCATGTCGTTAAGGCTGTACAAGGCGAGCGTTCGGATTCCGGTGCATGCCGAGAGAATTTCTCGGAGTTCATCTGCATTCCTATTCCGCACGAACATATGTCGAACATGCTTGTGGAAGAAGGAAGCAGGCTTTGAATTCGACCGGATCGCCTGTTCGAAAGCGAACATTGGACAAGACGACAGTTCCCCATCGGTGGTGACAATCCTGTATTTTATTTGTTCGATCCTGTGAAAACTGAGACAACTGGTCAAGAAGGCCCTATATCCAGCTCACCATTCATGAACGTGTTTCGAAACCAAGAGAAGGGCGGGGATCGTTTCCGGGTATAATGCTGCCGCCGCCTCGAATATCTCTCGCTCTAATTCGGGGGGAAAGAATGGTTCTGTATCCAAGCTCATGGCGGTAGAAAGCAAGAGAGATTTGATGATCACGACATCTGACCTATTTCAATCTCCGACTTGGTTCGAAATCATTAATGCCATGTGATCAACATTGATCGATATGGCTTCTGAGCCTCGTGCGGCCAGCTGAGGTAGACAGATTCTCCCCGAAACAACGTAGTTGGAGAACTGAGATTTCCGGAAACATGGAACCCAGATTCTAATTCAATCACATCATCTCCTGTACAAATTATGGAATGGCACGCAACTACGAACAAGGCCCAGCAAACCATGAAGATAAACATGGCCAGACACGACCTGAGCTACCGAATCAATTATCATGTCGTTCAGTGTTTATATGCAACAACGGACCTGAACATATTCGAAGAGAACTTTGGTTAAATCCCGGTTGGGGGGCAAGCATCCGTCGTGAGATCGCGGCGGAATCCTACGCATCGGGCTGAGAAATTTTGAATATTTTGTGCCGCATAAGATAAATGCACTTTTGTGATTATACTCACACTCGTTGGTTCCTGGGCACATTCTTGCAATCAGGTAACTTAGGACAGAAAGCTGGTTGTGTGCTCACCCAAAGGGTGGGCTTGAACGGCCGAGATGGCAAGCAGAAGGTATGCCCACACGGTGAGGAGTAGCATCTTTGTGAGGTAATGGATGAAACAAGAATGAGATATTGTGCCTGAATGGAGGAGGCTTATATAGCTGTTTTTCTCGACTCTCATGATGTCCGTAAATAAATCGCCGGTATTCGCGGCACTTTCATAACTTCTCTATGTCGACAGATCTAAATAGTGCTATCAGCTGCAGGCACTATCTCCCCGCTGGCATCTCGGACAAACTACTTACTCGAAGCCATGATTCTTGGTGTTCCTCGATCCTTATTTGCTTCCTATGTGCTTAAAATGTGATGTTCCTGACCTCAATTTTCGATCGTTCCTGTGGGAGAATATTCGGCAGGGGTAAATTCGGATACTGGTATCTACTTGATCGATATGTCGTCCGGTGCTCAAGATATCTGGAAGTATAGTTTCAATGCCCTATTATAGCCCTGGGTGATTCTGTATTCCACCCACCGAGAGCTTATATCTGGTGGGTTTCACAGGTGTGTGGAGAATCGAAACACCTTGCACCCCTGCCTGATTCTCATAAAGAGGTGGTATATAAAAGCACATCTGATACAGCATGGTAGTAACCGTTCTGATCCTATTTTGGGGACGCTACATGGCTGATTTTGACGGCCGTCGCTGTGTTACACGATGGGGACCACCATCAATCAGTATTTGTTGAATACACCACCTTGGAAAAGTTGAATCTCACCTGTACACTGAACCATCGAATTTACACTTGAAATAATCACTATGATCCACAAAGTCTTTTTGGGTATGTTCTATTCCTCCGGACCCGCAAAAATATTTGTCAATATGGAAATTAAAATATTATAAAGATGTTCTTGAATATGACTCCGGGAGGAGTCCAACCTCCTTCTCCTCAATCGATGGAACACTTGTAAAACTGGGTTGAGGTGACCACCGTAATCCAAAAATGCTTTGTGAACACTGTTCATGCCCCCACAACCTGACCTGAAGAGCGAACCCCATTATGTAAATATCCTGAAATCTCACACACCATTAGACCACAGCACTCAGGAACTTCAGGCTGAGAGGTATGAGAACAGAACAGCTAGTTGTTTGGGAGGATTGGAACCTCCGCTCCCTAGGCTTCGTCGTCTCTAGTAGGCTGAAGTGATCACCATAATTCACAAAGCCTTGCTGGCTACCACTCATTTCTATGGATGTGCATCCCAAAATGATTCTGCAAAATGCCCCCAGTAAAATAAAAATGATTCGTATTGATTACCACATGCCCTCGGGAGGATTCGAACCTCCGTCTCCTCATTCATCATTGCAGCAACAGGCATACTGGGTTGAGGTGATCGGCATGATCCACAAAGGTGTTTTGTACGCTGTGCATGGCCCATTAGGTTAACCTAAAGATATTCATGCAGAAGACTCAACCGATGCCGTTCACAAGGATTTTTCAACTCTTCATTTGAATACTATGGAATCTCATCCAAAAGTTTGGTGCAATTCGCAAAGTTCACTTCGATGTAAATTGCAGGATCAGAGACAAAAATGGATTCAACAAACCCCACTTTTTGGTATAATGTTTGTGACCAACTGACAAACCTGAAATTATTTGGAAAGCTAGGGAAATCCATCAAGTACCTGAATGTCTCAAATCTCATCTGGGAAGTTCAACAAAACTGCAAAGACTAGAGGTGTCCTCGTAAATTTCAGGCTGAGAGGTAGATAAAAAAGAATTGTCAACTGACAAGCTGTTATGCCTTCGGGAGGTTCGAACCTCCTTCCCCCCAATACAATTCCTCATCAAATTCACCCTCCGAGTAGGTTAAGGTGATCACCATGATCCACAAAGGCTTTCTGTACACTGTTCATGACTTCATAAGCTGCCTGGAAAATATTTAGAGCGGAAAGGGAAACTTGACGAGTTGATTACTTACCTCAATGTTTTACCTAGGAGCATAACTCATGAAATTAGAACTGGACTTATAATTTCAGCCCGAGAGGTATAAAAAGACGCAGTGACTCAGTTCATGCCTTCGGGAGGATTTGAACCTCCACCCCTTTGATAATTGGCTTCACTGCCCGCAGCAGGTTCACCATGATTGATCCACAGAGGCTTGCCAAGTACATTTCATTTCTTTGGATCTGTATCTCAAAATGGTTTTACAAAGGGTCATAATGAAACTGAAACATCTCCAACCTAGGCCTTTGGGAGGAATCGAACCTCCATCTCCCAATCATTTGGCTGACATTAAACCATTACAAGGCTGAGATGACCACCATGATCCACAGAGGCTTTGCTGGCTACTTTTCATTCTCTTGAGGTGCATTCCATAATGATGGTTTATTTGGATATAATAAAATAAAATAAAAAGCTATGGCGTAGTCCGCTCAAGCCTTGGGGAGGATTTGAACCTCCACCTCCTCAATTAGTGTTTTTCTATACTGTGGGTGTACTGAGCTGAGGTGATCACCACGATCTACAAAGGCTTCTCGGTTGCCCTTAATTCGTCTGGATGTGCATCTCAAAATACCGGTACGGTGAACCCAAGAGAGTTGCGCAACGATGAATTGAATGAACTTCATTGGTCTACGACTTGGAGATTCGGTTGAAACGTTGAACTTGAAGGGCTGGGTGCGAAACGAAAGTCACCGGCAAAAACCTGAAAAAACCTGACATCTCGCCCTTTTGCGAGGATTCTGAAAATGAGCAGCAAAAAGGGACTGGAATCCATGGCCCCGGAGGATTTGAACCTCCATCTCCCCGGCAGATAATATCTCACTGATTACAATTATCGGGGCGATCCGCCAGGATCCACGAGGGCCGTGGAATGAGGTGGTTGCGCAGCTAAAGGACTTCAAAATAACTATGTGGATGCATGCTAACAACACAACCATGGTGGGTTAATAAAATGAACGTGGTCCGTGCACTGTGACTTTGATCCGCAATGGCCGGACTGTCTTGCCCCGAAAGATTGGAACGATTTCTGACTCCAAACTCGACCGCCCGAATACTGAGTTAACGTTGCAGGAATGAGCCGTCGAACGCAAGTCGAACGATTTCTATCCAACCGTCTGGAATTTGAAACCACTCGCCGGTACTCGACCCCTCCTTCTAAGTTCTTGCCTCCTTCATTCCTGAACCTTGAATCCTGCCACGTCTTGTCGGTACTGAAGACGCGACCGGCCCGTATTGCTTTGCTTACGAGGAAAAAGCAGGGATTCCCTGGCCCCTGGGATTGCGCCGCAAACTCAGTCATCTCGCCGTGAGAGGGTACGCAGACCCATCGCAGTGGTCATCCCGACCTCGTCAACGGTCGTGTCTTCACGAGCGTGCACACAATGGGAGCACACCGGTATCCCGTCAGCGCTGAGAGCATCCACATGCACTCGCGCCTTTTGTCCCGTATCTGACGTTTGCATATTCCACTGGCAGCTCGCGCTCTTGGTCGCCTGACGTTGCCCGCCGTGCGAGCATATACGATGATGTGCTTCGCGCGAGGCTGGACGAATATCACCTGCGCCTTCAATCTGCCCTCGTCTCCGGTATAGCTCTGCCCAAAGTCGCGTTACCCGCCATCGCGCGTACGCATACCCGCGCCCGATTCGATTCCACGACGATGCCTGCATGTTAGCGACGTTGTCGCGTCCCTTACTCTAGTCGGTAAACGGTCCACCCACATCTATCAACACACCCCCCAGCGTTCGTCGCTGATCCTCTCCCTTGTCGCTCGTCTTGCCCATGCTCTCACTGCTCGTCTACATGCAGGAAGCACCCAACCCCTCTAAGCTAGAGCTAGAGGACGACTGTGCGACGCCGGTGATGGAGAAGGGCGGCAGGACGGAAGTAGCGAGAAGCGAAGCTTGCATCCTTGACGCTTCGCGCCGCCTGGGACGATCCTCATGCACGTCTCGCACGGATTCCCTCGGGGCCTGGCGTCCTCGCGGTCGATGATCGAGAGCGTATGCAGCGCAGACAGCGGCAGAGAGGAAATGGGGCTCAGAGGGGTGATAGATGTTGTGTGAAACTTGTGTCGCCCCCGACGCGGGCACACTCCTGGGTCAGCGCCACGCTACTTCAGGCCATGACGGACGAGGAAACGTGGACGATTTAGCGTGCACGGCGCTTTCTGCGAACACGACCCGTGCACACAGCAAGCCATCAGTCGCGGCTGGTGCAGGGGCCGGAGTATACCCAGCTGTACGGGACAGCACCGCAACGGAGTATTCAAGTTATGACCGTCGTCAATAAGGCGTCGCCGCGCGTATTAATGCACTTGTAAGTGAAGTAAATATGTGTGCCATGTAGCAGCGCGATTCTGACGGGATCTTTTAGCTTTCAGGACCTCGTCTAGTCGTACGCATTCGCAACGCGCTCGCAGACGCGCGAGGGCGAGCAATGCTGGCGCCCATACCCGCCTACACATTGAGCCCGCGAGACATGCGCATCATCCACGCGCACGCTACTGCCTCGGCTACGCGCCCGGAGCGCCCAGGAGGATATCGTCGCCGTTCCCCGTGCCGTGTCGCCCAGCCATCCATGTCGCCCATAAAGATAGCTCAAACGCGTCTACTGCACCAGGCGAGGACAAAATGTCTACCACGGGCGCCAAATAGTGAATAGTGTGTGCCCGTTCATGCCACGCAGCAGTCGTTTCTCTAGTCCATCCATCCAAGGATAAGATCCCCGCCGTCCCGTGCGCCTTCAAGTTCATCCACCCACGCCCCTTGTTCACTCCCTTATCTTTCTGTTCGCCTCCCTCACGCTACTTCGCGCCTTCTCCTCATGGGCTCGCGGAGGATTGGTCCATTTCACCCGACAACGCGGTAGCTGCATGCATTCATTGCCAGAACCTATGGGCAAGCCCAGCGCGGGACGCCTGTAGTCCTTCGTCTTCACGAGCTCGCCCAGCGTCCTCCCCGTCGACCCCCACACATACCAGCGCATCCACATCATGTCCAAGGCGAAGTGACGCTCACCTGAGGCGGACGCATGCTTGTCTAGACTTCCATACGCTGCCGCATTCGTGAAGGCGACCGCACTGAAAAATGTTGCAAATAAATTGAATGGTATCCGACGCTCCGACGCTCCGACGCGTGTGAGGTGTGGCTTTGAAGATGGACGATGCATATCGTCAATGCGAACGTTCCGGAGACAGTCATGGGGCGTGGAAGGCGCGCACGCAGCTTGGACCCTGCACTGCGGCCGTATGTAAGTCCTTTGCGTGTAGCGTATGGTGCATCGTTATCCTTCTTCTGCTGTGAATCTATTCTGGTTTAGTGCATCCGGGAGCTCAAATACTTAAAGCTAAGAAGACAGCCCTACAACTCTATGGAATAATAATAGCACAAAAGCGCAATTTAAAGCCATGGTCGGGGAAAACTCGTACACGGAGCCTTTACTTTGTTTCGGTGAAAAATTCACCGACTTGGAATATACTTCTTCGTCAGAATTGGATGCACCAAGTACGTATTAATTGGGCTTGCCTGTACATTTCGAGAACTGAATAGACTACTAGAAATACCCGGTTCCATTTCCGTCTCCCTCTTCGATCCAGCAATTGCAAACCCGAGAGCTCGGGAGTTAGACAATACTACAGTAAGGATAAGCGAGACAAACTAGACTCAATTCCTTTGGGTTGCTTCATCTCCGATTTTGCAAGGTAAGAAAATAAAATAAAAATAAAAACAATACCACATGCCCTTGAGAGGATTCGAACCTCCAACTCCTCAATCAATGAATTCCACCCAACAAGTTCTCTATTCCGCTGAGGTGATCACCACGATCCACAGAGGCTTGCTCTCCTCTATTTCCCATTACATCTGCATCCCAGAAATAAAATTTCAAGTGGAAAGCATAAGTTACGCAACCTTAGCCGATGTAATACCCCATTGCCTCAATCGATTCCACGACGTATCCTTACTAGGTCGACACTATTGATCCACAAAGTCCCTGAATTGTGTTTTAGTGGTCGACTATTTGAAGAAGCAATCAAAAGAAAAGGACTGCGATCAAATATACTACTATATGCCCTCGGGAGGAATCAGACCTCCATTTCCTTGATCAATTCCAGAAACATGGATTTTTTACCTGATCCATAATTTCCTACCTTCTTTCCCTCCAGAAAGTGTATATCAAACCACCTATACAAGGAGAAATTTGTATTTTACTCACCAATGCCCTCGGGAGGATTCGAACCTCCATCCCCTCCTTCAGCCCGGAGCTCAACATATACACTGGGTTGAGTTGATCGGCATGATCCACAAAGGCGTTCTGTACACTGTTTATGGCTCATTAGGCTTAACCTAAAGATACTAGGAAGCTCCGACTGCGTCGGCAGAGACCTTGCTTGAAAAAGGGTTGAGGGAATTCACGCAAAGGAACGAGCCCCCCCCCCAAATTAACACGCTGACCATCGGCAACAACCTTGTGCATGTACACTGTATGTCTTTGGGGCTTTGTGAGCTCCTGCTTGTGCCGGTAGGTCATGCTGGTAGCGCACAATTCTCTGAGCCGCATAAATTTAAAATAAGCCGCAGGTCCCGCTGCCCAGAGAAGTTGATCTCGGGAGGCTTAGGATCATCGGGTCAAGCCGGGTTATTCAAAAGTGGAGCCATTATGACCCCGGAGAGACCTTGACAAGCAAGGTAATTCATGCAGAAGACTCAACCGATACTGTTCACAGGGCTTTTACCCATCAGTTGAATATTTTCAAATCTCATCCAGAAGTTTGGCACAATTCGCAAAAGTTCACTTCAATACCTGTGAAGGTTGTAGAGTCGAAGACAAAAAAGGAGTCGCCTAGATCATGCCCTCGGGAGGGTTCGAATCTCCACCTCCTCAATCAACTCTGTCGCTTGGTTTTCAATTGAGTTGAGGTGATCACTACGATCCACCGAGGCTTTCTGTGTGCGTTGTTTGTGACCTAATACACCGACATGAAATTACTTAGAGATCTCGAGAGCTAGAGATATTCAATACATTACCTGAATGTCTGAAATCTCATCTTGGAAGTTGAACAAAATTACAAAGACTGAAGGTGTGCTCATAAATTTCAGGCTGAGAGGGTATATAAAAAGAATTGTTTGGGGAATCTTCTATGCCTTCGGGAGGATTCGAACCTCCTTCCCCCTATCAAACTCCGTCCTCTAAACGCCAAGTAGGTTAAGGCGATCACCATGATCCACAAAGGCTTTCTGTAAGCCGAGTCGAAAGTATTTGGAGTGGAAAGGATTGATGACTTGATTTCTTGCCAGAACATTTCACCTGGAGCATAATTTATTAAACTAGAAGTGGGCTTATGATTCTGGTTGAGAGATATACAAAAAGAAGTTGTGACTCATGCCTTTGGGAGGACTTGAACCACTTCATTAATCACGGTCTGCAGTAGGTTGAGGGGACCACCATGATCGATCCATAGAGGCTTACCGAGTACATTCATCTTTTTTTAGATCTGCATCTCAAAATGGTTTTACAAGGAGCAAAAAGCAGTATTCTCTTCCGCTGTACTCGACGCCTTCGGGCAGGAATTGAACCTCCATCTCCCGGCAGATGATATTATCCACCTGATAAGGGTAATATTATCGGGGCGCTCCGCCAGGATCCTGGGGCTGGAATGACATGGTGGGTCACCGTGGGTGGAGCATGAAAATGAGAATAGCGCAGTGCAGTGGACGAACCGCCCAAAAAGGTGGTCCGTGCACGATGTTGATCGGTTGTGGCCGGCCCGCCTTTGCACTGAACGCTTGGATTCACAATTCACCACATCGAACGCAAGCCCAACAATTGTTATCCAATGGCCTGGAATTTGACTCCACTCGCCAGGACTCAACCCATATGACCATACTCCTCCGTTACTGAATCCTGCTACGTCTTGTGAGGTCCTTCGGTCACTGAAAATGCAGAATCAGACGCGACCGACCCGTATTAGTTTGCATACGTATGAGAAAAGAGTAGAGATTGCGTGGGCCCTGGGATTGGGCCGCAAACTCCGTGTCGCAGCATCTCGCCATGCGAGGGTACGTGTACCCATCGCATAGGTCATTCCAACCGTGTCAATGGTCGTGCCTTCACGAACGCGCACAATGGGAGCACACCGGTATTCCGTCATGGTTGGGCCGCTCCGCCCCTACACACAAGCAGCGTAGGAGAAAAAGGAGAATGATGCGACGGTAAGAGAAAGAAATCTACGTGAAATTCACAATTTGTGAATTTCACGTCGGATCCAAAGGGCAAGGGTAAAGCTCCGCAAGCCCACAAACGTCGCAAGCGCCAGCGGAAAGATATACTTGTGGTACACCCGTGTCATTGTACCTCCTATTTTTCTAAATCATATTTTATTGCAGAGTGAGGATGAGCTCCCTGTGCCTGCCTCATCCAGCTCAAGCCGGCCGCTACGGCGGAAGAAGACGTTCAAGGTATTTTAATTCGCTTACATGTAATTTCGCACCTTTTATCTTGCAAAATAGGGCCGGCAGAATCCAATTTACTTCTTCTTTGAGGATGTGGACTCAAACGACGATGGATCGAAGGAGGACGGCGCGCGCTATTATAAATGCTGGCTGGGTAAACGAAAAACACTAAAGATCACGAAGAGCATGAACTACAGCCTCAATGGTGAGTGCCGCCTCGTTTCTGTTTTTCTTTTTTTCATAGCACTGCTCACCCTCTGCTGTTGTTTGCAGGTCTGAAAAGCCATCTTAGCCGCTTCTTCCCTGCGCATTACCGAATCTACGAGGTCCTATATCATCAGAAGCGCTCGCCAACTGATGAGGAGCTGAGCATAATCCAAGGGAAGACACCAGTGCAAGATGGCTGGGTGTCAAAATATGTCCAGGATCTCGAACAAATCAACAATAACATTCGCGACATGTTTGAAAAGCAGGCGGCACGCAACCAGGTCTTTTTTTTTTGTCCATTTAATTGTCTAATCACTCACATCTGTCCAGGAACCCTGGGACCAGGCGCATTTTGAAGAGCTCGTCGCAAAATGGGTGGCCGCATGTGACCAGCCCTTTTCTGCTGTCGATCAACCTGAGTTTCGGGCCATGCTTCAATACACGCATCTCCCATCCACAAAAACACTCCGGATTCCTCACGCGCATGCCATCAAATCTCGGATTCTTGAGATGGAGGGTGAGATGCTGGATAGTATGCGCAAGATGTTCCAGGTATGCCCACATCTTCATCTTTACGGGTAGTAATTCAACCTTCTCATTCGATTGCATGCAGGAAAACACATCCAACTTTACGATATCACTTGATCTTTGGACCTCGGGCAACGGTTTCGCGTTCATGGCCATTGTTGTACATTGGATTGGCAACAATGGGAAGCTTGGTGTGTTTTGCTACTTAATTTCTGTGCATCTCTCTCATGAATGCATAGAGGAGTGCTTGGTTGACTTCGTTGAGCTTCAGGGTGAGCATTCCGGCGAAAATATGGCTGCTAGGGTATGGAAAAGCTTGGAGGAGTTGAAAATTGCACATCGGGTGAGCCAATTTATTTTCTGCCACTGCGATGTGTATTTGCCTGAGCTCTGGCGCTAGGTTATCGCATTTGTCATGGATAATGCGACAAATAACGACACACTCGTCGAGCACTTTGCTGCTCGATGCCGCAGCTCTGGGATCCCATTTTCCGAGGAGAACGGTCGCATGCGATGCATGCCGCATATCATTCATCTCGCGGCTCTTCAAGTACGTTTTGGTTCCCCACTACTGGATTCCACCAGCTTAACGAACTTCAGCTTCTAAAAAAAGTTGGCGCGCTCAGCGACGATGATTTTGTCAAAGCTTGCACCAGTCTCTCAGCATACCAGGATTCAGCCACTGAGTCCACTGACCGCACTCGCGACAGCAGCCTGGTCGACCAGCTAGACGAGGACACCGACGAACCAGTGGACCACGGGTATGGTATTGGCATTGGCCACGCAATTTTCAAGGTATGTATTCGTACATCTTGATCACGCAAGGTTAATCCATGTCACCAGATTCGCAAGATTGTTCGGCATGTTAGATCAAGCCCACAGCGCCGGCGTCAATGGGAGAACGTTGTGCGGATCCTCCATCCTGACGACGAGCAGGGAGCACTCATGCTTATTCTTGACGTTAAGACACGCTGGTCCTCAACACATCAAATGCTCCGTTTGTGTTCTTACATTTACCTTCAATTTCTCAAAGGGCTCATGCACTTCACACAGGTCGTGCACTGGACTATCGTGACTGCATCAACCGGTACATTCGCAAAGACGGCACTAGCAGCTCCCTTGTCAACTGTGCGATGGATGACGATGATTGGAAAGCCATTGAGCTCGTTGCTAAGTGGCTGAATGTCTTCCGCCAGGCCACAGTGCAGATGTCAACGACAAAGAAGCCGATGTTGTCCGCCACACATGCTGTCTTCCGTGGGCTCCAGGCGGAAATTAAGCGGTACATTGCAACCCTCCCTGGTGGTGTCGAGGACGATCTTCGCGACGGCCTGGTTGATGCACACCTCAAGTTAAGCGAGTACTTTCACAAATGCGACAAATCTCAGTACACGCTTTGGGCTTGTCGTATGTTTCTTTTTCTTTTTCTCACTTCCAATGTCCAACGCGCTGATGTTTGTCTCCAGTCTTAGACCCTCGCATCTCATATGAGAAACTACTGAAAGACTATCATGCCGAGCCCGACCTTCATGCCGAGCTCGAGAAATCAAAACTTGCGCTCAAGGCACACTTCCTCGCTAACTATGCGCCAGCTGCGGGAGAGAACCCCATGGATTTCCCCGACGATACTGTCCAGAATCGATCTCCTCAAAAAATCGATTTCACCAGCAGATACGATGACCCCAAGTTGTCCAGCGTGGATGCGGAGGTAGATGAATATTTCCGCATCACCAGTCGGACAGAGCGGTGGTCTGTTGACCCTCTTGACTGGTGGTTTGCTCGGCGGGAGCAGTTCCCTCATCTATATCGCTTTGCACGCGACGTGCTTTGTATTCCCGGTGCGTAATCTCACTCCCATCATCTCCGAACTTGATCTGACCCTCTCATTTCAGGGTCCGCCGTAGCTGTCGAGCGCATCTTCTCCGGTGGTAGGGACACCATCGGGCTGCGCCGAGCAAGCCTCAAGCCCGAGACGGTCCGTACACTTATGTTTGTCAAGGCACGGCTTCGTTTGGCGCGCACCGTGGTGGAGGAGATTTTTACCATAGATTAATTTCATTTTGTTCGATGATCCAACATCTTATGCATACTATTCACTATTAATACGGCCGTATCTACCCGTATACGGGTAATACGGTACGGGAACCGTACCGTCCATGGCAACGTCGGGCGAATTTACTGGACGGGTGACTACCGTAAAGGCCTGCTTGACGGCCGTATTGCATACGGCCGTCACCCGTTTACTGTACGGTTTCATGCCCTATTCACAAATGAAAATTACGAACCAACCAATACAGTCACATGGTTCCCATGAGGTAAAACAGAAGGGGAACGGATTGTACGCGCCCTCGATCGGCGGAGAGCATCGCGATCTCGGGGGTAGGAATGGACATTGGGGACGGGATAGACAGCGAAAGCAGATTATACTCGAAAAAACCATTACAGTTTATGGACAGCCCCATAAGCACAGTAGATTAGCAGAATATATGCTACAGCGCGCCCCACTTTCCTTCAGCGGCTGCATCTCTCGCTTGCCGCATCCTACACAATATTCTCTACCGTGCTTTCATCTCCCGCAATCGCGCCCGTCGGCACATCGTACGCCCCGGGGACGGGCGAACGCTTGCCCCCAGGCTTGATAATCGTAACCTGCGCGTCCGAGCGCGGTCCAGGCATCACACCGGTGCGCAGGAAGTTCCTCGCGACGTCACCCGCGGCGGCCGAGGAACCAGTGTCTATACCACACCAACAACAACACAACGTAGTCAGTCAGACTCGGTGTTAATAATTGGAGAGGGGAGGAAGACGCACTGGGAAGACTGGTATGGTCATCACCGTGCCTGATGACCAAGGTGGAGTTGGGCGTGAGTTGCCAGGAGAAGGTGGTCAGTTCGGTCGGGAGGCTGTCGGGAAATAAACAATGGGTAACCAATCGAAACAGTGCCAGACGGACAGACGCACTTCAGGTCAAAGTCGGATGTCACCCACATGATTTCGAGATCGGTTGAAAGCGTGGTGTGCTCCGCGGCGTCGAATGGCCAGGATACGCACATGAGCAACATTTGCCAAATCTGCGAGTACCGGATGGAAAGCGGATCCTCCTGATTCAATTTCAAGAGAATGATTAGATTGGATGAGATATGAAATCTGGAATACGTAGCACGCAAGCAGCTACTCACGCTTGCTAAATTGAGCGCATTCCATCCCTCGAATGTCTTGTCATTGTCATCCAGTTCTAAGACACGGCGTCGAAATGTGAACTGGAATAATAAAGAGAAAAGCCCCACGCACTCATATCGGAGCACAGAAGCGGGGATACGACGGTCTCGCGGATGTCGAATTGAGGCTGGAATGCGAACCCGCTGGCGTCCCCGTGGAGCGACGCGTTCAGAGCGATCTGGATTGATGGTGATTAGCAGATCAATGGAACTAAATTTAAGGATCCAACGCACATTAAAGCGCGGGAAGTCTGGGTCCGCGCGCATTATGGCGGGGACCCCTTGGCGCAGGTCCGTCACTGTGACAGGAGAGTTGCATCCCTTGCCTGGACCACAGTCCGGTGCGGCGAGCGGCGCCTTGATGCCTTCTGCGAGAACCGTTTGCCAGGCCTATCAAACCTGTCAACAGAGATCTGGGAAGACTCGGATTTCTGAGCACACACCTTCACGACACTGCCGTTTCCCTGCCCGTGGAATGGACATGTAGGATCAGTGAGACAAAAGGCGTCTGCGCGCTGGACCAGCCTGTTCGCCGCGCCAACTTGGAATGAGACCATATCTTGGTACGGCTGAGGGTTGTTATTGTTAGTGTACTACGAATTTGACGAGACGTTGTACACACCATGCCATGTGGAATCGATGCGTCGAGAACAAACTTGTCGACGCGATTGGGGAAGCTCGTTGCATATTCCAGAGCTGGGAACGTTCCGCTGATGGATAGACGGAATGAGTTAGTTTGCGCAGGGATTTAGGATATGGACACGCACTATGAAACAACGGCGAGGCTGACCTTCTCATACCCCAGAACAGCCCGCATAGTATCCCAATCCTGGACGACGTCTTTCGACCCGATAAAGTTCATGATTCCAGGCGGGGTGCTGTCTCTGGTGGCGGCAGTAAAGAAGTTCTTCATGGCCGCTTGGTATTGATCGAATTCATCCTGTGTCGATGGGCTGTCAATTTCAAATTGGTCAGTGAGTGATCATGAGTGAGTGGTCTGCTCCGATGAGCAGAGACATATAAATGGACTGACAAAGCGAAAGACAAGTTGTTGAAGAAAACACCGGAAGGGATGTTGAGGGGATTTGAAAATTGGAGTCCACGGCAATTGACCGCTGTGCGCTTCATGTTAGTTCGACATTCGACGTTACCAAGCCCTCTAAAGATGCACCGAGAAAATCAAAGTCCTCTAACCCTTCAGCGTTGATGGCGAGACCTCCTCCAGTGACATTGAACGCGCGTGCCCAGGGCTGGAGTGCCGCAATTTGTCCGGGTCCCCCTATGAATAAGCAGATGAGAAACGCAAGCGCGATAGTTCAAAACGGTGGATGTACCCGCATGGCTGTAGAGAATGATATCAGCGGTCGACGGAGGAAGTGAGGGATGGAAACGGGACGAACTAGAGGATAAGACGCTTGGCAGGTTTGGCGGGACGGTTCATCGCGAAGCCAATGGTGATGTTATTGGTGGCTGCGTCGAACGGCTTGCTGTAATCCATCGGGACGTCCATCTCACCGCAGAACAGGCCGGGCGGAATCGTTCCGGTGAAGACACCATTGGTGGCATTTAGCTCGTCGCCGAGTCCGTCGGGGACTTTGTCGTGGCAGTCGACCCAGCGGATCGTCATGGCCTTGCGTTGGGTGGTGACGGGGATGGAAGCGGCAAAAGTGGAAGCGGTCAGCGTGGCGAAAACAAATAGAAGAGGTAGAAAGCCCATCTTGCGGAAGATGGAAGGGCTGTGAAGCATTGGAGGAAAGAAGTTGAAGTTTGAAGGGAAAGAGTTGAATAAGATAATTTTTGGAGAGGAACAGATGCTGAGTTTTATAACAGAACCACGATCGACATCAAGTCTTCAGCACGTACAGCTTCATTGCGACTGTGGATGTATCACGCCGATAGGTAGCGGACGCAGCGCAGTCAAGCGGCTAGGCCGACAAGTAGCGGAGATTTATATATACTTAGTCTCGTCGCGATGGGGATTTGCAGGGCAGCAATTGGTTCGGGGGCTATGGACATGAACTTGAGGACGTCTGTAGTAATAAAAGCTCGATGGTGGCTAGATTACAGATAAAAACAAGATGAAAAGCGGTCACAAAGCGGCTCTTGACGCAATCAGCGGTATTTGCCGGGCCACCAAATCACCGGAGATCAGCCCCGAGAGCTCTCGGCTAGGCGCAGCACACCGTCGGCCTCTCACAAGCCTCTCATTCCGTCTGGTGATCATCAACGTCCGTGACTGAAGCGAAAGAAAGAGGAAGAATCGAGTACAGTTCGCGTCATCACTTCCCAACCACCCGATTAGGCGTTGATGGCCGGAAACTTTCAAAACGATTCAGGGCCTTCGCTTAATCTTGTATCAACTTGGAAATATGGAAAATAATTAGCCTAGGGATATATTTGAATTAATCATGAAGGGCTAAGGTCCAGGAGCAATTTTTTTTTTTCAACCTCAAAAAAGTGACCGATTTCACGTAAGCACGCTTATTTCCACCCAAAACCAGCCAAAAACCCGTTACTTGCGTGTCCCGCGCCTAATAACCTCTGCATCCTTTGTTATAGAGGCTGGAATACGTCTGTGAGACGGGTATTTCTTGACTGCATATGCTGCTTGACTGATATTGAGCCCAGTCCTCGAAATGTATAAGTTTGGTGCCCGGAAAAAGAATAGAATGTAACGTACTTGTAGGCGTCAATGTAGCGAAAACAATACCTGAAATAGCGACGGATACTGACAGTACTTATGTGGTTCAGTGCTTCCACGACAAGCTTTTGAGCTTTTGGAAATGTGCCATCGGCACGTTCTCAGAAGTCTGAAGATGGTAAATAGTGAACAACAAGAACTTGTCAGGGACTCACAACGCTTCGCTTGGCCCCATACCATCTCAATGGGGTTCAACTCGCAGTGAAACTTGGGCAAGAATAGACATTTGTGGCCGGCCTTCTCGATAATGACCTGCAGCAACGGTTTCTCGGCAACAAAATCAGGTTGCAACGAAAGAACCCGCTGCATGCAACAGGTCTTGCTGCGGGTTAGATCGTCGGCCTCGGTTTCCGACACACCACGTTCTCCGAACCCCTCGACGCCAGATCCTTCAATTTCATCTTCCCGTGCCTTTGCTTCTTTTGCAGCTTTATCGCGCGCAGCCTGTGATTTTTTGCAATCCCCGCAAACACCCACATATCGACTATTCTTGACATCAAGGGTGCCGAGGAGCTCGCGTTCTCGGAGAACCTGTCCCATGCCTTTTGCCTGCCCAGCAAGCGAGTTACCGTCTGCATCTGTGGCTGTTGTGTCCGAGGGCCAGACCATTTGTTGAGGTTGGCCGGTGGTCGGATTTGTTGTGTCATGCATCTTTGGCTGAGCTCCACCTGGACCGCGATTCATCTTGTGGGCAAGAAGAGCGTCCGATGCAAATGCCTCGTGAGCTGAGGAGCAGTCGAAAATAAAAACAGCGATGCCGTTGGGGTGAAGATATTCAAATATTCTGATGGCATCCCGGGTCTGGAAGAAAGTGAGTAAAGAACAGAAACAAGGCAAGAGACAACGAGCCTGAGCAATGAGTTGAGGCATATCCCACCACGGATCATAATTGGCACCTGGGTGAATTATTCGGCGCGCATCAAAGCTTGGGAGGCGATACTCTGTGCCTGCAGGTGCAGGAGGGGGAACCCAGCTATGGGCAGCCTCGGTCCGGCCAGTCACCGGGGCTTTGCGAGAATTTTTCTCTTTAGGTCGTTTTTTTGCCTTCCCCTTCTTGGTTTTCACTCCCTGCCTGGAGTCTGGACAGCACCTGCGGCTGCGGAATCAGCAGTTGCGGCAGCAGCGACACCAAGATCATCTGCAGGTGCCGAGAGTTGAAAGTTCCTGGGAGAGGAGAGGCAGCGACGAGGAAGAGGCATAGGAGGAGAGAAGAGAAGTCACGGTGGTCCTTCGAGATCGACACGCGGGTATGCAGTAGTCTAGTTGTTACCGCGGGGGTCAGACCGTGTAGTGGCGTTATTATGTAATCTCACGTAAGCAAACTCCGAATCGCGAAATCCGGCCCACAACGACGCGACATTTCATTCAGCCACATCTTCAAATGCACTAAAGAAGCTGTATCTACAATTCTATCTCCTCAGAATTTTGAATGAGGCCCCGTGGCTTGCGCCTCAAAATCACCACACTTGTCATGTGACTCCCACCCGAATCTCGGCCGAACGCAACGAATTAACAATCACGATGGAGAAAAAATCGGTAGCTCTCAAAAATCTCTTTAGAATATGTTTTGGCTTCATTCCTGGGGAGCCTGGTGGAAGAAACTCCAAACTCAAAGTTCAAAAAGTGTTCGCAGTAGGATTCGAACGACGGCTTACACATATTACATAATAGCGCAGCTACCCGGTTGGACCCCCACGGTAACCAACAAACTCTATACAGCGAGGTACAAGCTTCAAATGTATAGAGTGTCTGTCCACGAGCGACTAGGTATGCAGACGCTCAGGGTGGACCGCGTACAAACAAAGAGAAGCACCGCAGATTCCGTCATAGGGTGATCAAAAATGTTTCGCGGAGAAAGAAGCCTCCCTCGTCGCGTGGCTTCCTCGTTCTATAAACAGAAGTTGACAACTGATAGGTAGGTAGGTAGGTAGAATTACACGGCACGAATGTGGCATTTCCTAGTTCTCCTGGCCAATGAGTGGGTTTTGGTTGGGCTGGGGCTCCGCCCAGGATACGCCGTGATTGCGAACACGAGGGTCAGTGCCGCACATGGGAGCCTGGTGAGTGTTTCTGCCAATCCTCCCGGTATAAATTGTTGCGTGAAGCCGAAACATATTTGGAGTGTTATGGAACGCAAGGTCAGTAAGGTTGAAAAGTGTTATGTACTGGTAACGTCGGCGAGAACTACCCTCGACATCAATCTGAACTTCTCAAAGCTGAATAGATTATCGGGTAGAGGACGCACCTCCGTAATCGAGCACAAGGTGTGTTAATGTCCCAGAGAGAGAAGACAGAAGATGTTCTGCACCAGGCTCTGTCTTTTCACTTATGTGTAACAGGAGGCGCTTGACATTCATCAATGCCGTGGGGCCCGGAGAGTGGATGAGGGTGTAAATTTCCATTTTGCCGGTGCTCAGAATTAATTGTTCGAGCCACGAAGCGATCCCAGACAATGACGAGTTTGTGATGGACGTATGGGCCACCTTCATTTCATTGATTGATAGAACTACCATCAAATAAAGAGCTGTGAATAGCAACGTGGCTGGGATATTTCCTATACTCCACAAATGTAAGTGGCTGAGCGAAGGCAGGGCAATCACATTCAAAATCATGGACGCAAGGGCAGGGAGTAGGCGATTCCAGTCAATAAGAGTGCTGGAAATCGCGAAGGTCTTTAGATTCTGCACAGTTTGCAGCAACTGCTCCAGAAGTTCAGCTTCATCCGGAGAAGTCGTCAGCTCGATAGTTAGGTGCCCTATGTACAAAGCAAGATGCGGGGATCCAGACAGAAGGGTTGATGCCCTCTGGATGGTACTTGAAGGAGTTCTGTACTCGCCGCTGTAAGAGGGTACAAAGCTCCTGCTCCTGAACCGCCAGACATTGGTGTGCAGCCATATCAAATGAAAGAGACAGGGCTGGCTGGGCGAACGGAAGGGTGACCCCACTAGAGAACATGCCTTCAGCATGGTGCGGTCGTGTTCCAGTTCCTGGACAATGGATGGGATGAGGTCGTCTGAAATGGATGGCATCAAGTTGTATGAGAGAGCAAGAGAGAGCTGTTGACTGCACAGCCATGGTATAGAAAAGATCTCAATCAACCCATCTATCTCCATGGATGCCATGGTAGGTAGGTAGGCAGGTAGAATTACTCGGCACAGTCCCACTCAGGAACGCCGGTTCCACGGATTACTCCGCTGTACACGCACTATGTAGCTACACCATCTTCCGTGGGCCTCTCAATACCCTGTTAGCCGAGCTCCCGGTCGCAGCTGTCAGTCGAAACGTTCAAACTCGCCAGCGTAGAGCTAAAAGGACAAGGAGAAGCAAAACAATAGTTAGCACATCAACAGGATCAGCCCTCTGGATCAAGCATTTAAATAGAACACAATGATGAAAGGTTACCACACATCAGAAAATGACTTGCTGGTAACATGACCAACGTGTAACAAAAAAACTTGTCAGACCAGTCAATCTTGCCTCATAGCCATACCATTACTTCTGCGATGTCTTCATCCATGTTCCAACGTGTCAGACAGAATCAAGAGGAATGGCTACCTCAATGCAGCTTTTGGTCAACCCAATGGCCCAGGATCTTCTACCCACTAGAAAGTTCATGTGAACCATTGAAGTGGTGCAGGCATATGGATCCATATGGGGCAAAGGGGCAACTGTAAGTAGCTGAGATTGAGTAAGAGATGACCGACTCAGGTGGGCATTAGACTAGTCTCCATAACTAGAAGGGCAATCATCCACTGGGGATGGAGATTCAGGTCTGACAGAAGAGGTGAAGTAACTTGAGAACATTACACGATTTTATGACATGCACATCTGCATTGTCCTGGGAGAAAATACCAAGAATCAATCAATGCTGGTCGTAGCCAGTGATTTCAGTTCTTCAAATGTTAGCTGTCCAGTCATAACTTCAATCGCCATGAGTTGGTGAGCACAATGACAGGTAGTGCATGCTTTGGCTTGATACATATTGCGGGTCTGTTTCACCAGATTGAGACTGTCATTCATCTTCTCTGACTTGAGTTTAGAAGTTGTCATGCAGGATGAGTATCCGTAGATCAAGATCATTATTTTGACAAGGGTTGAGGTATTTACACACAGGAGGTTAAGACCATAGACAGTCTGAGAAAATGGAGAGGTCGACAGCTTGTGTGAGGACTGAAATGAGGCAATGAAGGAACTCTCGTCCGAGAGACGCTGAAGAGGCACCAGTGGTTGTGTCTGCTGAGTAATGGGCGCTTAAAAACGGACAAACCGAGCAGGGGAACCATGCCAGCGATGACCAAGGCATGTCACGAGTGCAGGTCACCCGCAAGTCATCCCGGGTTGACCTGTGGGAATACTCGTGGGAAACTCGACTCGCGGGCTCGGGTACCTGTCGCCACGGGTTGTCGAGGATCTGAGTAGGGATTTTTCTTTTGGAAGGTCATACTTGCAGGTTTCAAAATGCTTTAAAACATATACATTCAGCTGAAAAATAGCAAAAGAAGAAAAATACTCATGAGTTGATCCGTGGGAAACCTGCGACCCACGGGTCAAGTACTTGCGAACACGGGTTTCCCACGGATCCGAGTAGAGCTCTGGATGACACAGGTACCTGCAGCCACGGATTCGGGTCACCCGCGAGTTAACTCATGCTATGCCCTAGCGACGACAAGCATCTATAATTTTGAGATAAACGGGAGTTCAATTGAAGGTGTCTACTGACAGGACACATTGTGCTGTAGAATGAGCCTTAAAGGTCCGAAATGAGCTGGATGCTCGACCATGAAAGTGGATTTCGATGTCGACTTTTCACTTCTCCTTGTCTGACGACAATCAATAATTGGAGCAGCAACCAAACAGACGCTGAGACACCTCTGCAGACCACTCTTTGAGGGTACAGGGAGGGCGAGGCACTCGTATCAGGGTGTTTCGAATTTAGATGATGGTGGTAGCGGATCAAGAGGAATCCGAAGAATTCGCTGTCATCGAAGCGTGAGGGACACCTGATCATGGCCGCACGCGCAGGTGCACAAGAACAAAAACACGGTCCTGGTAGGTCCTGGTGCTGAGAGTACCTATGCACACCGCACGCGACTTGGAGCCGCTCAAATGCTCCTTGGACTCTTCCCCATCAGCAGCCATCCACGCACTCGTTTTGTGTTCGCAGCAGATGGAGATCTCAGATGACTCCCCCCCGCGGCTGTAAGGGCAACCACGAAGGCCCGAGGTACTCAGGGACTGGCATGGGGATCCAAAGGTTAATCGGCAGTAGCTAATTATACAAGGAAGCGTACCTGGCATGGGGGACCCAAAGAGAAGAAACTCTGAGGATTCCCATGCCAGTCGTGAGTATAAGTAAGCTACTGACTAGAACCATGTGACCGGAGTGATCGGCAGATGTCCCGGGCTTGGTCACATGCTGAATGCCATCGGAGCGACTCTGATGGCGGAGTCACGTGCCGGTTTCCGGTACCGGTTCCGGTAGACCGGTGACCGGGAGAGCGACCGGAAGGGTCGGAAGGGCCGGAAGGGCGTCGGATGGGGGTTGGGACAGGGGTTGGGACTGTCACGATTTGATTGCAAATCTTATCGTTCCAACACCTATCTGAGAGCGCAGCATAACAAGTGCATACAGATAAAGAGATAATGGAAGCATCCTTGGATGTTGACAAAGCAACAAGGATCAAGAGATAAGATCCTAAGAACGATCCAGACAAGAGATATTCCAGATAACAGATAAAGCAGACGTACATGCATATCTAAAGGGATAATGGATCAGGATAGATCAAGGAAGAAGATCTACATCCAAGAAGACACAAGGATGCAGAACGACACTGCTGTAAATGAAATGTCAAGAAGAACGAGGACTAAGGCAGTCACACCAAAGCCTCAAGGAGATTACTGATCACAGATCGAAGAAGCATAAAGGAACATACTTAAGAAGCAAGGAAGAAGCAAGGCTTCAGGTTTACGATAGACAGTACAAACTCGTTACCACGAGCCACGACAGACAAAGACCAGGATATAACCACATGCATAAGTGGTCAGGATACAAGAAGGAATCCTCGAGGAAGTACACTCGGATTCACACGGTAACAGGAAGAGTCCTTACAATACTCGACGAAGAATATAATTATAACTCTACACGAGTATAACAGCAAACAGAAACACACGTTACAACGGAACACGGAACATGAGTATTTAATACAGGTTTGACATATGATCGGACAGTTGACAGTTCTCGATCATACACACGACATAACATGGCATTTTACCACGTCGAAGCCATACGCTAAGACATAAAGGTTATTATAGTAGTTAGTAGTTCACACGGTTCGATACACAGTATTTAAGACGTAGCTAGTAGAGTATATTGTAACCTCCCCTAGTCGTTTATTTGATCATCTTTACGAAGTCCTCATACCTCGAGTCTATATCTCACTTCCCAATCCGCTATTGCCATATAGTCGGACGAGATTAGATAAGAAAGGCTTTGTTCGTGACAGGGACGGGGGTTCCCCTGACAGTGGCGACAACTTGCTACACTCTGCAACACTAGCGCGACTCACCCACCATCCAGGTGATACATGTACAAACGTGCGATGCTAGCCGCGACATTGCATTGAGGGTCGAGTTTGGCATGCATATCGGGATGAGGACGAGGACGCGCATGGCATTCGTGTGCCAAACTGTTTGATCGTGGAAATAATGTCCCTGCGACAAGCCTGGTGATCATGTTGCCCATCGAGCTGTACCAGTGCATTGCCAGTGCGCACGCTCCTGTGTCGGTCGCGCACGTAGCTCTGCATCCAGACACCATACCGCGCACGCGAATTCCTGGGGAGCGGCCCGCCACTACGCCGTTATTCATCTCATTCCGCAGTACTATCTATCTGTGACAGAGCGCCTGTCGGATGTGCTGGAGCGGTGCTCTCCTTGCCTATGCTGCACAGTCTGCCTTGGAGCTGGCAGAAGCTGTGATGTGGTGCAGGGGATATCAAAGGTGTATGGGCTGGGGACAAACACCCAAAACTTGTTTGTAAGCGTGTAGGATGCTGCAAGGTAGAAATTATGGCTAACATCAGTAACATGAATGTGTCTGCATGCCTATGCTTGTCCAAGAAGTTGACAAATGAGTACCTTGTGGTACATAGATACATAGATTTTAATACAGAAATTGTATTCCTGTACATAGTCTCATCAAGGCACCTTTGGAGGGAGCTGACATCCTTTGCGCCGCGGCGGTCGGAGTGCATCTCCATTGTCATTCTGCATAAATAGATGTCCGAGTCGGACGTAGTAGCGGAAGAAGGTGGCAGGTTTTAAATTCGACCGAACAGCTCGCTTGAGAGCGGTGGAAGAACAAGTCGATTACAGCCAGTTGCAGTACCGAAGGTGCGCACGAAATATTTTGGTTTGGCGATAGTTTCAGAGAATTCCCGATATCTCAGTCAGTTCTTTACCGATTCCGATAAAAAGTGAATGAATCTACTCGCCTAATTCACACGCAATTAGTGATAGAAAAGAATTTGTGAAAATATTATGTATTAGGTAATTTCTGGTTTTGGGCTGTTTTCGCATGGAAAGCTGTTTAGCATGCCGAGAACATGTCCCAGCAGCCTAATGTTTTAGTACAGAAAACACTTATAGCCAGGAAAACATGTGATAGAGTCAGAAACACAGATAAATTATGTACAGCCCCTCTAGCTCCCTTGACTACATTTACCAGTTTTGGCATTGAGAGATATTGTCACCCTCTTTATAAGATTACGCTTCTCTGTCTGTCTGGAGCCATTTAAGCTCCGCTGATGTCTTTATGTGCCGCTCTGATGTGTAGCTGCCGGTCTTGATTTACATAGCCCGCGGTGTGCTAAAGAAGCGCTCCAATCATTCTGTACTAATGCCGCTTTGCGCCGTTCTGACGGCAGCTTGCCGTCACCACCTGATAGCAATCTGACAGGCACTGACACAAATCTGACAAGCACTGCCCCGGCGCCACAGCGATGCATAAATTCTCCCAGCCGCAAAGAGCTTCCGCACCTATAAAAGTGTACACAGTGCCAAACAGTGTAACCTCGCGTTTTAGCGCCCAAGAGCTCGCAGCGTGCGCCAATGGTAGAGGGCCAGACTCTTCATGAGTTTTTCAACTAGGGTATGTAACTCACACTGTATAGAATGCGTGGGCGAGGGTGTGGCTTAAACAAATGATGGAGAATGCATGGGTGAATTTTTTTGGGGGGAAGGCAGAAGGTGCTGCAATGTGCGACCCAGTCACAGTGGGTGCAGGGGGGAACTCTTCATGGGTTTTGGGCGGGATCTGTACTTCACATTGTATAGAATGTGTGGCCGGGTCTGCGACCCAACCAAATGATGTAGACTGCATGGATGAATATTTTCCAGGGGGAGAGGGGAGGGCAGAGGGTGGGAGATTTGTGGCCGCTGGCAACGGCAATGTTACAGAAATGCAGCGGGCAACCTGAGGGCCAGGGGTTGACTTTGAATTCACAAGCATAGATGTGGCAAAGGTGGATAAATAATAATAATAATAATAATCTTTTTATAAAATAACAGTTGCCCATCCAAAGCCCTTCAAGCTCCTTATGGACGTTATGGCCCAAGGGTGTGAATAATAATAATGAAATAGAACAAGACTTGAACAAGTACAGAATCCAGGTTCAAGTGGATGAAAATAAATTGGGCCAAATTGAATGCTCTGCGAAGGGGGGGACATCCGCCTCTTCCCCCATTGCCGGAGCGTAGCAACCGAGATGGATGTAGTGATGTTCTGGCTTTGGCTTTGGTACCAGGGCCAAAGCCAAGCCAAAATTTTGGCCCGGTCTGGCTTTTGGCCTGGCTTGACATCCTCTCAGGCCAAAGCCGGGCCAGATATCCATGGCTTTTGGGTTCCCTCCACCTGGTTGAATTCCATTGATACATGACCTACTCCAAGCCCACACAATTTTTTTTGGCAATTGCTTGGAACAAATTGGGTGCATGTCATGGGCTGCTGGCCGTCTCGGAGATAAGGACAGCCCAAGAGAGACCTGATTTCGGCAGCGGACATTCCAAAGATACACCACCTGAAATATCTGACGGTGTTTTTGAGGTTTGAAGATACTCACGAGACGTCTAGGATATCCGTAACTCGAATTAAACTCACTTGATCTTTGTTTTTCGACGATGGAAAAATTTGATGGTAAGCTGTGGCTCAGGCCAAGCCAGGCCAGGCCAAGCCAAAGCCTGAGGTGGTGGCCTGGCGTGGAATATTCCTGAACCAAAGCCAGACTGAGCCAGGCCAAAGCCATGGCTTTCCGGCCAAGCCAAAGCCAGAACATCACTAGATAGATGGGCAGATCTAACAGGATCTGCCCATCGGGGGTTCTCCTGATGGCTTCTGCTGTCAACTCCCCTCGAGCGATATTCGTCGTTTCCGCTGGCTTTGCGTCAATAATACACTAGGGGCCTCTTTAAAACATCAATCAAGTGGAGAGCAGCCGGCGAACCGCTTGTAAAGATTACATTTATCTAGGGTTTCTATATATTTCTGGCTCTATCACATGTTTCCTTACTTATACATGTTGTCCATACTAAGATATTAGGCTGCTGGAACATGTTATAGGCATGCTAGACAGCTTTTCGTGTGAAAACAGCCCCAAACCAGAAATTATCTAATACATAATATTTTCAAAACATCATTTCTACCAATAATTGTGCATGAATTTTTTCATTGGAATCGGTAAAGAACTGACTGAGATATCAGGAATTCTTTGAAACTATCCCAAAACCGAAATTTTTCGTGCACGCCTTCCGTACTGCAAATGGCGGTAAAAATGTATTCCGGCAAAGGAGGACCCTTCCTGTTGGGATTCTGCTGGGTTATAGTATTTAATTCCTTCGATCCTACGACAGGACAGAGATTACCATGTGAGGAACGCGAGGTCCAGCTCACCATTCATAGATGTGCTTTGAAACCAAGAGAAGGAAGGGGATTGTTTCTGAGTACAATTCTGCGGCCAGTTCGAACATTTTACGCTCCAGTTCCGGAAGAAAAGAAAAGGTGAGGGATCCGAGCTCATAACGGCAAGAAGCAAGAGATTGATGATCGCCACATAGCCTCTTCAGGTGAGACAGCTTCCTCATCGAGACGACGCCTGTGAGAGTCGGACCGAAAAATGCTTTAGTTGAAGAACACGATAAATATCCAGTTGAGTAGCCCGGCACCACCATCTCGTTGTGTTGAACTGCTCGGACAAATTCGAACCGAGTCTGGCCTGAGCGAAGCAAATGAAAAGGTGAGAACCGTGTATTCAAGAACATATAAGTACGCACGTCCAATCCCATCTCCCTCTTCAATCCAACAACGCGAACCTGAAAGCCATGCGTTAGATCATACACGAAAAGAGTTAGATAAACCAACTAGGTATGATGTCTCCACGTCTTTTTTCGCGACAAACGCATCTGCACGGGCCCAATAATCCTTTCCCCCCTTCGTTCCGGTAAGCCAGTTTTCCACATCAACCAAGTCTCGCCACATCCATACAACGCGGTGGGCGTCGATGGGAGAAAACAGCGCCAAGCTGGATACTGGCTCGTGGCGCATGCAAATAAGAACTTCGAGTTTCTTGCAAGATGCGAGTAAAGCCGTTGCTACTCGAACCGAACGCAATGACACATGCGTGAGGGCGGGGAGGAGAGCGAGAAATCGCGACCAATTGGGGGAAGTCGTCGCGCCATCGAGCATGGTAATCCAACACAACCACGAAAACAGACACCAGAGGTAGCAAAAGATGAGGCCAACGACCAACGCACGCAACGTGACTTGTATCATCACTAGGTTATCGTCAGGTTGCAACGTCGTGGGTCAGCGATGTCACAGAGACTGCGAGGAGCTCCGCGGACTTGACGTCAAGGAACAGAAAGACGCGCGGCCGCGCCAGATTTGCCGAGAGGCGCGTTGGCGGCGGAGGAGAAAGAAATGAGTAGGGTGCAATATTCGTACGCAAAAAGAAGGACGTGGACCTTAGAATCACCGAGCATCTCTTCTACATCGGATTGTTGACTCCGGTCTTTGCCTGGCCGGAGGCTTGCTGTATTTTGCCTGGGTGGGGGATTAGCAGATGTGGGGGTGAAACAGAACATGTGAGCGCGTAGTGTGGTAGTGATAGGCAGGGGGAGATGGTGTGAGATTTTGGCACGAGAGGTACAAAGAATCTGAGGCACGACATACGAACGGAGCACTGCAAGGGAATTCGGCGCGGGACGAAATGAACAAGCGGACGGCGCGGTGAGATGAGAGAAGGAAGGAACGCAGACGCAGAATGAAACGCAGGAACGAGAAGGCGGGACGGAAACAGGAGAGATGTAACCGCGACGGGAGCAGAGCAGGAGACGAAACGAGAGCCCGAGAAGATGTACCCGAAGCCCTGCATTGAGTTTTCCGTCGCGGAGCCGTGACGGAGTTCGGACTGGGCCGTTGAATTACGGGGTCTTTGACGCCCATGACAAGGTCCTGCGCTTGAGCAGTCTCCTCTTGGGTATTCTCCCAGCAGCAGTCACTGAATTGGGAATTGGAGTGAAACGCTGAATGAAGGGAAAGAGCGGGCGGGACGGAGAATAAATGGCGCGCAACGAGTAGGATCAGATGATACTGCGATCAGCGCAGCAAGAACGAGTGCACCGCGTGCAGGAACGGGGATGAAAGGAGCGGCGGCGCATACCTGCATGTCTGCTCTTTGCCGCGTTGTTGCAACGACTCCATGCCGGTGTTAGCGGGAGCAACAATAAGAGCAGGACGCGATGGGGAGAACGGATCGGAACAAATCGGGACAACGTGCATATGGAATAAGTGAGTGGCAAGTTCGCTGCATGCTAGGTCGACTTTCCAAGTCATTGCGACTCATGCCACGGTATTCCCAGCGCCAATCCATTCGCAGAGGGCCACTGAGCAGGCCTCGGGAGAAGAAGACGGACGACATGACGGCATCATCGTGATCTCCGACACAAACGCAGTCGAGTCAATGCAGGCGTTGAACACCGTCGCGGCACTGCTACTCACCGCAAGAACGACATTTCCCAAATTGGAAGAATGAGCCCGAGAGAGAAAAAAAGAAAGAACAAGTCAAAGATCTAATGACCTAACCCCGAATCGAACGGGTTCAAACCGGGTTCCTGCACGACCTATATCTTGACAAGTTACAGATCGGGTGCGGCCCCACAGCTATGATCGATATAAACGTGGAGCCATTCACCTGCTATTTTTGCGCACCGCCCCAAAGCCATCAAATGGCTGAAATGGCTTCTGCACAAACAAGCTAATAGTACAGTAGTCCCTCTGGACGACCCGTTGCTCGTTTCGTCGGTTTAATCCCTTTTTCGCTATTCACGTCTGTCAGACGGGGCGGTCGGGTAGTGGTCGGGCGTAATCCAGGATTGGTTCACTTTGGTGCCACTTGCCACTCGATTCCGTCGGCTACTCGGATCTGTGGAGTCAAGAAGTACACTCTTCGCTGCCTAGTTCGAAGTATCAAAATGCCTTTCCTAGTCTCATACTTCGCGGGAGTATTCAAGGCTTTGAAAATGTCCTCGTCAAGAAGCCTTTGCTTGCCATTGCGTCTTGATCATGAACATTCGCAAGCCACGTTCGAAAATCTACTTCTTGTTACGATGTCGAGTTTCTTCTTTTAATTTTAATTTTGGCTTCCTTCTGCCTTCCTCAGACTCGGTTTGCTGCTTCTTTCTCCACCTCGAATTCACCGTAGCACGCTTCGCGGAAGTTGTTGCTTACACGTACTTCGGGTAGAGCGGTCGAAGCGGGTGACAGAGTGTATGGCATTATTTATCGTTTTGGAGTGTTCATTGTACGTCGTGTTCTCATGCACCCTCACAAGGCATCCTCAGATCAAGGCCGTGGGAGCACGAAGAATTCTAAGACCACCATGTCGAGGTACGCCACCTTGTGCCAGCACCCGTGTGGCTCCAGATCACGTTAGAAGGCACCAGCGGGTCCGCTGACCAGCACTGGGAGTTTCATCGCCTTCTCCTTGACTAACCAGTAATTAACCTAGGTGTCTCGCATATACATTCTTGTATCAGTCAAAGTTAGTAAGACTGGGTTCAACACCCGCCATGATGATGTTGTCTGTTAAATACAAATGTTGCAACAACTCACATTGAGGCGCCATCTCGTTTAACTTGCCGTCCTAGTAGCTTGAACCCACGGAACAGTGTAACCATGAACGGCAAGGAATTGAGTGGAGCCAAGTTCGTCCCCGTTCGGATTTATTTGATCAGGCTGTGCTCAGTCCCAACTTATTGGAACGATAACGTTATTTCCACCCGATGCTCCAATGGGCGTCTTCTCATAAATATCTGGGACCGATTACATTCCCAAGTCCAACTGTTGAACTATAAACGCAGTGGGTACCTCGAAAATAGACCCTTCGCCGAGTGGCTCTACAGTCAATTTTTCGTAGGGTTTAGGGCTTCTCCGCTTCGGACGAAAGACATAGATTAAATTAATGTTAGAAAGACATATTTAGTACGCTGGAGTAGAATCTCCAACGACGTCACACCCGAGTTAAGTACAGCCTGTTTCAAAGCTTGTACGGGTTTCGTACAAACTTTTGGAACGAGCTATTTAAACAAATTGTATGATGTCAAAGGTTTCCACGCAGCTGACAACGCGTGCGGTTGATCCGATCTTATTGTATGTGCATATATGCTCATAGATTTACGCAAGCGACACACCTGCCACAAATCCGCCCGTACTCTTATCCTGGTGAACGCTCGCCATGAAACTCGCACCACTGCTAGACTTCGTGAGTGGAAATGTTTACAATGAGACCCTGGAGCTGATGTCAGTTCAATGCAGGACTACCCAATAACCAAGCCCTTCCCAAGGAACTGGGGTCATGGTTTGCTCGCCTTTGGCGTGTTGAGTACTGCCGCCTTTGCGGCTGTGAACGTGTTTCTTGTCGGTGAGGACGATGTTGACTTGGGTGTTCTCACTTCGTGAACGAAACATGCCAGGTTATGACGTGGTCAGTATCACCACAACCGATGCTAACTTCAATACTACGAAGCGAGGAATATTCCCATGGAGCACAGATGGCACTGTTAGCTGTGAACCACATCAGTTTCAATTAGGCGACACCTTCCGCACCAACCTAAGTGCATTCTCGTATACTATCGCCGATGTTCAACCCGCAGACTTCGCCACACCCTCCGCCATTCAAGGAGGTTTTTCCTATTCCAACAACACCCTGAACAACTGCGACGTTGTGCGATACGAGATTGTCGTCAAACCTGGCGACCTATCTATTGCAGCCACTGTGAGCAGATTCGTTCGAATATTGCTTGAAAAAAAAATGTGAAGAAATCCCACAGGCGAGTATTCAATGCCCGCCGCCTCTTGGCTTGCGGGCGGTTACAACATGGAGGTGAGTGAATTAAAAAGCGAGTATTGACTGGACCAAAATCTTTCCCTTCGAGTTATACAAACCATCCCGTTCTTCCTGGAATATCTACTTCGCTGTTTCCCGACAACAGTTCAGCTCGCGCCATAACCGATGCAATGCTCAGCATCTCGGGTGAGCTTCCTTCAATTCGATGCAGAACCGCCTGGTGACCTTGTGGTGATAGCTGAGGTCTACTGGGATATCGCCGACGGAGCGTACACCACAAATGATGGAATTGTGCCACCCCAAAAAATCTACATGGTTTTCGCGGACGGGTACCCAAAATGCGATCCAGATCCGCCGTCTTTCTGTGGCGTCCAGCCATTCGAAACTTACACTGCTGTTGGAAACACAGAACTGAATGTGATAAGCAATGCTTCCAGCATTAAAGCGAGCGAAGGAAATCTTTATAACCTGATAAACATCCTCTATGCTGCGGTGAGACTGGACTTGGGCCGCTGGACTGCAGATAATGTGAGTGTTACCATCCCTTCAAAGATGGCGGCTGAATTCCCTCGAGATATTTACCAACACCACATCGTTCAAGAGCGTCATTCAGCCATCCACTCTCACTCCAAACATGCCTCCAGCAAATGATAGTATTGCTTTTCGCACCGCCGCCACCTCGAAAGGCATGGCGTACGTCAATTATACAACACCACCATCCCCGGACACTCCTACCGACGGTGCTGTAATTCAAATACCCTACATCTGCAACGTCATGAGGAGAAAAGCGCCCGGCAGTTTCATCGTCAGCGTCTTATCTGCGACGATATCCATGTTCCTGGCCACATGGGGGCCACTCGTCTTCTTCCTCTCCGCGATCGCGCGAAGAAAACCCGGAGGTACGTGAACGGGATCGCTTGTCCCCTCGAGCACCTGAATCCTGATGCCGTTTCAGCGAATATATGCGAGCTGCACACTTCAAGCCCAAATGTCTCTAGCTTGGAAGATGGTCATGACGTGAAATCAATACCGTTGTTGTATAGACCTACCACTGACCAGTAGTAAATCGAGCTACCAAATTGGCTGTAATGTACTCTATTCTATGGTACGACTTATGTTTAGCCTTGTAATAAAAATAATGGATCCATCTGCCTGATCACTACGATGACCACTCGGGTACGCTCTCGGGGTACTAGCATAGGAAACCATCAAGAGATTGGTAGCAAACATTGGAAGGCTCCAACCGCTTTCGTTTAAAGCGGTTTATAAACAGTTTAAACAGCTGAAAACTCCAACCCATTGGCTGCCAGCGAAGTTCCGAGCCCAGAGTATATCCTACACGTCTAAATGCTCCCCTTACCATCGCGCTTTTCATTTTCCTTTTTCTAGTGCCCTGGTGAGTTCCACCTCGATTGGATTTCTGGTCGCTTATTACAGGCTTTTCGCAGGATAATACAATTCTTGTAACTGATGAGTTCAGAACTTTACAGCTTTCCATATACTCAAAGATGTTCAGCCATTGTATGCCGACGTCTGCCTTGTCGCTGCCGCTTTCTCACTTCCAATAGCCTGAAATCACAGCTCAGTTGAACAGCATCAATGACTTTGGTTGGTACCGTTCAGCGTGTTCTCACTTTTGTCTTCATGCATATGGCCGAGCGTAAGATTCTAACAGATATTTCCTCGCCATGTCCACGTTTCAACGGCTCTTTGGGCGCTTCTATTCATTCCTGTCATTCAAATGAGTAAAATGTTTTCCGGTGCCTCAGAATTTGCTATGAGATAGACCAGCAAGGGCTGGTAGAGAGCATCGGCTGCTTGCTGTCGGGGTGTTGTGGTGGGCATTTGAGTCACATTCATCGATGACGCGTCTTATTTAAATTGCGCGACCGATTGATCTAAGCGAGCGAGACCACAGGAGACCGTACAGAGCCCCAGTCAGATGAATTGACGTGTTGGCCAAATGGAACCGTGCATTCAAGAGCATATCACAAGAAGTACGCACGTCCAATCCCATCTCCTTCCTCAATCCAACAACGCGAACCTGGAAGCTACTGCGTTAGATCCGACACGAAAGAGTAGATGAAAAAACTGGGTATGACGTCTCCACGTCTTTTTTTCGCAACAAACGCATCTGCACGGGCCCAATAGTCCATTCCGCCCTTCGTCCCGGTAAGCCAGTTCTCCACATATCCCGAGTCTCGCCACATGCAAACAACGCGGTCATCGTCTATGGAAGGGAGCTGCGCCAAGTTGGATACTCTCGAGTTTCTTGCAAGACACAAGTACGTTTGTTGCCATCACAATCAAAAGCAAGGACACATGCGTGAGGGAGGGGTGAAGAGCGAGAAATCGCGACCAATTGGGAGAATCGCCGGGCCACCGAGTACCAGTATCCATGATCTCGAGATGGGTGACGAAGGCGAACATTGGGGGACATAAATCGCCGGAAGTAGTAATGAATAGCCATAGAAAAACGCTCAACCGCCGTGGCTTCAAAGCCGCAAGGCTGTGGAAGAAGTGCGGTTGTACATACTCGAGGAACACGAGGTCATGGATTCCGCTGCAGGCGGAGAGAAGTTGTCGTGATTCAAATTGGCCCTCGCCTGGTTGAATAAACACGTGTCGAACGTGGCGGTGGAAGAATGGAGCTGGCTTTGAATTTGAGTGAATCGCGCGCTGGAGGGCACGGATTGAACAGGAATATTTCTCCCCGCTGGAAGTGACAGTCCTATATCTTATTGGTTCGACCCTGCGACAACTGAGACAACTGCCTCGAAAACTTAGCGAATCCGGCTCACCATTCATGAGCGCGATGCGAAACCAAGAGAAGGCTAGGGATTGTTTCTGGGTATAGATCTGCTTCCATTTCGAACATTTCTCGCTCCAGTTCGGGGGGAAAAAATGGCTCGTTACCCAAGCTTATGGCGGTAGAAAGCAAGAGAAATTTGATGATCACAACTTCGCCGCTTCGGCAATCTGACGTATTTCAATCTCCGACGTCATGATGATGCGTTTTTGCCATCTACTACGTTCAATTGCGTGCGGGAACCCAGACCTGGATTCGCCTACGCCGCGCCGCCGCGTCGCCACAGTCAGTATGATTTACCCAGGCTCGTGGGGCGATGAGGTGAGGGAGTTCCAAGTTCTCCCTAATATCTGCCCATGGGACATGTCCCCGACGCCTTGTGGGACGATTTCCAAGGGCTGCTTGCCGTGAGACGAAGAGCCGGAAGTATCTAAACACTGGCAGCACATCCTCAAGCCATGCTGTGTCTCGCAAACTTGCCTACTTCTGGCACCACACCCCGCGATTGACCGCCTGACAGTTGACTTGCGCTTGGCTTTGGGATTTGATCTTTGGTACACTACTCGTGCGGAAGCTATGGTAGGTCATATATTCTAATACTCCGATTCAAGTAAGTCTGACTTGCTTCAATTCAGAGGGACGGCCCCTAGGCTGCACCTTGATGACGATAGTATGGTAAACGGCACCAGAATTCCCGTTCGTATCTCCTAAACATCTGATCCCAATTGTGACTCTGATCTCATCAAAGGGCACCCTTAGATCTACAGGTGTGTTGCTGTAGCCTGCCCGTCTGCAGCCGACCTCTAACTGGCATCGCACTGCAGATTCGCGTCCTATCGCAGTTACCATTTAATCCATCAAGCTCCGATTCACGCCGCACACGGTACATAGGAGTAAGGCGCCAGAGTAGTCGGCATCACCACCGTCATACCTTGCGAGGTACTTGCTCCGCACCCGGAACCGGGGCGCACTCTCTATGTTCTTCCTGCACGCGCACATGAGCACGATGATAAGCAGGATATTGAACCACCACTGAAAGCACTTGTTTTTGCGGTTTCCTTATGTTTAATATTCTGTATATCATGTATCTGTTGTATTGAATGTATCAACTCTTCCCATAAAAGAGGCCAATATCATCTGAGTAACGGGATGATACTTCCGAGGAATCAGGAGTATCTCTGGCATGTGCTCGCTCCGAAACATGTAGGAGAAGATGTAGCACAACCCAACCTACCAGTCGTATTACCAGTTTCTTCTGTTTCCTACAACGGTTGGAGTGGTTTCTGACGTTTCGGATGTGTTAGAGCGTGGATCAGTGGGGAAATCATGACAGACATAGTTGCATGTGACAACGGGATTACCGTTCCGCTTGTTCCAGGTACGCGGCTATGTCGGGTATGATTTCAAGAAGATAATATCAGCCGGGTCTTGTGATCGTCGATCTCAGAGCCATAGCAGATGCCAATGGGGATATTAAACTCTAATCCTCATTGGTCTCATTTAATGGTCTTAAGGAAGTGGGGTACCGTTTGGAAGCTATAGGACAGGGCTACAAGGTCTGACTATACCGATCCAAGGGATACTTCAGGAACGGAAGTTCTGCAACTCAAGAAACACTTGGCAATTAGGTTTTCAAGTACCCATCACGTCGCCATGTGCAAGGATATTACCAAGGACGGTCGGAATATACCCGGAATGACGACTCCGACCCCAACAACCAATGAGACACTTTGTAGTCTTATAAATACTCCGGAAACACGGGCAATAGGACGGATAAACGGACTCTTTTACATATTTTCTTTATTGTCATAGTCATATCATCTTTTGTATAAGTATTCAAAGTAGTGGAGGAGAGAGCAGCGAAGTTTCTCCCGAGAAACCCTCACATTATTCGAGTTTTGCAAGTCTTAGATACTTGTAAAGGGCGAGTCTTGTACAACTAGGAAGGAATAGAAGTTTGGAAGTTTGTGATTGAATTGAATCTGGTTTTGGACTCGGAAACATTGTGTGATTGGATTTGGAAAGATACTGGGACTGAGAATTGACATTGGTTGGACTGGAAGCTGGAAATTGGGACTGGGATACTGGATTTGAATTGACTGAAAGGACTCTGGGACTCGAGACTTGACTGGGACTGGTTGGGAAGCCGACAAAACACACTTTATACACTTTTGGCAACAACATTATCGACGTGGATCTTCGGGATACGCAAGAAATTGCAGAAACATCACTGTTTCTTACGTTTCCTAAAACTTGGTTATCATATATCGCATCAAGGAAGTCCGAAACAGTTGTATCCTTTGGATCTTCGGTTTCGCACGTATCATAACACAACCTTTTGTCGGACTTTTACTTTGAACAATCTACTTTCCCTTTCAACCTTTTAAAGGCTCTAAAACTAGGGACTGACACTCGTCGGCTACCTTGGAAGTGATCGAATCAGCTATCATACATCGTTTCTGGTGTTGGTTTGGGATAGGCTTGGTCTACCTTGTCCAATATTGGTTTTGTTGTTTTGGTTTTGGTTGTTTCTTGTGTTCCCACACTAGGTTCCGAGCTCACAAATCAACCAACCATCCCCATTTACGCCTCATCCTGTTTATTTTTGCCGTGCAGATGCACACAATCTCAACCCAGGCAAAGGCTCGATGTCGATCCCCTTGCCGGCATATGCATAGCACCCGCCCCCCTCCTCGTAGCACGCCCGCCCACAACGACGCTGGCACCGATCCAGCAGCAACACTTCTCTTTTTTTTTTTTTTTTTTTTTTTTTTTTTGGATGTACATTTGTTATGGCCTCCGGCAACTAATAATGGATTAGCCCCTTTGGTCCGTAAGGTACAGAGGAACCATGTGACCTCCGATCCAAGGGCGGAATGCATTTAAGCATGAACGGCATTTGCCGAATAGTGTGGGACTCGACCAATTAAGGTAACACCCACTAAACCTCCCAAAACAAGGCTTTAACAAGGTTTGAACTCGCGACCTTCGGCTTACCCAAAGGTCAGGGATGCAATGGTTTGCCGGTACACCATGCGACCCCCCAGCAACGCTTCTCGTCCATCGCACACCTTTATGCTACACGCTCGTGATTCTCCCGCGTCTTCTCCACCGCTCGCGTGTGGATATGTTAATTGCTCCTCGTCCAGCCACGCCCTTCCGGAGTAGATCGATGTTTGCACTGGGACACCGCACCGGCGCCGATTCTCATCCATCGCATCTTCTCGATCCTGATCACGCACACGATCCTACCCCTCACGAGGGCGTCGTGTAGGGTTATATGCAATAATGTATCTCCTCAGACTGCGTTCGCTCGCTCATAACCTACCCGCGCTCCTGCGGGTCAATCCAGCACAGCGCTCCTCATCTTCCCCCACCCCGTCCTCTCACCTATCACGCACACAGACACGCATGTAATTTCGAATCCCTGAACATCACCAGTCCCGTCTCTGTCGATGGAGCCATCCACAGTCTTCAGGTTTGTGGATATAAGGCCGTGGCGATTCAGTGTCTACATGGGCGTGAGGAGGTGGATCTATGGCAGCCGAGTTTCACCCTTGTCGCCCATCTCGACATATCAGATTTTTCCATTTCTTCCGGAAGGTAAACTTGTTTGATCCCTCACCTTGCTCTCCCTCCCCCCCCCCATTCAGAATTATTTCGTTACTGAGAAGAAGTGGCTGCAGACGTGCACGGAATTTGGACCCAATTGGTTGGGGCGAAAAAAAGCCAGAAAATAGCTCGGTTTTGAGCGGCGCGCACGAAAGGGTGTGAACTCGAGTTTGCTGCACGACACCAGAGCCTGTGTTGCAACACTGAATCCTCAAAACAAGGACAAGTGAGTGAGAGCGGGTAGATGGGCGAGGAACAGCAGCTACTTGGAGATGAACTGCTCCAAAAATTGGGGGAATATAGTCTAGGATCTCGAGATGCGAGGTGAAGTGAACAATGGTTGGCATAGATCCCAGTCGATGGAAGACAGCCAGTATATGATTAACCGACATAGGCGCAATCCGGAAGAGCCGGGACTGCAAAACGGTCCAGCACGAGATGTTGTTCTACTGCAGGCAAGAAGAATTTCTCGGAGTGCATCTCCATCGTCATTCCACATAAATAAATGTTGGACGTGGTTGTGGAAGAAGGAAGCAGGCATTGAATTCAACTGAACAGCTCGCTTGAGAGCGGTGAAAGAGTAGGTTGATTGCAATTGTGTTCGATCCTACGCCAAGGCTGAAATTACCAGGTGAGGGACATTAGTTCACAGCTTACCATTCATAGACGTGCTTTGAAACCAAGAGAAGGAAGGGGATCATTTCGGGGAACAACTCCGCAGCTGATTCAACCATTTGACGTTCTAGTCCCGAAGGAAAGAAAGGACGGCAAGAAGCAAGAGCTGATTACAGCTTCATCATCGAGATGACAACCCTTGAACCGTTTATTTGAAAACCCAGGACTAGTGGAAGAAGATGTGTAATAAATCTCCAACTGATTCACCATCTCGCTGTTTTGAATTGTTCGGGTAAATTCGGACCGAGTCTGACCTGAGCAGAGCTAAACCAGAAGGTAAAAACACCGGATAAAAAGTAGATGTTCAAATATTTTCTTCGCCATGCAGGTACTTGTCGAAGACTTCGAGATTTCAATGTCGGGCTCATGGACAGCGTAGTGTGCATCAATCAAATGTCAGATTCACTATACACTACATCAATGCATGGTATATAGGTCCATTATACCAGTTGTCAAGAGAACAAACAGCCTTCTATCACCATGATGAATTCAGATCCAACTCCAGTGCCGTCACATGAATATGATGGCTTGGGATATTCCAGCCAAAATTCACCTTGTTTATTCTTCGCCTCAGATGCTTTTTGTATGCAAGGAAGGGCCAGATTCAACAGTTAATTTTCAAACCTAGCATAAATGTGTGATTTTCATAGTAATGTACGTGACCTACGATGTGAAGAAGTTGAGCCTACAGTCCATAATGCACAAAAGGTACCCAGCGCCTGAATGGAATATCTGGTTGCTCCCGTAGCTTTCGAACAGCAATATGAAGTGCGTTGGCTGCTCTTGTCAGATCAGGAAGGATAGGAGGGTTGGAATTTGGATCACAATCTTTAAACAGATGTTCATAAAATGTGTCTGTGATCTTCGGACCATCAAGATCATTCATCATCCTTGCATGATGTCAGGTTCCGACATGGTATATACCAGATAAAATCAGCCTACTCACCACATTGTTGCCACTACTCCACGGAACCCTGAAAACAGTAGTGTGGCTGCAAGATGCATGGCTTCATCAGGTAGGGTCTGGTCACCCTTTGCTGTCTCACATGCACTGAGGAATGCTAGCGACATGGAATTTTTAGGATCAAATGCATTGCCCCCCTCCAGCTTATGCATAATCTCTGAAACCTTGAGGCGGCCACCAGTGAGGATGAGGCCACTACTGAGGGGTTGTTTATCTTGAACTCCATGGCATGCAAAATGTACAATTGATGATCCAGGTAGATGAATGCGTGCAGATTCCACTTGAGTATCAACCAACACAGTGAGCCATTCTTTAGGCACCCATGCCACAATGTTGTTCAGCTCTGCCCTAGCACCCGGCAACAGTGAAAAATCTGGTACTTTGGGCTCTATCACTGCTGTGATTTTGAATGGGCCAGATGCAGGAGCAGGAGGATCAAGCAATGCAGTGAGGGTAGGTGTATAGGATGAAACCACATAATCTGATGTACAATCTGTTATATCTTGGCCATATATTCCCGCTGCATGGATGGGAAGGAAAGCCAAAGGCCCAGTTGGGCACCACCACAGTCGGGGTGGATTAACCAATTTCTACAAAGGATGAGACAAACATGACATGGAAGGAATGTTACACTTGCCTTTAGATTGAGGGCAACAAACACTGGCTTCACAATATTTTTCCAGAGATAAGCCAAGAGCCCCTGGAATACATCATCGGAACTCCTTTTGATGCTCCCCTCTCGTGCTCCAAACAGTCGAGCCTCCAATTTTTCCACATCTTGGGGATCATGCTTCTCTAGTTCACGTTTTGCAATAAATTTGTCAAATTCAAAGGCTCTGCTAGAGAGTGCATGAGAAAGGTCTGCCAAGATGTCTGCTATGGGAAGGATAAACTCAGGAAGCCTGAGACATTGGACCTCATTGGATAATGTTACAATCAATGCAAAGCAAGTGAGGTTGGTTGAAATGAGAATGACAACTGGGCCGGAAACGGCAGCCTGTTTCAGGGTACTTATGTGTTTAGGTTGCATAAAATCCTCAAATCCAGGCAACCTTCGAACATCTTCCACGGACTGATCCCAATCTTTATTCAGTTTCCGGCAATGGGCGCCTTCAGATTCAATGGAAATCATTTTCTGCTGGGTATCTGTTAATGTATCTCGGGACATGTTCCGGAAGGATGCCATTTCAAGCTGTCTGGATAAATCTGTGAGTTTGGCAGATAGGTCTGGCCAAATGGCTGCTAGGTCATCAATGGGTGTTCGCAGACGTAGTGCCTGGGACCAAAAGACAGAACGGCTGGCCTCAAGCCATTTCACAGCAGTATTGTATTGGCCCAGGCTGACAGCACAGGAAGCAGCATCTGAAGCAAAAGTGGTACCACTTGTACTAGACAAAATGTTCCAACGAGAAGAAAGATCCAGGTGGAGTGCAGCTAGCTTGGGAAGAAGCTCAATTGCTCTGTGATAGGCGGCCACAGCTGAGGTATGAGTATATCTTGCCGCATTTCTGGCCCAGGAGCGTGCAGCTTGAAACTGAATATAAGGCGGGGATGGTGAGTATGTGGCAGCTTCTTGTGAGAGGTTGCAAGCACTGTCACAATGAGTACTATTATCTGTATGTTCATACAGGGTGAAGAAGCAACCAGCGAGGTTCTTAAGTGAACTACCCCGATCAGCATGTGGTGGTGGACAAAGGACAAGTGCCTCTTTGTGCAGTTCAATGGCCTCATCAATGTCCTTTGAATCTCCCCGCTGCTGAAATCTTGTCAAGACTCCAATTGCCAGATTATTGAGAGAGTTGCTACGATCTGGATGAGGTGGTGCCCGAAGAGCTAGTGCCTTTCTGTGGAGTTCAATGGCTTCATCAATGTCCTTTGAGTCTCCCCTCTGCCTAAACCTTCTGTTGACTGCAATTGCCAGACTGCCAAGAGAGATGCTACGGTTTGGATGAGGTGATGGATGAAGAGCCACTGCCTCTCTGAGAAGTTTAATAGCCTCATCTATGTCCTTTGAATCCCCCCATTGCTCAAATCTTGTCTGAAGTACAATTGCAAGATTGCTGAGAGAGCTGCTGTAATTCAAATGAGGTAATGGATGAAGAGCCAGTGCCTCTCTGAGAAGTTCAATGGCCTCATCTACATCCTTTGAATCTCCCCAGTGTTCAAATCTGCTCCTCAAGGCAATTGCCAGATTGTTGAAAGAGTTGCTACGATCTGGATGAGTTGGTGCCCGGAGAGCTAGTGCCTCTCTGTGTAGTTGAATGACCTCATCAATGTCCTTTGAATCTCCCCACTGCTGAAATCTTGTGTGCACTGCACCTGCCAGATTGTTGAGACGACTACTATGATCTGGGTGAGTTGGTGCACAAAGGGCAAGTGCCTCTCTACCAAGTTCAATGGCCTCTTCAATGTCCTTTGAATCTCCCTGCTGCTCAAATCTTGTCAGGTATATGTTTGCAAGACTGCTCAGAGAGTTGCTGCGATTTGGATTAGGTGGTGGACGAAGGGCAAGTCCCTCTCTGTGTAATTTGATGGCTTCATCGATATCCTTTGAATCCCCCTGCTGCTCAAATCTTGTCACAACTGCAATTGCTAGGTTGCCGAGAGAGCGGCTGCGATTTGGATGAGGTGATGGATGAAGAGCCAGCGCCTCTCTGTGTAATTCAATGGCTTCATCAATATCCCTTGAATCTCCCTGCTGCTCAAATCTGCTCCTGAATGCAATTGCCAGATTGTTGAGAGAGTCGCTACGATGTGGATGAGGTGATGCACGAAGAGCCAGTGCCTCTCTGTGCATCTTGATAGCCTCATCAATGTCCTTTGAATCTCCCCGTTGCTGAAATCTTGTCTGCACTGCACCTGCCAGGTTACTGAGAGAGCTGCTGCGATTTGGATGGGGTGGTGGATGAAGGTCAAGTGCCTCTCTGTGTAGTTCAATGGCTTCATCAATATCCTTTGAATCACCCCACTGCTCAAATCTTGTCTGGACTGCATTTGCCAGATTGTTGAGAGAGCTGCTGTGATTTGGATGAGGTGATGGATGAAGAGCCAGTGCCTCTCTAAGAAGTTCAATGGCCTCATCTATGTCCTTTGAATCCCCCTGCTGCTCAAATCTTGTCATGAATACACCTGCCAGATTGTTGAGAGAGCCACTACGATTTGGATGAGGTGATGGATGAAGAGCCAGTGCCTCTCTGAGAAGTTCAATAGCCTTGTTAATATACTCTGGATGTCCCTGCTGCTGAAAGCTTGTCAGCACTGCAGTTGCCAGACTGTTGAGAGAGCTGCTGCGCTCAGGATGAGGTGCTGCACAAAGGGCAACTGCCTCTCTGTGCAGTTCAATGGCCTCATCAATGTCCTTTGAATCTCCCTGCTGCTGGAATCTCATCTGAATTGCATTTCCCAGATTGTTGAGAGACCTGCTACGACCTGGATGAGGTGCTGTATGCAGGGCAAGTGCCTCTCTGTGGAGTTCAATGGCCTCATCAATGTCCTTGGGATCCCCCTGCTGCCTAAACCTTGTCCAGACTGCATTTGCCAGATTGTTGAGAGACATGCCACGATCCGGATGAGAATGTGGACGAAGATTAAGAACCTCCCGGAAAAGTGCAATGGCATTATTGATATCTGTTAAATCTCCTTGCTGCTCAAACTTGCAGCAGAATGCAACTCCCATGCCATCAAGCAGCTCCGCCAAGGCTGGAGAGGCAGCTGAATGCAGTAATTGAATTAATTGGTGAATATTGTTTGATCCCTGTGTTTCGATGCCATGAGTGTTAATGTTTGCGAACAGTGAGAGACCTTGCAATACTTCAAGGTCTGCCATAAATAATCTACAAAGATAAGGACACCCATTAGATGCAAATCAGCTCCATAAGGTGAGGTAGCTGACCTGAGCCTTTTGTTGTTTCTTGCTTTGCACTTGAAATGTTATGAGACCTCAGATGCAGTGGAGTCAGAGAGTTGTGAGATGATGGGTACGGTGGGCAGAACACTGCAATTCAAGAGGCATATAAGTACCCCACTACATCTTTAATGTAACCTATCATGTCCATATGTGACACCAGCGCCCGGTCCTACATTATAATTAGGTGCCTGAACATACAGGGTGTTTTTTACATTTCTGGAAGCGTTCACACAGCATAGTGACCACATGTGGAACAATGTTGACTCTATCTGACCTTCACTGGTCCTCTTAACTTAATGTTCTTATCCTCCTCTGTATTGGATCTGCTGATACTAATCTGACTTAACGAGAATATCAATAGAATCAAGGGTTCAAGATGCCTCCAACAATCACAAGCACGGCAGCAATCTTGATCAAATGTGGCGTGCAATTTGTACTAAATGAGACAAAGCAGGGGCGGCCAAAGAAGAAGGCACACCTAAACAGGAATATTTCCGCCTTGTTAAATGTGGGGTTTAATATGCCATGACTATTCGACTCACATTCAGATCGTCGGAATGTTCATCTTTGAGTTTGACATTCCGCGACTGAGCCAATTTTGCCATTGGAGCGCCATTTTCCGGGAAGATGGCGGGCGAATGGCAAAATTCCCTCTATTGCGGAATGTGCGGCGGAATGCTTGTCTTTAAACTTCGTTGAAAGGGAGGTATAAAGACTGTCTTTATACCTCACTTTTAACAAGGCGGAAAGATTTCCGTTTAAGGTGTGAGGATGGGGAGATGCAGGTAAGTAGTGATATAAAATCCAGATATTAAACTCTCCGTGCCACGCTTGTCTGCCATGACCGGCCGTACTGGATCCCGGCATGAATGTATTATGATTATTTAAATCGCCCACAGCGAATGTATGACTGGTCCTGTGATCCCTCAAAGAACTCCATTGGCATTGTATAATAATAACGCACTACAATGCAGGTTCTCCTCACACTTTATCGTTGGATTATTTGCATCACCGGCTTGAGGAAGAGAACAACGGATCAGATCCGACATAGCACAGCATGCGCTCTGAGCCTCAAGGCCAGACGCCCCGCCCTCCTGTGCTGAAGCATTCCGTACCGATACTTCCAAGCGAAAGTCTTGGGCGGCGAGTCCGTGACCGCCACACAGATATACAAGATCGAGGGGCGTAGCAGCCGCAGCGGCTCGAGTACCAGCTTCAACGCAATGCGCGACTGCCGCCACTATTAGGGTCCGCTGACATGACAATTTAATTGTCATCTAACTAACAGATAACTGTCAGTCAGGGCCTGACAATCAATTATTTATTTATCTTGCTAATTTTCACCTGACAATTCTGACAATACCAAGCGACTTTCTGAGCGATTATGTTGCCGGTGTCGGTTCAGAACGGATTTTTAACCGGAACTGAACCTGAACTGAACCTCAATTGAGGTTCAGTGAGATAGGGTGGACTGAACCGAACCCCTAGTCCGATTCAGGGCTCGGATTTTTCAGAATTTGGCAGAACCTACGTGAACTTGACCGGATCGATGCGTAAAATGAGTGAGTTTTTGCACTAAAATCTACTTATAACAATGTGATATCTTGATCTTACATCCCATTCAATCTTTCGCGCAGGAATAATTGTGATACTTATAAAATTTCAATTGACCTGCGAACTGGGTGATTGACTTGCCATCAAAAGAACTGAAAGATTTCTGTATTTGCTGCTGAGAGGTACAGAAGCATCCAGACATCATAATGACATTTTTTACTGAAAGAAAATATGCCTTACATAGTGTATGAAAGTTTTATTGACCGGTAGCTCGTCGAATAGCCTGTATCTGCGTAATTTCCCAAATAGGTAATTGTTAATTGTTATTTGTCAGTTCTGGTCAGCCTGACATTCTGACTGACAGTTAATTATTTTCTTCAAAGTGGAATTGTCGGCGGACCCTAGCCACTATGTCTCTTTCGCACCCTGCCAGGCCGTGCCGCCGCTCCTGCCTAGCTAATTCGAAGCCCCCTGCTCCAAGCAAAATTGAAGTAGACGATTTGGGATGACCATCGCACAGCTTGCCCTCTGTCCCGCTCCCCATCTACCTCGCCATCATAGCCAGCAGAGCAAATCCTTGGGCCTGCGCATGAACAAGCCACGTACGCGTGCTATAAGATCAGTATGGTGAATTTGCCTTGTCGCCACGCCACCCTCGACTTGTCCACTCGTCTCCTCTCTTTTCTTTTGCGATCGATTTTGATTCAAAGCCAGAGTGTCCGCGCCCCTGTGCAGCCGATCCGCCTTCCCAGCTATAAAGAGCTTACCGCCGCATCGCGCTGCGGCGGCCAGCGTATCAAACTCCGGATAGCCGCCCGGCCCCGGCCTCTATGTGGTCCAACGGCGTTTCCAGATGTCGTGCGTGTCCTCTTCCTGCTTCGATGCCACCCGCTTGCTGACTTGCGTTTCTTGCTACAGCCGCTCTCGCCCTCGCCGTCATCTGCGCCGCCCACCGCCACCGCCAACACCTCTGGCTCTAGCTCGTCGCTGCACAAGCCCTTCCTATCGCGACGACGCATTTGCGGCAGCGCCGAATCGCAAAGTGCCACGTGTACAGCGGTGCGTCTTGGTCTCTGCGCCGTCCGCTGACTCCTTGCTTTCCTGCACCCACACGGCGCCAGTGCGGAGGACCTCCGAGTCGGCCCTCATCGCCGCCGTCGCCGCCCGCGTGCGCTTTCTCGCCCTCCCTGCGCTCGATGGCATCGTGGTGTACGTCACCACGCAGACGCCCTCCCTCGGGCTCAAGGCTGCGCGTGTTCGGCCTGCGTGTGCGCGCTCTCGAAGTGCATGCGGAAGACAAGTACGCGTTGCACGGGGACGACGCCCTGCGGACGCTTGAGGTGCGCGACCTCTGCTCCTTTCCAATTTCCAATATTTACACCGATTCTGGGTGGTCTCCCGACGAATAAACTTCCGTTCTGTTCCTCAGTAGCCGATACTGACGCCTGTCCGAGATCCATGCTTAGTTAGAACGCACGGGACACGCCATTCCAATACGATATTCCGCATTCACATGAATCTGGTGCGTGCACTACTTGTTTGATTCAACATCGCATTCAAGGCGCAATATATTTTCTCATTTGCACTATCCGCACACTGACAAGACAAGTTTCACTCCCCGACCCATCCTTTCCGTCTTCCCCCTGCTCGCCGATAGGTTCGAGAGCGCTCTGCACGCCTTCCCTTTGCCTCACTCATCCCAACCGCCTTTTGTACGTTTGCTTCCTTCTCTGTCCTGATACTTATGTTGCCCGTTCAGGATCGCGGCTCGAGTTGGCTGTGGCTTTTAATTTTCACCTTATGCAGACCTCGCTGTTGTTTCAAAACGGCCGCCTTTCTCAAATCGGGTGCGTTTTTTGAGTTTCCCGTCAACTTGTCCTCCTGGCCGATGATGCGCTAACATTGTGTACAGAACTTCTCCTTCCGTATAAGGCAGTAGTGCGCAAATATTTGTTCTTTCGTCCCAGTTTACCTCTGTTGACTGACTCCGCCGCTTCTCTGAGTTCTGACCAGTTCCTGTTCGAGTGCAGGTGGATAAGACTTCTTATTATCTTATATTTGAGCCCGAGAGCTGACGGACTCCGCAGACTCATTTGCGGACAATCATTAATACATTACGACAAATTCAGGCCTCTATTCATTGTTTTTCAGAAACTCGATATGTCACTAACAATCCAACTCGATTCAACTTGTTGGAATATCGAGTCCGTGCTCACGCGCGCAACCGTCGGCAACCTCCGTAACCCTCACCCCATTTCCTTTCCCTTTATTTCCTGCCCCTATTTTCCGGACAATACTCGTATTCATGACGACGGTTCACCTGTATATTCATGTATTCTTCAATCGATTTCCTCGCGCGTTTGCGAGGGTCTTCTGCCATATAACTTCCCGGGTGATCTCGAGCAGGTCATTCTAACACAACTCACGGTCTCTGGCACATTTCTCAGTTCTTCAGATACGGATTTGGTTCTCCCTCGGCCCCCGGACACGGCTAAGGTCAAGTGTACTGTGAGCGCAACGGCTACACTTGTGTTTTTCTGATGCAGAAAAGAGATGCAGGTCAGCAAATCTAGCCTCTCATTCGAAAGCGTGCGGGATCTTCACGAGAACCGATTTCATCATGCAGCATGCTGATATAAATAATAAGATGCCATACATTCGGGACGCTGACAGCGTCATCCATATCACAATGGTTCTGGCCATGTTCCTATTCGGCATTACCTTCTTATTCTCGGTCCCGGAACCTGATCCCTCTCAGCAGGTTGTAGTTCTTACTCGGCCTCGCGCCAGGCAGTAAACTTCCGTCTTTTTCCTATCTCATGCTGCAGCTGACATTTCTCGTCCCACAGTCTTTATGAACATCGCTATATAATCCTAATTTGCAGCTACGTATGTTTTTTGTAGACTTAATGTGTGCTTATTCGAATGTGGCGGACAGCTTTTCGTTCCTCATGTACTCATTCGCTCGGTGAATCTGAACTTTTTTTCTTCATCGTCGCTATCTCATTCACGGTTATGGCAGGTACTGTAGTCATTCCAGTGCTCGATTTCTGCTAACACGGTTTTACCAACAAAAATATGGTCTGTACACGTGGCTCTTATTCATCTTTCTCTTGTGCTGCTACTCCAGGCCCTACAACATCAACCCACCCGCTGACGCATTGGTAGTGATTGAGGCCTACATCACAGACTAAGACACTACTGGTGGGCACTATTTATGTAAGATGCGACGCTTGGCTGATATACTGTCTCCCGTGCCATCTAAGTGGCACGTAGGTCATTATTACACTATGATGGTAAGGATTTAATCGCAGAATACTATTCCTGTATTATATCTAGCCCAATATATTTTATTTGACCCAAAATGGCACTGGTGGACCTAGAATGAGTACCTGGAAGCGCTGTAAAACAGTTCCATGAAGCACTATAAATCAGTGCCCTGACGCACTAATTGATGCTCGAAAGCACTGCATAAGAGTGAAAAAATGAGCACTTGCACTATATATTAGTGCATTTCGGTACTAATATGTAGCATTTAGGTACTGTGTTCCCGTGTTTTTGGGCCGGGGGTGGGGAGGCACTAATGTATAGTGCTTCCACTGTAGGCAGTGTAAGGAGGTTAATGGTTAGGGTTATTGTGGTTAGTCTTGGGGTAAGGATCTATATGAAAAAACAAGGAGGGACTTGAGCTGGCGGCAAACATTGATGTTTTCGATTTGATTACTCATGAAGTTTCCCAGAAACTCACCGAAGTCATGACCTTTCACAATTTTCCATCAAAGTCACGAAGATCCCCGAGCTTAAGCGAACTTGAGAGAAGTAACGAAGGTGGGTACTACTCCCGTGACGAGCCAGTTAACCGCCCACTCAGCGCGCAAAACACTCCAAGTCCGAGGCATTGGCGATTGCCCTCCGAACGAAAGAGATTCTTGACCTCGTTGCCGACGCAGTGCCCGATGGCTCCACGATTTCTCCGCCGATGTTGCTCAGCATCGAGAAATTCTCAAGTAAGATAATTATTGTTCCAGATATGCAGTCTTATCTCACGAATTTTGCAGCGTTCTCGATAAAATCAGGTGCTTGATGGAAGCCATCACCCTGACCGGCCGGGTCTTGCACATCATGCATCTCAACCGCAACGAGCTGTCATTGCAGGACATCAAATCTAAGCTGGACGATGCGTCCCGGGATTTTGGTTCGTTTTTGAGTCACAATTATCATGGTCCCATGATGATGCGTATTGCAGGCTACCTCGGTTCTCCGAATCGAAGTTCAACAAACACCTCCAGCAGACGCAATTCGCAATTCAACAGACCGAATTAACGAAGCAGCAAAATCAAACCCATCATGAAATCAAGACAGTTTCTGCTGAGACCGCACGTGTCTCTAACCTCTTCAAAAAGAACGCGAGAGCTGACGCAGGCCCGACTCCTATTTTGTGCTCGACTCGATAGTTTTTTTGGCCGTCCCCTGATGCTTCCATACAAGATGCATCCGATATCCACTCCGCATAAGACCAACCCATCCTGGCCCGCGGGACAGCGAGCCAGGGGACACACACCCGGCCTATTTATCTCTCCTCGTCCATGTATGAAGCATTATCGCCGCGGCGAGAGATGAGCTTGAAGGTCGGAAGTGCTGTTATTATTTTCATGAAACTGGTGGCGCCCCATTAGAAGGAAGGAGACGTCATCGAGACGTCGGTCATCGGAATACTTAGAAGCGAACTCGTCAAGATGAGACCAATCAATTTCATCGAAATTGAAATCAAAGCCAGCGACATCGCTGAAGTTCGAGGGCTTGGAGGTGGGAGGATGTATCCATCACAATTCGATGGCAGATGGATATCCGGAGAGTGCGCACTGCGGGGCCTGAACGAAATATGGGACGCTATTCGTCACAATGCATTTAAATAATCAGACCCGCAGCAGAAATAAAGAAAGCATTACATCTCATGGCTTCGGGAGGATTAGAGCCTCCTTTTCCTCAATACAACGCACCACAGTTTGAAACCTGCGCTATTGGATTGGAGTGATCCCCATGATCCACAATAGACACTATAACAATTCCAACTCATACCTCAGAAACAACCAACGAACAAAAGGGTCTATGTCGCAACCATGCCTTTGCGAAGAATCTACCCTCCTTTTCCTCATTAAAACAATGCGAAACCTTAGGAATTGAGTTGGGGTGGTCGCACGTCTTTCGCAAAAGGGAGGATGTGATTGTTACATGTTGTTACAAGTTTTCGCATCAATTCGATCACCTTAACACTGGACAGCGCTACGAATTTTTACCCGGACGAGCGCAGAGCAAAATTGAAACAAAGGTTGTCCAAGTCCGTCGGTACCGCCGCCTTCATGGAGTCACGTCGATGTCCGGTGGTCTGTGCCGGAGCAGAGCGCAGGCATGTCTTGCATACTCTATCGAAATCCCTCTGGCTTTCTTGTTTATGAATTTTATGTTTAAGACGGAGTTAATACTACACGCTAAACGTCCGCGAATCCGAGGGCACTGCCCTTCGCTCTGGGAGCTCAATGTCTGAGGAAACAAGCACCGTAAGGCATTCAATGTCCGATTACTATGCAGCACCGCACGCACCCAAATTGGTGTCAAGCACCGACGAGCCCCCCACGGCGGTATCGCCAACAAACCAGTTGTTGCCTGTAGTTGTAGCGCTCTGCGGCAGTCGCCCGGACATATGCGCGAGCACGGGGTCGCGCAGGTTGAGCATGAGGCGGGTTATCATGATCGACGAAATGCTAACAGGACGAATAAACCTTGGATGAGACCACCGAGTAAGCTAGCGAACGTACATATTCGTAAAGGTTGTAGCAATACCCCGGCTATAAGGCTGTATTACGTTCAATGAATTCGTGCCGATGATCTTCAGAATGAGATGCATACGTTGCCGATCTAAGAGGCATTGGTTAGCGGATATGACAAACGCAAATAACTGTGCGTTGCACCCACAACAAGCGTTAGAATATTGACTAGATTGGACATAACCATGACTCTGTGTGCCACTGTCAGAGGGAATCCAGGAAACGGCAGGAGAAAATGACATACCCAAAGTAGAGGGAACCTAAGACAAGAGCGTCAGAAGCACAAACAGAGGAATGAACGGAGGAACTGAAGGAAAAAGCCACACCGTCGCGTAGTAATATGGTGAAGAGATCTAGTCCATTGCCACGATCCCGACCAAATACTCTATACAACGTGAGGCCAAAGACCGTGGAGTCGAATATGGTGACGCCAGCCCAGGCCACGGCGAGGCTGTTCCCTCTGATATTCTCAATTCAGAGCGAGGGGCACCAGACCAAAGATAGACGCACTCGGAGCGAGATGTTGTGAAGTTGCATCCGAAATAAGGATTTACGCTGGTATCATCCGATGTGCTCGTGATGACCGACCACTGTAACGTTTTTCGTTAATTGTATTGCATATGATAGGCTGAGGGCGACGTACAAGGCCAACAGCCACAGTTCCGACGGCCACGCTGAGCATCAATACGAGAACGCGTTTGCTCCGCTCATATAGCGCATAGGTCCGCAGAAAGAGCATTACTGAGAGGGGATGGTTTGAGGATACGCTGTCAAACAAACGTACATACCTCCGACCAAGACCTGAGTCGCAACGATGAAGTATTGGTGGAACGACTCCAAATTGTGACATCTAGCCGAAACACAGTCAAATTATCCGGATCTACGAGAAACAATAATAAACCGCACGTCTAGTACGGATGAGTATGCTGCTGAACCAAAGGAATTTTCAATTGACCGTTATTTTCCCTGTCAAGGTCTGACTGCTCCAAAAATACGGAATGATAACAGGAATGTTGCCAAATAGTGTGCCATATCGGTTGGCAAAAAACAGGACATTGGGCACGGTCAGGGTGAACGCCTTGCCCCAATAGCGTGAGATTTCCCATTCGAGGGTCAGGAGGTGATCGTAAACTAGAAGCGCTGGGCGAGGGTATGAGCTCTAGATTTGGGCAGACTTGGAAGGCGCGCACTGAAGGGCCAAATGTCAAAGGCGCCGGCAATCCTGCTCAACACAATCGGCGATCGATCAGCGAAAGTACTCCTAAACACGTACAGTTGCCCTTGAATGTCAGCGGCACTCATCGAGTGGCGCGTTTCATGGAGGTGCGGGACCCACTAACGGAGAGGGCGGACGTGCAATTTGCTAAGACCGAATTTGCATGTTTGTGCAAGTTGTGATGTGACAATGCGCACGGAAACCATCAATCAAATTCTGACATATCATGACAGGTCCGGAGTTTCACAAGTTCCGTCTGACCCGCAAACCTGCCGTAGCTCCAACGGTTCGGTCAAAGCACCTAAGTAGCCCAACAAACCCCTCTAGTTAGAAGGGTATACCTGGTCTCCCTTTCTAACTAGAGGGCTTTCAGCGATATTACGGTCAATAATTAGCCCCTAAATATCGCTGATTAGCGAGTTGGAGGTATTTAGCGATAATTATTGCTATCACCGGCATCAGGACTTCCATCAAAGATACGCGACGAGTGCCCTCTCGGGAGTCCCACCCGCGCCATCACCCGCGTCAAACCTCCCGCCGCTCCCGCCCAACTCGCTCGTTCAGGCGTCAAGAACAGCCGTAAATTCACGGAAATGACTTGGGATTGGGCCTCTTCGAGGCAGATGCTGAACCTTTCGGCCGAGTAACAGACGGCAACCGTGACGACTGTGAAACTGATTTAAAATACTGATGCTATCTCGGCCTAATGGCTACTTTTTCACAGTGTGTCTAATTGTCTGTCAGAGCTCGCATAAAAAACATCAAGAGCATTCAAGGAGCAGTTTAAAATGAACTGGCCATCCGACTGTCTCAATTAGAAGCCCCCATGAGTATAAAACACAGTGTTATATGTGACCGATGCCATCATCTTTCTGTGTGGTCTCGAAACTTGGCCTGGCACGACACAGGGAAATCTCAGATATCAATGTTTCTTGCAGATTAATATGTAATTGCAGGACAATAGAGATAATTCAAGCCTTGGGTGTTACCATCCACTGGAGAGGAAATGAGCACATTATAGATTTTTGGTGTAGTGGGTAAAAATATAAGAACCAGATATGGCTATCTATGAAGGATAAAAACATAAAAACATGGACGTGTCTTGCATCTTTTTCCCTGCAGTTCTATTTGCTAGAGCTAAGTGCTTCTTCATCCATGGCTACCACTGGGTGAAGAAGACATGGCATCGCCCGTTGATGAAGGTAGATGAAGCACTGCAAAGAAAATAGAAAAACACGAAACCAGCCACTAAATGTTTTGCCATGTGTAGTAGACGCCGCTGCCTTGCCGTCTTGGTCTCCTGTGATGTGTGGTGCATAACAGCCTTTTGATCCTCTTCAAAACTCTGTAGGAACAGACTAGTACTCATTGGTTGCTTTGCACTGAGTCACAATGGGGAAAAACACGTCTGAATGCTTTCAAACGGCAACGGCGCGCGACACGACATCATCACGTGGGCGTTTCAGATTCAGATCATTTCTGTGTGATTTCCGAGGCTCAGGGTCCGACGCAAACGGTGTACACAAAACAAAAATGACACATCACAAAAGAAGAAAACAAGGATTTGGAGGTCAACAACTTGGCATCGCGTGAAATTGTAAAATTGTGGGCATATATTGGCATCATTAACTTTAAAGTAAAGAGGCAGCAGCTAGACCTTTTTAACGTTAACCCTTGAATAGGTATATTTCTTGACATGTTAAAGTTGTATGATGACTGTTGATGTATGACTAAAAAAAGGACGAAATCTATGTTCTCCAGGGTAGCCAAACCTAAAGGTTCAGCAATAATAATCTATCCTCGTGAAATTGCTCTCACTGTATAGGTGGACTGCATGTATCGGGGCAGCATACAGCAAAGATTGTCAAAAATATAGAATATCTGCTGAAATACTGTCCCCTCGGAGCCCTGTGAATTGGGGTGATATCAAATGCCTAGCGTTGTGGACATGAACTCTAAACCTTGGAAACATCATTGCATTAGTATTGAATACATGCTCTATATTTACTAAAGTGATTATATGACAGTCTACTCCGGTAGTGGCAGCACAGTTGTTTATGGTTTATCTGAGCTCGAAGAACAAAATACAACAGTTCAGGGGTCAATGCAGACTTCTTTTCATGTTACAAGGGGTCTTTAATGACATCAAGAGGTACCGCTGGTGTGTGCAGAGCATTTGTCAATGAGACCACCAACACGTTGTGAAGGGACGGAGACATGTCAAATAGCGTAACAAACCATTCAACTCCTGTAATTCCCCAAAGGATGGCCATGTGTTGCGGTAAACAGTGAATACAAAATTGATCGCAAACTGACTACAATCACGAACTCGTTTTTGGATCGTAGTTCGACTCGAAGGCCTTCGCCGACTGCGCTCAAAATTTAGGAGGGCCACATACACCATATTCAAAGCACTTTTGGAGACTTTGATTTTTTTGGTCAGAAGATCTGTCCTGATCTGGTGATTACTTCCAACATGCATATGTGAGGTCGGAACCCTTGGTATTATTTTCAAGAATTTATGTGGAGAACACGTGGCACCCGGATTTTAGCATGAATTTCTTTTCAATTGCGAACTGATTCTGTGACAGGCATTTGTTCCGAGATTAGACCATGCTTAGATCTCTTACCTGTTTTACACTTTCTTCATGCACTTATTTTTGCAGCAAGCAACCATACTCAGGGCAACTTTCTGGGTATATACTTTAAAGCTGGACAGCACGAAGAAGCCTTACCAAGTGCTATCTATATCCCGTGAATATTTGATTAGAAAACCAAATATTGCAGCGGAATATAGAACATTTACGTCGCCACGACTCTGGCACACAGCTCCCTTCTACTTCCACATTTACCATTACCAACTGTATTGAATGTATTCCACAACCAAAGATTGGAGATCTTTTGACTTGACCGCAACTTGACCAAACGTGGTGCAACTCGAAGCTTCTTTGAATTGGCCCCTTGGAGTTCCCCCCGGGGCTCTTCTGCTCAGAGCGCCAACTTGACAACTAATCACAAGGACACAAGGGCTTCAAACATAAGTTGCAGGGCGTCAAGGCTCCTCAATGATGCCCCAATACATATATTTTCACCGGCACCTTCACTCCTTTGCGCACTTAATCCTTAGAGAGCTTCACGCGTAGATCTCTGAAATATAAAAGAGGTGTTTTGACTATGAGCGCAAAAGATGTGGACGTTCCATCTGACCAGCGTGCGTCAACCTGGGCATGGCAACACTGGCGGCTGCCCTGTCGATAGATTTTTGTGGCCTCATTTCTCTGTAACCCGTGTCTGTAGGGTTCCGTCCTGTGAAGAGTCTTTGAAGTTGTTGTCAGGGGAACCCCCGTTTCCAACCCCCGATCCTCCGATCGATCCTCCGATCCGACCCCCGGTCAGACCTCCGCTATCCTCCGACGTTCCCCCCGCCGAGCCAAACCCCATCTGGACGGATCCCCGCACTCCGCATGGCACTCCGCATGTGATCGTGCCCGGGATCACTGCCGTTCACTACGCCATCAACAAACCATGCGCAACCCGTAGTTAGCCCTAGCTGGTATATAGGCACGCACCTGGCCGGGGAATCCTTAGACTTTCTCCTCTTCGGATCCCCCCTGCCAGGTGCGCTTCTTCCTGTAGTAGTGTACTTCAATTGACTTCGGATCCCCCCTGCCAGGACTCTTGAGATATTTCGGGCCGCCAGGGTTGCCCTTACAGCAGGAGAAAGTCTCTAAGGGATTAACCGGTCAAGATTGCGAAGTTCGGCTTGGATAGCGACGATTCGGAAGACGATCTTCCGCAACCTCCGGATCCTCCGCAACCTCCGAATTCGAATCTTGCCCCCTCCTCCCCGTCCTCCGAAGCTGACATGGCCGATCCTACTTCCGCGACTTCCGCCGACATGGACCGCCTGTCCCGCATCGAAGAGACCGTCGCGCGCCTCGCAGCGCTAATTGAAAACACCGCACAATCTTCCTTTCCTGCCCCGGCCCCTTCCGATCCGGATCCGGTCGGAGGTCCAGGTCTTTTCGCAAACCTCAGCCCAGCCTCAAAATCGGTCCTCCGACCGAATCCTCCGTTTGTCTTCGACGGCGATCGCACGCAAGGTCGGGCCTTCCTACACGCTGTCAAGACTTACGTCCGGCTCATCCCGGAGGCCTTCCTCGAGAACGGGGAAACCTCCGAGGAGAAGGCCGTGAGATTCGCTATGTCCTTTATGGCGAAGGACTCGGCGCAGCGCTGGGCAGAGCGCATGGCCGGGAAACATCCGTTCCCACTCTCCACCTGGGATGCATTTGTCCGGGAATTCCGTCTCCGCTTCATCGAGGAGAACGAGCAGGACCATGCTCTCGCCAAGCTCGAGTCCCGGGGGTACTACATGGGTGCCCGGGACGTCTTCCGCTACACCGACGACTTCGAGGACCTCGTCGAGCTCGCCGGTTTCGAGGACCAGCTGGTGAAGGTCACCAAATACCGGACCGGCCTCACCCCCGCCATCAACCACGCGATCACCACGTCGAGCGATCCTCCGAGCCTCACGGATTATCCGGGCTGGCGCTCCCGTGCCTACCGCCAATACGAGGCACTGATCCGCGCACGAGCCGCCGGAGGATCATCGCAACCTCCGACGGGGGTTGTTCCCCGCCCCCGCCCGACCACGGTCGCCCCCGTCTCGGCAGTCGCTCAACCTCCGAGGTCGGCGGCTCCTCCGTTCCCACCTCCGGTCCCGATGGAGGTTGATCGGACCCGTGCCCGCGTGGTCCCACGCCGCACCTGCTTCCGCTGTGGCGATCCGGGACACCTTGCCCGAGACTGCACCACCCCGGTGGACATCCGCTCGGTGGACGTCCTCGATGAGGTGATCCGGCAGCTCAGCGGAGAATTGTTGGAAGAGCTTGCCGCCCGACTCGTAACCTCCGAGCCGGCGATGGCAAACCCCGAAGTGGAAGTGCCGGAGGATTTTGTCCCCCGCGACGAGTGAGCGGTGCGCCCTCGTTCGCGTCCTCCAATCGTTTTGCCTGTTTGTATCACGAGTCCGATAATAAAGTTGATTCAACAGTTGAAACGAGAGACGCACCCCCTGCTTCGAAAGGATTTCCGGAACCTCCGGAACTTCCGAAACCTCCGACGATCCCCCGAGTCCGCCGACCCGGCTGGGAACGTAGGCTTCCGAAACGCTACACGGTGGCGGCCACTCCTGGCTCTAACTCCCTCCATCTCCCGGTGGAGATTGAGTCGGTCGATAACGCTGTCAAACTCTCGCTCAAGGGTTTGGTCGACTGCGGCGCCACCTCGGAGTTTATCGACAAGGAGTATGCCATCTCCACCCAAATTCCGCTTCGTAAACTCTCGCAACCCATTCCCGTTTTCAATGTGGATGGCTCTCCGAACGAAGCTGGAGCGATCTCGGAAGTTGCGGATGTAGTCCTCCGGTACAAGGGGCATTCCGAACGGGTCCAGTTCGCAGTCACGCGCCTTGGTAAGCAGAAGCTCATCCTTGGGTATTCGTGGCTTCGGAAACATAACCCGGAGATTGACTGGGAGACGCGGGATGTCAAAATGACCCGCTGCCCCGCCTCCTGCGCTACCTGCCGCGACGAAGTCCGAAAGGAACGCCGCGAGGCCAAGGTCGTAGCTCAGATCCTCCGCTCCGTCCGCGCCGGCCCCTTCCCATCCATCTGCGTCGTCGACGCGGATGACCGACAAGATGAGGACGACGACGACGACGATCCGGATCTTCCGGAGTTAACCCCCGACTCGGAGGATGACTCGGACGATGAGGACGACCCGATCGAAGATGGCGACCGCATCTTCTATACGCGGTTCGGACCTTCGGAGGATATCCGGGCGACCTCCACCGTTTCCCAGAGGCTTGCGGAGGCTCACGCTAAAAACTCCGGACCTCCTCCGACGGAAGTTCCCGACTGGATTCGGGAGTTCGAGGATGTCTTCAATCGGGAATCCTTTGACTCTCTTCCGGAGCGTCGGACGTGGGACCATGCCATCGAACTCGTTCCCGATTCGAAGCCGGCAAACTGCAAGGTCTACCCGATCTCCCCCTCGAACAGAAGGAGCTCGATGCCTTCATAGAGGAAGGGTTAGCCACCGGCCGAATCCGTCCGTCCAAGTCGCCCATGGCCTCGCCGGTCTTCTTTGTGAAGAAGAAGGACGGCGCTCTCCGGTTCGTCCAGGACTACCGGGCGTTGAATGCCATGACCGTGAAAAACCGGTACCCGCTCCCTTTGATCAATGACCTCATTAACCGGTTGAAAGGAGCTCGGTACTTCACGAAACTTGACGTCCGGTGGGGGTTTAACAACGTCCGGATCCGCGAGGGTGATGAATGGAAGGCGGCCTTCCGGACTAACCGGGGATTGTTCGAACCCCTGGTGATGTACTTTGGCCTGACCAACTCCCCGGCGACCTTCCAGACCATGATGAACGACATCTTCCGAGACCTCATCTTGTCCGGAGATGTCATGGTCTACCTCGACGACATCCTCGTCGCCCACTCGGACCTCGCGCGCCACCGGAAGATCGTCTCGGAGGTTCTTCGGAGGTTGCGTGCGCACAAACTCTACCTCCGACCGGAAAAGTGCGAGTTCGAGAAGGCCTCGATCGAGTATCTCGGCGTGATCATCTCCCACAACCACGTCGAGATGGACCCCGTCAAGGTTGCGGGAGTTGCCGCCTGGCCGACCCCAGCGAACAAGAAGGACGTGCAGCAGTTCCTCGGCTTCACGAACTTCTACCGGAGGTTTGTTCGGGGGTTCTCGGATATTGCCCGGCCCCTCTTCGATCTCACAAAAAAGGGCATGCGGTGGTCCTGGGGAAGCTCGGAGGATGCGGCCTTCCGAGCTCTCAAGGACGCCGTAACCTCCGACCCGGTTCTTATCCTTCCGGACCCGTCCAAGCCGTACCGGCTTGAAGCAGACAGCTCCGACTTTGCCACCGGGGCTGTCCTGTCTCAGCCCGATGCCGACAGTAAGTGGCATCCGGTCGCGTTCTTCTCCAAGAGCTTGAACGAGGTCCAACGTAACTACGAAATCCACGACAAGGAGATGCTCGCGATCATCCGAGCCCTAGAGGAGTGGCGACACTTCCTCGAAGGCACGGAGCATCCGGTAGAGATCTGGACCGACCACAAGAACTTGGAGTACTTCCGTGAAGCGCGAACCCTCAACCGCCGGCAGGCTCGGTGGTCCCTCTACCTGTCCCGGTTCGACTTCGCCCTTCACCACAAACCCGGAAGTTCCATGGGTCGCCCGGACGCCCTCTCCCGTCGTCCGGATCACGGAGGTTCGGAGGATAATCGCGACGTCACCCTTCTCCGTCCCGAACTCTTCCATGTCCGTGCAATGGAAGGTCTCGTCGTCGCCGGCCCGGAGGTTCCGATCCTCCGAGACATCCGGAACGCGCTCTCTGGAGAGGCCGACCTCGAAGACCCCGTTGCCCGCGCCGCACGGGAGGTCCTCAAGGTCCGCGGCACCCGTTCCACCCGATCCTCCGAGTGGCATGTCGAGGGCGGGCTGCTCTACTTCCGAGGGAAGATAGTGGTCCCCCGAGATACTGACCTCCGGCGTCGGATAATGGAGCAGCACCATGATACGCGGATTGCCGGGCACGCTGGCCGTTTCAAGACGTTGGAGCTTGTCTCCCGGAACTACTGGTGGCCCCAGATGTCCCGACACGTCGGCCGTTACGTCGCCACCTGCGACCTGTGTTGCCGTACCAAGGCCCTCCGGAAACTTCCGATCGGAGAACTTCATCCGACGGAGGTTCCCCCCGAGCGCTGGCATACGGTCTCCGTCGACTTCATCGTCGAACTTCCGGAGGCCCACGGGTATAATGCGATCATGGTCGCGGCGGATGTTCTCGGTAAGCGGGCGCACTTCATGGAATGCCACACGCAGATCGATGCCGTGGGTTCCGCGCGCCTTTACTACCGGAACGTCTGGAGACACCACGGAACTCCCGTCCGCTACATCTCCGACCGAGGTCCGCAGTTCGTCGCGGAGTTCACTCGGGAGTTGTTCCGTCTCATCGGGATTCAACCGGCGACCTCCACCGCTTACCACCCGCAGACCGACGGGCAGACCGAGCGCATTAACCAGGAACTCGACCAATTCATCCGGCTTTTCACAAACTACAAGCAGGACGATTGGGACGAGCTCCTGCCAGCCGCGGAGTTTGCGTACAACAACCACATCCACTCGTCGACACAGCAGGTTCCGTTCATGACGGACACCGGTCGGCTCCCTCGGATGGGGTTCGAGCCGAACGGTCCACGCTCGCGACTGGAGGACGTGAACGACTTCCGAGATCGGATTGCCTCGGGGGTTTCGGAGGCCCAAGCCGCACTTGTCAAGGCCAAAGACGAGTACAAGCGGTACTACGACCGCCGACGAACCCCCGCACCGGAGATTAAGGTCGGAGATCGCGTGTGGCTTGACGCGTCAGATATCCATACCACACGCCCATCCCCGGGGCTTTCACATCGCCGGCTCGGACCCTTCCGTGTCTCGGAGGTTATCGGACGTGGCGCGTTCAAACTGGACCTTCCCCCACGCCTCTCCCGATTACATCCGGTGTTTCCCGTGGTCAAATTGGAGTTGGCGGAGGTTGACCCCTTCGGAGGTCGTCCGGGGTACGAGGAACCCCCGCCTGTACTTGCTGACGGAGCGGACAGCGAGTGGGAAGTGGAGGAAGTCCTGGACGCGAAAATGCGCTACCGAAGCCTCTGGTACTTTGTCCGGTTCAAAGGATATGACAACTCGCATGATCAATGGGTAAAACATTCGGACGTCTTCGCCCCTGATGCTATCGCGGAATTCTACCGCAAATACCCTGGGAAGCCCCGAGCCATCGCCGCTGCCACTTTCGACGCCCTTCCCTTCCAGGACCCCGCCACATCCTCCGCCCACATCCGAGCTGTGCGTCGAGGCGCCGCATTCCAAGGGGGGGGTGATGTCAGGGGAACCCCCGTTTCCAACCCCCGATCCTCCGATCGATCCTCCGATCCGACCCCCGGTCAGACCTCCGCTATCCTCCGACGTTCCCCCCGCCGAGCCAAACCCCATCTGGACGGATCCCCGCACTCCGCATGGCACTCCGCATGTGATCGTGCCCGGGATCACTGCCGTTCACTACGCCATCAACAAACCATGCGCAACCCGTAGTTAGCCCTAGCTGGTATATAGGCACGCACCTGGCCGGGGAATCCTTAGACTTTCTCCTCTTCGGATCCCCCCTGCCAGGTGCGCTTCTTCCTGTAGTAGTGTACTTCAATTGACTTCGGATCCCCCCTGCCAGGACTCTTGAGATATTTCGGGCCGCCAGGGTTGCCCTTACAGTTGTGCTGGAGTATTTGGTGTACGGTTGTAAATTAAACTCTGCCACGACATACAGTAACTGGAATGCACGCAATGAAAATGACCTGAGGAATATACTATATCATATCCCTAAACTTACCGCCATTTTGAAGGTTGAAACAGGTGCGCTGGGGCAGTGTGGCGGGAGGATTGATGGGATTGATGGCGCTCGGCGGGGGCGCCAGCCAACTTGGATGATAACATCAATGTGTCGTGTGATGCTGATAATTATTGCTAAGAGCTCTCTAGCACATTAATTGGCAATTGGTGTTTGTTGGACTCCATATGTGGGTCAAAAAAACCGCACAGACCTTTGCATCAAAGAGCATGGGCAGAAAGAAAAATCGGGTTTTCTTCAACTCTCTAGGTGCCAAAATTACCTTTCTAGGCGAGTTACGGCATCTTCTGCAGGATCCGGTGCGCACAAATTGGGACAAAAATTGGCCAATTAGGGCCATTCAAGTAATGAGAATGGAACATCAGTAGGAGTTCTCAGACGTGCACGTAGAGTGACAACGACTATATTAGGAAACTACATGGAAGGCTGCCGTATTGTGGAGGCAGTCAACACCAGAGGGGTCGACCAGACATAACTAAGAGGAGCCCAGAATGACAGAACAATAGTGTGGTCATTCAAGAGCAACCACTAGCGAAGGATACATGATGGTCAAGACCAAGAAGAGAAGATACTGTAAGTAATCTATGTCACAATCAATGTGCGATCAGATATGTAACAGAACAGATGTAACATAAGATATAATCAGAATGTAAGATAAGGACTCAACAATGACAATACGAAAGGTAGGATATCGAAGAGTGGTATAGGTGATCATTGAGGAGGGATATAGGCGAGTCAATGATAAGGAATATCTGAAGGTCAAATGAGGATCATTCAATAGACGATGAGATTGAGACCATGATGATTAATCAATGGTAGCGGCGAAGGTACAATGCAGGATTGCAAGGAGCAATGAAGACTGAGGCACTGGTGTGCTAAACCAAGGCTGAAGGGAGACAGTGTCGATACGATGAGGACTGCATAGTCGGCAGTGGTGTAGTGCAGATAGCACAGAACAGTGGCAGTACAATGCAGAAAGCAAAGGCTGAACCAATCCTGGAAGGGAGAGGTTGGACGGTGCAGAGAAAAGTAGTAAGGTTGGAGCAGCAGCCTTACACTACAGTACCTAATGAGAATGGAACATCAGTAGGAGTTCTATCCAACAATAAGTACAGTGTATGAGAATATATAAGAGAGTCCATACCTTAGACGTGCACGTAGAGTGACAACGACTGATGAAAGCGGCGCTGGCGCCAGCACATCTTTTATGTGCTGGCGATCATGGGACTGAATCCCCGAAAGGGAGTCGCGCCGAGGACACGTCAAAGAACGCGTCAATTGAGCTGGAACAAAGCTCATTGGACTGATTCTCTCAACATCAAGGGCATCTGGCCTTCCAATGTATAGACCGAGGTCCTCATTGTCTCTTTCCCGCACTTTTAAAAAGTTCATAATTGGATTCTCCACTTCGAACCACCTCCATCTATGGCCCCAGTGCAAGTCTGGAAAATTAAGGAGTTAAAAAGAATAGCCACAAGTGTTCCAGCTGACACGATCCACGGGGGCTTTTTGATTTTTCTACGTGAGGACAGTCAGTTTGAATTTCACTGCCGTTTGAATGATATCGATGAGGTTCAATTTGTATGTGGTCCTCATCACCTATCTCAACTGGAACCATGAGACGAGATAAGGTGATCCATTATACGCGAAGGCTTCCTTGTTTCCTTCTTTTTCTGTTGTATAAGTGTATCAGAAGTTGGAAAAAGAGGCAAACCCCTGCCCCCCCTCGAAAAAAAAAAGTGAGTATATGAGGATCGTACAATGCCCTCGGAAGGATTCGAACCTCCACCTCAGCCCCAACAATATATTACCTATTTCGATCCTAAACAACTGTATCGGGGCGGTCACATAAGATCCACGCTGGCTTTTTCTAGACGGCCGGTAAGTGGGTGGGGTGGGGTTAGTCTCTCGTAGACAGATGCTCTATACAACCTGGCTCGTGGTAGAAGGGTGCGGTTGAATCCTGCATGTGTATTGGTGGAGTCTGGACAGCACCATGCCCGGAACAGACTAGAATACAACATGAACAAAGTCACAATCTGGTATAATTCATAAGTACCAGAGCCAAACGCTACTCACCCTCGCACAAAAGCGCCGAAACGACAAAACGAGATATGGTCCGTGCATTATTGCCAAAATAAGCCGTTATTTCTCGTTTCTACTCCTTTTGCCCCCAAAATTTACCAGGACCAATTTGGGTATACAAGACACGTCTCTCGAAAATTGCTAGAATTTGTTCGACTGACTTTACACGCTAATAGACGCGAAAAGGTTGTGTTGATGGCTTGACGCGACGCACGTAATGCTTGCCTCAATTTAGAGACTCAGACTCAGAGAGACGCCCGCACCTTGATGACGATAGTGCGTCCGCGTCTGCATGCGTTGACATTTATATATCCTGCATGTCCGATCCCAATTGCGACCCCGATCTCAGAGCGGCACCCTTGGATCTGCGCATGTTGAGGGACCGTGGAGTTCTGATACATCACAAAAGGGTATATGTACAATCATTGTGGTTAGTCCAAATACCCAGGTGGTGGCTCGTCAGACAGCCCCAAGGCCCACTGGGAATTTAACTGCTCCTCCAACGCGCGTATTCGCTCCTGCAGTGCTTCGTTCTGCAGCTTCGCCTGCTGCAGTCCGAGACTATCGCTTTCGCTTCCAGAGAGGGAGCCAGAGCTCGCAGACGAAGTGGCCCCAGTGACGTCTTGCAGCGACTGCAGCTGCCACTGCACCGCGCGCATCTGGTTCATGAGGTACTCCCGCCGTATCTGTGCGGCCTTGGAGCTCATCGTCGTTGACGACTCGCTCGACCGTGAGAGTCTGGATGCAGGGAGGAAGGCCTCGATCTGGTGCGCTGCGCGATCGTTCGCGGAGCCGTAAGCTCCGGGCGAGGTTGCGCGCGCGAAGTCAGGCATGAACGCGGGCTCGATGATGGAGCGCTCTTCGAGGTCCATGCCGCGTCGGCGGCGGCGCATTTTTCGGAAGGTAAAGAAATGCGAGTATGAGAATGAGGACGAGCAGGGCTGTCACCCCGAAGGTTACACCAACGATGAGGCCCACAGAAGGCGCAGATTTGCTGACGCTGAATCACCTGGTTACAAACGTCTGCATAATGAAAAGAGGCCAGTGCGCACCTTGAGTTCCCACTCGGTGATGCAGACGGCGACGAGTTTGCAGGCGCACTAGTACCGGGATCCGAGAATGTACTCGATGGTCTAGTAGACGTATGGGAGGCACTGGAGCCTGTCGAACTGATTGGGGCAGACGACGAAGACGACGGAGGGATGATAGTGAATGGTTTCGAGACTCCGAAAAACCCTCCCGGACTACACATCGAATGAGAATCAAATCGGGGCCCAGAAAAGAAAACACGAAAAAGACAGGGACGCACAGATTGGCAACTGGACCCCCCGCGACCACCCACTGTTTCCTGCGACATGAAGTTAACGCGGTGATCCTGGATTGTAAATCGCAGAATATGATCCACGTACCCGTCACCAGTCCGGTAGTTGAGGTTGACCGCAAATTTGGTGGCAGTCTTCGCCGGCGGCACGGCCTGCGACAAGTCGAAATACCCACCGGCACCGTCAACGTGGCCCAGCCAGAAGGTCATATTTCCTGCGGGATCAGCTGGTTCGTTCTGGTATGTTATCGTAAATGGGTCGCCTTGGGTGGCCGTCGTTTTGGGAATTGTGATAATGAGAGCCTGTCCCAGCGTGGCGGCGCTATGGTGGCGGTAAGCAAGACTCGACGCGGGAGGGGTAGTTAACCCACCTGCAAATAAGGGCTAGTAGGAGTCTGACCCGCATTCTCTCTACCGTCGAGCGGCGACACGGAAAGCAAGAAGACAAACTCTGAGGAAGATATCAAGGTAGATGCAAAGGGTGCAAAAAGGGTGAGCGCTTGAGCTCCATGGACCATGGCGGTGGCACAGTGTCCATCATTCGTGGGAGTAGCATCAAAGGTTGGTCAACAACCATCATTGTGCGGCAGTGCCACGGCAGTCGCGGCAATTTAAGCCATTACTAGTGAATCCAGCAAACAATAGTTACAGGATCGTAATCATAATGCCGCCAGACTGTTGTGTGAACAAATGGAAAAGTACGACAGGTGGTGTTAGCAGGTCAAGATCACGGCGGGACACAGAATAAGAGAACACAGTGAGGTATTTATAACTTACGCGGCAAGTAACGCCGTACAACGGTGATCGTGCCGCATTCGGGAGCGAGGTACTCCGCCCATTACGTCACCACAGTGACGTGCGCCGGGCTCTCATTCCAACACTCCCACTAGATAAATCAAGAATCATCAGCGCGAATAAGAACATTAAAGCTCGTATCAAAGCTCCCACTGGTCCAATGCGCCTCCACCATATCCCTTGAGCGGGCTGACCGTGCACCGAGTGGGGTTGAATTGTATTGGCGGAGTCCTGCATGCCCGAGACAGACCGGAATGAACACGAACGAAGTCATAAAGTCCAATTTCATCCCAGAGTCAATGGAAACCTCCCGAGCCCAAAGGCGCCGAAACAACCCAAAACGGCAAAATAAGCCTTTATTCCTCGTTTCTGGTCCTTTTGTCCCCAAAATTTACCAATACCAAGGCCGGCATAGAAGACACGTCCCCCCAAACTTTCAATAATTTTCTTGCCCGTACACGCTACTAGACGCGAAAAGAGTGGGTTGTGTTGATGGCTTGACGCGAGGCACGTGAAGCTTGTGCTTGTGATGGCGAGATTACCACAGCTTTCCCCGCATTCATATGTACTGCAGGTCCGATCCCTATTGCGACTCCGATCTCAGAGCAGCACCCTTGCATCTACGTATGCAGCCAGCTCCAGCCTACCGAACCCATCTCCGGCGTCGCGGCAGTGGACACCACCACACCCCGGCCGCCAATGTCGTCGACGCCCGCCCGCGACAGTCCCTTGCCTATGACCTATGAGTCGAATTCGACGTCCGCCGCATCCAGCATTCGCCCTCCATTCACCACCGCTGGTGGCTCTAAGTGGCCCGATCCAGTGGGTGTGTTCTGTCGCCTCCGTCTGCGGCCGACCTCTCACTGCGCACAGGAGATCCGTACCTCATATTCAAGCCTTGTCCGAGCTTTAGGCTAGAAACTTCGCTTCATTTCCTCCGAGTAGGTGTGTTCCACTTCCAGGTACTATATAACTCAGTTCCCGAGGGGCCGACGGTTTCAAAGGTGATTTTCATAGTTTGTTGCAGCACGTTTGCTTGAATGGAAACCGGTGTGGGTCGCTTTCTTCCATGTTTGCCTGCACGGTAATTCGGTGCGTCTCCTACGTTACATGAGCTTGAGCGGCGTGGCCCTGTCATCGTATCTTCCATTCTGATGCCCTCGTAGATCGCCTAGCCTGGGATCCTCGCCCAAATGGTCCTCAATTAAATTTGAAAATGTTGAAGCACCGTGGTACGTCCCAGCCGCCGCATCTTAATCATATTCGATTACCTGCTCGGACTCGAATAAGTCTCGAATTAGTCGTGGATCGAGTACAAATGGCTCGAGCGGATGGTAGAAGTACGGTAATGGCGGACTCGACATGGCTGGCTCGAGTGGCAAGTGGTTGAATCGCTCGAGCCAATGACCGAGTCGAGTGGCTCGAGCCGATGCCTGAATCGAGTGGCTCGTGGTGGGTGGCTCTAGCAGCAGCTATCAAGGCGGCGAGAGAGCAAAATAGCTAGATTATGTTGTATATGCTACATTTGAAAATATGGGCGGTTCAAGCTCTGCTCTAGCCGGACATACCATTGAGACGGGACAGCGTCAAGCCATCCAACTTCAGGCGCCGATGGTCTCGTCTCTGTGCGTGCTCTCACCCAGAGGAGCATCCGCGACCCTCTTGATTTTGCACGGGAGATATTTCACTTTTTTGCTCACACCAAGACTACATCCCAATTGTCTCTTGTTCATTCTTTCCACCCGCCTCTTTCGATTGTCTCCCTGTACACTTGCGTTGCTCGCGGACGGTGCCACATACCACTGAAATTTCCTTTTGGGTAATCCGCTATGGGACTCAATTCCTTCTTGCTGTACCAGACCAAGTATGCCTTGGATGAAGTGCGTTCGCTGACTCGAAATATTGGAGCGTCCATGCACAGAACACTCCTCGTCTACTTGCACGCACATCACCCCACCGCCTCAGTCAATCATGGAAGAGGGCCTGCTGAGCCCGAATTCGAGCTTCCGGTCTCTACCGTTCAAAAACCTCGAAAGACCTCTCCTATATGCCGGCCCACTTTTCTTTCGGTGTTATATCAGCTGAAATATCGAATGTAGCTGCCATACAACCGGGAGGTAGAGAAAAATTTAGCGTCCCTGTGTGATCGAATGTATGCCATGCCGTCGGGAACTCGTCCGAGGCTACAAGATAATTCAAAGAAGAGAAACTGTGGCGGCCGTTTCGGAGAAACGACGTACCCTGAACCAGACGAAATGTCTTCTATGTAATTTGGGAACTAGCCTACCTCGGAGGCGACGTACGGAAAGGACCGATAATATTCTCGAGGTCACCTGGAGCGTATCCTTGGGAACATAACGAGCAGCAGCTTCTTCTCCACCGATATACTAGCCCAAGTTGTCATCTGAGCCGCAATCTGATCAATGCCCAGGACCCGAGTAAGAGCAATGCATTCTCTCTTCGCTTTAACATCTTCCAAGTGTCCTTGCTCGGCTCGCTACCGTATTTCCAATCGCTTCAATACCCCACCTCTTGGCCCTCTGATCGACAGTTCGCTCGTCTGTGGATTCAGAATACAGGATGGAGCTCCATCTCTGATCATGTATACGCCCTGGGGAATCCTGGCAATACTTTTATTGAAATCCGGAAATGCCAGATTTCTAACCGAGTTCAGATTCCTCTGATTCCCAAGTGATTCCTCTACTTGCTGTTAAGGTAATACTCATGGCTCCAATTCGGCTCATGGACACACTTCCGCAGAGGTATGAAATCTTGACAGCTCGCTGATAGCCCCACCCCCGTCTTGCTCGGCCCAGCTTTCCGGGTACTCCTGTACTGGAGCAGACTGGAGCAAATGGTTCCAATCGCAGCCCGCAGACAGACTCCTAGAAACTTCTCGGAATTCATTCAACTTCGCGGCTTCAAGCGGATTTTAATAAGCGCAAGTTCCCTGTGAGAGGTTGAATGCTTCATCTCTCGGTTCCACCACATAGCCATCTTTCCCCCACACCTGGCGCGATCGGGAAGCGAAGTACGAGGTGCCCTCCAGCTATATAAGCAACTATAGCGGTACCTACACAGTCCAGCCCTCACACTCGACCCACAAGCTACTGTACCATCCAATGTTCTCCAAACTCATCGCGTTCGGTGCTATGGCGCTTGCACTGGTGAATGCCGCCCCGGCCTCTCCCTCGCCGAATACCCTCATCACGGTCTCGTGCAACGTGAATCTCAACGGTGCTCCAGTCAGTTAATTTGATCGCGCTGTCTCTTCTCCATTGGCGAACAATACCCGTACAGGTTTCGAACCAGGTCCACTCGGCCCACTCGGCCGGCAAGATCGAATCCGGGCTCTACCACATTTTCAACGGCAAGCTTTCCGATCATATCTCGTACAATGCCCTCCGCAGCGACGGGGAGGATAAGCCCGTTTATGTGCTCACTCATGAATCTCCCGCTCCCGGGACTGCGGTAAGCCCAACCTATGTTCTATTTTTTTTTCAAACGTGATGTGTTGACACATTTGGTAGTGGCGGGTGGAAGTTCTCAATGACGATGGGCTAGTGAAAATTATCGACGACAATCTCGGCCTGCCCCTTACATTCGCGCAAGTCAGTTCCAGCTCGAATTTCCTGCTACGCAGCACCCCTGCTAACGGCGAACATCTACAGGGCCAGCTTGCTCCTGTGCGGGATTCATACCCAGAGGCGTTTTACCTCCAACCCAGTGGTGATAAATTCATTGTATGAACCGATGCCGATGCCACTTTCGATCTACCACTGATTGATCCGCCTAGATTCGCACTAGGGACGGAAGGGCGTGGACTCCCTTGCCACAGTATCACGAATCTGACAGCAACATTGTGCGTCTTTGTTTCTGTTTTCACTCCGACGAACCGGTTTAACTTTTGTTGGCAGATCGTTCCGATGCCCGTTCACGGGCTGGTACCAGAGCAGACGTGGATCTTCGAGAAGTACTAAAAAACAACTGGATTTAATCACCCAGCAGCATATCGTGAATCAATGGTGGATCTCAAGAGGATTGAATTAGTTCGACGTAGCTGTTTCCTGTCTTGTGTGCTGCGTAGTATCGACTTGAATGAATGTGAAAATGTCCACTTGACCATCCAGTCGAATGTCGTTCAAAATCACGCAAAAGAAAGCTGATTCTAAAGGGTCATCATCAACAGGATTTGTTACCTTCCCCGTTGCGAAGGGAACAGCTGAAAGCATCATTCGAGGACACTCCATCCTTGCTTACCGACATGAGATTCAACTAACGCTGGAAAGGTCTGGTTCAGGATTCGGTTCGAACCTCAACCGGACCGAACCGAACGCAGCGTTTATCGTTCAGGTTCAAAAGAAGGCTGAACTTGAACGCAGGGTGCAGTTCGGCGTCCGGGCTGTAGATGTCGCGTTCGATCGCCGAACCCCAAATGCTCAACATTGAGAAATTGTCAGTGTAACACGATTGTTCTTCACTTTAGTACAGAGTCTCATGATCTTTGCAGTCTTCTCGATGAAATTAAGTGTTCCATGGAAGCCGTTATCCTGACGGGCCGCGTCTCGCGCATCGTACATCTATCGAGCGCACACTGCAAAAAATCAAATCTCAGCTAGATGACACGTACCGAGACTTTTTGGTTCGTAGTTGGATGCATGATATCATGGCCCTGTAATCACAGGTAATCTAGGCTGCCTCGGCTCTCCGACTTGAGGTGCAGCAAACGTAACTAGCGGCAACTAGCGGTCCAGTAGACATAACTCGCAATTCAGCAAACCGAATTCGCCACGCAGCGAACCGAATTCGCCAAGCAACAAACTTGAAATCAAGACGGTCTCTGCTGAAACCGTACGTGTCTCTCAACCTTCACAAAGGATGCGGGAGCTGAATTAATATGCGCAGGTCCCACTCCTGTTTTATGCTCGACTCAATAGTTTTTGTTTTTGGCCGTTCTCATAAATTGATGGCGCCGATTAGAAGGAACATCGAGACGTCGCCGTTGGAATATAGACCTGTCGAGCCGATAGCTATGCATTGCTATCCCTGTTGAGGCGTCTGAACTTATGTAGTCATCCCTTATTTAGGCCGGCTAGAACATATAAAGCAGTGCAAAAGCTTCGCGATGACCCACAAAGGCTATCCTGTCTCATTTTCTTGTTCTACTGAACCTCAATTGTTGTATCTGGAGCTCAATTGCGAAAACAAATAATAATAAATTGGTGCCCTCACATCCATGCCTTTAGGGGAATTCAACCCTTTGCTGATCATAATCAATAAAGGCTTTCTAACTTCATTAGCTCTCCTTCTACAAGTCTGAAAAAATTCACGAGTTACTGAAACCGAAAAGAATAGACACAAAACATTCATGCTTGGCCGGGCAAAAAAAACCATGTGCAGAGATTTATGCCCTCGAGAGGATTCCAACCTCCTCCTCCCCATTATTTAATCCTTCGTTCACCACGAGTCTTTTGCGGGCGATCGCCACGATCCACGAAAGCGTAATGGCTCTATTTCAACTACATGCATTTTTTCCTTCAGGATCTTTATCTAACATATCCATACTCATGCCGAACCAGGCGCCAAAAAAGAAGATAACATCCTTTCGGATGTATGCCCTTGGGAGGACTTGAACCTCCTTCTCCCCGCCAAGTTTTTGGTGGCGAAATAACGAATAACGTTGTCGGGACGATCACATTTGTCCACGAGGGCTTTATCTGGTGGTTGGTGAGTGGATGGAGTCAGGTTCAATTTCACCACCGTTCGGACGATATCGATTTGCATGTGTTCTCATCACCCATCTTAACTGGAACCATGACTGAGGTGAGGTGATCCACCATAAATGAAGTCTATGGCTTCCCATAATAAGTGTATCAGAAGTTGGACAAAGAGGCAATCCCCCTCCCCAAGACTCCCCCAAAAAAATGAGGGTATTTCCCAGATCGAATGCCCTCGAGAGGAATCGAACCTCCTCCTCCTCACCAACACATGTTACATTAAACTGTGTCGGGGCGATCAAATAAGATCCACGAGGGCTTTTTCTAGGTGGTCGGTAAGTGGGTGAATTGTGCATGTGTGTATTGGTGCAGTCTTGCCAGGATCATGCCCGGAACAGACCAGAATATATCGCCAACAAGTTCATAATACTCAATAATTCATATCAGAGTCAAACAGTACTCATCCCCGCAAAGAGACGCCCAAACGGCCCCAAACGATAAAAGTGGTCCGTGCATTATTGCCAAAAGAAGGCGTTATTCCGAGTTTCGGCTCCTTTTGACCTAAAATTTCACCGGGACCAATGTTGGCATACAAGACGCGTCCCCAAAAAAATTCAAGAAGTTTCTCGACTGTATGCGCTAAGAACCGCAAACAGAGTGGGTGTATGCGATGCACGTGATGCTTGCTCCTCTGCCTTGATGACGATGGTACCGCAAACGGCGCCAGAATTACCGCGTCCGCTTTCGCCCGCGTTTGCATGCTACGTTCATATGTCCTGCACGACCAATCCCATTTCTGATCTTAGAGCGGCATCACGCATGCTGGAAGCGTCACGCATGGAACCAGCATCCGGGATTCCGCCGCCGTCCAGCTCCGGCCCACCGAGTCCATTCCCAGCGTCGCGGCAGCAGGACGCCACCACCTCGGCCCGAATGTTGTCGACCCGCCCGCGGCCGTCTCTTGCCTGTGACCTTTGGAGCGTTGTCACCTGTCCGTCGGCGGCCGACCTCTCAGTGTCTCACTGGCGCTGAGCGCATAGCAGATCGGCATCCCACCTCAGTTGCCACTGAAGCTATCAAGATCGGAACCCTGCCGCACAGCCCATCGCCGCACACCACGCCACGGAGTAAGGCGTCAGAGTATGTGGTCGGCACTACCTCGCGAGGCACTTGCTCCTCACCCAGGGACGTTTCATCCAGTCGCACCACCGTCCTTGCCTCCTCCGCTCGTCGAGACGGCGCAGTCCGTCTGGACGGGGCACACTCCCTTGTAGCCTAGGCGTGTTTCGACAAGCTCGTCATACCTGCGCCCTGCATCGCTAGGCGACAACTCCCCCGCGGCCACGTCCACGTATCTGCACCCACGCGCGCTATCCGCATCCGCGGAGTCGTTAACATCTCGTCGGCGCGAACTCTTGTGCCCCTCCCATGCGCCATCATGTCCGCGCTGGCCCTCAAGGTGCTCGTAACCTTGCAGGTGCCCATACTGTAAGCTCAGGGGCTGCTCCTGCTCCCTGCTCCCTGCAATTTTCTGCCTCCAGCTTAAAGACCGTCGTACTCGTTCCCCGGACCCGGCCGCAGCCCTCTACGCTGGTGACCGCAGCGCAGTCTGATCTTACCATCACGCTCAACCTCTGACTCTAAGCGCCACGTTCTGCGCTAGGGTTCGTCCATTTCCCTCGCTGCCCAAATTCTCATCGGACATCGCCGTGACAGAGTAGATGGTGGCGATCATCTGTTTGTGTACATATACATGAGTGATCATGCAGGAGTGCCGGGCTACCCTCGTGCATGGTACTCTGTTCTCTAGCCACAAGTCGACTGTGGCTACTCGTTATTAATCCCCAACTGCGCGCATCACATCGCCGCCTTTGCTTCCGAGCAGGCCCGCGCGCTTGTGTCTCCCGCATCCCGCCTCGGGCACGGCGGATTTTGACCCCAGTGGGTGGGAACGAGATTATCGCGGACGAGCAGTCGACAAAGATCTGGCTGGGCGGAACGTCTTAGACATATGTTTGATAGGTGGGTAGTATATATGTCATACTCGTTTTATAAAATTTAAACCTTTTTTTTCGTTAATTCATTGCTGTTTAGAACATTTTAACCTGTCCATACTCTTTTCCACATACCTGAATTATCGTTTGTCTCTGTACTTGCTTACATTGGATTCATCATTCCGACTTCCCCGGCCACAGCCCCTTCAAAACAAAAAAAGACTCGCGCTGAGAAGTAGGCAAGTCTTTATGTCGCTGTGGTGCACAACATTCCCTTCCTCGATTGTGAAGGGGGGCACGAAACATGCCCCACCGTGCTCCTGTACATATTATAAGCTGAACATGGAGTACAGCGGACAGACGTTTGAGCGATGCTACAAATTGGCTTTTAGGAGAACGCCTCCGCAGGTGTGGCACGTGCCTCATACATGGACCAGGAGGGATGGATAAGTCGTGTGTGTCCCCTGGCTCGCCACCCTGCGAGCAAGGGTTAATTGTGGTTGGAATTTATTAGGCGCAGTGCCTTGTATGGAAGCATCAGGGGACGGCCAAAAAAATTAGTGAGTCGAGCATAAAATAGGAGTGCTGGAGCACGAGTTGTGCAACCTGAACTGGGCAACTTGAGAGTGGCCGCACATAGGACTGACCTCCATGCCTCACCACGTCGTTGATTATTTAAATATCTCATGTTCATCTCTGTAATATTCTGCATTCACCTGCCTTTCCTAACTCATGGTCAACATCAAAGTCGAAACGTATCTATTGTTCACCAGAGCATGGATCGCGCTCTGACGCGTGTTGCATCAACTATAGTTGCATGCAACCCACGAAGCAATTCCTTAGTACGTGGATAAATCCCCCATAAATCGGCAGATCAGGACGAACGGCTGGCGCTCGTTGGTTGATGGCGCACATATTAACTCCCATACAAGATCAGAATGGACACAACGTGTCTTATCTCCCCTGTGTATGTTGGACCACCGAAATCACCAAAACATAACAGGCTTGCTACAGCAAGGCGGTACGCGATGCCGTTGTGATGGCGCTGCCGTTGGTTGATGGCACTCACAACGTCCCCTGTGTATGTTGGCCAGCCGAAATCAACCTAAACATAGCACGCTTGCTACCGCAAAGGGACAGGAACGCTGCCGGCGTAGTGTCTCTATTGTCGCGCGACCACATTCTCCCCGGGGTCGGATATTGAAAGAGATTACTAGTTAATCCTTCTCCTCAAAAAGCATCGGAAGGCGACAATCACTTCACAGATTCGCAGAGTCCCCCCATACAGATAAAAACAACTTCACGTTGCCTGGCTGGGTCAGGTAGGGATGGCGGCAGACATCTTCTGAGGTATGTCTCCGCATCCGTTGGCCAGTTCCCGTGGACGCGGTGAGCGCGAGAACAGTACGTACGTATGTATTCGGTTTCAATCCTTATAAACACCCCGGGATTGGTTGGATAGATGAGAAGATGGGCTGCGTGCCGTCATATAAGGGACAAATGACGCATAGTGGTCGGATGCAGTAAACGTGTGCAACTCAGTGATTTTGTAAACTTTGAATATTGTGACTGACTGTAGGCCCAAACAATTACCTCGGTCTCCGTAACCCTAATACCGCCGTCGATGGATCTGATTGCGAAATAATGTTCTCTCGGTGGAATGCTCCACATATATATCTGGGTTTGGAAATCGTTCTGTGAACATCTCGTTATCGGCGTCGTGTGCCGCAGTTTTTTTTAAAAAACAACGGGAGCAAATCAACCAATGAATAATGCCGTTCTCAGGACAGGAAGACTTAAAAGAGACACTTGCATCGGGCGCATCACCTGCCCTCACGATGCCACTGCAAGCTACAGTCATTCAAAGCCGGTTGAACAATGTTACGGCGTGTTTCAGCATTACTTTAAAAACCTTGGAACTGCTCTCTGATAACCTCAACACTCCATTTTTGGTACCCATTTCCGGCACAACGCGGTCACTCCTAGGCTGGGTTCAGGTGTCGTTCCGTGATGATTTAATATTCTTTAACTGATATTTTACGTTTTAGACTGTAAAACAACACAAGAATGATTGCGCTCAATTGATGGAGCAAACTCACGAGTTGCTCAATGCAATTATTATTGCTCATATCAAGTCAGATACAGGAGGAGAGTTGTCACCGACCCTATTGAGGCATGTCGGAAAATTCACAGAGTCCTGCTCTTGTTTTGCTCATTGGCTATCACTAACGGCTCCTACAGGACACTGCGGAAGATTCATACATTTGTGGAAGCTCAACAAGATGGAAGCATAATCAAGAAGTTTTTTCGTCAGGGTGAAATGAATAAGCTTCTTAATGATTGTCGGACCGGATTACAGCAGGGGCTGGATTATTTCAAAGTGAGCTATCTGTTGGGCCTGAAAGAATCATTCAAAAATTCTGAATGTAGATTGAGACTGTCAGTATCTTCACTGACATAACGGAGATGCAGAAGGAGGCAGAGAAAAGACACCAAGAAGCACTCAACTTGATTGAATCCCTGTCTGATGCAGCGAGCTCAGATATGGTGTCTTCTGCATGGAATCTCGCCATTTATGTGAACCAACTTATGACTTTTGAATAGCTGAACCAAGTCCTTTTGGGGTCATACACCAGGTATGTGTTTCGCCCTTTTGATTCCTCTCAGTGACCTGAACCTATGTTAAGTTCAATCTCAATCTCTATGCTTCCTGCAGAACCAAAGATATTTCATGGGCGTGAATCTGAACTTGTTGAAATCCTCGCGCTGTTTTGTCAGGAAGCTCCAAGAATAGCGATTCTGGGTGCAGGTGGGATGGGCAAGACAAGCTTGGCAAAAAGTTCCCGGTAACATAAGTTAAAGGGTCTTAGAGAGCCTGATTTTTAGATTTTGGCCGTGCATCACATTTTTATCAGCAGTTTTTGTGTCAGCAGTGATCTTTTGATCTCCTTCCGCTAAAATGTCTCGGCTTTCTGACTTCGGCAGTTGAGCCGATGATCGCCACACCTGAAACTCATAATTCTGCTTACCATGAAGTCCGATTCCACCGCTCTCTCCAATTTGGTATCTCCGCGCTCGGACTTGTTGTTGATAGCGGTGACAAGGGGTCATAAAATATTTCTGGCATGTTCCAAACCGCTTTCTTGTTTGCAATCGAACGAAAACAGAATCGGACGCGCTAAGTGTTAACGGGGATTTTCACTCAGTGTCCCCAACGCAGCAACCGTGGCCTGAATCAATGAACATAGGTCTAAAATAAATTTACGTCGAGATGGAACGTACCTTGCCAGCTAGATGTGCATTGCCCATCTTCAAACCATCAAAAAGGACTCCAAGATTGTTCTCTGAGCTCAAGTCCAGCGGAAGCTTGTGCCCATGTTGATGACAGACACCAACGACTTTGTTATTCCGATTGTCATACCTTGCCTTCTTCTGTCGCAATCTCGTCCAACATCAGGACCTGATGCACAATTCACACCGGTGTGCCCTGTGATTTGCTGGACGAAAACTCGGGGGTGGCGTCAAGGCAAGAGTCGAGATTGGTTTCGATCTCCTCAACTGTAGGCATGCCAGGCGACTGAAGAAGGGGGCGGATGGTTGTATAGCGCCGAAGCGTGGAAACACTTGGGAGATCCAGCGCATGGTGAGTAATTTCAGCAATGCGCGATTTCTATCAAGCCAATGACGGGATGGAACACCAGCGGGGAGTTCTCGTGCACACCATACTCGATGAGATACAGAATGCCTTTAAGCTGGTTGTTGGATGGCAGGGAATTGCATTTTATGCACTCCGTGTTTACTCCAAGTCTAATTGGCAGGTGAAGTTGAACTGAACTACGGAGACCAGCTATTTAAAATCAATCCTCTGTCTGATTTTGCGAGGGCTGTTAACACCAATTCTACCTGGACGGCCATATTTATTTTACTCATCTTCAATGGATCTACTTCGGCCACTTTGGCCTACTTTGAATTTCCCAATGGATACATTCAACCGGAATTGATTCCGCCTCGGGCATCTCCGGGAGAGCTGAAAGTAGCTCTGATTCACTCCTTATTACATCTGAATACCAGAATAAATGTTTGTGTCTGTCCAGCTTCGATTGTTCTTCAACAGCAACCTGCAAGAGATGGTTGGGATTTTTTTCCTGACCATTCATGTCAACAACTAATTTGGGAAGGTATTTTGGTGGCCAGGGCGAGGGACTCGGGCGAAGTGTCCCGAGCCTGCTGGTCGTACCATCAATGTGCGACAAGGATGTTTTGTTTTATTTCTTTATTTGTCTCATAACCCGTTGGTGAAACTACTCCCACAATAAGGAGCTTTGCTGCGCTAGCAGGCCTAAGGTACTTATTTATCTTGTTACCGGGCTCTGCCGCTTGTCGGCCTTACAGCTTTATGTCCTACATCATACAGAAGTTGCTGCCAGATATGAGCAACGTCGCTTCTTTGTGGTTTGCGACTCTGCATCAACACAGATCGAACTCGCCGCTCTTATTGGAGCCCATATCGGACTAAAGCCCGGCAAGGACCTCACTCGACCGGTTGTCCGTTATTTTCAATGTAGCCAGCCTAGTCTCCTTATTTTGGACAATCTGGAGACACTGTGGGAGCTGACAGAGATTTGCAAGGATATCGAAGAGTTTTTGGCTCTGCTTGCGGATGTGGAGCATCTGGCAGTCCTTGTAAGCACCCACTGTCGTCCTGTGGCTATCATTAATCCAAATTCAGATTACGATGTGTGGAGCCAAACGACCAGCCAGAGTACGATGGACTCACCCATTTTGGCACCTTTGAAGCCCTTAGGACAGGATGCTGCCAGAAAAACATTCATTGATATTGCAGATGAAGATCACAACTCTGAGGACATTGACAAGATCCTCATGCTCACAGACAATATGCCACTTGCAATCAATCTTCTGGAACATTTAGTTGATTCTGAGGGCTGTTCCACTGTGTTGTCCTGCTGGGATGCAGAGAAGACCTCTTTAGTCTCTGAGGGCTATGACAGAAGATCAAACTTGGATTTATCCATCTATTTGTCTCTGTCAAGTCCCAGAATAAAATCACTGCCTCATTCACAGGATCTGCTGAGCCTCCTGTCAATGTTGCCCAATGGCCTTTCAGATGTTGATCTTTTACAAAGAAAACTGCCATTTGACGATATCTTGGGGTGCAAGAGTGCCGTACTGCGGACTTCTTTGGCCCATGGTGATGAACAGAAAACGATCAAGGTGTTGATGCCCATTCGGGAGTACCTCCAAAAGTATCACCCCCCACCAATGGATCTTGTTCGTCCCTTGCTGCACTATTTTCAGGAACTACTTGAGTTTTACAGACAATCTGGTGGAACACAATCGAGTCCTGAGATACTCGTCATCACCGAAAGTAACCGGAAATGAGCTCATTGCGTCACACCACGTGCCACAAATTCAACCACCTCTTACCACCAGATGCCCAAGGTTCCTACGCGTAAACAACTTGACTCACCCTTGAAGAATCAGTTCATTGGTGCAGTCAGGAGCCATGGAAATATCAGCCATGCCTGCCGCGATTACAACATTGCATCATCCACGGGAAACGACCTTTGGAACAAGTTCCAGGAGACCGGATCGACCGCTAATCGTCCTCGGAGTGGACGCCCGAGCTTCTTCTCCAGCGTTGAGAGGGACCAGATTGTGGAATATGCACAGGAAAACCGCCGTAAACCCTTCCGGGATATCGGCAACGAAATTTCGACACCTGTCAGCGCAACCACGATTCGGTGGATTGTTGGCAAGGAGGGCTATCACAGGCGTGTTGGGAAGAAGGTCCCATACCTCCCCGACGCTGCCAAACAGAAAAGGTTGAATTGGGCAAGGGAACGGAAGGAAAAGATGACAGTTGCGGATTGGGAGAATATCGTGTACTCGGACGAAGCTTACGTCTGCCTTGACGACAAAAAAGGCCGAGTCTGGGTCACCCGAAAGCCAGGGGAGGAGCTCCTGGATGAGTGCTGCGTGCCTGTGGTGCCGCAAAATCCGGTGCGCCTTATGGTGTGGGGAATAATCATGAAAGGTGCAAAAGGGCCTCTCGTGATTCTCGAGTATCCTGGTGGAAAGGGTGGGGGTATGAACGCTGGCCGGTACGTTAAACAGGTACTCGAGGGTCCCCTCGTCGACTTCCATGCCAAGATGAAGCGCTCCCGGCCGAAATTCCAGTTTCAACAGGACGGCGCACCATCACATCGTGCGAAGATCACGCAGACATGGCTTGCTGACCATGATGTCCCCATTTTCCCTCATCCACCCACCTCTCCAGATGCTAATGCCATCGAGCCTGTCTGGCACATCCTCAAGACTCGCCTCCACGACTACCAGCCCCGTCCATCCACGGAAGCTCAGCTGCGAGACGCAATTTTAGATGTGTGGGAGAAAATCACATGTGATGACATCGATCCGTATATCGAGCGCATGCCCACCATTATCGATTCTATAATCAAGGCAAAGGGCGGCCATACATCCTATTGAACATGTACATGTAGTTAAAATAAAAATATTCTACAATTTGGTGTCGTTATGAGGCCATTTCCGGTTACTTTCGGTGATGATGAGTAGTTGGTAGAATCATCTCGAACTTTTCAAACATCCAGAATGTGCTTAAAAATGGTCTACAACTAGCCCACCCAGACCTCGTGAAAACCATCTACTGCCCTGCAATCTGAACCACTTTAGTCGAGCTCTTGGGCAGGGGAAAATTCTCTTGATGAACCAGATACTGGAGCTTCTCTCACAGCCTAGTGAACCTCACCTGGAGGTTTACTTCATCACAGAGCTGTTTGGCTCGTGGCTGTTCTACCCAATTTCTGATCCAGATAGACTGATTGCCCGAGCTCTGGAACAATTTGATCACATTAACAACACAGATCTTATTTGTGCGTTCTAGCTCTCTGATCAATTTCATTTATGATCACTCACTTCAAATCTCTAGGTAACTTCCACATTGTGATGGCCTATCTCTCTCTTTATAAAATTACCCATATGTGAAGCCTTTAAACTCCGCTCTGGCCGAGCAATCACTTGTTATTTTAAAGATCACAATCATGATATTTCAGCTGCCATACATGCCTGCCAAAGTGCCCTTTCTCTGGCAAGTTCAACTGGGAACTCTGCAAGACAGTCTGACATCTTGCGCCGGTGGGCATTTATCAAGCTGAAGCTTGGGGATGCTTCAGAAGGCCAGGTCCTTGCCAATGAGTCCCAACGACTGGCAAAGGTGTCTGCAGACTTATTCAGAGAAGCAATTGCACTTCGAATTGAGGCTTTGTGTACAACTGCACTTGGGAACTATCAAGACAGTCTCTCTGCATGTAGCAGGGCAAGACATCTCCTAACCATGTGTGGCATGTCAGGTGGCGAATTGGACCACGCTATCGTGGCATCTCAGGGAGAAGTCCACTACTACAGATCGGAGTATGTGCAGAGTTGCCATATTTTGATCCAAATTCTTCAAGAGGCCACCATAGACAGGGATCCATTCAATCATGCAATGAATCTATACAATATTGCTGACATTGACATTCAACTGGGTGCACCAGGGGATAGCATTGAATCCAAACTTAGCATGCCCAAATCAGTTTTCGCTACAATGGGACAACTTGGGCTGGCCACAGGGTGCAACACAGTTCTCGCTGATCTCCAGCTCAGAGAGGGAGACATGTTGAGTGCACAATAACCTCAGAGTTTCTTTGGGGGAAAATGCTGATACAGTAAGCAACTGTCTGGAGATACTTGGTGATGTTAGTCATTGGAGTGCGCATCATACACATTCTTGGACAATAACATTCCTTGCACATTCATTCAAGTTGAAACAGAAACTAGAAATCTATAAAGCCCTCAAATTTATGGGAGATGTCTTCTTCAATCAAGGTGACAATGTTACAGCCATGAGCTTATTCATCGTTGCCTTGGATGGATTTACCAAGATGGGTGTTCATCGCAGTAGAGCGGAATGCCTGCTCAAACTCGGGGACATTGAAATGGGACATGGTAACTCAGTCAGGGCAGTAGAGCACTGGCAGACCTCAAGACCACTCTTTCAACGGTCATCACAGACAAAAAGAGTTGAACATGTTGATGAAAAACTGGCGGCCATGAGACAAAATATACCGGATGAACACTTGCAGCACTTAGCCAATCTGGCAGAGCTCAATGCATCCGTACAGGATCCAGAACCATCCGCAGACACTAGATTCTAATGATTATGCCCCACCCCATTTGTAATGGATTCAGAGAAGTTGTACGGTTGGACCTCCTCTCCTTTGGGTTGATTATTTCCGTAGTTTATTGAATATCACGTTTTCTGTTGACATTATGCACAGTTTGATGGCATTCTATGAAAGTTTCAGGGGTAGATTTTAGTGATTAGTATTAGAGTAAGGTATCTATGTGAAAAACCCATCCCACCTTGTGCTGAAGGAACAATGATGGGCGATGTCCTGGGTTCTTGAACGTGCTGAGTTAAAATGACGAACTTGTACAGAAAATCATCAGAAGTAACAAACTTTCCCTAAATGTGATCAAAGTGACGAGGTTTCGTGAAAATAAGCCAAATAAACAAAGTAACGAAGTGATGAAGTGATGAAGATGGCTAATACTCATCAACAGGGAGTGCGATGTGTGGCTGTCAATTTGAACGGAATACCTCGTTTTTTCTGACCGCAGCAACACTTTTTTCTCAATTTATCAGGTTTTCTTTGATTTTTACTGCTGTTTGCGTGCAGGTCAATTTTTCTGTTTTGGCACTTTTTCACCAGAATGATGATTCTGAGCTCATTTTCTGTCTGTTTGCCTTGGGAATAAGCTCATTCTCTCTGCAATGAAAATGCGGAGGGCTCTATCACCTTCAATTGGCCTGATGCAATCAAAATCGCCTCTTAGGCAAATGTCGGTCTTTTAGCATGATAGCTATGGTGGTCTGACTGATCAAGAAATTGAATTGGATGGTCTTGGTCGTATTACTGAGGGCTGAGAACACCGCTATTTTTATACCATATGCATTTCTTATGCACAAGGTAGAATTCAGTACTAGAGTATCTATCACCATGAGGATGTGTAATACTGAAAGAACACACATTGATAATACCGGTATTTCTAGCCCTCCTTAATACTTGTGAGAATAGTTTATCAAATTTATAGGCCGATCTAACTGCTACACAGAGTATGTGATCCATTCTACCAGTCAACACTGAAAAACAGCTAAATCTGGCCCAGTGGCTCATCTTATCTCCCTCTTTATAAAATTAAACCCGTCTGTGTGTCCAAAGCTTTTAAGCTTCACTTGATCCCTGCTAATGCCGTACTGCCTGGCAGCTCCCTTTGGTTCACCAAGTCTGCAGGACACTAGGCAATCAACATTTAGCATGGCTGGCACCATGTCACCACCTCCAACAAACTTTGACATTGGCATTAACATTAGAGGCTTTGCGGTGAGCCATCAGGAGCCACCCAGTGGCTGATCACGCCCGCGGCGAACATCGGCATTGTCAGCACTTGGTCCCTGGGACAGAATACAATGACACGAGCAAAAATATGGTCCCAAATCTTCATTTGCATTGTGCCCAAGACAGGCCTAATTTTTCACACAGTCAGAGACCGGCTCAAAGAGTGAAGAACCAACACTTCATCCGATGTCTGATGGTGTGCTGCAGTGTTATTTATTCGCTGTTCTCATAATTTAACTGCCCAACTCAACTCAGTTCAGTTCAACCAAGTGTATCATAATTTTTCAATGGTTTCCACCTACTGTGACTGTATTAATTCAAACAAGGGAATGGGAGGCCACAAAGTGGCCGACAAGTCCCTTGTGCTTTTGATAAAAGATTGTGAGAGGCTAACCTACCGAAACTCTCAGGCCATTGGTTAATTTGTACTCATTCTCCCTGCAATGTCGACTTTTAGCTGATTGAAATTTCTGACCCGGGCAAAAAGGCTGCGTTACGGCTTATGCCCTCGGGAGGAATCGATCCTTCTCCCCGTTATTTAATCCCTCGTTCACCACGAGTCTTCACCGGCGATCGCCATGATCCACGAAGGTATAATGGCCCTATGTCAACTGCGTACAGGTACAGCAAGATAATTGTGCCTTGGTGGTGTATTACATTATGGCTATAGGGTTGGCTGATGAGTATGATCAACGCCTCGCCTGGTGGCCGAACATTCATGGGGCTCACGTATGTACTTGACAACCGTTAACGGGGCCGAATGAGGCTTCCTGGCTACATAGATTTTTCCCTCTGACATATTCATGTCGGACCAGGCGACAATAAAAAGACGATCATTAAACTTGATGTATGCCCTCGGGAGGACTCGAACCTCCTCCTCCCCGCCAACATTTACCGCCGGAACTACTGTGTCGAGGCGATCACATCCGATCCACGAGGGCCTTTTCTATGTGGTGGATACGTCAGTCCAGTCGGATTGGATTTCACCGCCATTTGGATAATACCAGGTTCATTTTGTATGTGGTCCTCATCACCCATCTCAACTGAAACCATAACCGGGACGAGGTGATCCACTATAAATGAAGGCTTCCTAGTTGGAATTTCATAATTGTATCAGATCTTGGCTAAAGAGGGCAACCCCCCTCCCTCTAGACCCTCGGGGGGGGGGGGATGATGGTATTACACATATCGAATGTTCTCGGGAGGAATTGAACCTCCTCCTCCCCATCAACACCTGTTTAATCAATTATCATGTCTGGGAGATCACATAAGATCCACAAGGGCTCTCTGTAGGTGGTCCGTACGTAGGGGAAGTGTGATTGAATTGTGAACATTGAACAAGATCATGCCGAACAGACGAGAATATATCGCTGACAACTTCATAATATCGTATAATCCATACCAAAGTCGAAAGGTTACACTCATCCCCACCAAAAGGCGCCGAAACGACCCAATGCAACAAACGTTGTCCGTGCATTATTGCCAAAATAAGCCGTTATGCCGAGTTCCTGCTTCTTTAGACTCAAATCTTTACCAGAACCAATTTGGGTATACAGGGTACGTCCCCCAAAAATTTCAAGACCTCTCTTTCACGTACGCGCCAATAGACGCGAAAAGAGACTCTACGGCTCAAGACAAGATTTCACATTCTATTTCTAAAATCGACTCTACGTTTACCGGACTACCGACCCATCCAAGAGCCTACGTGTCGGGCATTCTCCCCTACCACAATGGGCTCCGCGTGGAGTCGACTCAGGCATGAGGGTCCGGAAAGCCTCCAGGTGAGCCCATCCGGCATTGCGGAATGGTGCTGCTAATGGGCGATTCTTGACAAAGGCGTCCCAAACGCCGGAGCTAGACGCGTCAATGCACGCGCCATGCTCATCGCTCCACGTCCAACCGGAGTTGCCGATGACCTCGCAAATGAGTAGGAAGAGGGCCTTGAGCTATGGCAACATGTCAGCTATGCATTGGAAAAACCAGTGGCCACACACCTTTTGAAATTTACTTTTGCACGCCTCCCATGTTTTCGGGCCACCTTTTTCGAGGCTGTCTTCATTGACGGCAGCAGCAGCAGCCATAAAAGTAGGTTTGGTAAAGCTCATGCCGTCGCCGGCAGTGGCGCGCTTCTCGACAAGGTGTGAGAGAAGCTTGGCTTCATTCCGCGGAGTCCAGTGTGCGTTTTTTTAGTGGATGTGGCAGTGTTTTGGACAGATGCCGCTGCGTTCCGGGCAGCGGCAGACTGGGCAAGGAGGACGGGATCAATTTGGGAGTCGTATATAACCGGGACGCGCGCGGCCATCGCGTCGTAGAGGGCGATGAAGTAATTTGGGGACGTGTCGCGTCGAGGCAGTCACAAAAGGTCACAACTATTAAAGTTTCACACGACTACTAAAAAAGGGAATAGTTGCCCATCAAGATACCAGTATCTTGCAACCGTCCACACTCTTAGCCCTCCATCAAAAGTTGGTTGAGAGCAAAAAAAAATCGCGACTGTCAAGCTTTTCGGAAACAGCTGTAACGCGGACAGCCGTGGGAGCCGGTTGCTGGCCGGGTGGCGGGACAGAACTAGGCGGCTATCAGCGTCTCGCAAGACGATGCCGAGGCGTGCCGGCGCACCTCAATTCGGCTACCTCGCGGGACATCAGCACGCCTCGGCTTTGCTGTGTCTAGGCGAATTTTTGGCCGATTTAGGACCGCCGTCGCAGTGATACGGGGACTAGAAGAGTGGGAAAGAAAATAAATTTTAGCCTTTAGGCTCTCCAGGGTGTCCAGGAGGTAGAAGGAGTAAGAAAACTACGTTTCAAGCCAATTTGTGGGATGGTGGAAGAGAAATATATATTTTCTGCCGGAGAGGAGTCGTAGACAGACGCTCTATACAACCTTGCTCGTACCTCACTGTATAGACCCCTGCCTACCAAAGTACGCCAGACGTTCTAGGACAGTCATCAATTTTTGCCTCGGAACAGTCTCCGAGAATTCAAGGTAAGATATTTCTGTTCTTCTGCCCGCGAGCGCAGGGAGCGACTGTCCTAGAGCGTCTGGAAACGAGACTAGGAGAAGGAAAGATGGATAGACTGGGTGTGTGTCCCCTGGCTAGCTGCATGGTTGGTCGCCAAGGTCGCCGGCGCCGGCAGCATCAGGAAAACCCTAGCTTACGAAGTTGTGCATGTACAACCGCGCGTGGACCTGCCGGCCGGCACTGCCGGCAGGTCCAAAACTAGGACAAGGAGGGATGGATAGGCCGGGTGTGTGTCCCCTGGCTACCTGCATGGTTGGTCGCCAAGGTCGCCGGCGCTGGCAGCATCAGGAAAACCCCAGCTTACGCTGGCGGCAAGTCCACGCGCTTCAGCATGCATATGCCAAAGCGCGTGCACCGCGCGTGGACCTGCCGGCGCGCCGGCAGGCAGGTCCACGCGCTTCATACGTGGACAAGGAGAGATAAATAGGCCGGGTGTGTGTCCCCTGGCTCGCTGCCCCGCGAGCAAGGATTGGTGGGTATTAGGCGGAGTGGGTATCGGATGCCTTGTATGGAAGCATCAGGGGACGGCCAAAAAAACTAGTGAGTCGAGCATAAAATAGTAGTCGGGCCTGTGCAAATAACATCAGCTCTCGCATTCTTTTCGCAAAGGTGAGAGGCACGCACGGTTTCAGCAGAAACCGTCTTGATTTCAAGTTGAGTTTGAGTTTGTTGCTTGGCGAATTCGGTTTGCTGCGTCGCGAATTCGGTCTGCTGGAGTGTCAATTGCGTCTGCTGGACCACGAGTTGTGTTTGTTGCACTTCAAGTCGGAGAGTTGAGGCGGCCTGAATCACCCATTTAGCACAGGGCCATGATATCCTGACTCAAAGACGAACCAAAAAATCCTGGTACGCATCGTCCAGCTTGGATTTGATATCCCGCAACGCCCGCTCGTTGCGGTTGAGATGGACGACACGCGAGAAACGGCCGGTCAGGGTGATAGTTTCCATGGAGCACTTAATTTCATCGAGAAGGCTAGAAAGATCATGAGACTCTGTACTAAAGCGAAAACACAATCATGCTACCCTGAGAATTTCTCGATGCTGAGCAGCATTGGCGCGGAAATGGTGAAGACGTCGGGTACCGCATCGGCGACAAGGTCCAGAATCTCTTTGGTCCGCAGGGCGATGGCACGAGCCTCGGACTTGGAATGCTGCGCGCGCTAGATCACGAAGGATTATCAAGTGATCGTTCTCTTTCGTCGCAAGATGAATACGAACCTCTGCGATGTCGCAGAGCGCAATCACACCGCTGACCGCAGATTTCAGTGGCGGAAATGCGTCAGCAGAGTCTCGTAACGCGATGATGGAGGTCCATAGAACATCTGGGAGAGTACGGGGCAGTGGCTTAGCTTTGGCCTTGGGCTTGACGCCCGATACTGGGGGCTTCCGCTTCGCCCCTGAGGGGAATGGGAACACCATGGGTTGCCCTGCTGGGTCCGAGGAAAGGGTGCAGTTTATAAGGGGTTTGAAAGGAAGGGCTGTGTGTATAGCCCTTGAAGAAGCTCAGATGTGGACGTGCACTGCCAATATAGCTGCTGTAGAGCTGTGGCGGGCGTCTCTTCATAGGCGCCCTTCCCACAGGCAGGCAGTGGAAGACGAGCCCAACATTAGGCGAAGAAAGAAAACAAAACCGGTTCAGCGCAACAGACGGAATGGACGACCTCCCTTGAAAGTTCACTACTTGGACTTGAAGCAGGACGTTCAGCAGACAGATCACCAATATTTTTAGCTTAAGAACGCCCGAGAAGTTCGAGAAAACCAGATTTCTGATGAGTTGGAGACGATACGCACCGCCCTATAGCTGTACAATTAAATGAGGGGCTTCCAAAGGCCTTCATCCACGTCGAGATGGAAGCAGACCGAGCCAGACTTGAGAGCGAAGCCTTTCTGATAACCTGTGCCAATACGAAGGAACCCCGAAACGCAGAAGAGTGGCGAATGGCGTTAAAGAAACCCGCGTGAGCAAATATGGTATCGATGAACTTTGGATATCTACACCCGAATCAAAACGCAGTCAAATCCGAGCTCAAGGAATGGGGGGAAAAAGGGCGCTTAGCCACTCATTTTGTGCGCGGCAAATCACACGGAATACCCACTGCCATCTCCCTCTTCAATCCAACACCGCGAACTTGAAGGCTGGCTGGTAAGAGTTAACACAGCAGGAGGAAAGTATCGGACTCGGCTTGATTTCCCCACGGCGTTTCTTGGCGACAAAAGCATCTGCGACCATCCCTCCTTCGTGGGCACGGTGCTGGTCGTGTGCCATGTGTACGAAACGGATATCTTCAACAGAAGAGAGTCTTTTTCTCCTCAGATTATACCTGGTGTGCAGGCAAACCAGAACTTCGAGATTCTTGTAAGAGGCGAGCACGTCTGGGGTCACTTCTGCACAATAATGAAATAATGCTGAATGGGAGAGGAAAGGGAGCAGGGCGAGGCAGCGAGTTTGCCTTCCGGATCCGAAGGAAGATAATCTAATATCTCGAGATGCGTGACGAGGGTGAAAGCTGGCCGCCATAGGTCCACCTCTTTGCCCACGTAGATGCTCAATCGTCGTGGGCTCAAAACCGCAAGCCTGAGGACTATGGATGGCTCCGGTGACAGAGACAGCACGAGGTTTTGGATTCTACTGCAATGGAGGGAGGAAACTTGGCTAGGTTATCTTCACCCACACAATAAATGAATGAATGTCGAACATAGTCGTGGAAGAAAGTAGCAGGCTTTGAATCTGAGTGGAATCAGTGGATCACCTGTTGAAGAGTACGGAATGAACAGGCATTCGTTGTCGTAGAGTGGGAATTCGATCGGGAATGATAGTCCTGTATTGAATTCTTTTGATCCTATAGCAGGCTAAGATAACTGCAAGCAGTAACATTAGATGCAGCGTACCATTCGTAAACACGTCGTGAAACAAGGTGGGGGTTGGGAGCGAAACGGAAACGCGGTATATTATGTAATATCTCACATGATCTGTCGGCTATCATCGACTCCCACAGCCGTGCTCGCTGTCTCTCAAATGCCTAACCAATATGGCTAACTTCTACAAGTCTGGAAAAACTGAGCACCTACTAAGATGAAAAAGAACAAGGAAAAAAAATTCCGGCGGACGCGGGCAAAAAAAAAGAAAAAAAGAACTCACCGGCGTCCGTCTTATGCCCAAGAGAGGATTTGAACCTCCTCCTCCCCATTATTCAATTCTGCACTTGTCTTCGTGGCGGAATTGGACGGGGTGATCGCCAACATCCACGAAGGCGTCATGGCCCTATGTAAATTGTGTACAGGTACAGAAAAAGAATTGTGCGTTAGAGGTGTCGCAAAACCACATTATGAAACTATTGGGTTGGCCGATGAGCCTCGCCCGGTGATCAAACATGCATGGAATTCACGCTGAATTTGGGATAAGTTGTACTTGACAACGGGTCTACCTAAAGCTTCCTGGCTATATACATTCTTTCCTCCAGAAGCAGGTGACCAAAAAACAGAAGCCACAAAGAGAAATGCACTCGAACCTCCACCTCCTACCAACACTTGTTTTATCAACGACTGTGTCGGAGCAATCACGAGGGCTTTCTCCGATGGTGGATATGTGAGTGGAGTCGGGTTGAATCTCACCATCGTTTGGACAATATCGATGAAGTTCATTGTATGTGGTCCTCATCACCCATCTTGGCAACTGGAATCATGACTGAGATCTGCTATACATGAAGGCTTCCTCATTTCATTTTTTTTTCTTCTGGTTTTATAAGTGTGTATCAGAAGGTGGGCCATGAAGACAAATTTAAATCCCTCCACCCCCGAAAAAAGGAATGAGGGCATGGAACTATGCCCTCGGGAGGACTCGAACCTCCTCCTCCCCACCAACACCTGTTTGTATCCTACACAACTGTGTCGGGGCGATCACATAAGATCCACGAGGGGTTTTTTTATGTGGTCGGCAAGTAGATGGAGTGGGGTTGAATTCTGTATGATCAATCTGTCCTACATCATGCCCAGCGCAGACCAGAATATATCGCCAACAAGCTCATAATATTTAATAGAAAGGATGCGTCAAGCCGCATGCGGTTGCACAATGCGGCACAATGCCGCATGCTGCTTGGTTTCTTTTGCATCCGGGAGCTATTCATATCGCCCCCTAGATTGCCGCAGCAGACCAGAAAAAAAACCGCACAGAAAGACTTTGTGCGCCATGCGGCTTTTGCGCATCCTAATAATTCACACCAGAGTCAAACGGTAATCATCCCCACAAAAAGGCACCAAAAGTGGACCCTGCATTGTTGTCAAAATAGGCCGTTATACCCAGTTTCGGCCCCCTTTGACCCAAAAGTTTGCAAGGACAAATTTAGGTATAAAGGACACGTACCCCAAAAGTTTCAAGAATTTGCTCGACTGTTTACACTAATAGACGCGAAAAGAGGTTGTGTTCATGGCTTGACGCGATGCACGTGATGACAGTGCTTACTCCTACACCCTGATGACGTACCGCAAACAGCGCCAGCATTACCGCGTTCGCTTTCGCCCGTACCTGCATTTTTATGTCCTGCACGTCCGATCCCAATTGCGACTCCGACCCTCGCCCGCGACCGTCCCTTGCTTGTGACCTATGGATCGAATTCGACTTCAGCATTTGCCTTCCATTTGCCTTCCATTTACCGCCGCTCGTGGCTCTAGCCCGATCCACTGGATGTGTGGCTGTAGCTTACGCATCTGCGGCCGATCTCTCACTGGCGGCGCACAGCAGATCCGCGTCCCACCGCAGTTGCCACGGAAGCTATCAAGCTCCAAATTCCGCCGCACACCGCGCACAGCCCATCGTCGCGCACCCCGCTGCGGACTAAGGCATCACAATAATTGGCACTCCGTCTTACCTCGCGAGCCACTTGCTCTGCCGGAACCGAGGCGCACTCTCTACGTCCTTCCTGCACGCATGTGCACGAGCCGTCCCCATCCCGTCCACAGTTACAACAGCACTGTACCAGTGCACCCCGCGCTCTTTGATCCCGCTGCGCACACGCACGCAGTCTCAACCCGGACAAACGCTCGAACGTCGATTCCCTCGTCGGCATATGTATAACACACAGTGCTCCCTACGCCCGCCCACAACAACCGCGCCGGCATCGATCCAACGGTTCTCTTCCACTCTATCGCACGTGTATATCCTACATGCTCGTGATTCTCATGTGTCTTCTCCCCTGCGCGCGGAGTCGCACCTCCGCCGAATCCCCTCCTCGACGACTAGTACCACTCGAAGGATGGGGGCGGGGACGTTGCGTCTAGTTGCACCAGGGCCGTCCTCCCCTCCTCCACTCGTCGACGCGGCGCAGTCCGTCTGATCGGGGCACACTTCCTTGTAGCCTAGCCGTGTCTCGCCCTGATATCGACGAGCTCGTCATACCTGTGCCCTGCATGAATCAAGGCGTGTGTGGTTACTGTTACCTCATTCTTCCATTTCTTTCCCAACCGCCATCCCTGCTTCAGCGTTGGCGCCGAGGTAGGAATATTTATCTGGGAGCCGTACATCATGCAACATTCTGCTCACCGATTTTTCAGTGGCCGCGTCGCACCCCCTTTCCCTGACAATATCACCATGACAGTCACTGCTGCCACCATCCTCGCCATTGTCTCATCAGTCCATTGCACATTTGCTGTCTTCCTCTTGCTTTGCCTGGACAGTCCGTGCCGCTCTCCACTTTCCGGAGCATTCGGGAGGATTTACAAGGTTTCTGGCCCAGTCAGTCTTCAGAATCTAAATCCACTGATACCGTAGCCATACTGTACATATAATTAATAATTAGGAACTCATCATAATCATCATCATCTTTTTTTACCGTCATCGAACGAGAACGACCTCCACACACATTGGGTAGTCCCATCTAATGAACTTCAAGAATCATACGGCCGCATCGTTCAGATACCGAGGCTTTCCGACGCCGTGATCGTTTTCCTGTGCCACAAAACCAGGCGAGAAATTCTCCCTGGGATCAGCACTGCCGATACTAGTTCCAAGCCTCGAGCTCGCGTGTCCTTGCTGGCGCAGGGGGACACTCGTGGTTGTCTTCGTTCTGCATGTGCTCAAGCTGTCCTCCACTGCCACGCCCAGTCCAACGCGCACGATTATGAGCGTAGGCGCGATGCCCTGCGGAAAATTGAACACCCGGTCTTGTATAAGAGAAATTTGGATAAAAGGCATGCATACCATGACTTGAGTTACAATTTGAATGAGTGGTTCCTCGAGTGTATACAAAAGGCTTGGGAACGAGATCACGATCAGGAAGGCCAGTATAGTTGCGGAATAGAGCAGCCCGGATTCAACGCTGGAAAGACGTAAGTAAGAACGAGCGAATAACAATCTGATTTTAAAGCCAGAGGAGACTAACGCGACCACTATAGCAAATGTATATCGTCTTTGCGTGGCTGTCCCCAAGTACTCGCGACAATAGTGGCTGATCCACCAGATGCGGCCAGCTGAACGATCTTATTTAGCATCGAGCCTCCAGTGGCTACAAGATGGACTTGCCTGTTAGGCCAGTTGCAAGAAAATTGGTAGCTAGAATGACTGCGAATTGCGGGGTTGCATCCATAAAGACGTCAAACCCGCATGCTTCACTCAACATGAGAACCTGTGAGACACATGATGAAGAGCCACTGACCGGTGCTGGCAATCAGCAGGATTACCGGAAAGACTATAACACGCCAATCGTGGTTCCAAACGACATAACAGCGGTAAATCTACAAGATACCGGATCAAAACAAGTGGTACTGAAAAAATGCACATACGAGTAGGCCGTCAGCGATAGTGCTGCCATCATGTGAGTATCCGAATTAGATGAGATATTGATATATATACCCACTTGTTAATGGCGTAGATAATGTAAGTCGCGTTCAGAATGCTGTCGGACGGGATGCTTGCCGGATCCTCGATCTCGGCGGTTTCCATGACCAGGATGAGTACGATAAGGACCGTAGAAAAGGTGAAAAGGGCGATTGTTGTGACCAGGAGGACGGTGTTTCCTCGACTAGAAGGCCGGTGAAGCAGGATGTACATGCAGATACAGAAAAGCACGGAGTATATCCCTGGGGATTGCGAACTGTGAGGCTAGGTCGTTGTATCAGAGGCAACAGACCGTAAAAGAACGTCCCGACCTGCCAGCGGTGTCATAAATTTCTCTAGTAAGTATATTCGAAGCTGGAATGCTCACCCATAGCTGACTTATATGATACCAGAAGGTGGATACCATGTCTAGTATGGATCAAGAGGCATCCAGCAAAGATTTAAGCAGGAGATTGGCAGAACAACACTCAGGGACGGAGTCTTGGGGACTCTGGGACGAGGTCTTGGGGCCGCTTTTGAGTGGCCCTTATTTGTAACAGGCTATGCCAGCAGCAGCCTGTGCGATCACGGCAACAGTGGGAGACACGAAGTGTTAAGCATCTCGGTGACTCGTTCAGCGCTACGTGATACGTGGCTGCATATCTTACATATCATCTGGCAGTTCATTTCTTCGGCCCATGATCTAATCTCCAAACTCGAAAGATACGAGAGCGCGGTGGGCTTCGCGATCTCGTATGAACACTGAACTAACATTTAGGGCTCAAGCGGGCGCCTGCGCAGACATAGTGAATTTCTATTCTCATCTACCACCTGGTCGGATACTGGATTGGCGCGGATTTGATACAGGTCTGTGATTTCTACCCGTCGAGCCTTCGAGGAAATGAAGAGAGTTGGGGCCGACCGAGGCTTACGACATCGGCGCTATGTGCCCGGTGTGAAACAGTCGACAGTTTTGGGCCGAAACCATACGCTTGACGTCAAAGGCTATAAGAGTACTAGCCAGTCCAAAGCATCAGACAGAAAAAGAACGCACTCTGATCCGCTTGATCGCGCGTCGGAATTCGTCCAGACGCACAGCAAAGCTAGCTTCTAGTTCAGCAGGTTGGCAATTAATTAAGAGGTTGGCAGTAGCCTTGCCCTGGCAGTGATGAGGGAAGGACAGATCGCGCTAATAGTCTCCGCTTGGACGTCTGTCAAGAAACATTTCGCGAGTATATCTGCAGCTCCAAAAACGCTCTTTCAGATTTTTGAGATCAGTTGCGCAATTTAAGCGATGTCGAGTGACTGATGAAAAAATGATGCGACTTGCGACTACTTAACCTGGGGCGCGATAAATACCGCGCACAGGCGAAGAAATGGGAAGCTTGTGCGGAGAGGGCGGTATCTTCTTCGTAAGACGCAGGCAAACATTGAGGATGTTCTGGGGGATCTGGAAGGAGGTATTTAAGAGGTTTTCTAAAGTCTACACGCAGTGGGCCTGTACGCGACGCGTCTAATTGGTGGGAACCACAAGCGAATGATTCCGCTTTGGGCTGTCACAAATTTCTGAAATCAGCCATCAGATTTTTGACGTTTTCGTGATTTTGAGGGCTTTTGAGAGCTGCAGATACGCTCTAATAGCGGGTTTCACGATTATTATCTGAGACTGGTTACCAAGCCACCTTAATATTTTTGTCCTCGAGCCCTGAGTATATTTGAAGGAGAAGTGATGGCAGGTGTTTGTGTGGGAACGGCGAGTTCCGCGGTATGGAAGCCGATGATGGCTCGTCGCCGCAGCCAGAAAGTACGTAGTGGTGGCAAGGTTCGGCCTTTCGGTTCAGGTTCAGAGCCTCTCGCTCCGAGCGCCGGACGCACGTTCAGGTTCGGTTCCGCGTCCGAACGCGTTCGAACCTCGGCTACCTCGGGCGACGGAAAGGGTGTCGAAAATATTAAATACCTGATTCTACGGCACTATCGTTAATCAAAACGGGTTCTGACATACCATGGTTAGTGATAAGACGCCTACCAACAATAAATCATACTCCCGCGGATGTCGATAGAAGATGACGTGACCAGAAAATGTCACCCCACCATATCAACTTGACAAGAAATTTCTTGAATATGGCTTGAAGGTAATCCAAATGCATTCTGTGGTGTATTAGTAACCTGGGACATGCAATTCGAGGTACACCAAGGTCAAAAAGTCGAAAGATTCCTGTGAAAAGCACTACCCTCGTCAATTTTCAGGTTCGGCGTTCGAACGCCCCGTCCCCGGCCCGAACACCGAACCAAACTTGCGGTTCAGGTTCAGGTATTCTCTGGACCTGGACGCCGAACGCGCGTAGGACCGGTGTTTATCCCTTTATAGGTCGAATCAGGAATTCGGACAAAATTTTGGGAAAATTTCGACCCAAAAAAGACCAAAAGTGAGTGCCTTTCGGAAAGACGCATTTTGCACACCTCAGAAACCGTGGGAAAATAAAAATAATTCGGACAAAACTCACTTTGAGGCCCGTTTTCGTGATTCGACCTATATAGGAATAAACACCGGTCCTACGCGCGTCCGGTTCAGGTTCGGACCGATTTCCGAACCAAACCTTGCCACCACTAAAAGTACGCAAATTGTCTTGATTTGGATCCTGGGATTTATAGAGATGGAAAGGGATCTATCAAGAAGCTGTACTCAGGTTGGCCGGTGGTTGAGATCTAGCATCTGAATAAATAAACTAACCTTGGATAAGACTCAGCGTGTAGTTAGTAGTTAGCAGAGTTTAAAGGCTTCGGACAGACAGACATACATGATTTTATAAAGAGGGTGATATGAGCTCAGCAACGAAGGTATACACCCTATGTGTGAGCTGAGATATTTTTTGGGAATTTACAATTGCAGGTCGTGGCCTGCCAAAATTTATTTCCGGCGATAGAGACTTTGCCACCAGTTCAACCGGTGGCAAATTTCTCTCGACAACTCGCCGGCATCTAAGGGCAGTTCAGCCATTATTTCTAGCCCCTAAAGAGGGGATAAAATAGTGGCTACCACAGGCCTGAGGCCTGAGATGCCATTGCGTTGACAAGTTCCTAAAAAGGATCACATCAAAAAAATCAAACTTCTGTCTTGAATCAAACCATCCACTTGTCTGCCATCAGGGGTGGCAGGGCCCAAATGCGATGTCACATCAGTAGCTCAGTTCTGACCACACCATAAAACATCCACAGCCTTGAAGTCCAATTGGTACTGGCCCCTCTACCAGGTGAATATAGCTGTTTTCTGCTCATTTGATCCTGGATTCAAAATCCGTTGGCTCATGAAGCATGCCAGGGCACGAATGCAAAGTCAAAGCAATAGCTGAGCTGTATCCACAACATGAAATATTTGCAGCCTGAAATTCCAACTTGTAATAGGTACTTTATTGGGTGAATACCCTGCAAAACAGCTGTTTTCTGCCCATTTCGATCTTGGATTCAAAATCTGTTGCACAAATGCAAGGTCAAAACAATATCCAGCTGTGGCCCTACCATAAAACACCCACAGCCCGAAAATCCAACTGGTAATAGCCGTTCTACTGGATGAATACTCTGCACCACAGCTGATGTCTGCCTTCTAAGTACTGGGATATTGAATCTGGGATTGAAATGGGCAGAAAATCAGAATCCCAGTGGAGGGCAGACAACTGTTGTGCAGAGTAATCACTCAGTAGAGTGGCTATTACCAGTTCACTTGATTGCAAGCGAAGCGAAGCAATCTACCCTAAAAGGCACGTGACAAGGCACAGGGCTGGAATCAGGAAATTCGGGAATTGGCGAAACCGCCGGCGGCATGATGGTGGCATCTGATCGGAGTTTGAACTAACTTTGAAAGCTATGCTCAACAAGCCGCCCGCCCACCCGCTACTCGCGCCCGCCCGCGCGGAATGCATCGCTATCGTCGGCCGATGCCGGTGGGCATGCATCACTCAACGCTCCCGCCTGGTGTCAGGTTTTGGTTCCGCCATGTGTGCGGGAGTGCGCGCGTGCCGCCGGATGCCCGCCTAGCTTCCTGTTCGCCGCCCACTTGCGCCGTTCTTCGCAGGTTGATGGGCGCGGCAAACGAGGCGCCGAGTCGGATGTGACTGATGTGCTATTTACCATGGCGAGCACTAAGCGCTGGCGCGTCAACCCTTGTGAGCTGCAGCAACTCGGAGTTGGCGCACTGCAGCGGCTTTAGTTTACGAAGGCGCCGCCAACGTTGACGCCATTTCACATTTATTGCGCACCTTTCCTGCCACCCGGGGCTCAGTGAATTGGAACTCCGACATGACATAGGCTGGCCGGCGGTTGACTGCCGGCCACTTTTGATGCCGGTTTCACCAATTCCCGAAAGCTCTCGCTGGAATATGCAGCTAACAACCATAAACATGGACTCGGCGTCAGCCACAGTTTTTGAAGGAAAGAATGCCTTCAAAAACGCTCAATTCTGGGTCTTTTGCGATGGAATTAGACCCAAATGATAGTGTTTTTTGAGATGGTATGACTGATACCAAAATCATGGCCAAAGGAGACCTAAAATTGAGGTCCACATTGAGGGGGTTCATGGTATGGTAATTCAATCGTAGTGACTGTGATTCGGGTAAACCACTGTCTTCTTCGCGAGCACCCTGCGCTTCGGCGGATCCATAGTATGAGAGTCAGGCCAAAGGACACGGAAAAAATCTGCCATGAAATAGGGGAGATGTAAGCATGATTATGTCTTGCTCCTTCGCAAGCATTTTGCACTTTTGGCAGATCATTAAGGTAAAACTTTGATGCAGCTTTTTCGACCAAGGTCTTCCAGTCTACATCTGTACGTTTGAGCACCAGTTCCACCACATTTTTTTCTCCCTCAATTTTTTGCCTGTTTGTCTTGATTCTTTTTTCATACTACTCCTTAGAGTAAGTGTGTTGTTCAATGTAGAGACTGGCACCAAGTCTAACTCAGCTCATACTCCTCTGTCTGCAGTTTATATTGTACATAAATATAATGCAGGAATGCAAGGTTTTAAAAAAATCTGCATGAAATCTAGAAGGGTGAATATCTCAGGTCCTTGAACCTTTTTCACAGCACTCTGCGGTACATAAGGCACAACCAACCTTTGCAAGGTCACAGACTGCGACTACACCGCAGACGTCAGATTTTAGCGGAGGAAAGGTGTCGGCAGAGTCTCGCAGTGCGATGATCGAAGTCCATAGAACATCTGGGAGAATAGGTGAGGTGTGAGGAAGCTTGGGTTTTACTCCGATAACGGAGGCTTCCGCTTCGCCTCTGAGGAGAAGGGGAACGCCATAGGTTGTTCTGCTGGTGCAGGGGGAAGGAACAGCTTAAAAGGTACCAGAAAGGTAGAAGGGCTATGTTAACAGCATTTTTGAAGCAGCTGGATGCGATTTAGCGCGTAAGAGGGAAAGGAGAACATGAGGAGAGCAGTCCCCATCGATTGCTTGGACTTGAAGTGCCAAAGAGGCTCCGCCGACAGCGTTGTTAGTATTTATAGCCTATAGATCCACCGCGAGAAGTGCGGAAAAACCAGGTTTCTGAAGTTGAAGACGACACGCACTGCCGTATAGCTGTACATTTGATGAGGGGTTTCCACACACCCTCATTCCGGTCGGAAATGGAAGCAGACAAGGCCAGGCATGAGCCGCAAAGCCGAAGAGTAAAAAAATGAATGATCGACTGGCTTTGGATATATACACCCAAATCAAAATGCAGTCAAATCTGAGCTCAAGGAAAGGGGGGGGGGAAAGGCGCTTAGCCACCAATGCCATCTCCCTCTTCAATCCAGCACCGCGAACCTGAAAGATGGCTGATAAGAATTGATACGGCAGGAGGAAAGTAATCGGACTCGGCTTGATTTCCCCGCGGCGTCTCTTGGCGGCAAAAGCGTCTGCGCGGGCCCACGTGTCCATCCCTCCCTCAACTCCCGTAAGCCAGTCGTGGGCACGGTTCTGGTTGGGTGCCATGTGTACGAAGCGGATGTCTTCAACAGAGGAGAGATTCCTTCTCTCCAGATCATAACTGGTGTGCATGCAAACCAGAACTTCGAGATTCCTGCAAGGGGCAAGCACGTCTGGCGCCACTTCTGCACAATAATGAAATAATGCTAAATGGGAGAGGAGCGGGAGCATGGCGAGGCAGCGAGCCAGTTTGCCTTCCGGAACCAAAGGAAGATAATCCAATATCTCGAGATGCGTGACAAGAGTGAAAATTGGCTTCCATAGATCCATCTCTTCGTTCATGTAGATGCTCAATCGTCGCGGCCTCAAAGCCGTAAGCCTGATGACTATGGACGGCTGCAGTGACAGAGACAGCACAAGGTTTTGGATTCCACTGCAATGGGCAAGAACCTCGGCCAGCTCATGTTCATCCACATTGAAGATGAATGCATGTCGAACGTAGTCGCGGAAGAAAGTGGCTGGCTTTGAATCCGATCGGATCACCCGTTGAAGAGTACGGAATGAACAAGCCATTCGTTGTCGCAGGGTGGGAATTTGATCGGGAATGATAGTCCGGTACCGGAATCTTTCGATCCTATAGCAGGCTGAGATGCCTGCAAGCAGTGACATTAAATCCAGCGCACCATTCGTAAACACGTCTTGAAACAAGGACAAGACGTGCGATGGCTTGGGGATACAATTGCGCGGTTACTTCGAACATTTCCCGCTCCAGTTCTGGAGGAAAGAACGGCGAGGAGTCGCAGTACATCGCGCAGCGGTGGAGGTTGGGAGCGAAACGGAACCGCGGTCATTATGTAATATTTTTGATGATCTGTCGGCTATCATCGACTGCCAAAAATTTGTAAAAGCAAGTTAAAAAATAAGTATCGTATGCCCACTAGCGCGGCAAAGCCCAATATTGTGGGATCAGTTTTCACCAACTTAATACAAGATAAATAAAGCAAAACATCCTTGCGCAATACGACGATACCGGCGGAGGCTCGGCCACCTGGTGCCGAGTCGTACCCACCTTCGTCACTTCGTTACTTCGCTTACAGAGGCGAAAGCTCGTGAGTTTGATGGGAGACTGTGAAAGTTCGTCAGATAGAGCAGATTCTGGGAAAGCTCGTCACCTCCACTAAAATCTGGGGAATGCTCGTCACTTACGTTGTTTGATCATCTGCTGTGTTGACGGAACAGAGGCACGGGAATCCTTTCCGTCCTGAACCGCCATTCCCCACCGCCGTCGATCGCGTTCAACCCATCTGGAGGCTGGTACTAGGGAATAACAACGCGTTTTAGTCCGTGAGTGGCGCTCGGGTGACTCACACCGAAGGTAGCTGTCGACCGACCCAACTTCAACCATGAGGAAGGCAACGACAACACAGGGAGTGGCCAGTCCTTTAAGTCTTATTTTCCTCGTTAGAAGATGAACAATTGTCAACAGTGCCGCCATCGGAGACCGGCGAAGTCAAGGGCAAGGCGCATCAAAGTGCGCTCATACTTGTCTCAAATACTTGACAGATACTGACGCACGAAAAGAGCTCTCGTTTAGAGGAAAGTCGATATCGAAGATGCGCTTGGAGTTGATGGAATCTTAGTTCGGAGTTGTCTCCTTTTTCCTGTCCTTCATATTGCATTGAGATACGGAGAGCTTAATGCGCGGCTCGTCTGCGCGAATACCGGCTCCAGAGTGGGAATCCGCACGATCCCCGCGCCGGGGCGAAGGTTCAATCATTCTTTTTTTTCCCCCTATTACCGACTTTTACCAAGATGATTGATCTCAAACACATGTAGCACGCTCACAACTACCCGACCAGACCTACAGGGAATACCCCAAAGTTTTGAACCCCCTATCGCAGTTGATACCGTGTAAATCTTCGAATATTCACATTTGTCCATACATTGAAATCACCACAGTTAATTCGCGAGTCGGCTGGTCAGCTAGCTTTGCTCGTGCAATGAAATAAACCCAGAAATTACGTCAAGTTGTGCAAAGGATACACGCTTCAAGTAGGACCTGATACACTGTGTTGTGTATCGCGCTCCGATCCCCGAGATCCCCGAGACAGAGTCCAACCTGGCCCTTAGACAACTGCAAGTCGATGTTTAATAAGTTGAGTTGATGATAGTGTGCCTTACGCGCACGACTGACCGCGAAATATCCTCGCGGTCATGTGGTTATTGTCACTGCGGTCTAAGTTACGAGCTTTCACCTTGTGGAGGAAGTGACGAAGTTTATCTAAATCCAGCTGAACTCACAAACTTTCGCGGAATGCGATCAAACTAACGAACTTCCGCAACGCTAAGCGAAGTAACTAAGTGACGAAGATGGCGCGGACTCCCTGGTGCCCGGGAGGCAAGACAGCACATCACTTTGGTATTTTCGTTGCTGCACAAGAACAGCAGTTCATCCCACCCAGAGGGATATTTAGGCACACTTTAATAACGAAGGTAAGACACTTGCGACCCAGTTTGATCCAAATATTTTGTAGAGCTTTGTGGAAGGCCATGTCTCACGGCTCAAGCCATCAAATTCACCCGCATCACCATGATCCACGAAGGCCTCCCTGCTTCATTTTCTTGTTCCATCTACTGAACTTCAACGGCTATATGTGGAACCAAATTCGTGAAGGAAAAAAAATGCCATCCCCGCTGTTCATGCCTTTGGGGGAATTGAACCCTCAGTACTACAGAAGTTTTGCTGATCACCGAGACGAGGTGATCACCAAAATCAATAAAGGCTTTCTAGCTTCATTGTCTCTTTCTGCGCTGAGTCTGGAAAAATTAAGGAGTTAAACCAAAAAGAATGAGTAGGCACAAAACATTCCAGCTGACCCGGAAAAAATTGGATGCGTCCATCCCATGCCCTAGAGAGGATTCGAACCTCCTCCTCCTCCCCATTACTTCACTATCCAGGCGACAATCAATTGGACGGGTGATCACCATGATCGACGAAGGCGTAATGGCTCTATTTCAACTGTGTAATACAGGCACAGCAAAATAATTGTGCCTTGAGCATGATCAACGCCTCACCCACTGGCCGAATATTGGAATTCACGATGAATGTGGATTTGTTACAAACTTGACAATGAGGTACGTTTGAACAGGATCACCGACCAGCATCATTCGGCAAACAGCCAACAAACAAAAAACGGTATTACTTTCCTACGCCATGCCTCCGGAGGAATCGAACCTCCTTCTCCTTAATATGAAACTGGGTGAGGGCCATGACATTTGGTCGAGGTGATCACCATGATCGACAAAGGCTTCCCTACTTCATTTTGTTGTTCCATGTATTGAACTTCAACTGCTATGGGTAGAGCCAAATTTTTGAAAGCAAATTAAAAAATCATCATCCCCAGTGTCCATGCCTTTAGGAAAGTTGAACCCTCAAGTTTGCTGATCACAGAGACATGATCACCATAATCAATAAAGGCTTTCTACTTTTGCTTCATTGTCTCCTTCTGAAAGTCTGGAAAAATCAAGGAGATGGGGCAAGCAGAAGGGCACAAAACATTCCAGCTGCCGGGCAAAAAAGCATGTGACGAACCGTCTGATGCCCTCGGGAAGATTCGATCCTCCTCCTCCCCACCATGATTCGTTACAAATTACTGTGACGCTCATAATATCGGATTATGCCTCCCAGAGTCAAGCGGTACTCACCCCCGCACAAAGGCGCCGAAACGAGTCAAAAAGACAAAAGTGGTCCGTGCATTATTGCCAAAATAAGCCGTTATTCCGATCTTCGGCTCTTATTGACCCCAAACTTTACCAAGACCAAGTTTGGTATACAAGACACGTCCGGCAGAGTTTCAAGAAATCTTTTGACCGTACGCGCTAACAGACGCGAAAGAGTGGGTTGTGTTGATGGCTTGATGCGATGCACGTGATGGCAATGCTTGCTCCTACATCTCGATGACGATAGCACGCAGCATTCACTGCACTTCCTCCCAATTGCGACTCTGATACTTACCCCCGCCCGCGACCGTCCCTTGCCTGTGACTGATGGATCGAATTCGAACTCAGCCGCATTCAGCATTTGCCTTCCATACACCGCCGCTCGTGGCTCTAGCCCGATCCACTGGGTGTGCTATCATCTCCCCGTCTGCGGCCGGCCTCTCACTGGCAGCGCACAGCAGATCTGCGTCCGAATCTCGCACACCGCACACAGCCCATCGTCGCGCACCCCGCTGCGGACTAAGGCATCGCCGCATCGGCGCCCTATCGTACCTCGCGACTGTACCCGGAACAAGGGCGCACTCTCTACATCGTTCCTGCGCGGGCACATGGGCACGAGCCGTCTCCCTCCCGTCCACGATTGTACCAGTATCGCACCAGTGCACCTCGTCCTCTTTAATCCCGCCGCGCCTACATACGCACAAAGTCTCAACCCAGGCAAAGGCTCGACGTTAATTGCTCCTAGCCCAGCCGCGCCCTTCCTGCGGAGGTCGGTGTTTGCCCGGCGCCGATCCTCGTTCGCTGTTCCTTCTCCATGGCGCACACACGCGCGAAGGCGTCTTGTCGGAGTATATGTATCGTATCCCCTCGGACTGGGTTCACTCGCTCATAACCAAATCGATCCAGCAGCTGAAGTCCTCCTCGTTTTTCCCATCCTCTCACCTATCACGCACGCAATCCCGACTCCTGAGCCGCCCGGCGACGCCGTGTCGCGAGTCGCACCCCCGCCGAATCCCCTCCTCGACGACTAGCATGGCTCTGGCGCAGGGGGGCGGGGGACGTTGTGTCCAGTCGCACCACCGTGCTCCCCTCCTCGGACCTCTGCTCGTCAACGCAGCGTAGTCCATCTGGTCGGGGCACACTCCCTTGTGGCCGTGTCTCGTTCTGATATTGACAAGCTCGTCATTCCTGCGCCCAGCATCGCTGGGCGACTACTCCCTCGCGTCCACGTCCGCGTATCTGCACCCGCCGGCACTAAATTCCCTGCGATTTTCTTCCTCTGACAGCTTGAAGCCCGCCGTCCTCCTTCCCGGGAGTCGGTCACAGCTCTCTACGCTAGTGACCGCAGTGCACTCTGATCTTACTATCGCGCTCAACCTCTGACTCTACGTTCTGTCGTCCATTGCCATTGTCGTTCAAATTTTCTTCGGACATCGCCGTGACCGAGTGGATGGTGGGCCCGACATTTGTAGTGTAGTCGAGTACATTTACCGGGCTACCTGTGCATAGTACTTACCCTGCTCTCTATTACTCGTTATTAATCTCTAACGGCGTGCGCTAGACCTAGGCTATAGTCGATCGCCGCCTTTGCTTCCGAGCCGGCCTGGCCGCGGTGCACGCGCTTGATTCTCCCGCATCCCTTCCCGGGCATGGCTGATTTTGGCCCCAATGTAAGACAATGAGATTATTGCGAACGAGCAGTCGATGAAGATCTGGCGGGGCGAAACATATGTCTGATAGGTAGTGTACAGTACATGTCATATACACTCTTTTCACAAAAATTGAAACTTTTTTTTTTCGTTAATTCATCGCTACTCCAGTCAACTCTGTCTTAACCCACACCCCTCGGTGGATGACCTAAGGTATGGGTTATCGCAGAGTATGGGCTTCGACAGAGGTCACGTGAGTTACAGTTCAAGCAAGAGTCTGGATCAGCCAATCCTTCCCACAACCCAGAAAAGGCAACTCCCATCAGTTGCCATCGCTCTAGTCAATTCATTTATATTCAACCAAGGCTCAATTGCATAAATTATGTAGCAAAATTAGCTGTAGCTACCCTAAAGCCAATATCACTTTTTTCAATGGTCGCTGTGGTCTGAAGCACACAAGAAAGGTTGTCACGGCCAACGCCGAGTGATGATCAGCTTATATGATTGAATTGGTTGATCCAGAGATCACTCACCTCTTGGATTCAAGAGTATCAATGATACTTTGAGGTAAATTTATGGATTTTAGTAGTATTATAGGGCAAATGTGTGCAACACATACATCCGATGTCCAAATCCCATCTAAATCTTGCCGGATGGAAGAAAGCGCCTCCAACAAGTTACAACTCTGATGCTGTACGTAACCTGAAATCGACTCGAAACTGGAGGTTCGGACACTTTTCAGCGGGATTTTGATTCTCTGATGGTACAATGGCAGCCTAGTCCCCATCATGGCCAAATTTCAGACCAAAGTTCGATAAAACTGCAAAAGCAAGCATAAATTATAGATCTTAGACCTTGAAAAAGTTATGGATTATGGAGTATGATAGAATTATGAGGTTTTTTGAGCTTTTTCAGTGGGAACGACCTTGGTGGAGGCTAAGATGTATAGGTTAATGCAGAGTATGGGTTTTGACAGATATGGGTTAAGACAGAGTCGACTGTATTTAGAACATTTTTAATGCGCGCATCACATACCTGAATGATCGTTTGTCTCCTTGCCACCTTACTTACATTGGATTCCGACTTCCCCCGCCACATCCCTTCGCGAGAAGCAGGCAAGTCATGATATCGTCTTCCTCGACTGAAGGGGGCCCCCGGCGCTCCTGTGTATATTATGAGCTGAATATGGAGTAGAGTGAACAGACGTTGTCGCATTGGCTTCTCGGAGAAGCCAATTTGACAACCATACAGGGATTACTAGGGGAAATGGAAAGGCCGGGTGTGTGTCCACTGGTTCCGACCGCCTCATAGCACATGCATTTCTAGGCGGCAGGTGCTTTACACACGGACAAGGTGCTTCATACATGGACAAAGAGAGATGAATAGGCCGAGTGTGTGTTCCACGGAATTTCCTTTACCAGTATGGTGGGCGGGCAAAGTGCCGCAACGCAGTATATACAATCATCTACAATTGAGGTTATGCTTTGCTGTGAAAAAATATCATGCCCCATACATAGCCTAGGAGAGATGGATAGGCCGGGTGTGTGTCCCCTGGCTCGCTGCCCCGCGAGCAAGGATTGGTGGGTGTTAGGCGGGAGTGGGTATCGGATGCCTTGTATGGAAGCATCAGGGGACGGCCAAAAAAACTAGTGAGTCGAGTATAAAATAGGAGGCGGGCCTGCGCGTATAACATCAGCTTCCGCATTCTCTTCGAACAGGTGAGAGGCACGCACGGTCTCAGCAGAAACCTTCTTGATTTCATGATGGGTTTGAATTTGTTGCTTCGCTAATTCGGTCTGTTGAATTGCGAATTGCATCTGCTGCACCGTGAGTTGCGTTTGCTGCACCTCAAGTCGGAGAGCCGAGGCAGCCTGCAATATGCATCAACAGAGGGCCATGATATCGTGACTCAAAAACGAACCAAAAAATCCCGGTACGCATCGTCCAGCTTAGGTTTGATTTTCTGCAGTGCGCACTCGTTGCGATTGAGGTGTACGATGCGCGAGACGCGGCCAGTCAGGGTGATGGCTTCCATGGAACACTTAATTTCATCGAGAAGGCTGCAAAATTTATAAGACGAGACCGCATATATCCAGAGCAATAGATATCTTACACTGAAAATTTCTCGATGCTGAGCAACATCGGCGGGGAAATCGTGGAGCCGTCGGGCAACGCGTCGGCAAGGAGGTCCAGAATCTCTTTCGTTCGGAGCGCAATAGCACGAGCCTCGGACTTGGAATGTTGCGCACGCTAGGTCACGAAGGATTATCAAGTGACCGACTTTTTTCGTAGCAGGATGAATACGAACCTCTGCGATGTCGCAGAGCGCAATCACACCGCTGACCGCAGATTTCAGTGGCGGAAATGCGTCGGCAGAGTCTCGTAACGCGACGATGGAGGTCCACAGAACATCTGGGAGAGTACGCGGGAGTTGCTTGGGTTTGGGCTTGGGCTTGAGGCCCAATACTGGGGACTTCCACTTCGCCCCTGAGGGGAAGGGGAACACCATTGGTTACGCTGCTGGGCTCGAGGAAAGGGTGCAGTTTATAAGGGGTTTGAAAGGAAGGGCTGTGTGTATGGCCCTTTTGAAGAAGCTCAGATGTGGACGCGCACTGCCAACACAGCTGCTGTAGAGCTGTGGTCGGCGTCTCTTCACAGACGCCCATTCCACAGGCAGGCAGTGGAAGACGAACCCAACAATATAAGGCGAAAAAAGAACAAAAACCCGATTCAGCGCAACAGAGGGAATGGACGATCGCGACCTCCCTTGAAAGTTGATTACTTTTATACCAATATCTATAACTTGGGAACGCCCGAGAAGTTCGAGAAAACCAGATTTCTGATTGGTTGGAGACGACACGCACCGCCTTATAGCTGTAAAATTCGATGGGGGGCTTCCACAGGCCCCCATCCTGGGTAAGATAGGACTAGACTTGAGAGCGGGGCCTTTCAAGTTATGCTTACGTGTGCCAGTACGAAGGGATCCGAATCACAGAAGAGTGGCGAATGACGTTCAAGAAATCCGTGTGAGCAAATATGGTATCGATGAGCTTTGGATATATACACCCGAATCAAAACGCAGTCAAATCCGAGCTCAGGGAAAGGAGAAAAAAGGCGCTTAGCCACTCATTTTGTGCGCAGCAAATCACACGGAATGCCCAATACCATCTCCCTCTTCAATCCAATACCGCGAACCTGCACCGCGAACAGGCTGAAATCTGGCTCACTACATTTTAGGGCTGCCTCGGCCAGCCCCTTGGCCTAGGGCCTCGACCAACCTCCAAGTCGGTCAACCCCCTGGCTCGGCCTCTCTCGGCCTAATCAGAAGTTGAGGTTGGTCAAGCCTGAGGTTGGTCGACCACAATTTTAAGCCACTCCCAAGCTGCTCCTTACTAACTGTTGCTAACGAGCGATCTACGATAATGTACTGATCCGGCACTGGCACAAAGACACGGGAAGGGCCCTCCAAATTGGGGCATAAGACATCGCATGATCCTGCATGCCATGCAGGATACCGCGTTTGCGTGCGATCAGTGATCGCACGCAGACACTTCCGCAGTTTCCGCCGCAGGTGTCAAACCCAATTTGGCTATTTTGATGGCGGCAGGATCAGGAGGCGTGATCGCGGCATCTATCGGCACAGATGCTACACTTGAGTCACAACTCAAAGTCTCCTCAAGTGGAGGAAGGGCATAATAAAATTGATTAGACACTGCTCTCAGACCCCCTCCTTTGGCCTGACAGCATATAAAAATAATTTATTTAACATGGAGCTCAGTCATTTTTCTTCCTGTGTTTCTTTTTTTTAAGCTTATTCTAATCTGTGCAAGGTTATCTAGCACGGGGTAGAGCTCCTTGGACGCACTTATGCTTGCCGTCGCGCCAACTGCGTGGCGCTGCCACTCGCCGCTCGCGGCGGGCCGAGAAAAATTAAAATGCCGAAAAGAATGATCACGGCTCGAACCCAGCCCGTGGCAGTCCGTTATCACAGCGAGATCACGTAGTAACCCGTTCTACCACATTGACAATGGCAAGTACACAACTGAAGGTCTCTAGACGCGGAGCGCGCCTCACATCAAGAAGCGGAGCTTCAATTTGCCGAAATTTGCTGCCATCAAATTACCCGATTTAGGTTTGACACCTGCGGCGGAATTTGAAGAGTGCACGCGGTACATTATGTAATATTTTTGATGATCCGTCGGCCATCGACTGCCCCTAAACCGTGGCCATATCCAGAGGAGATCGGCATTTGTGCGATCCTGCGCCGTCGCCGATCTTCGTCCGCTGCGTCTTCTCTATCCCGCATACACACGCGATCCCACACCGCGCAAGGGCTTCGTGTTGGGGTATATGTATTTGTATCCCCTCGGACTGCGTTCGCTCGCCATAACCTAAACGCGGTCCGGCGAATTGATCTAGTAGCAGCGGCGCTCCTCGTTTTCCCCATCCCGTCCTCCCCATCTTCTCACCTAAGTATCACGCACACAGACACGCACGCAATCCCGGAAACCGATTCGCGCGGGGACGCCGTGTCGAGCAGATGCTACGATAATATACCTAACCTTCCGGCGTCGTGGACAACGAAAAATATCTTGTACTTCCCCCGTTGTTCACAATCATGATTGTGATATGGAGGAATGGAAGTTGAGTTGAATTTCCCACTTTGACTAAAAGTATACTCCATTCCCGTCCGCATTATACTGCGGAGATTCTAGAGCGATGGGATTCGTCCATCTTGCTCATCAAATTGTTAAGGGCCACAAATTTGGGCGGCGCCATCTGTAAGGTATTCAAGATCCTGATCCGAGTCGTCTCAAAATTATCTCAACACCACAGATCTCTTCCCGCTGTTGGATGAAAATAACTACCATAGCCTCAGAGTTCTCCGTGTCTAGGCTGGGAACATTCCTCTCCTCCGCTCACCATATGGACTATGTCGTACCCTTCAATCTGCACCTCACTATCGGTGCATTCCTCCAGAATTGCCATGCTTTCATCCCTCAACTGATGAATTTGTTTTGTTCTCAGGCGCCTACCAAATAGGGGTCCTGGTCTCGTATATTCTCTTTGGAGTGACGACAACCCAAACCTACGTCTATTACAGCCGCTTCCCAGACGACTCGCTCAAAATCAAAGCTTTGGTGTGTAAAACTCACTGGAGAGTATCCCCGGCTAATTTCGATAGGTTGCATTCGTTTGGTATGCCTCGCCGTGCACCATGCTCTAAAACTGCGCCTGAGGATACAGTACATCCTCGCTCAGGGTCTGCGAGTTTGGGCACGCGTTATGCCTCGGACACACGCTGTACATATATACTATTTCTGACTACATGCACCCTGAACGTCTCGCCGGCAACGCCCCGCTTTCCCTCGCCACCGCCGTCTTCTTGGCCTCCGTTATCACAGCATGCGGTACGTCTTTGAGAACCTATAATCGGACTTGCTCTAGGCAGTATGCTTACTCACCGACCACAGTGCAAGGCTTCTTCTCCTTCCGAATTTATGCATTTTCCAAGAAAATACTCATATCTATGGTCATCTGGGTCTTAGTTTCTTTGCGCCTGTTGGGCGGCACTGTCAGCTTTGTAACGGGTTTAATGATTTCGCCAGCACGTTGGGAGGCACATTGGGGCTGGCTTGCGACGTCTGTATTGAGTGTCAGTGTTGCCGCCGACCTGACAATCACTGGAACACTTGTGTTCCTCCTCTATGGCCAACGCATTAGTGATCATAAAAGGTATGATTTCCAGCCACCATCACCGGGCCAAATGTTACAGCCTTGCAGGACGGTAGCGCTTGTGGATAAACTTATTGCATGGACCATAGGTTTTGTGACTTACGAAGATTTTTAATTTCCACTGACAATTGCTCTGGCAGAGACTGGAATGCTGACCAGGTTGGTTTTTTAAGGCCGAACCCTCGTGCTGTTCTTTATGTTGCAAATTTTCGAAGCGGATCAGGGATCTGCGCGCTGGTATTTGTGCGTCCGGTTGCTCTTCTGTAGAAGATCTGTAACCTGAATATTTCTTTCAGATTCTCAGGATGCCAACGAGCTGTACATATGTCCCGTGAAACAATATACGCCACACTAACTGTTAGTCATTTACAGTTGTCTACCTTGCATTTAATGTCATCGAAACAAGAGGTAAGCATGTTATCTGGACTATTAATTCAACCATATAAACACTCCACTCCTGCAGTGTTCTCAAACTCGCTATTGGCCAGGTACTCCAGTGCCAAACAGCAGAACTACAGGCTTACATGTAATTCTCTAATTTAGCCTGAACTCTAGGGCGGCACTCCGCGAAATGAACGAGATTTCACTGCCATCCCTGGGAATAGCGGTGAGTTTCCCAAATTATGTACCGGTGACTCTGTTGATGTTGAAAATAGAGGATTGAGACGAACAATGGCGCCGAAATGGGGATGATAAAAATGCCACAGATCATGCATGACAGCCGTAACGAATTAGGGGGCGAGTAAATCCCATGCTGAGAGTAATGGGACCTGTACCTGTGTTTCCCTTGGAGGTACATGTCAAAATGATTACTGGGGGAAAAAAAAAGTGGCGGTGTGCAGGATGCCCTCGGAAAGATTCAAACTTCCACTTCTTCAAATAAAGTGCAGTGCATTCCGCATGATACGGTTAAGGTGATCATCACAATCCACAAAGGCCTTTTAGCTACATTTCATTCTCTTGAGGTGCATTCCATAATAATGGTTTATTTGAAGGAAAAAGAAAAGATTACAACCCAGCCCGTACACACTTTTGGAGGATTCGAACCTCTCTCCTCAATCGGCGTCTTTCTTATGGCTCCACGGAGCTGAAGGACCATTGCAATCTACAAAGGCCTCTTGGTCATTCTTTATTCGCCTGGATGTGCATCTCAACATACCGGTACGGTGAACCGAAGAGAATTGTGCAACGGCGAGTCATGAACTTCCTTCATTGAAGAGCGGGGTGCGAAACGATTTGGAGAATTCTTTCTCACCGCAATGAGTGTCTTTCTTATGGCTCCACTGAGCTGAAGGATCACCATGAGCTACAATGCCTTCTTGGTCACCCTTTATTCGGCTGGATGTGCATCTCAAAATACCGGTATGGTGAACCGAAGAGAATCGTGCAACGACGAATTGTGAACTTCATCAGTAATTATATTTATTATACGTACTTATACGACTTAGAGATTCGGTTGAAACCAGTCTCTTGCAAACAGACGCTATAAGAATTCTCATTCGTACCTCGTATGTTGTAGTCCGTCATTTTCTCGCAATCATTGATTGCTGATCCCTCTTATTACCAATCATCCAAATCTCGAGTTTCAAACCACGTTTCAAAGCGCGTCATTTGACACTTTGAGCACCTAGCAATACTTTTGAACTTGAAATGCGCCATTTTCGTGTTTATCTCACAGCGGGGAAGCCAAGAGCGAAGATGCCGAGTTTTGATGGCTCGGTAGGTTGAAACATTGAAAGGCCAGGTGCGAAACGAAATTCATCAGCTATAACCTGATATCTCACCCTTTTGCGAGTTGCTGAATCCGGGTACATGGCCCCGGGAGGATTTGAAACTCCATCCCCCAGCAGACAATCATTACATCTGAATTACAATTATGGGGCGATCCACGAGGGCTGTGGAATGTATTGGACGCAACAACTAACCACTCACCCAGGCGCGTTTCCTTTAAGCGTGGTGACGAGCTAATTAACCGACCACTCAGCGCGCAAAACACTCCAAGTCCGAGGCATTTGCCATTGCCCTCCGAACGAAAGAGATTCTGGACCTCGTAGCTGCGCGGTGCCCGACGGCTCTACGATCTCCCCGCCGATGTTGCTCAGCATCGAGAAATTCCCAGTGTAAGATAACTATTGTTCTAGATACACGCAGTCTCATCGCACAAATTTTTGCAGCCTTCTCGATGAAATTGGGTGTTCGATGCAAGTCATCACCCTGACCGGCCGCGTCTCACGCATTGTGCATCTCAACCGCAACGAGCGGGCGTTGCAGGATATCAAATCTAAGCTGGATGATACGTACCGGGATTTTTTAGTTCGTTTTTCAGGCGCAATATCATGGACCCGTGCTGATGCATATTGCAGGCTGCCTCGGCTCTCCGACATGAAGTGCAACAAACACAACTTGTGCTCCAACAGACGCGATTAGCACTCCAGCAGATCGAATTCGTGACGCAGAAAACCGAATTCGCCAAGCAACAAACTCAAACGCAACTTGAAATCAAGACAGTTTCTGCTGAAACCGTGCGTGGCTCTCACTCTTCACAAGAAATGCAGGAGCTGATCCAATATATGCAGACACGACTCCTATTTTATGCTCGACTCACTAGTTTTTTTGGCCGTCCCCTGATGCTTCCATACAATGTGCATCCGATACCCACTCCGCCTAATCATCCAACCAATCCTTGCTCGCGGGGCAGCGAGCCAGGGGACACACACCGGCCTATCCATCTCTCAATGACTATGTATGAAGCAAAATAATAATAATACCCATGCGTGCCTCTCGCCTCTTCAAAAAGAATGCGGGAGCTGATGTTATATGCGCAACTCCTATTTTATGCTCGACTCGATAGTCTTTCGCCGTCCACCGATGATTTCATACAAGGACTCACTCCGCCTAATAGCAACCATTCCTTGCTCGCGGGACAGCGAGCCAGAGGTTCCATACCCGGTCTATCCATCTCTCCTTGTCCATGTGTGAAGCATTATCTCCACGACCCGCGGCGAGAATTGAGCTTGAAGCTCGGTGTAACGGTACGCTTACGTGCTCTTTATCTCGTCTCATCCCACATCCACTTTCCTTATTTCTTACTTCGTTCTACTCTACACATCCTAACACTCTCTACCGCTTCGTGCTGTCGCGCCGGATACAGATCCCTCGTTTCCATCATTTATTTACTTGTCCAATCTGTAGTAGATTCATCTACCTATCTACCTACCTCAGTCAATCTTGCAATTCACTTGTTGTTGGACCGACTAACCGACAACCTGCAACCTTGTGTCGGAACTAGCCGCCGCCTATAAAGCCGACAGCTCTCCGCCACACTCGGGAATCAAAGCCTGCGACACCGCTGAAGTTTGAGGCATCGGGGGGAGGTGGAATGTATCCACCAAAGTCGGCGGCAGGGGGATATTATCCGGTGAATGCGGAGGCCCGAACAAAATATGGGATGCTATTCGTTACAAGTCCAGTTAAATAACTAGACTCGCAGCAGAAAAAGCGAACAATTCACGATTCATGCCTTCGGGAGGATTAGAACCTCCTTCTCCTCAACACAACACAATTCGAAACCTGCTCGATTGGGGTGGAGAGATCTGATTCACCCTGATCCACAAAGGCTTTCTAGCTCCATTGTCTTTAGTCCTTCGACAAGTCTGGAAAAATTAATGAACCAAAAGACCCTGTTCAACACACGGGCAGCAAAAAGGATCGTACGTATGTCCATGCCCTCGGGAGGAATCAAACCTCCTCCTTCCCGTCAAACTCTCCTCGGAAAAACCATAATATCGGGATGATCACATACGATCCACAAGGGCTTCTTTTTGGTGGTGGATACGTTGGTGGAGTTGGTCCACCATGTTCGACAACATTCATCAAGTTCAAGGTAATGTTTAATAATTCATACCAGGGTCAGACGGTACTCGTCACCGCAAAAAGGCGCCGAAACGACCCAAAACAACAAGCAAAAACCCCTTCCCTCGAAAAAAATGATGGCGACATGGCACAAATGCCTCGGGAGGAATCGAACCTCCTCCTTCCCGTCGAAGTTTTTGCTTACAAAATTACAATTTCGGGATGATCACATACGATCCACAAGGGCTTTTTCTAAGTGGTCGATAAGTGGGTGGAGTTGGTTGAATTGTGCATGTGTCTTGGTGTGGTCTGAAAACATGATCATGCCCGGAACAGATCAGAATATATCTCCTGTAAGTTTATAATATCGTATAATTCATACCAGAGTCAAAGGGTACTTATCCCCGCAAAAGGGCGCCGAAACGACCCAAAACGACAAAAGTGGTCCGTGCATTATTGCCAAAATAAGCCGTTATTTCGCACCTGCTCTACGTGTCAGTCCAGACTTTACCAAGAGCAATTTTAGTATATAAGACACGTCCCCCAAAACTTTCAAGAAATTTCTTGACCGTACGCGCTAATAGACGCGAAAAGAGTGGGTTGTGTTGATGGCTTGACGCGATGCACGTGATGGGAAAACGGGACGATTGACCAAACAAGTCCAACGTTTGTACAGGCTCACGCGTCTTGTCTCTTGCGCCCACCACACCCAACCGCCCTCTTGCTGTCCTCAACCACAGCGGCCTCTCCCCTTCCACAACTTCTTCTATTACAACCCCCCACCAAACCACACCCCAGAAATGCCCAGAAAAGCAGCCGCCGCCGATGGGGACTCCGCTGAGCCCCGCCGCAGCTCGCGCATCAAGGACCTGCCCAAGACGGATGCGCCCGTGAAGAAGGCGCCCGCGAAGCCCCGCGCGAAGAAGGAGAAGGCGGAGGGCGCAGAGGACGACGGGAAGGAGAAGCCCAAGCGGGGACGGAAGCGCAAGGAGCCTGCTGCTGACGCTGACGCTGCTGAGCCCAATGGCGAGGCCGCGGAGGAGGACGGCGATACGCCGCCTGCTAAAAAGGTTTGTCTTTTCTCTGGCTGGTTGTAAACACACCAGACTGACGATGAGTGTCTACAGGCAAAGCCCGCAAGTAAGGCCGCCCCGGGGTCCAAGCCCGCGAGCAAGGCCACCAAACCCGCATCCAAGGCCGCGTCCGTCAAGCCCTCGAGCAAGGCATCCGCCAAGCCTGCGTCGCGCGCAAACTCCAAGAAGCCTGCGTCCAAGGTCTGTCCGTCTTTCGGGGGGATTAATGCTTGTTACTCACGAACCGTATTCGCAGGCTGACGCACCGGCGCCCGCGAGCGCTGCTGCCGCCGTCGGCGAGACGATCGCGGAGGAGCCCGAGGAGGAGGCCGCTGAGGTGTGTTTGCGTCTCTTTCCCTCCGTCCCTCCTCCCTCCTCCCGTCTCCCTTGTCCTTCATCGTACTCACGCCCTTCCTTGCTCTTCACAGGCCTAAACTCCCTCTCCTGCCGCCCACCCTCCCCCTCATCCTCACCCCCGTCTCGTCTCTCCTCCTCGCTATCGTCGTTCTTATCCAATATCTATCTATCCCTCCGCGCTACCAACCACCCCACACGTTGTTGTATGTGTATTCAGTGTCCCGTGTATCCTCTCCTTCCTCCGTTCTCCTTAGTTAGTTAGTTGATTAGTTAGGTTTAGGTCTTTTAGTCTGTTTATATACTTACTTCCCTTCTGTTTCCGTTTCTTTCGTCTTTTGCTTCCTTCCACCTTTTCCTTTTCGCTCCCGTCTCCCGGATGGATTGGATCGGATTGGATGTCTACAGCTCTAGCCTACTCTCCCCTCCCCTAGCCTACCCACGTCGAGCGCCTCCCCCCTTCCCTTTCCTTTACTTTCCTTCACCTTCACGGACTCGACGCCCCCACCCCTTTTCTTGCCTTGCCTTGTCTCGACTTGCTACTATGTACCCCCGCGCTGTCTTGAATTTATGCCCCACTTTCTGCCCGTTTCCTGTGCGTGCGTGCTGGCCAGCCACTTCAATTCGAGCCTTCAAGCTAAGCTTCAAGCCTCACGCCTCGCCGGCACCGACATGCAAGAAACGACCGAGACTCCATTAGCATTAGCATTAGCATTGTCATGGTACATGTCTGGAGCTACTACTGTACCTGCCTGCATCCTGCCTACACCTGGTTCCGAGCCATCTCCACACCCACTGTCCCCATGACCTCGATGCAAGCGCCCATGTCGCGCGCCACATTCCAGGTGCCCGACGCTGGATCCGTCCGGAGAAGGTTGCGAGCTCGAGGGAGCGGTGACCGTGCTTGCGGTGTGTTTCTCCCTCGCGGCAGTGGCACGTTGGGAGTGTGATATTATTGCGTCCATGCGTGCGTGGGGTGTATGGGTGGGGTGGCCGCTAGTGTATGGCAGGAAAGGAATCGCGACGTGGGAGGGCGAGACGTTGCAGCGGAGAGGCAGAAACAAAGAGATGCAGGTCCACCCGAAGCGCGGATGAGGGATGGGGATGTGGGTCGGGGGAGCGACGACGATAGGGGCCCAAGATACGAGCTAAGCTTGGAGGAGCAAGGGAGGGGATGGGGATGGGGTGGCAGGCGGCGAGCAGGAGAGAAGGGAGACGGCGAAGCTCCTGAGGGATAAGTAAGTGTGCACCCCCAAACATTTGAAGCGCGGACACGATACTCGGGAGAGGATGGGGAGGAGAAGTGTCGATGGATGGGGTGACGACGCCGAGGGGATGGAAGATACGAGTTTGGAGGAGCAGGGAGCCGGCGTAGCGCAGGAAGCAGAGCTGAGAGAGGAGGGAGCAGACGAAGCTCCTATGCACCGCTAGCGTGGATACCCTGCAGGGATGGGCGGACGGGGCGAGAGGACGACGACGGGAGGAGCACAAATGGCGCGGCGCAAGGAGGGAGTGGCGCCGCGAGCGCGAACACCTCGTTACGAATGGGCGGAGGGGACGAGAGGACGACGACGAGAGGAGTGCATACGACGGGAGGAGTGCATATGGCGCATGCGCAGGGAGCAGGGAGCGGGCGAAGCTCTTTTACACCCCGGGGTGGGTGCGATATCGCGGAGAGGTTGAGGGTATACTTACGGCGCAGGCAGGGAGCAGGAAGCCGACGATGCGCGGACACGCGTGTCTGAGGGATGGGGAGGAAGGGTGGCGATGCGGCGACGACGAGGGGTCCAAGATACAAGCTTGGAGGCGTACAAGTGGGCGCAGAGAGGAGGGAGCAGGCGAAGTTTCCATTGCACCGCTAGCGTGAATACCTCGCAGGGGATGGGGATGTGGGCGGGGGTGTTGATGAGGCGAAAGGACGAACGACGAGAAGAGGTGCATGCGGCGGAGCGTAAGGAGGGGCCTGCGTGCGAAGTGATGAGCACGAATACCTCGGTGCGAATGGGCTGAGGGGGCGAGAGGACGACGACGGGAGGAGGACAAGGGGCACAGCGCAGGGAGTAGGCGAAGCTCCCTTACCGCCCGGGGTAGGTGCGCGGATATAGCGGATAGGTGGTGGGTATAATCGCAGGGAGCAGGAAGCCGACGATGCGTGCTCCTTTACAGCACGGGTATGGGTATGGGGCGCACTCGACCCCGACAGATGTCCTCGATGCTGTCGATCTGGGCGGCGCGGGTATGTTCACGCACAGAATGACTTTTGTGACGAGGGTGTGCGTGGACGACGAGATACTCTGGCGTGGAGAGGGATCGGGATTGTCTGGTGATGCAGGGAGCACGCAGGGAGGTGTGATGAGCTTGAAGTCGTTGTCATCTCCAGGGAGGGAGCGCGCGCGGAGAGAGACAAGGGCAGATTGGATGTGCGCGAGGGGAGGACCGTGGTGCGAGGGAGATGCAAAGTACAGTGGTGGGCCTGCAGGAGGGATGCGACTCGACGCCCCCGCGAGTCCAAGTGGCGGTAACTGGAGTAGCGCGGGGCATCCGAAGCTCAGCCATCGTACTCCGTGTCCGACGACGGGGGATTCTGGGGCGCGACGGGGAGTAGGAAGGCGGACAGGGGTCGGGATCAATCCCTCAGCAGCTGCTCATGCCCGGATTGGGAGTGCATGTGTATGCGCGATGCGAGGACGAGCGACGCTGCTGTGGGATCCAGCCGCCAGCGCTTAGGTTTGGTTATGAGACGAGCCGGACAGCGGACATCGAGCTTGAGCGGGTTGGGGATCGCGTGTCCGGGGAAGGCGAGGAGGGCTGATCCTGCTGGATCGATCCTCCAGCGGCCGCTGAGTCGTCTTTGAATCGGGCGCGCAGGGTGAGTGACCGGGTAAGCAAAGGAAAGACGAGTGATCCCGCAGCGCTCAGTGGCATTGCGTGCTTGCGTGTGTGCATAACGGAGGACGGCGAGTGCGTGAGGGGCGATAATTGGGGGGCGGGGGCGATACTCGCAGGCGCCCAGCCCAACTTGTGTGCGCGCGGGAGCCGATCTCTTGTGTGCGTTGTGTGTGTGTGCAGGAAGGTGCGCGACCGGACGACGAGCGTGCATTCATGGCAGTCACCCAAAGCGAGGAAGGCCACGGTCCCGACTGGTGGAACAAAGGTGTTGCGAGTGCGAATGCCCCTTGACTCGACTCCGCCCCCGGTACACGGCAATAACGGCCGCGATAAGTATTAGATTGGCGTCCTGGCCGGCGACTGAAAACTGCGGTCGGTGAGGACGCGCTGAGATCCGCTATGTGCTGAGATCGGCGGACTCGACTCCAGAGACAGTCGCAGACGGGTAGATGCAAATGCAGACGAGCAACACCCACTGGACCTGGACCTGGATGGAATTCCGAGCTGTTCAGGTGGGTGAGCGCAGCGCGAATGCTGGATGCTGGATGCTGGATGCGGCGGACGTTGATGTGTGGGTCCCGGGTAAGGGCGGGTCTGGGTGGTGGCGCGACGCTGGGGATGTACTCGGAAGGCGGCGCGACGTACACTGACTCCATCCAGAATGCGTATGTAGATCCAGGCTCACCGGGTCCTTCGATCATGGAATCAGAACCGCATTTGAGATCGGATTTCCGACAAGCTCGTGCGGACATACGAATGCGGACGCGAATGTCTGGGTGACGGCGACGCAGACGTCCGGGAACATGGGTGTGGGGACGCTGACCGTGAGCGCGAGAGCTGCATACGACACTCATAGTGGGGTGCAAGTAGGCGCTTTTTGTTACATCGAAGCAAAGTCAGAATTATGTCAATCGCAATCTGCCGGACGTACCATTATTTGAAAGCCGTCGGACCTTGGGGATCCGCCTTGACTGTATCGAACTAGGGCCCGGCGTAAGCAGCGGTGGGTGTACACGTCCACCAGTATCGGGGAAGCGAACGGGGCACGGGTTCCGTTCGCTTCCCGGGTTGCGTGCGTGCGTGCGTGCGTGAGGACGGTCTTACAAGGGGACGTGGACGCGTGAGACGGCCAGTGCGAATCATCGAAGGCGGGTAGTCACGTCGCTGGCGAGTGTGCGGCCTCAATCATGGATACCAAAGATCCTCTATAGAGCTAAAGAAAAAGTCAGACTCTTAATCGCGCTCGGAGTGTAGGGAGTGCGTACCTCGGATACGAAGGGGGAAGACAACGAGTGCGCGCCGCCACATATGTCGCCGAGCGTCTGATCGTGTAGCAGGCGGATGCGTGTTCCCATATCAGGAGAGAGGACGCCATCGTTCCTTGCGCCAGCAAAGGCACGACGGCCGGATGATAGTATTGTGCTGGGCACATCCTCGTCTGCGTCGCTGCTATACCAGACCAGATCTGCGACCCCGAGATTTAACGTGGCAAAGGAACGCTGCATGACCTGGAGGCGCTTCCCCCTTCTCAGCGGGCACTTTTGGACGGGAAAAATCCATGACTGGGACACATCTGTTTCAGTCTTTTCACCGCGGGACCAGCGCACCCAATGCATCGAGGGTCGCGTCAGTGTCACAAGGCTAGTAGGTAGCCACCACTCAAGCGGGGCCAAGTCTTCGTTGTACGCCGGTATCAGGTTCAGTTCTCAGAATCAAGTTCTCAGAAATCGAGTCGTCTACATCAAGTAGCGGCGCTGAACAGGAATCGTTCGATGCGAGCCAAATGCGAGCAGTGAATGTGGGTCCCAAGCGTTCGGGCCGCGCGGCGGTCCGGCCGCGGCCAACCATCACCGTGCACGGACCACATTTCGCATTTCTGTCATACCATTACCATACAGACATTTATTCTCATGGCACACCCACCTGAGGAGAACCTGCGGGGAAGAAAAAAAGACTATACAGTTCAACTTCATACGTCGACAGCGAAGCTCGCCAAATCTCTCTGTGGGTTTCAATCTGAGGGACCAAAACTGACTTTTCATGAGATCCGCGGCTCCGGAATGAGTCTTCAAAGAAGGAACTCGAAAACCTAGACGACATGTCTCGCCCCCGAATCGAACCGGGCTCTTCTGGCAAGCAGACGTGCTTCACGCATAAGTAAAACTTTTCTTCTATGTCTGCTAGCGACGTCTTGTTTAATTTCGGAGCAGTTGTGGTAAGGGTCAGGTATTAACGCGAGCGCTTTCGAAATTTTTTAAGATATATTCAAGAAAAATGGAGATATGGCAATCAATAAAGTAAGATCCCATTCCGATGAAAGGAACACATGACTCTGAGCGATGTTGGAGCGTTTCTGAATATCTAGCGGCGTTTTTAGCCTCCCGACGTCCATCTCAAGCGTTCGCCATCTTGTACAACGCTTCCTTGTCCCCCGATTCGTCCACCAAAGCCCGCAGCATGCCTTGTTTGTTTTGAAGCAACACCTTGGGGCTATCGAATTCCACCTGCGACGATGTCAGTCACACAGCAGTTGAGCTAGACTATCACTCACAATGCGGCCAGCATCGAGAACCATCTGAACCGATGTTAGTTCCCTGAATGAATGGTTGCTTAGGACGCACAATTTTATCCGCGTCCATGACGGATTGAAGTCGGTGCGCGACGATGAGGGATGTGGTGTCGCTAGGCAGCTCGCGCAGGGAAGTCTGGATGACCGCGTCCGTCTCGTAATCTGCAAAAGGTAAGGGAAAGGTCCAAAGATTTATTTCAGGTGTACCTATGGCAGAGGTGGCTAGAGCGGTGATATGATTAGCCTGTGTTCGGAGGACTGAGTGCAAGGAAGCTGACCTTCATCCAAAATCAAGAGCTTGCTTCGTCGAACGATGGCGCGAGCTTTTGGGACTATTAGGTGGGTTTTTAAATCTCAGCACTGAACTCACCAAGCGCGATGATTTGCCGCTCGCCCGTCGACAGGTTGTTCCCGCCCGCCGCAATGTCGCTGTCAAGCGTGAGCTTCCCTTCCTCCATCTCGCTCTGCAACGCCGAGAGACCCGCTGCGCGCAGCGCATCGTTCAAGGTTGCGTCGTCGAACTCGGCGAACATGTCGAGATTGGATCGGAGGGAGCCCGCAAGCAGCTCGGGCTAAGTGGGCAGAAAAGAGGTTAGGTAATAATTCAAGGCGTGCGGATCCACGCGCTCACAACTTGTGGGATGATAGTCACGTTTGCGCGAAGGGCGTCGAGGTTGAGCGACGAGGTGAGGAGGCCGTCGTAGTGAACCGTCCCCTCGGTGAAGATGCAGCGCAAGAGGGCCAGGGTCAAGGAACTCTTCAAAGCAGAATTTTTGAACATCGCAAGTAACAACAAGAGATGACACTCACTTTACCGGAACCAGTTCGCCCGACTGCACAATAGGTCAGCGATCGCCTCAGCGGGGTGGCAATTTGACACACCAATTCCGACGCGCTCCCCGGACTTGATGTTAAACGAAATTTCATGCAGGACTTTTGGTCCGTCCGGTGAATACCTGGCGGAAAGATTTTTGACGCTGATGTTTCCACTCGCGGGCCAGTACGCGGGTGGAACCCCGTTAGGGGTAGCCTTGGGCTCCTGCTCAATCTCGATATATTGTTTAATGCGTTCGAGGCTGTACATAAGTTCAGAAGAATTTCGGCATGCAATATGAGCTAGCGTGCCTGTTGCTTTGGACCTCGAATTCATTCCAGAAGCGGACCCAATTCATGAGGCTATTGGAGAAATCAAGGGTCTGGACAATTTCCCGAGGTCAGGACCCTGCAGCTGTGCATTCGACCACTCACCATAACCAAGCTGAAACCGACATTGGAGGGACGATGGCTTTGGAAATAGACGAGATAATATGCTAATACGGCCGTCTGATTTCATGTTAGCGTAGTCCTTGGATCGAAAGAAATACTTACAAAAAGGCCGCTAAGAAGGCCTTGAAGCACACGCAGTTGGTTCCAAGAGCGGTTGATGAATTCAAAAATAGAAACTTACCGGTCCGGACAGAAATCCATCGGTTCAAGTCTGCAAACGTGCGCGATGCTCTGGAGAGGAGGTTGAATAGCTGCTGAAAAGAACGAGCAAAACATACCTGGTCAACCGGTTGATTCTGTCAATCGATATCTGGATCAGAGTCATTTGAGCGCCGAAGGCCCGAACCGAAGCTATTGAAAGTTGAGCGAGCTATGTGCAGATTTGAGGTAAACCCACCGAGTCCGGCAATCGTGGCGCCAATACTGTACAAACCATGATCAGTATGTGGCTCGAATTCAATAGACTTCGAACATACTGTCCAAGAACTGGCGACCTGGCGTTGCTCATCTCGCGCTTCACGCTAAGTTGAGAGGCCATATACACTCGCCCACACCAGATACCCAAAAACCCAACGAGCGCGGCCGGGAGGAAAAACGGAGGACTGAGGATTACTACTGCGACGAACAGTGTCAACAGTGAGACCGTCAGCGCTATACATGATATTTTCAGAAACATTTCGGATCGAACAAGACATACGAACACAGGAGATCATAAAACCCTTCCGAAAGCGAGTCATCTACTGCGTCGGTATCTGAAGTGCAGCGCGTAATTATGCGGGATATTGGGGTGACATCGAGCCAACGGAATGTCGTGCCCATCACCGAGTTGAGCATCTGCGTGTGTATGGCTTTTGAGGCGTGGAACGAGCCCAGCGTAAAATAAGCATAGTCGATGCAGCTCACGGCCCGGCTGAGCAGCACAAGGAGAGCTACAATTAGAGGTTCAGTACAATAACAATCTTGTTGATGCATCATGTGGCTCACAGTAGCCCGCAATGTATCTTGGAAAACAGGGTTAGGATCCCGCTCAAACCAGAGAAAGGAGATAGCTCACTTGAAAACTGGCACTGGGGCTCCTTGCCCATATTGGCTGTGGTCGAAGTCAGTCAAGACAACGAACAAGTCAAACAAACGCATACCTGGCCCAGTACCCCAGAAACCATGTTTGAAAGCGTTCCGCCACCGAGTTCAGTAAAAAGATGATAATCAGACCAGAGAAAAATACGACGGCGTTGCCCACGGCATGGGCAGAGAAAAACATCTTTAGCGCGTCCCAGCTGACATGTCCAAACTCTATCTCTTCCGCTAATATTAATTTTCCGTCCGCTTTTTTGGGTTCATCGGCGGGAGGGGTCGAGTCAATCTTTTGGTTAGCGATCTCGAGAACCAACTGATCCTTGCTGACTTCCTCACTCAGGGCCTCGTCTTTGACAAGTGCCTCCGAGATCGAATCCCGACTGTGAACCCGGCCGTCCAAACCGACGGACACAACGAAGTCGGCTAGCTTGGTCGTCATGACTACATTATGGGTGACGAGGATGATTGTTCGATTTTTGGTCAAATCACCGGTCAAGCATTTGCTGCAATACGCATGTGGTCAGGACAAGTCTTTCCTTGAGAAATGATTACACACTCGACAATCCATTTTGCGGTGTGAACATCCAGAGCGGCCAGGATGTCGTCTAAAAGAAGCACTTGGCTGTCGGCATAAATCGCTCGAGCAAGAGTCACACGGGCTTTTTGGCCGCCACTGAGCGTCAGGCCCTACATGGGTTCAAGTATCAAGACTGTGATTAGGTCAGAAGTCGCACCTTTTCGCCGACTTCGGTCTCATCGCCAGCATCGAATAATTCTAGGTCTCGCTCCAAGCAGCACTGATAGAGTACCTTTTTGTAACGCTCCACATCCATAGGCGCGTTGAAGAGGATATTATTCTTGATGGTGTCATTGAGGACCCAACTCTCTTGCGCAGCATACGAGACACCTTTTCCGCGGGGTAGGTTGAACCACGACGCGGGAGAAGATGGGAGCATGTGCATCTCGCCTGTGTAGAATACGATTCGAAACGCGACCAAAGAGAAGAATATGCGCGCACCAAGCAAGGCCATGAGAAGAGATGTTTTTCCCTGTAGAAATGCATTAGTAACGGAAACAGAAGGATCACAAGCCGGCATACAGAACCCGTGGGACCCACGACGAGATTGAACCCTGGTTTAAACAAAAGTTCGCCCTCGATTCTAAGAATAAATCTGCGGCCGGAGGGTGTAACTGTGCCGTCAGGTTGACTGTCGTTGGACCATGTGAACATCGCGTCGCGAAAGCCAATGAGCTCAGATGCGGATTCTTCGGAGACGTCGGACGTGTCCTTCGCGGTGAACGAGTCTAAGAGCTCGGTGTTTTGCAGAAAGTCGTTGAGACGATCCAGCTTTTGGTTTGTTGAGGTCAGTGCGATTGGCGATTAATTTGAAAGGGAACTAAACGTACAGAGACTTTACCCTTCACCACCAGTGTTAAACAGTAGGAAATGAACCATATCTGGGAGCGCAGTATGTCGAAAACGGCCATAGATGAGAAAACCTTAGCCGCAGAGAGGTCCTCTTTCATGATGACAGTCTACAGAGAGTCAGTTAAGTGTCCATTCGAGAAGCATGATTTCACCGACACTGAGGGATGGTGAGTCGTGCATTAGACGGTTGCCTGAGTTAAAAAACGATATGTAAAATGTTACTTACTATGTCGCGTAAGTGGCTAGCATAGCGACGGTAGGAACGATGTCACTATACAACAGATCATTAGCAAGAGACACACGAGGAAAGAAAACATACCTTAAGAGGCCACTGGCTGTGTAAACTACTTTGCGCCACCAAATCCAAGTCAGCTCCTCTTTCCGCTTTTGAGCAACTTTCTCCATCGCCTGTTTCTCCCAGCCAAACATTCTAAATTGATATCAGTCATCTCGAAATCACATCGAAAGCCATGTACGTACTTGATCATCCGAAGCACATTCATGGCTGAACAGGGCCGGTCAGATTGTACTTGCCAGAAGAACAAGAACACACTTTCTGAGACCGCCTGGACTCTCGCATCTGTCTTCGCAAGCGCTTTTTCTTGAACGCCTAAAGGGATGTCAGCGCCAGGGACGGGGAATGATAAAATCTCTCACTTGACTGCAGTTTGGCGACATAACCCGGAAGCGGAAAGAGAGCTACCATTGCTCTTGAAAAAAGCTAAGTTCACTTCCTCACTTGATAAATCAAGCGACGTACCCCATTCCCACAAAAGCGCTGTTCGAAACAATCATGAGCACTGGCAGGCAAGTGAAGGCAGCGAAAGCGGTACTAACCTCCAGCCGAGCACTTCATACAAGAACACGATAGAACCGATGACCTGAATTGGAACGAGGATAACGATAAATAGCACGTTTCGGGCCTCGCCGATGTTATTACGATCCACGGTGAGCAAATTGTTGATCTTCCCATGTAGGTTGGCGCTGGCCTTTTCGGCGGGGGTGTCGGGTGCGGAGTCACCTTTGTCGGCCGTTTCTGCCTTGACCCGGATGCGCAGCGCATGCTCGAATACCAATTGCATCACAAGAGCGGACGCTTGATTCGTGATATGTGTCTGTGCGTGAATTAACCTCTTGCCGAGACTGACAAATTTATGGTGTACTCCGATGAACAAGTCCCATTGGAAAGCGACAGAGACAATCAGAGGGCCAATGAACAACAAGAGGATCCAGAACCATGGCCGCATGAAAGACTCTGCGCTAGGGTCCTCGAGGTGGCTGAAAGTCGTCAGCATTCGAGATGACCAAGTGGAGGAATATAATAATTACCTGAGCAGTTTATTAAGAGCGAGAGGAGAGAGAAATTTCGCCACTCCCGAGATCGCCAATAGTATAGCCATGCTCAAGAATTCCCATCGGAAAATCCGCATAAAGCCAAAGAAGATGTGCCGCTTTCTCCCGGAAGTAAATGCGTCCAGGTGCTAATGCCATCAGCACAATACCTCCGGGATGAAGTTCCACGTACTGGAAATGCTCGCGACTTCAAATTCTCCGCGTAATCATAGTCGCAGAGAGGCGGAAGTTGATCAAAGTTAAGGTGGGGGATGCGGTATGCGAGGAAAATGATAGAATCGAGAAAGAAATACAGGGCGCTGGACAGGATCGAGGCAGTCTGTTCAGGATTGGGCACAGCCATGGGTTTCTAGGAGAAGATTAATGACACTCTTTCAGCACGATTAAACAGGAATACTTTGGGATCGAGGGGTATATATTGGCGTGGAATAATGAGGGGGATGATACCAGAGACCGCGAAGAGCGTAATGACTTTCGGCCAGAGGAGCTTCCCTTCCCAGAGGTCCAAAGGATTGAGTGTATAGGTTGCGAATGGAAAGATATCCCGGTAAAAATACACGATGAATGTCGACACCAGTATTGTGTTGAGGTGTTTGATGGCCACTCGGCTCCATTCAACGCCTACAGAGACCGACAAACTTGCCAGAAAGGCGGCATAAAACTGAGTGACAGCAGTGAGTCATGAATTTCTTCCAAGCGAGGAGCCAAGCACATAAATACCACACATGGCGGCCTGTAGATATTTGTGGGGAGTGAGTCTCGATGACGTGGTTTCCTGACCCTCATCCAACGCTAACGCGGCGCTGGATAAGCCCAGTAGTACGAGACAGCCCATCAACCTCGCAATCTTGAAAGAGAAGATCTCTTTGCCACCGTGTTTAGCAATATGGTCAGCGATTGAATGCCCAGAGGATACGCTCGGAGACTCTTCATTTTCCAATGGCGTGGTCTTGAAGACTGAGGCGCGCAGGTTGAGACCGATACTAGATTCCCACAAAATGTGCACAAAGAGGGTGACGATGGACGCCGCGCCAACGTAGAGGGGTAAAATGAGAGAATTGGACCAAGGACTATCAGGAGAAATATTACTGGCGTGAACAGTCAGTGAAGCGGTCCAGACTTGCCTGGCCATGATTCAGAAAATGAGTGGTGCGTGCAAGGTTTGATAGTCGGTTCTTCTTGTAGCTTCGCCCGTTTGCTTTTTGAGTTGCGCCAACGCATATCACAACCCCTTGATGCGCGCTGGATTTTGCAAACTCCATGCGCTGTCGCGTGCGGCAATCAATTAATGCTATACCACAGCTTCCCACGACAGCTGTTGTACAGTTACCGAGGGGGAAGAAGAGCTCGTTGATTTTCGTAACAGCTAACTCGACCCCGCAAAGAAGTAAAGCTGTATTTAATATGATTTATCGGGCAGATAATGCCGCGACCCCTACCGGCCAAATATTATACACCTCTCACTCTGCCTCAGAACGAAAGCGCGCGCATCCCGAGGACCCCCGACAGCCTAGCTATCCCCAAAAGGGAATTTATCCTTGATAGCCTGACTGCGCCGAAGTTGAGCGATAAGTTGGCGATAAGGGGGTCTTAGCCAATGACAAAATACCACCCGAGCATACATCTGGAAAACCATAGCCGAGATGTACCTATGGGGTCTATGCAAGCCTATGCAGCACTGTATAGCGCTCCATACTAGTTGCTCCATAGTGGGCCATAGGTACATCACAGCCACATTTTGCTATGGAGTGCTACAGAGGGCTATGGAGTGCTATGCAGCAACTTCTGGTTTTCCTGATGTATGTACCTTCCGGAATTGGGCCGAAACGCCGATATCTATTTTTAATTTTTATCCGAGTTTGAGACAATCCCCTCCTTCTAGGTGTGGCCGTGGATTCGTATGTAGACAGACGGGAGCACTGACCGTGCGTGCCTGGGTCGGGTCGGTGTGTTCTCCCTCGCGGCGGCGACGGCAGCGGAACATTGGGAATATGATGTGATTGCGTGCGCGGATGGCCCGCGGTATGAGCCGGCGGCGAGCATGGAGAAGAGAGACGGCGAAGCTAGCTCCGGAGGGATAAGTGTGCACCCCAGCGCGGACACTCGGGAGCGGATGGGGCGACGACGAGGTGATTGAAGATACATACAAGTTTGGAGGGGCAGGGAGCTAGTCTGTAGTTTACCGCGCCACCGGTGATCGCCGGTCCCACTTATTACTAATCATCGGAGTTTGAAATAGTTCCCACGACCCGTCGTCACTATCTAGTAATCCCAACGACAAAATTCAAGTGCAGGAAGGCATTCATTTGACTTTCCAAACTCAACTGTAGCCTCAAAGCCCGTTTTTCTGTGTTTTTCTGGACTAGAATCAATAACACTGGCTTGGTCATCTGCCGAGCCATCAAAACTCGGCATCCTCGCTCTTGACTCCCCCGCTGTGAGATAAACACGAAAATGGTGCATTTCAGGTCCAAAAGTGATGCTAGGTACTCAAAGTGTTGAATGACACGCTTTCAAACGTGGTTTGAGACTCGCGATGTGGATGATTGGTAAGCGATCAATGATGGCGGGAAAATGACAGACTACAACACATGAGGTATGAGTGAGGATTGTTGTAGCGTCTGTTTGCAAGAGACTAGCAGGGAGCGCAGGAAGCAGGAAACGGGGAGAGGCGATGAGGCTCTTGTGGTGTGTCTGTGCGAGGTGACGAGTGCGCATATCTCAGTGCCAATGGGCGGAGGGGGGAGAACTTGTAAGGCTCCAACCTTTTAGTTTTTGTTTACGAAGGCCCGTAAACTAAACATTTAAAAAATCCAAAATGTTTACAAATGTTTGTAAACCGTTTAAAAACAAATATTTAACAAGATATATTCATTGGGTGTGGAAGACCGCAGTTCTGACTTGAGTGAGGAAACTGGGGGTCCCTCACCGTTTACGAATTCCACACATAAGTTCAGCAGCATGTTGGCCTGCACAACTCAATGTAGATGTACTGCCTTCGGGAAACTGAAGTCAGAGATGACTAGAGTTGCTATTGAACCTAGCGTGAGGCCATGTGCGGCACAGAACCAGCTCGGATTTGTGTTCAGATTCAAGTCCCAGGCACAGGTACATAGTTTCTGAGTGAAACTGAAAAGTGAATCAATGTATATATAGTCAGTTGAAAATGCCTGCAAATATTACCGTTTAAACCGTTTTTAAACTGTTTGCAAAACGTTTAACAAGGCCCGTAAACTAAAAGGATTAATAATCCGTTTAAAAACGTTTGCAAACATTTGAAAACAAAAACAGTTGGAGCCTTAGGGAGAAGACGACGACGGGAGGAGTGCCAGTGGCACAGCGCAAGGAGAGCGCAGCGCAAGGAGGGAGCAGGAAGAGGACAACGCTCCTTTACAGCCTTGGGTGGGTGCGGAGAGGTGGAGGACAGAAAAGCTTGGGTATAATTGCAGCTGTGCAACGCAGGGAGCAGGAAGCCGATGATGCTCCTTTACAGCACGGTATGGGGCGTACCCGACCTCGATGTTTTCGATGCTGTGGATACATGATGGGCGGCACGCAAAGAGACGGGATTTGAATGACTTTTGCGACGAGGGTGCACCGTGTGGGCGGTCGACGACGAGATTTACAATGATACTGTACTCTGGCGTGGGGAGAGAGCCGTGTCTGGCGATGCATGGAGCAGGCAGGAGCGCGCAGGGAGGTGCGGCGAACTTGAAGTCGTCGTCATCTTCAGGGAGTATAGCCAGGCGGATCGGGTGTGCGTGAGGGGAGAACGGTGGTACGATGGGAGAATTCAAAATAGAGTGGTGTGCTTGCGGGAGGGGAGGACGGTGTTGCGACTCGACGGTCCCGCGAGTTCAAGTAGCGGAGGTAACTAGCGCGGGGCATCCGAAGCTCAGCCAGCGTACTCCGGGTCCGATGAGAAGGAAATCTGGGCCGCGCGATGGGGAGTAGGAAGGAGGTCGGGTCGGGATTGGGATGGATCTTTCAACGGCTGCTCATGCTTAAATCGGGAGTGCGTGTGTGTGTGCGATGGGAGGACGCTGCTGCTGGATCAAGCCGCCAGCGCTCTGTCGAGCTTGCGCGGGTTGGGGATCGCGTGTCTGGGGAAGACGAGGGGGGCTGTTCCTGCTGGATCGATTCGCCCGCGGCCGCTCGTGTCCGGATCAGGCGGGCGGGATGAACTTGAAGGAGACGACGAAGAGCTGCTGTGGAATCGATTCGCCAGAGCGTGATACTGGAGACGCACACTAATATCGGTTGCTATCGCGCGCTGGTACACGGCGAAGGCGCCGATCTCTATGCCGTTCCAAATGCACTTTTATTATTTCCCAACACACACCACTTTTTCTCAACACGCATAGCAAAATTTCATCTTTTCCCAACACATACAGACCTTTTTTCAGCTGAGTATGAGACGGAAATTTGAGGCCATTTTCCCAAGACTCATTTACAGGAATCAAAAATTTCCCAACACTCATTCGGTAGTTCAAAAATTCCCAACACATTCAAGGTTGGATATTTTTCCCAACACACATTTGGGGACAAAAAAATTTTATTGCTTAAATCGAAGCCTATATCCAAGGAAAGCCAGGGAATAGCCACGGCAAAGGTCAAAAGGCCGTAGTTGTGTTGAACGAACACAAGGAAGACAAATGATGAACTTCCAAAAAAGGAAATCCATCGCCAAGGATGGGCTAGCCGGACCGCGGGCGCCGATCAATCCATCCTTTGTAGTTTGCACCAACTCACAGAACCAACGAAATGTTGCATCAGGAGCTGAAGCTTAGTCTACAAGCCTGCCCGTGCTCTACTCCTTTATTCACGGACATGCGCTCGCAGCCAACATGGCGGGCATTTTGATCGGCGCACGCTGTCCGGCTGGCCCGTCCTTGGCGATGGATTTCCTTTTTTGGAAGTTCATCATTTGTCTTCCTTGTGTTCGTTCAACACAACTACGGCCTTTTAACCTTTGCCGTGGCTATTCCCTGGCTGTCCTTGGATATAGGCTTCGATTTAAGCAATAAAAACTTTTTGACCCCAAATGTGTGTTGGGAAAAATATCCAACCTTGAATGTGTTGGGAATTTTTGAACTACCGAATGAGTGTTGGGAAATTTTCAATTCCTGTACATGAATTTTGGGAGAATGGCCTCAAATTCCCATCCCATACTCTACTGAAAAAAGAGCTATATGTATTGGGAAAAGATGGAATTTTGCTATGTGTGTTGGGAAATAATAAAAGTGCATTTGGAACGGCATAGATCTCATATACATCGTGCCTCAATCTCCGTAATATTCGCCCGTCCAGCGAGAGTAACGTCCCGGCCGTGAGGAGGAGCAATGTGAAGGCAGCGGACAGTTCCGTCGGGAGTACAAGCGTGGGCGGTGGCTCCGAAGTGGGCGACACAGGAGGGTGTGCGGCGGGATACGCGGTGGGCTGCGAGCGACTGCGGTAGGGATGCGTGAGTTTTCTGAGAAATCGGCCGCAGAAAAGCAAACTAAAGCCCAGAGGATAGGGATAGAGTCGCGAGCAGTGGGTAGAACGTGGGTGGATGCTGGATTCAGCGGACATCAATTTGGGAATTGTTGCGGGGCGGCGCTAGGGTCGACGACGTTCTGGGTTGACACTTGGGAATGGACTCAGAGGGCGGAGGGTGACGGGACGCGCTTGAGTCGCAGCAGGAACGGCATCAGTCCGTTGTGGGATCGAAATCGCATCTAATGGGGGGCGTGCCACTGAGTGAGGCATGCGGATGCGGCTCTGGTTCCGGGGTGCGACTTGGCGCTGCATGGGCCGTTCACAGACAGTACTGTCCAAGCGCTCGGGCCGCGGGACGCGCCGACCACAGCCGATCAACATCGTACACATGTCATTGCCATGTTCTGATGCATCCACTTAACTGCACACCCACCACTTCATTCTAGCCCTCGTGGATCCTGGCGGATCGCCCGATAATGTTGTTGGAGCTCGACATTAAAAAATTGAATATCGGGTACCGAGATTCGAATCCTCTCGGGAGCATGCACCATTAATCTCGGTACAATTTTTTTCTGGCTTTCCTCGCAAAACCATCAGATAATAACGGCCGTTGATTTTCTGCTTCGTAGTTCTTTTTAGTTACACGGCCAAAGTGCCGGCACGTCGCCCCTACCTGGAGCTATCAGCTGGGAATCAGGATTTCAGAAAGTGGACACGACCGTTCGTCCAGTTGGGAGCTGGCTGGCACGCGCCAGCCGAAATTTCAGGCATCCACCAGCTGGGCAGCTAGGTAAGTCTCACACAGTTTGACACCTTGCAACCATACTGCCTATAATATTATAGATTCTCTTCCTAAAGCTCTCCTGCCTTGGATTGTTATTTATGCTTGAGTTTAACCAAATTTCTTTTGCTGACCGGTAATCTCGGAGGTCATTTGAGTGAGGTTGCATGAATTGTTTTGACGAGCACACCAAACGTTCACTTCGAAGAGTTTGCTGATTTTATTTGTGAATATCGATGCCTACATACATAACACAAATGCCGATTTATGATGAAGTAAAGAGAAGGGTCCGTGCGCATTGTTGGTTGGTGTCTGTGATCACGTGCATGATCTCTTCGATGCAAGGGAGGGGTGAATAGCGGAACTGAATAAGGACAAGGAGGTTTGAATCCTGCAGAGGGCATCGCGGACAATTGCTGCCTTTTTTCACCTTCCAAAATGAGCTTGAGATGGGCACTCAAAGCGATAAATGAAAGCCAACAAGTCTTTGTGGATCATGGTGATTGCCTCGACCTACTTAATGGCGTTATGTTTCAATTGATTGATTTAGGAGATGGAGGTTCAAATCCTTCCGAAGGCGTAGACCAACATACATGAACGACTTTTTATACCTCTCAGCCTGAGATTTATGAGTGCACTTCTGGTCTCTGTGAACATTGAATGTTGTTGAATCTCCTAGATAATTCATTTTCAAAATATTCGGGTAATAAAGTTGATTCAACCTTTGTGGAAGGTGGTCACATCGAGTTTTTTCTACCCTCTGATCATTTTATTATCAGGTCATGAACAGTGAAAGCCTTTGCGGATCACGCAGATCACCATGCTTGCCACAAAGAGTCTGAGGTTCATGGAGGTTTGATTCCTCCTGAGGGCATGGAGAGAGAGCCCGCTGTTTTTGTACCCTGAAAAAAAAATCGGAATGCACCTACCAGGGAACAAAGGTAGACACCTAGCCTTTTCGGATCATGGTGATCCCCTCAACCAATTGGTTGTATGTGGAATGCAATGAGGTCATTCCATACTCTCTCACTATTCTTTTTTCTGATCAATAAATAAACTTATCATATTAATCAAACTACAATGAGGACACCAAGCATAAAGGCATAAATACAGTACAGAGTAATGGACCGAGAAAATAAATAAATACACTACATAACCAAAAATCACCCCACAGGAAGATGCTCTGTCTCCGCTTCAAGATGAAGCAACCCTAACGGAGTACAGAGCCCCTCCGATGCTGAAGAAGAAGAATTTAGTTCACCCAGATGAATTAAACTCTTTGAGTGTTCCACCTGCACAGGTTGGCTCACAGAAGCCAATCTTTCATCAATGCATTCAATCTGCTTTGCTTGTGATGATCTTTCAAACAGCGGTCGAGCTGTTTGCCAAAACCAGACCACCTTCACCAGATCTTCTTGTCCCTTTGCAATATCTCCGAGACGGAGCATACATTCTGCTCTGCTGCAATGTATGTCCATGGATGTGAATCCCACAAGTGCAACAGTGAACAAGCTGACAGCTGTATCCTCATCATCCTGGCTAAGGTTTATGTCTCCAAGGAACTGCATTGCTTTATGGATTCCTAGTCTCTCTTTTGTCTTGATAGAATGCACAAGGAATATTATTGTCCAGGTTGAAGTCAAATGGGGGGCTTTCCACAAGCTGGGATCACCAAGTATCTCCAGACAATTGATAAATAGATCAGCATTGTTCCCCCAAGATATTGTTAGGTTTTTCTCGAACAGTGTCTTAGCTGCTGACATATTTCTATCCCGGAGGATAATACTGACTTGTATTATATCACAGTATTGTGTCATCCTATTATGACCCATGCTACTGAATAATCTTTCAGCTTTGTGAAGATTCCTTTCCACATCTTCTTTGAGGCTATTGATAGAAAGATCAATTTCAGCCAGATTGAGGAAATTTAGGGCACGTTTCACAGGATCCCGCTGCACTTGAGAATATTGTTGCATTCTGGTATGAATGCTGCGTGCCTCGGCATATTCTGATTTCAACCTGTGAACCTCGGCTTGAGTGAGCATAATGTTATGTTCCACGGAGCCACCAGACATGCCACAAAGGGCAAGGAGTGTGCTCACTCTACGGCAGCAACAAAGGCTTCTCTGGTAATTTCCGACCATATACCAGCACTCAGCCTCAATTCAGAGACCCTGTGCTTCTTCATATAAATCTGCAGAGATTTTGGCCAACCTCCTGCACTCATTTGCATGAAGTTGTGCCTTAGAGAAGCTACCAAGATTCCATTGGACCCATGCAAGCTGGTACAATGCCTGACACTGCATCCTGGTGTTGCCTGTTGCTGTTGATAGGGAGAAGACAGCTTGACATATGTTCATGGTCGCAGGAATGTCATGCTTCTGTTCACTATAGTACGGTATCAAACTGATACAGAATCTACCTGTGCAGTCAATGTCAGTCTTGAGACATTCAATTTATTGAAACCCATACACTTGAGATCTGTATCATCAATGTGGTCAAGGTGTTCCAGGGTCCGGGCAATAAGTGTCTCTGCATTTGAAATTGGTTGATATCTCCACGACTGAAATACCTCAGTCATAAGATGAACTTGCAGTCGATAGTCAGGGCACTGTGGAAGGATATTGTAAAGCTGGTCAAGCACAATAATTGTTCCCCTGCCAGTGAGGCGACTGAATCTGTTCAAATAGCATGCACAATAAATGCTATCAACCACATCTGGATGGTCCTGCTGAAGGCCGTTCATGAGCACTCTCTTGATGTTTGATTGATTCATTGAGACACGATGGACAGTCACAGAATTTGTTTGGTTTCCATGATATTGGGCAAAGAACTCCAGGAGCTCCTTGAAGTATTGGAGGAGAGATTGGATTAGCTCTTCTGCAGGGGGGTGCATCTTCTGCATATATTCCCTGATGGGTACCAATACTTTCAGGCGGTGATTCTCATCAGTATAGGCCAGAGTGGTACGCATGAGAGCAGATTTGCATTCAAGTATATTATCAATTGGAAGCTTGCTTTGAAGAAGCTCCACGACTGATAGCCCATCCGGGAGAATTGATAACAGGCTCAAGAGATTCCGTGAATGCGGAACAGATGTCAGCCTGGGACTCGACAGAGACAGCGAAATTGATATCAAGGTTGGACCTTTTGTCATATCCCTCTGAGATCAGAGAAGTTGTCTCTGCCTTCCAACGGGATAAGACAATGGAGCACCCTTCTGAGTCAACTAGATGAGCCAGAAGATTTATTGCAAGTGGCATGTTGTCTGTAAAGGAGAGGATTTTATCAACATCCTTTGGGTCATGCCCTGCATCTGCAATATCGAGGAATGTCTGATGAGCCGCTTCTTGTTCCAAAGACTTCAGGGGCTCCAAAAAGGGTCTGGTCCAACGGACTTTGGCAGGTCTTTCTGCACCTCGCATTGTGATCTAATCTGCCATGAGTATAATGCAGGCACAAAAAAGGAAACTGCAGACCATCAGTGCAAGATTGTTGAGGTCGGTAAGCAGGGATAAGAATGCTTCAACGTCTCCACGAGATTGAGGTGGCTCCCACACTGTCTCAAGGTTGTCCAGAATCAACAGAGAGGGCAAGGTATTTGCAAAGTGCTGCACAACCGCTTGAGTAAGATTTTTGCCAGGCTTAAGTCCCAGATGTGCTCCAATAAGTGCAGCCAGTTCCACTCCAGTGGCAGCAGAGTCACAGGCAACAAAATGACGATGCTCCCCATATTGCACCGTGATTTGTGTATGATGCAAGACAGCTCTTGCCAGGCTGGTTTTTCCCATTCAACCTGGACCCAAAATAGCTATTCTAGGGCTGCCTTGATTGAAAAGCTGGAGGATATCAGTCAATTCTGACTCTCGTCCATGAAATATTTTTGGCTCAGAGGGTAGCATTGAGATGGAGTTGGAGCTTTGAAATAAGGAGAATGTGAGTTCTATTATAAATGATCTCATGGAGACACACCTGTTATGGGAGCCCAAATATACCCTGCTTATCTGTGTACCGGTTAGCTTGAGCTGTGACACAAGGTGGGCATTTCCATACAGAAGATGCTCTGTCTGAATCAGCTGTATTGGAAATGGCTCGAATCATTTCAAGCACTTCATTGTGCCTCTTGTCTGCATATTCTCTCATCTCTTGTAGATCCGTTGTATAATTCAAAGCTTTAACCTGAATTTGGTGACTGTTAGTTCATCGCTGCAGACCCTGAAAAGAAGCACTCCCCTGAAAAAAATCAAATCCTTGCTGCAACCCAGTGTTGCAATCCCTGAGCAGTGAGCTCATTTCACCGTGCCGGAATAGGTTCTTGATCTTGCTTCCACTCTGCTGAGCTTCAACAAATGTATGGATCTTGTGGAGAGTCCTGCAACTGGTCAGCAACAGCAACAAAGTCTATAATGATCCAGGCATACTCTGTGAATTTCCCAATCTGATTCAGAATCCTGGGTGTCAATTCACCCCCGTTATCTGACCTGAGATGAAGAACAATGATTGCATTAATTAAGTCATGGGTTTGCTCCATCAACTGGGCACAGGCACTCCTGTTTTGTTTTATGTTCTGCCGTGCAAACTGAGGAAGATCACGGGGAATGGATGAAACAAAATTTACCTCAGCGCTTTTCAAGAGAGAGCGAGTGGTATTGTAGATGGCTGTCAAGAACGGGATATCCAAAGTTTTCACGATTATGTCCAGGCTATCTGCGGTGGTAGCCAGAAGTGGGAGTATCTTGTTCAACCGGAGTTGCGGGATAGTGGGTTGGGAAGGCATCGTGGTGGGGGGCGACAGGCTCTGAGAGAAGCAGGGTTATTTTGTACCAGCTGCCTGGGAACTTTCAATTTCATGGGTGTTCTCAATCGCAATTCTTGATGGAATCTTCACGGCCTCTATCTACATCTTTCTAAAATAAGCGCAGCATGTAATTGGAATCCCTCAGCTGACCTTGTGCGTGCTGGCTCGCGCCAGATTTCTCATTGTGCCGCCGTCATTTTTCTCACCTACTGCGACCGAATCACCATGGCAACGATAAAAGACGCCATCCTTCTCCCCTTCCTCGCCATCGCCTTTCCTGTTCCCGTTCGATTTGACCGTGTCCTCGCCCGCAATGTCTTGTCTGGGTTTTCGCAACTGTTTGCTATCAATTTAATGTGGCTTCCTTCTTCCATGACCGCATCTACCATTTATTTGTTGAAAACCTCAGCGGGGACTATATTCCGTATGCAGGCCCTTGCGTGTCATTTCTCGTCAATCTGACTCAGTAGAAGGTAGGTGCTGTAACCCGGCCAGGGCATCGTGGTGTGGAGAAAGAAAGTGAGTCGGAGACTGAAACAAACTAGGTGGCCGAAGCGGTGTTGTGATCATCAAATCTTATTTGTATGCGCCGAGCGCCACTGCCCAAGTTGATGCGGCACCCTTGCCTCGACGACCACCGTGTTGTATGGATATCGCGAGACTCAGCTCAGGTGGACAAATGGCTTGCCGGAACGAAGGGCGGAATGGACTATTGGGCTCGTGCAAATGCATTTGTCCTGAAGAAACGCCGCGGGGAAATCATACCCAGTTTGTTCATCTATCTTTTTTTGTGTTGGATCTAACGCAGTAACTTTCAGGTCGCGTTGTTGGATTGAAGTGGGAGATGGAACTACGTGCTTAATACGTGTAATACCATGCTCTTGAATGCACAGTTCGATTTGGCCTGAAGTTCTTCTTCGAGCGTCTGAACAATTGATGCACATTAAGCCATCAAGACGAAATATAGTGGCGAAAAGGCCGACATTTGGTCTGAAATTTTTTCAGAACTGCCTGACGAAACTATTTGAATCCTTTCTCGAAGGACGCGTTTGACCTTGCTATTGTTGTCGATAACTGAACATCAACATTTTATCTGTTTTCTTCTCATTTTCTCCGCTCAGGCCAGACTCGGTAACGGTTTGAATTTATCCGAGCAGTTCAACACAACGAGATGGTGGTGCCAGGCCACTCAACTGGATATTTATCATTTTCTTTCACAAATTCACAAACAGAACTTTAGTTCTTTTGTGCTTAGAGTACCAAAAATGTCGGCAATCGGCTTATATAATCGCAAGATCTAATCATATGAAATGATTGTTTCATCCCGAGAGCTCTGACTTCCGAGTGCCGAGCGCACGAGAGCGTCATCGTTGATGCGCGACAGGCTCACAGGCCCTCTCTGCTTCCCTCTACTCCCTCTTTGCTCAAGGATACACTTTTAGTCATTTGTGCAAGTCAACCCCCTCTAGAGCTCTCGCTGACACCGACGGCCGAATTCTCTGAAATTCAACCTACTAACTGACTTCCAGGTAGTGATGCCGCGGCTCAAGCCGGTCACACCTGTCACATATTGATCTTTTCGTTCCTGCACAAGAACAGCAGTTCATTCCACCCAGAGGGATGTTACTTAAGGCACACTTAAAAATACACAGGTTTTTTACTCAGCATTCAGTTTGATCCAAAATACTTTGTAGAGCTTTGTGGAAGGCAATGTCTCACGACTCAAGCCATTAAATTGAGCTGCGAGCTGTTTGGCTTCTTTTGCCTCATAACGACTGAAGGATAAACATTGGAACAAATGTTCCTTAAAAGGAAATGAAGCTATACATCCAATAAAGACTCTCCGCAACAAAGATGTGTCCCAGAAAAATATTGGAGCAGTGGAAACCAAGCCGCACTGAAGCCAGTCTGTCACGCGAGCCGAGCCGCGGCAACACTACTTCCAGGTCTAACCTCTATTTCTGGGTCCCTTTCCATTTATTGAATGTTCTTTAATATTTGGCTCGACCACTCGTTTGAGTCCACATAGCTTGACTGCTCTCTCCCGTTGTCTGCTTGCGCAATCCCTTTAACCTGTGCTTCCTCCGCTTTTTCAAGTGAATTCAGTTCAATTTTTGTTTGGTGCTGGACTACGGAATGGTCCCATGGACCATGCTTTTCGTTTTTTCTGTCTATGTGTTTGTCTTCCTTTGTTTCGCCACATTGTGAGCTGGCTATCCTCTGTCAGAAAATATGCCGAAGTGGCTAGAAGCCAATGGAGCTCGTAATGAACATGGAGCTAATGTTGCTGCGACTTCGTGCTTGAAGTCGCGAAGTTGACTTTTGTAAGCCAATTTAAGCCGAGTTGAGTTGAGTCGCTTGCACGACTCGGCTCGACTTCGAAGTCATTCAGGTCGACTTGAAGCGACTTGAAGTGACTTCGAGTCGGGTATTCAACTCAAATTTTGAGGGTTAGGTGTGGACATGATAGAATAATTTCTGATGATGGGTGCCTTAAAAAGGGCGATGTAACACCACTCAAGTTGTGGTTTACATAAAAATCACACCAAAATGCCATACCAGGCGATTGAATTTGTGGCTACAATGGACCAGCACTCTGTGAAATCCACGAGTACCGCATTCAGTTGCGGTCTTGGTTAAACCGTGGGAAACCTAACCGATGGATTGATCGTACCATTAAACAAATTCCCTTCCGTCTCGAACATCACTCGCCACAGTCCAGCACTGATGAGTAATCACAGACACCTTTCTCGGATCCCAGGCATTTATCACACACCTTGCCACCACTTTCCCGAGATCTGCATAAACTGGCCCACCATTGAGCTATTCTGCTGGTTTTTCACAGGAGTAACACTTACCCTATGACATCAGGGATTTCCAAATCATCCTGGTCTTCATCACAATGGGCTGTTTGATTTCCTCTATCTAAATTTGTCTCTAACACACCAATATTTCGGATATGTACACCTATTTAAGCCGCATTCCTACCCTCCAAACGATGCAACAATATTTCCGCTCTTTCAGAGAATATACTCTGTGCCATAAACTCCATGTACAAACCGGATCTCGAAGAAATACTCCCAGAGAGCACCATTTACTGCCTTCTCACCCACTGGTCTTACCAAGACCAAAACCTGCACACCAAAGTATTTCGCTGCCTTACATCGCTAACTTGCTGTTTTCTTGGGTTGCCTGCACATACACAGGATTTCTCTACTTGACTCAGCATTGCTGAATAGTTCTCTCTCTCTAGCACGTTGAACTTGTCTTTCCAATTTATTTGGAAATTGTTCAGTTCAAGCGGAAAAGGGAGCACAGTTGAACAAAGCATTATTCAGTGGAATACCGTGCCTAAACGTCCAGTCTCATCGATATTTCAGAGGAGTTAAACTACGTTGTCACAGTGAGCACCATGCTTGTGGGTTGCAGTGATGGACTGTGAATGGGTAATAATGAACACAATAAAATTGATTTTAGATCGGAAATTGAAGTACAACTACCCCAGCATCTCCTGAACAGTGTTACGAGCGAGGCGGAGCTGCTGCGTAACGATCATGAGGGCTCTGATTGCATCGGGCTTGAGGCTGGCGTGTCAGAGTGAAGTCCTCCAGAGACAACGCGCTCCACAGCAACGGCTAGTAAAACACACACTTACCTCGTTGTTGTAGAGCAGCTCGAAGTCAGATTCACCTTCGTCAGACTAATGCATCACATCCTGGAGTTCAGGGAGTTCATCGTAGTCCTCGTCTTCCTCACTAGCCGACCGAAAAACAATGTACATCTAAAACAAAGAGTCCATACCTCTCGTAGCCGCGAGGAGAGGTCTAAATTTTCCAAGCCTCAATGGGGAGTCACAGCGGAAACACCTACAACAGCCACGAAAGTTTTAAAGGGAATGAAAATGCAATTCTTGCGCTCAACAAGTCGCTCTTTCGAGCTTTTTTGACAGTCACAGGTGTTCATGGCCTCCGGTGACCTGTGACCTTTGGAAAATAGGTTCAGTTCACGAACTTTTATGACCCATGGACTGAACCTATGGTCGAAATACTACACTAGTTGTCATATCATTGTGACCTGTCAGAGGGTCAAGACTCCAGTGCAAAGGTTCGCGGTCGTGGCAAGCATCACAAAGTCTAGCAACCTCAGGATCATCCTCGAGCCCTAAGCTGCAGAACCGCTATCAAAAACCACAGGAAGCACTAAATTCTTTGACCAATATGGTGTGATACTGGGTGTAATACGGTTTAATTTCATGCCACACTTATGCGTTGCTGAGCACTTGTTAGAAACCCGGCAGTACACTGGGGCCAACAATTTTCCTCCTGTTTGCAGACATCAGTTCCATCCGGAGGAGTTTGTCATTATCTGCGGAAACAGATATCAGACGTTGAAATCGTATCAGCCCTGTGCTGATGGAGGCACTGCAAATCCTGAAGTTTTTGTACAAAAAAATCCTGCTTACACTTCATGGCTGACTGTCAGGCACCAGCATTAGGGATTTGCTTCGTTCTCTGGCAATTGCATCAGAAATGGATCGAAAAGTTGTACGGAAGGGTCTTTTCATTACTTGCGAAGAAGTGGAAACTAAATACACTGTGATGCCCAAAGATAAACTGAAGAAAATAACAATGCACATCCATCCAAAAACGTTAAAGTCTTGTACCCATGGAATCCCGTTTATTATGATCTAAAAAAGTCTGCACAGCACACATAGTGTGGAGCTTTAAATGAGCACCAAAAAGTCGACTTGAGTCGACTTGAACGACTCGACTTGACTTGAACCACAAAAGTCGAGTCAAAGTGTGACTTGTCGCGACTTTCCAAGTCGAAACTCGACTTTTCAAGTCGCGGCAACATTACATGGAGCTACTCAAGTGCAAGTGTAAGAGCACAGAGTGGGCCCAGAGATGAAGGAAGAAGATAAATCGATGAATTGAGGCCATGCTACCATATGGCCACTAGATATACATAGATCAAGTATCAAAGATGTAACAAATAGATGTGTACTCGGAATGATGCGAACAGCTATATACTGACATCCTCTGCTCATCCTCTTGATCTAAATTTTGCACTGAAACTTCTGTGTTTATCAGCATGGCTTGACGAAATAGCTGACCCATACGTGATTCTTTCTTGCAGGCTGCAGCAGATTGTACTTGCTGGAGCTTACGGTGCAGCGTAAATTTACACATCTTGCTGGGAGGTCACGTAGTTCTTCTGGCTGAATTACCTGCTCTCCCTAGAGTGATTTAGCTTGATAATCGGGATTTGAACAGTGGGAGTGAAGTTTGCACTTTATCAAGTCTCTTAACAGTCGCCAACAGTCGCTAACTGTAGATTAAGTGTCAACAGGGGGTTGAATGGCGCTATATCCTCCATATAAACGCTGCCCTCCTCTCGTTCGGGACACTATTCTTTCACTCATAGGCCACTCTGCTCTGTAATGTCAATCCTGAATTTCTCAATTGTTCAGTCCTGCGAAGTATTGGGACTCAAGCTTTCTGCTGCCTATTACCTGGTTATCTCCATCCTGGCATGGGTCTATTCAATGACATTTCTCTGCCCATCCGATGTGTTGCTTCCTAATTCCGCGGTTGTGTGATGGGATGTTGCCTCTTTTGCTATTGTAACCTCTTGTTATTGTCCACTCTTCCTCTCCTAGGCTGTGGTTATCAAATTATTTTTTCATGCACCCGGGGCCGTGTATCTTGCCTCTGGCCATTAAAACATTTTGATGCAATGCTCCCTACATCACTGATGTACAGTCCTTACAAGGCAGTTTACTAAAGCTCCCTCTCCATTTTGCTCTCCATCGCAAAAAATTCTGTAGTGGCGCCCATTTCTCAGTGGAACTGAACCGCGGCACGAGATTGAAGCTCACCTCTCTTGTCTCATTTGTTAGGTTAAGCCCTTGCACGGGGAAATTTTGGCCATAATTTGGCCTGCGATAAGATTTGTGACTTCTTTTTTTTTTTTTTTTTTTGAACTCCTGTATATCCCGGAGCGAAGCTCATATATTTATGCAAGGACACCTGGGGGATCTATTTTGGCTTGCAATGCCTACTGCAAGTCAGTCATTTTGGGCGAAAATCAGCAAAAAGGGACCAAAAATGGTCAAAATGGCCAACTTGCAGCAGGCATTGCGAGCCCAAATTCCAATGGATTCCAATGAAATAAAATGTAAGTATCCTTCATTTTTCAATTACTTTCTTGCTATGATGATTAATTTTTGATAGCATGCGATTACACGAAGTCGATTTTTCAGAATATGCCAATTTATTTTATTGTGGAGCATCGAAACAGGTATGGTATGCTTTAACCTGTTCATACAAGCTTGAAATCGCTTAAAATTGATGCTACAATTTTATTTGAAGACATTCAACCCACAAACAAGCCCAAACCACCGCGTTCATTATTTTTTGCCGCCACTGTAGTAGATTCTCTGAAAATCTTGTCTTGCATCTGTTTGTGACCCACCGCTTGCCGGCCTCCTCCAATCATAGAACTTTAGTTCTTTTTTTTGCTCAGAGTACCAAAAATGTCCGCAATCGGCTTATATAATCGGTCCATCTAATCTGCCCATCAGAGTCCGGCCCTTGTCCGGTCCGGATTCCTCATATTGTCCTACTATTTACAAAAATTGAATCCAGCAACTTCAAATGAACTTCAATTCTTCTCAAATAGATTTGGAGATGCATATAGAGTCCCCGGGTGACCCTGCACATATTTAGAGGAGACACACAGAATTGAGCTCAGGATAGAATTAAATAAAGGACAGTCACGCTTTCAGAGCTTTAGTGCACGCTCAATTCTTGCCTCAAAAATTCAGCAGTCTGACATTCAATATATTTACATTGTAAGGATTTGCGTGTCAATGCCGGAACTAATCCGTCAAAAGGTATAAATGTTGAGAGCCCGTCAAAGTGCCATCAGTCACTTTGAACTAGGAAGCACAACGGTTAGGTTATTTTATACATATTTTGACCAGCCCTTACTCAAATTGTACGAGTCCAAGTGCAAATTAATTACATATATATGCAGTTGAAGTCCCAATTTATCCCTTGGGTCCACGGTGCATTCTCAGCTCAAATGAGACCGATCTTTTGTGCGGGCCAAATTTTCACAAATAATACAGAAGAGCAACACTTCAACATCACCAATTATGAACCTGGGATGGGAAATTTGGGGTCGGAGATTGCTATAGTTTGTACCAGAGAACACAAAAAACCTTAGTATACCTTCATATCCATTGTCTGGGACTGTTACATTATTTGCTTGGGAAATGTTTGGTTGCATGCTGTTTACAATCAAAACAAACACGAGGGTTTCTCCACCTCCAGACCATCCTTACATCTCAGTATTTCTAAGCACCATTATATGATCTCTTAGTATGGTCCTACTGATTTGCGGCTCCACCAGAGATTCAGAAACAGCTGACCGGAGATTGTTGCGCTTCCCAGTTTAAAACTGTAATAACTTGAACAAGTACCAGTAGATTTATTTTCAGAGGAGCCGTGGTGGTATCATATTTTTTTCTAGGGACTGAATGGAATCTGGTGTGTCCCCCTGTAAATTTGAGCTTGATTTCAACCTCAAAGTTTAGCGTGTGTCAGGGAAACCCCAGTCCAAGACCCCTCCAATCCTTCCGGTCGCTCTTCCGGGTACCGGTCTACCGGAACCGGTACCGGAAACCAGCACGTGACTCAGCCATCAGAGTCACTCCGATGGCATTCAGCATGTGACCGAGCTCGGGACATCTGCCGATCACTCCGGTCACATGGTCCTAGTTAGTAGCTTACTTATACTCATGGCCGGCGTGGGAATCCTCAGAGTTTCTTCTCTTTGGATCCCCCACACCAGTCCCTGAGTACCTCAGGCCTTCATGGTTGCCCTTACAGCGTGTAACACTGGCAGACTTGTAATTCGAAACTGAACAAGTAATAGCTGCCGGACCACTCTGCACCCCGCCCGGCATTTACCCTTCTTTTTTTCACTGAATTTTTTGCAAACCTCTTTGGATCTGAGCTGAGGCGTGGCGCCATTGGTTGGTTTGTGAGCATGGAATGGCACCAGATTGGCTGACTTGTGAACGCGGTGCTGTCTGTTGCCGTAGGTTCAAGGTTGACTCAAGTTGACTGATGCTCAGCGCAGACAGGGCTGGGGAGGGAGGGGGGGGGGAGGGATATCTGGGTGGAGTTTACACTTCAGACATGCATAATTTTATAAATAGTAGAGCCTCCTACTTCAAGTACATTTATTTTTGTTGCTCTTCGTCTATTTGTGACCCGCCGCTTGCCGGCCTCTTACAATCATCAACTAGTATTTTTCGTTTTCGGCCCGACTCGCACAGGCCTCGTTTTGATGACGAAGCTGTGTCACGTCAAGAGGGGCGATCATCAATTCCAAATCTCTTGCTTTTTGCCGCCATGAGCTCGGATCCCTCACCTTTCTTTCCTCCTGAACTGGAGCGTGAAATGTTCGAACTGGCCGCAGAATTGTACCCAGAAACAATCCCGAATCTTCTCTTGGTTTCAATGCGCGTCTATGAATGGTGAGCTGACCTCGGTGTCCCTTGAGAGATTGTAGTGTGAACCTTGGCGTAGGATCGATAGAATTAAATACAGGACTATCACCCCAGCAGAAGCCCACCGGAAAGGATACTCCTTTCGTGGAATACATTTACAATCGACCTGTTCTCTCACCGCTCTCAGGCGAGCTGTTCGGTCGAATTCAAAACCTGCCTCCTTCTTCCGCGACCACGTCCGACATTTGTTTACGCAGAGTGACGATGGAGATGCCCTCCGAGAAATTCTTCTTGCGTGCCGTGGAATTCAACATCTCGCATTGGTCCGGTTTGTAGAACCAGTCCTAGTCCCCGCTCTTTCCGGATTGCGGCCACGTCGGTTAATCATCTATTGGCGGTCTTCTATCGATTGGGATCTATGCCGCCCCATGTTCAGTTTCACCACACATCTCGAGATCCTGGACCATATTCCCCAATTTGCGGAGCAGTTCATCACCAAGTGGCTGCCGTTCCTCGCTCAGCTCCCTGCCCTCACTCATCTGTCCTTCTTTTGGGGAGTCAACGTGGCAACACAGACTCTGGCGTCGTGCAGCAAACTCGAGGTTCTTGTTTGCACACACCCAAGCCCAGCACCTCACAGTGATCTCCTCAACCCCATCGCAGACGAGCAGTTCGTCTATATAGCGGTACCAGACCCGCTCCGCGACTGGATTACCGGAACTAACGGATGTATGGACTATTGGGCCTGTGCAGAAGCTTTTGTCGTGAAGAAACGACGTGGGGAGATCCAGCCGAGTGGGTTCCTACTATTTCACTCTTGTTGGAGTTTTAATTCTGATGCAAGTCCTTAGATTCACGGTGTTGGATTGAAGATGAAGATGGGGTGGGTCCTGGCTACAAGTTTGCAATGGAATCATCTGGGACTGCATGAGCGCGCCGCCGCCACGCGCGCGCGACTGATGTCAGCTCCAAAGGCGCCTTGGTGGGACTATGTATTACATGGCAACACAATTTTGGTATATATAAAAAGACCTATGTATCTAGTCGGTACCACAAGATACTCATGTCTCGACTTCTCGGACGTGAGCTGTAATTTCTTCCTCGCAGCATCCCGCACGCTTTTGACTCTGTGAGCGTATCTCGGGCAGCGACGAGACGTGAATGCAACTGTGGATGCCCCAGCACCAGGACCGCGTTTTCGCTCTTACGCAGCTGCGGCCGACGCGTCCATCCGGTGTCCTTCGCGCTTCGACGGCGGAAAAGACGTCACTCGCACAGCACGATATGGTACGCATTCGGCCGAGGGATAGCGAGCCCGCCGATGCGTCGTGTGCGTGCGCCCGCCGGAGTTCAAGGTCGAGGCGAGGGATTCCTAGGCACCGACACATCATCCCTTCGCTAGATACGATGAGAAGTAAGGACTGAAGGACCAGACTGTTTCGTTCAAGATAAGCACGAGGAGGGAGGACGTACCCGGGGCCCGGGAAGACGCAGCTCCAGCTAGGATGCGCAGGCCATGGCGGTGCGTGCAGCTCGACGAATCTCACCTCTGCGATAAAGGGCTAGATTGTAGCGCGGTAGTAGCGGAAAGAGCAGCGCACTAAACGCCCTCCCCGCGACAAAACGAGCGCGTTTGCCAGGGCGTCGAAGCGCGCTGGTGCCCATGCGGAAGCGCAACTCCACCTCCTTCCCTCCTTCTTCCACGTTCCTCCCTTCACCTCCGCGTCCCTGCCCGCCCAGAGCAAATGACCCTCCGCTTTTGTACGGCGCACCGTTGGCTTTTCAAATCCTTCCCCAACTCACCATCCTCGGGTCGTAAAAGCGTTGCCGGACTGATGCCGCGGCGGACATGCGCATCAAGTATCCAGCAACAGTGTGGAATTTCCACGACGGCGAGTACTCGTCCCCTAGATACGGCGCGCGCGCGGACGGACATGTCGACGCCAGCACAGGGCACATGTTACACGAGGCATACTGCGCGTCGGACGCCGAGACGTGGCATACACTGCGCCCGACCCCGCCTGTCAGATCGCACAAGCCGAGAGGATGTCTCCCGGTGATGGCCACGGGGACGACGTGCTAGGGTTAGAGGAGGCGGTGATGCGGCGTTGACGTCGGGCGTCTGCGGCAGTATAGCGTGGAATTGGAATCGGGCCCACAATGGCGATTGTGCGCGCGCGGAGGGACACGCCGGCGCGGGGATGGGCATGTATAGACGAGTACAAGATAGATGGGCTCCCACACGGGGCATACAGCACGCGCCGATGTCATGTCTGGGCCAGGACACCCCACTTAGTGGAAGGGAATACGTCAAGATATGAAGACCCCCACACACTCGTGATCGCTCGGTAACGATGGATCAGCGCATCGATGGGTCCGACGCGGCGTGCTGGAGGGAGTCGTAATCGGCGGCTTGGTGGAAGAGTAGAGAAGTGTTGGCGCGAGTATGCGAATCGGACTCCGCGGCAGCGATGACATGGAGGTGCAGAGTAGTGCACGGATGGATAGCCGGAGCCTGCGCGACATCTTGCTTCCGCCTCTTCGAGCCGTGAGTCGGTGCCAGGGATACTTTCTTGAAGTTGCGCGTGGCGCTAGCTAGGTGGCATTGAAGATGACGCGACTGAACGTACTAGTGGAAGTGATGCTCGGCATGGGACACGCTGGACACGGGCAATCAGGTGAAGAAGCCACGTAGACGCGGGAGTCAAGTCTAGAATGTTGCTATGCTCGACAATCACTACGCTAATCGGCCTGTCAATCCACGCCAAACACCTTCCTGCTCTCAACCTCCGCCAAGCCCGCTCCTCGCCCGAATCTCCCATCACATCTGCCCACCGCCTCTTTAAGCAACGTCCTCGTTGCGTCCCTCAACTCTTTCGTCAACCCCTTCTGCGTCCAAGTCTTCATCGTCATCCGAATCCTCTGCCGCGGGTGGCACATCTTCCTCCTTCTCCAGAACCCCTCGCTCGGTCTCGATCGCGGCCTGTGCCTCGGCTAAAGCTGTGCCAGTTCTGGGGATAAATCGCCGCAGGCGTCTGGAACTGAACCAGCCCTTGATAGGAAAACCCTCCAACGTCTCGAGGGTGTATGAGTTGCGATTCCGGCTAACGACCCGACGGGGCGCGGACCATTTTGGCTCGGTCTTACGCTCCGTTTTGAATGTGTAGTCCAAGTCACTCCGGTACACCTGTACCAGCCACCCTGCTTGAAATATCACCTCCTTTGGGGCCCGTGCCGTGACCCTCTTGTCGAACACCACCTTGCGCTTTTGCGCGTGATCTAGGATCTGTGAGTATCCGTCTATGCGCTGCTGATCCATGTAAGCCATCTGGATCGTGACGTCCTCCTCCCGCAGCTCCATGGTCGCTGTGCTTGCGTCCGTGCGAGGAGTATTGATGACGAGTCCAAGCAACAGCTCGTTCGGTGAGTAGCGTAAATTTGGGAGTATGCGGTTGTTGAGATACTCAATGGCTGCGTCAAGGTGGTCGGGCCAATTTTTCGGTAAATCCTCCGCTTTCATCGCTTTGTACTCGTCCTCTCCAAGGTCCGGTGCGCACATGCGCTTCAGGCGTCCCAAAAGCTTGCTGTTCATGCCCTCCAAAAGTCCGTTGACCCACGGTGAGTATGCAGGAACAATGTGCAGCTTGGTGCCCTTCGACTCGCACCATGCGCGCACCTCCTTGTTGTCGAACTCCGGGCCCCCATCGCACATGAGGGTCTCTGGCGGGGGAAGTGTTCGGTAATACCGTCGAGTCCGGCGCGTGTGGTAGCGTTTGTCGCCGCCGTTTTGAGTTTTCTGGCCCAAAGACGTTGTGAGTAGATGTCCATGTAAAGTCCGAGTTTTTTATAACCCCCCTTCCCCGGCGACATTGAAAGGGTATCGCACACCATTAGCTCGAAGGGGTGACGTCTTGTGATCGGCTCGAGCAGGGAGTGGATGTGTGCTGCTCCAAAGCTCTTGCAGCGACCGCACTCGGTAATTGCCTCCGTGATCGACTGGTCCAGCTTGGGGCTGCAAAATTTGCTCATGAGCTGCACCTTAATCATGTCGCGCCCAAAATGGCCGTTAGCGCGATGAGTTCTCCACGCCAACTCCTTCGCTTCAGCCTTCGTTATGCACTCCTGCCGTGCCCCTGCGCGAATAGATCTGTCCCCTGCAACACGCCACAACCTTCCGCCTTCGATCATATAGCCGCTAGCACGATGCCGCGCCCGCTTGCGCTCCCGCAGGCTTTTACCGTGGTCCAACTCCCCCAATGCCTCCACAACTTCGAGGAATATGCGCTCATTCTTAAAACGCTCTCGCATGACCGCCTGCTCCGATGTCTCGACGACCTCAGTCACCGAAAAGATGTCGTGGGCCAGACCGGTGCGAGCTTCCCAATCCTCGCTGACGTTCCACTCATGCCCGTCACCAGCGCGGATCTCCTTTCCCACATACTGACGGCTTAAACCATCAGCTACGGGATTCAGACGACCCGGTCGGTGCCGAACATCGACAATTTGGTGGTCAAGGACCCCGTCTCGCCAGCGTGAGTGAGTTGAGTTCAACTTCTCGCTGGTTAGATGGTCGCGCAGAGCGCGACAATCCGTTTCGAGCTCCACAGGGAATCCCCAGACTATGTCTGAGAATTTATCCAAGCTGAATTTCAGCGCGGCAAATTCCAGAAGAAACGGTTTATACTTCTCTTCCGATGTGGAGGTGCGTTTTGAGGCAAACGCTACCGGGTGTATTCGAGTGATTTCTTTGCCGTTAGGACCTATGCTCGTGAATCGCTGGGAGCACATCCCCGCGAGCCCGGATTTGCAGCCGTCAGTCGTTACAATGAACGGCGTGCCATCGAACTTCGGACCCTTCAAAACGGGTTCTGTTGTGAGTGCTACCTTCAAACTCAGGAACGCGCGGGTGTGTTCCGGTTTCCACAACTCGTCCAATGAGAACGCCTTCATCGCCCTGCGGTAAGCATGGTTTCCCTTTCGACGTGGGAACCTGAACATTGCGGCAGAGGTCAGTTAACGGCTGCGCAATCGCGGCGTAGCCTTTGATGAGGCTGCGAAAGTACCCGGTTAAGCCGGTGAAGGCGCCGAGATTCTGGATGTCGGTAGGCCGCTCCCAGTTTACAATCGCTGTGAGTTTTGACAAGTCTGGTGCGATACCATCCTTGCTGACTCGACCTCCCGCGAAGACAGCACTGGATAGGAAAAATCCGGACTTCGAAGCGGATAGCGAGAGTTTCTTCTCGCGCACTCGGGTGAGCAATGTGACAGTATCCTGCAGCATAGTGTCAAAATTGTCTCCAGCCATACCACCGTCATCCACGAAAAGTTCGAACAGGACGCCGACCAAATCACCCAATGCGTTTGCAGTTAACTGCGCAAAAGTCGAAGGTGCCCCCGTAAGTCCGAATGGCATGCGCAAGTATTTGAAGAAGCCGCGTCCTTCGACGTAGAAGCAGATATAGGGCTGGTCTTCCTCTCTGATAACGCATGCGTAAAAGCCGGACGCGAAGTCGAACATGTTCAACCACCGATGCCCGCTGAGGCGTTGCTGTTTTAAACGGATATCACCTTGTGGCATCGGTGGGACCTCCGTAACTTTGTTGAGGTCGTTGAACTCCTGACAGATACGCCATTTCGTCTGCTCCGTGGGGTCTGGTTTGGTTGGAGGCGATTCTCGAGGTGGGAGATCATGAAACGCCGCTGGGAATCCGTTTGCAACGCATTCATCGTTGACGCGATGCTGCAGCTGTTCTAGGGTGAGTCCCGTGCCGTCGTGCACTTTTTTTGCAAGAGTTGTTGCGCCGCAGCACTTGACGTCGCGGTGGTCTATAGGTGCGATAATGTCAGCGTGTAGCATTTTATCGATGGCGTTATTGAGATAAACTCTTTGCGGCGTGCTGAGGGGTCGCTGGTGCGGATTAGTCCTGAACTTCGCGTCCGCACGGTTCGGGATGTTGAGCGTGTGCCCTCCACCTTCCGCTGGGATCACCTCGCTCATCGAGAGCGCGAAGCAGTCAGCAAAAGAGCGTATGGTTTGCTCCACCTTCTCCCGCTCTGCGGGCGTGAGGTCCGTGCCAATTTTTATTGCGGCCATGATGGCATCCAGGCGCGCCGGCAGGAACGGGTCGGTTTTACGTGTCAAGATGGAGGGATCTACGTCTGGCATCGCAGGCTGTTCAACTCCGGGGTGTGGCCCTCCGGGTCCAGCGGCGTCGTCCAGGGCCCACACACTACTCCAGTGCTCTTTTGGTGGTGCTGTAGGTTTAAATGTGCTGCGAAAGCGGGGGTCAACATCTTGCAATGTGAAGTTGGCTGACATGTGTGGCGGGACTTCCCTCGCGGGGGAACACTCATCCCCCATTACGTCCGCACGCTTCACTACGTTTCTGCGCTCCCGCCATGCCTCTCTCGCCTGGTATCGCCGCAGCGTTCGCTTCCCCTTATTTGATGGATAATTCGGGTGTAAAGCCCTCCAGTGAGCTCTCTCGTCTGCGGTTCTGCGCGGCGCGCCCGCTCTTGTCACGGGATGGGTGTTCACTGGTGCGAAAATATAGTGCTGGTCATCCTGCTCCTCTGCTCCAAAGCTGGGGTCTGAAACTTGCCTCGCAGGGGGTGCGCACTCCCCCCTCATTTCGTCGCCCTCGAATCGAACAGTTTTCTCGTGCGTGGTTGTTTCTGCCACGATGGCTGGCGCGGTAAGCTCGTTCCTCGGTAACGACTCGTCAATCTGTTCTTCTCTCCCCGCAGTGGATTCGGTTGGGACTTGCCTCGCGGGGGGTTCCCTATCCCCCCGTTTCAATTCCCGCGCCTTTTCTTGTTCCGCAATCTGTGCAGCCCAAACCTTCGAAATTTTGGCCTCACGCCGGCGCGCAGTTCTTCCTGGCCGCGTCCATTCCTCCGCAATCAACTGGGGCTCCGGCTGGTCATCACGGTTCTGAGGGTTTTTTACGGAAGAAATCGGGACTCGCCTCGAGGGGGACGCGCATTGACCCCCCGAGAAATTTGTGCGCTGTTTGATATCCGTAGCAATGCCAACAAGTGAGCCTGGCGCCGTGCCAACAGCGTTGGAAAACTGGTTGGCAAGACTAATCCACGCTTCGCCATCCCGTATGTGCAATATGTCCGGCTTATATTCGTGCATGGCGTCGAAGGATTGAAGAAGCGGTTTACCGAACAATAGCGCCCACGCGCCACCACTGTCGAAGATCTCGAAACGGCCCGGGCGTGTTTTCCCGCCGAGTGTAACTGCACCCGTCCAAGTCCCAATTGAAGGTGTGAGTCGCCCATCCGCCATACGAAGCATCCGCCGCGAAGGTCCGAGCCGACCGAGCCGATGTTTAATCTGGTTGTATACCGTCGAATCGATAGCGTCCACCATCGCACCATCATCCACGACACTCCGCATGCGCACCACCTCCCCTTTCGGCCCACTAAGCTCCACATTTTGGACAAATGGGACTGAGTTCTTAACTTGCTCTTCCGATCCGACGCCGTACAGATCAAAAAATTGATATTGGGGGTACATGGATGTGTCTGGGATAACCTCATCGACGGTAGGTAAAACTCCCTCCCCACTCATTGGGATACACTTGGCGTCGGGCGTTGAGTCAACGTCCCCGGGCGCTGCCGCATCACGCGCGGGGACTGGCGAAATTTCTGCAGTTTCAAGTCTTTGGGTCGTCGGTAGAGCTGCGCTCTCTACACCGACGACCCCGGGCCTTTTCCCTGCTCGTCCGCGAAGGCGTAGGCGTAAGGGTGGTCGCCGTACTCGAGGGTGAAGTAAGAGTCGGTGTTGGGGTCGTAGAATGGCTGCACAGGCGCGACGAATCGCATGTCAGAGGGGGTGGAATCTCGACCGTGGCGATAGATGTAGGAAGCGATGTTCCTCCATTTGCGCTCGGGTTCAGGCAGCGCGGTGGGGTTTGGGCACGTCGGATTACCCTCACGATCTTTGGCCATGTGACCCAGCTGAGCGCAGCTAAAGCACGCGCCGGAATCGAGGGGCTCCGTACCAGGGGTCAGAGGATACGGTCGGTATTCGTTCGGCGACGAATCCCCATTACGCGCATTATATGCCGTCACCTGCTGTGTATAGGCTACAAGTCCGGCAGGCGTGCTAGGATGATGCGGCAGAATGTTGCGCTGGAGGATCTGGAGGCGTTCTGCTACTGGAACGTTCCGCGTCGGAGTTGAGGGCGCAAAACGAGTAGGAGTGCGCGGAGCGAATAAATTCGACGGATGAATGGGCCCAGGTGAGACGAAAGGATTGGTGTTGGCCGGTGCAGGGACCCTGCGGATGGTCGGCGGCGTTGCGGTGTAAGTGCGCGAGGGGGAAGGGGACGCCGTGATGGTAGTCCTAGCGAGAGCGGTGTGCAAAGGTGCTGTCGGTGACTGCAAAATGGCGTCGTACTTCCGAAGACGTTGCTCCTTCTCCATCGCCTCTGTGAGATCCTGTGCAGAGACTTCGGTGACGGCCTTCAAGAATGCCGTCCAGTCCGTGTAGCCACTGCCAACGAGATCGCGCATCGCCTGCGGAAGATTTTTACGCACCTGCGGGATAAGCAAGCCAGCCGTGTCTTTCCCACACAAGAGACGCATCTGCTTAGCCCAGCGCACATGGCTGTAAACCAGCGTCCCATCGACATCGACCTTCTTCCCCATCTCGTCCTCGCACATCTCGAGACTCATCATCTCGTCCGACATCTCCTGCGCGGTTTTCTCGGCCAAAACCTCTTTTGGCCACCTTTTATCGAACTCCGCCTCAAGGGCGGCAAACGTGGCCGTCTGAGGTGCGGTGAGTTTGTCGAACCAAGCCTCCGCCTCGCTAGCCGAGCCGAGCGATAGGCTGAATAGCTTGACCTGCTGAGCCTCGGACATATTGGCGCGCATGAGTATGGTACGCTGAATTTTTTTGAGATAGTCACGGGGATTATAGTCGCCGACTCGACCGTCACCATAGAAGACTTTATCGTCGTTTGTCATTTCGACGGCGTCTTCGTCCAAAAGAAGAGCTGGTGGGATAAGGGCAGGTGTGGGGCAGGTATTGGGAATGGGATAGTCCGGGGTAACGAAGCGTGGAGCTTCCTCAAATTCGGCGGGCTGTAGTGTGGGCTCGTCGGATGAAAGTGTACTCTCGGTGCTCGGAGAGATACTACGGCTAGGTGAATAGCTGACGACGTAGTGAAGACCAGGGGGTACGATGAGATTCCTGCGGTAGAAGAAGCCGTCGGAGCTTTGTTCCGGGTAATAGGCCAGCGCGGAGAGGTCAGGCTCTTTTTTTATTTTATTTTATTTTTACTGCGGGTGTGCGGTCGGGAAGCGGGAAGCAGGAAGCGGGAAGCGGGAAGCGGGAAGCGGGAAGCGGGAGCGGGGAACGGGGGCGGGAGCAGATGCGGGAGTTCGGGAATCACTGTGGTTTCGGTCGCACTCCAATCACCAGATGGACACGGGCAATCAGGTGAAGAAGCCACGTAGACGCGGGAGTCAAGTCTAGAATGTTGCTATGCTCGACAATCACTACGCTAATCGGCCTGTCAATCCACGCCAAACACCTTCCTGCTCTCAACCTCCGCCAAGCCCGCTCCTCGCCCGAATCTCCCATCACAACGCCAGGAGAAGACGGCGGCAGGATTCGATGCACTGCGCAGAAATGCACGACCCAAACGTGAACCCGCAGGTACAAGCCGACGGGAGCTCTACACGTGAGGGTGGCCTTGAGGTTGCAAGTAGGGTCAGAATCGCCTCGAGCTCTGCGACATTGGTTTTTACCTTGCATGACCATTTTGCTGTGACGAGAAGAGAGCCGCGCAGGACAAGTGCCAAATGGGGTAGTGGCGATGCTTAGATACAACCGTTCTTTCCTTTCGTTCTTTGCTTTCTCATTGCCAACTGGCCTTCACATACCCCGTATATCTATGGCTGGAGTCCCGCGGTCAACCATGCAAGACCCTTTATACGTTCCACTGCATTGCGGCACGTTCTCATTTATTTATTTATTTTTTGCGCTTTGGAACTACTGCAGTAAACCCTTTTATTTCCTTTCTTCTTATTCTCCCTTCTTCCTCTGCAGTACGGGGCTCTGTACATCTGAAAATCTGCCCGCCTCAGAATCTACGAATACAATCATTCCTGCGCAACGACTGGGAACTGTCGAAGCTAGCACGCATTGATACATCACAGGCACACAGAGGTGAGTCTCGTGAACCTACGGAACACCTCATTTGTACGCAAAATCCCCACTGCGCCGCAAGAATGCTACATTCTTGTCTCACTGCGGCCGTGTACGCCCGTTCGAGGCATCAAGAAGCTGGTATTCTCGGGCCTACTACCAGCAGCCTGTCTCCCTTTTGCTTCCAGCTTGCGTCCTGTCGCTAATCAGCTCCAACCTCATTCGTCCTTCGCATTTCTGAAAGCGCTTGATCTGCGAGTCTTCGGTCTGTCTCTATGGACTCATTGACGAATCCAATAGTCGTCCGTCGGTTTGCTAGGTTGACACTTGTCCGGTCACTGCTGTCACTGCAAAATATTGTATGTCTCCCCTCTGCTTTCTCGCATTTGGACGTAAAGCTTACACGCAAAATTCTTCTCACTGCTGGGTCCTTCTCACTGTTGGTTTTCCCCTACATTTCGACGCGCAAGTACTACACAAAACTCTTCAGCGTCATTGGACTGCAGGGAACGAACTGCCACGTTTCTGGAGCGCGGATCTAGTCCCGGATAATCCGACCACTTCTGCTGGTGTTTTCCATTCCGTCATGGCTAGTGGTTATTGGCATACGGCAACTCCACTCACCGACAGCCACACTTTAGTTTGGCTCACGTTCTTTTCTATATAGGATCTCTAGCCCGGGTACTAATTTAAGTTTCCCGGGGTCCTCCGACAGCTGTACCTTCCATATTCGTTCTCACGATACAACATTTCGATGTCTCACATTTGCTCCGGCATAATCTGCGTTCCGGAAGGAGCCTCCTTCCTTGTGCCAACCATCTACTAAGATATTCGCCTCACCATTATTCTGACAACACTTACCCGGTGGTCTTTTTTAAACATATTTCTCACTCACTCCGTGCTTTGAAGGAGGGACATATCTGTCGGTACTCTTCGCCATATTCTGGGAGTGATACCGCAAATTTACATGTCGTGATTTCTGGTCCAAATCATGCGGCCGAATCACCTGTACCTGATCAGTTTCCCCTTATGCGGGCTAGACATCCATTTCAATGGGAAATGCCTCGTTGAGTCAGTTTTTCTCTCTCTTTTTTTAGTAGTACAATATTTAGGGCCACGGGCTACTAAGAATAGCAGCCTCGCAAGGACGGGCGGGGGTCGCTCGACTCCAGCAGGTAATATTTCCACCTGCAGAAATACATTATATACGCCACACAGGCAGCAGTGTTCAATCAGTAACGGCATATTATTCATCTCAGTCTACTACAACTAAGCTATAGACAGGTCGGAAACAAAGTGGGTGAGGAGTGAAGGTTGAATCTAACAAAATGGGATAGAGCAATACTCCGATATGTGGGTTCAAGGCTAGTATGTTGGATTCCAAGATTCGGACTTGAATTCGGGAAAGACTATTGATAGGAGTTGCATATCACAATGTATCACTACGAAATATTCCGGAGGGGACAGTACATAAGGCTATGTATCCCAGCATCAAACACCAATATGGATAAATGGAACCCAATGGGAAAATGATTTATAGCCACCAGACTCCTCGCGAAGTTTGCGAATAGCCAGATGCAATGCCTCTGCTGCCCGGGCTGGATCTGGCGGCGTCACCTTGAGTAGATGCTCATAAACATCACTGGCAACTTGTGGTGCCTCGTTGTCACTAATTGCCCACATGGTCGCAATTACACCCCGATAGCCCGCCAATTGCATCCCGGCTGCAAGATGGACCGACTCTTCTTCGAGGCTCTTATCACCAGTTGCAGTCTGACATGCAGAGAGAAATGCAAGATCCGCATGGGGAAGTGATAGTTGGATGATGCCCGAGAGCGTGAGGTGTTCTTTTCCGGCAAGGAGAAGGGCACTCTGGGTTGGGTGGGACATATTTTGTACACCATGGCACGCAAAGTGCACCCATTTAGAATCTCTCATCCCTTGTTGAACATGCTCCACAGTTGCCATATGTCCATCCAGTCGCAGAACAGGAAGTTTTCCGAGGACAAGCTGCTGAATACAATCAATTTCTTTTCGGGTCCCTGGAATGGGAGTCTGTCCAGCTGCAGATGGCTGAGCAACTGCAAGTAATTGCAGCACCTTCTGTTCTTTGGAAGGTGAACGAAAGCCTTCCACCAGTGCGGTCAACGAAGGTGTATAGGAAGAAATCACGAAATCGGACAGTTTCGAGCCAAAGGCATCATCCATTTGATACAGGCCTGCGGCATGAATAGGGAGAAAAGCAAGAGGACCTGTTGGACACCACCAAATACGAGGAAGGTTCGCTTTTGCTGGAGTCTATAATAGGCCTCTAAATATCAAAGTATTACCCAAAAAGAATTACTCACTGTAATAGCAATTGCATCGAGGACAGGCTTAACAACTTGCTTCCATAACTGAGAAAGATTGTTTGCAAATTCATCTTCAGGATCAAGTTGTCCTTCACGTCTCATGACCAATCTTTCACTCCGACCAACGAGGTGCCCAAGGGATTGTGCCATGCTCCCTGCATGATTGGGCTTAAAGTTATTCAGAGGGATATGCATGACCTCATCATCGAGGCCAGCCATGAGTACCAGAGCATCACATCGGTCGTCAGTGATATTCAGAATAACAACAGGTCCTTCCTGTGCTGCTGGGGAAAGTTCGGAGATGATCTTGGGTAATAAGAACCTTTGAAAGCCCTCCAACTGTCGAATCTCTTTCAGAAGCTTTTTGCGTTCTTGAGCATTGTGGTGAGCCCGATCTGCAACTGACTGGAGTGACAGCTGGGTATCATATTGGATTAATTCTGCACTCGTCCGAGTGCCAGACCCCTGCAGTGCAGTAGAAAGGGAGACAAGACTATGAGCAAGTTTTGGGTAGCTGTGTTTAAGGTCATCGACTGGGGAGCGCAGGTTGAGCAACTGGCCCCATATGACAGAACGGCCCTGCTCCAGCCATTCCACTGCCTTCTCAGCCTCATCAGAGGCAGTAGCAAATGCAGCTGCATCTCTGACGAGCTTACCAGCCTTCAAGAGGTGGTGATGCCGATCACTAATGGATAGGCCAAGCCAGGCAAGCTCTGGTAATAGGCTGAGAGCTACATCGTAAGCCTCCATGGGTGACGAGTCTTCTTCAATCCTTGCAAGTTGTGCCCACTTTGAGGCTGCATTAAATCGGATATGGGCAGGACCTGTTGTTGAATGGGACACTAAATCATAAATAGAAATTGCCCGTTGCAGATCAGTGTGGTCACCGAGCCATTCAAAGCGACGGAAAAGGGAGGTTCCAAGATTGTACAACATTGATGGCTTGTCTGGGTGGCCATATGGAATCAGGTCAATAGCCTCTTCTCTCTTGGACACAGACTTGTTGAGAGCCTCCATGTCACCAAGTCGCTCAAACTGTCTTTGGAGGGAGTTTCCAAGATTGCTCAACCTCAATGGCTTGTCTGGGTGGCCATCTGGAGTCAGGTGAATAGCATCCTCACTCACTGACACAGACTTGTTGAGATCGTCTAAGTCATCAAGTCGCTCAAACCGTGTGAGGAGGTTATTTCCAAGATTGTTCAATATGCCTGGCTTGTCTCGGTGGCCATCTGGAATCAGGCAGACAGCATCCTCTGTCACTGTCACAGACTTGTTGAGATCATCCAAGTCACCGAGTCGCTCAAAGCGACGGAAAAGGGAGCTTCCAAGATTGCTCAACATTGATGGCTTGCTTTGGTGGCCATCTGGAGTCAGCTGGACAGCATCCTCTCTCATCAACACAGACTTGTTCAGATCGTCCAAGTCACCGAGTCGCTCAAACCTCATCAAGAGGGAGGTTCCAAGATCATTCAACATTGATGGCTTGTCTGTATGGCCATCTGGAGTCAGCTGGACAGCATGCTCTTTCATCAACACAGATTTGTTGAGATCATCCAAGTCACCAAGTTGCTGAAAGCGATAGAAAAAGGAGGCTCCAAGATTTTCCAACCTTGATGGTTTTTTTGGGTGGCCATCTGGAGTCAGGTGAATAGCATCCTCACTCACTGACACAGACTTGTCAAGATCGTCCAAGTCACCGAGTCGCCTAAACCGCGTCAGGATGGAGGTTCCAAGATTGTTCAATATGCCTGGCTTGTCTCGGTGGCCATCTGGAGTCAGGTGGACAGCATCTTCTATCATTGAAATGGACTTGTTGAGATCATCCAAGTCACCCAGTCGCTCAAAGCGACAGGAAAGGGAGTTTCCAAGATTGTTCAACATGCCTGGCTTGTCTGGGTGGTCATCTGAGGTCAGGCAGACAGCATCCTCTCTCATTGACACAGACTTGTCAAGATCATCCAAGTCACCGAGTCGCCCAAATCGTGTGTAGAGGTAGTTTCCAAGATTGTTCAACATTGATGGCTTGTCTTGGTGGCCATCTGGAATCAGACACACAGCATCCTCTGTCACTGTCACAGACTTGTTGAGATCATCCAAGTCACCAAGCTGCTGAAAGCGGTAGCAAAGAGAGCTTCCAAGATTGTTCAACATGAATGGCTTGTCTAGGTGGCCATCTGGAGTCAAGTGAATAGAATTCTCTGTCATCAACACAGACTTGTTGAGATCGTTCATGTCACCAAGGCGCTCAAACCGTGTGAGGAGGGAGCTTCCAAGATTACCCAACCTTGATGGCTTTTCTGGGTGGCTATCTGGAGTCAGGTGCACAACCTCTTGCATCACCCTGACACACTTGTCGATGTCGGCAACATCACCAAGTTCTTGACCACGGTGTAGTAATCCAATGCCAAGACCATGAAGTGAACTTGCATCTGTTAGACCATCCCGCACTGCGTCATCATAGGCACACACCGCCTGGTTCAGCACATCTATCATACGGGAGAACTTCCACTGCTGGAAACAGATGTCACCCAGGCAGTTTAGCAGTTTGCCCCGGTGCTCGTTGAAAGAAAAGAGGAGTAGGATTCTCTCATGCATGATCCATAGCTCTTGGGGCTCCAGCTGATTTCCGCTGGCTGAATCATCAAGCATCTGCTCCAAATCTGTAAATATTGCTTTTGTGTTCAAAGGACCAACTGTGGGTATCTCAGAAGACATTCCAACACATTGATTTCTCTTACTTTGCATTGTAGTGATATTATGTCCAGCAGGATTCAATGGCTCTTGGGTCGACATTGCAATTGAGAAAGCCGCGATCAAGTTGAGTAATGGACCATCAGGGTTCACTTTCACAAGGGCTAAGCGGAAGGCTACACAATTCTAAGTCAAGGGTTTTTCACATGGATGGTGGACACACGCTTTCGCTGCTCCCCTGAGGAAAGAGCTTCCCCATATGCAATCTCAATTGAGCCAAGAAGTCGAGTACATCTCTCTCTGCACATGACTACTATCGAGAAGCTGGTTGCATGCGGTGGGCTGTAAGAAAGCATCAGCACCGGAATGGGTTGGCTGTGAGATCACACTACTAACATTTGGCAGTCAAACCTGCATTTCCAACTTGAAGAATTCTGAGCCTCCGAGACCCCGGTAGTTTGCTGGATTATGGCATCGTGTACTACGAGTTGAGCAACCATTTCCATTTCCGCAGGAAGATCGGGATGTGGACTGTCAGATGATCTGACACGGATATCTAAGAAGCCGTCATGGATTAGTGAAATATTCGGTAGCAATCGTAGTTATGTGCTTACTGTGGAGATGAACACTGGTGGATGTCAGATCATTAGAAGGTGCCTTTAGTACGGGAATACAGGCAGGCTCACATTCTCGACATGATGGGGTGTGGTCAAAGATTACGATCCAGTGGAATATATATACCATACACCACGAGGTGCACACTGCCCCACGGCAAGCTGTAGCTCAATTCAAAACATTTCTCATGCAGCATGGTGCCTGAGCGCTAAACCACAGTTAACGATTATGGCAACAGGCTTCTGCTAGATGGATCCGTGCATGCCTTGGATACCCTGAACATCTCAGAGGGTGAACGAACTGTTAAATCAGTAGCGTCAATCGATAATATACATACAGAGGGATGGCACACACGATACCACCGGCCCTGTGCATGCCGGGAATGCCCTGAGCGTCGAAGCTGTCCTAGGCGCCGATTCCGGCACTGTTTCTGCTGAAATCAGAAGCGCCATCGAACCCTGCACAAGGATGTGGGAGAAGCCTGCAAAAGCACATCCAAGAAATGCCGCAACGAGACCAAGTTTCCGCGGATCAGCTGCTCGACCAGACACCAAAACGTTTCATTTTTGGGAATGGACAGACATGGAATGGCGACATCCGGAATTCACTCAACAGTGCTTCCCGAGAAGATACTACTGTACCGCCGTGTATGGTAGCAACCACCCGAGGTGCGTTACACTTGCCAACTTTCAAAAGTTAGCAACTGGTTACCATATATGGGTCCGGAGCTTCCATATATGGTAATTCAGGGTCCCGCAGGGCCGAAAATTTGCCCAAAACGGTTACCGAAGTCAGATTTTTGCGCGTTACGGCGTGATTTAGGCAACTTTTAAGGCCCCGTTACGCGTTACCGGTTGCTACCATACACGGCGGTACAGTATTCCCTATGTGGGAATCATGGACGTGCGCCCGCCGGAGATCGCGGTCGAGATGACGAGGAATGGAGGGATTCCCGGGCGTCTCCCATCGCCAGAGGTGGCGAGAAACACGAACCGAAGGACCAGACCGTTCCGTCCGGGATAAGCACGACGAGGGAGGACGTAACCGGGTTGAACCGGGAAGAAGATCCAGTTAGGATCTGTGGGGCGTGGTGGTGCTGATACTCGAGTAGCGCCGCAGGGCTAGATTTTAATGGGGTAGCAGCACAGGAAACGCCCTCCCCGTGACGAAACGGGCACGCTGGCCAGGCATCGAAGCGCGCTGCTTCCCATGCGGACGCCCGTCTCCACGGCCCCGCCCTCCACTTCCTTCTCTCCCTCCCTCCTTCCTTCCCCCCCCGCGTCAAAAGTTGGAACATGGAAAAGTGTCTCCGTGGGACCAAGGAATTCTTTCATATTTGTGTTCTAGCATCATAGAAGGTCGGGGAATCCGTCCGACCCTGTGGAAATGTAGTTTTGTGCACTTGAGGTTTGAACTAGAAAGTTGCACAAAAGTGAATCTATCGATGTGTAAAGACCAGGAATGTAACCGTTTTGAACGGCGTTCGATTCGACTCGTCCTCGTAAGAAGGGGTCTGCGGGGCAGCACAGAATGATGAAGACAAAACAAGTTTTTAATGAGTGAATCATGATTTGCGACTGCGAGTGCAGGAGCGCGTCGGTGAGACTATAATTTTATAATAAAAAAGAACAGATGTATGTATCTATGTACCAGAAGATAAGTACTCATGTCTCAACTAGATAGGCATGCGTACATACTCATGATACCGACTTTAGCTGTAATTCCTCCCTCGCAGCATTCCACACGCGTCTCAGACGTTCGTCTCCTGCCCCTACACCGATGACATCCCCTGCACCACATCGCAGTTCGCAGGTTCCGTCAGGTCCGAGGAAGACACGAGCCGACTGCGTCGCTGTGCAGCACAGGCAACATCCGCAGGGGTTCGGCCACGGATAGATAGTATTGTGGGCTGGGATGGATAAAGCGTAGTGGCTGGTCGCGCCCCATGGATTCGCGCGCGCGCGTATAGCGTGTGGATGCGGAGCTGCATGCAAGACTGGCGCGGCGCGCGCCGGTAGTGGCGAGTCGCGCTGGTATTGCGGAGTGTCGCGGCGGGGTGAGGTGCCGAGCGCAGTCATCTCATTCGCCGCGAGTGCGCAGACGGCCGCCGACGGGGAAGAGCCCAACGAGTATTCGAGCGACTCCGAGCCGTGTGCGGAGTGCAGGGTGAAAGTCATCGGTGCTGAAAGCGTCGCTTGATCCTAGGACTAGCGCGCACGGGAATCCGAGGGTGTATGCCCCAGCACAAGGACCGCGTTTTAGGACTGCGTTTTCGTTCTTGTGCAGCCGCGGCCGAAGCGTCCGTGCGGTGTCCTTCGCGCTTCCACGGCAGAAAAGACGCCAATCGCACAGCACGATACGCCATGCATCCGGCCGAGGATAGCAAGCCCGCCGACGCGTCGTGTGCGTGCGCCCGCCGGAGCTCAAGGAGGGGTCGAGGGATTCCCTGGCGCCGACATCTCCCTTCGTTAGATGCGATGAGAGACACGGACTGAAGGACCAGACAGCTCCGTCCAGGATAAGCACGAGGAGGGAAGACGTATCCGGGGACCGGGAAGACTCCGCTCCAGCCAGGATGCGTGGGTGGGCCGTGGTGGTACGCGCAGCTCGGCGATTCTCGCCACCGATAAATGGCGTGCTAGCGCCGCAGGGCGGTAGCAGCGGAAAGAGCGGCGCACCAAACGCCCTCCCCGCGACGAAACGAGCGTGCTGGATAGGCGTCGAAGCGCGCTGGTGCCCATGCGGATGCGTCACTCCACGGCCCCGCGCTCTACCTCTTTCCCACCTTCCTTCCTTCCAGCCCCACGTCCATGACCGCCCACAAGCAATTAGCCCTCCAGAGCCATCCCCCGTCTCCCGAGTGCACCATCGTCGACTCGCAGAGTTGCGGAACCGGCGCCACGGCGGGCATGCAGTGTGGAATTGGAGCCACAATCGGGAGTTGCTCGTCTCATCGATACGGCGCACGCGGACGAACGGATACGTCGAAGCGGGCACGCACGGAAGAGCACAGGGCACGTCGTGAACGGGGCGTACAGCGCAGCGCGTCCGACGCTGAGACGCGGGAGGGCATAGGTGGCTGCTGGTGGATGTCGGCGGCGTGTGGGCGGCGGTAAAGAGAACTCTGCGGGTCACACAAGCGTTTCGAGCCGGCACTGGGATCTGCTGGCCTTGGGCATGGTAAGTACGTAGATCGTGGTGCTGGAGGAGGCCGTGGGGGATTGGGTTGGCGTGCTCGACGCCGTGGCGCCGTGTCGGCCGGGCACGGCGAGTGTGTGGAATTAGAATCGGGCCCGCGACGGCGCGCGCGCGATGCGGACGCGCAGACACAAGCACAAAAGCATGTACGCTTCCATGCGAGGCGGCTTGGGCTGGACGCGTTTGAGCGAAAGGTAAGACACGACGCTGACAAGGACGCACCCAAGAACGCGCATACAGGCTGACGGTGACGTGGCGAGAACAGGGGTGCTGGGTGGAGGTTGGCTGAGGCGAGGTGTGTGGCGCCAGCGAAGCCTATCCCACCTGTGGCCATTAAATGTCTCTTAGAGCGTCCCTGGTGCATGGCCTTGCGGTCGATTTGAGAGCGGCACCAGCCTGCGTGTTTCAGCAGTCCTGTCCACGATTTGCTATCCCGTACCGCTGGAAGACCAGAGTGGGTTCCGACGGCGACGGCGAGATGGGTAGTCTCAAAGGTGATCCATAGACTTGGTCACGATAGTTGCACCTGTAAGACCATCGGGTATCCCACAGAGCGTCCAGAACGACCACCAGTACGAGGCGGAGACTCGGGCCGGTTAGCAGCCGGTGTGCACGGACCATGCGTTCAAGTTTTTGATTTTCAATAATTATCTTGCTCCTTCTCTGGCATGTCGCTCAGAGTTGGACTCAGGACTGCGTACACGTGGACGCCTTGGGGAGCTACCGCGGTGCTGAATGAAAAGCCTGCGATGATCCAAATCATTCTGAATACAAGTTAGGCTTCCGATTTTTCTGCTTCGAGGAGCCTATCCGACAAGATATGAAGTTGGCTGAGTAAAACCTCTGTGGACTAAGGAAAAGTCACCTTGCCGTTGTGCTTGATGACTCTGTGAATCGCGTCAACTCCGAGCCCTAATAAGGAGTTGAGGGTTCGAATCCCTCCGGAGGCATCACTGTCCAATTCCAGCCTTTTGCTTTTTTTTTTTTTGCGGTTCATAGTTAGTAGTATGATCGTCGCATGCAGTACCACTGATTTCCAGAGGACAAATAATCTATAGGATTATTGTTGCCTCGGATTCTATCCAAGTCTCTCCCCACTCATTCACTGTAAAGTTCAACTTTTCTTTCTAGTTCAAAGGACAAAACCAGCTTGCAGCCTGTATTTAAGTATTCATGGACAAGGATGGAAGTGGGACCGGCAAGCCTCTGAGGATCAAGGTGATCGCCTCGTTTCAATATGAGTTCGAGCAAGCCGGACATTGAATGAGGAGGCGGAGGTTCGATTCCTTCCAGAGGCATACTAGGTCGACTCGGTCAAGACTTTTTATTGGCTTGTAATAATAACAGGACTCGTGACCTTGAGTTTCCAACATTCCCCGCTCGCCTCAGGGACGTCGAGCTACGGGTCGTGGATATGTTCAACTTTCGTTCCGGCGGATCAATCTCTGACGATCCATTCCGAGTTCAACCGATACCGTATAAGCATATTAACTAGAAAGAAATCAGACCTGCAAGCCTCTGTAGGTCACGGTAATCACCTCATGTTAATGAGTCCTAGCTACGAGACATTGTGTAATGAGGAGACGGAGGTTCGATTTCTCTCGGAGGGATTCTGCAGTTATAACAATTTATTTTTATTTTTCGCTTACCTGGCAAGGTAGTCAAGCCGGGCGATCTATAGGCTATAGCTACTTACCCGAGCACAATTAATTCTGTACTATTCGTATAGAGTGTTCAAAGTTTCGGAGACAGCAATCGGCGTCAGCATGCACAATGACGGGGAATTATTGTGCGGAGCAACTGTGAAGCAGTAAGCCTCTGTGGATCTGGGTGATCACCTCATTTCAATTTCGAGTCCTCCCGGAAGCATATGTCGAAGTTGTGGCTGGTTTTTTCAACAAAGACAAATTGTGGTAACGTGGTCTGTGGCTCAAATTTTCCAATACTCATCTCCGGCGTCATACAGACAGACAACAATAGGCGGTTCAACTTCCATCCTAGATCCAGAGGCCGTCGGTACATAGTCTCTTATACACAGATACTACAACATTGAAGCACATAGTAACCAGATTCAGCCCAAAAACCTAGCCAACTTCAGGTGTTAAACCACACACTGGCGAGGAAGAAAATAGGACCTACAAGCCGAGCGTGCAGGATGTCATTGCAAGAATGTTCAACTTTGCCTAATTTTAGAGCTGCGATACTTAGGCTTCAAATATAAATGTATTCTGTTACAACATCGGCCCCCGCCGCAAGAAAACGTCGACTGGGGCTGCGCAGTCCGGAGATCTCTTGAGTTTCTGATTATGGAGACGCCTCCCAAAACGTGTTAGAAAAGAATATTTATACAGCTAGATTTTCTTTTCCACGGTATTTCCCTCCACCTGGGCAGCCTCGGTTCCGGATCTAACCTCAAACTCAGAAGATTCGTTGTCGACAGACGAATTAACAGCAAATTGAATCGCGCTGACATGTCGAGTGTGTTGAACTTCCGACGGGGCAACTTGTCTATGCGCTGAGATTGGCAGGGTACCCAGAAACTCGGTGTCGTCGGACGATTTGTGGCTACTGATTAACAGAAGCACCGCCGGAGCATATGCGCCCTAATAAACCTGTCAAATAGCTCGACACGTCTGGGAACCAAAACAACATACAGCGAACTGAATATTGTCAGAGAGACAAAGGTCGTTTAGTGTTCCACGAGGTAACCGGATGAGCTGCGATACTACCCCGATTACCTGTATGCGGAGCGATGAGTTTTCAATAAACCAAAGAAGAAAAAATCACCTACTCCAGTAAAGCAGTATAAGACCCCGGATTCTATCAACAGAGCCAATACTTGGTTTACTTTCGATCGTTCATGAAGACTAGCTTTAATTGCTTGTCGATGACGCCTGGGACAAGATTTTAGGTGAGCTCTTAGTGATGCTAAAATGTTCGAAGCGAACCATGCTGTAGCACCTATGAGTCCGGTAGCAGATATATTGGAGAGCAACGATGTGGCCATATTCTGGAGTTGCAAAACACTGATGGCTTTGACAAAGGTATTATTATTGTGGATCCTTTCGTGGGTGCTGACGTCGTAGGTTCTGAGAACGATGAGTGCAACAGTCGAAACTGCAACAAATATCCATCAGTTAACTGTATATATGAATAGCAACAACACACCGATAGTGACAATCCAAAATGCTACGGGACGACGATAAATCGACGGTAATCTCGCCTTGAGATAACCCACGCCCTCCAAGCCACTATTCCGTCGCTGAGAACAAACTACGCGCATGGATAAGGTCAACGCAGCGCCAAACAATAAAAAGAAGAACATACATTGATAAGGACAATAGCATTGAATAGATTGAAGGGAGTGGTCACTTGATTGTAGAAGCGCGACCATTGAGTATTTTCTGGGTCGATATAAGTTTGTATGCGGCCTATCACGTCTGCTATGGAATAGGCCCAGAATGCGGCGGAGAGAATGTACATGAAAAGGCCGACAATGAATAGGACCTTGAGGGATTGGGTTTTCAAACCTCGTTTCCTGTTGGCACAACGATAAGAAAAAGAGCATTCCCGTTTCCACACGCACAGGAGCATCCGAGTCGAAAGCAAAATCAAGACTGAATACCCGCCTACAATCAAATCGGTTAGTTGGTGAATAACGCAGAGAACTGGAATCACTGACCAAAAAAGAACGTCTGAACCATCAACGTGAAGTTGATGTACATCATAGCTTCCCCGTCGAGAAAATGGGCAGAGGGAGTGGACGCCATGGTGGTAAGGCCGGGAAGAAAGCGTCCAGAAAGAAGTCAAAAGCGAGATGATGGACATGAGAGTTATATCCAGGGGGTAATTTATCACACTCACAGACGTACTCTATGCATCTTTAGAAGCCGTTCTAAGGGCGGAGAACTTTGATCTTCGAATAAGATGGACTTCCACTCTAAGTTGATGAGAATACTGTAACGTCCAGAATGCAGCCATGATTCTCTGGAAGTCCTCGTCTTCAGCTGATATAGTCATTCATAATTCATATAAGGCAGTTGCCCCTTGCCGAACGAAAAAGAGTTGTAGAAGAACGTAAGGTCAGTAGCGGGGCATCCCACTGACCTGATTATCATCGGAAGGATGGTGTTTTAGACCGAGCCCGGGAGCTGTGAGTCTGGAAGCCTGGGAGCCACGCCGGGAAAAAATAGCAGTTTACCCAGAGAGACCCAGAGGTCGTGAGATTCAAACTGCGAATAGAGAGGTGTTCGGGAAGCCGGTGATCCCTGGCGGGAGCAATCGTGCGAAGTCCAACGAAACCTTCGTCTCTCGTAGACAGACGCTTCAGCTTTGAAACCTCCCATGAAACCTCCCCTTGTAGTTTGATAATCGCCAGCTTCTGTTTCTGCTGCAAGAAATACCAATGATGCCAAGTCAATCAAAGGCATCCGCAGAACACCGAGTCACGACGACCGATGGCGCAGGGATGATGTGCAGGACAATGCTTACGCAGAGGATCACAACAGACTTGGATATGCGGCCAGAACGAGCTACGAAAGCTTCGCGTTGGACGACGGGTATCCATGTATATGTGCGCGAACTTGAACGAGGAAACTGAGGCTCCAGCGCCGACTGGTACATCTGGGAACCAGATTCGGAAGCCATTTGATTCGTGCAAGACTTAGATGTCGAGGCTCGGGTCATTTTTGGCTCATCAGCGATGCGTGCATCAGACCACAAGATAGATGGGGGCGTAAGCGTATCATGACTGTGGTCGCAACGAACAGCAGTCTAAGAGGAAACGATGTTGTGGTCAGCTCCAGGTGTGTGACGCCGCGACCTGTCGCGTGGGCTGCGGTGAATGCTCGGACTGATCGGCCGACATTGGCACACCTTCTCACCGACAGAAGGAAATTCAATGAATGCAGAAGACAGCTCTCGGTAAACATCGAATAACCGGCGAAGACATTTCTCAGTCTTGACCAGCCAAGTTTCTACATACTTCCTGAATTTCTTCACGTGTTTTACGGCCACGAAGTTCACCTTCAATGAGACACGTGAGATATCGTTGAATAACAAGAGGCTCACGCGGATCCCCAGTCTTGGTTTAGCAGCGAGAGAGGTCTGAATTCTGCTGAGGGCATGGACAGTGTTGCTTGGACTTTTGGTCCAATGTAAGAACAAAATTCGTTAGAACTAAGTACTATTAGCGTGAGCATCGTAAAGGTAAATAAAGTAACTAAATTTAAAAAGCACCAGCAATGCGAACTTGTAAACCAATTAGAATTTAAACAAGAGGTCCAAGGTATACGAACTTGGTTCGTTTTCTCCTCTACGCTTTTTCGCGATGAGGACATCTGCCCGTGATGCGTAAGGTTGGGGATTGAACCCAGAAATGTCGGCCACTGAGCAACGACGTTGTCCGCAACATTTGGAATATAATCAGGCATGTCGAAGTGAGTGACGAGAGTGAACATTGGACGACAGAGATCCAAGTTAACGAACAAAGGTTCTGGGGTAATACTCAACCGGCGTGGCCGCAGCAAAGCGGCAAGCTGGGGGAAAATCACTGGATGGGGATAGACATCGAAGGAGAAGGATAGTATTTCGGTGCAAATCGAGAGAACTTCCCCGAGTGCAGTGGTCGCAAGCGCGAGGGTTTAAGTGTCGAACGCAATCGCGAAAGAAGGAGATTGGTTTTGAGTCAGACCTTATGGCCCGCTGGAGAGCATTGACTGAACGAGTAGAATTTGTTCCATAGGAGACGATTCAAATCTGTACTTGGTCCGTACAACCCTAGAAGAGACTGAGCTCTCCCTCTGGAGGGCAGAAAAAACCTGGGGTGTGGTGTGCGCGGAGCTTGCGCGTGGATGGGCATATGTCTGGCGGGCTAAAAGCGTAGGCGGCACGGCGTCAGCACGCCGGTGCCCGCCACGGACGAGCGTGCGCAGGGGTATCCGACACGAGGGGTGGCAGCGGCGCATGCCCATTACTCGCCATCGCACGTTTGCGTGCGCGTTACGACTACGCGAGGTCCCGAAAGCTAAAAGATCCCATCATAATCGCGCCATGTAGCACACACAATTACTTTACTTTCAAGTGCATTGATGCGCGGGGAAGTGCCTTATCGACGACGGTGCTGATTTGAATGAACACTCCGTTGCGGTGCTGTCCGTACAGCTGGGTGTCCATAGACTTGGTCGGAGTATAGTCACTTAGTTGCAGCTCCTGCAAGACTACAGGATATCCCACAAGCCGTCCAGTATAACGACCACTCGTCCAGAAAATAAGTGGCGAATGCGAAGACTCAGGCCGGTCAGCCGGTGTGCACGGACCATGCGTTCAAGTTTTCGACTTTTAATAATGATCTTTTGCTCCTTCTTTGGCATGTTACTCACAGCTGGACCGCGTACATGTGGATGTCCTGAGGAGTTACTGTACCGCAGTGCTGAATATCCAGGACGAGTTGCGATGATGCAAATAATTCTGAATATTTATAATTCCTTCGTCCTGTTTTGACTCGGAGGAGCCTATAAAGATGAACGCCCAACCGCTTCGCATTTTTCTTTTCTTTGCAGTTCACAACGATCGTCGCATGCAGTTCACGCTGTTTTCCAGAGGACGTGCCTCGGATTCTATCTGAGTCTATTCTAGCTCATTCACAATAAAGTTCAACTTTTCTTTCAAGCCCAATCAACAAAACCGACTTGCAGCTCGCATAATCATGGATTCACGTACAAGGAAGAAAGTAGGACCTGCAAGCTTCTGTGGATCATGGTGGTCACCTCATTTCAATATGACCTCGAGTAGACGGGAAATTTAGTGAGGAGGCGGAGGTTCAATTCCTTCCAGAGGCATTGTACATTGCAGTCTTTCCTGTGTTTTATTTTGCTTGTAATAACGGGGCTCGTGGCATTGAGTTCCTGGCTCGCCTCAGGAGGTCGACCTGCCGGTCGTGGGTATGTTCATCTTCCATTCTGCCAGATCAATCTCTGCCAATCCATTCCGAGTTCAACCGAGAAAACTGTCTTGACATACTTGAAGCCTCTGTGGATCATGATGATCGCCTCATTTCAATATCCTGTTTGTAGTGATAGGACTGCGTGGCGAAGAGCCGGAGGTTCGATTCCTCTCAGAGGGATTCTGCAGTCGTATCAATTCTTTTTTATTTTTCGCTTACCTGGCAAGGTAGTCAAACCGGGTGATCTATAGGCTATAGCTACTTTTCCGAGCACAATAATTCTGTGCAATTCACAGAGAGTGCTCAAAATTTTGGAGACAGCAATTGATCTTCTTTCCATGGTGTTAGAATGCACAACGGCGGGGAATTCTGGTGTGGAGTGAATGTAAAGCAGTAAGCCTGTGGATCATGGTGGTCACCTTATTTCAATTCAACGGTCAGCCTGTCACCTGCTCCCATTGGCTTAAGCCAATTATGTTTTGGTGGCAAGTTGGCTTAATCCACTTAAGCAGATTAAACCAGGGTACAACCACAGTGTAATACATCTGCTAGCAAGATACACTACTCTCTCAGACTCTCAGTAGCCTTTCAAGCCCTTTCAGCCTGCCCTACAGAAAAAATTAAGCTGATTGAGCAGATTCAGATGATTACGCTGACTCTCAGGGTTTAAGCCATTTAAATGGTTCAAGTCCTTTCGGTCATTTCAGCCACCCACTTAAATTCAAAAAAATTAAGCGGATTAAGCGGATTAATCGACTCAACCGTTCCAGCCGCTCAATCGGTGCCCCGACCCCTGTGCAAATGTTCTGAGGACATGCAGAACACAGCTCACTGGAGGAAATATTAAGCACTGTTCAAGCGAAGGTGAGAGTGCTGGAGATCGACGAACCTTTGAGTGACGAAGATGCCACCAACTTTGCCACTCGTGAGGCACTGGCTCGCGTCGGTGCAAGCCGCAAATATGAGGCGTACACTGTTGGGAGCAATTGCGTTGGGCCGCAGCTGTCAAGAAGCGTGCGGTGCGCAAGTTGGGACGTTGCAACGAGATGTTCATCAAGGGCTGAGACAAGAGGAGACTGACACATGTGACCGTATCTTTGTGTTCTTTGTGAGTAGCATTCATTTCCCCGAATGTTAAATGGCAAAGAGCAAAGTGAGACGATCACGTGTTCGGTCCCGTTTGTCTTTAACCACCACCTTTTTGCAGGAGTGCTTGCTCAAAATTGCGGCCTATACTTCCCAGACCTCCCTCATGGCTGGCCACCCAGCTTCTACAGTATTGCTCATCCGGCCTTGAGGCTCATACTCATAACTTTCCAGAAGCCCAATCCGAGTGGCACAAGTGGCAAGACTGAATGCCTCAAGTGTACCCACCGACACATTCAACTAGCTAGAATATTCTTTGGTATATCCTCATTCAGCACGAAATCGACGGTTCAAAAGTACCAATCAAGAATATATACTTATCATTTGCCAGACATCAGTGGCCGGGTGGTGGGCGCACTTAAGGGTATTGTTGCACTATTTCCTAAACTGGTTGAAACAGTAGCGAGGCAGACAGTACAGTGAGTGGCTTCCGCTCTTTGAACTGCTCAATTGGCTAAAACTTGCTTCAAACCGCCGCAGCAGGAGGAGTTGAATTGGGGCTTAATTTGAAAGCTGCATCGGATTAATTGACTCAAACAGCTTGAATGGTTGTCCATATTGTCACCTGGCATACATAGTACATTGTAGTGTTACCCAGGTTTAATCCGCTTAAGCGGATTAAGCCAACTTCCCGTGAAAACATGGTTGGCTTAAGCCAATGGGAGCTGATTTTCTTGTCAGCACCGACATTTAGTGAGGAGGCGGATGTTCGATTCCTTCCATAGGCATTCATCCCAGCTGGAGTCATTTTTCTTCTTCTTCTGGTGCTTGCGATAACAGGGCTCGTGGCCTTAATTTTCTAGCATTCTCAGGGAGGTCGAGCTACTGGTTGTGGATATGTTCAACTCCCATTCGGCTAGAGCAGTCTCTGCCAATCCATTCCGAGTCGAACCGAGAGAACCGTCTTGGAATAATGACTGAGCAACAAAGCAGACCCGCAAGCCTCTGTGGATCACGGTGATCGCCTCATTTCAATACGCGTGTATACAAGATTGTGCAGTGAGGAGACGGAGGTTCGATTCCCCCTAGAGCCATTCCATGATTATCCTACAAACTTTTTAACCTTCACTTAGTTACCTACCAATATTATCGTCCAACGACCAGGGCGGCTTCTAGGTATTGATCCGACCCTAATTAATCCTGTGCAATCCACATGGAGTGCTCCAAATTTCGGAGACAGCAATCGATCTTTACATGGTGTTAGTATGCATAACAGTGGGAACTCCTGTGTGGAGTGATATAAAAACAGTAACTCTCTCTGGATCATGGTGATCACCTCATTCCGATCAAGAGTTCGAAAAGGACATTCAGCGAGGAGGCGGAGGTTCAATTCCTTCCAGAGGCATATGTCCAGTCATATTTTTATTATTTTGCTTCCGATTACGACTGGTTGTCGATAGCTTCAACTTCAATTACGCCCGATTATTCTCTGCCAATCAATTCCGAGTTCAACCGAGAAAACCATCCTGGCATATATTGACTGGAAAAAAATCAGACCTGCAAGCCTCTGTGGATCACGGTGATCACCTCATTTCAATATCTGGCCTCAAATCAGCACAACATTGTGGTGAGGAGATGGAAGTTCGATTCAGCGAAATTGAATGAGGACAAGGAGGTTTGAATCCTCCCGAGGGCATCACAGACAATCGCTGCCTTTACACCTGGCAAAATAGTCTTAGGAAGTTCATATCCTCCTGGAGGCATGTTCTTGAGCACCACTTAATACTTTAATTTCCATATTGAACAATTATTTTGTGCATCTAAAAGAATGGAACGCACAACACAAGCCTTTGCGGATCATGGGCATCGCCTCAGGATGAAAGCAATCAAATGAAAACTGACTGAGGAGAGACGCTCAAATCCTCCTGCATACTCGACAGTTCAGATGTATCTAAAATGGCGCCGACTAGGCTCAAACTGTTCGCAGGATGTGCACCCATTCCCTCGACACCCAGAAGTCCTGGGTGAAGTGCTTAAGACAGCTACCAAACCTCTAAGGTGGCTAGGATCCCCTTCACTAATAGTATCCGAAACGTTCTCCTAGCTTCCCAGCACGTGTAGGGGCAGTCAGAGTAGAATTAAAAGGCATTTCTAAGGTCGTTCTGAGTCGTTTCTGACAATCGTTTCTGATTTAATTAATCGTGGGAGAAACGCCAAAAACCAGAAACGACTCGAAATGTAAAAACGCCTCTGGAGCTGTTTCTACAGTCGTTTCTGCAGTCGTTTCTGCGGTGTCGTTTCTGAACAATTAATTTGGCCGTTCATCTGAGGGACTCTACCTATGGCAATAATTATGATGGCGGCGGCGGATCAATCCCCGCCCTTGGGCGTTGCAGTCGGTTCCTCACGATAGCGCATAAAGAGCTGCAGCTACTTCTGCCAAGACTCAAAATGCCGCTGAAGCGAAAGACCATGATGAAGAAAGAGGCTTGCAAGCACCCCGTGTTGTTGTTGCCGCTGGAGGATTTTCAAGAGATTCTTGGTGCACGCGCCGCGTCGGGTGCGGGCGGGAAGAGTTGGACAGCCACACATATTTTCCGGTTGCTTATTTCCTGATTTTTAACTGCAGAAACGACTTAGAAACACCTTCAGAAACGGGTCGGTCAAATTTCAAGTCGTTTCTCCCACGTTTCTGACGAAAGCATTTTACAGAAACGCCTTCAGAAACGACGTCAGAAACGACGTCAGAAACGACGTCAGAAACGACGTCAGAAACGACCCCAGAAACGACCGAAAATACTTACTCTGACTGCCCTTATTATTACGGTTCTTTGCCGGCGATTCGTGATGCCTAGGAAACCAGAACCCCCTTTTTTTTCACAAATTGAAATCGAACACATATTTCACCCCTCACGCACTGCAGACAAATGTCAGGGGCTGCAGGAACCACTGAAAGCTATCCCCCTTCGCTTGCGCGGCACCCTTGAATTATTTAATGGCCAAAAGCGGTGTGAGAGGAAGTTACTGCACCTCGCTGCCAACACATGTATTGTTAACCACTATCAGCGCCTCGAAGCATATCTTCTCGGAAGGAATCTGCGGGGCGAGAGCGTGGTTCACCCCCCAAATGTTGTCTGGAGCATCGTAAATGGCCATGGGCTACTTAAGCGGTGAGATTGTACGCACACGAAGCTCCCAGGGACTGGTCCTCGAAGCAGGGGCCACCTGTGATGCTACCTGTAGGCACCTGCACGCACAACGGGATTGGTCGCTCGTTGTACACCAGTTTGCAGAGAACTCACAGGTTTGCCAGCCACGAAGCCGCAGAAGGCCGAAAAGAATTGACTGCAGTCAATTTTGGATGCATTTGAGCTTAGAGAACCACAGTTAACTGTGAGGTGCGGATAGGCCTGGGAGGGCTTCTTGATGAGCGCGAGCGACACAAGGCCGAGCATCTGAGAAGAGAATTAGGGTGTTCCTCGGGCAAACTCAACGGTAATCATATTGTCACCGTGTGTGCATTGGAAAGCATTTGTGCGAAGAAGGGAATTCGAGGGGCGTTGTGAGACTGTCCGCTCTTTTTATTAGCCTTGTTCATCTGTCAGCCGTCAGGAGCACGACCGGTATCAACAGTCCAAACAGACATACAGCTGGCGTCATTATGAGAGGACTAGTGGATATTATACTTCCGTCACTGCGGAGCGGAGATTGGGGCATATAAAGAAATTAACTTGCGGCAACACCAAAATCGGAATGGTATTTTCGAATGGTATCAATGGATCTCAGACAGCAGACAGCAGGAGTTTAGGGGCATTGTGAGACTGTTTGCTCTTTTATTACGGTTGCTCATCTATCAGCCATCAGGAGCACGACGGATACCAAAAGTCCAAACAGACATACAGCTGGTGTTACGATGAGAGAACTAGTGAATCTTATACTTCTGTCACTGCGGAGCGGAGATTGGGGCATGTAACAAAATTAATTTGCGGCAACACCAAAATTGGAAGGCATTTTCGAATGGTATCAATCGCAGACAGCGGACAGCAGGAATTTCGAACCTGGGTAATTTCACTGTGCTCCAGAATAACTAGAAATTCGGCTCCTTCCTCATTGTTTCGCTACTCAAGCTTGAGCCGAGTTTCAACCCAAGGTTGAACTAAAATAAGCAGACGCAAACAACGGATCAGCGTGAGAAAGAGAACTCAGAAAAATGCGCTCAAAGTCAATCACACTGATGATTGTCAAATTTCGGCGCGCCGAAGGTGCTATGCGAAATCTGAAGTACTCGTTCAAATCGACACGGGATCTGACACGTAACCCGTTCAACCATTTCGACATTTCGACACTGGCGCAAAATTTGTGTGACACCAGCAGAAAAATTCGATTTTCGACACGGAAATTTGCCTTGTTTGCGTTTTCCAGGCAAATTGGACCCTATGTCACGCTTGGGAGGTTCGACAAAGGGTCGTTTGACGTGTGACCCTTACCAAATTCCGATACCGACAGGGTGCGTGACACATGACTGTCGATTTAAACGTAAAAATACAGTATCGGGCTAAATTCAGTCAGACTGTAAGGGCAACCCTGGCGGCCCGAAATATCTCAAGAGTCCTGGCAGGGGGGATCCGAAGTCAATTGAAGTACACTACTACAGGAAGAAGCGCACCTGGCAGGGGGGATCCGAAGAGGAGAAAGTCTAAGGATTCCCCGGCCAGGTGCGTGCCTATATACCAGCTAGGGCTAACTACGGGTTGCGCATGGTTTGTTGATGGCGTAGTGAACGGCAGTGATCCCGGGCATGATCACATGCGGAGTGCCATGCGGAGTGCGGGGATCCGTCCAGATGGGGTTTGGCTCGGCGGGGGGAACGTCGGAGGATAGCGGAGGTCTGACCGGAGGTCGGATCGGAGGATCCGGGGGTCGGATCGGAGGATCGGGGGTTGGAAACGGGGGTTCCCCTGACATCACCCCCCCCTTGGAATGCGGCGCCTCGACGCATAGCTCGGATGTGGGCGGAGGATGTGGCGGGGTCCTGGAAGGGAAGGGCGTCGAAAGTGGCAGCGGCGATGGCTCGAGGCTTCCCAGGGTATTTGCGGTAGAATTCCGCGATAGCATCAGGGGCGAAGACGTCCGAATGTTTCACCCATTGATCATGCGAGTTGTCATATCCTTTGAACCAGACAAAGTACCAGAGGCTTCGGTAGCGCATTTTCGCGTCCAGGACTTCCTCCACTTCCCACTCACTGTCCGCTCCGTCAGCAAGTACAGGCGGGGGTTCCTCGTACCCCGGACGACCTCCGAAGGGGTCAACCTCCGCCAACTCCAATTTCACCACGGGAAACACCGGATGTAATCGGGAGAGGCGTGGGGGGAGGTCCAGTTTGAACGCGCCACGTCCGATAACCTCCGAGACACGGAAGGGTCCGAGCCGGCGATGTGAAAGCCCCGGGGGTGGGCGTGTGGTATGGATATCTGATGCGTCAAGCCACACGCGATCTCCGACCTTAATCTCCGGTGCGGGGGTTCGTCGGCGGTCGTAGTACCGCTTGTACTCGTCTTTGGCCTTGACAAGTGCGGCTTGGGCCTCCGAAACCCCCGAGGCAATCCGATCTCGGAAGTCGTTCACGTCCTCCAGTCGCGAGCGTGGACCGTTCGGCTCGAACCCCATCCGAGGGAGCCGACCGGTGTCCGTCATGAACGGAACCTGCTGTGTCGACAAGTGGATGTGGTTGTTGTACGCAAACTCCGTGGCTGGCAGGAGCTCGTCCCAATCGTCCTGCTTGTAGTTTGTGAAAAGCCGGATGAATTGGTCGAGTTCCTGGTTAATGCGCTCGGTCTGCCCGTCGGTCTGCGGGTGGTAAGCGGTGGAGGTCGCCGGTTGAATCCCGATGAGACGGAACAACTCCCGAGTGAACTCCGCGACGAACTGCGGACCTCGGTCGGAGATGTAGCGGACGGGAGTTCCGTGGTGCCTCCAGACGTTCCGGTAGTAAAGGCGCGCGGAGCCCACGGCATCGATCTGCGTGTGGCATTCCATGAAGTGCGCCCGCTTACCGAGAACATCCGCCGCGACCATGATCGCATTATACCCGTGGGCCTCCGGAAGTTCGACGATGAAGTCGACGGAGACCGTATGCCAGCGCTCGGGGGGAACCTCCGTCGGATGAAGTTCTCCGATCGGAAGTTTCCGGAGGGCCTTGGTACGGCAACACAGGTCACAGGTGGCGACGTAACGGCCGACGTGTCGGGACATCTGGGGCCACCAGTAGTTCCGGGAGACAAGCTCCAACGTCTTGAAATGGCCAGCGTGCCCGGCAATCCGCGTATCATGGTGCTGCTCCATTATCCGACGCCGGAGGTCAGTATCTCGGGGGACCACTATCTTCCCTCGGAAGTAGAGCAGCCCGCCCTCGACATGCCACTCGGAGGATCGGGTGGACCGGGTGCTGCGGACCTTGAGGACCTCCCGTGCGGCGCGGGCAACGGGGTCTTCGAGGTCGGCCTCTCCAGAGAGCGCGTTCCGGATGTCTCGGAGGATCGGAACCTCCGGGCCGGCGACGATGAGACCTTCCATTGCACAGACATGGAAGAGTTCGGGACGGAGAAGGGTGACGTCGCGATTATCCTCCGAACCTCCGTGATCCGGACGACGGGAGAGGGCGTCCGGGCGACCCATGGAACTTCCGGGTTTGTGGTGAAGGGCGAAGTCGAACCGGGACAGGTAGAGGGACCACCGAGCCTGCCGGCGGTTGAGGGTTCGCGCTTCACGGAAGTACTCCAAGTTCTTGTGGTCGGTCCAGATCTCTACCGGATGCTCCGTGCCTTCGAGGAAGTGTCGCCACTCCTCTAGGGCTCGGATGATCGCGAGCATCTCCTTGTCGTGGATTTCGTAGTTACGTTGGACCTCGTTCAAGCTCTTGGAGAAGAACGCGACCGGATGCCACTTACCGTCGGCATCGAGCTGAGACAGGACAGCCCCGGTGGCAAAGTCGGAGCTGTCTGCTTCAAGCCGGTACGGCTTGGACGGGTCCGGAAGGATAAGGACCGGGTCGGAGGTTACGGCGTCCTTGAGAGCTCGGAAGGCCGCATCCTCCGAGCTTCCCCAGGACCACCGCATGCCCTTTTTTGTGAGATCGAAGAGGGGCCGGGCAATATCCGAGAACCCCCGAACAAACCTCCGGTAGAAGTTCGTGAAGCCGAGGAACTGCTGCACGTCCTTCTTGTTCGCTGGGGTCGGCCAGGCGGCAACTCCCGCAACCTTGACGGGGTCCATCTCGACGTGGTTGTGGGAGATGATCACGCCGAGATACTCGATCGAGGCCTTCTCGAACTCGCACTTTTCTGGTCGGAGGTAGAGTTTGTGCGCACGCAACCTCCGAAGAACCTCCGTGACGATCTTCCGGTGGCGCGCGAGGTCCGAGTGGGCGACGAGGATATCGTCGAGGTAGACCATGACATCTCCGGACAAGATGAGGTCTCGGAAGATGTCGTTCATCATGGTCTGGAAGGTTGCTGGGGAGTTGGTCAGGCCAAAGTACATCACCAGGGGTTCGAACAATCCCCGGTTAGTCCGGAAGGCCGCCTTCCATTCATCACCCTCGCGGATCCGGACGTTGTTAAACCCCCACCGGACATCAAGTTTCGTGAAGTACCGAGCTCCTTTCAACCGGTTAATGAGGTCATTGATCAAAGGGAGCGGGTACCGGTTTTTCACGGTCATGGCATTCAACGCCCGGTAGTCCTGGACGAACCGGAGAGCGCCGTCCTTCTTCTTCACAAAGAAGACCGGCGAGGCCATGGGTGACTTGGACGGACGGATTCGGCCGGTGGCTAACCCTTCCTCTATGAAGGCATCGAGCTCCTTCTGTTCGAGGGGGGAGATCAGGTAGACCTTGCAGTTTGCCGGCTTCGAATCGGGAACGAGTTCGATGGCATGGTCCCACGTCCGACGCTCCGGAAGAGAGTCAAAGGATTCCCGATTGAAGACATCCTCAAACTCCCGAATCCAGTCGGGAACTTCCGTCGGAGGAGGTCCGGAGTTTTTAGCGTGAGCCTCCGCAAGCCTCTGGGAAACGGTGGAGGTCGCCCGGATATCCTCCGAAGGTCCGAACCGCGTATAGAAGATGCGGTCGCCATCTTCGATCGGGTCGTCCTCATCGTCCGAGGTATCCTCCGAGTCGGGGGTTAACTCCGGAAGATCCGGATCGTCGTCGTCGTCGTCGTCCTCACCTTCTCGGTCACCCGCGTCGACGACGCAGATGGATGGGAAGGGGCCGGCGCGGACGGAGCGGAGGATCTGAGCTACGACCTTCGCCTCGCGGCGTTCCTTTCGGACTTCGTCGCGGCAGGTAGCGCAGGAGGCGGGGCAGCGGGTCATCTTGACATCCCGCGTCTCCCAGTCAATCTCTGGGTTATGTTTCCGAAGCCACGAATACCCAAGGATGAGCTTCTGCTTACCAAGGCGCGTGACTGCGAACTGGACCCGTTCGGAATGCCCCTTGTACCGGAGGACTACATCCGCAACTTCCGAGATCGCTCCAGCTTCGTTCGGAGACCCGTCCACATTGAAAACGGGAATGGGTTGCGAGAGTCTACGAAGCGGAATTTGGGTGGAGATGGCATACTCCTTGTCGATAAACTCCGAGGTGGCGCCGCAGTCGACCAAACCCTTGAGCGAGAGTTTGACAGCGTTATCGACCGACTCAATCTCCACCGGAAGATGGAGGGAGTTAGAGCCAGGAGTGGCCGCCACCGTGTAGCGTTTCGGAAGTCTACGTTCCCAGCCGGGTCGGCGGACTCGGGGGGTCGTCGGAGGTTTCGGAAGTTCCGGAGGTTCCGGAAATCCTTTCGAAGCAGGGGGTGCGTCTCTCGTTTCAACTGTTGAATCAACTTTATTATCGGACTCATGATACAAACAGGCAAAACGATTGGAGGACGCGAACGAGGGCGCACCGCTCACTCGTTGCGGGGGAGAAAATCCTCCGGCACTTCCACTTCGGGGTTTGCCATCGCCGGCTCGGGGGTCACGAGTCGGGCGGCAAGCTCTTCCAACAATTCTCCGCTGAGCTGCCGGATCACCTCATCGAGGACGTCCACCGAGCGGATGTCCACCGGGGTGGTGCAGTCTCGGGCGAGGTGTCCCGGATCACCACAGCGGAAGCAGGTGCGGCGTGGGACCACGCGGGCACGGGTCCGATCAACCTCCATCGGGACCGGAGGTGGGAGCGGAGGAGCCGCCGACCTCGGAGGTTGAGCGACTGCCGAGACGGGGGCGACCGTGGTCAGGCGGGGGCGGGGAACAACCCCCGTCGGAGGTTGCGATGATCCTCCGGCGGCTCGTGCGCGGATCAGTGCCTCGTATTGGCGGTAGGCACGGGAGCGCCAGCCCGGATAATCCGTGAGGCTCGGAGGATCGCTCGACGTGGTGATCGCGTGGTTGATGGCGGGGGTGAGGCCGGTCCGGTATTTGGTGACCTTCACCAGCTGGTCCTCGAAACCGGCGAGCTCGACGAGGTCCTCGAAGTCGTCGGTGTAGCGGAAGACGTCCCGGGCACCCATGTAGTACCCCCGGGACTCGAGCTTGGCGAGAGCATGGTCCTGCTCGTTCTCCTCGATGAAGCGGAGACGGAATTCCCGGACAAATGCATCCCAGGTGGAGAGTGGGAACGGATGTTTCCCGGCCATGCGCTCTGCCCAGCGCTGCGCCGAGTCCTTCGCCATAAAGGACATAGCGAATCTCACGGCCTTCTCCTCGGAGGTTTCCCCGTTCTCGAGGAAGGCCTCCGGGATGAGCCGGACGTAAGTCTTGACAGCGTGTAGGAAGGCCCGACCTTGCGTGCGATCACCGTCGAAGACAAACGGAGGATTCGGTCGGAGGACCGATTTTGAGGCTGGGCTGAGGTTTGCGAAAAGACCTGGACCTCCGACCGGATCCGGATCGGAAGGGGCCGGGGCAGGAAAGGAAGATTGTGCGGTATTTTCAATTAGCGCTGCGAGGCGCGCGACGGTCTCTTCGATGCGGGACAGGCGGTCCATGTCGGCGGAAGTCGCGGAAGTAGGATCGGCCATGTCAGCTTCGGAGGACGGGGAGGAGGGGGCAAGATTCGAATTCGGAGGTTGCGGAGGATCCGGAGGTTGCGGAAGATCGTCTTCCGAATCGTCGCTATCCAAGCCGAACTTCGCAATCTTGACCGGTTAATCCCTTAGAGACTTTCTCCTGCTGTAAGGGCAACCCTGGCGGCCCGAAATATCTCAAGAGTCCTGGCAGGGGGGATCCGAAGTCAATTGAAGTACACTACTACAGGAAGAAGCGCACCTGGCAGGGGGGATCCGAAGAGGAGAAAGTCTAAGGATTCCCCGGCCAGGTGCGTGCCTATATACCAGCTAGGGCTAACTACGGGTTGCGCATGGTTTGTTGATGGCGTAGTGAACGGCAGTGATCCCGGGCATGATCACATGCGGAGTGCCATGCGGAGTGCGGGGATCCGTCCAGATGGGGTTTGGCTCGGCAGGGGGAACGTCGGAGGATAGCGGAGGTCTGACCGGAGGTCGGATCGGAGGATCCGGGGGTCGGATCGGAGGATCGGGGGTTGGAAACGGGGGTTCCCCTGACACAGACCAAAAAGCTGAGTCCACTGGTTTCAGACCCGCAATCAGCTTTGATTTCAGTTCTGACTGAGATTCATTCTGATATTTCAATAGCACCTCTGGTCCATTTTGTCCGAACACATATGGGTATGTTTGCCAAGTTTTGGCACGCTCGATGTGCAAGCTAAAACTCCAAATATCATGTTGTGTTTAGGTTGAGCTGAAGTCAGTCTAAGCTAAGAGCTCATTTAATTAGTTTCAATCCAGCAATGAACTTTAACTTCAGCTCATCTAAATTGAAGTCTTAATGTCGCAAAAAAACCGCTTCAACTATAACCCCGGATAGCGCCATTCTGGACCTTATAGGAAAAACAGACTGGGTTATAAGTACTTATAAGGTGCTATAAACCTGCGTATTTTTGGTATAAGGTTCAGAATGGCGCTATCTTGGCTTATAACTGAAAAGCGACTTTTGCGACATACAAGCGGCTGCTCGGCCGCTTTGCGGCCTCACATCCCGTCAGCCTCTATGAAGTGTGGATTTTGAAGTTGCAGGCTCCTTGCTATGAATTTCTTTCGTGGTTTAAAGGTGGTTCAAAGTAAATAAATAAATAAACTGCAGAAGATCCTCGAGCAAAAAAAGTTGATTGACAGATGGCGGAGTTTGAAAAGGACAGGCGTAATTTTATAAAGAGGGTAAAGGGTAATAATATTCTAGATTTTGAATAGCACTTCAAGGGAGCCGTAACTTAGTAATCACCGGCGTGAATGCGTCCCATCCCCAGCCTGTGTCCTGGTGATTCGAATCTCCTGCACCGTGTGGAATACCGAAGATTGGTCGAGGTTTCAACCCGAGTGTCCACTTCTTAACGCTATGAGACCTTGCCTTGAAGCTACTCTCAACTAATCCTTCTCGGGCCAAGCAAGAGTTATTTTATATCAGCCGCTTATAATTACACTCCTGATTTTCCAGCACGTGTACACCTGGTGATCTTGATGAGAAAGTGAATCCATCCGCCTTGCATAATATCGCGAGAATAAATACAGGACTGTAGTCATAAAGAGTAACTTTTTTGTTTATTCGGGGTTCCTCCGGCGGGCGATACAATGCGGCTTCCTTCCACTGTGACCGCATCCACAATTTATTTGTTGAAAGCCCCATAAGGGACTTCATTTCCTATCCGGGCCCTTGCGTGTCACTTCTCGTCAATCTGACTCAAGGTAGAGACTGTAACCCGGACGGCCAGGGTACCGTGGTGTGGAGAAAGAAGGTCTCTAAGCGAGTCGGAGATTAAATAGACTAGATGACCGAAGCGGTGTTGTGATCATCAAATCTCTCTGGCTTTCTACCGCCATGAGCTTAGGTACCTCACCATTCTTTCCCCCCGAATTGGAGCGAGAAATGTTCAAAACAGCAGCAGAGCTATACCCAAAAACAATCCAAAGTATTCTCTTGGTTTCGCATCGCGTTCATGAATGGTGAGCCGTATTCACTTTCTCAAAACAGTTGTCTCAGTTGTCGCAGGATCGAACAAATAAAATATAGGACTGTCACTCCCGGCGGGGAGCAATATTCCTGCTCACTCCGTGTTCTCCTGCACGCAATTCATTCAAATTCAAAGCCGGCTTCCTTCTTCCGCAGTCACGTTCGACACATATTTATTCCAAAAGACAACGATGATATAAGAGGGCTCCTCTGTGCTTGCAGCGGAGTCCGAGATCTCGCACTTCCCAGGATCCACAACCGTCCTTACTCCCCAGCCTTGTGGCTTACGTTTTCGTCGACTATCGAACACCGTTCCGCGATCTTCGTCCCTGTGTTGAAACCGCTCAACACCACGGTAAAGACATTGAATTTTTCGCAAGATGACGACGAAATACGTTTCGGTATCCAAATTTACCGGTGAGCATTCTACTTCTACTAATCAAATAGCGGTATGCTTGGCGGAATGGACATTTCCTTGGTCTGGGCGATTCTTCATATACCTTGAAAATGGAATCATCCTGGTTCGACTTATTTCTGGGTATCTCCCGGCAAAGATTGGGTGGGTATGTGCCCTCGAAATTTCTGGCTCATCACCGCCCATCTATTATTCTCACTCCGGCTTCTTTGCCTTCAACGACATACACGGCCACGCCCCATCAGCCATTTGACATTTTGGTTGCGCATTTTTTGACATTGCAAGCTTGTCGCAAGCTCACAAGCTCAAAAAGTGAAAAATCGAAAAAAATACTCCCATTGAAACTGCATATCACGGCCAGATCAATACTCGAAAGAAAAAATGGGTTTTTCTTTTTTTGACCTTGTTGGATTTTGGACATAGGTCTGTGAGCTTGCGAGCTTGTGGCCTTTTCGGACCTTTTTCGGCGTTTTTCGGCCTTGTACAATGTCACAAGCTAATTGTCAAAAGTCTGATGCCCAAACATAACTCCCGCCCCACCCCACTTTCTATTCGCCTCCGTCCATCCCAACTCCCTAAGCACTTCCTCATATCCGCCAACATACCCAGCCAAATCCAGAATCACCACATACCCACCTGGTAAGCAGACCCTCGCCATCTCCTGCACGGCCTTCCTCCTCCCCTCCTTATCCACATTATGCACCGCGAGGCTGCTCGTTACGACCCCAAATACACCATCTTTGAACGGTAGCATCTCTGTGAAACTCGCAGTATTTAAAACGATTTGTGAGGTGAAGCCCGCGGCGGCGACGTTCTGCCATGTCGCCTCGGGCGCGTTGCCAGATTGGTCGCCGGTGCGGAAGATGTCGATTCCGTAGGAGATGCTGGTGGTGTGCCCGAGGGAGCCCTTGTGCGCGGTAGTTTTGAGGAGGACTAGGCCACGGCCGCAGCCGGCGTCGAGGGTGGGGTGGGCGAAGGCGGAGGCTGGAACGAAGGAGAGGAGGCTGGTCCACAAATCGTGTTTGCCTTTGAGGGTGGCGTACAACTGTGATGTACGTTAGTGTTTTGTGTGGGAGTTGTGGGGGTTGTGTACGTAGAGCGGGGAGAGGGCGGCAGAAGCGACCAGTCCGAGCGGTGAGTCGATGCCAAAGGATGGTTGGGTGGGCACGGACGGCTTGGTGGAGCTGGCGTTGATTGCGGCGATGTGGTCAAGAGGGATGGAGGGAGAGGTGTAGACTGACGTCGCCATGGGTGAGGAGAAAAATGCTGTTGGAGATACGAGTACAAATGGGAAATGGGCGGAAGGCACGACGATTAATATCACAATGGGATTGAATCGCTCGACACGTGTATATAGGTTATATATACGGGATAGACCAGTCCCCCTCCGTACAGGGCCGCCAATGGACACTGAAGGGGCGCGGTGCGCGACGTCTTGGGTCCGTCTCTTCGAGCCGTGAGTCGCTGCCCGGGATACTTTCTTGCCCGGGGCGCCAGCTAGGTCGCATTGGAGGTGATGCGACTGAACGCGGGATGACGGTGCACGCTGAAGTGATAATGTTCGGCATAGGGCACGCCAGGAGATGACGGCGGCGGGATTCGATGTACTGCGCAGAGATGCACGACCTTGGATGTGAACGCGCAGCGAGTATACAAATCGACTGGAGGTGTACGAAGGGGGTTTTTAAGTTGACTCGAAGGCTGTAAGTGACAGTAATAAGTCGGGTCAGAATCACCTCGAGCTCTGCGAAACTTGGTTTTCACCTTGCACCACCATTACCCTCTGATTAGGACAGAGGCACGCAGGCCAAGCACCGAATGGCAGTGGCGATGGTTAATAAGATCAATCGTCCTTACTCACGACATCAGACTTTTGACAAATAACTTATGACCTTGTACAAGGTCAAACAAGGTCACAAGTTTCACCAAAACGGCCACAAGCTCACAAGCTCACAAACCAAGTCCGGAAAACCACAAGGTCACTAGTTCGACTCCGGGTGGTGGCAAATTTTTCTTTATTTATTGCAGCGGATCGATGTATCGGAGTATGTCGGAAGTGGAACAAGGCACAGAGGGTGTCCTTCAATCTTTGACAGTTTTTTTGGGTCCCACTCTTCATTTTCTAAGGGGTGTTTTTTATCGCTATGACCTTGTGAGCTTGTCGGCAAGGTCACAAGGCCAAACAAGTCACAAGTTTTTTGTTAAAAGGCTGATGGATCCTTTGGATGTGTTTGCCTTTTTTCTCCATTCGTCCGAATTCCTTTGGTCCTCTTCTGGTGGCCGCCTCCGTCTACCCCATAGGACCATACGTTCTCAGACTGTTTTTTTTTGGTGCTTTAGAACTACTGCAGGAAGCTCTTTTATTTCCTTTCCTCTCATTCTCCCCTCTTCCTCTGCAGTATGGGGCTCTGTACATCTAGCAAACCCACCCACCTCAGAATCAACGAGGGCAATCATTTCTGCGCAACGACTGCGAACTGCGAAACTAGCACGCATTGATACATCATAGGCACACAGAGGTGCGTCTCGTGAACCTACGGAACACCTCATTTGTACGCAACCTTCCCACTGGGCCGCAAGAACGCTACATTCTTGTCTCACTGCGGCCGCCTACGCCCGTTCGAGCTATAAAGATGCTGCTAATTTAGGGGCTGCCAGCAGCCTTCCTCCCTCTCACTTCCGGCTTCCGCCCTGTCGCTACTCAGTTCCACCCTCATTCATCCTTCGCATTTCTGGAAGCGCTTTGTCTGCGAGTCTTGGGTCTGTCTCTATGGGACTGACGAACCCAATGGTCGCCAATTTGCTAGTTTGACACTTGTTCGGTCACTGCAGCAAAATATTGGATGTCACCACTCTGATTTCTCGGATTTGGACGCATAGCTCGCACGCAAAATTCTTCTTACTGGTGGTCCTCCTCTACATTTCGACGCACAAGTACTATAGCAAACTCTCCAGCATCATTAGACTGCGGGGAACGAACTGCTATGTTTCTGGAGCGTGTCTATTCCCGGATAATCCGACCACATTTTCCCCCGCTGAATAACTGGATCTTCTTGCCGTATTTCGACGTGGCTAGTGGTCATTGGCATACGGCAATTTCGCTCACCGACAGTCACACTTTAGGTTGGCTCATGTTCTTTTCTGAACGGAATTATTTTCTTTGTTCATTTTCGATGCCAGAGCGAAGCAATGGCCCGTCTTGTACAAGTGATAATTATTGGTGTTTACCTCTGCTTGCTGGGCATATTACCTCCTGGGAGCAATGCTTGTTGTACTCCCAGAGCTGCTGGATATCATTCTCTCGCCTCCAGCTTGAATACTAATCTCAGTTTCCTGTCTTCCGACAGCTAACCCTTCCATGATTGTTCTCAAGATACAACATTTCGATGTCTCACATTCACTCCGGCGTAGTCTGCGTTCTGGCAGGAGCTTCCTTACTTCTGCCAGCCGTCTATAGTATTTTCCCCATCCAAAAACTCACCATTATTCCGACAACACTTACCTGGCGGTCTTTTCTACACAGATACCACCGCATTTTTCAATCGCCCGCACTTTGGACGAGTGCTCTCAGGCTTCCCCATATTCGGAGCACGATACCGCAGATTCCCGATGTCACAATCTCTGGTCTAACTCATGCGGCCGGGAGCAGCGAACTTGACTGTGATAGCGACTTTATCCCGCAGTGGGACAGGCCCTGTGGTATTTGTCAGACTAGGCACCGTGCATGTCTCCCACCCCCATCGGTTGCCCCCTATGCGATGCGTTGACTGTATATCCATTGTTGGGTCAACTTTCTTTTTCTTTTTTATTCTTCTTCTTTTTCTTCTTTTTGTTTGTGGTACAGTAGAGCCAGCGGGCAACTAACAATAGCGTAGCCCCCGGCATCGATCACAACGGGTAATATCTCCACCCTGAGGAAATGCATTACACACGCCGCGTGGGCGGCAGTGTTCAATCAGTGGGCGTTAGATAAATAATGACATGTTATTTCATCCGATTCGACTACAACTAAGAGGCCGAATCTAATAAAATGGTACAGAGCAATACTCCGACATGTGAGTTCCAGACTGGTACGTTAGATTCCAAGTCTTGGACTTGAATTTGGGAAATATTATTTAGTACAAGCGGTCGACGGCGCTTTACGCCGTCTCCCACTTGCTGATTTGGTTATATACAACATCACCTCTTTATGTGTTCAATTTGAAATATTGTCTCCCACTTTTGAGAGGCCACTCCTTTTGCTAATATAGAAATTCTGTGGCTTATTCAAAGAAAATTCAGCCTTCTCAGCCAAACCTTATGGACTTCCGATCATGATAGTATAGTGTTTCGAGTTGGCACGTCGGCTTTGGGACGGAGCTGAAATTGTCATATGCTGATTGGTTGGCAAATGTTTGCCAGAGTGTACCGAAGGTGACGGAGCTTGAAGCTCGTATATAACTCCATAGGGTTGAAGGCTTCGGGTGGATACGGCTTTCACTCCCTTTTTTAAAAAATAGCCTCGCAGCCTTCCATCCTCTTACGTGCATTTAAAAAGTCCCAGAGGGCAGATTGGGAACAACATATCATTTGATTGAACTGAACTGTTGAGTTCAATATACACTTTGGCACTGAGAGTGAAGGAGCGAGCTTGAGATGTGTTATAGGACTCCAACCCAAGTTGATTGCCCTTCATCCCAGCTCTATTTTAAATTCATCTTTTGAGCTTACCATTCTCATTAGAGGGCAATCTGCCTCTGGACTCCATATCTTCCTCTTTTTACCCTCGGAAATTAACCCTCCAAGCCGAAAGGATCTAAAGCACAGAATGAAAGACTCTTCTGAAATTTGTGCCCACTAGCGCCTGAGGAATCTATGCCATTGAATTTGCAATAGGAATCATGCTGGTTTCTTGTCTTTCAACTGCAGCTCAACTCTTCTCACATCAGAGTTACTTTCCATGTGCTATTACTTCATGCGCTGATAGCAAGATGCATGCACAGCTCCTATTTTGAATTTAGCTGGTATATTTATAGAGATCAAACTTTCCATGCACCCCAGACTTCAACTGACTTCTCAAGCCTGAGATGTGGATTATTTTTTTGGCATCAACTTAGAGCATACACCTGGCTAAATGTTCCCCGCAGCCACCTTCGTTTCAATACAGTGGGAGCAATCTGTCAAAGTCAGCGTCAAAGCAGTAAAGTTTGTTAGCAACTTGACGTCAGGTGCCGAGGATGCCGAGTAATGACGCTGTCGGGAAATACAATAGTCAGTCAAGTGCGGAGAGCTTCCGGAGGTATGGCATTAGCGGAGACTCAACGGAGTTTGCCCTGCCGTGACTGGGAAACTTTTCAAGGTGAGAAAAGCGAAGTTTGGCATTGTGTACATTTTTATAGGCGCGCGCGCGCTTAAAGTTGTCATGGGGCCAAAAGTCCTGAGGAAGCGCTGTTTATTGAGCGCTTCCAAAGTTCTGGATGGAGCACTTCCGAAGCGTCGGGCTTGATCTCCCCAAAGCGGAGTTTAAAAAGCTTCGGACAGACAGGCTTAATTTTATAAGTAGGGAGATTGAGAGAAGTTGCATATCACGATGTATCGCTACGAAATATAGTACATAGGGCTATGTATCCCTGCATCAAACACCGATATGGATAAAAGGAACCGAATGGGAAAACGATTTATAGCCACCGGACTCCTCGCGAAGCTTGCGAATAGCCAGATGCAACGCCTCTGCCGCGCGGGCCGGATCCGGCGGCGTCACGTTGAGTAGATGCTCGTAAACATCGCTGGCAACTTGTGGCGCCTCATTGTCCATAATTGCCCACATGGTTGCAATTACGCCTCGGTAGCCCGCCAATTGCATCCCAGCTGCAAGCTGGACCGCCTCCTCTTCAAGGCTCTTATCACCGGTTGCAGTCTGGCATGCAGAGAGAAATGCGAGATCAGCATGAGGAAGGGCTAGTTGGATGATATTTGAGAGTGTGAGCTTTTCGCGTCCCGCAAGGAGAAGAGCACTCTGGGTTGGCTGAGACACATTCTGTACACCATGGCATGCAAAGTGAACCCAGTTAGAATCTCTCATCCCTCGTTGAACACGTTCCACAGTTGCTGTTTGTCCATCCAGTCGCAGTACAGGAAGTTGTCGTCCGAGGGCAAGCTGTTGAATACAATCAATTTTTTTTCGGGTCTCTGGAATGGGAGTCTGTCCGTCTGCATATGGCTGAACCACTGCAAGTAGTTGCAGCACCCTCTGCTCCTTGGAAGGGGAACGAAAGCCTTCAACCAGCGCAGTCAACGAGGGTGTATAGAAAGAAATCACGAAATCGGATAGTTTTGAGCCAAAAGCATCATCCATTCGATACAGGCCTGCAGCATGAATAGGGAGAAAAGCAAGAGGACCTGTCAGACACCACCATATACGAGGAAGGTTCACTTTGGTTGATGTCTATAACAGGCCTGTAAATATTAAAGTATTACCTGAAATGAATCGCTCACTGTCATAGCAAGTGCATTGAGGACAGGCTTGATCACTTCCTTCCATAATTGAGAAAGATTGTTTGCAAATTCATCTTCAGGATCAATTTGTCCTTCACATCTTATAACCAATCTTTCACTCCGCCAAACCAGGTGCCCAAGGGATTGCGCCATGCTCCCTGCATGATTGGGCTTAAAGTCATTCAGAGGGATATGCATGACCTCATCATTAAGGCCAGCCATGAGTACCAGAGCATCCCATGGGTCGTCAGTGATATTCAAAATAACAACAGGTCCTTCCTGTGCTGCTGGGGAAAGTTCGGAGATGGTCTTGGGTAATAAGAACCTTTGAAAGCCCACCAACTGTCGAATCTCTTTCAGAAGCTTTTTGCGTTCTTGAGCATTGTGGTGAGCCCGATCTGCAACCGACTGGGGTGACAGCTGGGTAGCAGATTGGATTAATTCTCCACTTGTCTGAGTGCCAGACCCCTGCAGTGCAGTAGAAAGGGAGACAAGACTATGAGCAAGTTTTGGGTAGTTGTGTTTGAGGTCATCAACTGGGGAGCGCAGGTTGAGCAACTGGCCCCATATGACAGAATGGCCCTGCTCCAGCCATTCCACTGCCTTCTCGACCTGATCAGAGGCAGTAGCAAATGCTGCTGCATCTCTGACCAGCTTTCCAGTCCTCAGGAGGTGGTGATGCCTATCACTGATGGATAGGCCAAGCCATGCAAGCTCTGGTAGTAGGTCAAGGGCTACATTGTAGGCCTCCAGGAGTGATGAGTCATCCTTGATCCTTGCAAGCTGTGCCCACTTTGAGGCAGCCTGAAATCGAATATGGGCAGGACCTGTTGTTGAACGGGATGCTAAATCACAAAGAGAAATTGCCCGTTTCAGATCAGTGTGGTCACCAAGCCGTTCAAAGCGAAGGAAAAGGGAGTTCTCGAGATTGGCCAATATCCCTGGCTTGGCTGGGTGGCCCTCTGGAGTCAAGTTGACAGCATCTTCTCTCATTATTATAGACTTGTTGAGATCATCCAAGTCACCGAGTCGCTCAAAGCGACAGAAAAGGGGGTATCCAAGATTGTTCAACATCAATGGCTTGTCTGGGTGGTCATAGGGAGTCAGGCGGACAGCATCCTCTGTCACTGACATGGATTTGTTGAAATCATCCAAGTTACCGAGTTGCTGAAAGCGGCGGCAAAGAGAGTTTCCAAGATTGTTCAACCTCGATGGCTTGTCTGGGTGGCCATCTGGTGTCAGGTGGACAGCATCCTCTCCCATTGACACAGCTTTGTTGAGATTGTCTAAGTCACCAAGTTGCTCAAAGTGTGTAAGGAGGGAGTTTCCAAGATTGTTTAACCTCAATGGCTTGTCTGGGTGGCCATCTGGAGTCAAGCAGACAGCATCCTCTGTCATCAACACAGATTTGTTGAGATCATCCAACTCACCAAGTCGCTCAAACCGTGTGAGGAGGGAGTTTCCAAGATTGTTCAATATTGATGGCTTGTTTGGGTGGCCATCTGGAGTCAAGTGCACAGCATCCTCTCTCATTGACACAGCCCTGTTGAGATCGTCCAAGTCACCAAGTCGCTCAAAGTGGCGGGAAAGGGAGGTTCCAAGATTGTTCAACCTTGATGGCTTGTCTGGGTGGCCATCTGAAGTCAGGCGGACAGCATCCTCTGTCACTGACATGGATTTGGTGAAATCATCCAAGTTACCGAGTTGCTGAAAGCGGCGGCAAAGAGAGTTTCCAAGATTGTTCAACCTCAATGGCTTGTCTGGGTGGCCATCTGGAGTCAAGTAGACAGCATCCTCTCCCATCAACATAGACTTGTTGAGATCATCCAAGTTACCAAGTCGCCCAAACCGTGCGAGGAGGGAGTTTCCAAGATTGTTCAATATTGATGGCTTGCCTGGGTGGCCATCTGGAGACAGTTGAACAGCATCCTCTATCATTGACACAGACTTGTTGAGATCATCCATGTCACCAACTTGCTCAAAACGTGTAAGGAGGGAGTTTCCATGATTGCTCAACATTGATGGCTTGTTTGGGTGGCCATCTGGAGTCAAGTGAACAGCATTCTCTGTCACTGACAGACTTGTTGAGATCATCTAAGTCACCAAGTTGCTCAAAGCGACAGAAAAAGGAGTATCCAAGATTGGTCAACCTTGATGGCTTGTCTGGGTGGCCATCTGGAGTCAGGTGCACAACCTCTTGCATCACCCTGATACACTTGTTGATATCACCAATGTCACCAAGTTCTCGACCACAGTGTAGTAATCCAATGCCAAGATCATGCATAGAACTTGCATCTGTTTGACCATCTCGCACTGCATCGTCATAGGTATGCACTGCCTGGTTCAGCATGTCTATCATATGGGACATCTTCCACTGCTGTAAACAGATGTCACCCAGTATGTTTAGAACTTTGCCCCGGTCCTTGTCGAAAGAACAGAGTAGGATTCTCTCATGCATGATCCATAGGTCTTGTAGCTCCAGCTGATTTCCGCTGGCTGAATCATCAAGTATCTGCACCAAATGTGTAAATATTGCTTGGGTGTTCAAAGAACCAACTATGGGTATCTCAGAAGATATTACACACATTAATTTAACCTAGTTCTTACTTTGTATTGGGGGGATATTATGCCCAGCGGGATTCAGTGGGTCTTGGGTCGATGTTGTGATTGAGAAAGCTGCGATCAAGTTGAGTAATGGACCATCAGGGTTCACTTTCACAAGGGCTAGGTGGAAGGCTACAAAATTGTAAGTCAGTGGTTTATCCCATGGATGGTGGACACACTAGTGTTGCTGCGACTCGTTAAGTCGGAAGTCGACTTGGCTAAGTCGACTTACGGCAACTTTCGACTTGACTTGACTTGACTTGGTCAGCCCAAGTCACTTGAAGTCACTTGAAGTCGACTCAAGTCGGTTGAGTCACACCATTGTGAATTCGGTTTTCTGGGGCTATTTCATGGATCGGAGAGTCCAGTATTCCTTCCTGTAGTATTTAGGATTTTTTCTATATTTTTACAGATTTAATCTGTCTTCAAAACTGGATGGAAACGCAAACCAACGCAGGTGTGACATGTCGTGACAAATGTCACAGGTGTGACACCCGCTTGGAAAAAAAATTGAAAACTGCTCCAATCGCGTCTAGTGATGAAAATACACATCTTATACCAAAACCCTGACTCAAGTCACTCAAGTGACTCCAAGTCGACTTGCGTTGACTCGGAAGTTGCAATGAAGCATCAGGGAAACCCCCCCATGTATTTTAGCTCATTTTCACAGAAATTTATCAAAAATATCTTCAGTTTCTTGAGTATGCAAAATTTACCCAAAATTTGTCTTCGGCCGGAATTTTTGGAACTTATACCACATTTCTCAGTAATATGGCCAGTGGTTGTGCTCATTTTTTGGATAAATATGTCTCAAGTTTGACGTAATATTGTTCTCAGATCGACACCGCCAGTGATAATAGGCCAAAAAATGCTATTAGGACTACTACGTAACATTATAACATATCGCATCTAAAGCCTCGTTGAGGATATTCACATCTATTGTAGGAAGTAGTCAGTCGAGAATCGCAGCACAAATAAATGGACAAGGTACGCACCTGGTAGCCGCAACCATGGGCAACTGAGATGTGGTTAATAGATGCAGCACAGGACCTGTCAATGAATGGCGAAGTTAGTAAGGACCCGGTATTATGGGCTGCGAGAAGCGGTGGAAGGGGTACGTACCTGAATGCCAAAGCCGTTGGTCAAGGCACAAGATGATCCAGTCTTGACCAAGCCTTAGGAGTCAAGGAATATAAACAGCGCCAGGGTGGAGGCGTGAAGCGGACCGAGCCGGTGACGACTGACACTCAGCTAGGAGTTGTGGGGATGACGCGGGCAGCGGAATCTACCACCGGGAGTCAGTTGTGGTTGAGGGGGAGGGGTCCAAGGATAGCAAGGAAAGAAGACGCACTGAAACACCGCCAAAGACGCAGAGATACTGAGCTGCAGCGCAGGAAGACGTAGTGCATGCTGAGGGAGGTGTCATGTGCTCACGGGGCGTGCCTGTGAAAGAAGAGGTCAGTATTGGGACAGCTATCAGGGGATGCGACACACCACATGTGGTTTCTGAGCTGTCGAGAACAAGACGCCGCCAGGAAGAGAAGCAAGGTGTCAGAAGTGACGAGTCACACGCTGCGAGACCAGAGCAAAGAACATTCCAGCACCGGGAACTGGGCAAGTGGATGGCAGGGGAGAAGTGGGGAAGCTTGCAACGAAGCAGGATGGTGCGAGTGGAGGAGGGACGAGAGAGGAGAGATGGGGGAAAGGAAGAAAGAGTTGTTTACAGTTGTTGTCTGTCCTGCCAAATACAGACTCGAACCACTTTTTCTGACGCACGTGTGCCCCGCTTAGTCGGCTATCCAGGTCCTCAGACACCGGTTTCCGATGGCCTTACCACACTCTCGGCAATGGACTTAGATGTTTCCTGGGTTTTCAAGTTCACGCAGCCCAGATATTTATTTCTCAGATCAACCCGCCTTGAATTACTGCAACCAGTTACCCCCAAGCAAACTTGATTCCTGCCAGGAATATTGTTTGCCGTATTGTCAACTGAGTATAACATTGCTCTGTGTTCAACATGTGGCATAAAATTTCAGCAACAATGAATGCCAAATTGCTAATTCCTTGACAATTCCTGATAAAATTATGAAAATAATATCTGGTGTGGCGCTACTTTACAAAGAATTTACACAAAAGTAGTCAAAAATTGCAAGAATATCAAAAAATATGTGGCCACAACAAATTTTTCCAAAAAATTCGTCGGGAGGGTTTTCCTGATGAGTCTGCCAACAACTTGACTTGACTTGGCTCAAGTCGACTTCTGGAAGTCAACTTAAAGGGGGTCAAGTCCAAGTCGCGGCAACACTAGGACACACTTTTGCTCCTCCCCCGAGGAAAGAGCTTTCCCATATGCTATCTCAATTGAGCCAAGAAGTCTAGTACCCCTCTCTCTGCGCATGATAGCTATCGAGAAGCTGGATGCATGCGGTGGGCTGCAAGAGAGCATCAGCACTGGGATGGGTTGGCTGTAAGACAACACTAGTAGTGTTACACCACTAACATTTGGCAGTCAAACCTGCATTTCCAACTTGAAGAATTCTGAGCCTCCGAGAGCCCAGTAGTTTGCTGGATTATGGTGTCGTGTACTATCAGTTGAGCAACCATTTTCATGTCCGGCGGAAGATCGGGATGTGGATTGTCAAATGACGTGACACAGATATCTATAATAAGAAGTGGTCGAGATTAGTGAAATATTCGGTGGCAGTCTTAGGTATGTGCTGACTGTGGAGATGAACACTGGTGGATGTCAGATCATTAGTAGGTAGCTTTAGAATGGGAATAGAAGCAGGCTCACATTCTCGACATGATGGGGTGTGGTCGAAGAAGACGACGATCCAGTGGAGTATATATACCATACACCACGAGGTGCACACACTGCCCCACGGCAGCTGTAGTCACTCTCTTTATAAGGTTACAAGCCGGCTGCCATCGGATCACCTTCGGCACTCACCCACATAATCACCTCCTTCAAACAAACTCGTGTCATGAGATGGCGGAAGTTTGCCGCGGTAAAGCTCTTCAATCGAAGTGGGGCAACCAAACTCTTGTCCTACTCTTTATAAAATTAAGCCCGTCTGAAGCTTTTAAACTCCGCTTTTGGAAGGTCAGCCCCAAGGCTTTGGAAGCGCTGGGTCCAGACCTTCGGAAGCGCTCAATAAATGGCGCTTCCTCGGGGCTTCTGGCCCCATGATCACCATTAAGCGCGCACGCGCCTATAAAAGTGTACACATTGCCAAATTTTGACAGGTGCCGTTTATTCAGAAAGTGGGAGCCGGCGCGAAGCGCCGGCGAGCGCTTGTAATTTATACTAATCAGTGAGCCAACAGTTGAAATCTGAAGAATACATCGAGGAATGAATATTGGTAAGGGATCCGAGGAGCAGAGCTTGCAGAGTTTAAAAAGCCTTCGGACAGATGGACACACGTAACTTTATAAAGTGGGTGATACTTCTCCGTCTTTCTGAAGCCATTTAAACCCTGCCATCTTCGCTCCTGGGCCTCATGTCCAACTTCTGTCCGGAATTCACTCTGCCGAGCTCTACCCACGCCTTTATATAGTGCAAGCGCCCAGTTGAGCGCCAAATCATCAATGCCTAATTTAATTCAAGTGGTCGGCCCACCGCGCTCTTGTGCAAATTAAAACATTTGACATGCAATATTCGATACCCTGAGCATCTCAGGAGCTGTATGACAACTATTAGATCAGGAACATCAATCGAGAATATACATACAGAGAGATGGCACACACGACAGTGCCACCAGTTTTGTGCATGCCGGGAATGCACTGAGCGTCTCGGAATCAAAGCTGTCCTAAGCGCCGATTCCGGCATTTTTTCTGCTGAGATCGAAAAATGCCCTCGAACCCTGAACAAGAATATAGAAGGAGCCTGCACAGTGCAGAAGAACGTCGAAGAAATGCTGCCCTGAGACCAAGTTTCCGCGAATAGATCACAGGTGTTCGACTAGACGCCGGAACATTTCATTTTTGAGAATGGACAGAGGACATTGAATGGGTAAAGGACAACATCCAGAATTCGCTCAACAGTGCTTCCGGAGAAGATGCCATTCACTATGTGGAAATTACGGACGTGCGCGCGCCGGAGATCAAGGTCGAGACGATGAGGGCGGAGGGATTCCCAGGCGTCTCCCATCGTTAGGCTGCGAGAAACAGGGACCGAAGGACCAGACCGTTCCGTCTGGGATAAGCACGAGGAGGGAGGACGTAACCGGGAACCGGCAAGACTCAGATCTAGCTAGGATCTGTGGGCCGTGGGCCGTGGTGGTGCTGATAGGCAGCGTGCAGCTCGGCAGAAGGAAGGAAGGAAGATTAGACTGCACGATCCCGCTGAGGAACGCCGGGGCCCAGGAAGTATCTGAGTGTACAGGCACTATTGAACACTTCAGTCCCTGGACTCCTCTATAACTTGTAGCCGAGCTCGGGGTCGCAATCTTTCGACTCGCCTTGATAGAGCTAAAGGGAAAATAGAGAAGTAGTTAGTGGAAAATGAGAACCTCGAAACAAACTCAAGCACGGAAGACAGGCACCGCATAAACCAATCGCCAGTGTTAACCTTAAGGCCGAAGGCCTTAACAGGGCTAAGGCTTAGGAAGGCCTTAGGCTAAGCCTTAGAGCTCAGCCTGAAAATTTTCAGACCTCAGAGGCCTTAACCGGGAGACCGGGCCCAATTTTCCCGCGCAGCCGGCGTGCTGGCACGCTTACACTCTGCTTCCAACCATAGACTGGATTTGAGTCTGCTCGAGCTGAACTATTTTTCACTGAGATGCAGAATTATAATAGGTGTAAAGGCTGCGTCGAGCAATATCTTAATCCATCAAAGAAGTTGCACGACTCGATGGAGTGGTAGAGATGGGATCTGAGGAGGAATAGTCTGTGCCAATGTCCCCCGGGTGTGAATATGGTGCCTCATCCCTTCCGCCAGCCCGCATTATTGAAGTGATTTGCCCTAGTAGTTTGTCCTTCTGAGGTTCAAGGCGAAGCTCGCCGCTATGATGAAGGGTTTGCTGGCGCCGCAGGGCTGGATTGTAATGCGGTAGCAGCGCATTAAGCGCCCTCCCCGCTCGACGAAACGGGCACGCTGGCCAGGTGTCGAAGCGCGCTGGTTTCCATGCGGATGCCCGCCTCCACGGACCTGCCCTCCACCCCCTTCCCACCTTCTTCCATCTGCCTTCCTTCCGCCGCTGCCCGCCCACATCCTCTGCTTTTGCACGGTACACCGTTTGCTCTTCGAATCCTTCCCCTGGGCCACCACACCATCGTCGGGTCGTACCAGCGGTGCCGCGCAGACATTTGCGGCAAGTATCCTGTAACGATGTGGAATTGCCACGACGGCAAGTGCTCGGATACGGCGCGCGTGCGGGCACGTACGGACGAGCAGTGCACGGGGCCTACAGCGCAGCGCGTCCGCCTTTGAGCCGCGGGAGGGTATGGATGTCGGCTGTATCGCAAGCCTTGGAATTACTCGAATAGTATCAGAGTGTCTCATAAACTCGGATTTTCAGCAAGCATCAAAACTAGGCGATGCGCAATTCGACGGTTTGCGCTCGAATTGCCAGCCATGGGAACGCACGATATGCATGATTCACATACCATGAGGACAAATTGACTGAAGGAAATACGTATTGGATTCGAAGGCAATGGGAGGCAAGCCAGAACGAAGGGGCGGTGCTGCTGCAGCGGCGCGGATGCAGTCACGGCTTCTTCCACTGCTTGGGGGACCCTGTTGCGGCATGCGCTATCAAATGTAAGAGCGGGCATGATGGGGGAGGAAGAAGATCGCACGCGTCAAAATCACCCAATTTGGGAATGGGTGGTCGCGCCGCACGATCGGCGAGCGCCAAGAAGGGGTCTGATAAAACTGAGGCGGACTGACGAAGACGAGACAAGTTCTTAATGAGTGAATCATGACCTGCGACTGCGAGCGCATGAACCCCGGGTGCGTGGAGGATGTCAGCTACCTCAAAGGCGCCTTGGTGGAACTTTGTACAGCAACACAATTTTTTTAATAAAAACAAGGGACTGGTCGGCCGCTCCGCGGCCTCCTATTCCCTTACAGTACTTTTTTGCAGTTGAATAAAGTGGTGTTAGTTGATTGGGAGCAAGATGAGATTCAAATTATATTGCACCTCATTGAGTTCAACTGAGTTGAGTTGTCATTTGATTCCCTTTCTCCAATGAAACATTCTGATTCACTCTCTGATTGTATGTACTGTTTTGATGTTCGCCTACTTGCTCGCCGCGGCAGCCTTTGTTTCGGGGTTGTGGGAGCCATCTGTCAACGTTAGAGCCAGGGCAAACTTTGTTGGATGGGTGACGTCAAATGCCGCCAATGCCGTAGCATTGCTTGGTCATGTGCCGGCGGGAAAGAGTACTCCGCACCCGGGGGGCAAGTTGCCGTGGGTACAGCATCAACGGAGATGAGCGGAGCCTAAATGGCTTCAGACAGACAGAGAAGCATAATTTTATAAAGAGAGTGAAGAAAGAGAAATGCATTTATATACCACAAGATACTCATGTCTCAACTAGATGGGCATACGTGCACGCTCACGGTATTGGCCTGAGCAGTGTAATTTAATTTCTCCTTCGTAGCCTCCCACATGCGTCTCGGGCGTTCGTCTCCTGTCCATAAGCCTATAACATCCCCTGCACCATATCGCAGCTTCCATCAGCTCCGAGGGAGACACAGACCGACTGCGTCGCTATGCAGCATAGGCAAAGGGAGCACCGATCCGCAGGCGCTCGGCCATAGATAGATAGTGCTGTGGGCTGGGATGGATAACGGCGTAGTGACGGGAGGCGCCCCAGGGATTCACGCGCGCGCGTACAGCGTGTGGATGCGGAGCTGCATGCGTGCCCGACGCAGCGTGCAATGGTAGTGGCGAGTCGCGTTGGTGTTGCGGAGGGTGGCAAGTTGCCGCGGCGGGGTGACGGTGCTGAGAGGAGTCATTTTATCCGTTGCGAAAGCAAAAAGGGTGTGCGGAAGGCTGCTGACGGGGAAGAACCCAAGGAGCATTCGAGCCACTCCGGATCGCGTGCGGAGTTCATAGGCACGGACATCGCACAAGGATCGGGTTTCGTTCTTGTGCAGCTGCGGCCGACGCCTCCGTCCGGTGTCCTTTGCGCTTCGACGGCGGAAAAGATGTCACTCGCACACACGATACGACATGCATCTGGCCGAGGGATAGCGAGCCTCCTGACGCGTCATGTGCGTGCACCTGCGGGAGCTCAGCAGAAGCTCATTGCGTCGTGACATTGAGTTATCTTGGACAATTTGTCTTGGACGATGTTCCACTACTTGTTCGTCTTGACACGTAACGACCAGCGGGCTTGAGCGACTTGAGTTGTCACCAATTTGGGAAGTGCAGAACACTTGCAATGTCTTATGGCGGCTTATTGCGGGCAGAGAATCGTGTTGAACAACGCATCGGAGAGAGAGGAAAGGATCGGGAGGCAGAGATGATGGGGGAAGAACAAAAGAAGACTTTCGGACTGCCCACCCTTATCGACGGATTTTGAGCGCGAGAGAAAAGGCCGCATGATTTCTCGGAATTGAGCGGCAGGGAGCTCGGCGCAGGTGAATGGTAATCGGGAAGCCAAAAACAAATAAGCGCCTTGATAATGATCTTTGTGTGAGAGGACCAGGGAACCCTAGAAATAAAAGGAAACTGGATTGTTGATCCCAGATGGACGGAGCAGGACAGTTGCAGGAGGTTTGAGACCGCAGGTAACGTTGAATTGGTATGAAGATTACAGCGTAGGAGAAGCTGGCCCAACGGGGCACACGGCGAGACGATGGGGGCCGAACAGAAAAAAAGACCGAGCGGCTAATCTAGGCTGATCGGTGAGGTGAGGTTCACCAAACGCCTAGTGGTCTGATGGAAAGGTCAGTTGAGCCAACAAATGCGGTATGTTCGGGAAAACAAACCTGTACAATCTGATTCGAGGTATCTCTTTAATATACGAAGTATAGCTGTATGACTGCAACAATTCCTTTTTTATATTTGATAACGCCCTGAGAACATACGTGAATCCGGAAGTGTACGAAAGTATACCGTAGTTTTGGGAGTTTTGGAAGACTTTCGTATACTTTGTATACTCCTGGTGTTTTCTGTATACCCAGATGAAAACTGTATTTTTTGTACACCTGATACACCTGGTAGACTTTTGTATACCTTGCCGGACTAATAAATTGCGCCAAACAACAAGTTGTTTGCATCGCCTCTTTCCCTCCTCCCACCACCAGTGCTCCTGCCACAAGCACCAGCCCAAGCTGAAATACTGAATACCGCCAAATGATATCACTCTACATCTTGTGCTCAACTATAGGATGTGGTGAGCTAATTCCCAAACGGTTACGTTGTCCAGGCACCGTGGTCCCCGAGCACAAAGATCTATACTGTCAAAACACCTCGCTCATCAACAACCATCGACATAATCCATCGGGAAGTCAACGGCAGCGCCGAGGAAAGCGCGTATGCCGTCAGGGATGTTGGCAGGTGGATCTGCGGCGTCATGCGAAGGAGGCTGTGCACTTATGATCTTGTCTTTGAGACGGGCAGCCAGCCTTTCAGATGAATTGTGTCCCCTTTTCCATGCTGATAGAGTCACAGAGGCCGGGAACCATGGAAAGACTGGCATAGATCTCATTGAACGTGTCCATAGGGTTAGGTGGGGAGACGCTGTGAGGCTGGTGATTGTGCTACGCACCTCTCACTGCCTCAGGTCCCCTCTGTGGCATGCGCTTGCGACTCTCACATGGCGACTTATGACCATGCACTACCTAATCAGGAAACCACGATACCGGATTGGGATCGACCCTCGACACCGACACCGACTTCTCACCTCGACCAGACCACAGCCCTCAGCTCGCTCTACTGGCCCACCATCCTGCCCAGTCCCCATCCTGACCTCGACCATGTGGCACATTTGCCCTCGCATCTGTACTCACGCACCAAATATGCACCTTGCTCACCAAGGATCACAGCTCGGACCCATACACACACATCGTGGGCACGCCTTGCTCACCCAGAACAACCACTTGAGTCCGGTATGACTGTCCAAGTCGTGCCCAAGCACCTTCAGCTGACGGACCAACACCATTTACGCATCTGTGAAATGCCTAGTGCAGACCAAGCTGCCCTTTCCACTCTTGAGCACGGAGCTCGTACCTCCAACCGGCACTCTGAGCATGCATTACAATGGCTCCAAGGGGCGAGAAGGCAGTGAGACGGCCTGAGGAAAACCAGGGTCAATATCTTGCATTTTTGCGCCTTTTTGTGGCTATTTACATGGTCCAAGGAGCCTGCAAAAGCATCCTGACTTCTGAATGGCAGAGCCAAGAACCCTGTTCAGCGGTACAAAGGAGAGTCAGAGTGAGCTTCGAGCTGCTGACTGTAGTATTACAAGCTATACAAGTTAAACACTCAGTGTTAGCTGGATACATGCAATAAGAAGATATATAACAAAAGCCCAGGTGTTCCGAGGAGGTAGAGTCAGTACTAGAAGTACCAAAGACTGCACAGGAGAGTCCGAGGAGCAAACTGGTCTCGTCTAGGGACTCGGTTATTGACAGATAGATGTGCCGAGGATTGTCACGGCTTCTATTCTGTATGAAGACATAGTGCGAATTGGACTACCAGGTCTGAGGAGGACTCTCTAGCGTATACGACAGGGCTCAGTGGACTGGAAAGGTCCTCGGAGCTAGTCTAATACGATGGGGTTGTTCACAGAGCCAAAGAAGGAAGTGTACGCAATGGGGATTGAACCCACGCGAAGTAGAGAGACACGTGAAAGTCCACAGGAGATTCCGAGGGACATAACAGAGACAAGCAAAACACCGATCGCAATTGAGGACCGTTTTGGGAAGTGCCGATGCATAGGTGTTGACACGGCATGGTGGCCACTGGAGAACAGAAATATGAGAGCAGAATTACCTGAAAGAGTTGGATTATCAACCAGGCCAGCAGGTTTCGTCGACCTCGGATGCAGACGGCATCCAAAACTGACATCATTATACCCAAATAAGGGTTCTTGGAGGTCATACAAGCTGACTTTCACGGCAATCCATCATGACGAACACCTCGGCCGTCGTTTCTTTGGCGGACAATGACTCAGATATTGGACTATTTATCATATCAGTTTTACATCATCAATTTTGTTCAAAGTAGTATAAAAGGAGGAGGAAAGACCCCGCAATGGCCAGCTCATTGCATCCCCATGGATTCAGCCTCACAGCTAATCTCTGTTTGGTGCTGGTGTGTTCAGGTCAGTCTCGCAGAGATATAAAAACATATAGTCTCTGTTTGTGATTGTTCTGTAACTCAATAAATAAAGAAGTTGGTTCTAGAAAAGCTCAAGTGCGAGAAGTAAGGAATTAAGTTCCGAGTTGTTCGTCCACAGAGGCAGGTGTTCACGTATAAAACCCAAGTGTTAAATGTTGGCCCTAGCATTTGGTGTTGAAAGTGCTATTAGCTTTTGGACAATTGGTTCATCGGTCTATACTTCGTATATTAAAGAGATGTCTCGAATCAGATTGCATCTGTTTGCCCATCGCCCGTATTTATCGTTTCTTTCCCATCTAGCTGTCTTCTGACTCTAAATTCCGTTGTCTCGGTCGCCTCAAGGTTTTTCTCTCACGTTTATTTTCAACATCACAAATTAACTTCAGCCTTACCTATTCTGTGCTGCTGTTGATATCCCGGCGGGCTCCACCGCTCCAGGACCCTACAAGAGATGTTCCGCTTCTTTCCTTCGCTCCCCCATCATCCCCCACCAGTCGTCTGTGCCCACTGCCGGGGCTCAATTACTTTACTCCTATATTAAGCCTCGAATCAGAGTGCATATGTTTGCCCATCACCAACATTCAGCCGCTTTCTCTCATGCACGACGACTTCGGAAATTTAGCCTCTGCTTTGGCCTGATAACCATCTTTTTATCCCACGCGCACAGCCCAGACGGACCCACACGAGCCGCTCCAGCCCCACTCAAAAGGAAGACCACCACGTAAACCTGTCGCCTGCTCCTCCATCCGCTCCCTCAGCATTCACCACTCCCCCACCAGTCACTGCGGTCCTCGGTGTTTTCAAGATATTTGTGTCCCCCCATGAACTGTAGCTTGGTTCTCAACTGTCACTTGTCTTCAACTTGGCTCTCGTTCTAATGACGCAACGTGGGAGCCGCAAGTCCACGCAAGTCGGGGGGCGAATCAAATCCTCATCAATCAACTCAACCCCGCTCATCCCGGCCAGAATCTGCAATTTCCGCGAGACGGTCACCTGAAGGTCCTGCCGCTTTTCGCAGCTATTCAGCAAGCCATCAACCCCCCGTGTTGTTTTTTTCTTCTTCTGGCGCAGCATACACCGTCCAAGCAATCCTCACTCGTTTCTGCATCGCCGGCAACACACACATATCTGGACGTTGAAGCCTAGCATTCAATTTGAGCACTGGCTACCGCAATGCCGTGGATTGAGGGTCGTACTTTTGACGTTGAGAAGGCTGGCTGGGGAATGCCTGGTACGCCGTTGTCCCTCGATGCGGCCTTTGAGTCTGACTTCTCTCGCGCAGAAACCCCCCGCCCTCCCCGCCCCGATCTTTCCCGCGGCGCATGGGATGAGGCATCGGGTATGGTTTTTGCCTTACATCGTCCCCTACCTCCTTTTAATCTTCTGTTTCCGCACCCCGCGCGGCACGGGTGGACGCTGAGGTAGCAGCGAGGTACAAGGAAGCAGCGGACGCGTTAGTGAGGTCGACGGAGCTTAACTCCCGGTGGGTGTTTGTTCGGCGTTTCTTTCCTTTCCCTTCGACGCCCGTCCATCCCCAGTCCCTGGAACATACGCGCACCTCCTATCCTCCGTCCCTTCCCTTCCTATCATTCCTCCGCTCCTGTTAACCCACACCCAGTTCACACGCAGCATAATACTTCGTCGCGGAGCTACGTCTCGATGAACAACCACAACAAGCTGCTCGACGCGCTTCCGGACCTTTTGGCATGGAAGAACATCAATGGGAAGGACTTACCGACGGAGGTGTTGATTCGGAAGAAGGGTGCGCTGTCTTCCCTCATATCATGCTCGTGGCTGACGCACGTCCACAGGGTTTAAGGAGGCTATCAGTATTAGTCCTGGGAATGACGCGCCTTTTCCATCTGCGCGGGCACTGATTTGTTTTCACAGTCTGTACGTTGTCTGCCCCTCCTTTCAAATCGTTCGGTACTGATTGGATACACAGTCTGGAACAACCAGCGCTTAAGCGACGCGATTGCGGAGGCGCACATCATGAAATTTGTGAAGCTGACTCTACATTTGGCGCTCACGGAGCACAGTCCGTTTTTGCCTGCGATCGATGAGAAGCATGTTGTGCCTGCGCAGGTGTGTCTCCTCTCCTTCTAATTCCTCGCCGATCCTCTGCGCTAGAGCACCCACGACCTTGACACGCTGGAGGAACGCACGCTGCGCGCATTCCTGCTCAGCATTTCTCACCGCACGCTGCGCCTCGCGTGCGCTGCTTGAGGCGCGCGGAGCACGGCGGGCGTCAAGGTGAGCACGTGGATCTCGGGCGGCGTGCTGTTCGAGCTCGCGGTGATGGACCTCAAGGAGACGCAGCGTGCTTGCGGCGGCGGAGGGATGAGATTGCAGCAAAGCGCATTATGGTCGAGGAGGGTCGGGCGTGAGGTGGGCGATCCGGGCGGGGTTGAAGGTTAGCATGCATAGATTTGGTAGTGTTATAGGCTTGATTTACAAAATACGGTGTTTACCTCGAACTATTGGGTTTTTACCGCGCGGCTGGCTAACCGAGTGATGCTCTCTTTCCAGTGAACTTGGCAGTAGGGTCTACAATACTATCCTGGGGGGACGTACGTGTTTCAACCATCTTCTCCTCAGTCTGCTCTCCATGTGCATCTCGCTGTAGCCATATACCATGCAGTTCTGAAGGCATTGCCCAGCTTGCTAGGTCTCTGGATGGTCCATTTCACATCACAGTTCGATACAAGACTATCGAACGCGCTGACGCGACCCTGAATACCGGCGGCAAGCCCCTCCGCGAGCTCCAAGTTCCCATCTACGCTTTAATTCGCGTATACTTTCGTCCCATGTTGCTCATCTATATTGGTGCAATTTTCGCATGTTCGCAGCTGCGTTGTTTGACTTAAACCGTGCCATTCGTTCCTAACGACAGACACGGTTTAAGCTTATAAATGAGATTCACGTCTACCATGGGCTAGAGAAGCAAGATTCAAGCTGGACACCTAATCAAACAGTTCGTCAACTCTGTCCAGCAGATCTGCATCCCACCACTATAACTTATGAACTGCAAAACTGCGAATAAGCCGGAGCGAAGCGACGGCATATCTTGTTAGACTTAAGCAATACATCTGTCTTTGGCATCGGAAGGTGGTTAGCCTTAAGTGTTTGACAAAAGGTGCTTTCATTGCTAGTGCTCCTCAGAGTAGCTGAGTAAGTTTTTGACCATCCATCTGCCCTACGGTAATGATCTAAGCACTAGACGTAACAAAGTTGTGTCATTTCTGAGGCTAGTGTTTGGTCCTCGGATCTATTAAACCTCCAAATCTATATCTATAAAACCCAAAAAACCCTAGCTCACTAGGTCCTTGGAGACGTATTTCAGTCAGTTCCGACTACTGAGGTTCATCTAAGACTCTATTGAGGCTTCTGCGGAGAGATTGTTCAGTGTGTAAGAAGTGAAATTTCCATTCCAGCTGTCCGCATACTACAGACCAGACCTGAATTCAACCAAGGAGCGCATTATAGTTGAGGGTAGTGTGTGTGTGTGTGTGTGTGTGTGTTTGTTTTGCATGCATTTAGCAGGTTTCCTAGGCCTACCTTAAACGCACCATTTCAGCAGTGACTCAGTGGAGGAGGGAAATGGTATAAAAGGGAGCAGGAAACGGACATTGTAGTTAGTTACTTCAGTTACAATGCACTCTCCTACCGACCAACACACCTACTGAGTGAATCACCAGTGATTGCTCAGTGAATTACAGGACCGAGTTTCACATCACCACCTGTACACCATCAGTGCAAATCCAGATCCTTCACAGGGATTCACCTCACTCATCCTCACTTGTTCTCATCGCAGAACACTTTACGGCTCCCTCATTCTCGCAAGGTCTGACTTTGGTCAGATCCCAAGTCCTCAGCTTGGGCCCTCCTAATATTGGATCAACTATGCCCACCAACCATATTGTGTAGGGAATAGTCCCAGGGAAGACTCGTCACTTCTCAAACTGCCAAACCGACCCTCTCCAACCACCAAGCTCCCACCATGCTCAACTGGAACCGCTCAATGTCTGTATCCACAAAGGCACTAATCAATTAGATACAGGGCATTGTCTTTTGAGACTTGTCTACGGTGTCGTCCTTTCCCTAACCTCCCAGATGCTAACAACAGATACTGAGCCCTGAGCCCGCTACTGAGTGTACACACCGCATACACTGCACCCATGCACACTGCACACACACACATCTGCATCTTGACAGCAGATTACCTCTACCCTCATATTCCACTGCTCCCCACTCTAATAAACCCCTAGAGGACAGACACACTGTTACCGTATAACACAAAATTTCCAATAGCAGCACTGCAGTCCTTATCACAATGTGTCTAGGGCGGAAAAAAGACGCACCGTGATGTGATGGTCACATGCGTGATCTTGTGCTTGTCTTGCAATGGCAATGGGGACAACACAAGATGATCTGTGTTAGAAAGTCTACGGGATATATGTCCAGTCTGACTATATCAGGTAAGCAAATCCAGGTATATGGGCGGTATACCGGAATATCCGAAAGTATACGAGGTATACATGATCTATCAGCTATTCATATAACATGTATACTTCGGGGCTCACGTTCTTTCTGCGGAAATTCATCATCAACATATATGAAGCAGGTCTTTCTATCTGCAACGACAGATTTTGGAACAAAGTCAGATCATAATTTGTGCGTCCTCTGATGTTTAAACCTTACGAGCAGTCAATTAACTTAATCTGCCGCAGACTACACATGACAATAGAAGCCAGTTAGGAGGGGTCACTAGTCACTATTGGAAGGACTTTGCAAATATTCTCCAAAGGTTTAACAAATGGTTTCATGTGGAATGGTCCTTGGCGTCGCTGTGCTGATTTAGCAAACACAAGGTACATTTTTTGAGCAGGGCAATCCTCAGAGTATACATGGCTCCTGATTTCATTCTCGAGCTTCGGTTTCCTCCATCCTCACTTCAGGCTACCCCCCCCAGACCCCCATAGGGCCTAACATTTCCTATGAGAGTAATGGCCCAAGAGGGCCTTCTGGAGCTTGGATGTCCCAATGGATGGGACGTCCCAGGGCTGGCTAGGATTATTGGGCGGGACGTCCCACGAGGCTTTCTGAGTCCAATCTGGGATATCCCACCAGTTTTCTGGGGGACATCCCACCTGCCGCAGGCGGGCCTGAAAAATTTCCAGGGATATCCCACTGGCCCATTTTGCAACCAAGACCCCTGACACCTGCCCAGGAGAAAGAATGGATTTTCAGGTTCATTTCTTCATTGTTTTCCTTTGTTGAGGGTGATTCTGGAAGCCCTTTCCTAGGGCTTTCATCTCAGGTATCAGCTAAATAGATGGAAGCACATTTATTTCTGCCTATTGCCTAGCATTTCCTAGGAATTCAGCTGCACTGCACTTTGATCCAGCTTCACTGCAGTCTAACCAGCAGCTGTTTACTTCTGCTGCTCCTACATTCACTGCTACCCCTCCATGCATCTTAATGAAGTACTTCTGGTGAGCAATTGAAAACACTAGGAATCTCCAATGATGGGAGCCATCTAATGGCTCATTTCACATGTTAAATTTGATGGATGATGGCCACGTGGAATGTCTGCCCGTCTCAAGGAACAATGTGGGATATCCCACATACAACATGTCAGGGGAACCCCCGTCCCAGCCCCCATCCAACGCCCTTTCGGCCCTTCCAACCCTTCCGGTCACCCTCCCAGTCACCGGTCTACCAGGACCGGTACCGGAAACCGGCACGTGACCCGCCATCAGGGGAACCCCCGATGGCACCTTGCATGTGACCAAGCCCAGGACATCTGCTGATCACTCCGGTCACATGGTCTTAGCTAGTAGCTTACTTATACCCACGGCTGACGTGGGAATCCTCAGAGTTTCTTCTCTTTGGATCCCCCACGTCAGGTATGCTTCTCTGTATATTTAGCTACTGTCAATTAACCTTTGGATCCCCCACGTCAGTCCCTGAGTACCTCGGGCCCTCGTGATTGCCCTTACAGCAGAAGAAACTCTCTAAGGGATTAACCGGCCAAGATTGCAGGCTTTGGTGTGAACAGCTCGGACTCCTCTGATAGTGTCCCAGCCTCCCCTACCCTGAATCTTGCCCCCTCCTCCTTAGCTGTAGAGCCCTCCATGGACGACACGAGTACCGCCGCTGCTGCTGCGCAAGCAGCAGCCAAGCCGTCCCCGCCTGCATGGACAGGCTCGAGAGTACCCTTGAGCAAATTGCGCAAAAAATTGACCCCACCCGTACTGCTTCACCTGCCCCGTCCCTTGCCGGCCCGGCTCCGGACCCGGGTACAGGATTATTCCCCCCAGCAGTTCCCAGCTCGAAATCGGCCCTTCGGCCAAACCCCCCGTTGGTCTTCGACGGTGACCGGAAACAAGGCCGGGTGTTTCTCCACGCCGTCCGGTCGTACATCCGGTTGCTTCCGGAGGCGTTCCTCGAGGACGGCAACCCTTCCGAAGAGAAGGCGGTCCGGTTCGCCATGTTCTTCATGGCCAAAGACTCCGCGTCGAAGTGGGCCGAGCGCTACGCCGCCAAAACCCCGTTCCCCTTCTCCACCTGGGACGCGTTCGTCACGGAGTTCCGGCTCCGGTTCGTCGAGGAAAACGAGCAGGACCACGCATTACGTACCCTCAATCCCGGTCATATCACATGGGCGCGCGGGACGTCTTCCTGTACACCGACGACTACGAGGACCTCGTCGACCTTGCCGGCTTCGAGGACCCGATCATCAAGGTCACGAAATACCGGACCGGTCTTAACCCGGCAATTAACTTGCGATCACTGGGTCGAGCGATCCTCCGGACCTACGGGACTACCCAGCCTGGCGCTCCGGGCCTACCGGCAGTACGAGTCGCAGCTCCGTGCGTGCGAGCCTCCCGCGAGACGACCAGTTCCGGTCCCACCAACCGGCTGTACGCTCGGGAACCCTTCCGGTCGCAGTCACTTCTGTTCCGGCGCGTTTTACCGCACTGCAACAGAGAGCCCGCGCCCCGCGCTCCTGCCGCCGTCCCATGGACGTCGACCGGGCGCGCGCCCGTAGCACCCCGCGCCGTGGTTGCTTCCGCTGCGGGGACCCGAACCACTTCGCCCGGGACTGTACCGCGCCGGTCGACGTCCGGTCGATTGATGTCTTGGACGAGGTGATCCGGCAACTCGGGGACGACTTGCTCGATGAGCTCGTCGCGCGTCTGGCATCGAAGGAAGCCGCTGCGGAACACGCTGCCGCCGCCGCCAGCCGGAGGATTTTCCCCCCGCACAGAGTGAGCGGTGCGCCCTCTGTTGCGTCCCCTAATCGTTTGCTGCCTATGTAACGAGTGTGACAATATATCTCTTGCATCCATCGAACCGATAGACGCACCCCTTAGACCAATCGAGACTCCAGTCGTTCCGGTCGTTCCGGTCGACCGGTCGAAGCGGAACCTCGACCACCTCTCCCCGGACCCGCGCCCCAGAATAAAACTGCCTGGGAGCGCCGCCTCCCGAAACACTTTACCCTTGCTGCCACCTCGGAGAGCAGTAACTCCCTCCGGCTTCCCCTCGAGATCGAATCCACCACCGACGCCGTGAAGCTTTCGCTCAACGGCTTGGTGGACTGCGGGGCTACTTCCGAGTTTATCGACACGGAGTAGCTGCTGAGCACAAGATCCGGTCCGCCGGCTTTCGCAGCCCATCCCGGTCTACAATGTGGACGGCTCTCCCAACGAGGCCGGCTTCATTCGGGATGTCGCAGATGTGGTCCTTCCTACAAGGGCCAAGTGAGCGTGCTCAGTTCGCTGTCACCCGCCTTGGGAAGGAGAAGCTCATCCTGGGCTACTCCTGGCTCCGGAAGCACAACCCGGAGATCGACTGGGCCAACCGCGAGTTAAGATGAGCCGCTGCCCACCGGTGTGTGCTACCTGTGTGCTAGCGCGCGCCGACCGGAACTGCCAAGGTCTCCGCTCGGATCCTCTGGCAACTCCGGTCCGGCCGGTCCCCGGATATGCATCGGACACGGACGAACGTTCCGGTGAGGACGACGAAGAGTCGACGAGGCCTACCGGAACTCGGACCGGACGACGGGGAAGATTCGGATGACGAGGACGACTCGTCCAGGAGGAGATGGGTTTTCTACACTCGTTCTCCCCCCGGAGGACATCTGGCGACCGGTACCGTTTCGCAACGCTGGCGAAGCCAGCTAAGAACTCGCGCCCGGTACGGAAGAAATTCCCGAGTGGGCACGTGAGTTCGAAGATGTCTTCAACCGGGAGTTTTGACTCGCTCCCGGAGCGCCGGTCGTGGGACCATGCCATCGAGCTGTCCCGGATTCGAAACCGGCCAACTGCAAGGTCTACCCATCTCCCCTCTCAACAGCGCGAGCTCGATGCGTTTATCGAAGAAGGGTTGGCCACAGTCAGATCCGGCCCTCGAAGTCCCCGATGGCATCCCCGGTCTTCTTCGTCAAGAAGAAGGACGGAGCGCTCTGGTTCATACAGGACTACCGGGCGCTTAACGCGATGACCGTGAAGAACGGTACCCCCTCCCTCTCATCAACGACCTTATCAATCGTTTGAAGGGAGCCCGGTACTTCACGAAACTCGACGTCTGGTGGGGCTTCAACAACGTCCGCATTCGGGAGGCGACGAGTGGAAAGCGCATTCCGGACAACCGGGGCTCTTGAGCCACTGGTGATGTACTTCGGCCTGACCAATTCCCCACGACGTTCCAGACAAGGATGAAGGAGGCCGCCGCGTTCCGGAATCTCAAGGACGCGGTGACCACCGACCCGGTCTTGATCCTCCCGGACGAGTCACAGCCTTACCGGGTGGAAGCACACAGCTCAGACTTCGCATCCGGTGCCGTCCTCTCTCAGCCCGGCGCCGACGGAAGTGGCACCCGGTCGCCTTCTTCTCCAAGAGCTTGAGTTCAGTCCAACGCAACTACGAGATCCATGACAAGGAGATGCTCGCAATAGTCGAGCCCTTGAGGAGTGGCGACACTTCCTCGAAGGCTCGCAGCACCCGGTCGAGATCTGGACCGACCACAAGAACTTGGAGTACTTCCGGAAGGCGCAGAACTTGAACCGGCGGCAGGCATGGTGGTCCCTGTACCTGTCCCGGTTCGACTTCACCCTGCACCACAAGCCCGGTCGCTCGATGGGTCGACCGGACGCGCTTTCCTGGCGACCAGATCACGGCTCTGGTCGGGACAACGAGGACGTCACGCTTCTACGCACCAACCTGTTTCATGTCCGGGCTCTAGAGGATGTCGTTGTCGCTGGTCCGGAAGTCCCGATTCTCCGGGACATCCGCGATGCGCTCTTGCATGAACCGGACCTCGAGGACCCCGTCGCCCTTGCAGCTTGCGAGCTCCTCAAGGTTCCGGGCCACCGGTCCCGGTCTACCCGGTCGGACGAGTGGCATGTCGATGCCGGCTTGCTCTACTTCCGCGGCAAGATTGTTGTCCCCCGGGACAAGGACCTTCGCCGCCAGATCTTGGAGCAGCACCACGACACCCGGGTTGCCAGTCATGCCGGTTGCTTCAAGACGTTGGAGCTCGTCTCCCAGAACTACTGGTGGCCCCAGTTGTCCCGTCACGTCGGCAGGTATGTTGCCACCTGCGATCTGTGCTGCCAGACCAAGGCACTCCGGAAACTTCCGGTCGGGGAGCTGCACCCGACGGAGGTCCCGAGGAGCGCTGGAGTACGGTCTCGGTTGTCGAGCTCCCGGAGGCCCATGGGTACGATGTGATCATGGTCGCGGTCGATGTCCTCGGTAAGCGCGCCACTTCATGGAGTGTCACACCCAGATCGACGCGGTCGGCGCCGCCCGGTCGTACTACCAGAACGTCTGGAGCTCCATGGTGCACCGGAGAAGTACATCTCCGACCGAGGTCCGCAATTCATTGCGGAGTTCACCACCGAGCTCTGGCGCCTTATCGGTGTCAAGCCCGCGACCTCCACGGCGTACCACCCGCAGACTGATGGCCAGACAGAGCGCGTCAACCAAGAGATGGAACAGTTCATCCGCATCTTCACCAACTACATGCAGGACGACTGGGACGACCTCTTGCCGGCCGCCGAATTCGCCTACAACAACCACTTCCACTCTTCCACGCAGCAGGTCCCGTTCATGACCGACACCGGCCGGCTCCCCCGGATGGGGTTCGAGCCGAACGGGCTACGTTCGAAGCTGGAGTCAGTAAACAAATTCTGCGACCGGATCGCTTCCGGCGTCTCCGAAGCCCGGTCCGCGCTGGTCAAAGCCAAGGAGGAGTACAAGCGGTACTACGACCGCCGGCGCACCCCTGCGCCGGAGATCAAGGTGGGTGACGGGTCTGGCTCGATGCGTCGGACATCCAGACGACCCGGCCATCTCCCGGTCTCTTGCACCGACGACTTGGCCCTTTAAGGTCATCAAGGTCGTCGGGCGCGGCGCATACAAGCTGGAGCTCCCGCCCCAGCTCTCCCGGCTCCACCCGGTCTTCCCGGTGGTGAAATTGGAACTCGCTGAAGACGACCCTTTCGAGGGACGGCCCGGCTACGACGAGCCGGCCCCGGTCCTCCCGGACACACCCGGTGATGCTCCGGAATGGGAAGTCGAAGAGATCCTCGAAGGTGCGCTGGAATCGCTCTACTTCATGGTGCGCTTCAAGGGTACGACAACTCACACAATCAATGGGTCAAGCACTCCGACTCTTCGCCTGGAAGCTGTCGCCGAGTTCTACCGGAAATACCAGCCAAACCACGCACCATTGCCGTTGCCACCTTCGACTCCCTGCCCTTCTGGGATCCCTCCCTTCGCATCCGGTCTATGCGTCGGGGCGCCGCATTCCAAGGGGGGGTGATGTCAGGGAACCCCCGTCCCAGCCCCATCCAACGCCCTTTCGGCCCTTCCGACCTTCCGGTCACCCTCCCAGTCACCGGTCTACCAGGACCGGTACCGGAAACCGGCACGTGACCCGCCATCAGGGGAACCCCCGATGGCACCTTGCATGTGACCAAGCCCAGGACATCTGCTGATCACTCCGGTCACATGGTCTTAGCTAGTAGCTTACTTATACCCACGGCTGACGTGGGAATCCTCAGAGTTTCTTCTCTTTGGATCCCCCACGTCAGGTATGCTTCTCTGTATATTTAGCTACTGTCAATTAACCTTTGGATCCCCACGTCAGTCCCTGAGTACCTCGGGCCCTTGTGGTTGCCCTTACACAACATGCACAAGGGTGGGATGTCCCAGCAATTTGCAAAACAATGTGGGATGTCCCACATTGAACACATATATCTGTGGGACATCCCATTGATTTAGAAAGGACCGTTGGGATGTCCCACGTTCATAATAAATATGGGTGGATGTCCCACCTGATCAAAAAAAAATGTGGGATGTCCCACTTTGAACACACATACAGATGAGATGTCCCACCAGATCAGGAAGCAATATGGCATGTCTCACAGACACAGCCACTGATGGGATCGACTATATTCACCTCCTTGTCCCAAAAAAGGCAATTTTACTTGTATTTCAGTGGTGAATGGTGGAAGGTACCCAGATCTCAAACTTTAGTAGTACAAACACTACCATGAACAGTGATCTAGTTTGGCACCCTTTATTCACATCGATCGATGCACAGCCACTGATGGGATCAAATATATTCACCTCCAGGTTTCATAAAAGGCAATTATACTTGTATTTTAAAGGTAGAAGAGTAGAATCAGCCAGATCTTCCTAGATGCTCAAGTTGTTGTTTATATCCTCAACATCAAAGGTTTTTATCCTGAATGAATGACTGATACCCCTGTTCATGTGCAAATCTTGTGAACATGTGTGAATTAACCTTAGCAGGCCCATGGGGCCGCCCATTGCACAATGCTGAAGATGACTCTTGTATCCCTTTGTGGACTCTGCAGTTTGGGAAAAGGGATCAAGGGTTTGGCCAATGACTTTCCTTTTTGGGACACTAACGCTTTCAGCCAAAAAAGGAAAATTGGACATCAACCCTCCCCTAGCTCATAAGCTAACCATTTGGGGTGATCAAACTGTATAGGCAGTTCCTTCAGGTCCTTTGAAGCCACCTGGGACACAATAAAGCCTACTACAGCATAGTAACAGGGTGAAAAAAGCGAAAAATTCATAAAATGTGTCCCGGCCATGATATCTTAGGCATATAACAACAAAAATGGCTCCTGGATTGTTAGTCCATTGCCCTAAGCTAGAGACATCTTCCAGGTGATGTACTATCTTCTGGTAATGAAAAGCATCGCAATTTGGCTATACAAGGAAATTACATCTTGGCCATATTATGTCCTTATCCATGATATGAGATATCCCAAACACACCTTTTGGAAGTATACATCTGTTTGTATTGGAAAATTTGACACTTGACACCCAGGGCACCCTATATCCTATGATTTAAGGTGATTCTGTTTTGTGTTATTGTTCACCATAGTCAGCATTCCACAGGGTCATAGCTAGTGTTCTGAAGGCTCTAGGTGATGTTCCCAAGCTATATGAACAGTTTTGGGCCAGAATACTGGCCAATATATGATGATAACTCCAAAAGTGTCAAATGACATATTTTGCTCATTCATAAATAGGGCACCAAGGAGGCCATTAAGTGCAAAACAAACATCAGAAATGGGATCAACAGTGTAACTGACCCATAATGTGCTTTATATCAAGTCATTTGGCTCAAACCCATATTCTCAGAAACAGCATTTGCAAATGGGTGGGACATCCCACCATGTGCGTGTTGTATGTGGGACATCCCACATATGATGTGTGTGTTGTATGTCAGACATCCCACTTTGTTCCTTGAGATGGGTGGGCATTCCACTAACCACCATCCATCAATTTTTACAGGTGAAATCAGCCATTAGATGGTTCAAGCATTGCTATTGAGTTGCACCAAGCCAGACCTGAGGTGACAAACCAACTTGAAAATTGAGTAACAGCACTCAAGTTAGTCAAGTGAGCTACACTGGAACTTGATCAACTAGCCACTTTGCTCCAACCACCAAATGGTCATCATTAGAGATTGCTGTTTTTTTTATTCAATTGCTCACAGGAAGTAATTCATTAACAAGCATGGATGGGTAGCAGAACCAAGCAGCTGCTGGTTAGACCGCAGTGAAGCTGGATCAAAGTGCAGTGCAGCTGAATTCCTAGGAAATGCTAGGCAATAGGCAGACATAAATGTGCTTCCATCTATTTAGCTGATACCTGAGATGAAAGCCCTAGGAAAGGGCTTCCAGAATCACTCTCAACAAAGGAAAACAATGAAGAAATGAACCTGAAAATCCACTTTTTCTCCTGGGCAGGTGTCAGGGGTCTTGGTTGCAAAATGGGCCAGTGGGATATCCCTGGAAATTTTTCAGGCCGCCTGTGGCAGGTGGGATGTCCCCAGAAAACTGGTGGGATATCCCAGATTGGACTCAGAAAGCCTTGTGGGACATCCTGCTCAATAATCCTAGCCAGCCCTGGGATGTCCCATCCATTGGGACATTCAAGCTCCAGAAGGCCCTCTTGGGCCATTACTCTCATAGGAAATGTTAGGCCCTATGGGGGTCTGGGGGGGTAGCCTGAAGTGCCATCCTGCCATAATCTTGTGTGCATCAACCAAGGATTCCAGATGGCCAAGGTTGAAAGACCTGAGAAAGCGGATGAACTGTGCGACATCATTGTACACAAACCAGAAGCGGCTGGTCTTCTGGCTGAGGATCGTCTGAATGTAGCCCTACATAGTCGTAGCAGGCATTCAACCCATAGGTAGAAATTGATGTCTCCGCAGGTGATGCATCTGCGCTCATTTGCGGAACTCTACTGAGAGAACCGAACCGGCAGCAATTGAGGTACAGGGCTCAGAATGCAGCCATAACTTCTGGAGTCGTTGAAAATCAATATGCTTGTTGCAAGATATGTGTGCACAGAGGACGAAGGAGGCAGGTACTCCTGGTGAGGACGATTGATTGAGGGGAATCGAACTGATTTATTCAAGTACAGTACGACTCCTTTTATACTAAAGAATGTTGCTCCATCTAGAATGTAGGCAGGAACGTAACCGAGAATGTAATGCGAGAACGTACCCGAGAATAATATGCACGTAGTAATATGCAGGTGTATAGCCCAAGCGTGAGACCGCTCCGCTTTGTAGTAGAGTCCTCTGGGTGCTCCTATAAATATAATTCTGTCCCCGGACGAACCTAGTACCCATATGCGGATGTATAATCTCCAATCAATATTCCTCCACCTACCATTCTCTGTATTCCTTGGGCTGTGCCATCTCCGGCTCCATGCTGTGCATCTCTGGCAGTGCATCTCCGCCTCCGTGCTCCATACAGCCATGGTACAGGCTTCGTACCGCTTGCCATATGGCCAGAACAAAGGGGCACAGTCCCAGGTATTCTGGCCAGCTTGTACCAGCTATTAAGCAGGAGTAGTACCCACCTTTGTCACTTTGGTTACTTCACCTAGGAATGAGAAAGTTTGTGAGTTTCATGGAAAACCGTGAAAGTTCGTCATTTCAACAGATATCTGAGAAAGCTCGTCACTTTGATTGAATTTTGGTGAAAGCTCGTCACTTCCGGGCACGTGCATGGTAAGTGTAATATTTTATCACCGGAATTACAGAACAACACGAACAGAATCCCGTTCTTTGTTACCTACTACCATCCACACATACACACACCCCGCTGCCGGAAGGCACAATGTGCACCGGGTGAAGACCAGCGAGAAGGCCAAACATTCTCGGGCCGCAGATAAGGGAATTCAAGCTGCGGAACAGGCTGTTGCAGATGCCCAGGCCCAACAGTCCAATTCATCCCAGCATGTTCGTGCCTTCTGAGCCCGGAAGAGTCAGCCTACTAAGTCCAGTGCGATAGATCTTTATGTTATTCACGGGCACATCGCTTACGCTTATACAAATAATCACATCATTACCAATGATTCTCGGCCCAAATGCTCTACCGCTCAAAGTATGTTTTGTTAGGGTGCAAAAATATAAGATTCTTGAGATTCTTTCTGACTCAGACAACTCGGACATGGACTCTGAGGAGAAAGAGCGATGCCCACAGCAAAATAATTGTAAGTGACCTTGCTAATAGATAGACGTCCAGGCCCCGGTCATGAGAGTACTGGGGACATTAAGTCAACACGGGGGTTGTGCTGTGCCGAGTTGCGATGAAGCGGCCTAGAAAGTGCTAGTCAGGCGAAGTTGATCTTGTCAAGGTGATGCACACCACTCGGCGTCGTAAAGCTCTACGGCGTGCGGACTTGATCTAGAAAAACTATCTACATTTTTCCAGTTCATATTTCTAACTATTGTTCACTGTATATCCATGCAGAATTTCGATTATCACTTCTCTTTCGTGTTGACGTCGTTATCTGTTAAGACTAGTCGTAATTTTTTTACATTATGGGTGCTCACCATGTTGGTCAACGGCATTTTCAAATCAAATTTCTAAAGTCATCGTACAGTACGAGATACCTCTTCTTGAGAAAGTATTGCCCAGTCTCGGGAATTGCCGGGGTATGTCGCGCCCGAGCAAAGTGCTTGAAGGTGCCGCAAATGATGTGCCACACTTGCCGGCAATGTTCCGTCATGGCCCAAGTAACGAGCTTTCACGATGTACAGAGGAAGTGACAAAGTTCTACTACATCCAGCCGAAGTCACGGCCTTTCACGGGAAGCAATCAACCTCACGCACTTCCGCAACGCTAAGCGAAGCTAAGCGAGGTAACAAAGTGATGAAGATGGCGCTGACTCATTAAGCAGAGAGATGGACACAAAATTCTTACCATTGAGATGGCTAGATGAACTAATGACTTGGGATTGGGCCTCTTCGAGGCGGGTGCTGAACCTTTCGGCCGAGTAACAGACGACAACCGTGACAACTGTGAAACTGATCCGAAATACTGATGCTATCTCGGCCTGATGGCTACTTTTTTACAGTGTGTCTATAGTTGCGGACGAACTTCGTGACAAGTTTGAGTCCGGATTTGGTAATCGTTACTGTGGTCTTGGATTTTTAGAATAAGTCATTGTGAGCATATAGATAGCAGTATAAGAGCCCAATCTAACAATCTGTCTGGACAGAACTTTGAAATTCTACTTTTTTATTTTTCGACCCTCAAGTTCGCGCTTTTGATTGCCGATCAACCGGACCGGTGGCGGTGCACCGCCCTTGCCGCCCACGCACACATCTCAAAGCCACAAGTTGGCATTCCATGCCCAGCGGGACATCTCCGAGGCTTTTTGCAGAGTTTGAGTGGAGAAAGAAGGCAAAGTCGGGTACTCTTTAGTGTCTGTAACCCCGAGTTTGGTACACACAATTTTTTTTCACGCTCAAATTTCGCGCTTTTTAACCCTAATTTAGGAGTACCTCCGATTATTACAAAACGAAAAAGTTATACATAAACCTAACCTACTTTCCTTCTAAATCTCAAATCTAGAAGGAATCTGCTGAGAATTGCGGCTTGACATGAACTTTTGTCTGCAACCATACTAGTCTGTCAGAGCTCACATAAAAACATTGAGGGCATTCAAGGAGCAGTTTAAATTGAGCTGGCCATATCCGACTGTCTCAATCAGAAGCCCCCATAAGTTACAAAATACAGTGTTATATGTGACTGATGCCATCATCTTTCTGTGTGATCTCAAAACTTGGCCTGGCATGAGACCGGGAAATCTCAGAGATCAATATTTCTTGCAGATTAACAGGACAGTAAAGATGATTTAAGCCTCGGGTGTCACCATCCACTGGAGAAAAAATGAAACACATTTTAGATTTTTAGCACAGTTGGTAAAATACAAGAAGCAGATACCACTATAGAGGATGAAACATAAAAACATGTACAGACACTTGCATTTTTCTCCCTGCAGTCCTCTTTGCTAGAGCTAACCACTTCTTCATCCATGGCTACCACTGGGTGAAGAAGACATGGCATTGCTGTCGATGAAGGTGGATGAAGCGCAGCAAAGAAAATAGATAATCAGGAAAGAGCCACTAAATGTTTTGCCATGTGTATTAGATGCCGCCTCCTTGCCGTCTTGGTCTCCTGCAATGCATTGTGTCACTCGTGCTTGTGCAATGTAGTGTGTAGCTCATGCTTGTCTGTGCTCATCATCTCCAATCCCAGCATGCCTCTATTCCAATAACAGTGTCATGGTGTTTTGTCCTTGAGGCAGTTGTAGAGTAATGCAGATATCCGGATATCCGCTGCCACCATGTGGACGCAGTGGCGTTCATGAGGATTTAATGGAGAGTAAGAGTACGCTGTGGTGGTATTACATACATATCGGCATGTAGTAGACAGCCATCATTCCACTCTTTGTCCGTATCTGCCATGTCCCTCACCGTGGCCGTCCCCTTTCCCTGCTACACCACAACCCACCGGGTATCCATCAGAATTTCGGAAGCAAAGAATGAGCTCATTTTGACCTTGCAGTAATTCAGTTCCCATTCTGTTCGCATGATCACCGTGCAATTTCCGCCCCCGTAGAGCACCCATGCCCGACACGAGTTCATGTCAGGAGTCAATATGAACGGCGACGACTCACGATACTCAAGCCGACGGCGACGCCGATGCTGAGGTTCATCCTGTTCTTCACAGCAACCGTCACGGCAGACACATGTTCTGATCGACCAAAACAGAACAATCGTGAGGCGCGTCTCGGAGCTTCAAAAAAATTTGGTAGATGACGCGGGTCAAAAACACTTGAGGACAAAACGGTGATAAGCAGGATATTGAACCACCACTGAAATCACTTGTTTTTGCGATTTCCTTATGTTTGATATTCTGTATATCATGTATCTGTTGTATCGAATGTATCAACTCTTCCCATAAAAGAGGCCAATATCATCTAAGTAACGGGACGACACTCCTGAGGAATCAGGAGTATCTCTGACATGTGCTCGCTCCAAAACCTGTAGGGGAAGATGTAGCACAACTCAACCTACCAGTTGTATCACCAGTTTCTTCCGTTTCTTACAACGGTTTGAGTGGTTTCTGACGTTTCGGAAGTATCAGAGCGTGGATCAGTGGGGAAATCATGTTGAACATAGTTGCATGTGACAACGGGATCGTTGTTCCGCTTGTTCCAGGTATGCGGCTATGTCGGGCATGATTTCAAGGAGATAATATCAGCCGGGTCTTGTGATCGTCGATCTCAGAACCATAGCAAACACCAATGGGGATAGTGAACTCTAATCCTCATCGGTCTCATTCAATGGTCTCAAGGAAGTGGGGTATCGTTTGGAAGCTATAGAACAGGGCTACAAGGTCCGACTATACCGATCCAAGGGATACTTCAGGAACGGAAGTTCCACAACTCAAGAAACACTTGGCAATTAGGGTTTCAAGTACCCATCACATCGCCATGTGCAAGGATATTACCAAGGACGGTCGGAATATACCCGGAATGACGAATCCGACCTCACCAACCAATGAGGCGCTTTGAGGTCTTACAAATACTCCGGAAACACGGGAAATAGGGCGGATAAACGGACTCTTTTACATATTTTTGTTATTGTCATAGTCATATCATCTTTTGTATAAGTAGCCAGAGTAGAGGAGAGGAAGGTAGCGAAGTTTCTCCCGAGAAACCCTCACGTTATTCGAGTTTTGCAAGTCTTAGATACTTGTAAAGGGCGAGTCTCGTACTACTGGGAAGGAATAGAAGTTTGGAAGCTTGTGATTGAATTGAATCTGGTTTTGGACTCGGAAACATTGTGTGATTGGATTGGAAGGATACTGGGATTGAGATACTGGATTTGGATTGACTGGAAAGACTCTGGGACTCGAGATTAGACTGGAATTGGTTGGGAAACCGACAAAACGCACACTACACACTTTTGGCAACATCTTTATCGACGCGGATCTTCAGGATACGCAAGAGACTACAGAAACCTCACCTACCTTGGAAGTGATTGAAACAACTATCATACATCGTTTCTAGTGTTGGTTGTGGATAGGTTCAGTCTATCTTGCCCAATATTGGTTTTGTTGTTTTTGGTTTTGGTTGTTTCTTGTGTTTCCACACTAGGTTCCAAGCTTGCAAATCATCTGGAGCCCACCGCGAGGGGGGTTAATTGTTCATTTTGTTGAGAAACACGAAAAACGATTTGTGTTATTGTCTGGAATTTGTTCCAAGACCACAGAAAGACTAGGTTTTCGCTATTCCTCCCAGAAGGAATCGTGAAGAAACCGTAAATCCGGGGGACTTTGCATCTCTTTTAAGAGGTGAAGGGACTCTGAGAAGTGGTACCTTATGCTCAACGGCGCCAGGGCCAAGCAGAGAAACTGCAACATCGAGGCGTGCTAGGGATACTTTAGTACCGCGGCTTGATACATTTCGTCATACGAAACCGAGGAATCCAAGAGGTTCATCGAATAGAGGGAGAGATCAGACCACTGGAAGGTCGGGGACAGCTACTGCAAGCGATCCACCACCAGAAGAAGATCCTCCACCACAAGAGCATTCAGAAATTGTACCAAATATCGCAATGGCTGGAAATGCTGGAACAGCAGGGTTTAAAATACCCGTGGCTTGGGATCAGAACAGACCCAAGTTCGATGGTGAAAAAGCGAACAGTTTGCGAATTTTTATTAGCAACTGTGAGACGGTTTTCACCTCAGGTGGAATAACGGATGAGCAGGCAAAGAAGGATAAATTGTTGGAGTATTTGGATCATGTGGATTTGCGAGAGCAATGGAAGAAGTTAGAAACTTATCCGGCTCCGCATACTTTTGATATGTGGAGAGATGCAATTCTTGACTTGTATCCTGAAATAGAGGATATGGCTCAAGGTTCTTTGCAGAAATTGGTGGCCATATGTAATGAGAATCGAGTAATTTCCCGCCACGAACTCGGGAAACTACGCTGTTTCGCTGCTGCATTCACCAATGAGGCTGAGAAACTAAGAACTGGAAGTGCACTGGTGGTAAATTTGAGCTTACTCGACTTGATTCTTGGGGTTCTTGAGGATATGTTTGCAACGGAACTCGAAAACGCTATGAATCAGGCGGCTGTAACGGCAATTACCTTCCCAGCTGTACAAGGGGTCAACCCAGCCCTTCCAATTGCGAATAGGAGAGGAGATCGATTACCCTATGCACAAGTTCTCAGAATTGCAGACTTGATAGCAAATAACTGGGTTGGGAGATCATCGAGATCACTAGTTGGAGGTGCTGCTCGTTTGGTTTCGCCTGTGGGTGCTGTAGTATCGGCTAATCCAGCTAATACAACGGACACGGCGAAAGTGAAACGAGAGGTCACTGAAAAACTGGAGTCTTTTGCGAATGATCTCGCAGCTATGAAAGATTCCGCTGCGATACGCGAGAAATGTATCAGAGAAGGGATGAAAAGGGTAGAATCATCGATCGAGAACACCTTGAAGCAGTTTAGCCAAGTGCAAACCTCGCAAAGGCCTAGGCCTCCTCACATGGACCAACCTACTCAGATGCAACCGAACCGTTCCGGCGGAAACCACGAAAACGGTCGCGGCCATAATCATAATAATGATCATGGTACTGCAGGACATTCGGGATGCTTCTTTTGCCGTGGCAATCACTATGAGGTGGACTGTAAAACGAAAGCCGATTATATAGACTCCGGTTGGGTTAAAGTTGAGAATGGATCAGTGAAAATGGGTGATGGAAGCTGGATACCTAGATATCCAGATCATCTTAGCAGAGCTCAGAAAGTGGAAGAACATTACCGCAAACGCGCAGTCTCCCTTCCTGTAAAGCAGTCTAATATGGTCTCGACCTATTACCATGATGGAAACCACGGATCCTGGAATTCTGATAATTCTCAGGAATACGGGAGGGTCGACCACTTATATGATACTTTGGATGATGAGATACGGTCAGCTAAAGTTCAACAAATGGTTAAGCTGCGAAGCATGAACCAGAACTATTATGCACCGGGACCTTCAAATCAAGTTTCTAATGTTCCAAATGTTTCATATAATGCGCATAATCCAAATATGGCTATGAGCACGAATGTGGCTCAAGTTGTGCCACAATTCCAACAAATAGGTCATTCACAAGGACTCGCTCCGAGCGTTTCAAATGCAGCTGGTGTTGATTTGAACCAAGTAATTCAATTGTTGAACTTGGTTCAAAACGATGGAAGATCGGTAACTCCGATACAGGAGCAACTGGTTACCACTAGAGGTGGATCTCGTACAGATCCTCCTCCAGGACCCGGTTTTTAGGCAGTTTGAGGAAGGAGGTTGAGGTTAAAGCCAAAGTTCGACCTCCTCGAGCGACAAAGCCTCCTGAGAACCCTGTCGCCGTCGCAAATACTAGTGAAAATTGGAGAAAACGTGGAGAGAACGAGAAGAGGGTGGTGTTTGTAGAACCTGAAAAAGAGAACCATGAAGAAGAAGTTGGGGAGTTAACCCCTCGACCTCCTAAAAATCGAGCGGAACGTTTAATTGTGTTGGATGATGATTCTGATGAAGAATTCCCATCTTCGATACCATTGGCACCGGTAAACTCGAGCAAAGATACCAGATTTCGTCATCAAGACCAAAACAAGTTGGCGAAACCAGTATCAAACCAGAAGGCATATAAGTTGGTACCTAAATTCAACGATCCGGACTTAGTCCAGAATTTAGTAGACCAAACAAAACATAAAATCCTCGAAGGAGTTACAGTTGAAACGATGATGGCCATGAGTGCTGAATACGCGAAGAAATTGAGAGACACTACATTCAAAACTCGTGTTCCAGTGAAAAGAAAATTTCTATTCAGAGCTGTGGGTGCTGGATCGGAGTTACCTTTCATGGATGTAGACATGCCTGTTAAACTTGGAACGGATGCAATCTCCTTGGATAGTCTTCCACCGGTAGATTCGTTCTTTATTTCCTCGGAAACGGATGAAGGTCTCGTGCCTGGGAGTATTGTTTGTACAGATGCGGTTCTACAGTATCTTGCAACAATCCCGGATGATGAGGCACCAAAACAAGTCTATGTAGCCATGGATTCTGCTTCGTTGAGGGCCCTATTCCCTCAAGTAGCTGGTCGTGAACTCATAGAATGCGTAACGGACACTGGGTCGCAGATTGTTTCAATGGCTCAGGCAGTAGCAGAACGACTTGATCTCTCTTGGGATCCTCATGTTCAAATTTACATGCAAAGCGCCAATGGGCAATTAAAGAAATCTGCAGGACTTGCCCGGAATGTTCCATTTGAATTTGGTGACATTCTGGTGTATCTTCAAGTTCATATCATCGACCAACCTGCGTATCATGTGTTGTTAGGGAGGCCGTTTGACGTTTTGACGGAGTCAATCACTCAAAACTTCAGAAACGGAGCCCAGATCATGACAATTCGTGATCCCAACACGGGGAAACACATGACTCTACCTACTCATTCTCGTGGGACGTTTACTACAATAGTACGACCTAAGATCGAGCCTGTTTCTGAAAATAAGTCGAATAGAAACAACGGAAACAAGGAAAACAATGGGGAAGGGGAGGAAAACAAGGACAACTTGCCAGATAAGGTCCAACTCGAAGTGGATTTTCAGAAATCTTCAAGGAATTAATGGGAGATATCCCTGAAGGAGGAGAGATCTGTGTTAAATTTGGTTTCGATGAGAATGGAGAAGTGCAAGTTGAAGGATATATGGAGTCCCGAGACAAATCCGGTTTTTCAGAAACAGAACTGAAGATGGCGTATTTGTTACTTAGTAAGGAAGTCATAAAACAGGACGAACCAGCAATGCAACTCTTGCAGGATTATGCATCGCAGTTCGAACCTAAGGAAAAGAGCAGTGAAGATAAAACCTTCACGGTGTTTTCCTTGGATGTGGCTACTCCGATACAACCCAAGAGGCGTAAGAAAAAGAAAAACAGAAAGAAGCGCTCGAAATCTGGGAGGAGTAATAATTTCCATAGTTCAGAACAGGGCAATGACCCTACGGTTATCAGCTTGAACTTTGAGAAATTATCAGAAGAAGAAAGGATCAGACCTTCCCTTGAACAAAAATCAAGGAAACTGGTTTCTAAGGTATCTGAGACGGAGAAATCCCGAATCAAACCAGAAAACTTAGTTTCATACAACGAGCTTACAGGGATGAAGGGTCTGAACGCGGCAAGACGATTCCATATCCAGAGATACCAGTTCTGGATAGTTTTGCTGGCAAGAAATACAAACCTGTGGCTTTGAAAACGAGACCGGTGTACACGGAGCTACCAGAATGATTCAGGATACGAAGAGAGATAATTGGGAATCTTCTAAAGGATCTGCCTACGTTAAATCCTCGCCCTCCAGACTTCGTTCCGAGTGAGCGGTATACCCAAGAGCGTAAAGATGCCATCGATGAAATCCATAACGATGGGTTCCTTTGGAAAGAGAAGAATAAACTTATGCATCACTTGTTGACCTCCATAAAAACACTTTTGCGTGGACAGACGCTGAACGTGGGACTTGGAAAGAGGAATTCTTCCCTAATGTTGAAATTCCTACGGTGGAACACAAGGTCTGGATTGAGAAACCGATTCCGATTCCTCGTGGTCAATTGGAGGAATTCTGCAAAGTCATTAAGAAGAAGATTGATGCAGGGGTTTATGAACCATCAAACGCGTTGTACAGATCCAAATTCTTCGGGGTTCTGAAGAAAGATGGAAAGAGTATTCGGTTGGTTCATGCGCTGGAACCTCTAAATGCGGTTACTATAGCGCATTCTGGGATTCCACCAGCTACCGATGAATTAGCAAATCATTTTGCTGGAAGAGCTTGTGGTGCAGTCTTTGACTTGTACTCAGGGTATGATCACAGAAATATTGCGGAAGGATCCAGGGATTTCACAACATTTCAAACTCCTTTTGGGGCACTGAGACTGGTGAAACTACCACAAGGATGGACCAACTCGGTTCCAATATTTCACGATGATGTTACTTACATTCTCCGTGAAGAGATTCCACATATTACCATTCCATACATCGATGATGTGCCGATCCGAGGACCCGGTTCCCAGTATCAGAGAAAGGATGGAATGTATGAAATGATTCCAGAGAACCCAGGAATCAGAAGATTTGTGTGGGAGCACTTTCAGAATATAAACAGGGTTGCTCAGAGACTAGGGTATTGTGGAGGCACAATATTGGCGTTGAAAGTAATCTTGTGTAAAGCTGAGTTTCAGGTAGTCGGGCATGTTTGTTCGTTTGAGGGTCGAAAGCCTTCTCCGGAACGTGTAGGGGTGATAATGAGATGGCCGCCTTGTGAAGATGTTTCACAAGTCAGGCAGTTCCTTGGTACCGTTGGCACCATGAGAATGTTCATCGAAAACTTCACCTTGAAGGCTCGGAAACTGACACAACTGCTGAGACTGGATACGGAATTCCGTTGGATGGATCAGGAACAAGCTTCGATGGATGTGTTAAAGCACGCAGTGAATACCTGCAATGCTTTGAAACCATTGAACTACGATTGGAATTCGGATATAGTATTAATGGTGGACACATCATGGATGGGCATTGGTATAATTATTTACCAAGTTGATCCAGATAATCCTAAGAAGAAATACTATGCGAAATTCGAGTCAATTCCTTTGAACGAGCGAGAGGCGAGGTTTTCTCAACCAAAACAAGAATTGTATGGGTTGAAACGGGCTTTGAATCATATGCAATACTGGTTGCTTGGGTGTCAGAAGCTGGTTGTTGAGACAGATGCCATGTATATTAAAGGAATGCTTGACAATCCTGGCATGGGACCAAACACAACAATTAATCGCTGGATTTAAGAGATTCTCATGTTTCAATTCACATTGAAACATGTGAGAGGCTTAACTTTTGCCACTGATGGGTTATCGAGACGCAAGAAACAGCTGGGAGATGTTGATCATCCAAATACTGAGGGTGAATTCCAAGAATACATACCTCCAGCTATGCACAAAGAATGGGATGATACCATCGAACAGCCTCACGATTTCGAAGACTATAAACACGAAATTGATACCAGAGGTGGCTATTTTGCGGAAATTCGAACCGTGGAAACGGGGGGAACAGCCGATACACTGGCCACATTAGATGAATTTGCACAAGACTGTTGGAAAGCGTACTCTGATGATCGAGAGGAAGCTCAGGCGATCAGGGATGCGTACTCATCAAGAAGCATACCTATGCCACAATATATAATGAGCCAAGTTCGAGAGGAGGAACCGTTGCTTCCAGCAGAATTGTTCAAGTACGATCCAAAGAAACGGGAGAAATACCCTGAAGAGCATAGAACGGAGTTCGCTGTTCAACAGGAAGCGAAATTGGAATTGGTCAGAGATTGGTTGAAAGACCCAATCCAGAACAATCCCAAATTCGAGTATGTGGAGGAGAAGGGTGAGAAACTTTCGAGATATGAAAAGGCTCGAAGGAAATCTCACCAGTATCGCAATTTCACGCGGTACGCTCGCTTGTTCTTCCTATCGAATGTACATGATGAAAGCTGCGCATGATAGTATTGGGCATCGCGGGGTATTCACAACAAAAGCTATTATCGAGGTTCGCTTCTGGTGGCCAGAAATGGATTGCGATATTGCATGGTATATTAAAACTTGTCACTTGTGTCAAGTTCGCCAGGCGGAGCATTTGAGGATACCACCGATACCAACATTCACGCCTAGCTTATTCCAGAAAATCCATATAGATGTCATGATTATGGGTGCCATATCGAATGGGCACAGATATGTGGTATCTGCAAGGGATTCTCTATGCCGATGGCTAGAAGCCAAAGGTTTAAGATCGGAATCAGCTTCGGAATTGGGGCGGTTCCTTCTGGAAAACATCATATGCAGGTGGGGTTGCCCTCCTGAAATAGTCGTGGATAATGCACCAGCATTCTTGGCTGCGGTAGAATGGTTGAATCATAAGTATGGAATCGTAGGGATACGGATCTCACCTTACAATTCAAAAGCCAATGGACCGGTCGAGTCAGGGCATCACCATATGCGGCAGATGATTTACAAGGCAACTGGAGGAGATGTTCGGAAGTGGTACTGGTTCTTACCGTTGATAGTATGGGCGGATCGGATCACAACCAGACGTGGTCTCGGCTGTTCCCCATATTTCGCAGTAACAGGGAGTCACCCAACGGTTCCACTCGATATCGTGGAAGCAACCTGGTTGATAGACTACCCTGGCGAAATCATATCAACAGCAGAACTAGTAGGGTTGAGAGCCCGAGCACTTGCGAAACATCGACATCATGTTGAAGAAATGCGGGAACGCGTGAAACAAGAGAAACTGGATGCAGTTAAACGATACGAAGTAGACCATGCTAATACGATTAAGGATTACAATTTCCAACCAGGGGATTTAGTTCTTATCAGAAACACACGAGTCGAAAAGTCTTTGAACCGGAAGTTAAAGCCAAAATACTTGGGACCAATGGTTGTTGTTTGTAGAACAACTGGAGGATCCTATATTGTATGTGAAATGAACGGAGCAGTCTATCCTGGAAAGGTCGGAGCATTCTGTGTAATCCCATACTTTGCTCGCAAATCGATACGTCTGAAACATAAGATTGAGGAATTAATTGATATGTCTAAGGATGAATTAGATGAGCTAATGGCACACAAAGAGGAGAAAGACGAGTATCATGGAAAGGACCTGCAATTTGACGGCATTAATATCAACCCTGACTGGGAAGAAGATGATGAGTCGGATACGGAAGACGATCCAGTAGGGGAAGAGCTCTCAGATGAGGAACTCGATGAGGGAAACACAGAGAAACGATTGAGACGATCGAAAAGACTTCGAAACTGAAGTCTCACATGTTTTAAAACAATCAACTGTGTCATATACTCTTCCTACAATACGGGAAAAGTATCTACGAGGGTCTCATAGCGGAGATGCGCAAGGAATGTGGCTAGTTGGAACAAACGAAACAGAGTGAAGGAGTGGACGCGTACTACATACGTCTTCGAAACTTGGGAAACACGAGATACGGACGAGACACTTATGAGATGACAAGGAATTTAGCGACCATTGCGACGACCACCACGACCAAAACCAGCGCGACCACAAGTAAAGCCTCGGGGTGCAGTGGGGATATTGGCAGGGAATCGCGGATCGTCTTTGACATATTCCCTGGACTGTATAAGTTCATCGTGCGGGGCGGCTCGGAGGGGCGGTTTCACCTACTCGAAAACGATGTCATCCTTAGGAGAAACACCACGTTCCTTCATAACCTCACGAATACGATTGTAGTCCACAAAGACGGCGTCGTATTTGGCGGTTTCGATGGAAATACAGATGGCGATCTGGCTGAGATGGGTACGCAAAGCGGAGTCCATGCGCTGGATAGCATCGTTGGTGTGAGGGATCTTGTTGGCGTTCCCCAAGAGGCGATTCGACTGCTCGAGAATCTTGAGGATGTCTTCATAGGAAAGGCCTTCTGATGATCATATCAGATACCGCGGAAACACGCTGGGGTACTCGTACCTTCCGTTTTTCTGAGGACTCTGAAAAACATATTGGGCAAAGGAAGTTGTAGAATGAAAGATTCCGCACCTTCTGCGCTGCAACGTTGACCTTCCTGGTCGAGGACGAAGCCACAACCTTCGGGGCAGTATCGGCCTTGCTAGCGGTTTTGGAACGAGTAACGGCCTATAAAGTTGGCTGGTTAGTGTAGTGAAACAGGCGAAAAGAAAGCTTACCGCTTTCTTCTTCGATGATTTGCTGTCCTTGTCGTTTTCTTCATCGGTATCAGTCGGGGGTTCCGGAAGAGTTTCAATCTTGGGCTAGGACGATGAGAAAGATGTCCAGAAACAGAAGAAACCACGAACCTTCTTGGAATTTTCCTTGGAGACGTCTTCCATTTGAACATCGTGGTCGGCAGAAATACCGTCCACAGAATCGATACCGGAATCTCAATGCTAGGAGAACGAGGACGCTTCGAAGCGGCGGATTTCTAGCAAGGGAATGGAGTTCAGTTCAGAAAAAGGCACTATGTGTGAAAGAAAACATACGAGCTTAGAAGAAACGGACCCCTTAGCCTCAGCTGGAAATCCAGTGACTTTGAAGCCACGGAAACTCTTCACACCAAGGACAAAGGCAGCAACAATATCGGGAGAAAACTCCTGCTTCATGTCGGCATCGTTGTCGATGAGCGAAATGTATTGTTGAGCTTTGTTGTCGGCGGCGAAAAGCATCGTGGAGTACGGTTCCTTACCCATACCAAGCTTCATGACATCGACCTCGAGGAAGGGAGCCTAAATCGTGTCAGAAGATACTCAAGAGACCAAGGAAACGGACGAACCCATGCTGTAGCAATCTTGACAAGGCTCGTCGCCTTGCGAGCAAGCTTCGAAGGGTTGCTGGACATGAAAGTCTCTTGGATATCGAGGAGATCCTCCCATTGGTCTTCAAGACGAGCGGGAGGGACGAAAGTAGACATCGATACTGAGGAAACAAGAGCAACGCGATGTGGAATAGAGCAAAAGGTGTAAGGATATTGTTCAACGAGGGGAATATAATCCTCGTAGAACTCCATCTTTATACAAAGCACCGTTTCGATGATGTGAATGGAGTTTTCGCCGGGGACGGCGAAGATTTCAAAAATAGGGGAGAGGGATATCAGTATAACCGGTATGCGACGGCAAAATTTTCACGTTTTTACGAGTCCTTGATGGTAGTACATCCGAGCGACAAGTAAAACACCAAGAAAATCCGTCTCCCTTACCAATGAACCACGGGATACCATGTTTTGGCTGAATAAAGCACGGAAACACGGCTATCTGACTCATATGAGCAAGGAAATCCTAAAGGAATCATACAACGACGCATGGATCGCTCTCAGATCATTGATTGGGAGTGATCTAGGTGTAATTGGAAATATAATGATTCAGGAACTTCCGAAGGTCTGCTCATATACAAAAGAAACAAGTTGGGTTGTATGGATGATGCATATTCTCTTATAAGCAAAATAAGAGCCCCAAAATACAGTGTATAAAACTAAGTATTTCGGAGGATGCGGACATATAACCCGATTAAGAATGAAATTGATGATGGATAGTGTTACGTATCCCTGGTTTCGATGCATGCGGTTGTAATAAATTTGATCAAGGTTCTTGATCTGATGACGGCAACGGTGGACTTATAAGATTTCACAAGTCACTTAGGACTTAGTTATCTTAGAAACAATGGAAACTAGAGATACTATTGATACAGCACTCAATTTCAACTCAGATGTTACTTAGAGTCACACTTTAAAGAGCATTGAGAATAAAAATTTCATTAACATACGCAACAATTTCTACTACATGTATTGAAAATTTTGGTATGTTAAAGTCCAGGCACGTACAGATATTGCAATTGTATGGAAATTCGAGCCTAGGCTCGCGAGTAGTATACAATATCTGTGCAAAAGAAAGTTAAGAAACGTTGGAAACGACAGAAACAGGAGACTTACCATTCCTCCTTCTCTGCTGCGGGCGACGAGGGCGCTGCGTCACCACCGTTTCCCTTGTTTCCAGCGTTGTCTTCGAACTGCGTGGGAGGCATCTCCTTGTCGCTGTCATCAGACGCCTCGCCGTCCTCCTCGCTGTCGGAAACCATCGACTTGGCCTTCGGGTCGATGACTCGATTGGCAACGGTGTTGAACGCCTTGCGGATGCTGTCGATGGTGTCGGAAGCGTAGAGGGAACCAAGGGCGTCAGTGCCAAGGATCGAGTTGGCCTTGTGGGAGGCGAGCAGAAAGCGCTCCAGCGACTGTTGGAAGTCGGACCTGACGTCCGCCGCCAACTTGGAAGCGTCCAGGGCCCGTTGCGCGAGCTTCTGGAGTTCCGGAATACCGAGGCGGCCCGCTACAACGCTTGCTGTTAGTAAAACAGAGGATACAAAAGAAACAGGGGGGCGCACCATTGGGCTTCTCTGTTTCCGAGATATCCTGGAAACTGGCCGCGACATTGGCAAGGTCGGTGGCGTCGAACGAGTGATCGCAAATGGCGCTGAGCTTCTTGCAAACGCAACAAGCGCAGGGCACACCGAGACCATGGGGGGCACACTCTTCCTTGAGGACGCTACAAGGGATACATTTCCACGGCGGCTGAAAAATGTTAGAGGCTGTAAGGAAACTAGTGAAACAGGAAAAGCGTACCATTATCGCTTCGGAAACGGGGAGTGTCTTATACCCCTCGTATTCGAAACGAGGAATGGACGACCCGGGACCAGCTCCGAGGTTGGACTTTGGCTGGTACGACAAGTTCCCTTGGCAAACGGTGAGGGAAATGAGGAAGTTGGAGGCGCCGATGCCCTGGACAAACGCTGGAAACGGTTGAGGGGCTTTCAAAACGAAAGAAACACAACTGTACTTACCGAAACCAGCTTTTGGGTTGGCGACGATCTCAGTGAGCTTCTGAGTGACGGCTGGCATAACGCTGGCGACTTGTTCTTGGACGGACAGACCCTAAAAGTGACGAAGTCAGGGAGGGAAAAGAGAATGAAGCAAAGGGGACATACCTTGACCTTCTTTTTACCCTTTGATTTGCTGTCGTCGTCGTCGTCGAGGTCAATCACCGATTGATTCTTGGGAGTACAAAGGGAGTGTCCAGACTTAACAACACTGCTGGGGGTGCTGCTGGGACCTGCTCCATGAGAAGGCTCCTTGAAGGAGTGAAGAAATGGTTAGTTCAAAGAAACACCGGAAACTAGTGAAACTCACGAGTTTCACTGGTTTCACGTTGAGCTTGACTTTCTTCGCAGGCGACGCGGTAATTCTATAAAGAGGAATTAGAAAACCAAAGAAAATCGGAGAAACGACGGAAACTTACTTTCGAACCGGAAGCAAGTCTTCGTCGGAGTCGGAGACGTCCATATCAGAATCGGGCCCGCTCAAACCCTTGCGTTTGCGAGAAACAGAGGTGTTGAGTGCAAGGCAGCGATCGAGGTTGTTGTCCATAGGTCCCTGGCTCTCGGGAAGGACTGTATCGGAACGAAAAACAGGGAATGCCTGTAAAAAGGGGTCGTAGGAGTTGTAAGAATTAAAAGTACAACAACGTACCGTCCAAGGAGGGAATGGGACACCATAGTACTCGCCGATGAGCTCCTGCTCCTCACCAGGATGAGCGGCGAGGAAAGAATCGATCATCGTAGAGATATTGTGGAAAAAGACGCAGATATCGGCGGGAACGGCTGTTTCCAGCTCCAAAGTGCTCATCGCGAAACGCTAGATATAAAACTAGTCAATGATGGGTATGGTTGGAGTGAAAAGAGAAACTTACCATCGCAGGGAGAAGGGTCTTGAGACACTTCTTCACGACGGAAGGGGTGGGCACTTTGAACTCGGGGTGTCGAACCATGAGAACAACAAGAGCGGCTCCTTTGAATCGGTCGCCAGCGAAGGCTTTGAAGAAGCGTGTCGATTTCAACTCGATGTCGGCGCCATTCGGAGCCTTCTTGTAGATGAGCGAGGTGTAGATGGTAGTGGGAGGCATGGTGGGGAAAGAGAAACAAGAGGGGACGACTGAGGGCGCGGTCTTATATGAAAATTTTCCTGGCTTCTGATTGGTACCCCTCGAGACGGGTATACCACTGCTGCGGAGCCGCAATTGAATTGAGGAACCGCAGCAACAGAAATCCATGGAAAGTTTCATATAAAACCCACCAGGGACAATTTGATTGAGCCTACTATAAATAGTGGCCTCGATCATACACATAATAGAAGCGTCAAGCTTTAATTGGCTCAAGATACTTGAGAAACAATTGAAACACTTGACGATTCAAGGGAAATAGAGTGAACCGGCTAAACTTCTGTAAATGGGATTAGCATATACTGGGACCCATAAGATATAACGGCAGTTAATATCTTAAGTGTCGCGTATCTGATCTTTGATCACCGTGATGAATGATTAGGGTCAATTAAAAATCGACTTCTCGACATCATCACAGAAGATCATAAAGAAATGGCAGAGACCCGGAAACGGGTTGCCATTGTTAAAACACGAGATAGTTAACCGAGGTTAGAAAACACTTGACCGGGGACGGTCAAGATTTCAATAATAGGGGAGATGATAAGCAGGATATTGAACCACCACTGAAATCGCTTGTTTTTGCGATTTCCTTATGTTTAATATTCTGTATATCATGTATCTGTTGTATCGAATGTATCAACTCTTCCCATAAAAGAGGCCAATATCATCTGAGTAACGGGATGATACTCCTGAGGAATCAGGAGTGTCTCTGACATGTGCTCGCTCCAAAACACATAGGAGAAGATGTAGCACAACTCAACCTACCAGTTGTATCACCAGTTTCTTCCGTTTCTTACAACGGTTTGAGTGGTTTCTGACGTTTCGGAAGTATCAGAGCGTAGATCAGTGGGGAAATCATGTCGAACATAGTTGCATGTGACAACGGGATCGTTGTTCCACTTGTTCCAGGTATGCGGCTATGTCAGGCATGATTTCAAGGAGATAATATCAGCCGGGTCTTGTGATCGTCGATCTCAGAACCATAGCAAACACCAATGGGGATAGTGAACTCTAATCCTCATCGGTCTCATTCAATGGTCTCAAGGAAGTGGGGTATCGTTTGGAAGCTATAGAACAGGGCCACAAGGTCCGGCTATACCGATCCAAGGGATACTTCAGGAACAGGAGTTCCACAACTCAAGAAACACTTGGCAATTAGGGTTTCAAGTACCCATCATGTTGCCATGTGCAAGGATATTACCAAGGACGGTCGGAATATACCTGGAATGACAAATCCGACCTCACCAACCAATGAGGCACTTTGAGGTCTTACAAATACTCCGGAAACACGGGAAATAGGGCGGATAAACGGACTCTTTTACATATTTTTGTTATTGTCATAGCCATATCATCGTTTGTATAAGTAGTCAGAGTAGAAGAGAGAAAGGCAGCGAAGTTTCTCCCGAGAAACCCTCACGTTATTCGAGTTTTGCAAGTCTTAGATACTTGTAAAGGGCGAGTCTCGTACAACTGGGAAGGAATAGAAGTTTGGAAGTTTGTGATTGAATTGAATCTGGTTTTGGACTCGGAAACATTGTGTGATTGGATTGGAAGGATACTGGGACTGATATTTGGCTATTGATTGGACTGTGAACTGGATATTGGAACTGGGATACTGGATTTGGATTGACTGGAAAGACTCTGGGACTCGAGATTTGACTGGATTGGTTTGGAAACCGACAAAACGCATGCTACACACTTTTGGCAACAACTTTATCGACACGGATCCTCGGGATACGCAAGAAACTACAGAAACCTCACTGTTTCTTACGTTTCTTAAATTTGGTTATCATATATCGCATCAAGGAAGTCCAAAACGGTTGTATCCTTTGGATCTTCGGTTTCGTACATATCATAACACAACCTTTCGTCAGACTTTTACTTTGAACAATCAACTTTCCCTTTCAACCCTTTAAAGGCTCTGAAACTAGGGACTGACACCTGTCGGCTACCTTGGAAGTGATTGAAACAACTATCATACATCGTTTCTAGTGTTGGTTTGGGATAGGTTCAGTCTATCTTGCCCAATATTGGTTTTGGTTGTTTCTTGTGTTTCCACACTAGGTTCCAAGCTCGCAAATCAACGGTCTAGGTGGTATGCACCTGGAGAGGTGGTGCCGGCGAACATTACCTGGGCTTTCTTGTATGAGTCTCCTCTGCTGGGTCCAGGACTGCTGTGTTCCTTTCAATGTGATTGATTACTTAGAATCCTCGTTTGCATCAAATAGATTTCCTTAGCTGAATACAGATTATTTGCCGCAATTCTGAGTGATCTGAGTGCAATTCTGAGTTTCATTGTGGCATAGATTTTGGTGTCAGAAGTACATTGTCGCGTGTATGGCTGCCAGAATTTTTTATGGCCATATGCAAGTCAATATGCTGCCAGACAAAATTCTGGTGGTATGTATTTTGCTGATGAAACAGTCTCAATCACAGACTCAGAACAGCCCTACTACCAACTTGGCCCAGGCAGCTAATAAGACAGCGCACAAGTAAAGAAAGAGCACACAAGGGAAGCAAAAAAAGGAGAGCAAAAAGGAAAGGAAAAAGGACAACCGTGAACAACCCTATTATAAGTCAAGTCCTTCGTTTTGCTTCGACTCAGAGGCGCCTATCTCACAGCATATGAAACTGACTGAGTAAAGCCTCTGTGGACTGAGGAAAAGTCACTTTGTGATTTTGAGAGTCGCGTAGGCTGAAGCCTGATTCATGAGTTGAGGGTTCGAATTCCTCCGGAGGCATCGTGATAATCCATTGATGTCCTTTTCGAAGGGGCCAGGGGAAATTGTCGCGCCTGCCGCGCACTGCCACCGCACTGCCGCCGCACTGCTGCGGCATCCTTATGCATCCTTAGGCCTCAATTGGGATATCATCTGGAGTATTGTGTGGGCTCTATTGGCCTCACTAAAGCTTGAGAGGATTCATAGGAACTATTGAGACATGTATTGGCTGAATTGGACCTGGAAATAGATAATATAAGTTGAACAAGGGGCTGGTCGGCCGCTTCGCGGCCTCCCATCCTCTTTTGCAGAATTATTAGCCAGTTTCTTTGAAATGGTCGTGGAGTTGAATTGATATTTAGCGGTCTTTACTGTGCACTTGGTTGAGCTGAGCCGAATTGATATCCATGGGTAACTGCATTGGCCAGCTATTCACCCGGGAATCTACACTATTTATGGCCAGAGCGATCGGTTTTATGTGCAAGGAAACCTCTCCAACGCCGCAATGCTTTGGGCCGCAGACGTCCTCTCTTTGAGCGGTCGCGCCAAGAGAAAGGTGTGATGCAGATTGACTCGAGACTCGATGTCATGAATGAAAAGGGGACATGAGGTGCATGTCCCGGTAGTAGTTCAATATTATACCTAGTTTATTGAAGTTGCTACCCATGTGTGTCATTTAATGTCGTTGCTGTCTTCATGGCTCTCGCATATTGAATGGCCAACACGGATGAGTGATCGAGGTCTGAGAGGGGGGTGAAAGTTGGCGAGGACAGAAAATAACCCAGAATAGGAACAGCGGTTAACCCACGAGAAATTGCCGATGATTATTTCCCAGAGCCCGAGAACATGTGCATCATTAGGCTTTTTGGGAAATTTTCAATCACGAGTGAACACTGAGCAGTTACTCGGAGTTAGTTGGGCTTTTTTTCAAAGGACTAATTAAATGGTTGAGACAGCATCGCTGTCCGACATGGCCATGTGGATGTGGGATGATCTGCGGGACGGCGGGACGGCAAGCGCGTTCAAAGTCGTCGAGCATTTCGTTCTGCAACATCTGTAACCGAGCCAACAGCTTAGTACAACCACTGCCCAGAGACCCAATGCAGGTATGTCCGCACCAGGTTGAACCTAACGAAATTCGTACGGGCCAATGGCACCGCCGCCAGATCGTCCATCAGTGCATCCACTTTCACCTCAAAGTCTTTCCTTGAGACGTTGGCGGGCACTTTGTGGATCCCGAGGGTGAAAAAGTGGTCTTTCCTGATGGAGCCGGACATCGATGGGGAGAGTGCGACGTGGGGATGAATGGCTGGGGAGGGCGGTTGTTTATCTACGGCGGGAAGCGGTGCGCGGCAAAACCTCGGAGAGGTCATTTGATAATTGAGGGAAGTCGAAGATTCGTGGTCGTATGAAGGGTTTAACCATACCCTTAAACTCTAGTGATATGCTCATGGGAAGCACTTGTCCGATTACGGTGGGAGTTAACTTCAAATTCAACTTCAGATCAATCGTGGAAGTACTGCACTGACGGGGGGTAAAAGTAGAATAACCTCATAAATCTCCGGAAGGCCTGCGTTCATGAAAGGCAGTGTTCTTTGAATTGCAACCATATAGATAAGGGGACGAATGGATAAGTATGTCAAAAAATTAGAATGGCAATGGCTTACATCTTAGGGATGGTGGGATAGCAAGAGGCAACATTTAAATTGAAATATTAAATCAGGGCGCAAGGTAGAGATCGGGGCGCTAATTCGAACGCGCTAATCATACAGGCAGTAAACAGTCCAAGATCAACAAAAGAGGTGATATTAAATCAGGGCGCCAATTCGAACGCGCTCATCAGGCGGAGTCTGAAGCCTTTATGGCCGGGCATGAAAGGGGAAAGAAACGGCGCGAGGGAGTCGGCAGGTGCCTGTAGTTGGCCGTCGGCGTGGATATGTTGTCAGATGACAGATGGAAGAAGATCGGCATGAGGCCGAGGAGCGGAGATAGCGGGGTTTAAATGGCTTCAGACGGACAGAGAAGCATAATCTTATAAAGAGAGTGATATGAGGATGAGCCAACTCCAACTGTCTGATTTCTTCCTCTCCTGCATTCAAACATGTCAAGGAAGTGAAAAAAACAGCTGAATAACTCGTATTAATCCCACTAAACATATCTTCTAGCTTCAAGTTGCGCAGCACCACCGCGGCAGGTCCGTGTTACTATCGCGTCAGCACTGCGGCAGTGCCGCGCCAAGGACCCGCAGTGTTGCCTCATTGTGAAATGTGCATTGAATAACTTTCCAGAAAATTTCCCATTCCTGATGCTCACCACTTGCAAAAGGTCGACATGGTGGTCTGCGCAGTGACGTGGTGGCTGTGTTTTGCTGTGCTCGATACCGCGCGCAGTGTCTCCTTCTTTCCACAGGGTTTTTCTGGCCTCTGAAATACCTCAGTGCATGTCTAGTAGTTCCAGTACATTGTTTGGGTTTCACAATTACTTGTTTAAATCTCCAATGTGGCGTGCAACCTCCGCCCCGTTTGGGACTACTTAGATCTGGATTAGTTGGGGCTCACATTGCCTGTTTACTCGCAAGAGTGTCCCAGAAGTGTGAGGTCAAGTTGAACCGTGATTGTGTCCCAAATATGGGTGAAAACAGCAGAATCTTGCCATTATTTTGCTGCTATTGTCGCTGTTCAATCTCATATATTCATTTTCAATGGCAGCCTGAACTATTCTAGTGAGTTTGGCTCTCTGAATATGACGTTCAACATCCACCTATTGGGGACTGGAGTCTGGCATGTATTTTGCTCTATGTCTGCTGTTGAAGGTCAATGATGAAGGTGAGCGCACAATAACTAATATATACTCGGGAATGAGCATTTCGAATACTAAACACATGCCTCCAGCGCCATTTTCGTTGAATGGTGCGTCCAACAATTCCAGCGGGCAAACAACTGCGCCGCAGTGCCGAGGATCTACTTTGAGACCCCATGGCCATGGAATAGCAGGCTCCTGCTAGTCCTGTTGTTACCCCGGGGGTCCGATCGGGTCAGAATCTTATTACATAATCGTCGGAGCTTGAAAAAAATCCACCGCACCTCAAGCTTTGTTAAAAAAGGCATCTCTTCACCTATTTTAACCTCATGGGGGCTCTTGTATATGTCTCTAAGTATCCTATCTCCTCAGAATGCTCGAAAATGTAAGTAAAACGGCGCTTCAGAGCCGTGTGATATTTGATGCTATTTGTCAGCAACCTGAAAGAAAAATTGTTCTCAACCGCAACTGGTGCTCAAAAAACTCCCAGGACCTGGCACAACAGATTTCAAGGCAAGGCAATCAAGGCAAGGCAATCCAGCCTATGATAATTCAGAATGAATACAGCAAATTCTATTCTCACCCCGTGTTTTTTATCGAGAGTGATTATGTAATAAGATTCTGACCCGATCAGACCCCCGTGGTAACTAACAGACTTCAACAAACAAGGTACAAGTTTCAATGCTGAAGTGTCTGTCTACGAGAGACTAGGCTCCTGCTGTCTTTGAGATTTCGAGTTTAGCTTGAATTGAGAGCAGCTCGAGCATATCGGGCATGACCGCTTGCTCACATTGGTGTGTGGAAAGAAGGCCTGATCCCTTTGTTGCCCCCGTTTGGAGTGTTGAAACGCTCCCAGAGATCAAGGGCCTTTACTTAGATGCAGAAACCGTGATTGTTGACGGAACACGCCATACGGGTGCAGCAACTTCTGTTTCCCCAGAGATACATTGCTTCGGATCAAATGCGGTGTAAAAAAATAATTACCCTTGATTGAACCCGCTCAACGGGCATAATCACAAGGCAGGCATAACTGCCAATCCACATTGAGCAGTTTTGAAAGTACAAGTCGGGGGGGCACCTAACAAAGTTCCTGCTTGAGCTGAACCTTGAGATTGGGTGGCTGCTACGTCTCTGGCCCGAAGACATCGAAATTCTGGGAAAGATGTGAAGGTGATTGAGGGGTATCGGCGCATATTGACGCAGCAATGGCTTGGAGTTGATATGATGGTGGTGGAATGCCGTGGAAGTTGCAAATAAGTGCAGCATGTCATAAGTACCTTCAGAATGTAAGTTGGGAGGATTTGGGTGCTCTTTCCTTAACCAAAGCAACAGAAGTACGGTGGATTTTGATCCAGATCGCTGTAACGGTCGGTTACCGTCCATGAGATCGGTAAATGTACAGGACGCCAGTGCGCCGCTTACCTGATGTTTAGACGCCGGTACTGTGGTCTGCATCAAACAGGTGAGAATAGAATCCCACCTGAACAGGAGCTGTTCAGCGGTGCAATATGAACGGCAGGTTCGATTATGCTGGGCGAGGGTCTGCTCTGGTATGAAAATAGAGGCTAATTTAATTTTTTAATCATGGCTGCACTGACAGGTTCCCGAACTGCAACTCTACTTATAATGACCTCGCTCTAGTCATCGTCCGAGATTGTGCGACTTCACAAAATTGAAACTTTGTCCATGTTCCGATGCAGTAAAGGTGAAAAGTTTGTAGATAATTGTAACCAGGATGTGGGACTGTTATACCTATTAGAATTCCACTGATATGTGCTCAGCAATCCGGACCTCCGACTGAGTAATCACTCACCGAAGCAGGGGACGTAAGGACGCGATGGATGTCCGTACATCTATCATCAAGCGTAAACACCTACATTATCAAATATGCACCACTAAATTCGGCTTGAAAAAATGAGCAACTGCCCAAATTGTCTTCCAGAGAGTGCATACTGTTGTGGTTAGAAACATTTGTTACCCTCAAAACCGGATTGAACTCACAAGTGCGACCTCAGAATGGATCTGACCGAGTATTAAAGCTTCCTAAAACATATCTATTTGAAATCACTCCCATTGGAGCAATCCTATTCAATTTTTGAAGGGGAAGTCGGCGGACAACAGGAGCTTAGTCCAACATTGGTATTGCTTTTGAGCGCACACAATGCAAAGTTGTTTTGAAGAGGTTCTTAACACCTAACAATGCTTTTAAGTTTCTGAAGGTTAACTCCGGGTTCAGGAACACGGGTGGGAAGAAAACGAGGCACCGCGGCACTTGCCACTCAATGTGCGGCAAAAGACAAAGTGCCGAGGAGAACAGAGATAGTCAAAGGATTTGTATGACCCAATTGTAATAAGACTGTTGGAGATGTCTTGGAGAAGATATTATACCAGGAAAGGTCTGTGGACAGAAGGAGAGTCTTTGTGGCACTGACATGGCACCTGCTGCGGCAAAACACAGCCACCCCCGCGTTAGTGCACAACAGCAATTCCATTTTCCACCCTATCTACGTACCTACAACCCTTCTTTCAACCGATGTATCACAGTTATACTTGAAATACCAAATTATCAGGCTGATTTCTGCCATCTTCCAGCTAGAAATTGGTCAGGTAGTCGGGATTTAGTCAAAAACTGGTATAAAAAAATGGGGTGGCTGCAGTGTGACATTAGAGAGGTTGTGCAAAAGCCGCATAAGCCGCATGCGGCTTTTGGCATTGTGCACAGACATACGAGAAACTGAAGCATTTGAGGGTGTATCCATGTGGATTTCGAGGATATCTAGGTAAATCAGGTGGTATGCGATACATTGAACCACTTTCCAAATGTAACCTGCCTCATTTTGACGTCATTATTTGGCTTTGTCACAGCCGTTGTGCGGCTATGGCCAAGAAGTTGCCGTAAAAGCAACGTAAAAGGCCACTTGCCACGCTTCCTGCTCGCACCTGATGCGATTCAACACCAACGGCATTCTAAACACAGTGTGCAAGGCTTGCATGTGTCATACATAGAGAATCAAAAGCCGCATAGTGCCGCATGTGGCTTTGCACAACGCAAAAAAGCCGCAATGCGGACAACCTCTCTATTACAAGGTTGAAGGCTCGGTAGTTATAATCCAAACAATGTATTCATACAGCGAACCAATACATCAACTTGATTGAGGTCAGAGAAAGCCCGTGGAAGGACGTGAAGGCTGCGCGGCACTGCACGGCAAAACACAGCCACCGCCGCGTCAGCGCACAACGGTACTCTGTCAAAAACTTTGGTTGTTGGATCAGATCTCAAATGGACCGGGAAATTGAAAACAAGTGTCCCCAAAGCACTGTAAATTATGGAGAAAGAACTCAGGGATGTAACTTACAGGGCTTGAATGAATGCCTCAGTATGCAACGTGTGTGGTTCAACCACCTGGGCCCATCTCCTATGGTGGATTTGAGCATCTGGGTACTTGTAACTCAACATTTATCATGGAAAAATGAAAAGGGTGCATTTCTATGGTGTTAGGGCCAGAAATTGTGCAGATAACCAGGATCTAGTCAAGATTTAAATCAAAATTGGGAGTCATTCAAAGTAGTACATCTCAAGGTTGAGGTCAGGAGGGTCGTGGTCCAGACGATGTATTTACATTATTAATCATTGCCTCAACTTGACTTGAGGTCAGGGAAGGCCTGTAGAATGGGATATAGCCTGTGCCGCAATACACAGCCACCGCCGCGTCAATGGGCGGCGTTTTCACCCAGCTCAAAAATGAGGTGAGTGCAGTGTGACATTTCAAGGTTTGACACTGGGTATATGTAGTCGAAAAAATGTATTCGTACTCAAAAACGTTGCTTCTACTTGATTCAAGGTCTGGGAGAATAATATACAGAAGATGTGGCACTGCCGCGGCAAAACACAGCCACCGCCCACATTGTACAACACTATTTCAGCGGTTAATTATCCCATTCCAGTTCCACTAAATCAGTTTGGCTCAAAATCCCAGGTGATTGGGTCAATTTGTACAATGTCTCATGCAGAAATCGGTCAGAAAGCTTCACTTCACAGAATGGGGAGGGTACAAGTCCAGTTCAAGCGGAATATTTTGAGGTGTGGGTGGAGATTTTATGGTCTAAACAATTTATTGGCATTAGTGGCAGTCAGAGTGGGCGATTCTGGGCGATTCTCATGTCGTTTCTGGTGACGATTCTCATGTTGATTCTGGAATTGTTTTACATCAGAATCGTGCGAGAATCGTCCATAATCACTGTCTACTTTGACCGCCAACTTCCTGCCGCGATTCTGTGGACGATTCTCAGTCATTCTATTTGCGCTATCAATTAATTCAATATCTGGTGGCTATGCCCAGCCTTTCCCCTCCCGACTGTTGATGCACCCTCCCCCGACATGCGGCGGCCCAAGCCCGCCAAGCCCTGTTTATGCACCACTGAATATTATCGGCATGGACAACATGGATTCACTTTCAAGCCTTGTACATTTCAAACAACCGCTCAAGCAGGTCATGCGACGGGAGTACAGGGAGTCTTGGCAATCCAAGAGCGATGGACAGACAGTATTGACAAGGTGTGTACCTCGGCCCGGGTGGAATTTAAACAGTGATCATCAACCTGTCTAATACACTCACAAAGTTTTGTAGTACTCAACACTTGAATTAAACAAGAATCAGAATCGTCTCGAGAATCGCTGTAGAAGCTCCTCCAGAGGAGCTTTTACACGATTCGACGATTCTGAGGCGATTCTGAATTTCGACGATTCTCAACGATTCTCCCACGTTAAATTAATCCCAGAATCGGGTCCAGAATCGTGCTCAGAATCGTCTATTTAAATTCCACTCTGACCGCCACTATTGAGAAAATTTATCTCAACTTGATTTGAAGTTGGGGAAGGCCTTTGGAAGGAATTAGAGGCTGCGCGGCAAAACATACCTCATCCGCTGCAAATTACCGTCCAGCCGGATCGTGGATCTCGCGATCGTCCAGGACTCCAGGCAATTGAGAAAATTAGTTGGCGCCCACGCACGGTATGGGATGGATGTGCCATGTACAACGAGGCGAAGAATTTTTCATTCCTTCTCATGGACTATATAATCCACGGGGCGCTTCTTGTCCCCGTTCTTCCAACCCCACAATCCCACCCTCACTCTCGGCTGCATTTCTTTGTTGATGTCCTGGACGGTGAAATGTTCCTTCGGTCTCTCAACTCTACAACTCATGTATGCTACTGAATTAAATTAATATTTCCATACTCCATCATATGCCCCGACCACTGTCTAACCGCAGCCCGACCAGACCTGACTGGAGCCGATCTCAGCTCACGTACGTTTTCAGATCCGAGCATGAACTGACCTTACCCGATGGCATGCCGATGACACGCCATTGGGCTCCGGTAAGGCTGTCGGGCCCGATAACAAAATAAATAAACTTGTGACATAGGTACTGGGCACAAGAGAGATCCTTAGAGCAAGCTAAGGAGCTCCCAGCCCAGGTCTCACATCTTTTAGGGATGTGTGATGCGTGACGGTCATGTGTGACTATGCAGTAGCATATGACCTATTGGAGTAAGTGAGATCATTGCCTCGGGCATCGGGCAAGCCGCCAGTGTAAACCTGTGCTCTATGGAGCATTGTGGAACTCAGGAGAATATTTGGTATGATTACATATGACTTTTTCCCGCAGTATATAAGTAGCTAGTAGCTGTATTATGAACAATAACATCTTGTCTTTTACCCCCACAATCTCTGTGTGATTTACCGTAAGACTAAGTCTAAGTACACGCTCACCCCGTGTCAGGTAAGCTTTCAAGTCACTGCGCCAATATGACCTAACCTACAACTATGAAGTGAACTTCTGGCAGAGCAGGCCAGAGGACGTGCCCGAGGAAGAAGAGAGTCACAGAGAATCGCTTGGTCGCATTAGTGAGACCGAAGTCCGGGCAACCGGAAACTGGAAACCGAAAACCGGAAAACCAGAAGGTGTCGGGAACCGGACACCGGGAGGTCGACCGGACAACCGGAAGGCCGGGCCGGGTCGGCCGGGAATCTCTGGAAGGTCTGCTACGAGTTGAAGAGGCAATGCGGGAGTTCTCTGGGGGTTGTACCGCTTAAGTGAGGCGGCAACGCAAGAGTGTAGTCGTGAGACCGGTCGTACCGGACCGGAGGGTCCGGACCCGGGGCCAGGGAAGCGACCGGAGGCGAAGGAAGTCGGGGGGTCAGGAGCAGTGGATGTACTGCGAGCGTGCTGCAGTATCTGGCGCGAGCCTGTGCGGCAGTGGGCCACGTCCAGAGGATGGAAGGTCATCAGCTAGACCCATGGGGAGTGGAGGGGCACCAGCTGCTGGTACCGAGCACCGGGGAGGGGTGTGGGCATATTGCGAGGAAGTCACAATATCTGGCATGAGCCTATACGGCAGTAGGCCACACCTGCGAGTCCAGATCAGTAGCTCTGTGGAATGCATGAAAGTCAAGAAAGGACTTCCCTGGTAAAGGCCTGCTCTCGGGGACTGTGACACATTGGACGGATGGTGGGATGGGGGAAGGGCTGGAGCCTAGGCTCGGTCATGAGCGGAAAGCAGAACATTGTTGGGGGTGACCAGAGGGATTCCTGGGCATGACTGGAGACACCAGGAATACCGGAAGGCCGGGAACGTCGTCCGGTGTGACCGGAAGGTAGTTCCGAGTGACCGGAAGTGCACATGACACACCGGTGGTATCCAGAATGGTTGCGCTGAGAGACAGGAGATGCCGAAGGGATGAGAGGGTTGGTGGCGGGGATGCAGCGGGAGAGGGAGTTGTGAGGTAGCAGGCAGACAACTGGAACCGGATGCCGGTTCCGGGCAGCAGATCAGGTGGACCGGAGTGTCCACTGACACCATCCCCCTTCCGAGTTGCGGCGCTCCGACGCAGCAAAAATAAATTGGCTCGCTGTCAAGCACACCTCCGGAGTCCGCTCGTCTAGTCGTCACGTCCTCTCGGAGGTATTGCTCCATACCTCAGTATCCACTTCGGTATGTAGCTCAGCCGGGAGTTGCCGGAAGGCTGACAGTCCTTCCGGTAACTCTTCCGGCGGGAAGGTATGCCTAATTGCTTACGGCATGTACCGGAGAACGTCTTTACAGATGTTCTCCTACTTCCTCCTTCATCCCCCCTTCAAGGTGTGGCACCCCCAACGCACGGAAAAAAAATAAAAATGAGGGGTTGAAAGGTGAGCTTTCCGGTGGTTCTGGTGATGCTCTGGGTAGGACCGGTCGCGAGGCGAGAGCGATGGGTCTGCCAGAGCATTGGAACAGGCATGAGAACAACCTGTTTCACGTTTCCAGTCAGGAAGCCCCCAAGGCCCTCAGATGAGAACATAACCCGAGAACCTGGAAGTGTCCGGTGGGTTGTCCGGGGGCAGCCAGAGCGACCGGAGAGTGGCCGGCGACAACCGGGGAGCAAGGGGAAACAATGTTTACAGATCCGTGACATTTTGTGACAGGCAAAAAAAATCAACTTTCGCCATTTGGGGTTTTACGAGGTCTAGAGGTGTTTTTGAGCAATTTGGAAATTTTTACTGACTGAGTCGACTTCAAGTGACTACTAAGGCGACTTGGTCAAGTCGACTCGGTTCGGAAGTCGACTCACCGAGTCGCGGCAACATTAGACCGGAGATAATTGTATAGCAACCGGAAACGATCAGGGGGCGACTGGCAGAAAGTAGGTGTCAACTCGTGGCGACCGGGGAATGACCGGCGGCACCCCAGGGTTTTCGAAAACAGGCATCCTATATTGCAAGCACAACTGCCTAGTAGGTCGGAGGGGACTCCTAGTGGGGCAGCAGCCAGTGCAGGGTGCGTATTCTCTCGGATCGTCACCTTGGCCCAAGACGTTGCAAGCCGGTCAAAGGGACCAGCCATCGCATGGACATCCGAAGTATGCCGGGACACAAACACTAGCCGGTTCGGATGGCCTGGAGACATAACGTAGGGAAGGGAGAGCCGGTAGGGGGCACAGGATGGGCTGTCACACGCACTGAGCACCTAAATGGTCAGAGACGAGCGAAATTAAAAATTTACCTTAACTAATGTGCCCGCTGTCTTATCACGACTGGCGCCTTGTCTAGAAGGCAAAGGCTACTATACCTATAAACAAGCTGCGCAGCGGGTACAGGACTTGTACCATCATGTGCACGCAGTGGCCCCAAGCCCAAGTACTTACATAAGATCAACCGGTTCTTGAAATCCTTTGCTTTCTTGCTGCCAACTGGCCTTTGCATACTCCATCACTCTCTTTATAAAATTATGTGTGTCTGTCCGTCTGTCCGAAGCCTTTTCAAACTCCGCTGATTTCATCATTCAGCTGACGTGTCAATCCTTATCAAGAGGATGCCGGGGAGCGAAGCGACCTGGCAGCCGCTTGTATATCTATGGTTAAAGTCCTGCAGTCAACTATGCGAGAGGCTTTCTTAATCCATTCGACTGCACTGCGGCACGTTCTCAAACTGTTTTTGTTTTTTGGCGCTTTGGAACTACTGCAGTAAACTCTTTTATTTCCTTTCTTCTTATTATCCCCTCTTCCTGTGCAGTATGGGGCTCTGTACATCTGGAAAACCTGCCCACCTCGGAATCTACGAATACAATCATTCTTGCACAACGACTGCGAACTGTCAAAGCTAGCACGGATTGGGACTTCATAGGCGGCACAGAGGTGAGCCTCATGAACCTATGGAACACCTAATTTGTACGCAACCTTTCCATTGCGCCGCAACTTGAAGAACACTACATTCTTATCTCACTGCGGCTGTGTACGCCCGTTCGAGGCATAAAGAAGCTGGTATTCTCGGGTTTCCCAGCAGCCTGCCTCCCTTTTGCTTCCAGCTTGCGTCCTGCTACTCAGTTCCAACCTCCTTCATCCTTCGCATTTCTGAAAGCGCTTGATCTGCGAGTCTTCGGTCTGTCTATATGGGCACATTGATGAATCCAATGGTCACTGATTTGCTAGTTTGACACCTGTCTGGTCACTGCTGCAAAATATTGGATGTCCCCACTCTGCTTGTTTGCATTTGAATGCAAAGTTTGCATGCAAAACTCTTCTCACTGCTGGTCTTCCCCTACATTTTGACATCCAAGTACTACATAAAACTCTCCAACATCATTGGGCTACAGGGAATGAACTGCCATGTTTCTGGAGCGGCTCCATTCTTGGATAATCCGACTACATTTTGCGACACTGAATAATTGGATCTTCTTGTCAATGGTCGTCTTTCGACATGGCTAGTGGTTATTGGCATAGGGCAATTCCGCTCCCCGACCGTTATACCTTAGTTTGGCTCATGTTCTTTTCTGAATGGGATTATTTTCTTCGTTCATTTTCCATGCCAGAGCGAAGCAGAGGCCTGTCTTGTACAAGTGATAATCATTGGTGTTTAACTCTGCTTGTTGTGCATATTACCTCCTGGCAGCGATGCTTGTCATACCCTCAGAGCTGCTGGATGTCATTCTTTCGCCTCTAGAAACAGAACAGCTCGGATACTAATTTAAGTTTCCCGGGTTACCTCATCTGGAAGATCCGGAATGATCGGGTTATAAACCGGGACGGTGAACCGGTCTCCGAGTCAGAAATTATTAACAAGTGGAAATATAACATAGAACACCGCAGACAGGTCGACATTGTGCTCGTGAACCGTCCACCTAAGAGTGGGCATCCCACACTGATGCCCCAGCTCATCTGGGACACCTGGTCTGGAACACCAGACCTACCCTCAAACTGGTTGAAAGATCCTAGAGTTTTAGTGGGTAGTGGGTAGTGGAGTACCAAAAACAGGTCCCCGAACACAAAACGGTGTCGGGTAACTCCGCAGCCCCACACTGCCGGAACAACGGCGTGCGGAAGCACATTTCTCTGGGAGGTGGAAAACTTTCCTATACAAATTTTCAATACAACCTTACGTGTCGGAGGGCTAACCTATTGTTAGTTGCTGCGGCTTTACATTGTACGACAAAAAAAAAAAAAACATCCCGGGTTCTCCGATTGCCATCCCTTCCATATTTGTTCTAAGGATACAACATTCCGATGTCTCACATTTTCTTCGGCATGGACTGCATCCCGGAAGAAGCTTCCTTCTTCCTTCTGCCAGCCATCTATAATATTTGCCCCATCTAAAAACTCACTAGTCTTCCAACAACACTTCTTTACTAAACAGATACCACCACATTTCTCACTTGCCCCATACTTTGAAGGAGGGATATATCCTCTTCCCAAATCTTACCGCAGACTCCTGATGTTGTGATCTCTGGTCCAACTCATGCGGCCGAAGGAGTAGCGAACTTGATAGCCGGTTTATCCGGCAGTGGGTCTGCTTTGCTTCTTTTTTTGTTCCACCCCACCATCCGGCGTCCGTTACTCTGTCCATCCCGGTACACGCACTCTCCCTCTGGCTGCCTTGCAACCAACTATCTGGATATGTCCTCAGAAAAGCGAGCCCAGCGTTTGCCGCGCCTCTTCGTTACCGTCTCGCTGCCGTCTTCCAACCAATGCGGTGTTCCATGGCCGTTCAAGCAAAACCTCTTCAACCAGCGAGTCTGAACATCAAGACTACGGCCAACGCGACTCAATTACAATTCCGCTCGAGGTTGCTGCGCCTCTTTCTATATCATCATCACGCCATCCCTCAGTGTTCCTCCCCTTCAGTTTGAATAGCATTTTCAAGGGCTATACGATCAAGCGCTCCGCAACACCCTGCCAAGCAATCAAGAACAACGGCTGAGTCGTACCTCCAAAGCTCAACTGCAACCCTTCCGCGCCACAACAAGAAACACCTCAGTGGACTCCTCCCCAACTGAGCTTAAAGTCAAAGACTGCTCGCGCAGCATCGAAGCAAGATCTCATTACGATGCTAAAAGACCTAGAAGATCATCTGGGACTCGCAAGTACTGAAGTTCAAGTTATTGTGAGTGTGTGTCTGGGTATGTTTTAAACTATTGATTTCGTTTTTCGATTTCCATACTCATGTTTTTTATCAGGGCTCTCCGCTAATCACGATTCGGGCACGCCGGTAGCGTGATTAAAAATCTTCAAATCTGCTGCGCCTTTCCATCGATCAAGTCGCGGTCCCCGTGCATCGGCGGTGCGAAACGCCGCCGGAAAGTTTTTGTAGTTCTATTGGACTACCTCATGTGTCTTGGTAGTATTCACGCATTACCTTTGCCCATGACGCTTTATGCTTATGTTTTCTATCCTTTCGTTGGCCAGTGCTTCAACTACCCTAACTTCAACTCCAAGCGCTCTCGCGAGCCCATCTCCGCCACCCTCGGACTTTACACGCGAGCGGGTTCACGCTGAAGGTGTGTTATACTACGCATGTTGTACTTCATCACATCAATTTCAAGCACCTCTCGAGCTTTGACGCATCCCTGACGCGGACCAAGCCCGGCGTCGCTACGCGCCGCGCTCAGATTTTGATCCGAGTTTTGGCGTTCCCGTGCTGGTACGTTTCCTGCTGGTTCTATTGCACATGGGATATCGCTGACGATGCCGCGCTGGTCTCAAGGCTCAGTATGTGTCCACCCACACTCTAAATTCCGTCCCGACTCTCTGCAATCCCGCGAGCGTCGACGCAACCCGTGGTTTGATGAAATCCCTCGGTTTTTCACGTGTGTTCAATGAAACTGACACGTTCTTGATGTGCCAGCGTCACTGCCGCCGACCCTTCACACAACGTATCGCGTCCCCGGGAACCTCAACACGATGTATCGACTTCCTGCGACCGGTGCGTAAGGTTCGAGACCCGACGCAATGTATCGCCACTCGCGGTCGGCGCACAATGTTTCTTCCCGCTTCGCTGGGCCTCGAGTGAGTTTCAAGTTCAATTTTCCGGCAAAAATTCAGCCTTATCTCAGAGCTGCAGAAATCTTTCTCGCTGCGCATCGCCTTGATTCCAGCTAACCCTTTCAAAATGCGTACTTTTCAGCGCATAGTTGAATTTTTCTTTTGTTGTGCCATCATGGCCCAGATGCTATTACGACGTATCGCTCCAACAACTTGCTCATTCACTGGATTAAGTCGTTAAAGCCAGTAGGATGTTACGACGATTCAAGTTTCCGTGAGTTCGGCTTAGAACGGAAGCGGTGCGTCTGCGTTCACTTTGTTCTGCCCGTGCGGATTCGACTCATTTGGTCGGGTTTAGAAAGCCGACGGATACGCGGTCTTTCCAAGGTGCGTAGGCTTCTCCGCGCATTTTATTCACCACTCGCAAGCTTCTTTTGGCTGGCCCACAGCTCCTTGGCCATCTTTAGAGTGAGATTTGTGTAGGTGAGCTCTACCATCTACAACGATGGCTGAGTACACTGCAGTGACAATTCCCCCGGACTCACCTTCATATGACTTCGATTTAACACACAGTGTACGCGTCTGGCTGCAGAGACATTGCAGTTATATTGTCCTTACTATATACTAAAACCTTATTTTGGCCCTGAATTTGTATCTTTGTGCAATGGAGAAGTCATGAACAAGCCACATTGTGAACATACGCCGGAGCGAAGCGACGGCAAGTCTTGTTTTAAATAATGGTATGTTATTTCATCTGATTTTAGTACAACTGCCCTGGGGAATAAACTATGACAGGTCAGAAACAAGGTGAATGAGGAGTAAAGGTCGAATCTAACCAAATGGGACAGGGCAATACTTCGAAATGTGGGTTCAAGGCTGGTACATTAGATTCAAAAATTCGGACTTGAATTGGGAAAAGACTATTGATAGGAGTTGCATATCACAATGTATCACTACAAAATATTCCAGAGGGGACAGTACATAAGGCTATGTATCCCTACATCAAACACCGATATGGATAAATGGAACCCAATGGGAAAATGATTTATAGCCACCAGACTCCTCGCGAAGCTTGCGAATAGCCAGATGCAATGCCTCTGCTGCACGAGCCGGATCTGGTGGCGTCACCTTGAGTAGATGCTCATAAACATCACTGGCAACTTGTGGTGCCTCGTTGTCCATAATTCCCCACATGGTCGCAATTACGCCTCGGTAGCCCGCCAATTGTATCCCGGCTGCAAGATGGACCGACTCGTCTTCGAGGCTCTTATGACCGGTTGCGGTTTGGCATGCGGAGAGGAATGCGAGATCGGCATGTGGAAGGGCGAGTTGGATGATGCTCGAGAGTGTGAGCTTCTCGCGTCCAGCAAGGAGAAGGGCACTCTGGGTTGGGTGAGACACATCCTGTACACCATGGCATGCAAAGTGCACCCAGTTAGAATCTCTCATCCCTTTTTGAACACGTTCCACGGTTGCTGTTTGTCCATCCAGTCGCAGAACAGGAAGTTGTCCTAGGGCAAGCTGTTGAATACAATCAATTTCTTTTTGGGTCCCTGGAATGGGAGTCTGCCCGTCTGCATATGGCTGAGCAACCGCAAGTAGTTGCATCACCCTCTGCTCCTTGTAAGGGGAACGAAAGCCTTCGATCAGCGCAGTCAACGAGGGTGTATAGGAAGAAATCACGAAATCGGACAGTTTCGAGCCAAAGGCATCATTCAGTCGATACAGGCCTGCGGCATGAATGGGCAGAAAAGCAAGAGGACCTGTCGGACACCACCAGATGCGGGGAAGATTCACTTTTGCTGGAGTCTGAAAGGCCTGTAAATATTGAAGCACTACCTGAAATGAATCACTCACTGTAATAGCAACTGCATCAAGGACAGGCTTAACAACTTGCTTCCATAGCTGAGAAAGATTGTTTGCAAATTCATCTTCGGGATCAAGTTTTCCTTCACGTTTCATGACCAATCTTTCACTCTGCCCAATGAGGTGGCTGAGGGATTGGGCCATGCTCCCTGCATGGTTGGGCTTAAAGTCATTCAGAGGAATATGTATGACCTCATTATCAAGGCCAGCCATGAGAACCAGAGCATCACATTGGTCATCAGTAATATTTAGAATGACAACAGGCCCTTCCTGTGCTGCTGGGGAAAGTTCAGAAATGGTCTTGGGCAATAAGAACCTTTCAAAGCCCTTCAACTGTCGAATCTCTTTTAGAAGCTTTCCTCGTTCGTGAGCATTGCGATGAGCTTGATCTGCAACTGACTGGGGTGACAGCTGGGTATCGGATTGGATTAATTCTGTGCTTGTCCGAGTGCCAGATCCCTGCAGTGCAGTAGAAATGGAGACAAGTTTATGAGCATGTTCTGGGTAGCTGTGTTTGAGGGCATCAACTGGAGAACGCAAGTTGAGCAATTGGCTCCATATGACAGAGCGGCCCTGCTCTAGCCATTCCACGGCCTTCTCAGCCTGATCAGAGGCCGTTGCAAATGCGGCCGCATCTCTGACCACTTTTCCAGCCCTCAAGAGGTGGTGATGCCTATCATTGATGGATAGGCCAAGCCATGCAAGCTCCGGCAGGAGGTTGAGGGCTACCTGATAAGCCTCCATGAGTGAAGAGTCTGCTTCAATCCTTGCGAGTTGTGCCCACATTGAGGCAGCATCAAAGCGGATATAGGCAGGACCTGTTGTTGAATGGGATGCTGAATCATAGACAGAAATTGCCCATTGCAGATCAGCATGGTCACCAAGCTGCTCAAAGCGACGGAAAAGGGAGCTCCCAAGATTGTTCAAAAACACCGGCTTGTCTGGGTGGCCATCTGGAGTCAGGTGAACAGCATCCGCTCTCATTGACACAGATTTGTTGAGATCATCCAAGTCACCAAGTCGCTCAAACCGACGGAAAAGGGAGTTTCCAAGATTGTTCAACAACAATGGCTTGTCTGGGTGGCCATCTGGAGTTAGGTGAACAGCATCCTCTGCTTTTGACACAGATTTATTGAGATCATCCAAGTCACTGAGTTGCTCAAACCGACGGAAAAGGGAGTTTCCAAAGTTGTTCAGCCTTGATGGCTTGTCTGGGTGGCCATCTGGAGTCAGGTGAACAGCATCCTCTTTTATTAACACAGATTTGTTGAGATCATCTAAGTCACCAAGTCGCTCAAACCGCGTAAGGAGGGAGTTTCCAAGATTGTCCAACACCAATGGCTTGTCTGGGTGGCCATCTAGAGTCAGGTGAACAGCATCCTCTTTCATCAACACAGATTTGTTGATATCGTCCAAGTCACCGAGTCGCTTAAACCGTCTAAGCAGGGAGTTTCCAAGATTGTTCAACCTTGATGGCTTGTCTGGGTGACCATCTGGAGTCAGGTGAACAGCATTCTCTGCTTCTGACACAGATTTATTGAGATCATCCAAGTCACCAAGTCGCTCAAACCGTGTACGGAGGGAGTTTCCAAGATTGTTCAACCTCAATGGCTTGTCTGGGTGGTCATCTGGAGTCAGGTGAACAGCATCCTCTTTCATTGACACGGATTTGTTGAGATCGTCCAAGTCACCGAGTTGCTCAAACCGCGTAAGTAGGGAGTTTCCAAGATTGTCCAACACCAATGGCTTGTCTGGGTGGCCATCTGGAGTCAGGTGAACAGCATCCTCTTTAATCAACACAGATTTGTTGAGATCATCCAAGTCACCAAGTCTCTCAAAGCGACGGAAAAGGGAGCTTCCAAGATTGTTCAAAAACAATGGCTTGTCTGGGTGGCCATCTGGAGTCAGGTGAACAGCATCCTCTCTCGTTGACACAGATTTGTTGAGATCATCTAAGCCACCAAGTCGCTCAAACCGTCTAAGGAGGGAGTTTCCAAGATTGTTCAACCACGATGGCTTGTCTGGGTGGCCATCTGGAGTCAGGTGAACAGCAGCCACTGCATTTGACACAGATTTGTTGAGATCATGCAAGTCACCAAGTCGCTCAAACTGTGTAAGGAGGGACTTTCCAAGATTGTTCAAAAACAATGGCTTGTCTGGGTGGTCATCTGGAGTCAGGTGAACAGCATCCTCTGCTTTTGACACAGATTTGTTGAGATCGTCCAAGTCACCGAGTCGCTCAAACCGTGTAAGGAGGGAGTTTCCAAGATTGTTCAACCTCGATGGCTTGCCTGGGTGGCCATCTGGAGTCAGGTGAACGGCATCCTCTTTCATTGACACGGATTTGTTGAGATCATCAGAGTCATTGAGTCGCTCAAACCGTGTATGGAGGGAGTTTCCAAGATTATCCAACACCAATGGCTTGTCTGGGTGGCCATCTGGAGTCAGGTGAACAGCATCCTCTTTGATCAACACAGATCTTTTGAGATCATCCAAGTCACCAAGTCTCTCAAAGCGACAGAAAAGGGAGCTTCCAAGATTGTTCAAAAACAATGGCTTGTCTGGGTGGCCATCTAGAGTCAGGTGAACAGCAGCCACTGCATTTGACACAGATTTGTTGAGATCATCTAAGTCACCAAGTCGCTCAAATCGTCTAAGGAGGGAGTTTCCAAGATTGTTCAACCTCAATGGCTTGTCTGTGTGGCCATCTGGAGTCAGGTGAACAGCATCCTCTCTCATTGACACAGATTTATTGAGATCATCCAAGTCACCAAGTCTCTCAAAGCGACAGAAAAGGGAGCTTCCAAGATTGTTCAAAAACAATGGCTTGTCTGGGTGGCCATCTAGAGTCAGGTGAACAGCAGCCACTGCATTTGACACAGATTTGTTGAGATCATCCAAGTCACCAAGTCGCTCAAACCGTGAAAGGAGGGAGTTTCCAAGATTTTTCAACATCAATGGCTTGTCTGGGTGACCATCTGGAGTCAGGTGAACAGCAGCCACTGCATTTGACACAGATTTGTTGAGATCATCTAAGTCACCAAGTCGCTCAAATCGTCTAAGGAGGGAGTTTCCAAGATTGACCAACATCAATGGCTTGTCTGTGTGGCCATCTGGAGTCCGGTGAACAGCATCCTCTCTCATTGACACAGATTTGTTGAGATCGTCCAAGTCACCAAATCCCTCAAACCGACGGAAAAGGGAGTTTCCAAGGTTGTTCAACCTCAATGGCTTGTCTGGGTGGCCATCTGGAGTCAGGTGAACAGCATCCTCTTTCATTGATATGGATTTGTTGAGATCATCTAAGCCACCAAGTCGCTCAAACCGTCTAAGGAGGGAGTTTCCAAGATTGTTCAACCACGATGGCTTGCCTGGGTGGCCATCTGGAGTCAGGTGAACAGCATCCTCTTTAATTGACACAGATTTGTTGAGATCATCCAAGTCACCGAGTCGTTCAAACCGTGTGAGGAGGGAGTTTCCAAGATTGTTCAATACCATTGCCTTGTCTGGGTGGCCATCTGGAGTCAGGCGAACGGCATCCTCTTTCACCGACACAGATTTGTTGAGATCATCCAAGTCACCGAGTCGCTTGAACCGTCCAAGGAGGGAGTTTCCAAGATTGTTCAACCACGATAGCTTGTCCGGGTGGCCATCTGGAGTCAGGCAAACAGCATCCTCTGCTTTTGACACAGATTTGTTGAGATCATCCAAGTCACCAAGTCGCCCAAACCGATGGAAAAGGGAGTTTCCAAGATTGTTCAACCTCAATGGCTTGTCTGGGTGGCCATCTGGAGTTAGGTGAACAGCATTCTCTCTCATTGACACAGATTTGTTGAGATCATCCAAGTCACCGAGTTGCTCAAAGCGACGGAAAAGGGAGCTTCCAAGATTGTTCAACCTAGATGGCTTGTCTGAGTGGCCATCTGGAGTCAGGTGAACAGCATCCTCTTTCATTGACACAGATTTGTTGAGATCATTCAAGTCACCGAGTAGCTCAAACCGCTTAAGGAGGGAGTTTCCAAGATTGTTCAACATCAATGGCTTGTCTGAGTGGTCATCTGGAGTCAGGTGAACAGCATCCTCTCTCATTGACACAGATTTATTGAGATCATCCAAGTCACTGAGTTGCTCAAACCGACGGAACAGGGAGCCTCCAAGATGGTTCAACCTCAATGGCTTGTCTGGGTGGCCATCCGGAGTCAGGTGCATAGCCTTTTGCATCACTTCGACACACTTGTTGATGTCACCGACATCACCAAGTTCTCCGCTACGGTGTAGTAATCCCATGCCAAGATCATGAAGAGCACTTGCGTCCAGTAGACCATCTCGCACTGCATCATCATAGGCACACACTGCCTGGTTCAGCATGTTTATCATATGGGATGCTTTCCACTGTTGTAAACAGACATCACCCAGGTAGTTTAGAAGTTTGCCCCGTTGCTTGTTGGTACATGAGAGGAGTAGGATTCTCTCATGCATGATCCATAGCTCTTGGTGTTCCAGCCGATTTCCGCTGACTGAATCACCAAGCATCTGCTGAAAACGTGCAAGTATTGCTCGGGTATTCACAGAACCAACTGCGGGGATCTCAGAAGACATTCTCACACATTGATTTAACCGATCTCTTACTTTGAATTGGGGGCATATTATGCCCAGCCGGATTCAATGGCTCTTGGGTCGATTTTGCAATTGAGAAAGTTGCAATCAAGTTGAGTAATGGACCATCAGGGTTCACCTTCTCAAGGGCTAGGCAGAAGGCTACAAAATTCTAAGTCAGTGGTTTATCACATGGAAGGTGGACGCACGTTCTCGCTGCTCTCCAGAGGAAAGAGCTTCCCCATATGCAATCTCAATTGAGCCAAGAAGTCGAGTACCTCTCTCTCTGCGCATGATTGCTATCGAGAAGCTGGATGCATGCGGTGGGCTGCAAGAGAGCATCAGCACCGGACTGAGCTGGATGTGGGACAACACTACTAACATTTTGCAGTCAACCCTGCATTTCCAACTTGAAAAATCCTGAGTATCCTCCGAGAGCCCAGTAGTTTGCTGGATTATGGCGCCATCTACTATGAGTTGAGCAACCATTTCCATATCCGGCGGAAGATCGGGATGTGGATTATCAGATGTTCTGACACGGATATCTAAGAAGCCGTCGAGATTGGTGAAATATTTAGCGTCAGTCATAGGCATGTGCTTACTGTGGAGATGAACACTGGTGGATGTCAGATCATTAGTAGGTAACTTTAGTTGGGAATACAAGCAGGCTCACATTCTCGACATGATGGGGTGTGGTCAAAGACGACTACGATCCAGTGGAATATATATACCATACATCATGAGGTGCACACACTGCCCCACGGCAGCTGTAGTGCAAATTAAAACATCTGACATGCAGCATGGTGCCTGGGTGCTAAACCGCAGTTAATAATCATGGCAACATGCGGCTACTGGATGGATCCGTGCATGCCGTCGATACCCTGAACTCCTCAGAAGCTGTACGGACTGTTAAATCAGTGGCGTCAATCGACAATATAACTAAACAGGGAATTCGGGATGTCACACACGATACCGTCAGCTCCGTGCATGCCGGGAATGCACTGAGCACCTCAGACTCAAAGCTGTCGTAGGCGCCAATTCCGGAATTGTTTCTGCTGGAAAGCGCCATCGAACCCTGCACAAGAATGTGGAAGAAGCCTGCAGAAGCACGTCAAAACAATGCCGCAACGAGACCACTTGAAGTTTCCGGGAATAGATCAGCTGTTCGACCAGACACCAGAACATTTTATTTTTGGGAATGAACAGAGGACATGGAATGGCGACATCCGGAATTCACTCAACAGTGCTTCCCGAGAAATACCATTCCCTATGTGGAAATCATGGACGTGCGCCCGCCGGAGATCAAGGTCGAGATGACGAGGGGTGGAGGGGTGGAGGGATTCCTGGGCGTCTCCCATTGTCAGATGTGGCGAGAAACACGGACAGAACGACCGGACCGTTCTGTCCGGGATAAGCACGAGGAGGGAGGACGTAACCGGGGTTGAACCGGGAAGAAGATTCAGCTAGGACAGGATGTGCCTGCGCTTTGCTCCGGCGGTGAATACACGCAACCCCGACTTGGTAAAGAGAGGTTCATTGAAATTAGAGTCGGAATTGATTTTCATCAAATAGGCAAGGCTACGACAATGCATATACTGATGTGACGGAATTTCACCCCAGTTTACACTCGAGAACTCGGAGCATACGGATAAAGTCCATAATGCACAAACATAGCAAGCGGGAAAAGGGAATGCCAAATGAACCTCCATCTATGAGACCAAGCGCATCAAACTGAGGCGAGTCAATACTGCGCAATGCGATCCACATGACGTATTGCCCGCTGCTCAAAGCAGGAGTGCTATTGATAAGCCAACGGAAGCCCGTCAACAAAGCGATGGTAATGAAGCCGTATAAAGAGACGCACATCGGAAACCAGGTAGCACCAATACACCAACGTCAACCAAGTGTAACCTAAGTTACCTAACTGCTACCTTTTTCCTGTGCAACAACCTCCTGCGCGAGAGACAAGGGTGTGTCGCACATCGCCTGAGATACAGATCAAATTAGCTGCAGAAAGCCGCAGAAGAAGGGAAGAAAAGCAGCACTGTAGGGAAACTGAACAATTATTGAGTTGAAGGTATGTACTTGCGAGCTTTGAATGATGAACCACGGATTTATCGTGCTGGCGGAAAGCCGCGGGAGTAACCGTGTGATTAAATTAATGCAATCAATTGAAGCGGGAGTACACAGCAGCCGGAAAGCTCATTGAGATCCAATTAATCGCAAGCTTGACATGGTACTGTATTTTTACGTTCAAATCGACAGTCACGCGTCACGCTCGACTTTTTTTATTGCGGCAATAATTTTTTCTCGATTTATGGGATTTTCTGCCGCAAGTCAAAGATCACGTGACTGTCGAATTGAACGAAATTATACAGTATTCCGCTTGAGCATTGGATGACGAGGCATAGCCGGAGTATCATTCGTTGCTGAATGTCTTGAAGAAGAGGAGCACAGCTCAGCTTGAGTAAGTTTGAGAGCAGAACACGGCAGCGTCGCGTCGAAAAAGCATACACAGATGGCGGGGAGTGAAGGGAAGGAGCACGAGAAAATGGAGGGGCGTGGTCCTTTATGTGAAACGGTACGTGGCCGCAGTACTGAAGGTCCGAAGGCTGTTACCTCACGAGATCTCCCTGTCTTGCTCAAAAGTCCCAATTCGGCTTGGATTCAACAGCTTTGCATCGGCTTCAGTGGGAACGGCGACAGACATCTGGCGAGATGACCTGCCAGATCCATAGCTGCGAAGGCTGTTCAGGCTTCATCGGATCGTCCTCAACTGCACAAAAGTCCCTGATCTGGTCTGATTTCGTTGCAGAGAGATCTGGAATTGGAGCTAGGTGGGAAAAATTGCATGCATCTGGTTAGAAGGATTCTTGGGGTTGTCCATCAGTTGTTCAACTCGTACACCATTGATGCTGAAAGTAAGTAGAGGGAGAGAGAGAAATGAAAGGGGATAGACCTTATGGGATGAACCCAAAGACATGCAAACAAAAGCCGGTCATTTCGTTAAAGAAACAGTAGATCTATGGGCCGTGGTGGTGCTGATAGGCAGCGCGCAGCTCGGCGAATCTCGCCGCCATGATGAAGGGCTTGCTAGCGCCGCGGGGCTAGATTTTAATGGGGGTGCAGCACAGGAAACGCCCTCCGCGTGACGAAACGGGCACGCTGGCCAGGCGTCGAAGCGCGCTGCTTCCCATGCGGACGCCCATCTCCACGGCCCCGCACCTCCCCGATCAGCTGGCCAAACTGAGGCTAGGGGCAGCGGAACGCAGTGATGGAAAAGTGTCTCCGTGGGATCGAGGAATTCTTTCATATTTGTGTTCTAGCATCAAAGAGGTCGGGGAGTCCGTCCGGCCCCGTGAAAATGTAGTTTTGTGCACTTGAGGTTTGAACTAGAAAAGTTGCACAAAAGTGAATCTATTGGTGCAAAGACCAGGAGTGTAATGGTTTGGAACGGCTTTCGATTCGACTCGTCTTCATAACTCAAACTCTGATTATTATTATTATTATTTTGAACCTAGCGCTCCCAAAGATTATGCAGACCTGCTACGATGTATTTATCTTAAGCCTTGGAATCACTCGAATAGCATCAGAGTGTCGGATTTTGAGCAAGCATCAAAACAAGGTGATGCGCAACGACGGCTTGCGTTCGAATTACCAGCCATGGAAACGCGCAATATGCATGATTCACACACCATGAGAACGAATTGACTGAGAAAAATATGTATTGGATTCGAAGCCAATGGGGGGCAAGCCAGAGCGAAGGAGCGGTGCTGCTGCAGCGGCGCGGATGCAGCATGTTGCAGTGGCACGATGCGTAAGGGTTTCTTGCACTTGGGGGGACCCTGTTGCCGCATGCGGTACCAAATGGCGAACGTTGTTAATCAGTTTGCCGGATAGGCCCCAGAAACTTGCGCGGTACGTAGTGCCGTGCCTGCGGAACACGCGGTAGACGACGAGCGACAGAAATATGGAATAATAGGGTGAGGCATACTGGGCAGATGGAGGAGAACCGACGAAAATAAAGGCGAGTGCCGTAGGAGAAATGAAGCCGCCGTATGTACCGGGATTTACGGGCCCCATCGAGAAATGGACGAAGTGGGGCTGACAAAGACCGGGGACTGCTGAGGAAGTGTGCAGCGCCGCATTATGTGCCAGGAGGGCCAGGAATAAGGCAAGAGGACTGGGATCTCCTGGCCACGAGCACGACATAGTGCTAGTGTTGGAGGAGGCGGAGGAGGCGGAGGGGGTACTGGCGTGGGCATCCACGGGTGTATAAGTGCGGAATCGGAATCAGATCCACGATGGCGATAGCACATTTCATACCAGCGGATACGGCGCGCGCGGGGGGACACGCCGATACAGGGGTGGACACGTATAGACGAGTGTAAGGCAGACAGGCTCTAGCCTCTCACACGGGGAGTACAAAACGCGCCCAAGCTATGCCTTGGCCCGGGACACCCCACTTTAGTGAAAGGGAAGACATCAAGATATGAAGAGCGCACACACTCGGTAACGATAAATCAGCGCAACCGACGTGGCGTGCTGGAGGGTCGTACTCACCTGCTTTGTGGAGGCGCAGAGAAGTGTTGGGCGGGAGAATATGGCACGAGTGTGCGAATCGGAGTCCGCGGCAGCAATGCCATGGAGGCGCGGAGTGGATGCGGGATGGTTCGCGGATGGGCAGTGTACATGCGAAAAAAGACGCCAGTATCGCTCTGTAGATGGCATGCAGTACGCCTATAGACACGGAAGGGTCGCGGTGCATGACGTCTTGCTTCCGCCTCTTCGAGCCGCGAGCCGTTTCCCGGCGAATCCCGGGATACTTTCTTGCTCGTGACACCAGCTAGGTCGCATTGGAGGTGACGTGACCGAACTGGCAGGATTCGATGTGCCCGACAGGAACATGGAGTGTGTAGGGTGAGGCATACTGGGCAGATGCAGGAGAACCGGCGAAAATAACGGTGAGTGCCGTAGGAAGTGAATCATGATTTGCGACTGCGAGTGCACGAGCGCCTCGGTGGGACTATGTACAGTACAGCAACACAATTTTTTTTTTCAATAAAAAAGAAAAAATCTATGTACCAGAACATAAGTACTCATGTCTCAACGAGATGGGCATGCGTACACGCTCACGGTACTGACACTAGCTGTAATTTGTCCCTCGCAGCATCCCACGCTCACGAGTATGTCTCGCTCACGAGTATGTCTCGCTCACGAGTATGTCTCGCTCACGAGTATGTCTCGCTCACGAGTATGTCTCGCTCACGAGTATGTCTCGGACGTTCATCTCCTGCCCATTATGACATCCCCTACACCACACCATCAGCTCCGAGGCAGACACGACCGACTGCGTCGCTGTGCAGCATAAGTAAGGGGAGCACCGCTCTAGGACATCCGCAGGCGCTCCGCCAGTATTGCGGGCTGGGATGGATAAAGCGTAGTGGCGAGTCGCGCCCCATGGATTCACGCGCGCGCGTACGGCGTGTGGATGCGGAGCTGCATACGCGACCGACGCAGCGTGCGCCGGTAGTGCTGAGTCGCGCTGGTGTCGCGGCGGGGTGCCGGTGCCGAGCGCAGTCATCTCATCCGCTGCGAAAGCACAACGAGCGCGAGGATGGCTGCTGATGAGGAAGAGCCCAAGGCGCATTCGAGTCGCGTGTGGAGTGCACAGGCACGGGCATCGGTGCCGAAAGCTTTTGATCCTGGGACGCAGCGACGAGCGCGCGCGTGAAGGTGAAGGTGAATGGGGATGCTCAGCACAAGGGCCGCGTTTTAGTTCCTGTGCAGCTGCGGCCGACGGTGTCCTTCGCGCTTCGACGGCGGAAAAGACGTCGCTCGCACAGCACGATACGACATGCATTTGGCCGAGGGATAGCGAGCCGCCGACGCGTCGTGTGCGTGTGCCCGCTGGAGCTCAAGGTCGAGGCGACGAGAGGGCGCCGACACGTCTCCCTTTGTTAGATGCTGTGGGGACACGGACCGAAGGACCAGACTGTTCCGTCCGGGATAAGCACGACAAGGGAGGACGTATCCGGAGACCGGGAAGACTCAGCCCCAGCTAGGATGCGTGCTTGGGCCGTGGTGCTGCGTGCACTCGGCGAATCTCGCCACCGCTAAACGGCGTGCGCGGCGCCGCAGGGCGGTAGCGGCGGAAAGAGCGGCGCACTAAACACTCTCCCCGCGCCGAAACGAAATGAACACGCCAGCCAGGCGTCGAAGCGCGCTCGCTGGTGCCCATGCGGATGCACACCTCCACGACCTTGCCCTCCTTCCCTCCATTTTCCTTCCTTCCGGCCCTGCGTCCCTGCCCGCCCACAGTAAATGGCCCTCCAGAGTCCAGATCCCTCCGCTTTTGTACGGCACACCGTTGGTTCTTCGAACCCACCCCGCTCCGTACCATCATCAACTCGCACGAGTGTTGTGGGGCTGGCGCCACGGCGGGCATGTAGTGTGGAATTGGGGCCACGATCGGCGCTTGCTCGTCTCATCGATACGGCGCACGCGGACGGACAGACACGTCGGCGCGGTTACACCACAAACGAGCTCGTGCACGGGGCGTACAGCGCAGCGCGTCGGACGCCGAGACGCGAGAGGGCATGGCATAGGTGGCTGCTGGTGGATGTCGGCTGCGGTGGAGAGAAGGCACCGCTCCGCGGGTCGCACAAGCGTTTTCGAGACTGCGCCGAGGTCTGCTGGCTATGGGCGTGGTGAGGACGCAGTTCGTAGTGGTGGGGAGTGATGCTCGAGTCCCTGGCGCCGTGTCGGCCGTGCACGGCGAGCGTGTGAAATTAGAATCGGGCCCGCAAGCGCGATTGTGCGTCTCATAGATGTAGGTCGAAGCATGCACGCTCCCGCGCGGGGCGTACAGCCAGCTTCATGACTTGGCTTGGCCTGGATGCACTTGAGCGAACGGGAAGACATAAAGATACTGATGAGGACGCACCCAAGAGCACACATACAAGGGAGCTGAGTGCAAGGTGGCGGCGAGGACAGGGGTGCTGGGGGAGGCGGGGTCAGCCGTCGTGTGCGGAGAATGGGCATGAATTGCGTGAAGAGAGGAATCGGGGCTCGCAGTAGCGCTACTCGATGAAGGTGTGTGTGCGGATGGGCAGTAGCGGCTCGCGGGGCACGCAGTACGCCGAACCCACCATCCGGGGTGCCGCCTCCTTTGCGACTCATTCCTCGGGATACCGCAGGCCCGCTTTCTTGCCCGCCGCCAGCGAGGCCACTTTTGGAGCACGCCAAGATCGGAGGACCGTGTTGTGATTTAATGCACCTAGTGTAGGCACAAGCCAGTGGGTCGTTGGACAGCCGAGGGGCTTTGAAGCTCTATGTATCGTCAGATAGGCTTCTGCGGGACAACACTGATTTGACCTTCTATCAGCATCGCGCTGGATGAGGGAACAGACGCGTATGTCCTTGGGCCTGGAGTTGGGAGACCACAGAGTCTCCCACTGCGCGCCGTCCGCAACCAGGAGGCGCGTCGTAGACCTTGCTGTCGAGACCTGAGTGGACTCCGACGGCGAGACGCGTCAAGTCTTTCAAAGGTGGCATAACGATCAGTTGAGAGGCGGAGACTCGGGCCGCTCAGCCGGTGTGCACGGACCATGCGCTCAATTTTTCCCTAGTTTTCAATCTTGTTCCTTCTGGCATGTCACTCACCGCTGGACCGCGTACCCTTTCGAGCAACTGTACCGCAACGCTGAATATATATCCAGGACGAGTATAACCACAGGAGAGCCCCGTGCGATGATCCAAATAAATTGGAATAATATAAGATCAAGTCCTTCGTTTTGCTTCGACTCGCAGGAGCCTATCTCACAGGATATGAAACTGACTGAGTAAACCTCTGTGGATTGAGGAATTTGAGAGCCGCGTAGCCTGATTCAGGAGTTGAGGGTTCGAATCCCTCCGGAGGCATCGTGATTGTCCACTCGTGTCTTTTTCTTTCTTTGCGGTTCACACTGTCCATCGCGTACAGTGCACACCGAAACTTTCCAGGGTACGAATAACCTATAACATTATCGTTGCCTCGGGTCTCATTCACTGTAAAGTTCAACTTTTCTCTCTCAGGTTCAAACAAAACCAACTTGCGGCCTGCACAATTATTGATTCATGGTCAAGGAAGGATGTAGGGCCTACAAGATTCTGTGGATCAGAGTGGTCACCTCATTCGAATAAGTACTTCCAGAATGCAGTCGATTTAATGAGGAAGTGGAGGTTCGATTCCTTCCAGAGGCATTCGTCAAACACTTGGAAGTTTTTTATTTTGCTTGCAATAACGAGGCTTGTGGAGTTTCCAGCATTCCCGACTCGCCTCAGGGAGGAGTCGAGCTACTGGTTGTGGATGAGTAGGTTCAACTCCCATTCCGCCAGACCAGGATCTGTCAATTCATTCCGAGTTCAACCTCTTGGTATATTGACTGGGAAAGAAATCAGAACTCCAAGCCTCTGTGGATTACGGTGATCACCTCATGACAATGAGTACTAGCTGTCGACATTGTGTAGTGAGAAGACGGAGGTTCAGTTCCTCCCAGAGGCATTCCTGTCCTACCTACTCTTTTTAATTTTTCGCTTACCAGGCAAGGTAGTCAAACCGAGCGGCCTATAGCTACTTTCCCGAGCACAATTAATTCGGTGCAATCCACATGGAGTGGTGCTCAAAATTCGGGAAACAGAAATTGATCTCCTTTACTGGCGTTAGCATACACAACGGCGGGAACCTTCTGTGGAGGGGATGTAAAACAGTAGGCCTCTGTGGATCATGGGGATCACTTCATTTCAGTGACTCCGAGCCATTGAGACATTGTGTAGTGAGGAGGCGGAGGATTGATTCCTCCCAGAGGCATTCCTTGACCATGCTATAAACTTTTTATTTATTTTTTGGCTTACTGCCATAATAGTGGCGGTCAGACAAGACGATTCTGGGCGATTCTCACATCGGTTATGACAATGATTCTGACAACGATTCTGGAATTCTTTTTCATGAAATTTAGGTGAGAATCGCTCAGAATCGTCTTTAAATTAAATCAGAGTCAGAATCGCGTTCGAGAATCGTTGTAGAAGCTCCTCCAGAGGCGCTTCTACAATGATTCTCGAGGCGATTCTGAGTTACGATGATTCTCCCACAATAAATTAATTCCAGAATCGTGTTTAGAATTGTTATTAGAATTACCTCTTTAAATTTTACTCTGACCGCCACCAATATCACAACAATTCGTCAAGGGGTGTGACGTGTGACCAAAAAGTCCATTTCGTACGGGCCTCGGGATGCGTGACAGCCCAAAAAAAATTGTCAAATATCAGATGCTTTCCACACCCCGTAGGACATTCAACTTGGTACTTTAGGAATCACTTTAACAGAGGAAGAAGCCCAAAAATCAAGAAAAGCATGGCTTTACAAATTTTCCAGCACTGGAAGCACATTTTACACATACAGACAGCACTATTTGAACCAGATGAAGAAGGGCTGCAGACTATGTGCAGACACAAAATCACTGAATTATGCCTGCTGCGCCGAAAATTTGACATTTTTCACGATTTGAACCAAGCGTGATATAAAATTCATTCGTCAAGAGGCCGTGTGACGCGTGCAATCCATACAGAGTGCTCAAACTTTTGGAGACAGCAATTGATGTTCTTTGCAATGTGCATGGCGTTAGCATGCACAACAATGGGGAATTCCTGAATAAAGCAGTAAGGCTCTGTGGATCAGGGTGATCGCCGAGTCATTTCAATCCCGATATTAGTCGACCACATCGAGATGTTTGATTCTTCCCAAAGGCCTATGTCGAAGTTGTGACTGCTTTTATAAGAAAGAAAATATGTGGTAACGTGGTCTGTGGCTCAAAATTTCCAATACCCATCTCCGGCACCAGGCTCCATACAGACAACAATAGGTGGTTCAACTTCCATCCCCGATCCAGAGGCCGTCGGTACATAGTATAAAGTTCAACCCAAAAACTTCAACCACCTTCAGGTAACCAGGTTTTAAAGCATATATCAGGGAGCATCAGGGAGGAAAAAAATGGGGCCCACAAGCCTCTGTGGTTCATGGTGATCACCTCATTTCAATACGTAGGATTCATTGAAAATTGTGTAGTGAGGAGGCAGAGGCTCGATTCCTCCCGGAGGCATGCGCTATGAGAGTCCTTTTTATTATTTTCTTTGAGTAATGTGATTTGTACTTGTAATTCTTCAGTACCCATCTACCGCCCACACAGGGAGGTCGAGTCACTAGTTGTGGATAGGTTCAACTTCCATCTTCGCCTTCCTCCAGGAGGCATGGGCTGTGGGAACAGTGATTTTTTATCTTCGTTGAGTAATGTGCTTCGTAATTTTAAATATCCAATATGCATCTACACAGGACAGATAACCAATTATTGACCAGCAAAACATCCAAACTATGGCGGTCCGGTGGCACTTTTAATAAAACAGGCATATTTTTACTGTTTTGCTTGAAATATTGACAGATTTTCATATGTTTTGTGTGTTTTAAGACCTTTGATGAAAACTGCAATTCAACATTCTGCATGTCGTGATTTCAATCTTGTTGAAAAATGATAGGCTTGTTGATGTGCGACTTTTTCTGGACAAACATCGCGATTTTTTTTGGGGGGCAGCGTGATTTTTTTTTTTTTGGAAGTTGCATACTTTTATTGGCTGTGTGTCGACCTTTTTCTGCTTAGGGGCTAGTGTTGCCACGGCTTGGCTCAGCTTGACTGAGCCGCCAAGCCAAGCCAAAAATCAGCCAGCCATAGCCAGCCGATTCCCGCTACCGTAAGGTACGGGTCTTATAGGGAGCCCTAACTTCAGCCACTTGCAGAGCATCACATTTTCGTCAGCAGTTATGTGTCATTCCTCTATATTTTCGGCGATCCCGAACAAATCGGCCCCCGATCAAACGGATGGCGATCAAACGGACGTGCGACGTGGCAACTGTAGCTTGTTCTCTACCACCATATCGTCGTCTCCTGCAAACCACCCCTCCGCCTTCTTCTGCAATCTTCCGTTGTCCTCTCCGTGGATCCAACCTGCGAAGCCTCTCTCTTGTCTCTTGACAGGGTTCTATCTCCAGGAGTGCCTGCTTTTCAATCTGTCGCATCTGGTCTTCTCGCTCTGCCCTCGGGAAAATCTGTGTGCTCCATGGACACGAAGCTGCGGATATGCTCGGATCTCCCCTATGATCTTGTGCCTGGCCGTGACTGGTTGTTCTTTTGCCGAGAAACTCTCCCCCGTGCGTCCTTTATTCTCTCTTCGGGCATCGTTACACCCGGCAGACTAGCAGGTACGTATGACTGCCACGTTTCCCACTCTCTAATAGAGATCTTCCTCAAGGCTCTTCATATACCCCTGTTCCCCCACCCTCTGTCCCGCCTCCGCTTCCAACTGCTAGCGGTGATCATGAGCATGATGACCGTGAGTTTTCTACATCGCTCAGCTCGCACCTGTTTCTGAAGCGTCTCATAGCGATGCATATGTGCACCTGGGATGGGCTCGAAGCCTGCCACTGCCCGTCCTCATCTTGCTCCTCACCGTCCCCCATGATTACACCGTCCGAAACCGCTTCTAAGACCTCTTTGAATATTATTCGTGATATTATTCTTGCATCTCATAAAACCGGTTGTCTGTATCTGTATTCCATTCTGATTTGAATGCGATCAAAAAAAACTCTTGATTTACATGCGACCCCGACAACAGGCCTAAGCTTGATGCAGTGCCGACGAGTCTTATTGCACCACATTGCTACGGGCGCCTGCTTTGATCATTTGATAGATATGTTGTCTAGCCCTAGACCAGATTGTTCTGCTTGTCGGGTATTATGCCGCAACTTTGACTGTGCTGCTGAAATGTCCGAAGCTGTTCTCTCTCTTATTCTCAATGCTGATTCAGATCTCATGTCACCTGAAAGCCTGTCTCATGTGGCGGCTGCTCTCAACATACCTGTTTCAAGTGCCCACAATCTTAGATTCAAGCTATGCGCTGCTTCGAATGGTCATTTAAATACCATCACTTCCTCGGGGATGCATGAGCATTCCTCTGCATCTGTTGCCGACTTTTTCAATTCATTCGAAAGTCACCGAAAGCCGGTTCTGCTTGCCATTGCAGCTTTGCATCAGATCCCGGTTGAAGATAGATCTTCCCTTGCGTGACATCTTAGTGGAGTTAGCTCTAGCAAATAGAACTTTCCTCGGCCCTGTTCCAAATGAGCTCAAGGATCTCACAATAATTGAACAGGTCATGATTGCTCGTTATCGTTCAAAATGCTGGATTATCAACCTTAAAGAGGAGAATCGGGACCTATAACTTCAGAATACGCAATGTGGGATTCATGGCCACTCATCATCATTTATCCCCAACAACCCTCAAAGATAGCAGTAATTCTACCGCCGTCTGTTGATGAATTACAGAGCCTATCTGTATTCTTTTTGTTGGTTCATCACGCCCAACACCGGAAAGCCACTGGCTGTAAATGCTTCCCGAGTCCGGAATGCGCTCATCTCTGGGCAAGGTGTGTTCACTGAAGTGTTAATAGTGCCTCATTCTTCACTCACTTCTTCATTCCATTTCATTAGAAATGGAACATCATTGAGTCTATTGTTTGCAAGGAGGGGGAGGAGGACCCTGCCGATCGTATCATCGTGCAGGCCCGCCTCCGTCAGATTTTTGAGGTACACCTTTGCTTTGCTTTCTCTGGATTCACAACTTACGTCCTCGGCTTGTTCAGGTACCCCACGACCGCGATGTGCCTACGGCCGGTGCCTCTCCTCGCAAGAGGATCACCATCGTCAAAGACGAGGACATCACGGAACCCCGCACCACCGACGAGGTTGAAATGACACCTGGTGCAGATATGCCTCTCTTTTCGACTTTGTCTTGCGCTCGAGAAGTCCAAACTCGTTCATCGCGAATACAGGGACATGGAGGGCAATTTAATCTCGCCCGCGGACCTCAACTCCAAGTTAACCGAAGGCACACTTGTTCTCGTGATGCTCAAGTTCGCCACGAACATTATGAAGGACCACAACAAAAAGGTGAGGTGCTTCACTGTACATCTTGTACATGATCCTTACACTCTCTTCCAGGTTTACTATATTCTGATCGATAAGCTTCGCATCCTCGACCATGGAGATAGCGAGCCGTTTGTAGCTTCGAAGTCCGCCCCCGTCGCCCCAGATGATCGCTCCCCCATGACCCCCACTAAACGGGCCCACGATGATGCTGCGGACTCGGCCTTTGATTCCTTTGCATCTAACGCTACTCCAAGCCCACCGAAACGTACCAAACGTAAAGCATAGCAAACGTCGGTAATACTTTATCCACCTGCCTCGAATATGGCCTGAATTGGCCTCCATTCGTTTCCTGTTGCTGCACGTAGTCTATCATCATCTTAATATACCGGGCTTTATTCTTTTTATAATTAATAGTTTTCGATATATACCTCGTATATTAAGCAGATGCCTCGTATCACGATGTACATGTTTGTTCTTCGCACGCCACTGGGCGCTCGCGAATTCCCGAACTTCTCAGATTGGTATCAGATTCATCTTTTTTTTCTTTATTCCGCCCTTCCGTCGTCCTAGCAGAATCAGTAACGAGGTCTGTCTGAAGTGCACGCCGAACTGCATGGTGTGTTGCTTTCATTGTATTTTTTTCCTGCCGGCTTTCTCATTGTACCTGTTTGAGTTCTTCCATTTTTCCCACTCTTTGCCGGAGACTTCCGTATGTGCGTCCCATTACCTATTTTATTTTCGGGGTTCTCTGCGATCAGAAATTAGCTTCGGTCCCAGGAACTGGACGCTCTCGACCTCGCCGATCAGCCGCTCCAAAACCGTTCAAAAGGAAGTGTCTCCTGCGACCTCTTTCTTTCATTCTCCCCCATCATCACCCTCGTATGGCTTGGCTCCTTTGTATCGTCCGGCCAGTTTCATTTCGAATCGTTCACAGCTTTCGCTGTAACTACAATCAACACCTCCTCGCGCGTAAGAAGTCTGCGAGCGGCCAGCCTCTTGATCGAAATACCCGATGGAGGGGTGAGTGTATGATGTATTTTCTTCGGCTCCTTGCCCTTGATTTCCGAACAGCTTGAGGGGCTATGCGCTGTGCAACGGGGTGTTTTCTAAATTTTCTTTAACGTGCATTTCTCATTTGATGCCGCCCAGCTCGCACTGGGGTTGCAACCCTACCATGCGCGCCGAAGAAAGCGAGACTCAAAATAAGTAAGTGGCTAGGCAGGATCCTCGGGGATGATTCAATGATTCCATGTAGTGTCCTTGATTTTATGAGAGGCCGTAGGGTCAGACCAGTCTACTTCGTGGACGGCATTGATTTACTGGTGTTGCATTTATTCCAGTACGTGTCCTTTGTTCTTCGCGCTCGCGTTCAACTGGCAATTGGGGAGTGAAGAACTCGGATAAATCTGCATGTACTTACTTTTCGTTACAGACCTGATCTAATTGCGAGTTGCGCTGCTTTTTGTACTAATCTTTGGGTGCCTGTAATGACGGCTGGACCCCGACAAGAGCCACGCAGGCGATCATGTCGCGCCTTCAGCGCATCTGCACGGGCCTTCTTTTCTCTGCCCGCCCCCTCTCTTTATCTGTTTGTTGGACCCGAGAAGGTAGGTCATCGTACTCTTGCGATCCTACACTGCTTTCCCGCTCACTTCCCAGCGACATTCTCAGGTCTCTTCAATTCCGGCGACTCACTTCGTTGATGCTATCCGATTCCATGTGTCTCTGGTAAGTTTTCGCAGGTTCTCACCCACCCTTACCTCCTCTAACGTACGCGTCATATTTTATTTGACCTAGCACGTCGCGACCCTTCAAATTCGATTACTCGCATTCGCGCGGGGCGACCGTTGCGTTGGCGGCACCTCTGATGTACTTACAGCAACTTTTTAGATGTTGGTTCGATTTTTGAGGTCCCACGGGCAAGAGGCAGGCCACCGTGGTGAATTCCTTCTCGATGTTTTTATTCAGAGCCACTGACTCTGCCCTACGATGCTTGACATACCGGCAGTGCTCTGAACATCTCATTCACCCCTCCGCCGTCCACTTAGCCCCGTATGGCAGTCGGCAGACGCGACATGGGTGCATTCTGGTGAGCCCTTCTATAATGCTACGCATTGAGTTCAATCCAGACATATTCCCAGTTAGGTTCAATGATGGACGCGTCCCCCTACCGCTGACATTCTACTCAACTCAGCTGGGTCCCGCCACCTTGCCATCCGAGCACATCCCCAACGCATCTCAGGACCGCCAACATCTCGATTGTAGTTTTGGATTTGCGATGGATGGAATGTGTCTTAGAGTCCGTTCGGATCATCCTGTCGTCAGGATGCAGGATGCAGGATGCAGGCGCGTTATGTCTTCTGTTTTAACTCTACTATACGACGCCTGACCTATTGTTCGTAGTCTCGCCGCATTCCACCATTACTCGTATCTTAAGCGGGTACATATTTGGTTCATCAATTTGGATGTTCCCGTCTCGCTCCGCATGTCCTCCTTTTGTCCGCGCTCAGCGTAAATTCAGCGCTCCGCTTTTCGGAAATCTCCTAACTTCAGTTTACCTCTACTCCTGTACATAATCGGTTAGCCGGTTCCTTGAACCAGTCGAATGTCTACCACTCTTTTGGCTCGCCTTCGGAGCCTGCTTTTGGATTACGGGTTCCCTCGCTCCCTTGCTTCTGCGCGATATTTTTTGTCGCCCACAATAAGGGTTTTATGTCGTCATTTTCGGCTCCAAGTTCGGTCCTATTTGCCGCTTCGCTATATCTTCCGGGAGCGCACTATCGGTCCCTACACTTCATGTATTAAACAGATGCCTCGAATCAGATTGTATCTGTTGGTATCCTTCCATTTTCTCTGCACTGCTCGGCGGCGGCCGTCTACGTGTTTCCCACAAGGGCATCCTATTTCCTCTTTTATTTTCGGGGTTGAAGCCGAGAACCCTGCGTCGGATATTAACTTCGGTCCAGCCAACTGGACGGTTTCTTCGCTATTCTTGACCTCGCCGATCAGCCGCCTAATGTCCTTTCAAAAGGAAGGTGCTCTTTACGCCTGCTCGCTTTCATACTTTCTAACCCTTTGAACCAGCATTCATACAGTCGTTGCGTCGTTATATTCTTAGCTAATTAATCTATATTTATTTGTGTATCGAGCCGATGGATTCAGAACCATTGAGAACAAGTTCAGCTGTCTGCGTCAGTCTGCCTGTAGTGAGCCTGAATACATTTTTTCTTCAAAATTTCCAAATGGTTTATGACAACTTCATTTCTGGCGCTGAGTCTGAGTCCCTTTCAATATGCAGCACTTATGCCGGAGCGTAGCGAAGGCATGTCTTGTCCTCAATTAACCGCGTTCTTCAAAGCCATTCAATCAACTGGTAGCGGGCTCTGCCGCTTGCCGGCCTTACCGCCTTATCAAGCCACAGCTGAGCCGTGGCCCAGCTGGAAGCCTCAGATGTCCGGTCATCACTGTCAATTTGCTCAATTGACATAAGCCACGGCTGGCACATTTACACAACTTGATCGGCTGGCTACGGCTGGCTTATTTATGGCCTGGCTTGGCGGCTCAGTCAAGCCAAGCCGAGCCGTGGCAACACTAGCCCCTAAGCAGAAAAAATGTCGACACACAGCCAATAAAAGTATGCAACTTCCAAAAAAAAAAAAAAAAAGTCGCGATGTTTGTCCAGAAAAAATCGTACATCAACAAGCTATCATTTCTCGACAAGATTGAAATCATGATATGCAGAATGTTAGATGGTAGTTTCATCAAAAGGTCTTAAAACACACAAAATGTGCGAAAATATGTCAATATTTCAAGCAAAAAAGTAAAAATATGCCTGTTTTATTAAAAGTGCCAACGGACCGCCATACCAAACAACATTGAGAACCTATTTACAATGCCTTTTGAATGTCTGCTGGTTCAATATCCAAAAGATATTCAAAATAATTTCTCCATGACTTGGATATCTTCTGCATGATATTGGCCATGGGGAACATATTTTGAACACATTTTGCATGCTGTAGCCTCAAAAATATGGAGCACATTGTAAATTGGTTCTCAATGTTTTTTGTATGTTGTGCTGGTAAATAATTGGTTATCCTCCCTGTGTCATATAGGGAGGTTGAGTCACTGGTTGTGGATAGGTTCAACTTCCATTGTCTCTGTTCCGGATCAAGAGTGCTCCGCTAATTCAAGTTCAACCGAAGAACTTCAATTAGAGCTGTTTTGCAACAGCCCAAAAATGAGTTTTTTGACGATTAACTCGTCAAGTGTTTCACATTAAGTGGAGCTGCCTTTTTTTGGTTGCTGAGAAAGGAAGTCCATCCGAGACCACACATGCCCGGCCGAAGTTGCCTAACACGGAATGATATCGGCGCCAATTGTTCCTGGGGCTCAGCGTCTGTCGCGTCTACGGGGCCTCCCAGGACGACGGAGCAGCTGGGATTTTTTGCAGGTATAGTGCCTGCTCAACCAGTTGACGTTGGGCCAGAATGGGTTTGCGTCATCGCATTAACCCACAAGCGCGCAGGATAAAAGGTGTGTGTACTGCATACATGGCCGAAGGACCGCGTTAACAACAATCACTTGACCGTATTTCCCGATGACGTTTTGCATTGTGGAGTGCTTCGTTTTGCTCAACTCTCGCTTAGTTTTTTAACACTTTTTCATTTTGGGGCTGTTGCAAAACAGCTCTATTCCTTCAAGTTGTAACCCAAATATTATTGGGAAGAAAACACGACTTGCGGATAACACAGTTCAAACCGGGTCGAAAGCCAGTATGCTCGATTCCAGCGGGTCACCCGCCGGCAACTTACGACAACCGGATCGAATGTCATGATCATTAAAGAGTGGAATCTGACCAAGCTGTCACTCTTTGCCTCTTGCCACCATGTCCATTCTTTATTCTGGTCGAGGAGTGCTCTTCCATTTACCGTCACTGCTGCTTTACTTGGTCATGGCCTATGGAATTATCCTGGGGTTGATACTTATGCCGTACATGCAGACATTGTAGGTCTACTCGGTCGGTACTGCGGTTTGACGTGACATACCGTGCTGATAGGGTTGTGTACGCGCACCACCGTGGGTTCTCTGCGATGCCGAACCTTTTGTCTCTGGAGAACTATGGATTAGCCCGTGAGTATTTACTGTGTCTTCTCTCCAATAATCCTCAATTCGTTGTGGAAGCGGGGAAAACACTCAACCTGTACATCACAAGCGCAGATAACACGACGCTTGGGGCATGGTTTGGGACTTCCGATAAATACTACCGCAGCCTTCCTTTCCCCGTTAAAACGGTCGACATCCTTGTAGCTTCAAAGAAGCGACTGACCATCTTGTATTTGCACGGAAACAGCGGCGACCGCAGTATTTCGCGGCGCATCGCCGTATACTCTGCTCTTTCCTCTCGTTTGGACGCGAATATCCTCGCGCTCGACTACCACAGTGAGGGTCATCCGACCATTGCCGGTGTCGCTTCGGATGCGTGCGCGGCCTGGTAGGTAGGTAGGTAGGTAGCATTACATGGCCGGTCCAAATAACGAACACCGGGCCCAGGAATTCTCCCAGTGTACAAAAGCAAGCTAATGTGAAATACACCATCGTTCCTGGACTTCATCCTGACCATCTAAACCTGACTCACAGACCCCACAGGTTCCCCTATGCCCCACGGTAGAGCTTAGCCATCAAGATAAAGCATATTGTTGAATCTGGAAAGAGCCTATCAGTTTTCCCGTCTATGATACACAGGTGTCGCGTAAAAGACCTCAAGGACATCATGCACAAATTTACCCGTCAAAACAATGGTTGAGCACTCATAGATGACTGCCTTTAGGAAAGTGACTGAGTCAACCTGTAGGAACCTCTGCTGTAATTTCGGTACAGTGCGGAATAGCTTGGCTAGGAACACATTGCGAGTTTTGAGAACGTCGGGGTTTGATTGACATTCGAGCAGTGTATGTTCCGGGCTTTCTATTTTTTCTGTACAGAAACGGCAGACTCGTTCGTGTCTGGGTACGGGTTGGTGTGCGGGATCAGTATACCACAACTTTCATAAGGCAATTTGATGGGTGGACAGCATAATTGAAGTCAATGCTTCGCGGTGGCTTTGTGTCCGGACCATGAATAAATAATGCCTCAGATAAAGAGTTATTTGAGCAGTAGGCTTGTCCTTTTGAGGTTCGCGTCGGTCGTGTAGTAGGTAGAGCTTGACTGAAGAGTCTACTTCATTTTGTAGCCATTGATTTGCCCTACACTACATTTTGAGGGCCCCTCGGCCGACTCGATCGAGGTCGGCCGAGGTTGGCCGAGGTTGGCCGAGGGGCTCGACTGGGTTGGCCGAGGGGCTCGACCGGGTTAGCCGAGAGGCTCGGCCAACCTCGGCCAACCTCGATCAAGTCGGCCGAGGGGCCCTCAAAATGTAGTGCTAGTCTCGATAAATTTGCGATAGTCCTCAACAGATTTTGGTGTTGCAGTGGCAAAATCGAATGGGGGGCAATCAAATGGAAGCTTTGTGGCTGCAGTAAGTACGTCTCCGACCCAAGACTTTTTATTTGAGGCTGCCAGTTCAATTGAGCTGTTCAGGCAGGCCCTTGTCAGGTGGGAGTGAGGGAGAGACACGATGTACTGCAGATACACCAGCAAAAGCATGAAGCGACGTATTCGGAGCGGCATGATCCCAGTTTCAGTAAACAGCGGGGCGAGCATGGATTGGGAATGGACATTCAACATTTGTCGAAGGAAGTCAACTGGAATCATCTCACAAACCTAGGCGCAAAACCCGAGGAGATACTCATAGTCGGCCACAGCCTAGGAGGCACCGTTGGAGGGCTGCTTGCTGCCAAACTCAGTGAAGAAAATATCAACCCCCGCGGCCTGGGGCTACTTGCACCTTTCGCGTCCCTCAAAAGCATTTTACATGACTTCAAGTTGTTCGGGCTCGTTCCGATGTGCCCTTAGCCAAGATTGCCGGCACTTCGTGTAAGTTCTCTATGAATTTCAGTCGCTACTAACACAGAACAGCCTTTATACTGGACCTCCTGGCGCACCCTTTTGATACCCTGAGTTTGGCTCCGGTACGTTATATCCATCGAGTTTGCAAGCAGTTAACCGAGATAATTTTCCTTGCTAGAAAATCACCACCATTTCTGTTCTTATCGCCCACGCCGGTAAGATTCTCGGCTACGCTTCATACTCGACTAATTTCCCAATTCATATCCTTTATATCATGGGTAGAGGATGACTTAGTTTTTGCACATGCCCACGCTGACATGCTCTTCAATGCCTTTTTGGAACCGCTCCTGCCTGATCTTAGTCCCACTCACTCCGTTCACATGGACTGGATCGCGTTGCGGAAAGAGGTGGTCACTTTTCAGCAAATTCCAGCTTTCGGGACGTTGGAAAAAGCGCAGACAGATGGGCACAGGCTCGCACTGTTGAAAACTGTACGAGGCACCCATGATAATCTGAGAGTAGAGGGCGTGCAGGATGTCATTGCAAGAATGTTCAACTTTGCCTAATTTTAGAGATGCGATACTTAGACTTATAAATGTATTCTGTTACAACTTTGGCCCCCACCGCAAGAAATCGTCGGCTGGGGCTACGCAGTCCGAAGATCTCTTGAGTTTCTGATGATGGAGACGCCTCCCAAACATGTCGGAAAAGAATATACATATCATTGTACAGCTAGATAATCTTTTCCGCGATATTTCCCTCTAACTGGGCAGCCTCTGCTCCAGATATTACCTCAAGCTCAGAAGCTTCGTTATCGACAGACGAGTTAACAGCAAAGTGAATCGCGCTGACATGTCGAGTGTGTTGAACTTCCGACGGGGCAACTTGTCGATGTGCTGAGATTGGTAGGGTACCCAGAAACTCGGTGTCGTCGGACGATTTGTGGCTACTGATTAACAGAAGCACCGCCGGAGCATATGCGCCCTAATAAACCTGTCAAATAGCTCGACACGTCTGGGAACCAAAACAACATACAGCGAACTGAATATTGTCAGAGAGACAAAGGTCGTTTAGTGTTCCGCGAGGTAACCGGATGAGCTGCGATACTACCCCAATTACCTGTATGCGGACCGATGAGTTTTCAATAAACCAAAGAAGAAATCACCTACTCCAGTAAAGCAGTATAAGACCCCGGATTCTATCAACAGAGCCAATACTTGGTTTACTTTCGATCGTTCATGAAGACTAGCTTTAATTGCTTGTCGATGACGCCTGGGACAAGATTTTAGGTGAGCTCTTAGTGATGCTAAAATGTTCGAAACGAACCATGCTGTAGCACCTATGAGTCCGGTAGCAGATATATTGGAGAGCAACGATGTGGCCATATTCTGGAGTTGCAAGACACTGATGGCTTTGACAAAGGTATTATTATTGTGGATCCTTTCGTGGGTGCTGACGTCGTAGATTCTGAGGACGATGAGTGCAACAGTCGAAACTGCAAAAATATCCATCAGTTAACTGTATATATGGATAGCAACAACACACCGATAGTGACAATCCAAAATGCTACGGGGACGACGATAAATCGACGGTAATCTCGCCTTGAGATAACCCACGCCCTCCAAGCCACTATTCCGTCGCTGAGAACAAACTAAGGGTGGATAAGATCAACGCAGCGCCAAACAATAAAAAGAAGAACATACATTGATAAGAACGATAGCATTGAACAGATTGAAGGGAGTGGTCACTTGATTGTAGAAGCGCGACCATTGAGTATTTTTCGGATCGATATAAGCTTGTATGCGGCTTATCACGTCTGCTATGGAATAGGCCCAGAATGCCGCGGAGAGGATGTACATGAAAAGGCCGACAATGAATACGGCCTTGAGGGACTGGGTTTTCAAACCTCGTTTCCTGTTGGCACGACAGTGAGAAAAAGAGCATTCCCGTTTCCACACGCACAGGAGCATCCGCGTCGAGAGCAAAATCAAGACTGAATACCCGCCTACAGTCAAGACGCTAAGTTAGATGGTGAATAAGACAGAGAACTGGAATGACTCACCAAAAAAGAACGTCTGGACCATCAACGTGAAGTTGATGTACATCATAGCTTGCCCGTCAAGAAAAGGGGCAGAGGGAGCGGACGCCATGATGGGGAAAGAAAGCGTCCAGAAAGAAGCCAAGAGCGAGATGGTGGACACAGGAGTTATATCCGAGGGCTATTTATCACATTCACAGACGTAGTCCATGTATCTTTAGAAGCCGCCGTTCTAAGGGTGGAGAACTTGATCTTCGAATAAGATAGACTCCCGCTTTAAGTTGATGAGAATACGTCCAGAATGCAGCCACGATTCTCAGGAAGTCTTCGTCTTCAACCGCCACGGTCATTCATATAAGGCCGTTGCTCCTTGCCGAACGAACAAGGGTTGCAGCAGGACGCAAGGCCAGAGCAGTGGCATCCCACTGACCTCATTATCATCGGAAAGATGATGTTTTAGACCGAGTCTAGAAGCTGTGAGTCCGGAAGCCACGCGGGGCTGCGGGGCAAGAATAGCAGTTTACCCAGAGGCCGTGAGATTCAAATTACGAACAGGGAGATGTTCGGGAAGCGGGTGATCCCTGGCGGGAGCATTCGTGCGAAGTCCAACGAAACCTTTCCTTGTAGGTTGATAATTGTCCCCTCCTGTTTCTCTTGCAAGAACTACCAATGACGCCAAGTCACGACCGATAGCGCAGGGATGATGCACAGAACAATGCGTACCCACAGGATCACAGCAGACTTGGATATGCGGCCAGAACGAGCTGCGACAAGCTTCGCGCTGGACAACAAGTATCCTACACTTTAAATTCCGTCTCCCTCTCTAATACAGCAACGCGAACCTGTAAACCAATTAGAAGTTAACCAAGAGGGCCACAAATTTAAACTTGGTTCGATTTCTTTTCTGCGCTTTTTCGCAATGAATGCATCTGCCCGTGCCCAACAGTTCATTCCTCCCCTTGCTCCGGTGACCCATTCGTCGTCATGACATCGTACCACCATGTACACAAAGCGGATGGCTGATCCTACATGCGGCCATCTGGGAGGATACTGTAATGACGGCATCGACCTTTTCGCATGACGCAACTATTTTCCTTCCCAAAGCAAGTCCATAAAGTGAGTGACGAGAGTGAACATTGGCCGGCAGGATCCAAGTCAACGATCAAAGTTTTTAGGGCAATGCTTAACCGGCGTGGTCTCAAAGCGGCAAGCTGGGGGAAATCACTGGATAGGGATAGACGTCGAAGGAGAAAAAATGTATTTCAGTGCAGATAGAGAGAACTTCCCCGAGTTGGTCGCTAGCGCGGGGGGTTAAATGTCGAACGCAACCGCGAAAGAAGAGGATCGATTTTGAGTTCGCCCTTATGGCGCGCTGGAGAGCATTGATTTAACAGGTATAATGTGTTCCATAGAAGGATACGATTCAGTCCAGTGCTCACGACTCATAAACGCGCCAGCAAACCAGGAGAAGATGCGGCGTCATTTGAGGATGCATATAGCAGCCGTTTCGAAAACTTCTCGGGAAAGAAGGGCGAAGGGTTCGAGTCCATGACAGTCAGACGAGAGCTGGGAGAGTAACGTAACGGTGACTCACTCAACCGGGATGTTCCGCATTGTCCAGCTTCGCTTTTGCTCTCAACCGCCACGTTGATCTGCATGGAGTCGTCGCCTCCAATCTTTGCTCCAGAATTGGAGCGAGAAATGTTCGAAACAGCGGCAGAGTTGCATCCAGAAACAATACCCAGTCTTCTCCTGGTTTCACTGCGCGTTTACCAGCGGTGAGTGCGTGCCTTGGCGAGGAAATCTGAGTTTGTATTTAGGATCGAAGGATTCCAATACAGGACTGTCACTCCCCAAGGACAGCAGTCTTCATGTTCATTCCAGACCCTCTTGCGAGCCATCCGGTCAAATGCCAAGCCTCCTGCCTTCTTCCGCGCCCACGTCCGACATTTATTCTTTCGACCTGAATTACAGGATGAAGATGCCCAGGAAGCTGTACTACCAGAAATTCTCTCCACTTGCTCGGGAATCCAAAGCTTCGTGACCTCGGCAGGGCAAATCCCAGCCCGCAGTTGGGCGGCTCTACGGCCGCGACGGTTGTCGCTCTTTTGTGAAAGTTTGGGGGTATGGGCGATCTCTCGTCAATGTTCTCTTCCGTCACACATCTCGAAATGCTCGAGTATGGGCTTCATCGGACCAGCTTTACCGAATATTACCTTCCATTCATCGCTGGGCTCCCCGCGCTTACGCATTTGTCATTGGCGGATGAATCTACGACAATTGCAGAGATAATACTTGAATGGTGCAACTCACTTGAAGTTCTCATTTGTAGGCATCCCTACGGACCACCCCACGCCCAGCTCTTGTCTGTTGAAGATAACCGCTTCGTATACATGCTAAACCTGGACTGTCCTAATGTGGACGACTGGCTCATTGGGACAAAGGGAGGGATGGATGCTTGGGCCCGCGCAGAGGCATTCGTCGCGAAAAAGCGACGCGGAGAAATCGAGCCGAGTTTGTCTCTTTATCCTCAGGGTATTTATTCTAACTCGCGAGCTTCCAGGTTTGCGTTGCTGGATTGAAGAGGGAGATGGAATTGGACCCGGGTATTTCTAGTAGTCTATTCAGTCCTCGAAGTGTACAGGCAAGCCCAAATAATACGTATTGATGTATCAAATTCTAACGAAGATGCAGATTCCAAGTCAGTGAATTCTTCGCCGAAAGAAAGTAAAGGCTTCGTGTACGAGTTTTTTTATCCGACTTCACGGCTTTAAAATTGCGCTTTTGTGCTACTATTATTCCATAGAGTCGTAGGGCTGTCTTCTTAGCTTTAAGTATTTGAGGTTCCAGATGTACTAAACCAGAATAAATTTCAAAGCAGAAAAGATGGATGACGATGCACCATGCGTTACGTATACATCGTACTGCGCGCCTTCCACGCCCCATGAGTGTCTCCGGAACGTTCATTGACGACACGATCATCCCTGTTCAAAACCCCACCTTACACGTATACATCAGAGCATCGGATAATATTTACATTATTTGTCTGTGGGCGGTCGCCGAATGCGGCGGCGTGTATGGAAGTCTAGACAAGCATGCATCCACTCCAGGTGGGCGTCGCTTTGCCTTGGACATGATGTGGATGCGCTGGCATGTGTAGGATCGACGGGTAGAGGGGTTCCGTCGTGAATCGAGATTTCGAGCGAGCTCGTGAGGGCAAGGGACTACGTGCGTTATGCTTGCCCATAGCTTCTGGCAATTCATGCATGCAGCTACCGCGTCGTCGTGGCTTTGAGATGGACCAATCTCCACGAACCCGCGAGGAGAACGCGGGGATTAGCGTGAGGGAGGCGAACAGAAGTGAGCAAGCATCGGCTCAGGGCTTGGACGGATGAAGGGGACGAGACGACGGGGATCTTGTCCTTGGATGGGTGCTTCGTGGTGTAAAGGGCACAAAACTGTTCACTATTGGGCGTCACGAACGATATCTCGTCCTCGTCTGGTGCAGTAGATGTGTCTGAGCTATCTTTGTGGGCGGCATGGATGGCTGGGCGACGACACGGGGAACGGCGACGATCTCCTCCTGGCGCGCCGGGGGTGAGGTGGGGGCGGCGCCGGGGCAGTAGCTTGCGCGCGGATGGGCGGATGTCTCGCGCGTCCAAAGCGTAGGCGGGTATGGATGGCACAGCGCCAGCAGGCTGGTACCAGCCACGGACGAACGCGCGCAGGGGATACACGACAGAGGGGTAGCAGTGGTGCATGCTCATTGCTCGCCCTCGCACGCCTGCGTGCGCGTTACGACTGTCCGAGGTCCTGAAAGCTAAAAGATCCCGTCAGAATCGCGCTAGCACACAGAATTACTTCACTTACAAGTGCGTTAATGCGCGGGACAGCGCACGCTCAAGGCTTGAATGAACACTCTATTACGATGCCGCCCGTACGGCTGTGTATATATGCCAGCCGCGACTGATGTGTTCGCAGAAGGCGCTGCGCACGCCATGTGATCTATGTTTCCTCGTCCGTCACGGCCTGCGGTAGCGCGGCGCCGACCTAGGAGTGTACCCGCGTCGGGGACGACGCGACAGGCATGCAAATCTATCACCCCCATTTCCTCCCCACCGCTGCCTGCACTGCATACGTGTCGGTCATCGACAGACGACGCACGCCACGCTCCGAAGAAATCCGTGGACGTGCATAAGGATATGCAGGCTTCGCTTCTCGTTACTTCCATCCGGTCACCCCTCTCCACCACCGGCGTCGCACGGTCGTCGTCCAGGACCCCAGGTCTGGCTTAGAGGGGTTGGGCGCTTCCCGCATGCAGAAGAGCAGTGTCCGCACCGCGAGAGCATGAGCAGGGGGTACAAGACAAGCGAAAAGGGGGGGGGATCAGCGGCAATGCGCTGATACGGGTGGCTGGACCGAGCGCCGAGTAGAGACGGCGCTCTTGCAGGGAGTGGGAACATGGTAAATAGCTTGTGTGTTTCTGTCGATCTCGCCCTCGCGCGCTTGGCGCACGACCAAGAGCCTCCCTGGACGGGTGCTGATCCGCTCATGGCACCCGGACGACGACGGGGATCTCCTGCTGGTCCTCATACACCGCGATGCGTATGATACGTCGACGGATCCGGATCCTATGGTGCGCCGCGAGCGCTGCTCATCGGCGTACGCGCTTCGCCTCGTCGCGCTGGCCGAGGGGTGCTCGAGCTGAGGACTGATGCAGTGAGCACAGAATGCGGTGTTGTGAGGATGGCGGCGGCGGGCGTGCATGGCGGCGTCGCGACTGGCGGGAGACTCGAAGTCCGAATGACTTGATGCTGTAGCTGTATCCTGCCAAATAGGTCCAGGTGCGAACGCTGGTGACGCTCGCGACCACGCTCGAATCCGCGCCGACACAGGACACCGAGCGCCTTGCCACCCTCCTGGAGCCCAAGGCCGCGGCGTCCTCCACCGTCTCCGTCTCGGCAGACAGCCGCTCGCCGCCCAGGCACAGCTTGCGAGTACCACCACCCAGCTCACCGAGGCCACCGCCCAGCTCGCCGTCCCGCAACGACCTCAGCAGCACCAAGAGCGCGCTGCGTACGCGTGAGGAGAGCGAGACCGACGGGTGTAGAGAGGCCCTCGCATTCAAAGTCGAGGTCCTCGCGGGGAAGACTACGCACGACGACGCGAGCGAGCTGCGGCGCGCGCTGGCACGCGTCGTAGCACGCGAGCGCGGGGAAGGTAAGATCCGTACGCGGCGGCGAACTGGCTGCTGCGCGAAGCCAAGGAAGACCTCGAGGAGCGCGGCGCGCGCATGCGCGCTGAGCTGGTGGGGGCGCCGCACGGGGCTTCGGTGGGAAGCGGCCACCACCCCAACGCATTCGAGCGCCGCTAGGGTGGTGATGCGAGGCCGCAGGGATGGCGCACCTGCAAGTTCTCGGCCGCTCGCGCGGACGCCTTGGTCGAGATTGAAACCGCCCGATCTTCTGGCCGGGGCGGGCGAATGTGGGAGTGTAGGGTTAGGCCGGTCAATAGCGCGGTGGGGCAAGCATGATTAGCGCGCGGTGCGATCGCAGGGAGGGAGGAGAGAGTGTGCACGAGGCGAGCACAACGAACGGGATCCGTAGTCTCAAAGGTTGTGTATGGTACAACCTTAAGTCAAGTCAGCATCGACCACTTGTTTTAAAAACGAAGGCTCACACATCGCCAGCGTAGATGCGTTGCGCGCGGGACATCGAGAAGATTTGTGACTCGGATACGATGTGGTTTGCAAGGGAAAGAGTGGTCCCAGGTGCAGTGGGCCGACCACGGTGCATAAACTACTAGATCCACGTATGGCACGGCGGTACGCATTTTATCGTGCCGTCAACGCCTCTTTGCGACGTCGCGGTGCCCCGGGCGCGGGAGTAGTGCGATGACTCCTGCCCCTGTAGGAGGTTACATGGTCTCCGCGCCGTTCGTGCTACAAGGAGATCCCCGCCTGACCGCCTAGGATAGTCCTTGCGAGCCTAGAAATTACCACCCAGAGGCGTCACCGTACGATGGAAGAGCGCGTGTCAATGCACAGGAAGATCTTCTTCGGAATCTCGCATTCGAGCCAGCGACGACGAGAGAGTGCTGGTTTTGTCGGATGTGTCCTTGAAAAGAAAAGAAAATCTCCAGCGCATTATGGTTCTGTGACCGGCGGTGAGACCGGGGAACAGCTGCAAGAGCACCAAGGAGTGATAGACATGTTATTTCAGGCCACAGGTCGCGAGCTGGTCCGCGTTCGTCTCCAGGACAGGACAAGGACTGGAGTCACTGGACGTTGTGCTGGTCCACACCAAGTGTCGTAACGCCGATCAGCCGATCAGCCCATCGGCCGAATTGATGAGTGCACGGACCATGTTCTTTTTGTATGGAAGGCTAAAGAGACCACTACATGTCTGACTCGCTTGAAATCGAGCCTCTGTGGATTATTGCAACGTTTCCTCGAACAGGAGGACAATGTGTGTGCCATATGTGATGAGGAGGTGAGGGTTCGATTCCCTCCAGAGGCCTGAGGCGTTGAAAGTCTGCTTTTTTTTTCCCTTTCTTTCTTTCTGTCTTTGCTTCCAGCAGTCGATGGAAATAAGCTGTGAGTCCCAACCTTGTGTCTGGACGTCATCGTGACAGGCTATGAATACATCTCCAACTGGTCGTGGTCCGAGCGAGCCTGACAGTGGCTGAAATTTAGACAATACTGATTTCAGCTTCAGTTCAATGAGAAAACAATGCAGGCAACCAAGCTTCTGTGGATCCTGGGTGATCACCCTCATTCAATTCAGTGTATGTTTTGATGCGTCTTGAGGTTACGGAGGTTCGATTCCTCTCAGAGGTGTAGAAGGTTCAGAGAGTCCGAATTCTTTTTCCTTCGCCCTTCATCCCAGTCTGGCAGTATCTCGTCCTGCAGCAGAATTTCAGCAGAGCTACAGGTGATTCGAAGCCATCCTCCAGATTGGATGCAAACATAGCGGAATCGGGGTCCACTCTCCTAATATTATCTGTACTTTAAGACGAAAAGAAATATACCCACCACGCCTCTGTGGATCATGGTGATCACCTCATTCAACTACTTCCCATAGCTCGGACGATAGTGAGGAGACGGAGGTTCGATTCCTCCCAGAGGCATGGCGAGGCAGGTGATAACTTTTTCTCTATTTCTTCTACCTGTCTTACTAGCCAGTATCCCCCAAAAATTGACGTACCGTAACTACATGAGAGAATGTTACCACTGGGAATAGGGTATCCCACAGTTCGCCCGTGAACATGGCGGATTGTGGTTGACTCTCGTACCATTATCTGCACTTGCACCGAAAGGAAATACACCCAGAAGGCCTTTGTGGATCATGGTGATCTCCTCAATTCAATCAATCTTGTATTTGCAGGAATATTAGTGAGAAGATGGAGGTTCGATTCCTCCCAGAGGCATAGCTGGTAGCATTGGTATTTTTGCTCTCTTATTTTTCCAATCTAATTGTCACCTTGCAGCCTGAGCCAAGAATCTACGGAACAATGTGAGAAATTACACCAAAGGTTCGAAGTGTTCCCATCTCGAAAATTTATGTACCATAGCGTAAGAGGGATCAGAAATGACTCTCCATTTTTGCCACACTTCCATGGATAGGAAATATACCCAGCAGAGCCCCTGTGGATCATTGTGATCACCCCATTCAATTTCGAAGGTGAAATAGTGGTGAGGAGATGGAGGTTCGATTCCTCCCAGAGGTAATATGAAGGGTTCCATCCAGCTTTTTTTTTTTTTTTTTTGCCTACTTTTGTTACCAATCATGTATCCCATGTGCACCCGAAAGCTAAGCAAACCGTGTGGAGTGGTACAACAAGGAACACCGGGTTGGAAGTAGTTGGCTCAATTGACTTCTCAGAATTTCATCTCGCGGAAAGGGAACCAGTCTGTGGATCATGGTAATTGCCCCAACTCGAGTATCCAACTTCCTATGTTGCAATATTTGATTAGTAGTACAGCCTCGGATAGGGTCTTTCTGAATCTTATAGGAAAAACACGCAGGGTTATAGCGCCTTATAAGTACTTATAACCCCGTCTGTTTTGCCTGTAAGGTTCAGAAAGGTGCTATCTTGGCTTATGATTCAAAAAGCGACTTTTGCCACATACAGGAGGCATAGTGCGACGATGTGATTTGGTTGTCTTTTTTTCAAGCTCCAGTATTTCCTCTGCAGCTGGAGAAGATTCAGGGAGTGATCCGTACGGAGAATTAAAACAGGCGGCAGGAATCCTGAGGGCTTGGTGAACGAAAGTTAGCTTGAAATTTAACGACTAATTCAACCTGAAATTTGAAGTCCTGTGTTTCGTCTCCGTAGAGCATGGCAATTCCCTCATTTAAGTATATCGTTGAGAGGGAGGTTCGATCTGCATGGAAATTCTCCTGGCCTGTCTTTCTTCTCCCAATCTCCTGCTGCACCTCAGGATTAACCAAAACAAGTGGAATTTTACAACACAAAAGAAGAGGTTTAAGGCTATCTGATCTCCACAGAATGCACACAGACATCAGAAGAGAGACCACAGATGACTCTCAGAATCTGCACTTCCACGGCAAGGAAACAGTGAGCATCGTCAGCGACTGCACATAATGGGGATGAATGGCCTATTCATCGGTATTCCCGTTAAGTGTGTTATGGATTCAGAGCATGGCCAAATAGTTGCTCTCCAATATTTCTGCGACCAAGAGTAAAACCGTGGGAACCGACACGAGCGGAGTTCAAAGTTTGCCGACTTCTCCTGTCACAGCCCCTATCTTTTCTTCCTACCACCATGGGCGGCACAATCTACGCTTTTGGGCCCAACCAGACCTTCGAGGATGATTACGATGATCTCGTCTACGTTTGCTACTCTTACCGTGGCTTCACTGCCTTCAAGGGCATTGTTCTGCGTGGAGCCATCGCCTTCCTCACCGCACTCTCGGGAAAGGAAATTTCTAAGCAGAAGTTGATAGACGAGGCAATTGTCCTCTCAGAAAAGGTCGAGGCGTTCGAGGAAACCATCGTCATCGCCAACTATCGCGCCCGCATCGATGCAGCGATTTCGCTTTTGAAGGGCTGGGTGCGTTAACTACTCTCTGGAATTGTTCTTAGTTTCATTAATCTTCAATTCAGGTCCGCACGCCTAAGGAGGATCCCTCTTCAATTTCCAGCAACTTTGGGCCCGGACCCAGCTCCGGGAACCCCAGGCTCGGTCCTGGCATTCTCTCTTTCCTCGCAACCCTTGAGGCCCGCAGGGAGCACCCCCTCGCAGCGTTGCTGCCCGACATGCCCATCCAGTTCGACGTAATTGAGTCGGACTCCCACAAATACGTACCACACACACTCACCGAGCTGCGCCTTGAGGGATTGCACACGCTCGTCAGGTACCGCGCTGTTATGGATCAAGGGTTGATCCTACGAAGTTCAAGTATCCCCGTGAACTTCCTTCAGCACATGCATCTATTGAGCAGACGGCCGTAGCCAGTCAATGCCCAATAGATTGATTTGTCCTAGATGAGAGGTAAGTGCGAAATGTTTACCTATACCTTTGAGACGAGGTGCGAGGCGGTTAAGCAGTCGCAGAGTGCGCGAGAAGGCAAGCAGAGTTCAGATGAAAAAAGTAAGATGCATATTCGTCCAGTACCTGCGGCTTATATACATATGCGTAACTATGAGAACAGGAATATGAAATGAACGAAACAACAAGGGGAGTTGAAATATTAGTGAGAAACGAGGGGTTTGAAATAGGTAGTCAGGAAGGAAGTGGGAATGGTTATGAAATGGAATAAAGTATGAAATAGGTGAAACAAATGAGACGTACAATCGTTGAGTTGAAACAACACTGGTATCCATGACACGCGCAAACGCAATGATGCCGTATAAAGACACCAAGGACATCGAGCGGATGCTGCGGATGGTGAAGCCGTATTGTGAGTGGGATCCCGTCGAGTGGGGGCCGCCGCCTGAGGGTGATGAGGTGCATTTCATTGACGAGATGATTACGATGTTTGCCGCGGTCCCGCCTGGAGGGAAGGTGGTCAATTGAGGTGAGGTGAACTCTTTCCGTTCTCGATATTTTTACATTGCTTACCCGTCGTTCAGTGGAAGAAACAACGTTGTTTGGTTTACTAGTCAGCCTTTCTTGATGGCCTTTTGTAATACGAGGCTTTACCCCAACATCAATCGTAGTCAAATTTACTCGAAAGAGGTACCATTTACCGAGTCACCTCCTCCGGCCATCTATTTGACTGCGCAAAAACTTGCCATGGGTTACGAAGGTTCAATCTCTATTGCCTTTTGATGTACAAATTTGGACGATGTCCTTGCTCATTGCAGTCGAAAAGTCGCAATATATCGTGCGAAAGAGTCTGCCAAGTTCTATCCACTGTAGTATGTGGAAATCGCGGTTTTACCTGCCTTCAAATGAGTTTGATTTCCTTCCGTTGTTGAATTCGAACGCGTATCAATGGAAAACGATTGACGGTTTCTGGTTCAAAGGGCGTTATAATTTGGTAGCTAAACACTCCCAAGCAATCCTTGTTATTCTGTTTGGCCTTGTGCAATTCTACGAACTGGCCATGCAGTGTTCTCCGAGTCTCGCCCGCATGCTTGGCCACCATGTCTTTATACCATTGGATCCCTATTTGCACTCTTCCTTCATTAATTTGCCACACAACTTGACCAACGCGTTCAGAGTCGCTCTGTCGGCGACGATATTACCAAATTATCCCTCGAAAGCGGTACTTCCATTAAGGTTGAGGTCAGCGCGTCAGGAAATCATTCACTGAGCTCCTTCTTGATGCTTTCCGGTTTTTGACTCGTCGTATTGGACTCTAAGAAGTATACCATGGCAGCGACCTGGCGAGTGGGAAGTCTCGCTTGGGCAGCCGCGTCACGCTGGCGTAGAGGATTATGCCAAGGGTTGTTGGTTTGAACTCCGGGATCAGAGGATGCTGTATGGTCCCTTAGCGGCTTACTCAGGAATAATTTGCATGGTAAAGCATATCACAAGGGGGGCCTGAAAATGTCTCCCGGTTTAATGATGGCAGAATTCGCCACCTACCCCATTTGGAATTAAGCGGTTGTTTGAATCACAACTCCGAACCAAACATCTCGGTTCCGAAATCTACTGCCAGATTGCTGCCAGCGCAATGACTTGTCTTGAACGCGCCTTTTCATGGCACCACCACCATTAATTGGGGATGGGCGAGGAATCTATAGAGTTAACATCGTTGGGAACTCTGGTGAGCAGTCATACCCTGCGATGTGGACCAATTGATTATCTCTGTCCCCGGCGTCCAGGAGTGGGCAAGGAAAGTGCTCGATGTCTTTGGTTTTCTGGGCCATAGTATGCTATTCTTCTCGATAAATACAGAGCACGGTCGGGAAGCAGCTCGCAGACGTCCTCGGGGTCCCATATATCGGGCTCGATCCGCTCTTCTGGAAGCCTGGCTGGCAGCAGTCGACAAACGACGAGATGCGTAAAAAAGTAGAACAGGCGCTCGAAAATGCCCCAAACGGCTGGGTCGTGGACGGCAACTACAAATCCAGGATCGGCACCATCGTTGGGGACAACGCGACAGACATCATCTGTAAACATTCTCTCTTGAATTGCCAATGACGCTGACGTCGCAACCAGGGCTCGATCCTCCGCTGACGCTCTACCTCCCCCGACTTATCCTCCGCACCTTCTTGCGTATGCTCAGATTGCAGGCGCCCTGCAGCCCAGGTTGTCCAGAGATGGCCACCGAAGTTTTTTTCTCCCGAGACAGTATCGTATGGTGGTGCATCACGCACCATCGGCCCGTCCGAGAACGGGAGCGCGCGCGCATGGCCGAGATCGGTATTGGTGTAGGCAGTGATGTTGACGGACAAAAAATGCGCAGGATCGGGGGATGGGGAGGCGAGTTGCTCGCGTGGTTTGACGGTGTGAAGCGTATGCTTCAGAAGGAATAAAGTAGAGCCGTCCATGGTTTATTCTACAGTAGGACCTTGTTGTCTATGAAGCTTCAATCCTTTGTTCTCCCTGGTGTTCCTTCTTGTATCAGCGAAACATTCCTTTAAGGTGCGCAATAGGTCGGTGTTCTGAGGAAAGATCTGTTTGGTTGTGACACTCGTTCCATGACGCCTGTGCAGCGAAAGCTACCAAAATCTTTGCTAGACCCCCGGTTATAAGTGCGTGGCTAGCAAGATCAACGACGTCTGCCCTGCCTGCGACACAGAGGGCACACTCACCTGCAGGTTCGTGATTTTGGGTGCATGTCATACATACAACGTCTTGATTCTTTTAGCCTTCGTTACATGCTACAATATACTTGCTGCGACGAAAATATATAATATATCTTTTTGAATCTCCGAGTCGTCGTCTGGGCATATCCTTATATGTCTCGGGTGTCCTCGGTTTGCAAGTACCACGGCTGGCGTAAATCAGGCCTCGGAGGGAACAATTCTGTGCCTGTGGCTGCCGAGACTTCTACGGGCCTGGCAGCGACCTTCTTCAGGTTCAATAGGATACGTGCTCCGATGACGGCGTTCAGCCTGGAATGCTGACGATAAATAAAGGTGGCATGAAGTACGGAAAACACGTACACTGTCGCGGGACTAAGGCCCAGACAATAAGCAATGATTTATGAGAGCATGCGCAACCTCAACTTACGCCACCATGGCCTGCGCAAGACTCGGCCGACCCCGGGCCCATAGTAGGAGTTCCGATATCGATATCGCTATGGAAGAGTCAGTTCATAATGTATCCGCGATAACGGGAGGAAGTCATGGCACCGAAGATGGTGAGGAACCAAAAGACGCCATCACGTAGGAAGAGCGAAATGAGAGGCATCTGGACAGCTCGATAATCGAGCAGCGTGCGGCCGCACTTATACAGGGTCATAGAGAACATAGTAAATGACTGGTTCAGTAATATGAGATGGCTGCGGCGCGGTCTTGAGTCGAGTCGTACCGTCACAGAAAATGGAACGGCGTAGTATGTGAAGTAGCGAGGGACGTCTAAGAACAGATGATGAACCTTGCACATGTTAAGGATTTGAACGCACTGAGTGAGTAGCATCCGAGGATGACAGGTCTAGCCACAAATTAGCTCGCGTACGGAGAGTGAGACGAAATTTACCCTATATGAAAGTATTCTGGGAGGTATGCATCAGTATAAACAGGGGATGACAGCCGAAAAAAATTACGTCCGAGCGGCAGGATGGTGAAAACACCAACGACAATCCTGTCCGTCCACATGAGTGAGGATCCGGCTCAAAATATTCGACCTACTCGACGACAAGCTCCACTGTGTTGAGAATTTTAATCCGACAGGAAACTGGAAAAGCGGGCCACACACCTGCCAGGAATGGGATGAAGATGTATAGCAGGGTTTTCGATTTCCCATACAATACCCAAACCCTGAACAAGATTGCTGAGCACCTACGAACGAAGTCGACGGATCGGACTCACCGCAGGACTAAGATGAGATCAGCAGTCGTTCCAATGACAGACGAGGTAACAGCTTCAGCCTATGCAGCTTTAGTTGCATCATTGTATGACTGTGCACGAGCTTGACTCGCCAGAAGAAATGATTGACAACTACGGCCGTTCAGTGGGTGGAGCAGATACATATCAAAGGCTGAGTTCCTACGTCTGGAAGAGCGTCAGAGACCAGAGCTAGATGTTGACCGAGGTACTTGCATGATCGGACTTGACTTCCCGCAGCATAACTACATGGCAGTGAGCTGAACTGTCGAGCTACACAAAATGCAAAAACGCACGCACAACTGGTATAGATCCTATAGATAGTTGGATGAGCTACAGGAATAAATTCACCTGAAGACGTACGCTACAGTGACGAGTGAGAAGTAACGTATCTGGAACGGCTATGAGCGAAAGATAGATCGATTGGAATTGCTACTTGCCCACAACTATGCACTTCGTATCGGAACAAGGAAAAACAAATAAATTCAAAATCTCACATAAATTCTGTTGGAAATCCGCAAGGGGCCCTTCCAAATCAGCTGGACCTGGCGGACCGTGAACGGATCTCAATCCATGGAAAAATATGGGATGTGATCAAACAAACCTCGTCTTTCAAGTTGCCGATGAGATCAACGCTGCGATGAGCTGTACATCAGGGTACAGTGGTAGACTTCATGTATTCAACGTACACAGCCAGAGTCATGGCGGCCACTGGGTACAGCGCATGGGTCACATGTAGTGAACCGAGAAGGAAGAGGCTCACCCGCCAGATAGTTCGTAGTCCGCGCATCGGCGATGAGCTGGAACAATTCAGCCTGAAGTTCCGCTTGGGATGCAGCAGCCATTGAAGGGACCGACTCGTACACGCGACAATGAAACCACAGCCTTTTGAGCCTTTGTAGAGGTTACGAGATGCCGTCGTCCGCGGACGACGGATGTCGTTATCTGATCTGCCCTGGCTGAATCAGTTCAATTGACCCACACGGTTCCCGCCTGGTTCCCGCTCAGATCAACAAACGGCGAGATGAAGAGACGCCTGGTATAGCTGTTAAATTGAAACTTGATGGAGATACAGTCGACCTACTTATTGCCTGTCTGTTGCCTTTCTGCAAAGAGGGTTCGCGGAGCTTATGATTGAAAATGGAGCGCGGATTTGTGGCCTTGATAAACAGATCGTTATACACTTTAGATCCTTCTGATATCTGCCGAGGAAAGCCCTTTACTCACATCTACCAATTTATGTTCGTTACGATGAAATCTCGGGATGATAGCTACATCCAAGATCCTCCGCATTCACTTCACATCTCGAGGTGCCAGGAGTTCTGAAACATCTTCGGCCAATCAGCGAACAGGTGTCGAACGTTGTCGTGAAGAAGGATCACTCATCACGCCTTCGGCATTTGAAATTTCGCCGACTCTGCGTTGGCGATCTCGGAAATTTCCTAGTTTTCGCTTGCGAGCCGCTCCGGCATCATCCCCCAAAGCTGGAACTTAAAAAGGTGTCACGGAAATCAGTTCCTGTTGACAATGAAATGCCCGTATCAATTCACCGGGCAAGGATTCAACACGCTGCTCCTGGGAGTGGAACAGCATGTCACTCAGAAGCTTGGGTATCGCACGGACGGTCCGACTAACGAACACGGTATCGCTTGGCGCCCAATTGGAAAAGAGGCCACAGCTACAGATGACATACGATCCGGCAGTGGGATCTGAGAGTCAAGAGGTAAGAATTAACGCTGGACGTGTGAAGTGTTGAATGAACTCGGCCGGATTTTCCACGTCATTTCAGCGCGCAACCTACGCATCTGCGCAGGCCTAATTATCGACCCCTTCCCTCGTCCCAGTGATACAGTCGTCCTCGGTGTTTCACCAGCCTGAGTAAGCAAGGCGGATAGTGTCCACTGGCAGTAGATTATCCCCGAGGCCTGATATGACCTCGGGGGGGGGGGGGGGGGGGGGGGGGCTTCCAGCTTTAACCACGACCCAAGAACAGCTGCTCCCGACCCCATCATGTAATAGGCTGTCAAGTGTGTGAGCTGGGAGGGGGACCAAATATGACACCAATTTGGCAGCAGTGTTCCCGGAACAGAAAGGAAGAGAATAGTGAGTGGTCAAAAAAAACATTATCAGGCACAGATCCGTGTCGACCAATAGAGGCAACACACAGATGGTTAACCTTTGTGACGATGCTGAACTCAGCGGCAATTCAGCACTCACCGCAGGCTCGTGGACGCGCTGGACAACAAGGATCTAATTCTGCGGCTGATTCGAAGATTTCTCGTTCCAATTCTGGGGGACAAACGGGGAAGAATAGGCGGCCATGATAGGGAGAGGAGACATTCATATCAGGCACTTCTGGACTAGTCACTCTAAGACAGACGCTATAACCGAATCTAGCTCGTACCTCGCTGGTTACGTCTGGACCCAATTTGACGAAACCTGAAGAAAGAAAGAGAACAACTTTTTACGACAAGGCATACCATTTTATTGAAAGTGAAGGCGGTAGGACCTCTTCAGCCAAGTACCTGCGGCAGAGTGGTTGGAGAGAGAATTCCGGCAATTGGCGCTACTGGCAGACTGACACGATCCGCTTTAAGGACACTCATGGGCACTTGCGACTGGTAATCAGGATGATTCAGTCCTGTGTATCAATTAAGAAATTATACTTGCACACAGCGAGTTCTCGCAGCTCTGTCGTAAAATTCTTGAGTGGTAAGGCTGTGACCTGGCGATCATAGTGGATAGCATGCGATCAAAGCGGGGATCGGCATCTTCTCTCCCGACCTTCACCACGTCCTCTCGATTCAACGCTATAAACTTGCCAGCAACTCTCGACGATATTGCGCTGTCTCAGTTCCAGTCCCAATCTCTTCATTAATTTCAACGAGCAGCTTCGACAGAAGGACAAGCCCGTAATTAACAGCTTACATTTTTCGCCATGCGCGTAGAAGATGTATTCCACCAGGTACATTGAATTTCCTACTCTATATTTACGCCTCAACCTGTTGCAGCAACCGCCGCCCACGGGAAACCCATACCTCTCGGACCCCGTACTCCCAAATTTATTGAAAAGACTGCTACCGGCTAGGTGGGTCCAGTGCCGTTTGGTGGGATCAAGACCGATTCTTTCCCTTCTGCAGTGCATTGGACACCATCGAGCCTGACTTGATGCGTTTGGGAGAGGACCTGGTTCATGGTGAGGCATTCTCATCATTTGGATTAGCGTCTAATGAGGTCTAGTAATTCGCCCATTGGCGCCGCTGGTTAAGGAGCCGACGCTGACGCAATACGACGCTTGGGGGAACCGCGTAGATCTTCTGCAGGTTTCTGAGGGCTGGAAGACGCTCAAGGTATTTGCATGCAAAGAAGGACTAATTAGCATTGCGTACGAGCGCAAATTCCAAGAGAAGAGCAGGATATATCAGTTTACGAAGAGCATGCTCATGGTCGGGGACTGCCATGTGGTGCGTGCGCTCCTGCCTGACAGGGACGTGCTTGACGACGTGAGCAGATAATGTGTCCATATGCGATGACGGACGGGGCCGCGCGAGGTAAGCTCCACATCATTCCTTTATGGACGTAGTGAAAAGATCCGTGTCACAGTGATGGAGATCTCAGGGTCCAAGAAAATGAAAGAGGAAGTATTGCCGAGGTTGATCAGGTATGTCTTCTGCCACATCGTGTAGCTTCGAAAATTCCAATCAACAATCAGCTCTGATCCAGACCAATCATATATTTCTGGCCAGTGGATGACTGAGGTATTTCTGATACTTTCCCCTCGGACATTGAATACCAAGGTTTTCACAGACCACCGGAGGCTCCGACGTTTCGCGTTTGGAGACCGTTGCGCGCCCAGTTCCCGAACAGCCCGGCGATCTTGGACCAGCATACCTAATCGACGGATTTAAGTGGTTCTCCAGCGCTGCAGAGGGAAACATGTCCGTCGCTCTAGCGCGCTCCGAGTCGAACCGAGGTACCGGGGCCCTCTCGCTCTTCCTTGTGCCCGTCCGCCTCTCTCCCTTCCCCACCCCACTCTCCAACAACATCCTCCTGCACCGCCTCAAGGAGAAAGTTGGCACACGCGCTGTCCCCACCGCGGAGCTCTCGCTGAACGGCACGCGTGCCTGGCGCATCGGCGCCCCTGGCGCAGGCGTGCGCGGGATTGCGCCTGTACTAAACATCACGCGCATCCATTCGGCCGTCAGCTCCATTGGCTCGCTCATGCGCTGCCTCTCTCTTGCGCGCGCGTACGCGGGCGTGCGCTCAGTCGACGGCGGAAAGCTCCTCAGCACCATACCCGCGCACATGGAGACGCTTGCGCGTGTGAGCGTGTTGTACCGGGCGCTCACGCATCTGCTATTCGGGACGATCACTCTGTTGGGGCGTACGGAGTGCGGGGTCGCGAGTGCCGCGGAGGAGGCACGGCTGCGGCTGCTGACACCGGCATTGAAGGCCTTCGCGTCGCTGAAAGCTGTGTCCGCGATGGAAGAGTGCATGGCGGCCCTCGGAGGACAGGGATACATGGAGGAAACTGGCATGGGGAGGTAAGTTGGATGGTCAGGAGCACCCATACTTAATTAAACATAATCCCAGGATCATCCGCGACGCGCTGGTGGAGAAAATCTGGGAGGGAACAGTCGAAGTCCTTGCCCACGACCTCATCCGCGCCAGTCGTGCCAAAGGTGTCATCGAAGACTTTTGCCAGGTATAAAATGGTCCAATTCGCGTCGGATGCATCTCGCTTAACTTCTTATGTAGTGGGGACAATCAATTATCTCGTCGTACCCAAAGAAGAGCCCCGCCCTCACGCGTTTGCAGCAAGCCGTCACCGACCTCCCTTCGTTCTTCCGCATGACGCGCAACCCGCTCCTTCCACGCTCGATTCTCATCCTCTTCGCGCACGTCGCGAGTGCGCTCTTCCTGCTCGAGCACGCCGTCTGGGCGCGCGCGACTGGCGAGCCTGGCGCAGCCACAGACATCGCGTCATTTGAGCGATGGGTCGACGGGCTCAAGGGAGCACTGGATGAGATTGCTGAGCTGGAGGAAGGCGTGGAAGAGCGGATACGGGTTAATGAGCTGGTCGTTGGTGCGGCGGATGCGAAGGCGAAGCTGTAAACATTGAAATCGTTCATAGGTATTATGTGGACTCTTTGTTAGTTCGACATGAGACATCAAGGTCTGTTGGTCTCCGGCACCGTATGTGAGCCTGTCGTGGATAAAGCTGATGAAGGTATGTGATGATGCGTTCCATTATTTTCATACCGCACCAAGGACCGAAGACGAGTTGGAGGGAGGAGAGATGGGAGATGGTTTCCAACACCTTGATGAGCAAGACAGAAAAGCACTGCTAGACCGTCAATCCCGTCAAGTGACGGGTGGAGTGCCGCAGGAAGGATAATGGACCGTCGATGAAAAGATGGCGAAGGTTTGGGGCCTCGACGCACTCCAGAAAGTGGGGATTTCGCAGGTACATTCGGCGTAAACGATGCAATACAACAGACCCGGTGTCACCACCTATTGCCTCGAGCTGACACTCGACAAGGGTGGGTGCTTGCCACAGGATCTCGAGCAGAGACCGTCCGGGAAGCTATGCTCTGAGTTGTATCCATTGGCCCCACGAAGCAACGATGTCGAGGAAACGGAACCAGGCGAAGTCGGCCATCGTCCAACGATTCTCGTGGACAAATGCCACAGAGAGCAGTTTCATCAGATATCGAGAATCGACGTTGTAGGGCCAATGAATGGTAATCTGTAGAGGGACGCTGGCAGCCCATGGGGACTGGGTTTGGAGTGCTTCCAGCGGGTAGCCATCGGAAACGAGGGAGGTATAGGCCACACTATTTTTCAATCTGTATCTGAAATTTCATTTCAGCGCTTTTGGGCGATGATACCGAACAAAATACAGACCTGGAAGGCGGAATTCTTGGTCTTCTCAAAGAATGCATACTATGGGTATGCTGTCGTTTCTACGCATCTCATAGCCCGTCCAGCGAGCAGATCCCTTGGTCCCTATCGAGGTAATGTAGTTTCGCCGTTCAATATTTCGAAACTGAAAGTTCTCCTCAGGACACCGTCTGCGCAATGGCCGAGTTTATCAAGTCAGCTAATTGTCTCGCTGACCATCGATGCAGATCGAATACAGCCCTTTCACGCTCGATATTGAGGACCCGAAGATTGCGCTCCTTGAGACCTGTCGCGAGCTAGACATTGCTGTCATTGCGTACTCTCCACTCAGGCGTGGTCTCCTCAGCCCTCGTGGCCCTAGGCTACACATTACAGATGAGACTCGATTAACCGAGTTACGCAGCGCTTCGCTGACGGCTTCGACGCGAAGGACTTCCGACGTACAATCGAGCGGTGAGCGCCGGTTTTGGCTTTGTCGCAATATTTTCAAAAATCATGCGCGGCACGCAGTTACAACGCGATAAATTTCCCGAACATCCTCAAGATCACCGATGGGCTTGTTGCCATCGGCAAGAAGTACAACGCGACATCGAGCCAGGTCGCACTCGCGTGGCTTCGCGTGCAGGGCGAGGACTTTATCCCCATCCCTGGGACGACGAAGATCAAGGTTCTGCACGTCGCAGGCCGCCTTTGGTGTTCTTGCTATTGACAGATGTGCAGTACCTCGAGGAAACCTCGCGGCTGCGAATGTGACGTTATCGGCTGAGAACGTCGCAGCGATCCGCAAGCTCTCTGGACGCAGGCGCCGGGAAGGGGGAGCGGTGCCCGCCCGAATTTTCGGCGCTGCTGTTCAGTATTACGCCGCCGCTCCGTAGACGGGACGGTGCGGTCACTGTACAATTTGAATTTAAAGCGACGAGTGAAAAATACTCCGCCGAGATGACAGGAGGCTCTACGATTCAGGGTTTTGACAGGCTGTAAGAACACCCAGATGCACGCGAATTTCGGTTAGCTAACACGTTCTGGTTCCCCGCCAAAACCGCTCAATCTTTGCTCTTTTTGTGCTGTCACAGTGCCACTCTACCAAATTCCAATGATGGTTCAACCAGACTTTAATTCATTTTATTGCGGAGGACGAATAGAATCTTCGTATGGCCAACCGTACCTGCGACGGTTCCACGAGTCTCCCGAGCGGGATACTTCAGGAGACTCCTGGAAAATTTCTCCTCTTGAACCACCACCATCCATCGCACAAAGAGGACTGACACCTTGAAGCATTGCTCGGTGTCGCATTCCAATCAGCGAGGGTGAACAAGCAGCACGGCTGCTATGTTATTGGCCACGATGCCCCCCGCGACGCCGTACACGCCACCCCTCGAGTTGTCGACGAGTCTGGCTGCTATATGCGAAAACGGCTGGAAACTACGACCCCAGACCGCACTGTAGCTGATGCTATGTTGCCAATCCGCCTCTCTGTCTTCTCGCGACGGCCGTCGAGAAGGTCTGATATTCAGCGCATCGTGCGGGCTGCCTTCGACAGCGAGCTCTCAGTGCTCTCAGCTGCCCCTAATAAAGGGACAGAATAGGAGTTGCGGATCATAATTCCGGATCGAGACACTTCATCTAATACGCTTGCCTATACAACTATCCCTGAAGCCCTGAGATCTTCGATGAGTGCACTGCTCGATTTTTGGTCGCGGCTTTTTCGGCATAATATTCCAGTTAATCATCTTGAAAGACGACGTTCTCCGAAATGGGCACCCACTGCGACTGCGGGAACACGGAACATCTTATTGTTAGAGTCTCCGGATTTGAGCTTTGACCTCTGATCCTGCAAACAGTCCAATCCACAGGTTCTCGGGGCCCGTCTGTCCACATAAATGTCCTAGGCAGATATGCTGTCAAAGCGTCCAAAAAGAAGAGGAACCCGCAACACAATCGCCAGCCTGAAGCAGTGCGTTCACTCCCTGCCCATGTGAGATGGACTCCAGCTTGCCATGGCTTAAATTGATTGCGGCCTCTCCTCCAGTGCGATTTCTCTTAGTCCCGACACTGAGAATTAACATGCAGCTCACCCGTCTTCTCAGCTCCGCTCGTGAGAGGTCTATTACCTTGCGTAGATAGGTTTTCACAGCGAGGGAGCCGTTGATGTCTGTAGCATACAATTTGGACGCATTGTATGTCGGTACAGAACCTGCTTGTTCCTTAGTGGGACCTCCGCAGTAATACAACCTTCCTTCCTTCCTTCCTTCCTGGAGACTCGCATCGAAACAACCGGGACAGCTCCTTATATGGAAATCACATGGAAAGAACCATTTCGGCTGACGCGTCACCGGGCCGCGGCATCTGTCGGCATCCGCCGAGGATAAAAGGCGTCGCTCGCAAGGATTCTCTCAACTTCTTCCTTCCTTCCATCCTATCATGTCTTTCCCAACCCGCAAAATAGCTGACGTCGGCGTCTCTGCGATTGGCTTTGGTGCAATGGGAGTCGCGGGCACATACGGTGCTGTGGGTGACGACGAGGAGCGATTCAAGGTCAGCTCAGTGCTGTTCAGTAGGGTATCATATTTTTCGCATGCGGGCTAATACTGCATAGCTCCTTGACGCAGCATATGCCGCAGGGTGCACGATGTGGGATACCGCAGACATCTATGGTGATTCAGAGGAGCTGCTAGGCAAATGGTATGCGTTTCTTAGGGTGCCTTTGCAGGTTACTCAAGAGTTCCAGGTTCAAACGAACTGGCAAGCGCAACGATATCTTCCTGGCAAGCAAGTTTGGATTTATTGGAATGACCGGCCCTCGCGTTATTGACGGTTCCCCGGAATATGCGCGGAAGGCTCTCGAAAAGTCGCTGACCAGACTCGGTGTGGATTGCATCGATCTTTATTATCTTCATGTGTGTATCAGAGACTCTTTCTATCTGTGAGGCTGATATCTTGTGCAGCGCGCAGACCCCCATGTCGCAATTGAGGTAGTATCGCTCTCGTGCATCCCAACGCATCTGATGATTCCCCTCAGCACACGGTCCGCGCAATGGCTGAATTCGTCAAGTAAATTGAGTTTATTTTCCTTTGCATTTACCTTCCATTTATCCATCTGGCAGAGAGGGCAAAGTCAAGTACCTTGGTCTCTCCGAGGTCTCCGCCGCCACCCTTCGCCGTGCGCATGCCGTGCACCCTATAGCCGCCGTGCAGGTCGAGTACAGCCCCTTCACGCTCGACATCGAGGACCCCAAGATCGCGTTGCTTAAGACGTGCCGCGAGCTAGGCATTGCCACCATCGCGTACTCTCCTCTCGGCCGGGGCCTCCTCAGTGGTATCATTGTGCGCCTTTCGCCTTGCGTGAATTGTAAATTGTAGTTGACTGACTGACGAACGCAGCGCTCGCCCGATGACCTCCCTGAAAAGGACTTCCGGCGCATGATCGAGCGGTGTGTGATATCAGCCCATCCTAGTTATAATCTTTCTAAACTTGACGCGTGACACACAGCTACAGCGCCGCCAACTTCCCGAACATCCTCAAGATCACGGATGGGTTGGCCGCCATCGGCAAGAAGTACAATGCGACGTCGAGCCAGGTCGCACTCGCGTGGCTCCTCGCGCAGGGCGAGGACGTCATCCCCATCCCTGGGACGACGAAGATCAAGGTTCCGTCACCCCTTGTCTGCGAGGGTCGTATTAACGCGTGCGAAATATTTATAGTATCTCGAGGAGAACCTCGCGGCGGCGAAGGTGACGCTGTCGGCTGAAGACGTCGCCGCGGTGCGCAAGCTCGCCGTGGACGCGGACGCGCAGCAAGGGGAGCGCTATCCACCAGGGTTAGCGGAGGTGCTGTTCGTTGATACGCCAGCGCTGGAGTAGATGTGGTCAATGGTCAGAAGAAGATTGAAGGAAGGAATGAGTTATCACGATTTGTGTAAGATTGAAAGAAAGATGAGTTGTCACGATGTTGGAAGAAGATTGGAAAGAACGAGTCGTCAGGATGCGTGTAACGTTGCATGTGCATGTTTTCCGGTTACCTCCACACTGACACTTACTTCCTCTGCTATGTTCACAGTGACTTGCCTTCTGTTGTTTCCCGCTCAATAAATACCTCGCGCAAGGAGATATTATGGATTCGTATTTAAGTACGAAAAAAAAAAAAAAAAAAAACTCGATTCAGCATCTGCGTTCACTGTTCTCTTCAGATAATCCAATAAATTACTCCAATTTCGAATGAATACATGAAACCACAGTTCGCCTTAAAGTACACAGCAGAATATGAACAGAGAAGTTACAAACAACAGTTGTTAGATATGCAGATTCGCGCCACGGAATTTTGATAAAGTCTGAGAACGTTGTAACGGACGTCGACTTGCAAAATTTCCAATTGAATACAAGGTACTTATGGAGGAATCATCTCAGGATTCAGGAAAGTGGGGTTAAACAATACTTCTAACCCTTCCTCTCGCAATCCCTTGAACCTTGTCAGCAGCGAGGTGAATTCTCTGCCAGCATATAGCAGATGGATGGACTGTAGGGATCGAGAGGGCCCGCGGCATCGAGACTCCAGCATTCCCAACAGAACGCCTGGCAATCGATTAGCAACAGGGAGGCCGGCTTTAATCTCGATGCGTATGGACACTAAGTCGGGACAAAAGCCGGGGGTCGCGCTCGATACCGTCAGAGCGGTGATGATGCGTTCCATAATTTTCACATCCGACCAGGGGTCGAAGACGAGGTGAAGGGATGAGAGGCCAGGGATGGCTTCTAATACCTCGATGAGGGAGGCAGAATAGCACTTGGAGACCGTCAAACCCGTCAAGTGACGAATAGAGCGCCGCAGGAAGGATAGAGGACCAAAATCGCCATCGATGAAAAGATGGCGAAGGTTGGGGGCTTCGATGCACTCGATGAATCGGGGGGTCTTCAGGTACATTCGGTGCAAACGATGCAATACGACAGGCTGGGTGTCACCAACGTCTAAAGTCTCGAGCTGACACTCGACGAGGTTGGGTGCCTGCCGGAGAATCTCGAATAGAGAGCGCCTCGGCAGCTTTGCGCTGAGTCGTGTCAACTGGCCCCATGGAACAGTGATGTCCAGGAAAGGATACCAAATCAGGTCCGCCGTCGTCCAGCGATTACCGTGCAGAACTACCACAGAGAGTAATTTAATCAAATGCACGGAATCGACGTCGAAAGGCCAATGGATGATGAGTTGCAGAGGAACGTTGGCAGCCCGTAGAATCTGGGTTTGGAGTGCGTCCGAGGGGTAGGCATCGGAAATGAGGGAGCGAATATAGCTTTGGGTCACATTTTCCGGGACCGCAATGGAACCGTCAATGTGGATGGAGGACCAAATTTGACCGTGGGCAAGGGCACATTCTCTCCAATGCTTACATACAAGGGCAAGCCGCCAAGGCCCGGTGGGTATCCTGATCGCGCTGAGCCGCCTAGTGTGAGGCAATGTCCGATCAAATATCGCGCAAAGGATTTCGGTGGGTATGCGCCGGATGGGCGCAAGGACGGAAGCGTGCATCCTGACGAGTAGATCAAGTGCGTCACGCTCGTCGAGGACATTCGCCACCTCCGAGTCGGAGTTGTTCACCCAATAGTTATCGATCCGGTCGCTCAGTAGAACAACACGGGCCCGCCCGTATGCGACGAACTCGCGAATTCCGGGAATCTGGGTGTCTAATGGGGGATCGTTACAGAACAGCAAGCGTCTCGCTTCTGCGGGTGGGATTGGCGCCTGATCGGCCATCGCGATGGCAAGAAGGGGCGCTGTCAATGGGTATGACGTGATTCTGCAGAGTGGATTTGAGCCCAGGTACCGCAGTGCAAGTTTTGCAACTGGCCGTCGGGTCGCTAGATATGAAGTAGAGAGCGAAGAGACACAGCATGAAGCGTGAGATTGATACGTGGCTGATATGTCGATGAGACACAGCTTTGATTCTTTAATTTCCCCATAATCATCCGTTAGCTAACCAGCGCTGAGCCTATTCCGTCTAGGACCATACAAAGATACTATTTTTGGTGGAAAGATCGTGTTAAAGTGAGGATCTTCCCTGCAGCGTCTCAATCAACAACAGCTGCATCAAGAAAAATTAGTAGTGTGAGAGGAGCAGCGGAATTCCGGTTCCGATTCAATTCTACAGCGTGATTTTTGAGAGAGCCTCAGGAAATCCCAGCGGTATAGTTGGTCTGCATTTGGTTCACATGGATAACCGTAGGATGTTTTTGACCTGCCCGGAGGTTTCATCCACTCATTGAAAGCCCGAAGATACGGCCATCGCACAAGTTTAGCGGCGCTGGTATCCCCGGGTCCTTTGCGCAGCTCTCCTTCGCGCAGGGACTTGGCGGATTAATTAATATTGGGCTCGGGCGGTTTTTTCTACGTGCAGAATGGTTGTGGAATGTTTGCGGAATGTTTGCAGGAGATATAGAACATGCTACGTAGACTACACCTCTTGTCTTCTCAGCGCCAGTAATAATCGCCTCGCTCTGCTTGCCTCTCTTCTATTCTCGTCTAAACCTCCTCGAAACTTGACCGCAGAGCGTATCAAGTCTCTGTGGACCAAGTACGCGAATCGCCGCCTATAGAATTGAAAAGCCGGTATTGCTACCTGGTGGAGACGAGGGTTCGATATCTCCAGAGGCATGGCGAGGTTCCACTGTTTTTTCTCCATGAAAATGTACTTTCTTTTTTTAATAATGGCTCACAGGCTCAAGGAAAATGATATGTATTTGCCTCACCTTCTTCTTGCACGACAAGTAATCAGATTGATGGCCAGGCAGATGCCCGAAATACCCGAGACCAACCAAAATTAATATCCAACGTCCATCCCAGCAGCTTAAATATCAGAGGAAGACAAGCATCTGTGGACTAAGTCATGACCTATACGTCCAACAGCAAGTATTGTTATCTGGTGGAGAAGAGGTTTCAACTCCCTCCAGAGGCATATGCCCTTGAGTCGAAACTTTTTCCAAGTTGCCTCCATAGAAAAAAAAAAGCACTTCAACGCTGGAAGAATTTCCTCTCGCTCTCTTTGTCATTGCGTACACTATCCTAAATTCTGGTGATCAGTTTGAAGTTCAGGACCGTAGCTGAGAAATAACAGAGGGAGGCAGTTCCAAGCTTCTATGGACCACGGAAGTCAACTCACATGCCTGAAAGTAGGGTTGTTCACAGTTCCCCTTTTCCTTCCCTTTTTCTTTCCCTTTTTCACTCCCTCTTTTGTTCCCTCTTTTGCTCCTTTCTTGTTCAGTTGTGTTCAGGCTCAGGTTCAGGTCCTAAATTCTTGTAAAAAATCCCTGTGAAGCTTAACACCTTCAGAATGAGTTATGCACCCTCCAGCACTCTTCACATATGTTGCATACTCAGATTGTTCAAAAGAGGGAACAAAAAAGGGAACAAAAAGGGAACAAAAAAAGGGGATACATGTGGGGGGTTTCACAGTAGACTTTTTCCTGCCCTTTTTTGCACCCTTTTTTCGTGGAATTCTTGCAGTTTTAGAGGTATCAACCTAGTTTCTTCCCTTTTCTACCCTTTTTACATGCTAGAAGCTAAAAGGGGGGAAAAATCCGGTGAAAATCGATGGGAAACTGAAAAAGGGTGGAAAAAGGGGACGAAAAAGGGTGGAAAAAAGGCTACTGTGAACGACCCTAGTGTCTCATCTGAGAATATCGGGGAGACGAGGGTTCAATCCCCTCCAGAGGCATGGAGAAGTTGCATCATTTTTCCCCCAAACAAAAATGTACCTTTTCGTGGCCTCCCTCCAGAAAAATGCACTTTGAGGCTCCAATCCAAGTCTTTTCACATACAGTCCACTGACATCTACAAAGATCAATATACGATGCCCTTACCAGCAATTTAATAGCAAGGAATCTAAGCCTCGGTGAACCGTGGAATTCGCCTCATATATATATTTGGGTAAGATCTATACAGTAATGCGGAGACGAGGGTTCGATTGATGAAAGAGGATGTGTAAATCTTTTTCGTCGGTTTCATAACGAATAAAATGGATTTCAAGGCTCTCTTTGCATCATGTACACTCACGGCTTAGAGCTAATTAACCAACCACATCGATAGATGTTCAAGATTGATATCCCGATGCCCGAGATAACCGAATTCAATCTGTCCCAGTCTACTTATAAGTACACACAATCAATATTCAACGGCCATACCATCAATATAATACCAGAGGGAGGAAGCCTCTGTGGACTACGGAAGTCACCTCTGATACTTAGTATTCCCAGAATCCCATTTGGAGGATAAGAGGGTTCGATTCCCTCCAGCGGCATGCAAGAGATTATGGAGATATTTTCTCTCTCTCTCTCTCTCTCTCTCCTTTGTTTCCATGCACAATGGGGTAGTTTACCTAAATTGCGAGGGAAATGTCTCTCGACGGCCTGTAATGGACTCAATATCTAACAAATAAAATTGAAATTGCGGCTGTCTGTGCTCAGATCGAGATTATCCAAGTCTGAGATGTCCGAAACTACGCTAATTGTAGAAGCGAGTTGATCACAGCACGAGCCTCTGTAGACTAGGGAAGCCCCCTGTATTTCTGACTGTCGTTGCGTGACATTTGGTGGGAGACGAGGATTCGACTCCCTCCAGAGGCATAGGATGGCGAAATCTTTACTTTTTCTCAAGTTGCCCCCTCCACGAAGACATCCTTCCGCGAAATCTGCCTTACCCTTTTTTTTCGCTCTCTGTTCAAGTTCAAGATGAGGATCATCACCCAGAATGCTCAACCTCACCACAACTCACCCTACAATGGCGGATGCTAGGAGGGTAATACCAAAAAGAAGCCTCTGTGGCCGACGAAGGTCCATCGAGTCGTCATTGTTAAAAAGCATACCTTGAAGACGAGGGTTGGATCCCTCCAGGGGTATTAGGGCTCTGATTTGCCGATTTTTTGTCGTTTTTGCCTTGAATAAATGCTCTTCGAGGCAGGTCAAAATTAATACCGTCTTTTTTTCGCTTCGTATACACCAACTACTACTGTCGGGTTTTGAGATTCGGGGATGCCCGAGAGATCCGATCTTGACCACAGCCCTCACATCACCAGAGGGAGGAGCGCTCAATTCTCTGTAGATTACGGAAGTTGCCCCTATACATTGGATTTCAGGTTCGAGTCCCTGCTCACGCATACGTGTTGAAGCCTTATCTTGTTCTGCTCTCTATGCTCGCCGCTCGGTTTCGCTTTTGTGTCCTTAGTGACATAGCACCCACGGACGTGCATAGTTACAGCCTCTATCATGATGGACTGGGGAAGTCAACCCGCTTTTGTGCCCATCTCATCGCTACATTCAAGCGGAGACGAGGGTTCGATTCCCTCCAGGGGCATAAGTCAGCTGCGACGTGTTTTGTTTTTTATCCCAAAGTGCCTGTGTCCATAGCAATGTGTACAGTAGGCAGTAATTAACATTTAAACACTCCCTTTTATCCATTTACAGCCACAACCTATGCGGGAGCAGACTATGACGGGTATATTATCTTAATCTTGTACACGGCCGGCACCTTTACTTTCCAGATGTAGATATTACATAATCAATTATCTCTTGCTTTACACTACCATGTCGTGAAGTGCGAGACCCCAAGGCTCGGTGCCCCTAAGGCACAAGGTGAACACCCAGGACCCGCTGAATGGCTGAGCACCCGTATAACTGCTCCGCCCATCTCGGTGCTACGAGACCCCAGACTTGGGTGACAGGTTCCCTCGGTACAGGGTTACAGACCCGCTGAGTCGGTACCACCGCCAGCGCGCCTACATCCCACATAGTAAGACTACTGTGAAGGTCCAGCTTCAACACCATGAAGCCTACAAACTTAGATGCTACCCGTGGAGCATCACACAGACTGGGCATGTAAAAACTGATTTTCAGACTGACCAGTTTCAATAAGTACGAGCAAGACCTTTGTTGCCCTTTGGTGAGAGATTTCACACGTCAGTGTCAGATGACGGCAAGCCGCCGCGAGCGGCGCAAGGCGGCGTTCCTCCCGAGCAGTTGAGCCGTCTCTTCCAGATCAAGTTCAGGAGTTTGCCATCAAAATAGCACATGCAGGGATCAGCGGAGTTTAAAGAGCTTAGACATGCGTAATTTTATAAAGAGGGTAAAGATCGGAATTGCGGATGCTCGAGATACCCGCCCTGAATCAGTCTGCTGATAAAAAACTATTTCAAGGTTCTCTTCGCATCATGTCTCTCTCTTTATAAAATAACGGTTGTCCGTCCGAAGCCTTTCACACCCCTTTTATGGACTTTATCGCCCGAGAGTGTGGCGAGGCTCTCACGGCGATTGTCACTAGCGCGGTAGGCGCTAATTTTTCGCCGCCCATTCCGCATCTTATCCTGTCCTTTGTGCCTACGATCTTACCACAATTCTTTGTCTGTTGCCTTTTCAATGTTCCCTGAACACGGACAAGAGACCCCTGGTGACCGGTCTTTCGAGCTGAAAATCTAAAATGCTCATCCATGGCAGTCGGCCCCAAGCGCCGCTTCCCACAGAACACTGCATTTGTGATTCTGATTTTTGTCAATCTGGCTTCTAGACTGCCGCACGCCCGGACTGCGCCAATCTCTCGAATAAACTCATCCCCTGAATCTGCTTCTATTCAGAGATGCGAGCTTTTTGTTCTATGTTTCCCTCTCTACGGCAGCTACCATTCCACAACCTTCGATCGTCAGTTAATCATAAACTCAACTCGGCTCAGCACAACCAAGTGCACAGTAAAGACCGTTGATTCAAAGAAACCCAGTAATAATTTTGCAGCCTCTTGTACACTCACGACTTGGGGCTAATTAACCAATCACATAAAAGTTCGAAATTGATATCCCCGATGCCAGAGCTAACCGATCTCATTCCGTTCCAGTCTGCTTATAAAACCATGCCCATACCATCAAGAGGATATTGGAGGGAGGTAAGCCTCTGTGGACTACGGAAGTCACCTCGCATACCTTTTCGATCTTCGGGTGAACTGTATTTGGTGGATATGAGGGTTCGATTCCCTCCAGAGGCACTCAGGAGGTTGACGAGATTTTTTTTTCTCTCCCTCTTTTGTCTTCATGCACAATCACTGCGTTCCGGTCCGGCATAGACCCGCATCGCATCATAGACCCAGCCTAGAATGCTGTGAACCCACCTCGGCAGATGGGTCTATATCCCGCCGGAACACGGTGAATGGTAGAATTTTGAATTGTAAGGGAAACATCTCTCTGGTCAAGTTCCGAGGGTGATGGACGACGGTCTCAATATCAGCCCAACAAAAAAAAAAGAATATGGTAGCTGCAAGTGTTCCAGTCCGAGATGTCCAATACGACCACCATACAATCAAGTTAATATCCTAAAGAGGCAAGCCTCTGTGGACTACGCAAGTCGCCCTCTGCACATTCGATGGCTGTGTAACATTGGTGGGAGACGAGTGTTCGACTCCCTCACGAGGCACGTGTGGTTTGATAAAGAATCCTTTTTCATTGTTATATGGAAATATATGTCAAGGCTTCACAAAATTACAGTAATAATCGCCTCGTTTCCTTTTCCTTTTTGATCTTGTGGGCTGCCTTCAACCACAAACTAAATCTACAACAGCAAGTTAATACTAGAGGGGAGAAGTTGCACGCCTGTGTGGACTATGGAAGTTGCCTTCATACCGTGTACATTTCTTTGCGCTTGCAGTATTTGATGGGAGACGAGGGTTCGATTCCCTCCGTAGGCATCCGGGGTAAATGCGGATTGTTTTTGTTCTTTATATATCCCTCTTCTGCTTTTCTTATTCGATGCTCGGTATAATGGCTGATACCACTAACTGCGATCACAGAGAAGCCAGCCTTTGTGGACTACGGGAGTCACCTCACTCAAATAATATATTTGAACGGCGCCACCGACTATCGAGGAGACGAGGGTTCGACTCCCTCCAGAGGCATAGGGCAGTAACATCGCCTTTTTTTCTCAAGTTGCCTCCCTCCATGAAGATATACTTCCGCGAAATTTCCCCCACCCTCTTTTTCGCATACTGTAGACTCAGATAACTAACCAACTTGAAAGACAAGGTGAAGATCGGATCGCCATGCCCAGAATGCTCAACCTCACCGCTGAGATGCACGACCAACACCGGTCCTAACCTATTGCTGACATCCATCTACAGAGCAGGTTAAAACAAGAGGATGGCAAGCCTCTGTGGACTATGGAAGTCACCTCTTAACACTTGTTTTGTTGGTCTGGAACTGTATTTGGTGGAGACGAGGGTTCGATTCCCTCCAGAGGCATGAATCGGAGATGCATGAATCTCTTTTTCTCTGAGAGGATGTTGAGAAACTCAAGTCGGAGATGTTCAATACGGCCCTTATACAACCAAGTTAGTAGCATAGAGAAGCAAGCCTCTGTGGACTACGCAAGTCGCCCCCAGTGCATACGATCTCAAGTTCTAGCTTCGCTTAGCATTTGGTGGGAGACAAGGGTTCGACTCCCTCCATGGGCATAGTCAGATTACGTCCTTTTTAATCTTCATTTTTGCTGCTATCTCTAGGGTTATCTCTCGGCCAGATCCTAGGTCTGATTGCTACTTATCGGAGCTGTCTCCATTTACAGTAACCTCGACCGGCGGTATTGAGATTTCCGGAATGGTTTGAAGATCCGGATATCGCCGGGTGCCAGCCGCGGGTCTATATCTGAGAATGCGTGCATTGCTCGGGTAAAATCGGAGTACCGTGGTTTCAACTTGATCTGCAATTAATGGCAAGTCATTGCTTTTACTCGAACGAATACCACTGTTGCTTTAGAATCCTCTAGCCGCTGAAACAGGGCAACAACAGGGAGACACCACACTTAGTAACCAAACTAGATATGACGTATCGGGTAATTACCGGCACGGTAGCCCGTTGAATATCGATCAGGTATCTTCCCTTAAGTTCTCCGTCCTCTCCCGCGGTGCGCGCATACCCGCATCCCCTTGCTTAGACAGACGGTAGACCAGCATCTCGCGCCCATCGGGTTCTACGCTCCGTCCGCTCTGCCCTTTCCGGCGCATAGGCTCTTGCTACTGCTTCTCCACTCACGCTGCAGCTCCGTCGTGTAGCCGCTGCGGGTTCGGCACAACGCTGAGTCCCCGCGGCCTTCGTGCGCAAGGCCAGGCGACGGCTGCAGTACGCCCGACCCGCCGCTTTTGATGTTGCGGCACGGTACTATGGAGGTGGCTTACTTACCCGTTTCGGGACGCGAGGCCAAGAGACGGACTTCTTACGCTTCCACTATCCGCCTGGACTGAACGAGAACATTATAGCTTTCTCAGTGGCCCTCACGCTCTTAGCCTTGACTTGACTTTGAGCTCCCCAGCATCACATACGCACCCGCCTCCTGGCACGTATTCGTCTGCTTGGGGGACACAGCTGTCCTCGGCGCTCGCACGCGACCTCTACAGGCTTTCCGCAATGCACCGAACGATCAGCGGTCGGTTCATGCCTACCAACATCCCGCGCCGACATGTGCGCTCAGTGGCCCGTTTGTTTCTCAATGGCTCGCCTGGCACTCTGCCGCACTGTTCTCGCCGCTATACTTATACGCGCGAGACGATCATGCGCCGCGAGGTGGGCCTGCACTCTTCAACTTGTGTCTGGAGGCGATCCCCTGCCGCTCCAGCGCATTTGCGCGCGTTTCCGCGCTTCGCCCCCGCGACGCATACTCGGTATGGAGGCGTCATCATTGACGCTGGACACCAGACGCGGGACGCCGGGTTATACATGCGTGGGCACTTGAATCGGGCATCGCACATCTATTCCTATTCCCCGCGTCGCAGGCACAGGTTATGGGCGATATCTTTTGTTACCACTCGGTTTACCCTCTACCGTCTTCGCCTTCTCATACCAACCACTTCACACACAGCCTGTAGCTGACTGACTCCGCGTTCTTTTCTGTTTTCTTTCCAGGAACTCAAACGAATCGCAATCTCCTCGAGAGTGATGTATCTTTCTCTCTCTTTCCTTCCTAATTTATTTTCTCTCTCTCGTTTCTCTGCGGCAGGTGCGTGATGGGATGCACGATGGGATGCCGATGCATACTAAGTGTAGACGCCGGAAGTGCACAGACAATCAAGGCACATCTCGCGTATATTTCTCTGTGTCGCGCGGGCGTGCATGTTGGGGATGCTGGTACGGGTCGATATGAATGCTACGGCTGCCACACGGTCTGGTGACAAACATGCGCGCGCTGCTTGCGCTTCTGCTGCGGTATATATACCCGCGCGGTGCTCAAGCTCAAGCTCAAGCTCGCACCAGGAGCGCGTCAGGTGGACAGAGGTATCTAGTGGAGCTGGCAGGGTTAGACATAAGTGGGGTGTTGCCGCATCCGGATGCGGGGAGACCTGCAGTGCGGGACAGGCTGTTCTTTACTTAGTTTTTATTCACCCTCTTTTTCCTCTTATTTTTCAATAATCTTTCGGTAGGAGGTCTCTCCCTCGGTTCAACTCTCGTCTATATTGTCCGGTTCAAGTCGTGGCTGGGACGTGGCTGACGTAGGTGCTGGTCAGAATTTCAGGGATCGCTTGTTTGAACGAGAAAGAGTAGGACGAGGATGTCAAAAGCAAGTACAACGGAATTCTGGATAATTATATATAAAAAGCCGCATGTTTTCTATTCCAAGGTGCATTCCCAGAGGTTCACTCTCGTGGGAATATTCATAACAACTAGGTATTCGTGGGCCCAGCTGGCACAAGCGGCTCCGCGCACCCGGACCCGTTGAAGAGTATACCTTGAACCACCTGGTGAGCGACATAAATTGAAGGAAGCAAGGGAGCCTTACCGGTAAGCAAATCCACATTTTGCTTGAATATGCCGGTTACGTTCGCTAGAGGCCCCGGAACGGCGTTTGTGAGGACATCCCAGTAGTTGGCGCAACCCTAACGAGGTATCAACACATATTTTTAGCTATTCACCCAAACAAACGCACCCCACTGATGTTGAACGGCGCTGGTGCCGGAGGATCGGCCACGAACACACCGTTTTCATCGTTGCGACCAGGCACCCACTGGGGCAATGCTGCCGTAATTTGAGCGGGGATGGATAAACCCTGCATCGGGGAGCCGTTGCGGAACCAGTTGTCTGGGAATTTCTGGTCCATCATGAAGGAGGTCATAATTTGCTTGGTGGCCAGTCCCGTAGTCCCTGTGTTACTGATGAGCCGCCATCGTGCAAAGTTTAATCTTTCTCAGTACACATACCATTCGCAAACGTGCTGGCAACGGAATGAGTGTCAATACCGTGGCTATCTGCATTCAAGAGAAAAGAGAGATACTTGCCTTATGAAGAAAGACGGTGCAGCTGGTGGGCGGATGTGAGTAAGTTCATAAATTAATTCCGGTTAGCTCACCGAAGACGAGATTCAAACGACGAATGGGAATTGAAAACTGGTGAGATCTTAGAGGTATGGTAAAATTTTTAACTGGAACGTGCATCGGCGTTCAAAAGCTGGTCAGACTCCAATTTCTGCCTCTTCATTTCGATCAGAGTTTGCAGGTTGAAGACCGTCGCGGGGCCGTCCGGTCCATCGTCACCGAAATTCGCGAGTATTTCCAGGTCCTGTTAAGAGTTCAGAGATGCAAACCTGCACTACGACAGCCCCACCATATCCCAAAGAGTCTTATTGAAGTTGCGATTGTCGCCGATGTGAACGTCGGCGCGGGTCATCGAGGCATCGCCTTTGGACGATTGAGCATGCGACTATAGTCTTGTGTGATTCATTGCTAACCTTCGACCCGTCCGTGTTTTGCTATTCCCTGTGTCGCTGGTCCATCGATTTGACCCGGCAGGGGAGGTACGAAAGGAGAGACTCCGCCGATAGAGATTTTGTTCACGAAGGGATTTCCTCGCGTGAGCTTTCGTGAATAAATGAACGAGGAAAATCGGCCTAAATGTTGACATCCTTACAATGTTCATTGCCGCCATTCCGGCACCTTGATTCCTATTGATGTTGAACGCCTCTCCGACAGCGTTAATTATTTCCTCGAAAGTGGTAATTCCACTGCGATAAAGGATCAATGAGTGGCAAGTGTAACAGATGAGCACTTCGTACTTCCTTGAGATGTAGCCATGATTGGCAAGGGTATTCATTCCCGCTGCATAAGTATCAGACACAAGGCGCAGCATCTCAAGTGCTGCGGGCACGCACGGCATGCTGTAGAAGATAATGAGGGAACTGGAACACATTTTCCATGGAGGAGAAGCTTACGTCCACGCAGGTCGTTGGGCCCAGGTGCAATGAACGGATGTTCATCATCTAGGGCACAGGTTGTGAGCTCTGAATAACTTGGAATCGATGGTTGGTGAATTTACCTGGTACACGCTTGATGCTAGTATCGGTCTGGGCGGGCGGCAAGACCATCAGGACGCCCGTCTGGCCGTCCTGAATGTCAATAGGGTTGGATGGAGCGTCGCGGATGTCTTGCCAGGCATTGACTGCGGTGAACAAGGACGAGGTGACCAGTAAGAAGAGGGAGATGAATTTCATTTTGAACCGAAGATACCTTTTTTCCCTTCGACTCTTATACCCCAATCACAAAAGTACTACATTTGGTTCCATCCCTATGTGCTAACACCTACGGCAGAGATTGTAAGTATAGAGTCGTGTTGGTGGGTGGACGAAGGGTTCAGGTCTTACTGTACATCTCTTCTTTCTGTACATCTCTCCTGCTTCTATGTGCTAAAGATTGTAAGAATAAAGTGGCGTTGATAGACCAACGAACAGTTGAATAATGGAGGGAGAGTCTCCATTGAAACGGGTGAATAAATTATCGTGCCTTTTGCTTTGGGGTCTTTCGTGCCTTTCGTGACTTGAGAGGCAAAAATCTTTCACGTCTGTTAACTCCGTGGGTGTGAAATTTAACTTTCTTTCTCGGGATAGAAATCTATCTTGGCCCTCGAATATGACGGACAATCAAACTGACAAGATATACAGATACCGAGGGCAAAAGAAGGGCTTCAAGGCAAAAATGGCGGCCATTCAGCGCATGCACATGTGTCGGGACCAGACGATTCAGTCCCAAGTTTCCAGTGGGGGAAAGTCAAGTCGCCGAATGGAAGTGTCTGATGAGAGTCCCATACTTACTCCGACGGCTTCCTTTGATGAGAGCTCAATGATAACCAATGCCGACACGATCTCCTGAGCCGGCTTCTAGCGCTGGTGGGCCACCATTGTTCAGTGGTGGCTTCAATTCTGCTTCGGGATGCGTGCCGTAGGTCCACGCAATCACCTCCATCCTTTCTCATTCAGATAAATTCGCAAATCTCCGCAAATTGACCGATAAATAGCCAGATACGCTTACTCCCGAGAGTCAACTTAGTTCGGTTCAAATCAAGTGCACAGTACACCGCCAAAATGCCCGCACGCTGCCTCCAGCTGAAGTCATCAGATAATGGCCATCTATTTCGAAAGATGGTCACAGCTTTTCTCTGGCTGGTCGCCAGCTGGCGTAGCTCAGCCCATTTTCCAACTGAGCACCAGCTGAGAAATTACAGGAGCTCCATCATCCTCTCTTGCTGGAAGCGAGACTCCAACAATATTATATTTCTTGTTGATATCTTCGTACCGGATCCGTCCGGTTAAAACCCAATCTTGGACGATTTCGCAGGTACATAATAATAATCATAGGGAATGCAATGCTGCACGGTCAGCCTCAGCCTTTTGGGTCAATCGGAGTCTTTGCCTTTTCGCCCTTGGCTTCGTGACTAAGCATTCCCTTATTTAGAAGGAGAATCCACGTGAGCTTCGGCAGCCCTTTCGGGCAGTGATGCATTTTCATTCTCCGCCTTGGGATGCATTCCACGCTCCTTCTCCTCCATCACCATGCCACCACGGTGCATGGTGACCATGCACCGCTCCTTCACACCCCCTCCCCCGTCTCCCTCATGATCATTCATCTCTGTTGTAAATCTGAGATGCCCGGCCGCCGCCCGTAACTTAATCTCGTACCCATAACCGTTACTCCTGAACTCCGACGCCACCGCCGCCGTTTGACGCGTCGCTGCCCTCCAAGCTCAGTTCTTCCACAACTATGCGATATTCAACACGTATTAGCGACGCCTTTGGTTCTTCGACGCAGTCTCCCCCCGTGTCTCGACGCGTTGCGACGTCCTCAGACACGCGTGTTCTTGAATCGGTGTGTTGCTACGTTGCGACGTGTTTCCCAGGCTTCCCCGCTTCGTTCCTCACTCATCCTCCTCGTCACTCTCTCCTAGTAGGTATTCATGGATCTCTTCGTCGCTGCATATTGTATTCTTTCGGTGCAAGGATCTGGACACTACAGAGGGGTGCGCTAGCTCACCGGTGGGTCCGTGCATGCGCAGGCACGATACGAATAAGCATGATGTGGCACCACAGTGTCTTTTACCTGGGCCCTATGTACTGCTTTGGAGTTGAAAACAAAATTAGCACTTGGGCGCCGGTAGTGCCAGTGCCGAATGTTTCGAGATTCGAGTGCGAGTGCCGGTTGGGATGTGGTGTGGGTGGAGATGTGTCTGGCCGGAGAGCCTTGTGTGGACACTGGAGAGAGGGCTGGTGCCGCCGCGGCGTGTAGATTAATATATGTGCCAGTAGCGAGGTTGATGTAGGTAAAAGTGAAGTCGAAGGCATTACTGTATGTCTGTCATCCGACTCACGTTTTCGCTCTGTTCGTGACCGCCAGCCGTTTCTTTTCAGATTCTCCCAGTCATCTCTCCCTCGGCTGCTGGGCAGTATATCGAATCTGGCCGCCTTCTCGAGGGCCACACTGCTCGGGCCAAATTCCGGTCAAATCAAAATCAAATCAGCACTACTGTAATTTCCGAAACATGTTTCGGAGGCATCCGAAAACAGGAGAATTAATACAATTCTTGGTACTATTGTGGAAAGGGAGGTACTTTGAACCCTTCTTCTCGCTGTTCCGTTGAATCTGAGAAGTGGACGCTCAATGGCTCAAGGTTTCAGCTTTTGAACTGCTATAAGTGGTTCTTTTCCACCCTATATTTGTTTTCTTAAACAGCCTACCGATAGTATTCCCACGAAAAGTGAAAGACTGGGCCAGGGCCCTTTTTATGGCGCTCTAAAGACCTATTTTACCCCTGGCGATATAATTTACGACCGAGTAAAATTACAGTACATTTCTATTTAAATGATCAGTTGACCAATATACACCTAGGTGTTCTCAGACATCAACCACCAGAACCATTCAGAGAGAGAAATTCATGGTATCTGCGAGCTCGTCGTAAGTGCAATGCTCGTAGCGGGTAGTCGCGCCATGCAAGTTTACCGCAGAGGCGTACATACGATGGCAGAGGTAAAACCGACATCGACGCACCTGCGGTTTAATGCATCTGCTCACGAATATACTTCGTCCTATTCCGATGACACCCCTATGCATCCCCAAGCCTCAGCGGGAGGCGGGCTGTTGAAAAGTGAGCGATGGGCTACTTCCGAGCTCGGTGGAATTAGTAATGCAACTTAAAGTGACGAAACTGCGACGCACTTTTCAGCCATCTCCGTAGATCTCCGCTCCATACGATCTGCTCGGCGGCATCTGGCGGGCTCGGCGGGCATGCATCGAGGGTGGGGAGGTGATAGTTGCAATCAGGGCAGGTGGCATGCCGGCAAGCGGCAGGCGGCCGAAAGCGGATCGCATATCGTCCTTGTCCATTGTTCCCAACTTCGCAACTACAGCATCCCAACCGCATCATCTCCCTCGTAAGCTCTTGTGCTGGTCGAATGCTCACCTGCACTCTGCTCCACGAGGGGAGGAAGGAAACTTTTGAAAAGAACTTATCAAGACGTCCACGTGCAGATGTGTTCACATGTCTAGACTCCATATGAGAACACCGCCTTCATTTGAATTGCATTACAGAGTCGCCGTTGTCAGCCGCTGTCTCGCTGTTCTTTCCTGATGTCCGTAGTTTCCCTAGTGCGCGGAATTTTATGAGGAACTCTCTTTCGAAATGGACAGCCGGCTTCTAAAAAAATTGGTTGGCGAATCTCCGAGACTCGGCCTATTTTGCTACCGTGGTCCTGAGGCGAGAAGTCTTGGCTCGCGGTGAAACTGGCGCCCAAGCTCAAATTCTCTTTCCGGAAAGCCGGATTCTGAAAAATTGGTTGGCTAATCTCCGAGACTGGATGGATTTTGCTACCTTGGTCCTCGGGCGAGAAGTCTTGGCTCGCGGCGAAACTCGTGCCCAAGCTAAAATTGTTCTATTCTCAGCATATTTAAGCCCCGTGTGCTCAGCAGAAATCCTTCACTTTGTTCTTGTGGAAAGACCACCACCGGCGAATAAGCTCCAGCCCTCATCATGCAGCTCACACCCATCCTCATCGGCGTCCTCGCCGCCCTCTCCACTACGGCCTCGGCCACCCAAACCTTCGCCAACCGGGGCACCACCCCGACAGGCTGGGATTTTATTCTCAAGGAGCACGAAGGCACGGTGGACCAGGTGACCAATGTCGTCTACGGCACCAACGGCACCGCCATCAAGGTGACACAGACGTATGACCCGGCATACACCGGCCGCTACCACTCCGAGGTGCACCATTTCCAGGGGTATCATCGCGGCGAGCAGGGCTTCTACGGCTTCGCCTTCCGGCTGCAGGAGGACTGGCAGTTCTCGCCGGCGCAGTCGTATAACCTTGGCCAGTTCATCGCCGACTTCACCGACACGGGTTGCGACGACTGGATGCCCTCGAGCATGGTGTGGATTATCGGCGATCAGCTGGCCACCCGCGTGAAAACGGGTTCCGTCTGCAGCCAGGTGACCACCGAGTTCAAAAACCTGACCACCGTGTCTGCCGGCGGTTGGCACAAGGTGGTCATCCAGGCCAACTGGCAGAATGACAACACCGGGTTCTACAAGCTTTGGTTTGACGGGGTGAAGGTGTTTGAGAAGTTTAACATTGCCACGACCATCGACGACACCCGCGAGTTCCAGTTCCACCTTGGGCTTTATGCCAATGGGTGGCATGACGATGGAGGCATGAAGGGGACACAGCCGTTCAGGCAGGTGTGGTATGACCAGATCGGGATGGGGACCACGTTTGCCGATGCAGATCCGGATCAGTGGTCTTAGAAATTAGCGGTCACCTTTTTGTCAACGAGATTGTATCTGTTCTGTCACTCAACATGTCGTAAAAACTTATTTGTAAACCGCTTGCAGAATTTCTGGATATGATAAGCTTGCGACTGTATGCTCATTTATCATAGCGCGGCTACTCTACGTCAATGTGATATGATCATCACCCCAGTCGAAACATTGTGCAAGGTTGCCAACATGCGATGTGGAAGGGGAGGATGAATCGCACGTCCCCTTACCGTACATCGGTATGAAAGCGCGACTCGCCACGCTCGTCGCCTTCGCGTCTCGGGCCGAGTGCATGCGCCAACCAATTTCCAAATATTGATATTACAACACAATGTGTCTGATTCCTGTTTTATATTCTCTATCGTGCAGGGGATACCAGCACCGCTACACTTGTGCTAAGGCCGTATCTTCGGGCTTTTGGTGAGTGGATGAAACCTCCGGGTAGGTCAACAACCTCCTACGATTATCTATGTGAACCAAATGCAGACCATCTATACCGCTGGAATTTCCTGAGGCTCTCTCGAGAATCGCGCTGTGGAATTGAATCGGAACCGGAATTCCGCTGCTCCTCTCACACTACTAAATTTTCTTGATGCAGCTGTTGTTGACTGAGGGGCTGCAGGGAAGATCCTCACTTCAACACGATCTTTTCACCAGAAAGAGTATCTTTGTATGGTCCTGAACGGAATAGGCTCAGCGCTGGTTAGCTAACAGATGCTTATGGGGAAATCAAAGAATCAACAAGCCGTTGCTCGGCCGCGAACATCCTCTTCTGTAGATTTGCCAAATGAGGAGGAAAAACTCGGGGTGGCATCAATCTCTAAGTCTATCAAGAGTCTTCCTTGATCATGAATGTGTACTGACACTCCGCTTCCATTCGTGTACAGCATGGCCATCCTGCGACGGTCTCTTCTACATCCCCACCTTCACCTTACTTCTTTGTGTGCATTGCCAGGGTGCGCCTCTGCCAACTCTTTGACGTGGTTGGAATTTTTTTACGCACCAGTTCCAAGGCTTCACTCCCCACTCGTCGGTTTAATGTTCCCTAGTCTCGTTCTGGCTCCCGCGAAGGTAGCCCTGATCACCACTTTGTAGCAGAACTGATGGCCGTGAAGCCGCTTAAGCGGGATTAAGCGATAGTTGCACCTGTCCATTCGCTACAGTCGCTTCTGTTGGCTTGAGCCGGTTAACATGGTTTCAGCGGCTTCACGGCTTAAGCAGGTAGCATTTAGATACATAAAAACATCGTAAAGGAATATGGATTATTTTATGTGGGCCGTAAGCCGCTTAAGCCATGCTTAAACCGCCCTCCGTATGTATGCAGTTGGCCTAAGCCATTGTGAACAGGATTTATCTCCGAGCTAGAGAACCGGATGCTGAGACTCGAAGGCGAGCGAGCGAGTTTCGACGAGATTGGAGAGCTGTTCAAGGCCCCATGTAAACCGAATCACAGGAGAGGCAGGCGAGGTGAAGACGGGGTTGTTGGCGCTGCTTTGTAGCGGGAATCACGGGATGGGATGAAGTCAACGGAGTAGAGAGGTCGGGAACTGCGGCCGCCGGGAGCGCAAATGCGTTGTGGTCTGGCCACCGCTGGAAAAATATCAAGGAGGTGCTTAACCTTTGAATGGATAAGCGTACACCGACTCAATGGAAAGGATAAATCTGCTGAAAGTTCAAGTTGGGCTATAAGCTCAAGTTGGATAATTTGAATTCGAGTCTTGACGAGTTGAAAATACAACATGCCTTCCTTCTTTGTCGAAATAACGGCCCCCGGTATTCAATAGCGTAATTGTTAGGAAGGTCGCGACTCGGGCTGTACGTCACGGTCCCACGATTAGGGTTCCGTGAATAACTCCCCGTATGTTAGTAACAAATGTGTTAATAACAGTTATTTACATTGTAAATTACTTCGCAAGTGTAAATAACTCAAAAATCGTAGTTCACCACCTCCGAATTTTTCTGAGTGGAGCTGTCTGAGGTTGAGCCACAGCAGTGGGGGCTGTCGATGCAAGGCTCGGAGGGGGACGAGATCGAGCAGCTCTATAGGCAGGGCAGAAGGTAAACTGAGGGGCAGTGTCCCGAGGTGAGCCAGAGCCGCGTCGAATTCGGCGTCTGAGATCGTTTCCGCTGGAGGGTGGGGCATATTTTCTGAAGGTCGCGATGAAAAGATTTGACGTGTAGTCACAGATGTGACACCCGGTGACGCCCGAGGATCCGAGATCAATCAAGGCCCGGCGGGAGCCGACTCTGTATAACACATCCTCTGGCAGGCTGAAACCTTGGGAAGTTATTCACAGTTATTCACACAATTTTTGAGCTCATATCGGTGGGCCATGTTATTAACACGATGTTACTAACTGATGTTAGTAACATCCCAGTTGTTCACGGAACCCTACCCACGATTATTTCTGTGTGCACAAGATCGTCTTGAGGTATATGTCACTGCTGCATATGGTCGAATTCAATGGCGAAAACTTTTTTTCTTTTTGATCACTATCACGACGTGAGATTGATATGCTTAACTAGGAGCGGGTGGATATGTATTCTGTCGAATAGCTGAGCGTGAACGAGATAAGTAGGAGAAGCTTAAAAGTAACAGTAACAGTACCATCACGCCAAGGTACACATCCCCTCTACATCCCACCGCTCACTCCCAACGCCCGTGCGCACAATGAACAGATCCCTCGGATCGTACTTCCGCTTGATCGCGCTGAGGCGCGCATAGTGCGCCCCACCGCCGAAGAACGTCATCGCTGGGTCGACCTCGCGGATGTCCGCCTCGTTCGAGTACGCGCCCGGATTGGCCTCACCCGTGATCGAGGTGAGGAGCGGCGTCGCCTGTGTAGTGAGGTTGTGTCGGAGAGCCTCGATGGTCGCGGGGGCGAGCGTGTCGGACCAGGACTGCCCAACTTGGAACTGGCGCAGCCAGCATAGTCATTAGGCGTCGAAGAGAAAAATGCAGTGGCAGGGCACGTACGTGATTCTTCATCGTGCGCCATTTAGGGTTGACTGCATTGTCAATAACAGCGTTCTCCGCGACCTTGCCTGCACAATTCGGCACGGTTAGCAGGCGTCGAGGCTCTAGATGCAGAGAGAGCTGTACCTCCTCCAACGATAACTTCTGCAATCCTACCCACAAACTCCCTATGAGGACCAGCTCGCAGCGGACGCAGCACAGCGTACTCACACGGGAAAGCCCAGATCCAAGAGCGTCTTGTGGGCCACACCGATAGCCTCAGGCGCGTCGCGATACGCAGCGGCGGGGAACAGGCGCGAGGTCTCGATGTAGATGAACGTGGGGTCATCCGCCATATAGACGAGGTCGTTCGCATTCATCTCAGTCTGGGTCGTCTCCCCGGTGACATTCGCCCCCAGCGCGCGCGCGTCGTCAAGGAACGGTCCGATAGCCGCGCCGTCGGTGCTGGTGGCGTTCGGGAAGAACGTCTCGAGCTGGAGGACGAATACGCCGGGGCCTTCGGGCAGGAGCGTGACCGTCTGCGACGCGCGCGACGCGTCGAGATCGAAGATGTGCCGCGCGTGCGCGGTCATTACGGCGGCGACTTGGGTACTCGAGTTGAGCAGGAGGATGGAGGTGTGCAGCGTCGCAGGGAATGCGGGGAACATGCGCATGGTAAAAGAAATAATGACGCCCCAGGTGCCGGAGCCGCCTCCGCGCAGTGCCCAGAAGACTGGAAAAGACATCGAGCGATAGGATTGGCAGGGCTGGTAATGCTGCACTCACGATCCGGGTGCGAGGCCTCATTCGCCGTTACTACCTCTCCACTTGCGAGAACGATTTCATACTCTATCACGCGGTGACCATCAGCAAATGAAGCGACTCCTGTCAAGTTAATGCTCACGAAGTGCGTTGTCCGCTGCAAGTCCGAGGAAGGGCGAAAAGGGACTGTGCCCTCCACCTTGACCGTATCCTCCTCCCGCTGCTACGGTAGCTGAGCGCCCTCCAACGACTACCTTGCCCTGCTCCCCAGCAAGCTGATAGATCGTGTTCATGCTCACGCCGCTGCCGACTGTGACCGCGCTCCCCAGATCTGTTCCATTGACAACAAAGTGGTCCGTGAAGCTGATATCTTGTAAATAGCGAGTCCAGAGCAGCAACGAGTCGGCTGCGGTAGATCGGCCGAGGTAGTCATGTCCAGAAGACTTTGCGGAGACGCGAAGGTCGTGCTGAGCTGCGAACCGGACGCCAGCCTAGAGTGCATGTCAAGTGAGTGGTAAAGAGTCGAAGCGGTCAGTCGTACAGACCTGTATGTCGGCTGTGCTGCTGGCATTCACCGCGTAAAGCGGAACTCTGCCTTGGTTGCAGGTTGTGCCGTTATGCAGGCAGAGTTGCGGCGGGTCCGAGTGGTAGTTCTGAGCATCCGTCAGTCTCGCGCGCAGTCATCTTTGAGTGTCTTGCCGCACCTGCTCCCAGTTGTACTACTCGGGCGCGAGGTCAGCACGAGTCGGACGTGGCCGCATAGACGGACGAACCTCGTTCATTTGACCAGGAATATTGAGACGATAGAGTGCGCTAGCCCAGTCCGCGTCCGAGCACTGCTGAAGCGCGCATGCTTTTGCGGAAGGCACAACGGTGACCAGTCGACCATGGAGAGTCTGGTTCAGTTGATTCCAAGACGAGGCGGACGGCCAGCTCGCAGTCCCTGGTTGAGAACGACAGCGTGCGAGGACCACAGAGATGAAAGCAAAGGATGCGAGAAGGACTTGCGCAGGCGAGTGCGTTTTTACATGAGGGGGCGCCATCAAACGCGGGGAAATATCAAGCAGATGTCTCGTATCAGTATGCACCTGTTTGCGCGGTGTGGGATACAATGCCGCTTACACACCGCTTTACCGCTTTGGCACCGCTTACCACTCGACTCACGGCAGCCCGGCGTTGCATATTGATCAGCTATCTTGCCTTCTCCGTCTTGTCCCGCGGTGTGCGCATACCCGCAACCCCTTGCTTGGACAGACGGTAGATCAGCAGCCAGCATCTCGCGCCCATGGGTTCTGCGCTCCGTTCTGCGCTTTTGGCGCATAGGCTCTCGCTACTGCTTTTCCACCCTTGCTGCAGCTCCGTCGCAGTGTTGCCGCTGCGGGTTTGGCACAACGCTGAGTCCAGGCGGCCTTCGTGCGCGAGGCCGGGCGGTGGCTGCAGTACACTCGGCCCGCTGCTTTCGATGTTGCGGCACGGTATGGAGGTGGCTTGCTTCAAGTTGCCCGTGTCGGGACGCGCGGCCGAGTGCAGGACGTCTTACGCTTGCTCTGTCCGCCTGGGCTGAACAAGGACACTATAGCCTACTTGGCCCTCTCGCGCTCAGCCTCGATTTGACTTTGAGCTCCCCAGCATCACATACGCATCCGCCTCCTGGCAGGTATTCGTCTGCTTTGGGGACATAGCTGTCCTTGGCGCTCGCCCGCGACCTCTACAGGCTCCCGCAATGCACCGAGCGATCAGCGGTCTGTCTGGCATGTCTACCAACATCCCGCGACGACATGTGCGCTCAGTGGCCCGTTCGTTTCTCAATGGCTCGCCTGGCACTCCGCCGCACTCTCCTCGCCGTTATATTAATGTGCTGCTATGTCGGCCCGGCGGCGCGCGAGACGATCATGCGCCGCGGGATGGGCATGCACTGTAGAGCCGATGCCGTGCCAGCGCATTTGGGCGCGTTGCCGCGCTTCGCCCCCGCGACGTATACTCTGTCTGGAGGTGTCAACGTCGACGCCGGACACCAGACGTGGGACGCCGGGATGTACGGGCATCGCGCATCTATTCCTATTCCCCGCGTCGCAGGAACAGGTTATGGGGGATATGTTTCGTTACCATTCTGTTTACCCTCTACCCTCTTCGCCTTCTGACACCAATCACTTCACACACAGCCTGCAGCTGACTGACTCCGCACTCTTTCTGTTTTTTTCCCCCAGGAACTTAAACGAATCGCAATCACCTCGAGAGTGACGTATATTTCTCTCTCTCTTTCCCTCTCATTTCTATGCGGCGAGTGCGCGATAGGATGCACGATGCGCGATACCGATGCATACTAGGTGTAGTAGACGCCGGGACTGCACGCACAACCAAGGCACATCTCTCATGTATTTCCCTGTGTCTCGCCGGCGTGCATGTTGGGGATACTGGTGCGGGTCGATATAATGGTGCGGCTGCCACACGGTTTGGTGGTGCACACACGCGCTGCTTGCCCTTCTGCTGCGGTACATATACCTGCGCGGTGCTCAAGCTCAGCTCGCGTCAGGAGCACGACGTCAACGTCCATTTTTTGGATCATCTTTGGGCAGAGGTATGTAGTGGAGCTGGCGGGGTTAGACGGTAGTGAGATGTTGCTGACCTGCAGTGTAGGACAGGCTGTTCTTAACTTTTGTTTTGTTCTCCCTTTTTTTGTTCCCTTCTTTTTTATTAATTTTTCGGTACGACTCGTACGAGGTCTCTCCCTCGGTTGTTTCGGTGCGGGGATCTGGACACTATGGTGCGCATCACCTAGCTGCCACTACAAAAATTTAGTGGCCAAATTGGCCAGAGAAAAGTTTTGGCTCTATGCACAGGGCTTTTTTCAATATTTTCACTGCCAGTGGCCAAATCGGGCGGCCAAAAAATGTTGAGCTCACTCAGTTTTGAGCCAAATAGAAATCCCTCTAGCAGTTATCTTCCTATACTTACAGCTGTTTGCGGAACTTAGGGCGCAGCCCGTTTTTTTTTTTTTTTTTCAACGCATTTTGCGTGGGATGGCTCTCCTGGAATCGTCTCTTAGCCGTTTTCCCTGAGAGTATGCTCATTATGTTGGCATTGAAAGGCCGGAGGGCATGGCCTCCTCAGATTTTTTGATGGCCAATCAAATTGCTTGATTGGGAAAATCTCTATGTTTTGAGCAGGATGGCTGTAAAATTAGCTATCATTGTTCGATTGGCCTAATTTTTTGATACGATGGACTCACAAGTGTACCGGAGGGCACCAAATACCGGCATTTTTAATGTGACCCATACATCAAGTGCAATCTATATTACAACCACACTAAATTCCCTATTCAAAGTCTTGAGTCACATACAAGTCATATAAAAAATACCGGTATTTGGTGCCCTCTGGTACACCTGTGAGTCCATCGTATCAAAAAATTAGGCCAATCGAACAATGATAGCTAATTTTACAGCCATCCTGCTCAAAACATAGAGATTTTCCCAATCAAGCAATTTGATTGGCCATCAAAAAATCTGAGGAGGCCATGCCCTCCGGCCTTTCAATGCCAACATAATGAGCATACTCTCAGGGAAAACGGCTAAGAATCGGTTCCAGGAGAGCCATCCGACGCAAAATGCGTTGAAAAAAAAAAACGGGCTGCGCCCTAAGTTCCGCAAACAGCTGTAAAAGGAACACTTCTGCTAGAGGGATAAGAAAAATATGTATTTTCGGACCCGAAAAATTTCAAGCACAGGGTAGCGGCAGCTAGGTGATGTGCACCATACAGAGGGGGTGCGCTGGCTCACCGGTGGATCCGTGCGTGCGCAGGCACGATACGCATACACATGAGGTGGCACCGCGGTGTCTTTTATCTGGGCCCTATGTACGCTTTGAAGTTGAAAACAAATCAGCACTTGGGTGCCGGTGGTGCTAGTGCCGAATGTTTCGAGATTGTGGAGATGCAGAGCGTTGTGTGGACACTGGAGAGCGCTGGCGCCGCCGCGGGGTGTGGACTAATATGTGTGCCAGGTAGCGAGGTCGATGCGGGTGAAGGTGAAGTCAAAGGCATGTATTGTATGCTTGTCATCCGGCTCACGTTTTCGCTCCGTTCATGACCGCCAGCCGTTTCTCTTCAGATTCTCTCAGTCATCCCTTCCTCGGTTGCCCGGCAGTATCTTGAATCTGGGCCCTTCTCTAGGGCAACACCACCCGGGCCAAATTGCGGTCAAATCAAAATCAAATCAACATCAACACTAATTTCCGAAACATGTTTCGGAGGCATCCGCAAGCCGGAGAATCAATTGATACAATTCATGTTTCTTGGTACTATTGTGGAAATGTAGGTACTCTGAACTCTTCTTCTCCCCTGTTCCGTTGAATCTGAGTAGTAGACGCTCAATGGTTCAAAGCGTCAGCCTTTAACTGCTCTAAGTGGTTCTTTTCCCCCCGATAACCGTTTTCTTAAACAGGCTACCGATAGTATTCGCACGAAAAGTGAAAGACTGGGCCAGGGGTTTATCTCCGCTGTTCATGTCGCTCCAAGGGCCAATTTTACGCGCGGCGATATAATCTACGACTGGGTAAACTACAGTACATTTCCATTTGAATAATCAGTTGACCAATATACACCCATCGAGTCTGGGACCATTCCGAGAGAGAAATTCGTGGTATCTGCGAGCTTCCTAAGTGCAATGCTCGTAGCGGGTAGTCGCGCCAGGAACGTTCACCGCAGAGGCGTACATACGATGGCAGAGGTAAAACCGACATCGACGCACCTGCGGTTTAATGCATCTGCTCACGAATATACTTGGTCCTATTCCGATGACACCCCTATGCATCGCCAAGTCTCAGCGGGAGGCGGGCTGTTGAAAAGTGGGCGACGGGAGCTATTTCCGAGCTCGGTGGAATTAGTAATGCCAACTTGAAGTGACGAAACTGCGACGAACTTTTCAGTCATCGCCGTAGATCTCCGTCCCATATGATCTGCTCGGCGGCATCTGGCGGGTTCGGCGGGCATGCATCGAAGGTGGGGAGATGATTGTTGCAATCAGGGCAGCTGTTCCTGAGGGCATGCCGGCAAGCGGCAGGCGGCCGAAAGCGGATCGCATATCGTCCTTCCATTGTTCCAACCTCGCATCCACCGCATCTCAACCGCATCCATCAAATGTCCTCGTAAGCTCTTATGCCGGTCGAATGCACACTTGCACCCTGCTCTCCTGGCTCGGCCACGACGGGGGGGCGGAACCTTCGAGGAGAACTTATTAAGGCGTCCACATGCATATGTGTTCACATGTCTAGACTCCATATGAGAACACTGCCTTCATTTGAATTGCATTACAGTCTAGAGTCGCCGCTGTCAGCCGCTGTCTCGCTGTTCTTTCCTGTTACCCGTGGTTTCCCTGAGAAACCGCTGATTAGGACGCCCCGCTGCGCGCCAAAATTCACCACCAGACCAGGCCCCCTGCCACTCGCTTATACTCTAGTTCGGTCCGCCCGGCCCAACATTTGGACTGATTTTCTCTATGAAAATGAAAAAACGAAATTACACGCCATTATTTTTTCGAGGCCCCCAGACGGCGGCCTCTCGTTCCGCCTCCCCGTATACTTTTTGCCTGCGGCCGATTCCCGCATCGCTTGGCCATATCGAGACCCTTGGTTTCGGTGCTCCCCTTTCCACTAGTTCCGTCATTAAATCTTGAGTTGGCTATTTCTTTTATTTCGTCGTCAATTTCCCACTTCAAAACTCAACTAGCGATTAATTTACTCTATGCCGGACCGGTCGCAACCTATAAGGGAGTGACCGGGGGCCTCCCACATCTGAGTTGAAGACGCGCATGATCCCCGAGATCTGCACTAAGACTTCCATCTGTGCACGGAATTTTATGGGGGAACTCTCTTTCTGGACAGCCGGATTCTGAAAAAAATGGTTGGCCAATCTCCGGGACTCCACGTATTTTGTTACCGTGGTCCTCGGGCAAGAAGTCTTGGCTCGCGGTGAAACTCGCGCCCAAAAGCGCTAAAAGTGTTCCATCCTCAGCGTATTTAAACCCCCTGCGCTCAGCAGAAATCCTTCACTTTGTTCGTGTGGAAAGACCACCACCGGCGAATCAGCTCCAGCCCTCATCATGCAGCTCACACCCATCCTCATCGGCGTCCTCGCCGCCCTCTCCACTACGGCCTCGGCCACCCAAACCTTCGCCAACCGGGGCACCACCCCGACAGGCTGGGATTTTATTCTCAAGGAGCACGAAGGCACGGTGGACCAGGTGACCAACGTTGTCTACGGCACCAGCGGCACCGCCATCAAGGTCACACAGACGTACGACCCGGCATACACCGGCCGCTACCACTCCGAGGGGCACCACTTCCAGGGGTATCACCGCGGCGAGCAGGGCTTCTACGGCTTCGCCTTCCGGCTGCAACAGGACTGGCAGTTCTCGCCGGCGCAGTCGTATAACCTTGGCCAGTTCATCGCCGACTTCACCGACACGGGCTGCGACGACTGGATGCCCTCGAGCATGGTGTGGATTATCGGCGATCAGCTGGCCACCCGCGTGAAAACGGGTTCCGTCTGCAACCAGGTGACCACCGAGTTCAAGAATCTGGCCACCGTGTCTGCCGGCGCTTGGCACAAGGTGGTCATCCAGGCCGACTGGCAGAATGACAACACCGGGTTCTACAAGCTTTGGTTTGACGGGGTGAAGGTGTTTGAGAAGTTTAACATTGCCACGACCATCGACGACACCCGCGAGTTCCAGTTCCACCTTGGGCTTTATGCCAATGGGTGGCATGACGATGGAGGCATGAAGGGGACACAGCCGTTCAGGCAGGTGTGGTATGACCAGATCGGGATGGGGACCACGTTTGCCGATGCAGATCCGGATCAGTGGTCTTAGAATTATTGGCCACTCAAAGAGATTGTAACTGTTCTGTCACTCAACATGTCGTAAAAACTTTATTTGTAAACTGCTTGCAGAATTTCTGGATACCCTAAGCCGATAATTCATGGACGCTTTAAGTCAGTACGGCCATTTGTATTTATTGTATTACGAATACAGTACGAATACGGTACGGTAGGCACACTTAACATGAATCGCTGCATGGTATGGTACGGAAGGATCCAGAAATGAAATATTATCCGCCTCATCTAGAATCTCAAGTTGTCGAATGGGGTAGAGATGGAGTATTAGCAAGAGAGAGGGCTAGGGTTGCAGAATGCAGGCTGCCTGGTATGGCAAGGTTCAGACAGAGACTGAATTTGCGATGCGGCGAAAGGTCGCGAGCCGAGCACGGTGGAGCTGCTGGCAGCCAAATTGGGTTGTCAGATGGGGTAGAGTGAGCTCAAGGAGTACCAGAAAATGAGGACGCTATGTCTTGCGAGCCATGGCGTTGAGCGATGTATGAAGCAAAGCGACCGGCAGCGGTGACGTGGAGGGAAGCATATTATTTCTCATATTTCCGTCATATTTCTGTCAAAAAAGGTGTCCTCTTGACCCCCAGAGTGTTTAATTCTTCAGAGTTGATAATTGGTTGTCAACTGTCGCGCCTCTGAGTCCCGATAGCATTTGTTTTTGCAGGGGATGTCTGGAGATGTACAATCAATCCAGTCATTGCTGTGTATTTCTTTTACCGAAAATTGTTCTGTAATCTTCTCTGCGCAATTTATGACAGTGCTCCGACTCCCTCAAGAAAGGAACACGGTCACATGGTTACATCAAACGTTCAGGAAAGAACGCAACTTTGTTTGGAATTAAATATAGTACGATGTTCATCAGTGTGCCTGAGTGTGACTCTAGAAATTATTTTTGCATCCTCCATACAATTTCTAGTCAAAACACATACATTTACTCACCCAGAAGATTCCGTAGAGTAACACAATTCAGGGAAACTGACTAGCTCTTCCAAATCCACAGTGGGTTCCAATGAATCCCACTGGGTTTCATTATACTCCTCAACCACTGGCTTTCGTTATGGTCCAGTGGTTTACAGTGGCTTTCACCGGTTGTGAAGGTAACACATTCCATCGAACTGCGTTGAGAACCGGCGTGGGATGGTGGAAAACATTGGAGTTCAGTGGGTTTTAGGTCAGAGGCTCCATTGGTATCCACTAGATTTCAGTGGCCACTAATTCCCAATGAGCCGGCAGTGGAGTACAGCGATCACCAATGCCGACCAGTGCCGATCAGCCGTTTGACAGCTCCGCGTGTATTACTGCGAGAAAAGTCGGTGCAGTAATGTCGGGGACAAGCCGAGATCACATCAGAAACCAATGCCGGACACATCAAACTGATGCCTGGTCACCCATCTTGCTTTGAACCAACCTCAAACCATCACAGGTTCAATATTATTTCAAACAGCCAGGTCTGCGCGCCAGACGTTGGCTTGTAATACATCAGCCGTCTGTCCATCTACAGTGGTTTGGGTCCGTGCATCAGCAAATCCTGTTTTTTCCCAGAGTTGTCTATAGTGGACATAGTGGGCCCTATTGCGGCTATAGTGGCCATAGTGCTCTGTAGTACTACATAGTGGCAACCGGGCACTCCATAGTACTACATAGTGGCAACCGGGCACTCTATAGTACTATGTAGTACTTGACCACTACATAGTACTATGGAGTGCCTGCCGAGGACTATACAGCACTATAGAGTGCCCGGTTGCCGCTACATAGTGCTACATAGTATAGAGCTCGCTTGTATTACTACGCGCCTGTAGATGTCTCCTTTTTTATTTATTTAAGTCCCCACGGAACAAAATGCAGTTTATAAGGATTCTCAAAGCCCTGCGTGATGCCCACAACGTATTAAAGCAGTATTCATATTTACATTAAAATCAAGTGGTTGTGGACTCGGACGCACAGTCGACATACTATTCTTTCACAGCACTCGGTAACATAAAATCAGTCCGACAAGGTCCAGAAAAGCTCTTTTGTATAGAAATGGTTTAGCCAAAAGTTGTCACAAAGGGCAAAGGTATTTTGACAAGTCAACTTTTTGTTCGCCACCTTCCCAAATCGAGGGGTCAATTCCACGGACGCTCTGAGACGATCTAGAGGAATGACGTCACCCATAGGGGAATTGTTCGCTCTCCGCGCCCGTTTGACCTGATACATCCCAGTCGTTGGTTCACGGAAGAGACCACTGTTGTTCGTAACAGGATCGATTTGATTGACCACATCAAACCGTTCGACGTATGCGAGAAAGCGATCGGTTCCGGTTGGAGGCCTGTGATTCCGCCATGGAACAAGGCGAAATATCAGTTTCAATTGACAAACAACATGGCCTGGTGGAGGGGAATTAAGTCGAGATTGAGACAGATAAGCCTTCAGCACATACCTTCGAGACCGCTTTTTGGCCACTTACACTCGGAGTGCGTGTTCACAATGACCGCATCGCCCCAACCATACTTCCAGGAAGCACTGGGAGGGTCGGCATTGACTGTCTCCGGGACCAAGATCTGATTTGGATCGTGGTACGATCGGGACTGGATTCGAACGCCGTGCCAGACCTGCAGGTATGTGAAACCGCACAGATAGTCTTCGATAGTACCTGTGGGACGTTTGCCACCTATCACAAGGCGACTGTCCCGTGGTCGCTGGAGATATGCATGAAGCGCATCCTGGAAATTGGGAAGGCCAAACGTGGTCGCAATTTGCTGCACGGTTCAGCGACGTCCCACATAATCTCGGTTGAGATGGAATGCCGTGCTGCCATCTCCGGAAGTAAACGTACGAAAGGGGAGGGGTGCATTCGGTTGCTCGCCGGCTAAGAGCGAATTACTGTCGGCGAAGTAATTCACCACGGCCCGGCTGGAGGACAGACGGGCAATGGGTCCGATGTGTTCTAATAGTTTGGAAGTTCGATTCAACAGGAGAGGAGTGTGGTCATCCAAGATGGCCTCCGGATCGTTATCCACAAGTGCAGGAACACCCAAATCGACGCCCGCACTGTCCATCGCAGTCGCAAGATCAAATTGGATGCATTTGTCCCTGCGGTCCAAATGCCGACAGATTTGGGTCTCGTACCCTTGATTATTAGAGTTGTACGCTGGGTCCTTGACCTCGGTGATTGGAAGGCTGCTGTATTGTGGAGGCAGTCAACACTAGAGAGGTCGGCCAGACAGAACTAAGAGGAGCCAAGAATGACAGAACAATAGTGTGGTCATTCAAGAGCAGCCACTAGGAAAGGTACATGGTGGTCAAGACCAAGAAGAGAAGATACTGTAAGTAATCTACGTCACAATCAATGTGCGATCAGATATGTAACAGAACAGATGTAACATAAGATATAAATCAGAATGTAAGATAAGAACTCAACAATGGCAATACAAAAGGTAGGATGTCGAAGGGTGGTATAGGTGATCATTGAGGAGGTATATAGGCGAGTCAATGATAAGGAAAATCTAAAGGTCAATTGAGGATCAGTCAAAAGACAATGAGATCGAGGCCAATGATTATCAGTCAATGGTAGCGGTGAAAGGTACAATGCAGGATTGCAAGGAGCAATGAGGACTGAGGCGCTGGTGTGCTAAATCAGGGCTGAAGGGAATAATGCAGACAGCAAAGGCTGGACCAGTCCTGGAAGGGAGAGGATGGACAGTGCAGAGAAAAGTAGTAAGGTTGGAGCAGCAGCCTTACAGTGATATGGGCGTGTTCGGTGATATCAGCACTCCATTGAAGGGTAGCACCGTTGGCCCGAATGGCTGGAACCACCGACGAGAGGAATTCGAGTTTCGGTATCCACCAGTTGTTTATTGGACCCCGCTTTCCTTTGCGCACACCCGCATCTATGATGGCCTGTTTCTTTTCGTGGAAGCAGGCTAGAGCAGCATCCATCTTGGATAAGATGTCCTCCGCAATTTCTGGGGCCTGACCGTGATAGAAAAAAATGAGGAGGCTTGCAATCGCCTTCAGAAAGCCTTTCGACACGCCGCGCGCCTCGGCGACTACTGCGATGAGATATCGCTGTATATCGCGGTGTTCTCTTCCAGTGGCCTGTTTGGCTTTGGAGATCCCCTCCTTGAAATGGCGCATACCGGTATGCGGCTGCAAGACCGAAAATCTGAAATCAATCTCCGCCGCACAAAGAGCCGCTATACACCATTTGATGATATGGTCATAGGAGAACTTGTGCCAGTGGTGTAGGACCTCTGGCGTGAGGAAAGTGGATGGGTCAGCTAACGCCCAGTCGAACCAAAAAGGCCGGTGGACTCCGTTGAGGCGGAGCTCCTTAGCCCCCTTGACATATGCCCTGAAATCCCGCCAAGGGTGATATTTCTTCTCGAGCTTGATAAGCTGTCCAACCATGTGATCACGCGTTTGAGGTGGATGGCAAAATGCATCTCCGAATTCTTTATACGAGGCTAAGGTCACGGAGGACGTTCTTCCCGCGACCCCAGCGATCAGCGCGGACTCCGGGGTGTCGACGATATAACCGGCGATCGGCGTAAAACAAAACCTCCTCCAACCAAGCGGGTCGTCCATCATCATCCCAATTTCTGCCACCTTTTTGAGTGGTTCGAGGACGAAGTCCATGACCGCGTGAAAAATGCGACTCTCAAGCACACCCTTGAGCTCGGCGTCTTTCTCAATGAACTTTGGTATAGGACATAAAACAAAAAGCATAAATGCATGGTGGGACGCCTTCATCCGAAAATCCATATCGATATCCGCCAGGCTGATGAGGACCGGGTGAGCCTGACGGCCTCCTGTCATGGAAGAAAGCATTGTTTTGTCCGATGAAAGTACCGATCCAAGAAGAGTGGCCCCAGGAGGCAAGTGATCCTGAACAAAGAGTGAGAACGTGTATTACATATAAAAAGTATAAAATAACTTGCCTGCATGTTCCAGGCCGCGGTGCCTGAAAGCCACTCTTTGTAAACTCTCATGAGTCATTCTCCGGTCTTCCACAGACGAAAAGGCGTGAATTGGATGAAATCTTGGACCAAAGGATTCCCGAGCAAGCTCTTTATGCATTCGATGGGATTGCGATAGTAGAGAGTGAGTGGTCACTTGGTCGGGTACGGAGTGTTCCAGGGTTTGGACATCCAGGGCGGGCCCCTAGGCAGACTCTCTACCTGACTCCGCAAATCCTTCGCTGAATGGAAAGATAAAGCCATACGCTCGGTCTGTATTAAGAATGAATCATTGGTATTATTTTGGCAAAAGAAGCCAGAAGTCCTACCAGACGCTGCTGTAGTAGTTCGTCGGTTTTTGCTATCGTCAGGTTGGATCTTATAATAAACAAGCAGTCGCCGGCGCTTCGCGCCGGCTCCCACTTGCTCTCCTTCTTTGCTGGTAAATTTTTGCAGAGCAGCCTGAACAAATTATTTTGAGATGTTCTCCAACTCACGGTTGAAGCTGGAGTAAACACCGACTCAGACTGGAACTCTAGTGAATACATGCATAGCCGAGGAGAGCAGACCATCAGTGAATTAAATAAGTTCTAAATTGATCCGTCTAAAGCGGCATATCGACTATTGAGCCAGCCATCAAGCACTCCTCGGTCTTCTCCGGGGAGTAATACATCCATCACTAGCAAAGTTGCTGGCGGCCACTGGTGGCCACCAAACTATTGGTGGCCATCGGCGGACAATGTATGGCATTGATTACCAACGCCGATGATGATTTCCATCAATCACCACCGGCAGCCATTTCCGCTGAGGTCCGCCGGAGCACGGTGGAAATTGGTGAATTTCTGTAAACTTCGTTTTTTTAAATGTAGAAAGTCAGTACAATGGTTTCTCTGTTAACCAGTGATATTATTGGTAGGAGCATTGCTTGAACTCATTTTTCTCTGGTCACTTGTGTTCAACTTGAAATGGTTGAAAAGGAGACTGACCTTAGAGGACAAATAATCCATTCTAACAGAAATTTCCTGTCCAAGGAGATTTGGCAGTAAGCCTTGTGATAAATTCAATTTGCTGGTTTATGCATTGAATTTACGATCAAGTAACTGTTCAGTTGTTCAACTGACTCACAGTAAAGTAGTTAGCCTCGTTTCATGGAACTTCGGCAATAAGTATGCACTGCGAGGAGGAAAAATAGTCTCCATGAATCAGGATGAGTCAGTGAGTGAAAAGTGAACACCCTATGGCCTACAGCAAAACTGTTCTTTTGCATCGAAAATACACCAGCTGCTTCAAATCAAGGTAAGATATCTCGACTACACCATTGAACACATTAATGTACTCCCGCGGAAGCCTCTGGAAGCCATTGGGAATAAGAACCACTGGTTTCCATTTGTTTCCAGCAGACACATGAAAGCCAATGATCTCCACTGACATCCTGTCGGACACCATCGGCTGCCGGCAATTATCAATGCCGACCAAAGCCGATTAGCCGTTTGCCAGCGCCGCGCGTATTACTGTCTCCGGGGTCTGCCGCTCGGCAGACGATCGGAGCTGAATATATTGATTAATGTATGCCGTCGGAGGGCGCTAATCTGCCGTCATTTGGTCATGAGACACAATCTAACCATATGGAGATACAGCTTCAGACAGACGGAAGGCTCGATTTTATAAAGAGGGTGATGACGCGAACTCCCATTCCTCAGCTGAAGCAAAGGGGTAATAAAGATTGGTTTGACGCTCTGAAGAGTACTGGTCTTGATGAAATCTATCCATAAATGTTTCCCCTCTACCGTATGTTTTGGTGGCTCCCTTGTAATACTCTTTCACGGGCTTCATGCTAGGTTGAACGGGCTTCTGGCGAGAGTTGATGGAAGATGTAGGTGCGTCGTCGTCGTCGGGGTTATTTAAACCAAGGACATTGTAACCGTAGTCTTCATCAATGTCCATAGGGTCAACGTCCATCATCACGTCGAGTTGGGCGTTGGTTCGCGCCTGCATTGGCACTTGTCTACGTAGATTCTTGGCCGCTTTGAAAATAGCGGGATGCAACGAAGGATGGCATTTGCCAGTCGGTTGATTCATGTGCTGCTTGAGCGTAGTACCATTCTTGAATCGGCCGTTGCATATCGGGCATCGCGTTTTTTGGCTGTCGCGAGGCATAGAAAAAAGGTGGAAGGCGCAATGCGCACCAGGCACCGGTAAAATAGCAGAGGATTGAAATCAAATGCTCAGCGACTGGCACTGGGCAAATGGTTAAGAGCAAGCCATACCTTCGCACGTGAGTTTGACGCGCGACAATTTTCCCACCAGCTTCGCATCAAACTTGGCTTTCTCACCATCCGACTCCTCCACTATTTGCCCAGTGCCAGTCGCTGAGTATTTGGTTTCAGTTCTGTTAAATCACTTTGCTCCCACATCTGGCGCAATCATGATGACTGATACCACCAACTTGAATGAGCCGAACCGCGCTCCCAACCGATCTACCAAAACCCTAGTCAGAAACTTACCTTGTACGCTGGAGCTGGTGAGTTCCACATGCTAGTCGTTTTCCTCGCTTCTATTTTTATTTCTTTTAGTCCGAACTTTCTGTTCTCCCTCCTTTGGAAGAGGACACTTACAAGCTCGAAGTGGCCCGTCGAATTCGCGTTTCGAAGGAGGCTGAGGTCGAAGTCGTCCGCTCACTCTTGGCCGAGGCGCGCGCTGCTGTCACCCGCCGCCAGGCGGAAATCAAGCTCGCCATTGTCCGGGAGGATGAAGCCCAGAGTCGCGTGGAATATTACCTCCGGATGGACCAGGAGGTGGCAAACCATTTGGTCAATGCCGAGTTGCAGATTGGGGTGATACACCACAGACTTTGGGGCAATTCTGAGAAGGAGGTTCTGAAGGAAATGGAAGGTGCGCCTGCCCTCTTCTCTCAAGACGAATCTCACCAATCTTTAGATGCTTGTGAAGCTGTGACGAGCTCAATTTCCCCAGGCCCCACTATTTAAAATTCCCCTCGCTATTTAGATGATATGTTGCTGTTGTATCCAAAGTATCCGCCGCTACGAATCAATTGATTAGACAGAAATGCCAAGATAGTGATGTACCGTCTACTTATGTCAATGAATTGCAAAATAATTTATTAAACACATCTCGTCGACGCAAACAGATGAAAAGTGCTACGGCATGAGCTTCACAAAACAACATCATCTCGAATCAATTCGTTTGTGCACCGACCGCCTGAACGAAAAAAATTAGCAAGGCGCCGACGATAAAAATTCAAGACTTGCCAGTCGTTTCAGATGCTCCATGAACACTTGCAAGCTGACATCATCGGTGAAGATGGCCTGCCCGGCGCCGCCGCTCTGAGTAGAGCCGTACATGTTGTTGGTCATATGTGTCGTCGACGGGTTAAGTTTTGAAAGTAGGAACCGAGCTTGACTTCCACCCGATCACAGACGATGTATCAGGGGATAGGAAAACGGTCTACCAGGAGATCCTATGAAGAAAAATGAAGGATGAGGAATGAGATGAAGATAAATGATACATACCTGGGTGTCAGCAACAGGCACTTCAAGCAGCTCTTTGAAATTATCGTAGCCTTCCTGATCCTGGTATCCCTGCTTACGCCACTGCGCCACGAGCCCGCCGTGGAAAATGAGAATATGGAAGAACGTATCCAGCAAGAGGATAACATCGTGCTTGATGGACACACTGTCCAGAAGAACCGGCTGCGGCAGCGTGTCGAAAGTGTACGACATCAAGGTAGGCTGTATCATGATCAACGAATTGTTGACATCCTCCTCGTTCAAGATGTGCCTAAGGCGGCGCGATCAGTACCGTGCTGCAGCCCACAGGAAGGAACGCACCTATAGAAGGCGGATTCATCGGGACTGTTGTTGAACACCTGCAAAATTTGACTCCTCCGCAGATGGAACATGAACTGAGGATAGATGCTGAAGTTGTCGGTCAACCAGAAACTTGTAGGGTCTTCCTTGCGGTAATCGGCAAATTTCTGACACAGCCGTATCAACATGCGGTCGAGCCACCTCAGCACATCAGGCGAGTCGTCAATCTCAGCCTTAGACACGGCGATATGGGCCATCAAGACCGCAGCGGTCTCTTGGTCGAACGACGCTGCGATACTCGGTGATCCGGCTTCAGCAAAGTTGCGGGCAATCGTCGTGACGCGAAGACGCTGGAATCCTGAAGCATGCTGATAATGCGTAACGAATTGAATGAGACCACGCGAGCCAGGCTGCAGGGGTTGGCCAGCAGGAGTGACAACTTCGAAATAGACACCGGTCGAGGTACGAGGAGTGATGACGTTGATTTTCCAGGCCGAGGTCTGACCGATTCCGATCTCCGTCTCACCCACACAAGGGGATTTCTTTCCTGCAGAAATGGCGTGTCCGATGAGCCCAGAGACCTTGAGTTCTTTCGTTGTCTTTTCGGTTGTCAGCGTGAGGCTGTCGAGCGTTAAGTAGGTGTGCGTACCTGAACATCAAAGGTGGCATTGAAACCCATCTGCAGATGCCCTTGATCATTCTTGTTAAACAAGCGTAGGAAACTCTGTTTGAATATCGAGGTGGCGAAGGAGTCGGACAAGACGATCACGCCGTTTGTGGAATTCGGCAGCGACTTCATCTCAAGAAGCCCGACTTGGTCAAGGCATCCGGCAAAGAGATCCACGGCGTGTCCATTGTTTGAAGCGCGTTTAGCGAGACCCTCGTAAAACTAGAAAATTAAATAAGTGCCCACTCGGTAACTCTGCGCACAGGCTTACTTTGGTAGCACACTTGAAGTGCTTGACGCTGTCCCTGTCAATATCGTGGTGGGACCGGATGGGCTCCTTAAGTTCATTGCTGACGACCATCCCGGGACCTTCAGTAGCAGGGCCACCAGCGAACAACATGATACGGGCACCAGTGTTGGGGTATGTAGTCTGGTCGGGGATGTAAGCAAATTGTAACCAACCAAAGCACACAATAGCGTACCTCAAGCAGCCCGACAGCTACGCTCAGTGCAACACCCGTGCATCTCAGAGGACACTTATCATTGGCAACAGGCCAAGGGTCGCAAGTCAAGCCTTCCAGAATGCCGGTTAGCTGGAACTCGCACTGCTGCACAGGGAGCAAGAATCGCGAGGCTCCAAAAGAATGTTGCGGCATCGGCTGACCGGGCCGGGGAGCTGCGCGCAATTGCGAGCTCAACCCGAGCATGTCCTGAATTTGCTTGGGTTGGTACTCCTTTCCACCGTGGAAAACATAGGATTTGTTGCATTCTGCATAACCGATTTCGTGCACTTGAGTCTAGTCAAGGTCTTAGAGTAGAAGATAAGGATAGAGAAAGGTACTCACCATGGTTCCATAGGTAATAAGTCCGACGAGCGAATAAGGGGGGATAAGGCTCAAGCTAACAACGAGAGCGTCACGGAGAGCTTTTAAGTCTTCTTCATCGAGACAGGTATCGACAACAAAGAGGAAAATCGGAGGGACCTGGATGGGGCGGGAAAGGGTGTATTCAATAGTAGTGTATTTTGGAAGAGCTCCGCGGGGAGGTTGGTGTTGGAAATGTCCTTGTAATGGGGAGGGAACGCATTGCGCGACAAACAAAACGGGCAAATCCAAAGCTTCCCCCGAATGTCGATTTGGCTAATTGGTGCGCGCGTTAGATATACATCGAACACATACAACGAATGAACCAAACGAACCAGTAGGGGTTGAGTATAGCGCGACAAGGGGGTTTACAGGCGACGGGCTCATACAAGACTGGAGGCAGATCTTCTCTTGGCTTCAGCGGGGTGTACAATGCTGAGATCGGCACTACAGTTCTGGTCGCTTCTATACGCGACGACGGCCACACATTCCACGACAACCGCACGCCTTTTGAGAGGAAATTTTAGTTTTTGAAACTGGGCGGCACGCGCCGAAAAGCGGCTCACTATCGCGTTCCTCGACGTCTTCAAAATCGAGCATGATAATGCTGTGGAACGTGTATCGCGGAGAGAGTCAAGAGGTGTCGCAGACACAACTCAAGTAGTTGTAGCGTTTGTGTTCGTAGTATGTGCGTTCCTTGTTGCCGATGGTGGAGGTGGTAAGAGCATATTTATTTACTGTTGCGTACCCTTGCGTACCTCTACAGATCTGTGCACTCCACCAAGTTGGTATTGTCAGCGTCGTTCTCACACAATTACCCGGGAAAGTAATACTGCTCTGGATGTCAGTGTTGACCTTGCTTGTTTACGACGTACTCTCGCAGTCTCATCAAGCCAGTGCCGTCTGCTTAGGCGTCTTAGTCTTTGTAGCGTGCACTTTACTTGTTGCTGATACAGTTCTAACCAGAAAATAGGTAAGTGCTAATCCTGTAGATGCGAGTGCACTTCATCAAGCCGTGGTCTTTTACATCGTCTTCTCTAGCGTATTACTGGTAAGTGATCATGCCCTCTATCAATTGAAAGCTTACCTTGGAGACTGAGGCTCGCGATGCGCATTTACACCAACGCGGATGTCGAGGCTGCTATGGCCCAACCCCCTTCTCCCATCGACGCTCATGGGTGGGTATACGCGCATCGGGTTGAGTTGCCCGACGGTACAGTGGTTCTCAAATTCGGGAGGAGCGACGATCCCGAGCGTCGTACTCGACAGTGGAGGGAACAGTGCTGGAATGATGAAATTGAGTTGCTTTGGGTCGTTGAAACGAATCACGCGAAGAAGTTGGGTGAGTACTAAGCATCTGGTCGACCATCGCGCAAGACGCTAATCGAAATAGAACGGCTGTGTCACCGCCTATTCAAGGCGAAGGGTGCCTGGGTTATCCCTTTTCACTGCGAGTCTTGCGGCGTCCACCACCAAGAGAAATTTTGGGTGGAATTGTTGGGAGGATGGGGCGAGTTGGAGGAGCAAGTCTTGAGGATGGCCCGCAGAATGAGAGATCGTGGCGAATAGAATTGCTGCTTCGTTGAATCTGTTAGCTCTTGTATTTCTTGGCTGTACTCTTGTATTTCTTGGCTGTAAGCTTCCGCGTAGTACGCCGGGCAAAAAAACTTCATGTATCATTCAGTCCTCGCGCTTCACCCGCCCCCCCCCCCCAAAAAAAAAAAAAGACAGCAAATGAGTAATATTTCAGGAATATACAATGTATTATACCTTCGTGTAGCGAGGCTCAAGGTCGTAGGACACCAAGAATATATTCAGCAGTTTTTTCGAGGCGTGCGGTGTATGGGGGGGCATGTCGTTCCAATTTGAGGTTATGTTTCCATTGCGTGTGCGTGAAGAGACTTCCCGAGTTAGTTTCCAATATCTGCAGGCGTCTCTGGTACCATATTTCCCACATGCTGGTCCACCAGCCGATATTTAGTCCAGACACAGAGAAAGCCGCAGGCTTGGGCCACCAGGACACCATTGATACCTGCTCGTCATTGAGGAGATTACGGTCGTGCTGGCCTAGAAAGTATTATTAGAACCAACGAATATGAGGACACAGAATAACTCACCTGTTGAAACATGATAAACACCGCAAATCAAGTCAATCTCTTCCGCGGTAAGGTAATCGTCCCAATAAGCAAAAGGCGATTTGCCATCCCACAAACAAATTCCTTCAAGGAGCGCGTCGTCACTGGGGCCGCGGAGGACTTCTTCGTTTGAAACCTCAGATCTGGCGAGGCGACCGATGATACCTCCGTAAAGCAGAGCGGTGCGACCGCGGCGACTCTGGAAGAAACTGCCCCGGATGGAGACGTAAGCATTGTAGTCTCTCATATTGGGTTTGTAATGTGGTGGTCGATATCCCAACCCCGAATAACCGTGGCGCCAAGCGTTCGAGCGAGGAGGGACTGTCTCCGAAGAGCGGATACATGTGAGGAAGAATATTCCTTGAGAGAGAAGGTTTTCCGCAACGTCATTCATACTTGGGCCCCATCCCTGTCGTACAATTTCCAGTGCGGTGGTGGCGCTTTTGACCAAAATATACAGACCGTGAGGTTGCTGCTCTTTCACTGAGATCACATAGGTCATCTTACCCATGAGGACCTCTCTGCTGACCCTGACTGTCCAGTCAGAGTACAGTTCTGCCTCTTTTTGGTGAAAATCAAGCAAGTGGCGAGGAATGTCAAATGGTGATGTCGCGCTCTTGCAGCAAGCAAGGAACAAGCGAAACTGATCTAGGTACACCTTGTTTGTAATCTCCACCGCAAGATCGCCAACAAATTTTTTCGCCAGCGTAGGAGGAGGGAGTTCGGGTGTGGTATTGATCTTGTCTTTGGTCACCGTGCATCCATAACGCAGACGGACCATCTCATCGAAGGTCACTGCGATCTTGGTATACGGAGACTGCGTTTCGACCTCCGACTCGGTCGTGACGGGATGAACGCGGTCGAGGTCTACCTCGGAGCTGGGCACCACCGCTGGACAAACATTTTCAAGAGGCAGCTTCGAGAGGGTTTCGTCGTTGTCTGGTGGACCTTGGGAGCCATCAAAGTTGTCCCAGTCATCCTCTGGTTCGGCGGGACCTCCAAAGCGCTCACAGACATCCCACTCATCGTAGAAAGAGTCGTAGCGACGCTGCTCGGGTCCATATTCACCCCAAACATCATCGTACTTTTGGCGACCCGCCACTCGCCGAATGTAATGGCCATTGGACTCCTCCCAGATGTAAACTCGAGTGCCTTTACGGCCCGGAGCCTGTCCCTTTCGCGCATTAGCTTCTTTCTGTCCCCGACGCTGGGTAGCCTCCGGTGTTTCACGGGCAGCGGTCTCCGCATTCCTTTGCTGCCGGCGAAGAAAGAAGGCATCCATGTCTTCCCCCTGCTGCTGTCCGCTGTAGGGTTCGACAGGAGGAAATAGCTGAGCTGCAAGCGACGAAGAAGCTGGTGCGTGATGCGGGGAAGGAGCTGGTGCTTGAGCCGGGGAAGGAGCTGATGCATAAGCCGGGGAAGGGGCTGGTGCGTGAGCCGGGGAAGGGGCTGGTGCATGAGCCGGGGAAGGAGCAACCCAATGAACCCATGGATGATCCACCCGGCGACCTGACTTCATGGTCCAGCTCCCGTTCGCGTTTTGAGATGCAGTCCAGCGACTGAACGTGAGTTGCCCAGGTAACATGCCCATAAGATACATTAGTTCCTCTGCGTCGGGCACGAATCCCATCGACCTCAGCCCGTGAGGGACTGAAACTTTGGGTGATGCGAGAAGTTTGCCCCAAGAAATGTACAGAGGCAGAGGGAGGCGAGTGGATATGATAGCGGAAATGAAAAAGCCGATTTCACGGGGGAGTGACACAAGATCGGGATATGCGTCACGAACGCTGAAATCGATGATTCCCCTGATTCTGGGAACGGTTAAATCTCCCGCGGCAGAATGCTCCAGATCGTTAAACCGTTGGCGATGAACGTGGGCGATGGTGCAAACCGACTCTCGCCAATCTGCTACGTCCCAGGTCACCACCCCAGTGCCGTCCGCGTCCCTGATTCCAGAAAGCCGCTTCATCAACCAAAAATACATGGACACGATGCCAACCAGCGGCAAGAACGCGCGTATGGATCGAAAGGCGCCGCTGCGCGCTGCGTGCTCTGTCTTGTGGGTTGTAATATACCCCCACCGATTTGGGAACGCGCATGGCATAGATCGCGGCGCGCCGGGCGGGTTGAGCTGCGTCATGCCATACAAGACCTGGCGAAGATTGGCTTCTAAAGCCCACCACTCATCTCTAAGCTGAAGATTTAACCCCCACGTTCCATTGTCGAACCGGGTTATAGGGAGTTGGGAGGCAGATCTGTAGTTGAGCCGATTGAACAATGGCCCATACCATGGACGAATGGCGGGAATAAACATGAGGTAGGCGGTATCAGGCGAGACATAGCTGGCCGCTGAGTAGCCATTCAATTTTACACCATTCACATTTAATTTTGCTTCACTGGCAGAAGCGGGATTGGGAGGAGGGGCGTCTTCTCTGGAGGGCAAAGAAGCCAAATAACGTGCATCGCCGTGGTATACACCGTAGATTTCCCCGCTGCGGTGGCCCATACCTAGAAGTGGCTGACCATCTGACTAAATCCAGAAGAGTTAGCGAGTAGAGACATGTGCGGATTGAAACCTTACGGGGAGAGTTGGTAGATGATTTGAAAGCTCTGCGGGAATAGGTGGGTAGAAAGGCATGGCTCTGAGTGCTAGCGTGGCTGGGCGGTTTGGGGGCGGTGGCAGACAACGGTACGTCCGTTTCCAAAAGATTCAAGGCAATAGTAGTGGGGTTCCAGGTGCAGAAACCTACGAGGCGCAAGTTTGCACCAGGCAAGTGTAAAAGGAAGGACGCAGACCTACGAGGCGCAAGCTTGCACCAAGCAAGTCGGGAGTTGGAAGGAAAGAGAGTGAAGAACCGGACCGCTGCGGAGCCGAGATTGTATTAAGCTGATCTGATCGTAATCAGTCAGGTGCTCGGAACCAACCATTCTGTCCTTCTTATCCACTACCACCACCATCTGTCGGGGCAACTTTGCTCTAACAGATGCCCCATACGCCGCCCCATCCTCCGCCCCTGCCGCTGTGCCCACCCCATCCCCTATGCCTTGAATTTGGTCCTTGTCGCACTACCTGGTGCATGCTTGCTGCCACGTAATTGCCAATGCTTCCCATTCCTCCAGATATTCAATGCAGAGACCCTCGTACCAAGATCTATTGAAGGGTTCGTGCGATCGCTGCATTTCTAGTCAGCTAATGTAACTGTCCTCGCAGTCGACGGGATGTCACGAGAGGGCACGTGAACTTGGAAATAAAAACGCACGAATACCAACAACATTTCTTGTTCTTAACCACCACCACCACCAGTACATTTTATCCAACGCGTCCATGGCCAGAACCGAACCGAACTCCAAGGGTAAGTCGTTACCCATCTCCCATCACGCGTGGCTCATAGTCTGTAGCTAAAAAGAAGGTGTCGCCACAGAAGAAGTCACCAAAGGCTACGCAGACCAAAGAACGCTCAAAGACTCCTGCGCAGAAGGGGAGGACGAGGGCGAGGCCCAAGTCTCCTGACCCGCCTCCCTCTACCTCGCAGTCACGGAAGCGGAAGGACCACCCGACCGAGGAGGAGCGCGATGGCGCGCGCGTCCACCTCTTGAATGGGAAGAAGTGGTTAATCGACGCGGCGGGGCTCCCCATTGGTGATAAGAACGCGTATGGTAAGTAGTGGCTCGTGGAACATGTCTCGAACACGTCTTGACGGCTCTCTCCCTCGCAGTGGCTGATTGATACGCCGACAATGCCCAAGTAGGAAGTAGGCCGTTCACCGTCCTCGACGACTCCAGTAAGTAGCGAGCTATCTCAAGTCGTAGCCCAACTAATATTTTTTCTTTAGCCAACGAGCCTGAACGACGTTCAAAACGTGCCACTGTCTCCACAGCAGTACGTCGTGAGCGGGAAAGCCTCAGCATACAGACCAATCCGGTCAGACCCTCCAAAAACCAAGCAGCCTTCGATCGCGAAGCTGTTAACGACCTTGCCCCATCTGCCCCTGTATCGCGTCAACGTCAGCCGGTGAAAGAGGACCGTCCTCTAGTAGCGATGGCAAAACTACCAACCAAGTTCATGCCTCCAATCCACGAGGTAAGTTCTCTCGATCTTGGTTGCTCGTTGTAATTCATTCAACCTCAGGAGGAGGAGCAGCGCAGTACTCATAGCAAGGAGAAGCCCGTTCCATCGCAACAGGTGAATCTTAATCGTTCTGATTTGAATCACTCATTGATCACATCGTGCAGGAGGATATTGCCCTCGCCAAGACATGTGAATTTATCAAATGATGATGTACCGTGCTCACTGTCATCCAGATAAGCAGCGTCGTGCCGAACGGCTGGTCCAATACTCGCAGAGTGATCACGCTCCCGAGTATGGCCAGCCTCCATACGTTTCTCAACAAGGCCAAGTCACCCCACAGAACGGAGGCGTCTCTCAAGGCGTGCCTAACGGCCAAGGTACATCTGTCGAGCATCCTTGAGCCGATGCTCACCGTCCTTCAGCACAGCAACAGTATGCCGAACCTCTACGCATCACGACGAAGAACGGAGGCTCCTCCCAATTCGGCGCACTCCCCGGCCGAGGTAAATCTATCGACTGCCCTTGAATCAATACTCACCGTCATCCAGGCCAGCAACAGTACATTCCCCAATACACCGAACCTCCACACACCACGGCGCAGAATGGAGGCTCCTCCCAAGGCCAAGGTACATCTATCGAGCGTCCTTGAATTGATGCTCACCGTCATCCAGCACAGCGACAGTACTTTCCCCAGTACGCCGAACCTCTACGCACCACTGCGCAGAATGGAGGCGTCTCTCAAGGGAGCGTGTTCTTGAGTCGAGGTATATCTGCCGGATTCTCTTGTACTGATGCTCACTGTTGCTCGCCCACGAGGCCGACGACCCTCCACACTCCGAGACTCAATTCTCGGCGAGCGACCACGCTCGCGAGCACGAACAGCGTCCTCGCACCGTCCAAAGCTTTTTATCAGGGGTGCAGAACCGGGCCTACGGTAAATCTGTCGACCATTTTTTTTTCGTTCCTGATATCAAATTCCTACAGATTACAGTAAGCCCCTCTCCCCTGCGCAATCGCATAGGAGGTCCGTCGACGACTTTCCCATCAATGGCGGCCAAGGTAAATCTGTCTGACTGTCATGGACCGATGCTTACTGTTGTCCAGACGAGCCCGCGACGGGTGAAACGTTCCAGCAGGTCTCGAGATCGCAAGACGAGCAAGACGTAGTCATGCAAGAGCCAAACTCGGATGCCCTCGAGTACCCTCGTACGTGTATTCGGAAAACCCAATGACGTGTAGTGACGATGTCCACAGCTTCCCCCGATCAAGGTCACCACGGCGAGTACCTCCTCGCGCAGTCTTCCACCGACTGACCATCCATTAGCCCCAGACAACTTCGATAACTTTGGTGAGAACCCTTGACATGCAGTCTTTACGCGGCTTATCTGATTTGCATCTCTTAGGGAGCGACGGAGGTGAGTGGGCGGATTGGGAATACCATGTCTGACATGACAGTAGGAAACAATGACGACTTCCACGAAGACCTACAGCCCTCCCGCCGCCGTTCTCGTGCTGCCCTCCAAGAGGAGGAAGGCGAGTCCTCCAATATTTCGTCGGCCCTTAACCACCTCAATATTTAGCAGAATATGAAGACAACAGTGATGACGACGACAGCGACAAGGGTGAGTGATCAATGATCAAACTGAATGTATTTTTTGACGAAGGTCTTTGAAGATGAGGATGAGCAAGGGCAAGGAGGCGAGCACTTACATACACCATCTGGGTTTCATCTCAGTAGCATCTTAGGGTACGAAGGCAATGGAGACGATCAAGGTGATGAAGACGATCAAGGGACCGCAGGCGACGAAGGAGCGCAAGGACGTGCACACGGTGAGTCTACTCACATCGTCGTGTGGAACTTTAAAACGATGATGCAGAAGATAACGATGACGAAGAAGAGTCTGATGGACGTGACGATCGCGGTGAGGGCCTATTTACACCGTCTTGCGGCTTAATTAAAGCAGAACGCACAGCCAACCATCGTAGTCGAGGAAACGGTACATTTTCCTTTACAGTACACCGGACCGTTCTGAATGATCCAAGATGTTCTCGCAACGCATCGGAAGACCAACAAAGCGACCCGCCCACCCGATCCCGCGATGCTTGAGCTCTCCCGGCGCAAACAGCAGCCAGCACAGCGCAAACAGCAGCCAGAGGTAGACATGGACACCGATGGCGACGCCGGGAGCTCAGAGGAGGATGACCATCAAAGAAAGCACCGCACTAAAAAGGATGCTCCCAGCAAAACGGACCTCGGCTACCACCCCCCAATGTTCCAACAGGTCGCGGAACTGGCGAAACTCCACCTGCAGGGTTGGATGGTCGAGAATGAGTTTTTTCCGACCCAAAAAGAAGTAGCAAAACAAGGTTCGGAATTTTTGGATTGGGCTTTTGTCGCAATTCAAGATAAACACAAGATTGATCTTAGTACCGGTATGTTGTTCTTGCTCGTGGATCACCAATCGCTGAATGAAGCACCCTAAGATTACTACGCAGAACATAAACCGTATTTTATCCAAATGGTCGGTGATTCGTTGTCTTTTGAACGCCCGGCTGACAGCCACCTCTAGCTATGGGCCGAGGTGTCCCATTTTCGCGGGGAGGCAAAGACAGATACCCGGCCTGTGGCCAAGAAGTACCCCTTCACACCCAAGTGGAAGGACTACGTCGCTTGTGGGTCGAATCAAAAGGGATATTTCAAGGACCTGGCGTCCAACGTAAAGGACTTGGTGACCCAGGCCAAGTTCGCGCACGGCGGGCCCACCCAAAACTTCCAGGCTCCCGAGCTCGGAGAAGCCATCGCTAACCTCCTCTTCCATAAATCGGGTTCACATCGGGTTTCCATTGGCGAGGAGTGGCCTGAATGCTTTAAAGTTTACTCTCCTAACCTCGTTGCCGCTGGAGCAACTGTGGTATGTTACTGTACCCAGTTCGTCTCGAATACTAACCACAATGCTTAGCTCAAAAACACGCTCGACGAGCATGATACCGGCCATTTTCAGACCATTAAACTGCAAGCCGGTCCGTACAGAAAGTTTTACAGGTCGGTTCAGCACAAGATTCGCACGCTTCAGCGCAACTACCCCCTGAAATGGAAGGATACGTCGGCAACGTGGGCGGAGTGGCGGGAGAAATTGTATATCGAGAAGAACCCGGATGACGGCGAAGTGGATGAGGACTTGTGCGAGCTCAACGTTGCGGACTAATACCAATCTGGTCGTTGTCTTGGTCTTTTATCCGCGGGAGGAGTGAATTTTTGTTTGATTTCGGCCCCTAGCGCGCCGAACAGCCACCCCCACGGCCCCGCATTATAGCACGCATATATAGCATTATATAGGGTATCTGGGCTACTATGGAGTACTATGGAGTGGACCGACTACTATGGAGCACTATAGAGGCGGCGCAGGCTACTATGGAGTACTATAGAACAATAACCCTTCACTATGGGCACTATGGGCACTATGGGCACTATGGCACTATGGAGTACTGTAGTATTACGTTCAATTCGTCAGTCACGCGTCACGCTCATTTTTTCTGAGGGCGGCAATAATTCTTTCTCAATTTATCTGATTTTCTTTGATTTTTAAAAGTATCAAAAAACGGGCGGCGGTGTCGAATTGAACGTAATACTACAGTACTCTATAGTACTCTGTAGCATACCCAGGTTTTGCTGATGCTGTACCTCCCTATAGGGCTGTCTATGTTCGTGTATACAGGTAGAACCGATGCGATTTTCACCAGCCTGACAGCGGGACGTTGGACGAAAAACGTTCAGGATGTGGAGTACAGCTGACAAGATAGAAGTAGGCGGGTCGGCAGTTCAGAAATTTCGTGAGAAGATCACACTGATGGGATCGCACAGGTGTGGAAGTCGGCCCTACGATCTGCGGCTCTTTTTCGTCTTTCATCGACTCTTTGATCGAAGAATACTTATCACACTCTTCAGCCTCAGGAATTTGGGGAAAGCCGTTGTCGACGTTCGAAACCAATTGTTGGAAGTGGAGCCTGGCGCACATCACGACTCATGCCGACAGACATCATGCTCGCGACGCGCGGTGAGTACATCTTGCACAGCTTACTGATACTTAAATATTCGGTATTCGGCCTCAGTGGTTCGCACTTAAACAAGACGCACCTCCGCTTCGCTCCGGAATCAGAGTGTAAGAAAGAAAAGCAACAAATATCTATTGACATATCGTAAGGGATAATTAGAGAGCTTGTGCCAAAGCTGCATGCTGCTTGTTGATTGTGCAAAAAGTGGTATGCAGTTTCTTTTTTCTTCTTCCTCTAAAGACCATTACGACTGTGTAATAGCATTGGGGTGTCGGAATTTGACTACCAGGCAGATTTTGTAAAAAGCGACATGCCACTAGGGCACAAGTTCTCTATTGAGCTAAAGTTGTAACAAATGTAATGGAGAAAACAATGAGCATTGGTAATTGAATCCGGGACATGATTAGCGACCGATAAACCTGCAGGGGAGTTCGGTTGACATACCTTAATAAGATGGCAGCCTTGAAGTACTGGAGAGCAGTGAAATTGGTCTGAACCGATCGCAAAAAGGGATTTGTTGAGCGGGACAAAATTGATGTAGGTTGAGCCTGGAAGGCAGCGAGTAAAGATAATTGGACAGCTAAAGTATTGCTGGATTAATTTTAGTAATCCAAGGGATGGATGGCGAAGGAGCAAGAAATATGAGCACTGCGCGCCCAGGAAAGATGTTGATGATCATCGATCATCGCAGGCAACTTCGACGAGGTTAAACATGTTCAGACCACTGGTTTGAGGTACAAAAATTGCCGCTAAAATCTGAGGAGAGCTAACCAAGTAGAGCAGTTCTGACCCGACCCAGAATAGTTAAGATCCCTAGCGGCAGACAGAGGCGTTGAGGAAGCAAGGCATAAGGTGTTCCCAGAAGAATATTCCAGTAATTGAGGTGCGAGGGAGGGAGGAGAAATATCACCAGTCCGAGAGAACAGAAATGGGGCCTCTTATATCTCGAGACTCTTCCGTGACTACATGGCCTCTCGGCCTGATAAGAATCGAATTGGGCTGTGCCCTGAACAGGAGCAGCTGCGATCAGCTACAGCCTGTCAAGAAGAAACTGTGCGCAAGTCAGCTGTTCCCTCGCATGGGGTATTAGGGCAGTGATTTAAACTGCACAGAAAGGTCGTTTGACGTCGAGGATTAAGAAAAAGGAGAGGGCAGGAAGGAAGGGCATACTCTAGATGACGATGAGAACAAAGAGATGCAAAGAATCGCGAAGGTAATCGTTAAAGAAAGGTTAATACCTGGCCTGTACTTCCTATTAGTTATCCGATCCTGCCTTTGCCCTCGATCTTGGCCTGCTTACACTAATACCTTCACCGTGTCTACGCGCGACTGCGCCCCAGCGCGCAGAGGGTTGAGGGCTCCCGCTTGGAATGGCGTTTGTCTGGGTTTAAGAAAATGATGGGCTAATCAGTGGTCTATTTGGTCCCTTGTGTCCAGGTCCACTCCGACCCAAAGCAAAAGACATCAAGCAACCATTTCCCGCTTGAACAGCCCCGCCGCCGGTCCATCAGTCCTACACGCTCCCCTCGTGGTTACCACTTCGGTCGAGCATCAGAAAAAAAACACCTAGCTACGGCATTCTGAATTGTAGCTAGGTGGTTTTATTCCGGATGAGTCATTAGCGCTTGAATTGGCGTCCGTCCAAAGTATAACAGTGATATTCCCAAAACTCGGAGCTGATTCCCCCAAATCGGAGTTAAAAGCTTCGGACAGGCTTAATCTTATAAAGAGGGTAATGAAACAAAATCTATGGCAATAAAAGGCAGGGGGACAAGCTGTGCATCTGCAGGCGATACGCTCTGTCGAAATTCACAGCTAACAAACATCAGAGCGAAGCACATCGAACTCAACAGAACTGACGGAAGCTTCGATGTCAGATGCCAGAGCACGCCACCGTGAGCATTATTAAGCGGATTATAAATGCTCAGCGTACTAAGCACTCTTCCCACGCCCGTAGTTCATTCTTAAGCTGCGCGACATTTCCCCACTTCACTAGCCACAAATACATCAATGGCCCCATATGACACCATTCCGAAGGGCGCGAACGTGCAGCCCGCCAAATACACTGTCTCGGTTCCAGAGGCGAACCTGCAGCAGATGAACCAACTTATCGCACTCTCACCGATTGGACCGGAGACCTGGGAAAACCTGCAGGAAAGCCGCGACTTCGACGACTTTGGGATCTCGCGGAATTGGCTTGAGAACATGAAGGCAGAATGGGAGAAGTATGATTGGTAAGTTCCACAAAAACGCTCATTCTACAAATTGATGAACGCCCCAAACAGGCGCGCTTCCGAAGCTCACATCAAATCTTTTCCCAACTTCACTCTCCCGGTCATCGACGACGATGATCGAACTTACAACATCCACTTCGTCGCCCTCTTCTCCAATGATCCTACGGCAATTCCCATCGCCTTCTTCCATGGCTGGCCGGGCAGTTTCCTGGAGTTCCTACCCATTCTTTCCCTACTCAAGAAGAAGTATCCAACTCCCGAACAACTCCCGTACCACATAATCGTACCCTCTCTTCCCGGTTTTGCGTTCTCGGACCGCCCGCCAAAGGACAAGGACTGGACAGTTCACGATTCCGCGCGACTGATGCACAAGGTGATGGAAGCGCTTGGGTTCGGCAAGACGGGATACGTGGTGCAGGGCGGAGATATTGGAAGTTCTATCAGCCGGAGTTTGGCGTCGAGGTATGATGCCTGCAAAGCTATCCACCGTGAGTGTTACAACCAATTCAAGTGTATTCGCTAATGTCTCATTCAGTCAATTTTTCTCCTATACCCAAGCCCCCTGGGGTGTCAGACTTGGAGACAGACGACGCAGAGCTCAAGGGCTTGGAACGCAACAAAGCTTTTGGTGTCGCCGGCCTCGCCTACGCCATGGAGCATGGGACCCGCCCTTCCACCATTGGTCTTGTCCTCTCGGCCAGCCCCATTGCCTTGCTTGCGTGGTAAGGTCTTGCTCAATTACACCAGGAACAACACGAGTATTGACTTTCAACCCAACCAGGATCGGCGAAAAATTCTACACTTGGGCTGACGAAGTCCCTAGTACTTCGAAAATCCTTGACTCAGTCTCTCTCTACTGGCTGACTTCCACTTTCCCGACGTCTATCTACATGTACCGGCGCTTCCTTGGCCCGCACGCCGCTAAAGTCGCATATCACGCACACCCGGAGAACTATATCAACAAGCCTTTCGGCTTCTCGTGGTTCCCGCGCGAGATCATGCCGGTGCCGAAGGCGTGGGTAGCCACGACGGGTAACCTGGTTTGGTACAAGCAGCACTCGAGCGGTGGTCACTTTGCGGCACTGGAGAGACCAGATGTGCTGTTGGAGGATGTAGAGGACTTTGTGGGCAAGGTTTGGAAAAGGTAGATATCTAGTCAGACACGGATTGTACTCTACCTTTTCCTGATGGGTGTTTGAGAAAACGTAACCAAAAAGAACGGATACAAAGATGAAAAAGATCGCTGAGGACATATGGCTCAGGCCGACTCGAACGGGCGGGTCTGCTGCGACCTGTGTCGCACGCTTTGATGCCGCAGATGCGTCCCAAGCGCCACCGAAGTAGTCAAAATCAGCAAGGTGGTGCATGGAGGTCCAGGGACGAGAGTCTAAATTAGCTTATTTTGTACACTAGTCTGATTCCTGGGACCGGCGTTTGTTAGAGGCATGCCGAAGCACAATAGGACTTTTTTGTTGTTTTCATAAAGGATAAAAATGTATTTCAAAGGCTCTTTTTGCACAATTTACACTTACGAATTGGAACTAATTCAACAATCAAATAGACAGAAGGTCGAGATCGATACCCCAGGTGCCCGAGATAACCGATCTTAATCGGTCCCAGTCTGCTTAAGTTGTAAGTATACAAATCAATTTTCAACGCCCAAACCGTCAAAATAATACCAGAGGGAGGCAATTCTAAGTGGACTACGGAAGTCACCTCGCATACCTTAACGATCTTCGGGCGATCTGTATTTATGCATATAAGGGTTCGATTCCCTCCAAAGGTATTCAGGAAGTTGTCGAGACGTTTTCTCTCTTTTGGCTTCTTGCACAATCACTGCGTTCCGGCCCGACATAGACCCACCTCAGCATGGACCCGCATCGCATCATAGACCCTGTTTGAAATGCCACGAACCCACCTCAGCAGATAGGTCTATGTCGGTTTGGGCGTTGAAAATTGATTTGTATACTTACAACTTAAGCAGACTGGGACCGATTAAGATCGGTTATCTCGGGCACCTGGGGTATCGATCTCGACCTTCTGTCTATTTGATTGTTGAATTAGTTCCAATTCGTAAGTGTAAATCGTGCAAAAAGAGCCTTTGAAATACATTTTTATCCTTTATGAAAACAACAAAAAAGTCCTATTGTGCTTCGGCATGCCTCTAACAAACGCCGGTCCCAGGAATCAGACTAGTGTACAAAATAAGCTAAGTTAGACTCTCGTCCCTGGACCTCCATGCACCACCTTGCTGATTTTGACTACTTCGGTGGCGCTTGGGACGCATCTGCGGCATCAAAGCGTCTCCCTGGGTGAGTTAACTTCTGGGGGCGAGCTCGTGATGAACGACGGTCTCAATATCAAAAGAAACTTGTATGTAGCTGCAGGTGTTCTATTCCGAGGTTTTCATACACAATCCTTTGTCATTGTTATGATATGGAAATGTACGTCAAGGCTCCGCGAAATTACGCTAATAATCTTCTTTCTTTTGATGTATGAACGAATTAACAAGCTTGAGACTCAAGATCAGGATCTCGGGAGTAGGGGACCGACCTCAACCACAATTAAACTAAATCTACAACAGCAGATTGATACCAGAGGGAGGAATATTCAAGCCTGTGTGGACTATGGAAGTTCCCCTCATACATTCCTTGGCCGAACACTTGCAGTATTTGATGGGAGATGAGGGTTCGATTCCCTCCGCAGGCATGTAACGTTCTTGATATATTCCTCTTCAGCTTTTTTTATTCAATGCTAGGCATAATGGCTTGGCTGATACCAGTAACCAACGCGATAGTAGAGAAGCGAGCCTTTGTGGACTACGGAAGTCACCTCATATAGGTATTTGAGCGTCTATACCGACTATCGAGGAGACGAGGGTTCGACTCCCTCCAGAGGCATGCGCGTACATCTTCACTTTTTCGCAAGTTGCATCCCTCCATGAAGATAAGATATAACCTCCGCCAAATCCGCTTCACCCTCTTTTTCGCACACTGTACACTCACATAACTAACCAACTTGAAATTAAAACTTGATGAGGGTCGGATCGACGTGCACAAAATGCTGTTGAACCTCAGCACAAATTTACACTCTCCTACAATAGCCAATGCCATGAAGTTAACTCAATACCAGAGAGAAGCATTAACAAGCCTGTGTGGATAGCGGAAGTCGCCACCTACACGTATTCTAAGCCACCGGATATGGTATTCAAATGGTGTGAGGCGAAGGTTCGACTCCCTCCTCGGGCATTTTTCAGCAATAAACAATTTTTTTTGGTTGTCAGACTGCTTCATCTCATTTCATCTCCATCGAAGATGGCACGGATTGAGTCACTATAGTTGAGACTTGAGAGCTCGGGAAGCTCAGAGATGTCAGAAATAAAGGTCCGAGATGACCAAAAGAAAATATGGCCATCGCACAAGCAGGGTAAGACGAGAGAGAGGCATGCCGCAAGCCTCTGTGGACCGCCTCAGAATATTCATGGCAAATCCAACATCTCATCGCGGAGACGAGGGTTCGACTCCCTCCTGAGGCATGGTGAAACGGGCGCGAACTTTTGGTTCTCAGACTGTCCCTTCTCTTTTTCATCTCTGTAGGAGATGGGTACAAATTGGGTTGATTACTGTTACCAGGGGCAGGGTCGATGGTTGTTCAAGTTGATGTTCGAGAAGCTCAGAGATGTGGCAGAAAATGAATGATGTGAGGTCCGAGATGACCAAAGAAAATAAGGCAATGGTACAAGCGGGGTAATACGAGAGAGAAGCAAGCCTGTGTGGACTAGAGAAGTCGCCTCGTATACTTGCGGAAGACCCAGCAGGATATCGAGGAAATGAGGGTTCGACTCCCTCCTCAGGCATACATCGGCGAGACATTTTTTTTTTTTTTCATTCTATATATTTACAATCCGGTTGGCTTTTGACGCAAAATGGGCTCCACCTCAAATTGGAGTTGTTACAGTTACATAGGTCGAGAGCTGGTGGAGAAACTCAAGTCTGAAATGGTCAGTACGGACATCATACGACCAAGTTGATATCATAGAGAGGCAAGCCTCTGTGGACTACGCAAGTCGCCCCCTATACATTCCTAACCGCTGCGTAGCATTTGGTGGGAGACGAGGGTTCAACTCCCTCCCGAGGCATATAGGATTCGTTAGCCTTTTTCTCAAGCTGCCTCCCTTCATGAAAGTAATATCTACATCCGCGAAATTTGCATCACCCTCTTTTCTTCGCACACTGTACGCTCAGATAACTAAATAACCATAGAATTCGACTTGATGAGGATTGGATTGCCATGCCTGAAATGCTCAACCCCACCACAAACTGATGCCAAGAATTTAACTTGATAACAGAGGGAGGAATTTACAAGCCTGTGTGGACTAGGGAAGTCGCCACCAACACATACATGGGTTGTTCCCTGGTTATGGTGTGAGACGAGGGTTCGATTCCCTCCAGAGGCATGAAGACTAATTGCATCGTCTTTTTTTCTCAAGCTCCCACCCTCCATGAAGATATAATTCCACGAAATTTGTATCACCAGGCTCTTTTTTTTTTCGCACACTGTGGACTAAGATAATCACATAACCAACTTGAAATTCAACTTGATGAGGCTCGCCTCGCCATTGCTCAGAAGACTCAGCCTCAATAGTGAGATGCCTGACCAAGACCGGTCCTGATGTATTTCTGAGATCCATCTACAGGACCGTACTGGCAGTAGGTTAATACAAGAGAAGAGGGAGGCATTTTCAAGCCTCTGTGGACTATGGAAGTCACTTCTTGTACTTATCTTGTGGGTTTGCAATCTGTATTTGGTGGAGATGAGGGTTCGATTCCCTTCAGAGGCATGAGGTGCAGACGATATAGGAATCTCTTTTTTTCTGAGAGCAGGTTGGGAAACTCAAGTGGGAGATGTTCAACACGGGCATTATACAACCGAGTTAGTAGCATAGAGAGGCAAGCCTCTGTGGACTGCGCAGGTCGCCCCTGTGCATATTTCGATGCTGCAGCATTTGGTGTGAGACGAGGGTTCGACTCCCTCCTCAGGCATGCTGCTAGAATTATCGATCCTTGTTTTTTGTCCCTATATTCGCTTTTGTTTGTTTCTTTTTTTTCTCCCTACCTGCACTCACATAAGACTCACGGACGTGCATGTTTGTTCCCACGCTACTTATCCGAGCTGTCTCCGACTACGGCAACCTCGGCCGGCGGTATCGGTATTTCCGGAATGGACTGAAGATCCGGATATCGCCGGATAGGCGCGGGTCTCGAGGACCCCTGATAGTACCCTGGGAGGCCTGGGCCACGGCCGGACAAAAAATTGAGATTTTGGCCTCAAAACCCAGGTCCTGGCCGGACAAAAATTGGGGGTTGGCGGCGGAAAAGCCAGGTCCTGTCCGGACAAATTTTCCGAAATCTCACCCATTTTTAAGGTGGGCTTGGGTAAAATTTTGGCCAGAACGGCGTCTTTCGTGCAAAACGAGCTTGAAAATGCTAAAGCAACACATATCAGCACGGAAAACAGAGCGGTAGAACATTTTGGGCATTTCTAGGTCGTGGGAAATCTAAATTACCCTTTTTGGTGACCTCGGCTAGGTCCCGTCCGGACAAAAATGCCCCAAGTCGTCGCGAAACCTGTCCGGACAAAAATCGGCCGATTCGAGATTTTTGGAACCTGGCCTCCCATGGTACTGTCAGGGGTCCTGTCTCGAGGGGTCTCGGATATCTGAGAGCGCGTGCATTCTGCGTGTGGACGCTTGGGAATTCGGTCCGATGGGTTCAAGTTCAGCCGTAAGGTTATGTGTCGGGCGCATAATGCCCCACAAGAGACAGGGCAGGAGGCAGGAGGAAGCAGTTGGAGTACCCTCGCGTATCACCATGAAGCACGTACGAAAGATGATTGAACAGAACATGAGTCGCCATCAGACTCCAGAGTGGGAATCGTTCGGATAAAATCGGAGTACCCAGTCGAATACTCAACTGCTCGACATTCTGGTTCCAAGTCGACTTGTAATTCATGACTGAAACGAATATCACAACCCTCCGCTTTGTATACCCCAAGGGCCAAAACCCCGCATTCCCCGCGCGTGTTACCCGAACTATGACGCAAGCGGGGTAATAACCGGCACGGCAGCCCGTTGCATCACATGTCGATCAGCTGCCGTGACTGCTATCCTGTCCGCCTTCCCTCCTCTCTGATATCCACGCCCACCCATCCATCTCTGCTCCCTGTTTCTTCCTTCCGTCCTTCCCTTCCGCCATCCCGCCCGTCCTCGCCCGCGGTGTGCGCATACCCGGATTCCCCTCGATTAGACAGACGCTAGACCGGCATCTCGCTGCATTAGACACCGGGTGCTGTTCACACGACCACCACCGACAGACAGACCGTTAGACACCGACCGCCATGGCATCCACTCCGTCTCCCCCTGCACAGATCCAGACACCGAAGAAACAGCCCTATCCATTCTGGCTTGGTGGTGCGTCCGCCTTCCGCAGAGTACTTGGCGAGTGCTGACACGTTCGTCAGGGGTGGCTGCGACGATAGCAGCGTCCATCACCCAGTGAGCCTCCCTGCTTTCTCTCTGTGTCTTCACTAGCCGACTAACCCGCCGCACAGCCCCCTCGACCTAACCAAAGTCCGCCTCCAGGCCTCGGGCGACAAACGCATGATCACCTCCCTCCAAAAGACCGTCCGCACCGCGGGCGTCCGAGGGCTCTTCGACGGCATCTCCGGCACGTGGATGCGCCAGATGTCCTACTCGATGTGTCGCTTCTGGGCGTACGATGAGAGTAAGAAGCTGCTTGGGGCGGGGAAGGACGCGCCGGCGTGGAAGTTGGCGGCGGCGGGGAGTATGGGTGCGTGGTCGTCTCGCAGGATTCACACCTCATTATGCTATGGTACTGACGATGAGTTTGTGTGCGCGAATGAATAGCGGGCGGTATCGCAGGCTTCGTGGGTAACCCCGGTGGTGCGTCTCCTCCTATCCTCGCTCTGCAAAGATCAAACGCTGATTCGTCTTGAACAGAAATCGTAATGGTCCGCCTCCAAGGCGACTTTGCAAAGCCCCCCGAGAAGCGGTTCAACTACAAGAACTGCTTCGATGCCTTGTTTCGAGTGCGTGTCTCTCTTCCTTTATCCCCTCCATTAACACTCATTCTCTTCCCTCGTTATCCAGATGGTCCGCGAAGAAGGCCCCTCCTCCCTCGCCCGCGGCGTCGGCCCCAACGTCTTCCGCGCGATCTTGATGAACGCGAGTCAGCTGGCTTCGTGCGTCGTCTCCCTTTGTCTTTGTCGTTGTCTCCTTTTGTTTCCTACCCTTTCCCCTTCTTGTTTGTTTATTATTTATTGTATTCATCCTGCTTTTCATCCAACCTATCAAACCAAACCAAATGCTAACGGACGGCTCCACCCAGATACGACTTTTTCAAAGCCGAGCTCCTCAAGACGGCGTATTTCGAGGATAACATCATGTGTCATTTTACAGCGAGTTTTGCGGCGGTGCGTCTTTCCTCTTTTCCCTCCCATCCCATCCCTCTTCCATCTAGCCATTCCCTTCCTTCCCTTCGCCTTTCCTTCTTTCCCTTCGCCTATCCTTCCTTCCCTTGATATCGATTCCTAACCAACTCAACTCAACGCTGACTTCACTTCACTCGCAACAGGGCACGGTAGCAACCACCGTCTGCTCCCCCGCCGACGTGCTCAAGTCGCGCATCATGAACGCCTCCGGGCCCGGCTCGAGCTCGACGGTGGAGGCGATAAAGACGGCGTTGAAGACCGAGGGGGCGGGGTTCATGTTCAAGGTGCGTCGTCTTTCCCTTGTTCTTATCCCCGGGGTGGTTTCTCTTCCGTTTTTTTCTTCTTCTTTTTTTTTGAGGGAGAGGGGGAAAGAGAAAGAAAAGAAAAACACCGACACTGACGATTTGGTTTCTCAAAGGGATGGGTACCCGCGTGGTCGCGTCTGCAGCCGACGACGATATTGATCTTCCTGACGCTGGAGCAGCTAAAGAATGGAGTGGATTGGTCGAGGTCGAAGGGGGTTACTTGGTTGTGATTCGCTCTCCGGTATTCTCTCTCTTTTCTTGTTCGCGAGCGTTTCCTCGACGCTCGGGAAGGCGGAGGAGAGGAAAGAAGGGAAGAGGAGAAGGTTGTTGTGTTGTATTTTCAAACCCTGATTCAAGGGGGGGAGTGTAAAGGCGCGCCGGATTGTAGGATAGAGACGCTTGGCTTGGCTTGTTTTCGTGTAACGGATGTTGTAAATGTGTTTGTTTGTACATACCTAGGATGGATGGATGCTAGCAGTGATTTGGATTGGATTGATTTATTTGGATTCGGAACCGTCATGGGGAAAGGAAGGGAAGGGAAGGGAAGGGAAAAAAATTGCAGGGTTAACACGTTCACTTGTTCAAGAACCTAGGAAAAACAGGAATTCGGATATGGTGTAATGTACATCGCCTCTCTCCTTGCGTCATTGGTGGTGAAAAGGATTAAGAGGCAGTACGGGGCTCGACTCCCCGTGTCCGAATGTGCTGTGTGAAACTCTGTTTTTTTTTTGAACCTCGCCCGGAAACATGCCATGATTTGTTGAAGAGTTTAGGAGAGACAGTAACTCGGATATGGTGTATGGTACACCGCCTCTGCCGTTGGATGTGGGCTGGACAGGATTAAGAGAGGCGATCCGGGGTTCGACTCCCCGTGTCCGAATACCATGAGACAAGACTCGTGTTTTTTTTTTGAATCTTGCGCGTGGAAACATGCTCACTTGTTGAAGAGTGTAAGATGAAAAGGAATTCGGACATGGTGTACGGCACACCGCTTCTACCCTTGGGGTGGGCCCAAGAGAATTAAGGGGCAGTACGGGGTTCGATTCCCTGTGTCCGAATACAAAGATCGAAAACACTTTTTTTTTTCTTTTTTTCTTTTTTCTTCTTGTGCACCGAAAACATGTTCACTTGGTCGCTTGTTGAAGAGTGGAAGAAGAAAGCGGACATGGTGTACGGTACACCGCTTCTGCCCTTGGGGCGTTTCCAAGAGCATTAAGGGGCAGTACGGGGCTCGACTCCCCGTGTCCGAATAGGAAGTTCAAGGACCCCTGATAGTACTGTGGGAGGCCTCGGCCACGGCCGGACAAAAATTTGAGATTTTGGCCTCGAAACCCAGGTCCTGGCCGGACAAAAATGGGGGTTGGCGGCAGAAAAGCCAGGTCCTGTCCGGACAAAATTTCCAAAATCTCAGCCATTTGCAAGCTGGGCTTGAGCAAAATTTTGGCCAGAACGGCGTCTTTCGTGCAAAACAAGCTTGAAAATGCTAAATCAACGCATATCAGCACGGAAAACGGAGCAGTAGAAAAATTTGGGCACTTCTAGGTCGTGGGAACGCAAAATTACCCTTTTTGGTCACCTCGGCTAGGTCCCGTCCGGACAAAAATGCCCCAAGTCATCGCGAAACCTGTCCGGACAAGAATCGGCCGATTCGAGATTTTTGGGACCTGGCCTCCCATGGTACTATCAGGGGTCCTGAAGTTCACCTCTCTTTTTTTTTTTTTCCATCCTGTCCACCAAAAGAAAAAGAAAAAAACGCTAACTTGTTGAAAGATGAAAAGGAATTCGGACATGGTGTAGGGTACACCGCCTCTGCCCATGGGCGGGTCCAAGAGAATTTAGGGGCAGTACGGGGTTCGACTCCCCGTGTCCGAATAAGATGTTCAGTTCTCTTTTATTTTTATTTTTATTTTTATTTATCCTGTCCACCAAAAAAAAAAAAAAAATGCAAAAATGCTAACTTGTTGAAGAGTGTAGGATGAAAAGGAATTCGGACATGGTGTAGGCACTGTAGGGTACACCGCCTCTTTGCTTGTGTGTTCAATAGGTGTAAGAGGCAGTACGGCGTTTGACTCCCCGTGTCCGAATAAAAATTTCCCTTGTTCTTTTTTGTTCCTCTTCCATCCCGTCCACCAGAAAAAGAGGCTAACATATTCACTGTTGTAATGAACAGCCAGGAATCGGACACAGTGTATGGTACATGGCCTCTGTTCTTGTTCTCGTCAGCGGGTCTAAGAGGCAGTCCGGGGTTCGACTCCCCGTGTCTGAATAAATAACTCTTGTGGAACCTTTTTTATATAAAAATATGATCCATCGAAAACATGTTGACTTGTTGAAAGAGTGTAGGAGCAATGAGAATTCATGGTACACCGCCTCTTTGCTTGTGCGGTCAACATGTGTAAGAGGCAGTCCGGGGTTCGACTCCCCGTGTCCGAATAAACGTTTGATCTCGTTTTTTGTTACTCTTTGCTGTCCACCAAAAACACCAGATTTCAGAGGTTGGAATAAAGGATCTCACTCTGTGGTTTTGAACTTCGCACCGCAAGCCCCAAAATTTGTGCTAAGCCTGCCCATTGACCTCAAAACTGCAGGTTATATCTTATCCCTCCTGCTATCTTCATACTCATCGTTTCACATGAGCTTGTGTCAGTGGCTTAAGTATGAGGGACTAATCCTGCTACAATATTCCTACCTCTCAGTAATCTCATGCTATACTAAGATCTGGCTCGCTCCAACAGTCCTGCGAGTCGTAGGAGCCTCGTTCATTCCTATAAGGGTTCATGGTACGTGCCCTGCATCTTCCGATTGAATTTATGCTCATCATTCCCAAAATGACAGCGCCGGCGACGGGGTAAGGTCCCAAGGTGTGTGCCCTGGTGCTTGTGATCGATCCGTGCTCAGCATTCCCCGCGGCGGACACATTTAAACCGCTTGAATGATTTAGATCGCTGAACAGCTGAACGAGGCTCAAAAGGCTTAAACAACAGCTCGAAGCCTGGAATTAATCGGTTGAAACGGTGGAGGGTAGTACTAGTTGAATTGGTTCAAATGGTTTAAACAGCTTAAGGAGGTGCTGGTAGTGTCATTCAATAGTGTATGCATTGTATTGTATTTATATCAAGGTTTAATCCGCTTAAACGGATTAAGCTAACTTGCCGCTGGAACATGGTTGGCTTAAGCCAACGGGAGCAGGTTACAGGGGGAAAGATAAAACATGACTTGTATGATGCACTCCATCGCGAGCGCTTTTTATACTATTATTATCAACTCCTGGGGCCTGATCAGTGGTGGCCGTGTCCGAGGTCCGGAAATCACAGAGCAGGTAACAGACCTGGAGATCTCAGAGACGGTCTCCAAAGGTGGGGGAGACAGATAGCAGGCCATCGATAACGTTGAAAAACCTTTGTCTTAAATTGATTCGTTTTCACATCTAGTAAGTACAGCGAGAACTGGGTAACGCGCCAGGGATTGCCCAGATGCAGGAAAAAAGGGGGGGACTCGAATCAAAACAACCCCTAACACTTGCTCTTCTCTCTTCACCATAATGTCAAAGGTAATTGTTCAACTCACAGCGCTCTCCAAGGCTTATCGCCTCCCGAAAGAACCACCGAAACAGGGCGTCGAGGTACTGTTATCGTCTTTGTTCCGCCGCCGAGTTTTGGCTCACTGTGGGAGACAACACAAGGGTCACAAATACTGGACCCATTTCGCACCACCTTCTGGATGTTCCTCCCGAATTATGGGAGCAAATCGCTACCTTATGCGGTCGTCAATCGATTGCGTGTCTTTGCTCCATGCATTTTACTTCGCATTTGCGTGGCTGCTCTATAGCATGACAGAGGAGTTTCGAGTTAAAGTTGGGTCAAATTTGGGTCGAGGCTTCCAGCTAAGTGAGAAATGATAGACAGTTTTCAATTTCCAGCATAACTTCGGCCAACTTCGGCCAAGTCCCATTTAGTTCATTCAGGTCTGAGAAATTAAGCTTTATGACAGATGGTCTGTATTGTCTGTACTGTTGACGCAATATCTGTACCATTGACGGGGTCTCTGTATTGCGGAGTGGCAGATGGCCTTATACTATGTGGCCCAGCCACTTGCAGATGGTTTTCAGCCAACTTTGAACCACAACTACCATGGCGTACAACGATCCAAGAAACCAGCACGCCCCTCCTTACACCGCTTATCTGCTCACCCTCGGCCGTTTCCCTGGTCCTACCAACCAACAACTCGTCGTCGCTGGGCATCAACACAGCCCTCGACGGTGGCATGTTTGATGATAACAACCAGTTGTTTTTGAGCGGGGGTATATGGCGTCGATTGCCTGGCATGGTAGTCGAGAGGAGGGAGTGGAGTGCTATTGGCGATGGCAGAGAGATTGAGGCTCCACAACCAATAAATTTAGAACATGCCGAACATGGCTGAACTTTGTTGAAGTTGTGCAGGAAATCGAAAACTGTCTATCGTTTCTCACTTAACTGTCGCTGGAGGCAGAGTTCGGACGAAGCTTTGGCGCTAGACCCGAGGAAAACTTGAAGTGCATCAAATGACCACAAAATGGCCAACACCGATCACCGATTGAGGATTGATCCGATCATTCCGTGCCCCTCCTCGAGCTGCAGCTCCCGAAGCGCCGAGTACCGGGAACACTTTCGCACATTTTTTGTGAGTGTTTTCTGTATCTAACCCAACAATGCCCCACTCATATTTCTGCTTGTTGGCGGCGAATTTTCACATGATAGTACTCAGATCAATACAGATACTTAATGGAGAGCACGGCACGTTCCTGCTGCTCGCCAAAGGGCTCAAACTTTATGGTTATTCCGCATAGCTACTTACACCTACTCACACCAAGAGCCCATAAAGGACAGCAACTTTCTGTGCCAGTCCCTAATGTGGAAAAATCAAGACGAGTGAGGTGATACTTACTAGAATGACCTCGTCTAAGTTACATAAAAGCAGGATTATGTGCACCATACACTCGGGATCGAATCAGGAAGTAATAGATTAATGTAGAGGACGAGATATTAAAACTCTTAACCGATTTCCATTGTACCTCCATCAAATTCTTGCACAATTAACCCCGTCGACTTTTTAGACGTCTCGCGCAACTCAAGTACATCCTGTTGCCATGGGCGATATAAACCCACCCAATAGTCCACCTCAGTCAGCGTATCAACGTGCTGTGGGTTCATGAGCACGCCCTGGAGCGTTGACGCCAGTCTTGAAAGGAGGTCTGCAAGCCTGGCCATGTTATTCATGAGATGCTGCTCTGCGACGAGTTCATTGCCCGATTCGTGCTTCGCCTGTTCTGCTGCTCGTGTAAGGGCATCTGCAAGCCGAATCATAATAGTGTCTTTAAATCGTTGCGATGGAATGCGTATTTGCTGGTACAGTCGAATCCGAACCGAAAATGCCACCTGAACTGTGATGTCGAGAAGGTTTATATATTCGCCAATTTGACTTGCCCCCGTGTCTGTGAAATGAACCTCATTCCATGCCTTGGCCAATACACTGAACACCATGACGAGGGTTGCTTCCTCGTCAAAGTCTTCGGCTTCGGTCTCATCTGCATCCCACACGCGACAAAGAACAGCCCGAAATTTTGCGCGGTGTTCGTCGGTAAACAAGTGCGTGGATTCTGTGATTGAGGGCCAATGCTGGAGCCATCCAGGTAGATCGTCTGAGATGATGTGTCTCCACTGCACGTCCCTGGATAGTTTTTCCCCAAGGCTGGTGTAAAATGGGTTATCTGCTCCCGCGCGCCGAGATTGGCCCAAACCTGGCGACGTTCTAATAATGGACGCAGATCATTGTCAGCAAACCAATGATCTGCTGTGTTTAAGAAACCACAGGCGCAGTATGCGATCATCTCTGCTGCCTTTTCCTGGCCGTCAAAAACGGGGTCCTCCGGGTCCGTTGATAGCACAGATAGGAGAACAGGAATGGATTTCGCAGACAGCCTGTCTCGAGCAGACGGCAGAAGAAAAAGTGTTTGCCACAAGTCCTGAGCGAGATCGAAATGGGCGCGCAAAGTGGGAACATATTCTAAGGTTTTGGACAGCCATGTGGTATCGCTGTCTGCTGAAAGGGCTTGCGGATTGGAATGGAGGTCTCCAAGCTCCCATGGGCCGGAGATTCTCACGAGTCGGAGTGCAGCGGTTATTGCCTCTTGCGAGACGCCAGGCTTGGCACAAAAGCGGTATGCAGCATTGGTGCATCGATACATGGGGCCTTCTTCAGAAGCCTCTTCAGAAGCCTCTTCTCGGAAGAATATTCTGTCGGCAATCTGGGAAACCTTGATGACGATCTCGTTTGCAATGCTGTCATCCAATGGCTGTACGTCTTCTAGGCGCCTGACCAGGTTCTCAAACAACAGTGCCATGAGCAACGTTGTGTATGCACTAAAGACAATCAAATGAGAACTGAGTATATGACTGACTATTTCTCTTACCTCTTGTTCAGAACAGTGCAATCCCGGGCCGTAGTGCGCAAAAAAAACGAGTTGAGACAAAACAAAAAGTCTGCGAAGATTGCTTGATCTCCGCCGGGGTTGGAATCGGGATTGAAATGCACGAGAACGATTTTTAGCATTGCCTCAGGGAGATTATGCGCTGCAATGAACCGGAGAGTCCATGATGTAATTGGTGCAACTTGGTAACGCAGGTTCAATGGCCGACGTGTCCAAAATTCAATGGATCCCAAGTCTTCCGAGGTGTTTTCAATACTCTCAAATGGGTAGGTCCAAAGATCCGGTGTCCGCCGATCCTCCTCGGTAACCATGTTGAGTACCCAGAATGCACGAATGCAGGCGGTGGCGCGATTCGTCATTCCGTTTCGAATATGCCATGAACGCTCAATACACGACCTAAAGGTATCATCCAGTCGCCTCAGAGCCGGCCGAGCATCGAGTGTCACAGGCCACCGTAATTCGGGAACCAATTCTGCCGCAGTCTCTACTAGTCCTGGATCGGTGGAGGTTTCCAACGCCCACACCACGGCGGATACCTCATTTGATGGAGGATCTAGGGAATCGAACATGGGAATGGGTTGCGCTGGCAAGGGACGGTCCAACTCGGAGACATGGAACAGAGGCAGCAGTGGCACCGTTCGGGTGATGGCACCCTTCCATGCTGCGGAACACTGAGAAAAAAGAATCTTGGCTTTGAAGATGGCATGATAAAGACGCCACGAGATACCTTGACCGAGCCTGCGCCACCATTCTGGGACTGGCAATCGGTCCAGGATGCTCTTCAACAGAAAGCTGAGTGACGTCTGGAACGGCGAATCTGGTGAGGCCACGGCGGAAATGATCATCACAGTATATAGGATTGATCCCAGCCCCGTCAGGGTGAGAGCAACGGCTGCGATGGCATGGTGTATCGTCCACAGGTAAATCGACAGCGCAGTTGCAAACAACAAGAGCGAGAACTGTAGAAGGAGGGGGAAGAACTGCATGACAAAGTCAAATCTCCATCGACGCATGCCGTCGAATTTCCGTTGCCGCTCCACCCCTCGCTCTGCAATTGTTCCTCGTTCGCCAACCGAGTTGTAGTGCAAGAGCCACTGCTTCCCGAGAACGGCCAACAGCGCGGCCAGGAGTGTGATAAACAAACTGAAATATAACAGACATTGTGCAACGACGACAATTGTAGGTGGTGCGGTCGAGTGAGGTGTCAAACCGCCTGGAGGTAGGGGAGCCGATGGAAAACCTGTGATGTTTTGTACCAGATAAGCAAGTAGGGCCTGCATCGGCGCATTTGGATCCGGCTGTAGCTCGGGCTGGATCTGTATAATGAATGCTGAGCTAACGGCCGAGAAAAGACCTGCCTGAGAAAAAATTGAGGACCAAATTGGCGGGAAGAAAATTGTGGTACATACAAAAATTAGCGACGTATCCAGGTCATCTCTGTATTTTCCTTGCAATTCATTGTCAAACTCATCTGCTAGTTTCTTGTACGCCGTCCAGAAGGCGATCTTCTTGTCGGGTGACTGGGGCAACTGCTTCAGGGCCCCGACGGCCCTTGTTACACTATGAATGATGAGGCTGGGAAGCAATGCGGATGCGCTATGATCACCTCTCCAAGACCGCTGTCAAGCTTTCAAAAGACGATCAGCGTAATAGGGAATATAATGAGCCAGCTGTACCTTGCCGACTGCTCATTGATTGCAGCCACCAGCCTTGCGATGATCCTTCAGTCTCCCAGAGTCACAAAAATTCACCAAGTGGAACATACTTATTCATATTCTGGCTATTAGACTCCTCGAAAGGTTCGCCCGGTCTGGAAGGATTTTATCGATACAGCGCTGGGAAGTAAAGCACTAGACTGACTTTTCATGACCCGCGGTCAAGGGCTCCGCAAGGTGCACTGTTTCATGAGGTTTAGGAGTATCTTCTGCTCCAAGGGTCTCAGAGGGAGTGGACGACGGCGCCATTGGATACTGTAGCCGCGGTTGGATGTGGCGAGTGAAGAAGAGATGCGTGGGCCCGGCCGTGAGGGTGTTTGACAGGCGTGATGAACTGCACTGTAGATATGGCCGCCATATTTCCGACTAACCCCAGTGATCATCCCTGCGATGTCCGCGGGCCTCAACCTCGCATTGTGGCTGAGTGCCAATTTTAGTTGTGCTCCTGCGGAGCGCTGCTAATGCCTTTGCTTCGCTCCGCCGTCACTCCGGAAATAGGATCGACTGAGAGATTTTCAAGCACTTACCTTGACTCTCGAGTGACTGCTTGGACGCGTTGCAATTGAGCAAAGTGAGTGCTGACCGAGATGCAGAGGATGCAGAGGCGAGACGGGCGGCATTAATTGACCCACAACTTTCGGCCGACCTCTCTATCTCGGCCGATGGTTCCTTGATGCAATCAACGTCAACGAAATTCCTCTTGTCCCAAACCATCGCACTGCAATGGTGCCGAGCCTAGACTGTAAGGGCAACCACGAAGGCCCGAGGTACTCAGGGACTGACGTGGGGGATCCAAAGGTTAATTGACAGTAGCTAAATGTACAGAGAAGCATACCTGACGTGGGGGATCCAAAGAGAAGAAACTCTGAGGATTCCCACGTCAGCCGTGGGTATAAGTAAGCTACTAGCTAAGACCATGTGACCGGAATGATCGGCAGATGTCCCGGGCTCGGTCACATGCGAGGTGCCATCGGGGGTCCCCCTGGCGGGTCACGTGCCGGCTCCCGGTACCGGTTCCGGTAGGCCGGTGACCGGAAGAGCGACCGGAAGGACCGGAGGGGCCGGAAGTGCTCTGAATGGGGGTCGGGACGGGGGTTCCCCTGACATCACCCCCCTTGGAATGCGGCGCCACGACGCATAGACCGGATGCGAAGGGAGGGATCCCGGAAGGGCAGGGAGTCGAAGGCGGCAACGGCAATGGTGCGTGGTTTGGCTGGGTATTTCCGGTAGAACTCGGCGACAGCTTCCGGGGCGAAGAGGTCGGAGTGCTTGACCCATTGATTGTGCGAGTCGTCGTACCCTTTGAAGCGCACCATGAAGTAGAGCGACTTCCAGCACACCTTTGCATCAAGGATCTCTTCGACTTCCCATTCCGGAGCATCACTGGGTGCGTCCGGGAGGACCAGGGCCGGCTCGTCGTAGCCGGGCCGTCCCTCGAAAGGGTCGTCTTCCGCGAGTTCCAACTTCACGACCGGAAAGACCGGGTGGAGCCGGGAGAGCCGGGGCGGGAGTTCCAGCTTGTACGCACCACGACCGACGACTTTGATGACCTTGAAGGGGCCAAGCCGTCGGTGCGAGAGACCGGGGGACGGCCGGGTTGTCTGGATGTCCGACGCGTCGAGCCAGACCCGGTCGCCTACCTTGATCTCCGGCGCGGGGGTGCGCCGGCGGTCGTAGTACCGCTTGTACTCCTCTTTGGCCTTGACCAGCGCGGATCGGGCTTCAGAGACGCCGGAGGCGATCCGGTCGCGGAATTCGTTTACCGACTCAAGTTTCGAACGCAGCCCGTTCGGCTCGAACCCCATCCGGGGAGCCGGCCGGTGTCGGTCATGAACGGGACTTGCTGCGTGGAAGAGTGGATGTGGTTGTTGTAGGCGAATTCGGCGGCCGGCAAGAGGTCGTCCCAGTCATCCTGCATGTAGTTGGTGAAGATGCGGATAAACTGTTCCATCTCTTGATTGACGCGCTCGGTCTGGCCGTCAGTCTGCGGGTGGTATGCCGTGGAGGTCGCGGGCTTGACGCCGATAAGGCGCCAGAGCTCAGTGGTGAACTCCGCAATAAATTGCGGACCCCGGTCAGAGATGTACTTTTCCGGCGCACCATGGAGTTTCCAGACGTTCCGGTAGTACAACCGGGCGGCGCCGATCGCGTCGATCTGGGTGTGACACTCCATGAAGTGGGCGCGCTTACCAAGGACATCGACCACGACCATGATCGCGTCGTACCCGTGGGCCTCCGGGAGCTCGACGACGAAGTCGACCGAGACCGTGCTCCAGCGATCTTCGGGAACCTCGGTCGGGTGCAGCTCCCCGACCGGAAGCTTCCGGAGTGCCTTGGTCCGGGAGCACAGATCGCAGGTGGCGACGTACCGGCCGACGTGACGGGACAGCTGGGGCCACCAGTAGTTCCGGGAGACAAGCTCCAACGTCTTGAAGCGGCCGGCGTGACCAGCGACCCGGGTGTCATGGTGCTGCTCCAAGATCCGGCGGCGAAGGTCCTTGTCCCGGGGGACAACAATCTTGCCGCGGAAGTAGAGCAGGCCGGTGTCGACGTGCCACTCGTCCGACCGGGTAGACCGGGACCGGCGGCCCAGAACCTTGAGGAGCTCGCGAGCTGCAAGGGCGACGGGATCCTCAAGGTCTGGTTTGTGCGAGAGCGCGTCACGGATGTCCCGGAGGATCGGGATTTCCGGACCGGTGACGACGACACCTTCCAGGGCGTGGACGTGGAACAGATCGGGGCGTAGGAGCGTGACATCCTCGTTATCCCGACCGGAACCGTGGTCCGGTCGCCGGGAAAGCGCGTCCGGTCGACCCATCGCGCGGCCGGGTTTGTGATGCAGGGTGAAGTCGAACCGGGACAGGTACAGGGACCACCGCGCCTGCCGCCGGTTCAAGTTCTGCGACTTCCGGAAGTACTCCAGGTTCTTGTGATCGGTCCAGATCTCAACCGGATGCTGCGACCCTTCGAGGAAGTGTCGCCACTCCTCGAGGGCTCGGACGATTGCAAGCATCTCCTTGTCGTGGATCTCGTAATTGCGCTGGACCGAACTCAAGCTCTTGGAGAAGAAGGCGACCGGATGCCACTTCCGGTCCGCGCCCGGCTGGGAGAGAACGGCACCGGATGCAAAGTCCGAGCTGTCTGCTTCCACCCGGTAAGGTTGCGACTCGTCCGGAAGGATCAGGACCGGGTTGGTGGTCACCGCATCCTTGAGGTTCCGGAACGCGGCAGCCTCCTTCTCGGTCCAGAGCCACACCAAGCCCTTCTTCGTGAGGTCGAAGAGCGGCCGGGCGACGTCGGAGAACCCCCGGATGAACCGGCGGTAGAAGTTCGTGAAGCCGAGGAACTGCTGCACGTCCTTCTTGTTCTCCGGCACCGGCCAGGCGGCGACGCCGGCGACCTTGACCGGATCCATCTCGACGTGGTCGTGTGAGATGATCACCCCGAGGTACTCGATCGACGATTTCTCGAACTCGCACTTCTCCGGTCGCAAGTAGAGCTTATGCTCCCGGAGCCGCCGGAGAACCTCCCGGACGATTTCTCGATGCCGGGCGAGGTCCGAGTGTGCGACGAGAATATCGTCGAGGTATACCATGACGTCGCCGGACAAGATGAGATCTTGGAAGATGTCGTTCATCATTGTCTGGAAGGTCGCAGGGGAGTTGGTCAGGCCGAAGTACATCACCAGCGGCTCGAAGAGTCCCCGGTTCGTCCGGAACGCGGCCTTCCACTCGTCGCCTTCCCGGATGCGGACGTTGTTGAAGCCCCACCAAACGTCGAGTTTCGTGAAGTACCGGGCTCCCTTCAAACGATTAATAAGGTCGTTGATGAGAGGGAGGGGGTACCGGTTCTTCACGGTCATCGCATTAAGCGCCCGGTAGTCCTGTACGAACCGGAGCGCTCCGTCCTTCTTCTTGACGAAGAAGACCGGGGATGCCATCGGGGATTTCGAAGGCCGGATCCGGCCGGTCGTCAACCCCTCCTCGATAAACGCGTCGAGCTCGCGTTGCTCGAGGGGGGAGATGGGGTAGACCTTGCAGTTGGCCGGTTTCGAATCCGGAATGAGTTCGATGGCGTGGTCCCACGACCGGCGCTCCGGAAGCGAGTCGAACGACTCCCGGTTGAAGACATCTTCGAATTCTCGGGCCCACTCGGGAATTTCTTCCGTACCGGGCGCGGAGTTCTTAGCATGCGCTTCGGCCAGCCGTTGCGAGACGGTACCGGTCGCTCGGATGTCCTCCGGAGGGGAGAACCGGGTGTAGAAAACCCGATCACCTTCTTCAACGGAGTCATCCTCATCGTCCGAATCTTCCCCGTCGTCCGGTCCGAGTTCCGGTAGGTCCTCGTCGAGCTCTTCGTCATCGTCCTCGCTGGAGCGTTCGTCCGTGTCGACGACACATATCCGGGGAACCGGGCCGGACCGGAGCTGCCGGAGGATCCGAGCGGAGACCTTGGCAAGCTTCCGATCGGCGCGCGCCTCGGCGACACAGGTAGCACAGCACCCAGTAGGGCAGCGGCTCATTTTAACCTCGCGGTTGGCCCAATCGATTTCCGGGTTGTGCTTCCGGAGCCAGGAGTAGCCTAGGATGAGCTTCTCTTTCCCGAGGCGGGTGACAGCGAACTGAGCACGCTCACTATGGCCCTTGTAGCGAAGGACCACGTCCGCGACATCCCGAATGAAGCCGGCCTCGTTGGGAGAGCCGTCCACATTGTAGACCGGGATGGGCTGCGAGAGCCGGCGGACCGGAATCCTGTGCTCGGCAGCGTACTCCGTGTCGATAAATTCGGAAGTAGCCCCGCAGTCCACCAAGCCGCTGAGCGAAAGCTTCACAGCGTCGGTGGTGGATTCGATCTCGAGAGGAAGCCGGAGGGAGTTACTGCTCTTCGAGGTGGCGGCAAGGGTAAAGTGTTTCGGGAGGCGGCGCTCCCAGGCGGTTTTCTTTTGGGGGTGCGGCGTCCGCGGGAGAGGTGGCCGGGGTTCCGGCCCGACCGGAGGGACCGGAACGACCGGAATGACCGGAACGACCGGAGTCTCGATCGGTCTAGGGGGTGCGTCTATTGGTTCGGTGGATGCAAGAGATATATTGTCACACTCGTTACATAGGACAGCGAAACGATGAGGGGACGCGACAGAGGGCGCACCGCTCACTCTGCGCGGGGGGGAAAATCCTCCGGCTCGGCGGCGGTGGCATGTTCCGCGGCGGCCTCCGTCGATGCCAGACGCGCGACGAGCTCGTCGAGCAAGTCGTTTCCGAGTTGCCGGATCACCTCGTCCAAGACGTTGATTGACCGGACATCGACCGGCGCGGTACAGTCCCGGGCAAAGTGGTTCGGGTCCCCGCAGCGGAAGCAACCGCGTCGCGGGGTGCTACGGGCGCGCGTCCGGTCGACGTCCATCGGGACTACGGGCGGAAGTGCGGGGGCAGCGGCCGCTCTGTGTTGCGGCGCGGTAAAACGTGCCGGAACAGAAGCGACCGCGACCGGAAGGGTCCCCGAGCGTATGGCCGGTTGGTGGCGACCGGAACCGGTCGTCTCGCGGGAGGCTTCGCGTGCGCGGAGCAGCGACTCATACTGCCGGTAGGCCCGGAGGCGCCAGGCGGGGTAGTCTCGCAGGTCCGGAGGGTCGCTCGACCCGGTGATGGCGAGATTAATCGCCGGGTTAAGACCGGTCCGGTACTTCGTGACCTTGATAATCGGGTCTTCGAAGCCGGCGAGGTCGACCAGGTCTTCGAAGTCGTCGGTGTACCGGAAGACGTCCCGCGCGCCCATGTGATACGACCGGGACTCAAGGGTGTGGAGCGCATGATCCTGTTCGTTCTCCTCGACGAACCGGAGCCGGAACTCCGTGACGAACGCGTCCCAGGTCAAGAAGGGGAACGGGGTTTTGGCGGCGTACCGCTCTGCCCATTTCGACGCGGAGTCCTTGGCCATGAAGGACATGGCGAACCGGACCGCTTTCTCCTCGGAGGGGGCACCGTCCTCGAGGAACGCTTCCGGCAGCAACCGGATGTACGACCGGACGGCGTGGAGGAACGCCCGGCCTTGTTTCCGGTCACCGTCGAAGACGAACGGGGGGTTCGGCCGGAGGGCCGATTTTGAGCCGGGAATGGCTGGGGGGAATAATCCTGTACCCGGGTCCGGAGCCGGACCGGCAAGGGACGGGGCAGGTGAAGCGGCGCGGGGGGGGTCGATTTTTTGTGCAAGGCTCTCGAGAATACCTTCGAGCCTGTCCATGCGGGCAGAGACGGCCTCGGCGGCTGCTTGCGCAGCGGCGGCAGCGGTGCTTGCAGCGTCCATGGAGGGCTCTACAGGCAAGGAGCAGGGGGCAAGATTCAGGGTAGGGGAGGCTGGGACGCTATCAGAGGAGTCCGAGCCGTTCACACCGAAGCCTGCAATCTTGACCGGTTAATCCCTTAGAGAGTTTCTTCTGCTGTAAGGGCAACCACGAAGGCCCGAGGTACTCAGGGACTGACGTGGGGGATCCAAAGGTTAATTGACAGTAGCTAAATGTACAGAGAAGCATACCTGACGTGGGGGATCCAAAGAGAAGAAACTCTGAGGATTCCCACGTCAGCCGTGGGTATAAGTAAGCTACTAGCTAAGACCATGTGACCGGAGTGATCGGCTCGGTCACATGCGAGGTGCCATCGGGGGTCCCCCTGGCGGGTCACGTGCCGGCTCCTGGTACCGGTTCCGGTAGGCCGGTGACCGGAAGAGCGACCGGAAGGACCGGAGGGGCCGGAAGTGCTCTGAATGGGGGTCGGGACGGGGGTTCCCCTGACATAGACTACCTTGCAATTGAGCCGGAAATCTGCTTGGCGTGCTGGGGCTTATGTCACTCAGTGGAGCTGAGACATCTCTGCCTGTTTGCAGCCTTTTTATGCAGCTATGCCAGCCTCTGCTGTTTCCCATCCACAGTGTCACCCCTCCGTATCCTGGAATTGGTTCAGATCCAGATACCCGGATCGCAAATTTGGTGACCATTCATTCTATCAGCTGCCGTGCTATACCTGCCCACTCTTTTCCTCCTCTGATCCACACCCGTTCATCTCCTTCTTCTTTCCTATGTAGAGACTGTACCCGTAATGCAATGTGGATGGCCGTTATCGAGAGCAGTATTGCAATGTAGTGGGAGTCTGGCCATCCGGCCAATTATACCCGCAATGCAATGTGGCCGTAGTCAGCTGTAAGGCAGCAGTAAAATAAGAGTGGCCAAAATGAGGATTGAACCCAAGACCTGGGGATATTAATTACATAATCACACACAGAACAGTCTATTCAACCACTAGACCAAAGTAGACATGTCAATGGCAATTGTTTCCCAGCTAGGGTAAGGCTAGCCTTACCCTACCTGGGACTGCTTATACCCACACCTAGGGCAGGCAAGCTGCCCTAGGTCTTCGAAATTATTTTCACATGCTTATTATGTATTTTGATGGTATTCTAAACCCTAACCAACCTAACACTAACCAACCCTAACCTCTAACCTACCGAGCAAATGATATCCCTGGAAACCCTAACCACTAACCCCTCACTTGAACCCCCTAACCCTAACCTGGCCCCTTGCGGGGCATTCTAGGGAAAGACCAAAGCTTATTATGTGTTTGGTAGGTGCTGTACATGGTGGCAGCAGTTTGGGTTTTGGTATCTTCATTATAGTCCAGTTGGTTAATGTGTTTCCTTATGCCTTGGCTGAGGTAATCAGATTAGCTTTTGGTTCAATCCTGGTTGCGGCCTTTCTTTTATTTCCTCGCCAAATCTTGACTACGGCCGCATTGCAATGTGGGTATAATTGGCCGGACAGCCAGACACCGACCACATTGAAACACAGCCATAGATAACGGCCGGCCACATTGCATTACTGCTACTTTCTTTGGTGCTTTCCTTCCGCCATCCCGCCTGTCCTCTCCCGCGCTGTGTGCACAACCGGATTCCCCACGATTAGACAGACGGTAGACCGGCATCTCGCTGCATTAGACCGCGGGTCCTGTTCACACGACCATCGAGAGACAGACAGTCAGACACCCACCGCCGCAGCATCCCCTCCGTCTCCCTCTCCACAGACACAGAAAAACAGGTGTATCCATTCTGGTTTGGTGGGGCGTCCGTATTTCCCTCCTTGCGTTAGATTAGCAAGTACTGACACGTTAGCCAAGGGTGGTTGCGGCGATCGCAGCGTCTATTACCTAGTGAGCCCTCCTTGTGTCTTTGTTGGCTCGCTGACCCACATCATTCGTTGCTGCACAGCCCCCTAGACCTAACCAAAGTCCGCCTCCAGGCCTCGGGCGACAAACGCATGATCACCTCCCTCCAAAAGACGCTCTGCACCGCGGGCGTCCGAGGACTCTTCGACGGCATCTCCAGCACGTGGAGGCGCCAGATGTCCTACTCGATGTGTCGTTTCTGGGCGTATGATGAAAGTAAGAAGCTGCTTGGGGCGGGGAAGGACTCGCCGGCGTGGAAGTTGGCGGCGGCGGGGAGTATGGGTGCGTGGGCACGTGGGCATACCCTCTCGAAAATTTATAGTGGACTGACGTGTACGCGAATGAATAGCGGGTGGTATCGCAGGTTTCATGGGTAACCCCGGTGGTGCGTCCCCATCTTTACCCTCTGCCATTCTTCCTCGCAGCCAAAAGCTGATTTATCGTCTCAAGAGATCGTAATGGTCCGCCTCCAAGGCGACTTTGCAAAGCCCCCCGAGAAGCGGTTCAACTACAAGAACTGCTTCGATGCGTTGTTCCGAGTGCGTGTTTTCTTTTGTAGCTTTCTTCATTTGTTCCTTCTAACCCCGACCCGCAGATGGTCCGCGAAGAAGGCCCCTCATCCCTCGCGCGCGGCATCTGCCCCAACGTCTTCCGCGCGATCTTGATGAATGCTAGTCAGCTGGCTTCGTGTGTTTTTGTCTCCTTTTCCCCCCTCCCTCGTATTCATCCTGCGTTTCATTCAACCATGAACTAAACTAAACGCTAACCAACCGCGTACCCCACCCAGATACGACTTCTTCAAAGCCGAGCCCCTCAAGACGGCGTATTTCGATGATAACATCATGTGTCATTTCACGGCCAGTTTTGCCGCGGTGCGTCCTTCTCTCTCTTCTTCCTCCTTCCTCTCTCCTTTCTTCCCTCTTCCATCTATCCATTCCCTTCCTTCCCTTCGCCTTTTCTTCCCTCCCATGATACTATCCCCAACTCCAAAAACAAACGCTGACTTCACTTTGCTCACTCGCTCACAGGGCACAGTAGCAACCACCGTCTGCTCCCCCGCCGACGTCTTCAAGTCGCGCATCATGAACGCCTCCGGGCCCGGCTCGAGCTCGACGGTGAAGGCGATAAGGACGGCGTTGAAGACCGAGGGGGCGGGGTTCATGTTCAAGGTGCGTCACCTTTCCCATATTCTTATCCCCGGTGTGGTTTCTCTTCCGTTATTTTTTCGGTTTTTTTGTTCAAAAGAAAAGAGAAGAAAACACCGACGCTGACGTGATTTTTTTTCTTCTAAAGGGATGGCTACCCGCGTGGACGCGTTTACAGCCGACGACGATATTGGTCTTCTTGACGCTGGAGCAACTGAAGAATGGGGTGGATTGGTCGAGGGCGAGGGGGGTTACTTGGTTGTGATTTTCTCTGCCCGGTATTTCCTCTCTTCTCTTGTTCTATCGATGCTCGGGAAGGAGGAAGGAAGGAAGGGAAGAAGAGAAAGTTGTATTTTCAAACCCTGATTCACAGTGGGGAGTGTAAAGGCGCGCCGGATGTAGGATAGAGAGACGCTTGGCTTGGCTTGTTTTTGTGTAACGAGGATGTTGTTGTAAATTGTGTTTGTTTGTACATACCTAGGATGGATGGATGCTAGCGGTGGTTTGGATTCGGAACCGTGGTAAGGGAAGGGAAGGGAAAAGTTGGAGGGTTAACACGTTCACTTGTTGAAGAGTGTATGAGGAAGATGAATTCGGACATGGTGTAGGCTACACCGCCTCTCTCCTTGTCGTAATGTGGTGAACAAGGATTAAAGGGCAGTACGGGGTTCGACTCCCCGTGTCCGAATCACAGGTTCGCCTTGTCATTTTGGTTCTTTTCTCCTGTCCAAATGGTAACTTATTGGTTGAACGTAGGAGGAAGAGGAAATCGGACATGGTGTAGGGTACACCGCCTCTTTGCTTGTGTGTTCAATAGGTGTAAGAGGCAGTACGGCGTTTGACTCCCCGTGTCCGAATAAAAATTTCCCTTGTTCTTTTTTGTTCCTCTTCCATCCCGTCCACCAGAAAAAGAGGCTAACATATTCACTGTTGCAATGAACAGCCAAGAATCGGACATGGTGTATGGCACATGGCCTCTGTCCTTGTTCTCGTCAGCGGGTCTAAGAGGCAGTCCGGGGTACGACTCCCCGTGTCTGAATAAATAGCTCTTGTGGCACCTTTTTTATATATAAAAATATGATCCACCGAAAACATGTTCACTTGTTGAAAGAGTGTAGAAGGCATGAGAATTCAGATATGGTGTATGGTACACCGCCTCCTTGCTTGTGCGGTCAACAGGTGTAAGAGGCAGTCCGGGGTTGGACTCCCCGTGTCCGAGTAAACACTCGATTTCGTTTTTTGTTACTTTTTGCTGTCCACCAAAAACACCAGATTTCAGAGGTTGGAATAAAGGATCTCACTCTGTGGTTTTGTATTCCCCCCATTGGCATCATCCTGTTCACCCGAAAAGTTGTTAATTTATTCAGCTTCGCAGGAAGAAGAGCAATTCAGATATGGTGTAGGGTACACCGCCTCTGTCCTTGTGGTGGCGACAAACAGCATGAAGGACAGTCCGGGGATCTACTCCCCGTGTCTGACTAACACGTGCGCGTTGGTCACTTTTTTTTCATCCAGTTCACCGAAAACATGCTCCTTTATCCAACCGTGTAGGAGAAGGAGGAATTCGGGCATGATGTATGCCACGCCTCTCTCCTTGAGAGGATAGAGCGAGAAGAGGATAGAGGAAGGAAGAGGAGATGTATTTCCCCCTATCGCGATTTGAGAGGTGTAGAATACTAAACGGACGGTGAGGGACGGCGCCGGATGTACGATAGAGACGCAGACGCTGGGTCTGGATATTTTACACCGTGTTTTGTGTGAAAAGATTCTTAGGAATGCGGATGGGGAGAAGTGAAACCTTTGCTAGGAAGGAGGCGTCTGTTTATAAGAGACACGTCTGGTCCTGGAAAATCCGAAACTACGGAGCCTGGTGACTTCTCCCCAAATCCCTCGTCAATTTTTTTTTTCAAAATCGACCATCTCGAGTGCATTTGAGGCAAGAGAACGTTTGTTGTCTTCCAATTCTCTTTCCACATCGAGTTCTTCGTTACAATGCAGCGTCGTTCGATACCTGTTCAAAATGTTCAAAATTTTCTCACTTTCAACAATATTATTCCTACTATGGTACTATCCACAAGCACAGCTGCTACTTCCTGCGTCCTACAATGTTCTTGGAGGTTAACTAAACGTGTCCGAATATATCATGCGAAGAGATGTTTTTTGTGATCCCTACCCTGGGCGTTGAAACATGCTCATTTATTGAACAGTTGAGGAGAGACAGGACTTCGGACATGGTGTATGGTACACCACCTCTTTGCTTGTGCGGTCAACAGGTGTAAGAGGCAGTCCGGGGTTCGACTTGAGGCCGCTATCAAGAGCATTCTTAGAGTCTTGAATGCCATGACATGCAAAATGAATAATTGATGACCCCTGGAGATTTTCAACAACCTCAGGTCCTGTGGGGTTCAGGAGAGCTGTAAGCCACTCGTTGGGGACCCTGTCCTTGATTGTTGATAACTCCTCCTCTGTGCCTGGCAAAGGTGAAAAATTGGGTGCTTTTCCTTCAACCACCGCTGTGACCTTGAATGAGGCTTCAGTTTCTGCTGGATGATCAAGCAATGCAGTGAGGGTAGGTGTGTAAAATGACACAACATAGTCTGCTGTGCAGTCAGCACCATCTTCTGTATATATACCAGCTGCATGAATAGGAATAAAAGCAAAACGCCCAGTGGGACACCACCATAAGCGAGGGGGATGTTCGGACTTCTGCCAACAGATCATGTTATATGAGACATATTTAGTTACATAACTGGTGACTTGCCTTCAAATTGAGAAAACCTGATTGCAAAGTCAGGTCGGACGTTTACTAACTGATGAAACGGTGTTCGAAGATGAAGTGCTTGAGCCCAAAATATCGATCGGCTGGCCTCCAGAAATTCCACAGCAACATTATTCTCTTTAAGAGCAATGGCACAAGTTGCAGAAGCAGATGCAATAGAAGTAATCTGTGATGCGGCTAAAACTTCTTGGCGAGACTTTAGATCCAAGTGGAATGCTACAAGCTGTAGAAGGAGATCAACACAGGTACGATAGGCAGTCAGACAGGAGCTGTGGCCAGACATTGTAGCAATTTCTGCCCAGTTATTTGCAGCACTGAATCGATTGACTGGAGAGAAAGGCATGTTCGATGATGCTTCCTGAAGGACACAGATGGCCTCATTCACAGTTTCCTCATTTCGTTGATACACATAGGCTTCATGGAGGATGTTACCATAGTTTTGCAAACATGTTCCACGAGCAGGATCAGAGGAAGGGCGGCAACGACCGCAGCTGATAGGATTGATCCTTTCCACAAACTTGTGGGCAGTCGGATTAAATTTCTCCAGTATCCTACTAGACATTCTAGCTACCTATCCTAAAGTATCCTATAGTAAAATATCCTATCCTAAGTACAAGGACCAAAAAGTGATAGGATGAATGATTCTGAAGCACGGGGGAGGGGAGGCCGTGTCCAGAACACGGGAAGAGGCGAAGTCTAATGGATAGGCTAAGATGGGATGGGATGGGATAAGATGAGATAGGATCGAGATAAGATAGGATCAAGATAGGATGGGACGGGATGTAATAGGATTGGATAGGATAGATTAGCCACTCACCAGAATTCTGTTGGGTGCATAGCAGCCGAAGAAACCAGAAAGGGCGAGGAAACAGCCATGAAATGTTGCGGTTGAGCAACACAGATTCAACTCATGAAACACAAAGATTGAAGCCACCTCAAGCTTCGCAGGGCGGTAGAAAATAAGGATCCAGGAATGCGGGAGGCCGATGGTAGTGGTCGAGATGTAAGAGGTTTGTGTTTGGCCGTGTATGCGGCGCTACAACTATTGCCGACCGATTGATCCGCTTGGGCCATCTTTATTGTTCACTTTGTTCGCTTTGTGTTTGCCCGGACCCTGCTTCTGTTTCATTTCAAGTTCTTTTTGTTTGTCAACGGTCAAACTCTCCCCTGCTTCTCCTCTCATGGGACCAACTTGGTCATCTTGAATGAAGCGCGGGATCGTCGGTGGAGCAAGTTTCTCTACCAGCATTGCAGGGCTGAGAGGCTTGGCAGATGGTGTCTTGATGGTGTCTACCCTTTACTATGGTGTTAAATTTCTCTGGTGGCCTTCTGATCACAATTGTGGTCAATGACTATGGCCTGGATGTCAAGTACGAGTGGACACCCAGAATAAATAAGGTATGCCATCTCCTTGAACTACATTTTCCAAGCTGACTTTCATTAGTTGAAATCTATTTTTAAGTTATGGCTCGGATTATCGCACACATTCATCAAATTTTCTGCAGTGGGCACAGCTGCCACTCTATAAATCGTGTTATTCCAATGGACTCCTTTGAGGTGAGCTAGGATATTTGTCCTATCCTATCCCATCCTACCCACCCATATTACTCTACTCCGTTGGGATGTTTTGTCATTACTGTTGTCATTTAGATATGGGATTAAATTTCTATCGTGCAATGTTACAACTACGGTTGGATAGGATAGGATCAGATTTGTTAAATACAGTGAATTTAAGGGCCCGCCAATTGCTGGGTAGGATCGATCCTACTGCCCACCAGTTGGTGGGTAGGATTTATCCTATTGCCGTCAGGCATTGAGGGCGGATAGCCAAGGCCTCCTGATAGAGCTCGATAGCCTCGGCGATGTCTTTATGTTCTCGTTGCTGCTTGAACCGAGCACAAAGTGCTGTATCTAGATCACCAAGGAATATGTAGCGAGGCTGGCGAGAAGTAGCACCCATTGACAGGGGTTTTCTGTGAAGCTCAATTACCTCATCAATGTCATTGTGATCATCTGTCTTCTCAAATCGGGCACGGAATGCACCTGCTAGAGCGCAGGGCGAGACGCTGCGGCGTGAATCGTAGGCAGGGTAGGTGGCTAATAGTTCTCTGTGCAGTGTCATAGCTTCATCAATATCCTTTAGTTTTTTTTGCACCTCAAAACGTGTTTGAAATGCAAATTTATGCAATAGCCAAGTTGTAGAGAATGGGAACACGGTCTAAATGACAGGCGGTACGAATTTCCAGTGCTTTCTTGTGGAGGTCAATAACCTCATCAATGTCCCTTGAATCACATCTTTGCTGATATCCCGAGACATGTGGAATTGTTCAAGCAATTCCCCACTACTCCATAACTATGCCAAGCCTTTCTGTTCATTCTGAGTAATTTGTTTGACTACACGCATTGCGCGTAACACATAGGAAAACCCCTTTGGTGCCTCATATCCAGCAATGAAGGCAGCACAGAGATAAAAAAGTCGATTGGGCTTGGTCTATTGAACTTGTTCCAGGAAAGATCTAGCCGCTTCCACGTGGACAATATTGCCACTAAGCCAGAACTGGATCACAAGCCCGTCAGAAAGCTCCCAAAGTACTTTCCGCTGTAGAGGATGTGCTTCTGGGAACAGTCCCCGTGCTTCTCGATATAACAATTAACATGACAGTGTCCTCCAATTTAGATTGATCATGAGCCTGATGGGAGTCACTCAGCACGGAAAGACCACTCTGTAGTGTGTCCTGTGGGTTACCCCTTTCCCAATTCCCCAGATCCTAAGAGTTCTTGTTTCAAACAAGTGAAAAGAAACATGAAGATTATGCCTCCTTACCACTGATATGACACTGGGGGCAATGAGCAACACATTTGATTATATGCCTCCTTACCACCGATATGACACCGGGGGCAATGAGCAACACATTTGATTTGGCATTCAGTCCGCATTCAATGTCACGGTACAATCGTTCTTCGTGACCACAAAGCCAGGCTTTGTGCTGGCTTTGTGTGTATGCTGGGTTCCCTAAGACCGAGTGAACAAAGCATGCACAAAGACTGCACAAAGGCTGGCTTTGTGATAAAAGAGAACTACAGTGACTTGTCACACCAAATGTGTCCGCCGCATGTCAACTCAAATGCCTTGATCTTTGCCCCAAGTATGAGGAGGAGATTTTTCACGTAAGGCCCCAAAACAGCTCTTGCCCGCAATTCAACGGCCCTTAAAATGTCGTTTGTTGAGCAGTGTATATGAACCTGGTCAACAAAGCCGTTGCAAGATGATTGACACATTTTGGGAAATCTGGGTCTGTGGGCAACAGGCTAGAGGCAGCGCACTCTAGGAGATAGATACTGTACCATTTCGACCGAAGGTTCAGGTGATGGGTGACGGAGGGCCCTGAACTGAACAATTTTGGCCTAGGTGACAGTGACAGAACGATTTTGCGTCCTGAAAAGGCTAAAAAAACAGCCAAAATTTCTGGTCTGGCATCGGCCGGACGTCCATATATAGGAATTTTGCGCGATTGCAGAGAAATGAACATCAAGTTCAGTGAACGATTGAGGTAACGGTGACATGACGTGAACCCTCGGTCGAAATGGTACAGTAGATGTATCGAGGTTTGAAATATTACCAGCTGCTTTATAATCTACTAAGCAATTAAGTGCCGCATTGAAATAAATGGTGGTCTCATGGTCTGGTTCCTGCTCAAGCTTTCAGCTGATTTATTATAAATTATCGAAAGACCGATGAAATCCTACAGTTTCAAAACCGGGAACTCTCGTGGAAACATTTTCCGGTCCTTCAGTGGTCCGTTCTCTAGGCCCCTATCTCAGCGTGAGTGATCCCAACAAAGAAATGAACGGCAAGTGCAATGGTAACTCACAGCTGCATTGCCTAGAGATCTGAAAGAAATCATTCCCGCTATGCCTGGAGCCACATCTTCATAATCCTATTCATGGAGTCAGTGACCTCAGCAACTTTTTATAAAAAAAACGATTACAGCCATCATCGGTACCTAAGGCGCGAACAAAAAATTTCGTTTTGGGTTTTTTTTAATCCCTGCAACCGATTTGCTCATATCTCAATGAGTTCACATCAGATCAACTTGAAACATAGCTAGTTCTCTTGGAATAATTCCGCCGCAGTTTTTGATGGGATCAAATTTCCCAAAATATACTTTTTCTTAGTAATTCAGCTCAAACAGTGGGTTTTGGTTTGAGCACATCCTACCAGGTCCAGATGGCCCCCAATTGAGCTGAATTTTTTATAGGGAGGATATATGTACAGTTGTAAATGTGTCATAGGATTGGAAATGTTGATTTGTGCCCTTGGTGTAAGGTACACCGCTGTCAGGAACTGACTATTTTTCAACCAAAACCGGGTTCTCCCAACCTGGGTTACCCTTCCCCGAACCACTGGGTTGCTCGTAACCTCCTTTTTCCAGCGGGTTCGGATTATTTCTCAGGACGGGGTATCGTAAAAACCCCGAACACTCCCCTGTCTGCAATTAACCCTAATGGCGGAAATCCCGCTAGGAGGGCAGGGCCCTATCAAACCAGTCACCCTAACTTATGGTGTTGTACCTGACCCCTGCTCCTAGCTTTACAATTGAACCCTATCAGATAGAGTATATAAACCTGCGGTAGAATCCTTGTACAGTAGATTCTACCTCGTCTAATCACAGGCATTACTTTGGCTTGACTACAGGTTGCCCCTCCACTGGCTTCCTTCTGGCTTGCGACCTTTCGCACCGCCTGCAACCCAACTACTATTTTCCTCTGTGGATATTACACCGCATTCAACTCCTTTCATACCCCGCCAGGGATTAGTCTCAGAGGAACCCACCCTTCTAATGAAGAGGCTGCATGACGGATACTACCCCTTGGCGAGCGCACCAGTTACTAGCTTCAAGTCAAATCCCGACTCGGATATTTCACCTGGGGTTCTCGTCAAGCCGACCTAATAGGCCGTTGCTGACAACCGTTATGAAAGTACTCTGGTATCACAATCAATTTGTCCAGGGATGTGATGCGTGACTCAAAACTCTATTTCATCAATTTATCAAGGGGCCTTGGGCTGCGTGACAGGCCCAAAAAATTCATCAAGCTCCAAATCCTTTCTAAATGCTGTAGAACCTTCAAGCAAGTGCTTTGGAATTGAATAAATGCAGTGGGAGACCACGGGAGGACATGGAAAAGGTGAAATGCACCTGGGGCGCCGAAACATCGCATTTTCCACGATTTCGACCAAAATTTGAACCAAGTGTGACGAAAATTGTATTCGTCAAGAGGCTCCATGACGCGTTACCAAGTTCCAAAATCGTCACGTCAAGGGCCTGCGTGACGCGTGACTGATGAATTGATTGTAATAATACCGTAGATAAAGATTTCAGCAGAACAGGGCTGTGTTCAAATAATATAAAGGATGACATCTTATCGTTTTGAGTTTTTTTTTTTTACCCCATCATTATGTCCCTTGGCAGGGCAAAAAAGAAATCGGATATGGTGTAGGGCCTCTGAAGTTCCTGTATGTGTTTGCGTGTGAAACTTAAGGTGACCTACACTGACTTACAAATAGCTAGGCAGAGCTAGACAGACCTATACTCAACCAGATGGACTCTGCCTAGCCAGCTAGGCTTAGACATACTGTATGACCAACTTTCGTACATAACCTGGGCTCAGGTTAAGTCTAGGTGGAAGTGGAACACAGTGAGAGCTTAATGTCTCGGCAAACAAATTTCCAATTTCCAAATTGATGTGGAGTTGGATCGGCCGCCAGCGTTGACGAGATCTATTTGCAGAACAGTGGACCGACCCGTGCGACACGCTAGTGACCGCGGCATATAACCTATGGTCTCGCGAGGCCAAGGAACAACCCGGGTGGACCTAACCATCAGGCCCTTGAGTGCAGTGATTCCGATTGCCGTCTACGGCATAATATCAACCCCGTAGGTGACTTAAATTGTTAAATACCGGTGTAATAGGCCTCAGACTAATATGTGGTGCTTCCTCGAGCTTGGTACCCTTCGAGAACCGATTTCGGACTCGATCCAGGGGCTGGCCGTGAATTTCATCCTTTTCCATTGTATTTGAGATGCTATCAGTTTTCTCATAGTACAGTCTGCGTTGGCCGGGTCCCTGCTACAAGGAAAATACGACGAATGTAGGAAGAGATAGTCTTCCTCGCCTTCCACGCAGAGGAGGAGTTCGGTCAGCCTCAGGTTAGACTGAACCAAAACCAGTAAATGAGGCCGAACTCTACTGGTGCTATGGAGACAGCGCCGTGGCTTGATTCCGAGAGACAGTCATGTTCGCGAGTTGAATGCGACCAAACATCGTGGCAGTTGCATTAATATCTAGTTCAAAAGCGGACTCAGATATGATAGATTGAGTTAAATTGAACTAGCATACACCTCCTAAATTATCGTACACGCAACAATTCATTCCATAACAGCCAGAAATATTTACTTTCCCCATCAGATCGTAGGCCGCTTGAACTTCGTTACCACATCTGCCGAGAAGATGATACTGTCGTTGTGGAAAGAAGTTTCTTCCTTTCCCGCCTCGACGAGATCCTTGACTTGCGCGTGATTTAACACCTGAAAGTCAGTAATAGTAATGCTCAGTCGACACGTCCAGTGGGAGCGGAAGAGTGATCGATACCTGGATTACTTCATCCATTGCCTGACCAATGCACAGCAGCGTTAGATACCTGTAGCACGAGTACATACCGCATCCTTACCTGCGTTTCAGTTACTACAACCACGGTAGGCTGAGAGGCCGGGTATCCGGCTGCTTGGAGGTGCTCTTCCGCATTTTGGTTTTGTACATACTGCATGGGTGAAATGTCAGATTACCGGCCCGCGTATGTCAAGCCCACGACATACCATGGTCGACGTCAGCGACGGTTTTGTCGAGTCCAAAACGCCGTCGATGAGAGCCTCCATCTTCTGGTGGAATGAGGTGTATGACATATGTGCAGGGACCTGGAAAATGCCAATTGCAACGTTTCGGTCGCATGGGACGCCAGAGTCCAGCTTGTTGACCAGATCTGCAGAGAAGATACAGGCCCCATCGTGAAAGCCCCACGATCGCCCTGCATCCATTGCTTTTACAAGGTCTGGATCTCTGAGACACTGCGTGGGCATATTAACGATGGGTTCGAACTGAAGAAAGAGCCTGAGGGGCACGACACACCTCCGCCCAGTTGGCTTCAGTCTAAGTTGAACCAAGTGTGAGTCAATAAGGTAGCTACAGGCGGGTGCGAATCAAGCATCTATCACGAAGGACTCACCTCGTATTCACACCTGAGGCAGACAGTGGGCTGTGGTTCCGGGAACCCAAGGGCCATGATGTGATCTTTGAGCTGATCGTTCTGAAATAGCTATCTTCCAAGTCAATACACATTCAGAGGCGAGTAGCAAATGAGAATGCATACAATGTCGAACTTGAGCAAGTTGCGCTGCGCCACTGGTAGCACGAGGAACGACTCTACGAGAGCTTCGCATTTAGCTTCGAAATCCTTTTTGGAAATATTAGCAGGGATGGGGTGGATCCCGAACGCAGTGCAGTAGCCATTCCTAAAAGACATTGTGGGGGAGATGCCTTGGGTGAAGGTGGATGAATTCGGTCTAATATAGGGCTCGCTGTCGGGTGGTATGATGATACTATGACCTGGGCATTATGGAACGACTGCTGCGGCGTAGAAGTGGTGCATAATAGTCGACCGCATTGAGTCCATTTGGGTTAATGGTCTGGAGTCCTTTCACAATGAAAAGTTACGGCTTGCATTCGCAGAGCCGTAACAGTAGGAATTATACTAATGACACACGGACCTAGCCAGGTGAATTGCACCGTAACGCCACGACACTAGCCAGCTGGCTCGCTAGCACCATTGCAGCGCTTCGCAGCCAGCACGGGAGGGGGGGGGGGTTCTGATCCGCGGATTCTCATTGATGGCGGTGTTGTTCACGCAGCGTACCGTACTAACCGTTAATTTTTTTATTGTATATCTTATTGATGTAGATCGGTATAGCATAGTGGGGCCGTCCCGTCATGCCGCTGTCCGCCATCAGTTTTGTCGCGCCTGCTGTCGGCGGTTGGGGCTGGAAGGGGAAAGGTAGCCGCCACAGATCCCGCCGTCGGGCGCGCTTCCTTCAGATTGCATCGACTGCTTTGAGAGATCAGCAGGCGGGCACGGATACTGTACACGAACAGGATCGCGCAGGGTACGGGATGGGACAAACACGTGGGCGGGCGGCTGCCTCACCGGGGTCGGGATTAGATGGGGCTACATAAGCGAGTCCGCTGCGCCTGCTGGCTAAGTTTGTGATCGTCGCTGGCTGCGGTGATCGTCTCTGGCTGCGGTGATGCGCCTACTCGCCGTCCCCCCATCCGCCATCCCGCCGCCCAGTCCCTCATTCTCACCACGCCTGCTGAGCTTGCATGCTAGCTTGCAAGCACCTTCCACCGGCGCACAGACACCGCTAGACATATGGCCCGCACTCACTGTGTGCGGTATGTACGCGGTACGGCGAGTCTTTTGAGGCACTTTAATTTGCTGAGTACTAGGGCGCCTGAGTTTGTTTGAAAGATTGCCAGTGAGGCTGTGGCGTCGAAGGCACCAGTGGAGAATTAGCGCTTCTTTGCGTGTGAGCATCCGTAGTTTCGGGGAAAAAAGACCAAAGTGGGGCCTGAAAGGCTTCAGACGGACAGCCGTAATTTTTATGAAGAGAGAGATACTGCTGGCCCGCAGATGAGCGCGCCGCGGTGGTTAGACAGCGCTAATTATCTCCGGTTGTCGTCGGCAAATGTGTCGCCATCAGCGGCCATGACGCTAGCCGTGGACGGCTGGTGTCGTGGTGTTACGGTGCAATTTCCCTGGTTACTGCCATGCCAAGTCTAGTGGATAGTGACACAGGTGTGGCATTCTCAGCATGTCCCTTCCCTCTCTTCTATCAGCGCCCTGCCACGACTTGCCGGGACCTCCCCTGAAGTTTTCACACGATGGTATCGGTCGTTGGGCTACAAGACGTCTACGCATTGGTATTCACCCCTTCCCTGAGAAATTCAATCGAAGTGCTGGGGCGCTTTGCGCCCCAGCACGTTCTTGTTGTTACACTATTTCTGCAATCACTCCAGGAACTTGCTGTCGTCAGGCACGGTTACTGTCTCCGTGTATTGTAGAGATTCCAAGGACCGGGTTGTGAATATTAATTAACCGTTCTTTAACAAAATCCCTCGTAACCTGTGCTAAAGCCCTATATAGTGCTGCTCGTTCAGTCTTCCTTTGGCTTCATGCCATTTTTAACTCCATTGGCTCGCTGTGATTTCCCATACTTCCGGACCCATGGCAACGTACGCCTTTCATTTCCGAGTTCCGCAACGGCCGCGGAGTGTGCAATGCGACCCAAATTAATTAACCGTTTTTTCACGAAATCCTCGGCGATTCTTAGTACGTGTTTGCGATTTTAGAAACAACAAGCGGTCGCCGGCTCCCACTTGCTTACCTTATAACATTGGTAGCGCGCTGTTGCGGCAAAGCCCACTAACTATCCAGCTTTAAAAGCATTTCATACAGCTCTATGGTCAAGCCCTTGCATTTCAACTGGAAGCTGAAATTTTCTTGCTTGGCAACCGCTTGTCCGCTGGAAATTTTCCCTGTCGGTGGCAGTCTCGTGATATTCTTGCGACTGGCAAACAAGTATCACAAAAACAGCCTTGGCAGTAACTTGGTTCAATGGCCGGGGATATGGTTTCATTGAGCAATGATAGGTAATGCAACTGCTAATCTGTGTTTTTTTTTTTTTTTGTGAGCAGTGGCATTGTTAATCAAGACCTTATTTCATCAGATCTCCTGAATCATAATCTCTCCTCTGACGCCGGATAATTGGGATGAATCATTAGGATGAGGGATATTCCCTATTACTGTCAATCAAAAAAGTCAAATGAAGGGGAAATATAAGTGACTGGACCAGGCTCATGTTCATGACTCATAGCCCCCAGTTCACGTAGTTGCTGAGGCCCAAACTTGCTCAGTCGACATGTTGACCAGCTCGCATTGGGCACGGGAAACCCCAAATAGTCGGGATCCATTGAAATTCATATCCCAGGAACGGCAACAGATTACATTTTGGGGGCAGAGTTGAAACGAAAATACACCACCAGAACCAATGTTATGATCAGCCCTGAGATATCAGCTGAGGACAAGGAGGATAATGACAGACAAATATTGCTCGGCATGGCCCGAATAAAGGAAGCACACACTCACTTCATGGCAGTATATCAATACATCTGTCTGTTTTTGCTCCAAAAGCTGTCTAGCATGCCGAGAACATGTCCCAGCAACCTAATATTTTAATATGGACAACATGTGTAGCTATGGAAACGTATGATACAGCCAGAATTGGATAGAAACCCTAGATAAATGTAATCTTTATAATATCTCTCAATGCCAAAACTAGCAAATGGAGTCAAGGGAGCTAGAGAGACTGTACGCGATTTATCTGTGTTTCTGACTCTATCACATGTTTCCCTCGCTATAGGCGTTGTTCATACTAAAATATCAGGCCGCTGGGACATGTTTTCAGCATGCTAGCCAGCTTTCGGTGCAAAAACAGCCCAAAACCAGAAATTACCTAATATATAGTATTTTCACAAATTCCTTTCTATCAATAATTGCGCGTCAATTAGCTGGGTAGATCTATTTAGTTTTTACCTGAATCGGCAAAGAACTGACTGAGATATCGGGAATTCTTTGAAATCATCCCGAAACCAAAATTTTTTGTGAGCGCCTTCGGTACTGCAAATGGCTGTAAGGGGAACAGAATTCGCCTATGGACAAAGAAAATGACTCAAAATTGAGTGCAGGGCAGCCATCCTGCTGAAAATTTACCAAAAACTGCTGAATAAAACTCCTTTCATCGCTCAGAAAGCGGCTTTCGGGATGTGAGAGGGAATCTGAGGAGGCGGTCCGCTGCGTATTTGAATTCCGCATCGATTGGGCCTATAGACGACACAAACTGCTGAGAACTTGGGACAGGACGGTCGTTCTAGTCACGGGGATCAAAAAAGTGCAACAAGGCAAAAAAAATTGTTCGCGCCTGTTGTACTGCAAACAGCTGTAATCGGTTGAAACGGTGGAGGGTAGTTGAATTGGCTCAAATGGTTTAAACAGCTTAAGGAGGTGCTGGTGGTGTCATTCAATAGTGTATGTTGTATTTATATGAAGGTTTACAGCCTTTTGCGGAACATAGGGCGGGGGCTGTTTTTTTTTTTTTCAACAGTTCCCACCAGGAATGCCGCCACGGGTTCAATTTTGATCGGATTGCCCTAGGAGTAGGTGCGCTGGAATCGCATTAAAAATCCGCAGTCAACCTAATACCGGTATTTTTGATGCCATCAGAAAATGAAATTGCTGCTGAAAAATTTCAGGCTTCAGCAAGTCACCTGTAGCACTTGGAGTACTCCTCGGATTGACCTAGTTTTTGGATATGTTAAGTGTAGACATACAGTCTAGTCAACCCTTATGTTTTTACATGTAGAAATACCCGACTCCACTTTGAATGCTGTATTTTCTCAATGAGGAGGATGACCATTTCAACAAAGGGCACAATGAACTACAATCACTTCCAATATTTTCCGTCCAAAGTTTGGGTTGACTAGGAAATATGTAGACGTATAACATATCCAAAAACTAGGTCAATCTGAGCAGTATTCCAAGTGCTACAGGTGACTTGCTGAAACCCGAAATTTTTCAGCAGAAATTTCATTTTCTGATGGCATCAAAAATACCGGTATTAGGTTAACTGCGGATTTACAACGCGAATCCAACGCACCTACTCCTGAGGCAATCCAATCAAAATTGACCCGGTTGCAGGTGTCCTGGTGAAAACTGTTGAAAAAAAAAAAAACAGCGCCCGCCCTATGTTCCGCAAAAGGCTGTAATGGATTACAGCCATTCACGGTACCTAAGGCGCGAACGGCAAATTTCCGTTTTGGGATTTCTTTTGATCCCCGCGACCGATTCCCCCATATTTTAATGAGTTTGAGTCGGATTTACTTGAAATGTAGATGATTCTTTCTGGAATATTTTCAATGCAATTAGTGATAGGCTTAGATTTCCCAAAGTATAATCTATTTAGTAATCTAGCCCAAAGGGTGGGTTTTGCTTTGAACATGTCCCAGCAGATTCAGATGGCCCCCAATCGTGCTGAAATTTTTATTTGGAGGACTTATGTACAGGTGAAAATGTGTCATAGGATTGAAAATGTCAATTTGTACCCTAGGACCACACAATTGTACTTGGACACACCTGTATGGGAAATAATGACTTGAGTCAAGCCCAGTGTACAAATTGACATTTCCAATTCTATGACACATTTTCAACTATGCATAAGTCCTCCAGATAAAATTTTCAGTTCGATTGGGGGCCATCTGGATCTGCTGGGACATGTTCAAAGCAAAACCCACCCTTTGGGCTAGATTACTAAATAGATTATACTTTGGGAAATCTAAGCCTATCACTAATTGCATTGAGATTATTCCAGAAGAATCAGCTACATTTCAAGTAAATCCGACTCAAACTCATTGAGATATGAGGGAATCGGTCGCGGGGATCAAAAAAAATCCCAAATGGAAAATTTCCGTTCGTGCCTTAGGTACCGTGATTGGCTGTAACCCAACTTGCCGCTGGAACATGGTTCGCTTAAGCCAACGGGAGCAGGTTACAGGTGGGAAGACAAAACATGACTTGCAATTGTATCATGCACTCCATTGCGAGCACTTTTTATACTATTCTCTATCAACCCCTGATCAGTGATGGCCGTGTCCGAGGTCCGGAAATCACAGAGCAGATAACAGACCTGGAGGTCTCAGAGATGGTCTCCAAAGGTGGGGGAGACAGATAGCGGGCCATCGCTCACGTTGAAAAACCTCTGTCTTACATTGATTTGTTTTCACATCTAGTAAGTACAGTGAGAACTGGGTAACGCGCCAGGGATTGCCCAGATGCAGGGAAAAAATGGGGGGACTCGAATCAAAACAACCCCTAACACTTGCTCTTCTCTCTACGCCATAATGACAAAGGTAATTGTTCAATCCACGGAGCTCTCCAAAGGCTTATCACTTCCCGAAAGAACCGCCGCGGCCGCCGAAACAAGGCGTCGAAGACACCAAGGCACTATTGTCGTCTTTCCTCCGCCGCCGAGTTTTGGCTCACTGTGGGAGACTACACAAGGGTCACAAATACTGGACCCATCTCGCACCACCTTCTGGATGTTCCTCCCAAATTATGGGAGCAAATCACTACTTTCTCTGGTCGTCAATCGATTGCGCATCTTTACGGCGCCGTTTCACATGCATTTTACTCCGCATTTGCGTGGCTGTTCTATAGCATGACAGACAACCTGCCGGCGCTGACTTCGAGTTGGAAGTATTCCCTCCTTGTTAAGACCCTCAGCGGTATACCTCCTCGCATAGACCACACCCGGTACAGATGATCAAGAGCATATCCTTCTCAACGGATCTGGAGCGGCACAATGACGCCCTTCGGAGCCTGTTCCGTGGGGCAGTGATACTAAAGCTGGAATGGGATGTGCTCAAAGCCAATGATTTCGGGATGCTTCTCACCCCGAGCATTTTCCAGATCTCGAAGAATTATTAGTGAACAGCTCCGGAGATGAAGACCGCCCAAATTTTCATGTTGGTATAACCAACGGTTCCAGCATGAGATTGTCCTGACTGCAGTTATCCTAGTTTATCTGTTTGCCCACTCTCAAGGACTGGGAACACTTTCGCATATTTTTTGTGAGTGTTTTCTGTATCTATTCCAACAATGCCCCACTCATATTTCTGCTTGTTGGCGGCCAATTTTCAAACTTTATGGTCGTTCCACATAACTACTTACTTACACCGAGAGCCCATGAAGGACAGCAACTTTCTGTGCCAGTCCCTAATGTGGAAAAATTAAAGCGAGTGAGGTGATACTTACTGGAATGTCCACGTCTAAGTTACATAAAAACAGGATTATGTGCCAAATACTTTATTAGCTCCACTTAAGTTGTAGGTGGTCAGAACTGACCCAGATAGATAGGTTGTGCAAAAGCCGCACGGGCCACTTTTGTGTATTGTGCAAAGCCGCATGCGGCTCGTACTGCCGGTAGGCCCGGAGGCGCCAGGCCGGGTAGTCCCGCAGGTCCAGAGGGTCGCTTGACCCGGTGATAGCGTTAATCGCTGGGTTAAGACCGGTCCGGTATTTCGTGACCTTGATGATCGGGTCTTCGAAGCCGGCGAGGTCGACGAGGTCCTCGAAGTCGTCGGTGTACCGGAAGACGTCCCGCACGCCCATGTGATACGACCGGGACTCGAGGGTGCGTAGCGCGTGGTCCTGCTCGTTTTCCTCGACGAACCAGAGCCGGAACTCCGTGACGAACACGTCCCAGGTGGAGAAGGGGAACGGGGCTCTGGTGGCGTGGCGCTCAGCCCACTTCGATGCGGAGTCTTTGGCCATGAAGGACATGGCGAACCGGACCGCCTCACTCAATTTCCCCATACTTTCATGTCTGCCAGGCAGCAGAGGCAGTGCCAAGGATCTTCCCTCTCCTACAGCACCTCTCCTTCGCCTCAGGTAAGCTTGTACTACAATAGTTAATTGACACCTGTCAGATTTCAAATTTGCCGTGCGGCTTTGCACAATGCACACAAAGCCGCCTACGGCCCGTGCGGCTTTTGCACAACCTATCTAATAGCTCACTTCACAATCCGTTACTTCCAGCTTCAGCATCGTATACTTCCAATTTTGACAGATTGACGGATGGACATTGTTGAAACGGACAGATGCCAAGATACGGTTGGTTCTCTCTGATCCGAGGTTGCTCTATTCCACGGTGATTAACCCAGGATTACCCAACAAATATCCGCAAATATCAACTTCCCCAAAGCCTGATATTCGCATTTGCACAAATACTGTAGCACTGCTGCCCCAATTCACGAATACGAATATTCGCAATTTGTGTAAGGGCAACCACGGAGGCCCAAGGTACTCAGGGACTGACGTGGGGATCCAAAGGTTAATTGACGGTAGCTAAATATACAGAGAAGCATACCTGACGTGGGGGATCCAAAGAGAAGAAACTCTGAGGATTCCCACGTCAGCCGTGGGTATAAGTAAGCTACTAGCTAAGACCATGTGACTGGAGTGATCGGCAGATGTCCCGGGCTTGGTCACACGCAAGGTGCCATCGGGGATTCCCCCGGGTCACGTGCCGGTTTCCGGTACCGGTCCCGGTAGACCGGTGACCGGGAGAGCGACCGGAAGGATCGGAGGGGTCGGAAGGGCGTTGGATGGGGGTCGGGACGGGGGTTCCCCTGACAATTTGCGAATGGATAGGCACAAATATTCGTGATATTTGATACTCGTGCTACACTCTATGTGGCACGGAACTGATGACACACCTGAGTCGTGCCAGCAGCCAGACTGAGGTCCATGGACAGAACTTGAGTCTCTTCAGAACTCAAGTTCTACCTTGGCTTGAGTTCGGCGCACGGACTTGAGTTCTGAAGAGACTCAAGTTCTGTCCATGGACCTCAGTCTGGCTGCTGGCACGACTCAGGTGTGTCATCAGTTCCGTGCCACATAGAGTGTAGCACGAGTATCAAATATCACGAATATTTGTGCCTATCCATTCATTCCGTGCGGACTCAAGTCGTTGTACAATAATTGTATGAACTTTCAAATCTGAAGTCCTTTGAACATCTCAAGTTCATGTGAACTGGCAACTTAAGTTCCAATGTATACAGGAAATTATATACCACTATACCAGGAGAACTTAAGTTAGATAGAAGTTGAGATTAGACAGGTTGTGCAAAGCTGCATGCAGCTTTTTGTGCATTGTGCAAAGCCGCATGATAAACCGAGGGTTTTATGAGTGTATCTATATTCATTGTGATGAAATACTAGGAAATTAGGTGCTATACCGTATATTGAACCACTTACCAACCATAATGTGCATCAT